>JAWZYU010000031.1:36676519-38038233 GCA_038380435.1 Ryuthela nishihirai
CCATTGCCATGAAAGGATACACTTGGTCTGCAATGATGTTTAGGTAGGTGGTAGACATCATAGTTTCCTGCACATGACTGGACCCAGGGTTTCCCAGCAGAACATTATCCAAAACATTACATTTCCCACGGTGCATCCTGGTGCCAACACTTCTTCGGGTAAACAATGCACATGTACCCAGTCGTCCACATGGTGCAGCAGGAAATGGGATTCATCGGACCAGATGACCTTCCAATCATTAAAGGTCTAGTTCTGATGCTCACTTGCCCATTATAGGTGCTTTCAATGGTGAACCGAGGTTAGCATGGGCATTAAGAGTGGCCTGTGGCTACGCAGCCCCATTTTCAGCAGGGTTCGATGCACTGTCTGTTGCGACACATTATTCCCTTCAACAGCATTCAAATTATGGCGAATTGCGCCACAGTATCCCTTCTGTTGGCTCGTACCATACAGGATAGCCTTCATTCACCTTTAGCATCTGAAGAACAAAAATAGCACTGATTAACAGAGCTCAGTATCAGGTGTTATTTATACCATTTCATGACCTTCATATGCACCGTCATTTACCTGCAGTTGCTACGATTTGCATAAAGACGTGCTGGTCATAATGTTTTGTCTCTTCAGTGTATATGTGTATCACTGAAGAATAAGAAACTAAAGCTCAGTTGTTTTTCTGCTGAAATTTTTTAAAAAAATTAACCATATTCACATGCATTATAAGAAACCTGACACTTTAAGGATTAACAATAGACACTACAAATGGCAGTTATTTATTAAAATAGTCATATCCCACTCCAAAATATTTAGTTTGTCTCTAATAAATTTTGTTCCAAAAGATTTTTGACCTGAGAGTAGAGGTTAAAATTCCAAATGGGGCAAACCATGTTTTGGTCAGTTTTATCATGTCTGTTAGCTACTTTTTTCTGTGAACTGTTAATTTTAATGTTTCTAAAAATTTAGATTAGCTGCTCAAACCAGTATTTCCATGAAACAGGTCACTACTTTAAAGACTTGTTTCCAGAACAGTGATTTGAAAATGCTTTCATAGTTCAATAATAGGCTTTATTATAGTGAAGCTGCTATATCTTCTCCCACGAGATTTAGCCCAATGAGCTGAACATCTGACTTATTAATTAATTAATTTTGTAGCTCAATTTCATGTTCATTTTATGTGACATACATTTTTCATATTTTTCGTATTCTCTATGTTTTCGGTAACAGTGTGTTTTATGCTGTACTGTAAAATTTGTTTGATTCAAGCAGTGATACCATTGTACTTTTCAAAAGAAATAATATTTTTATAACCATATATATGATATTTACAGTATATGAAGTTCTGCCAATTTGAAAACATGCACTCATTAATTGACTGATTGGGAATGTAACACCATTCATCAATAATGAGTGCATTTTTTTCCTTCATTGGTTTGCTCTATTTCATTATGTGAATCTCATCTGTTAGTTCATTTGCAAGAGTTCTTTGTAATGTGCATTTATATTTTATATCCTGGTTGCAACATTTCAATTACTTTTTTGAACATTTTATGTTCATTGCCTTCATATGATATATTGCATGCATAAAACAGTTTGACAGTTGTTTTATCTATTTTTACAAACATGTTTAAATAGTTCTATAAAGTTGCTCATCTTTATCTTCTGTAAGATCATTCAATCTTTAAAGATTGTAATTTTTCCCCCTCTAGTTGAAGGTACACAAAGTTGTAATCCATTGCATTGATATGTGGTTAAAAGGTTACTGTTTTACTTTTAGCAGTTCCATTCTAGCTGCTTTGTTACTTTGCATGTGACTACACTTTTTGCATTTTGCATTTATTTTCTTATTCACTTCTTCTTGGTGAGCACCCTTTTTTTTTCTCGTTCTTCTTTGACTATCATAAATTATTACAAAATGACTCAAAATATGAGCAGGGTTTTTTCTGTAATAAATGCCACACAAACTACAAGCCTAAGCCAGACTTAGGCTAGTTTTTGGACTCTAATGCACTACTGAATCATTTCTCCTAAATCCTTTTTATCACTTTTCTGCTTTGATCTTGAATGTCTCTTTTTCTTCTTTTTATAATCATCTTTCTCAACTTCTCACTCAATAGCTGCACTGACTGTTAATGAAATACAATGGCAGTAAAATTCTTTAAATATGCTATATAAGGAAATTTGTTTTCCACATGAAGAATTTTGTTTAAAAACGTTGAATATAAAAATATATTGTTTTTACTCTTCGAAATTTGTGTATTTAAATGTCTGGTAACAAAAATCTGCATAAACATTTTGCTGCATAAAATAATGCTTTAAAAATACTAAGAAAAATAAAGTTAGTAATAATTATAAACATTTACTAATTAAAAATTGAAATTGTAAGTTACTATTAATTGTATAATGTACTTTTCACTTTTAAATGCAATATTTTTTCCCTTGTCACAAAAACTGGCAAAGAGCTATTTTTGCCAATGAATCAATAATCTAGTCATTATATCTGAAGATAGCCTTAACACAGGTCATGTCCTTTGGTCAACTTGGTGCAATATAACCTTAGTTGCTGTTGCGCCAAAAAACCCCAAACAACCAACCTTTGGTCAACACTAGTCACACAGGATCCATTAGTTGCCTTTGCATCATAAAATCCCAAACAACCACACAATATTCATTAGACCAGAAAAATGAACATATATTTCTTCTAAGAAACTATAATCTTGGAAACTTCTTTATAAATATTTTCCTAATGAAAAGGAACAAAATTAATGTAAATTATCCAAAATTGCGTATATTCAAGTGCTGAGAGCAATATAACATATATAAGAAAAATCAAAAGTATGCAAAATTCTCATGTAAGAAACTTATCATTAAATGAGTGGAAAATTGATTTGTTCAACTACTATTTACAAAGAAGTTTGCCTCGTGAAGTACTCTTTGCACTTGAGCAAGTAGACCTTGTATTTCTATTAGTGCCATAAGAGTTACACTTGCAGCTTCTCTTTAGGCCATTTTGTGTGCTAAAAATGAACCAAAAGCAAACTTTTTTTCTTTTTTATGGCATTACTACCCAATTTTAATTAAAAAATCACTACTACTGTATGATTGAAAAAAAAAAAAAACTGCCTATCATGAAAAGCTGTGAATCCACTGGACACTCTGAATCTGTTCCAGTTGTACAATTGGGTGGAAATATTGCATTGTGACATTAAATATTAGAAGGGATAATCTCTGAAGGTAACAAGAACCTGAGCTATTTTTTATTTATTAAAATGAGAAAAATCAAAAGGAGGTGAATCAAAAGGAGGAAATCATCTGTGAGGTCCATTAAACTTTACACAACTTTCCTGGGTTAAGCCTTAACTCATAACCATTATTCTCATGGTTTTTATTGTTGCCGAGTGATTAGCATGCTTGGCTACTGATGTAAGGGACCTGGATTTGAGCCCCAGGTAAGGCATGGATGTTCGTGTTGTTTTTCTGCCGAGGTCCTGCCATCCTCAGACCTACTATGGCATATAAACTGACAGGCTCCTGTCAGACTTCTATGTCAAGCAGCTGCTTGAGGGGATATTTATTATTATAGCTTCATTAAATGGGTATTTTAAATATTGTATATTTGTTGAAAACTTGTTCAAATATTTGAAGCCATCTTGGAGACCAGTTGTTTCTTATAATGTAACTTTATGTATTGTTATGCATTAAGGGTTAATGTAAGTATGAAACCATAAGTCTGATGAATCTTATATATTTTTGGAACTTTATTCACCTAAAAGAAGTTAATGTATTAAAATTCTTTGAATAAAAACTTATAAATGTTTCACAATATAAGCTTTTGCATTCTGTGAGATTTTGTCATGTAAAATATTTCATTTTGGAAGACTCATCTCCTTTCAAAAATGTGTACAAGAATAAAATGTTATAATTATTCTGTATGCTATTATCAAAATTTAAGCGAATTGATTACAACATGTGTAAATATTATAATTAGATAATACTTAGTTAATTATACTTGATGTCTCTAGTTACTTATTTGTGTTTCAGAGACATTCATATCAAAAGATGAGAAGCAATAGTGATGCCTTTATGGGCCAGCATGTTGGCTGGGTTATGGATGTGAGGGAACATAGGCCACGATCACGTACTAATTCTTCCAGGCAAGTTTTTTGTGGTAGTTTAACAAACTTCGTTTGTTTTACCTTTTATCTGGTATTGGATCAAGAAGTTTTATTAATGATTAATGTGTGGTAGTATATGTTAAAATTTATTATATGTGTAAATTATTGTAATTTGTTACTAACAGTCCTAGATCTTTAAGTATCATAAGTAATGAGACAAAATATTTCTGGTGCTTAATGGTAAGGATAGCAGAGTACATTACTAATGAAAATATTATTAAAGCTTTTTTATTGTTCTTTCTACTCAGGCTCTCTTATCTTTATTTTTAACATCTGTATTCTTAAAATGAGAAACTCATATTTATTAAATTTAATATTGATGTTCATCCTTGAAGGATTCTTCTGACTTTATCATCTCGGCAAGAAATTGCTAACCACACAAAATAGCTTAGTACTTTTTCCATCTGCCTGGTTATTTTGCTAGAGCAGAAGAACTGAAGATTAATTTCATTGTGTATTGTTTCTGTGTATGCCAACATGACATTTTATTTAAAAACTTGTTAGAATATATACACAGTCGTATCAGAATAATATGACCACCCATGGAATCGCAGTGTACCCACCCAGGCGTGTCACAGTGCATATGACAAGGTCGACCACACAGATATATAAGTGGCCTGCCAGGACAGATGAGAGCTATAGTGCATAACGCGAGCACAGTGGGCAGAGGTATTGATTTGACAGACATTCAAAAAGGAATGATCATCGGCTATTGCGCCAAAGGTGGAAGCATCTCAGAAACAGCAGACTTCATGGGCTGTTCGCGAGGTGCTATAATGAGGATGTACCAAGAATGGACCACTGGCACACTGAGTCCCTCCAGACATCATAATCGTGGAGCCCCAAAGGCCATTAACCCCAGAGGAGAATGTCATCTCCGTCAACTGGTAAAGGGCAATCGACAAGCAACAGTGTAGCAATTGACCACTCAAATGAACGCTGGGCCACCCAGATACGTGCCCCCGATAACAGTAGAGTGAACCCTGTTACACATGGGTCGACGCTGCATAAAGACTCCCATGTTAACCAAGGTCCATTGGCAATGATGCCTGCAGTTCTTGCGGGACTACCGTCATTGGACAGTGGAAGAGCAGAAAAAGATTGCCTACTCCACAGAAGTGACAGGCAGTGGTGGATATGGCTCAGACACATGATAGCCAACATATAGTGTCAGACACATGATAGCCAACACCTGGACACGCTTGATGGTCAAGTACAGGCCAGCGGTGGCAGTGTGCATGTCTGGGGGATGTTTTCCTGGTATGATCTGAGACGTTGGTACCACTGGATGGGTCCCTGAATGCCAATGGTTACCTGTCCATCCTCACTGACCACATGCATCCTTTCATGTTGGAGGTTTACCCTTACCCTGGTGGTGATGGTATCTACCAACAGGACAATGCACCCTGCCATGTTGCTAAGGTGGTGCATGACTGGTTCCAGGAACATGACAGCGATGTCTCTGTTCTCCCTTGACCAGCAAAATCACCCGACCTCAATCCCTAGAGCACTTGTGGGACCATTTGGATTGACAGGTTTGGCATGCAGACCCACAACCACATCATCTCCGGAACCTCCATGCTCTGCTGGAGTCTGAATGGGCACATGTGCCTCTGGCAACCTTCCAGGGCCTCATTGTGTCCATACCATCTCGCCGCTGTCATCTGGGCCAAAGGTGGTTATTCCAATTATTAGGTAGGTGGTCATATTATTCTGATACAGTAGTATCAGAATAATATGACCACCTGATACATGTGTACATACATGTGATACATGTGTACATACATGTGTCCACAAGAGATGAACTCACTAGTGAACAAATATATATATATATAAAATAATTCAACTTTACATGCATGTAGTTATTTTTTGTAGAACACATACACTCAAGGAATGCAAATAAGATTTATGAAGACATCAAAAGATACAGTTACACATTCATGTGTTCATCTGTTGCATTTGACTAAAGACTATATCAAATTGCTGTATTAAACTATACAGCTATATTAGCACTAGTCTAAAAGAAAGTCAGAATATAAGTTAGAGTAATTCATCTTACCTTTTATTGTAGATCCTAGTATATAATCAAAGTAATTTTATAAAAACGTAGTATATGAAAGTATTCTACATGTTGTCTAACTGCACATGCATGACCTCTGCACTAATGCACATACCTATCTCTGATGTGGTTGCTTTTCCCTGCATTGTGATGTGGCTTAGTAATATAGCCATTGTTGGGATGTAAGATGGGCTTTGCAGTTACGACCAATTTTTTTCAACTCATTTTTTCAAGTGTTCCTTGTCTACAGGACATTTCCTGTGATAATTTATTACTAAGAATCAGGTACTCACTTTGGCAGTACATTCATTACCTATGGAATTGTTGCATAACACTGAAGTTAGCCTGTCTATTAATGCTGACAGATAATATATAGTTTCAGCCAGTTTTTAGCTTTTGGAAGGACTAGCTGCAGGTTATACTTCTGGTATTGTCAAAAGGACTCATTTCACACCATTTACAGGATAGCCACTTAATGTTAGCCCTATTATAAATCTTAGCTGATATACTATCTATTAAGTAAATGCTATGTTTTCTATCTATGATACAGCTGATACTGTGGAATCACTAAGCCAGATGGTGCTGACCAGTTTCCTGATTGAAAGCATTGTGTCTACATTTAACATACGTACATTTCAACTTAAAAGTTAAGGTGAAAAATTAAGTGACGTGTTTCGCCAATCTCTTCTTTGTTAAGTGTACAAGAATGAAAATGGTGGCTGCTTAATTGGTGTTTTCTGTAGATGAGAAGTGTGCATGCAAATGAGACTGTGGCAGCTTTGCAACAGACTCCATGCTGATCTGAGTGGTGCTGCATCAGTGTTGCATATGCATAAAGGTTTATAATTATATTTTCAGTATAATTAAGCTGTAATTTAGTGGGAGGTGACATTAAAAATTTAGTTTTGTTTTAATTAATTCATTATAGCTGTTTCAGCTAATGCCTTTTACGTTTATATTTAATGTTGGTTTGATGTTCATTGAGTAGTTGCAAAAAAGCTCTGTAAGTGTATCCCAGATAACGACGTTTTGGGTATGATTTCTGTAATGGATAATTTAAAGTAATGAATTCCTCCTATTGTTGGAATCTTATTGTGATCATTTACAATTTTATATACAGTCTGAGTCATAGTTATTGGTACAGATGGACAGACATATCTGTTCTGAGCTACTGCTGCTGCATTTGGCTACTCTAGGCCAATTCTAGCAAGGTCCTGTTTAGCATTGTCTGCCCATCGCTCCTAGGTCTCCTCCTCCCTTTTTCTGAAACCCTTAGGCACACTGTTCATAATCCTATTTGCTAATCTGCAGCTATGCACACGGGCAACATGGCCAAACCAATGCAGTCTCTCTCTGCACAATATACTGCTCAAAGGAGGTTGATGATTCCTTCTACTGACCTCATCATTACTTACAAAGTCAAACCACCTAATGCCCAAGATACAGTGTAAGCATCTAGAATCAACGGCATCAAGTTTCTTGTTATCCTCCTTACAAAGGGTTCTTGTTTCGCTATCATAACTAACCTTAGAAAGAACCAAACTACAGTTTAATTTTAGTCTTTAGGTGTACACACCTATTTTTCCACACTCTCCATAGATTCTTAAAAGTCCCAGTGGCAATCCCTATTCTTCTATTTATCTCATGCTGCACATCACCAGTATCTGTTACACAGCTCCCAAGATAATTAAATTGAGACGCTTGCTCAAGAGTGCAGCCATTTAAAGCAACTGAAGCACTACTGCCTGACTAATTTTCATCACTTTAGTTTTTTTCTTTATCACCAAACCTCTTCTATTATCATTCTGATGAACAGACCTAATGAAAGAATTCTAAGTAATTAAAAAGAGAGCCAAAGCAACTTCAGATTGTGATATAGGGCCAACATTAAAGCCAGTAATACATATATCCTTATTATAAACAACGGGAGTAGAAATAATGACATTCTTTAGAACATCTCTGAAATGCTCAGCCCACCTAGCCATCAGAGAATCCTCACCTTCAACCACCTTACCATGTTTATCGCTCAATCCCCATGTACCTGTCTGTTTCTTCCCACACAAAACATTATCAGGTACAACCCTCTACTGTTGTGCTATCTAGCTGCTTCCTCTGCTTTGTCAGCCAAACTATCAAGCCAAAGATTCTTATCAGCTATTAACTGATCCTTTACACATTTATTAAGTTCATTGTAATGCCTTCTGTTAGGACTAATAGGGTGTTGATTCATATTAATCCTGCACTTCCTTCTTTCAGAAATAAGTACCATAGCCTTATCACCTCAAATAATTTTGTTTCCTCTGTTCCCTTTTACCCAAAAGAGTACTGTTGGTTTCAAGAAAGTCATGTTTAAACTGATCCCATTCTTTCTCAACTTCAGCAGTAACCAAACCATAATTATCATAATGATTAAGTAGCCTATCATGGTATGTTTTGGCTACATCTGGATCTTTCGGGCATTCAATGTTATAGCTAATTTTTTTAAACTTTAGCACAGTGTTTCTTAAGCTTCAGCTGCAAAACACTTTTGACCAGGTAATGGTCAGACCCAATTTCGGCTCCCCTGTATGATTAACAGCAAATGGGCCTAACTGAACTAAGCCCATTTGATGTTTATTAAAATATATTCTATCATATTCCTGTGCAATCCATCAGGTGAAACCCATGCATATTTATAAATTTCTCAGTGTTTGTAGTATGTGTTTGTTATTTGCAAACCATTAAGTTTACTTACCTGTAGGGGACGTTCCCCATTGCCATTAGAAAAACCAATGCCAAAGGAACCTAAAACTCCTGCCCAAAGATTAGAGTCAGTACCAACTGTAGCATTGAAGTCACCTAGCACAAGAGAAATCTCTTTTTCTTCACAGAATTCAAAATATCCTGATGCTGGCTGTAAAACGTATCCTTCTTGTTCTCATCAGAGTCCTCTGTGGGAGCATAACAGCAGATGACATTCAAGTCTTTAATTTTTGTTTTAAATTTTGCTGTAAAAATCTTTCATTAATGAAGTCATATCCTAAAAGAGCATCACTGGTGTGTGTGCTGAGAAGCAAACCTACATCTTGGAGATGCTTTCCATCCTCCCTGCCTGAAAAGAGAAATTTAAAGTTTAAACCCTTCCATTGTCCAGGCTGAAAAACAGATTTCCATACAGGGGCCAAACTATTTTCTCATTATGCTTAACTTTAGAACTTTTTTTGCCAAATAACTAATGAAAGTAATTATGGCATATTGTATACCAAATTAATCAGCATTTAATTCTAGATTTTCTGAAAATGAAGTATTTAACAAAATAGATATGTTTTATTTTAATAGGACTTTTTTAGTCATGTAATAAAAATGCATCTGGCAACACATAAAAATTTATTAAAAAAGCAAACTAATAGACAGAAATGATTACAATGCACATGAATAGAATGACTATATATTTCTGAATAACGAAAAAAGTTACTTTTTTGGTTTTAAGTAAATATTTTTCTCGTTTTGTAATCTTTTTCTCAGTACCATACTTTGAGAAAATTCCAGGCTTTTAGCCAACTGGCTGTCAGATAAACAAGTCAACCTTATAAGTTTTAAAAAAAATAACCAATAACGGAAATAGGTCATGTTATACAGGGTGATTCAGAATTCATCATCAATATTTGGTGGGGAGGTAGGTAATAAGAAATGAAGGAGATTTCACATAGGAAAGCATGGGCGCATATGCCATGTAGTAGGGCAAAATGACCCCAGTTCAATGATGGAAAGAACACATAAGAAGGAAGTGGTAAGGAAAAAAATTTATTATCTTACATGTAACATTTCTTTGCATTGGTTGTGCAGACTTACAAGAGGTGCTCGAACTGCCGACCATGTGCTAGAATGCATGACTCACAACGGCGTTGCATGGACAGCCGGACCCTGTGGAAGATGCCTGGCATTTCCCGGATGTTTGAGGCAGCAACTGATATGCGTGCTACAAGATCCATAGCACTATCAACAGGGGTCTCGTACACCATGTTTTTCATAGCACCCCATACAAAGAAATCGATTGGAGATAAATCCGGTGAACGTGGTGGCCAAGAAACCGGTCCACCGCGGCCAATCCATTGACCACCAAACTGTCTGCGTAGGTAAGCACGCACAGCATTTGCGAAATGTGCAGGAGCGCCGTCATGCTGGAACCACATTTGCCGGAGACTACCATCAGGAACCTCGTTCAGAAGATCCGGTAACACAGTCTGAAGAAATGTTAGGTACTTGGCACCGTCCAAACGGGATGGTAGTAAATACGGGCCCAACAAACAGTCACCGACAATCCCAGTCCACACATTGACAGCAAAACGTTTTTGCGTAGCTCCAGGTCTTGTACCGTGTGGGTTCTGATGAGCCCACACAGCCAATTGTGTGTGTTGAAGACACCCTCTCGAGTGAACAACGCCTCATCGGTGAAAAGAACATACGTTGGGAAATTGGGATCAACGGCTGTTCTCTGCATGAACCACTGACAAAAAATAACACGCTTGGGATGGTTGTCTGCTGCCAATAATTGCACTCTTTGCAGATGAAACGGATGTAACCCTTCATCGTGTAATATCCGCCACGCTGTTGCTTGCGAAATTCCAAACTGCCTAGCCATACCTCGTGTGCTAGCACCAGGTTGTTCCTCGATATCCTGTAGGACAGCTTCCTCTACTGCTACTGTCCGTGCCGATCTGCGCCTCCCTCGATTAACATTACTAGCAGCAAACGATCCTGTTTCACGCAGTTGGCGATGAATACGTGAAAACATTTGATGCTGTGGCACACGGCGGTTTGGGAAGCGCGCTGCATACAATTGCCTGGCTCGAAGACATCTTTCTCCTGCCGCACCGTAAGTTACATGCATATCTGCACATTCATTCCACGTATACCGGTTCATGTTACTTCTGCAAATTCACCTTGTCGAATGACAACTGACTGCACGCGTCAAACAGCTGTGCTTCTGTATGAGAGGTGTGTACACACAGCGCCCTCTACACCACCATGCGTTCGTCTGCCCCCATACTTTCCTATGTGAAATCTCTTTCTTTTCTTATTCCCTTCCTCCCCACTAAATATTGATGATGAATTCTGAATCACCCTGTATATCAAATTTAACAGAATTTAATTACAAATTTTATGAAAATAAATAATATAAACAAATTTGCAAACATATTGATTTTAATAAGCCTTTTTCAATGATTAGCCGTCCCATGGCCGAGTGGTTAGCACGCTTGGCTACTGATCTAAGCGACCTGGGTTCGAGCCCCGGGTAAGGCATGGCTGTTTGTCATTTTTCTGCTGAGGGCCTGCCATCCTCTTAGACCTTCTACTATGGCATATAAACTGACAGGCTCCTGTCAGACCTCTCTGGCAAGCAGCTGCTTAAGGGGGTATTTATTTGTTTTTTCAATGAGATATGGTGAAAAAAAAAAAAAATCGCACTGTATAATTAAGGCTTCATTTTGGAAAACCTGCTGAATAAAAATAGTTAAATTATATATTTATCAAAAGGAAATTTCCTCCTGAATAATATAATATTCAACCTGAAATATGATTTTAATATTTCTTAATGATTCTTTTCAGTATTGTATATTTTAAAAACAGCCAGTGTTATACAATGTGACTTGGCTTTCTCACATTCACAGGATTTTCTGAACTGGTTATGATATAGAAAAAAAACTTCCTTGACTGCTTTTTTTTCTAAACATTATGAATTTTTTATTTGAGTGTTGAAGTTTGGCAATCTTGGCTAAGGGCAGAAAGGTTTGTGCACCAAGGTCCAGCCCTTCCCGAAATTGCCCTCCCAAATGATGGCCAATTTCCATAGCAAGGCTTGGGTTGTTTTACCTTTGAGCGGCACTTTTTTGCACACCATGGGCTAAATGGCCAGGTCACAAGAACCCCGAAGGCTCAGAGAAGGTTGGGGCAGGGGACCCACTGGAACAGCTGTTGGGAGACAGATGGTAGCCTCCCGTCAAGGCCATCCAGCGTGTTCTTTAATGTGCACAGGGTATTGCTCTCCCACACACGGGGCCACGGCTTAACGTCCCATCCGATGGACGGTGGCCTTTCCAAGCCCATCGGTGTCCCCTACTGACCGTGGGCAGGGCGGGGAATTTTTGCAGAGATAAATCTCAGCGCTCACCCAGCTGGGACTCAAACCTGGGAACTTGCAATTTTAATAAGGTCCAGATTACGAGCCTGGCGTGCTACTGACTGAGCCACCTCCACCTCCCACAGCAAGGAAGTCTTATTTTGCTTCCATATCCAAGACATTCAATGTCAGAAAACGGTACGAGCTCAAAGTTTTTTTATTGAAAAAAAAAAAAAAGAAAAAATGAAAGAAAAAATTACTATAACCTAACAGGATGTTAAATAAAATATCCGCAACAACTTTTAAGCCGGCCTCTGATCTAGTATAACTCGGAAAGATCGATAAATCAGCCGATTGAAGATCACTAACTAATGTAAGTAAATATACAGAAATTAATTTGCTTTCGTATCCAAGACCTCATTTATTTTCAGAAAATGATACTATATCAAAGTTTTACTGGAAAAGTAATAAATAATAAAATAAAAATTAACATATAAGTTAATGCGATGTTAAAATATCCACCACAACAAGTTGTAGGCTGGCCATACGATATAACATAACTATGAAAAAATCAATATTGATCTGCCAAATGATCACTAATTTCCAAAAATAAATCTACTGAAATGAAAAATAAGGTTTAAATATAAAAAAATACTAACTTTACAAAGAGTATCCATTATGCTGGACCGAAACTGTAAACAATACTTATAGCACACGGAACAGAGATGTCAGCCATCTGCATCTTGTTTGACTCAGTGATGCAAAACTAATTAAATGCAGTGCAGCCACAAATTCTAAGAAGGATGTGTTTATTTTCAGTTTCGATTTGAAGGATGCTGGGAAAAATGATAAAAATAACTTGGGAATACTGAAATAGGTTTATGACAGAAAAGAGTGTGAAACGGGGGAAAAAAAATGCGATACATATTTTGTAATTACTTCCAAAATTTATTGTTTTTAAAAATAAGTTGTTATTTTCGGATTTTCAAAAATTTAAGGAAAAATTTGTTGATAATAGTTCAAATCAAACTTGTGAGCTTAAATCAGAAGGTTGCTTCAGCAAATAGGAATGTTAGCAAGCAATCGGCAATACCGTTTAGTGCTTCTAAGAAATGGCAAACAGATCATCATCATCCTCAAGCAGCCATGGGCTACGGAGGTCCAACCAGTGCAATTTAGGTTCTCCAAGCAAGTCTGTCCTGAGCTGCATCTGTTGCATCTGGTTCCAATTTTCATCAATTTTCCAATAATTCATCCCACCAATTTTAATAAGGTCCTGTTTGACATTGTCTGTCCAAACATCCTAGGTCTCCCCCTCTTTCTGAGGCCTTTAGGCACACTTTTCATAACCCTATTCGCCAATCTATAATTATCCATACGAGCAACATGGCCAAACCAACGGAGTCTCTCTCTGCACAATATGCTGCTTAAAGGCGGTTGCCGACTCCTTTGCCTAACCTCATCATTAGTTACAAAGTTGAACCACCTAATGCCCAAGATACTGCATAAGCATCTAGAATCAAGAGCATCTAGTTTCCCGTTATCTTGTTTACCTTGTTGTTATCATTACAAAGTGTCCAAGTTTCACTACCATAACTAATCCTAGAAAGAACCAAACTATTATACAGTCTAATTTTAGGCTTTAGGTACATACGCTTATTTCTCCGCACTCTCCATAGATTCTTAATACTCCCGGCAGCAATCTCTATTCATCTGTTAATTTCATGCTGCACATCACCAGTATCTGTTACATAGCTCCCAAGATAATTAAATTGTGACACGTGCTCAAGACTGCAACCATTCATATTAACTGAATCACAGCCTGATTGACCGATTTTCATCACTTTAGTTTTCTCTCTGTTTATAACCAAACCTACTCTACTACCAGTCTCATCAACAGCTAGAATGAAAGAGTTCATCTCATCAACATCATTTGCCAAATGGGCTAAATCATCGGTATAATCTAAATCAGAAATTTTCGTATCTCCAGTCCATTTAAGGCCAAAATCTTTCCCTTGAAGTGAATTTCGCATAACATAATAAATATCCAAACTAAAGAGAGGAGACAAAATGCACCCTTGTCGAACACCAGAAGTAATGCTAAACCAATTGCTACAAGCCTTTACCAACTCTCACACACGACTCAGTGTTATTATAGAGAGCTTTCATTATGTTAACTAACTTGTCTGGTATACCATATGATCTCACAATCAACCACAAATTATGACAATCAACAGAGTCGAAAGCCTTTTTGAAATCAACAAAGCTAGCAACCAAAGGTTTCTGAAACTCTAAACATTTCTCAAGAATCTGCCCAAGTGAAAATATCTGATCTACACATCCCCTACTACTTCTGAATCCACATTGTTCATCGCACAATTGCCTGTCAACCAGATTCATAATTCTATAAAGCACAATCATGCAAAGAACTTTCCCTGGAACAGATAGTAGGCTGATACCCCTATAGTTATCACAAGAACTGTGATCACCTTTTTTAAAAATAGGGATAATAATAGCTCAAGTAAAATCCTTAGGAACCATGCCTTTATCATAAAAGATATTCAAAATTTCAGTCATCCAAGTGGTAACAAAAACATTCCCAGCTCTAAGCATTTCGATAGTAATTTCATCTACCCCTGGGGATTTATGAAGTTTAAGTTTAGAAATAGCCAAAATAACTTCAGATTGTGTTATAGGGCCAACATTAAAGCCAGTAATGCATCTATCATCATTACAAGCAATGGGAGTAGAACTAACCACATTGTTTAGACCATCACTGAAATGCTCAGCCCACCTATCCATGACAGAATCATCACCTTCTATAACTTTGTTTATCCTTCAATCTCTGTATACCTGTCCATTTTCTACCACACAAAACATTAACTCTCTGGTAGAGCTCTCTGCTGTTGTGCTGTCTAACTGCTTCCTCAGCTTTATCAGCCAGACCATCAAGCCAAAGATTCTTATCAGCAGCTAACTGATCCTTTACATATTTATTAAGCTCTCTGTAATGCTTTCTATTAGGACTAGTAGGGTATTGATTAAGGACATTCCTGCAGTTCTTTCTTCTGCAGGAATGAAATAAGCTCAAGTGCCTTTTCACTCAAATAATTCTGCCTCCTCTGCGCCTTTTTTCCTAAAAGAGTACTGTTAGTGTCCAAAAAAACCTGTTTAAAATGATCCCATTCTTCCTCAACTTCAGTAGTAAGCATACCACGATTGTCATAATGATTAAGTAACCTATCATGGTAAGCTTTAGCTATAACTGGGTCATTCAGATAGATGTGATAGGATTAAAAGTAAAATTTTTAATCCTATCACAATACTTTTTAAGTTTAAGTTGCAAGACACTTTTAACAAGGTAATGGTCAGATCCATTTTCAGCTCCCCTATATGACCTGGTATTCCTAATAGAACTAGCCCATTTGCTGTTAATTAATATATAATCAATCATGCAGCCCATCAGGTGAAAGCCATGTGCACTTATCTATGTCGCAGTGTTTGTAATAAGTGTTGGTTATTCTGAAACCATTGAGTTTACTTACATGTAGGTGACATTGCCCATTGCAGCTACCAATACCAAAAGGGCCTATCACTCCTCCCCAAAGGTCAGAGTCAGTACCAACTTTGGCATTGAAGTCACCAAGAACATGGGTAATATCTCCTTTCTTTACAGAATTCAAAATATCCTGAAGTTGTCCGTAAAACCTATCCTTCTCATCATCATCGATATCTTCAGTGGGGGCATAACAGCAGATAACATTCAAGTCTTTAATGCTTGTCTGAAATTTTGCTGTAAGAAACCTTTCATTAATCCACTCATATCCTAGAAGAGCATCACTAGCGTGTCTGCTGAGAAGCAGACCCACACTTTGGTGATGCTTATTGTAGTCCCTCCCTGAAAAGAGAAATTTAAGATTATTTTTAAGAATCTGACCTTTATCTGTTCATCTGGTCTCTTGCAAGCCGATAATATCTAAATTATAATGGTGGAATTCTTGTGTGAGAACATCAAGAGAAAAATCTCTGTGCAGAGTCCTCACATTCCAACAACCTATGGAGAGAAAATGGTTAGTGGGATGTTTAAAGAAACTATGTTTATTGAGAGAGGGAATGGCGACAGTATCAAACAGCTCCCTAATCGCAGACATGGGTCAAAGACCTGTTCCCTCACCACTAAAGGCTGAGGCCATTTACACTGGAAGACTTCCTCCAATGTAGAATTTGACGATGCCAATAGAAGCAAAGATTCAGGTGCCTGTGATGACCTCTGCTCAGGATTATCCACCAGCTGATAAAAACATATCCTGTGAATCTATTCACTTGGGGCTATCAACTCACAAACAAACAGAAAACACCATGGAAGATTTTCCCTCCACAGAAGCTCACCAGTGCAGCAAATTCAGGATCCATAATCAAGCTCAGAGCCTTGTTTCAGTCCAGTAGGTTTATATGGTCAGTACCAGGACCCTGTGTGGTTGACCACTCCTCAGCAGGGTAGAAAAAAAGAAAGTCACTAGAGTTGTCCAGATCAGTAGCCCACACTAATCTGGCAGCCCTCCCCTTCCATTCACTTCCACAAGAGAGTATCTCTTTTGAAAGATATTGTCTGCACCACGAGAAGGCAGGGTCGGACATTAGGTGCTAGGCCTGGCCGGTTCTATGCATCATCAAAGGGGATTGGTGCCTAGCTCTCCTTCCAGTGACTACCTATCTACCATTTACTTTACAGATCAGATGGCTCTATAAAATTATTTATATTATTATATTGTAGTATAATGAAATATGCATCAGATTAAAAAACAAAATATTAGTTTTTAAGCCTGAATTATATATTTTTATAAGTTATATATATAAAAAAATTGAAACGGCAATTTTTATTTTTAAAAAATCAATATTTTTTTGGTTGTACTATAAACGTATACATACATCCTTGGCCTCTCAATTCAGATTCTATGAACATATACAGATAACGTGGACACTGGAAGGGTTAAGTATCTCACATTTACCTGTCCATCTGGTCTCTTGCAAGCCTAGAATATTTAGTGATAATGCTGGATTTCATGCATGAGGACATCAAGAGAATAATCTGCAGAGAGAAAATGATTAGTAGGATTTTTAAAGAAACTTAAGTTTATTGAGAGAGGTAGGGCCAACAATATCAAACAGCTCCCTGAACACAGGCATAGGGCAATCTATTATCTCACAGACATGGGAATTATTATCTTTGTGTAATTTAATTTTAACAAAGAGTTGTGGAATATTAAGGTAAGGCAGGGGTGTAGCTGCCTTGGCTATTTCAGAGGTAAGAGACTGATAAGTGCATTGTTCTGTCAGTTCATGAAACATAGATGATACTGGGTCATAATATATGGATTCACATTTTAATGTTAATTACCTGGTTAAGTTTATATTTGTGTGTATTTAAGATTACCAACTGATTAGTTTTGTTTGGTGAAATTATTTTAAGAATTAGATTTTATTTTAATTTCATTTGTGTGTTAAAGTTGAAGCTTTTCATTGTGCGTAATTTATTTCTTTATACATTTTTATGCTAATTTTATCTTAAATGCTGGGGAACATTATTGATCAATTGTTGCATTTGCAGTATCAAAGTAGGCATTGTGGGTATAGGTGCGGTATAGGCATATTTAACTCGTTTTGCTAAAAGAGATGATTCTATAGATGATAAATTCAAAACTCGTACTCTTTAAATCTTAAACCTATTTAGTTGTTTTACATTATTTTGCTTGTTATTCATCAAGTTATTAAATTTATGCTGGGGCTTTTTGTCTGTGTACTATCAGATTCAAGTAAATTTTGTAATTGTCCTATTAATTTGATGAAATGCCCTGGCTGAACCTTCTGTTCTAACAGAAAGTATTCCCTATATGAATTTCTTTCTGCCTTATATATGCTTTGCTATAAATTTCTTAAAACTTATTTAATAATTTGAGTTCTGCTAATGTGCAAGATAGTATTCTATGGAATTTTTTCTTATTAAATTCTAATGCTTTATGTATTACTTTAGCATGTTTACAATCTGTTAAGAATTTCATCCAGCCTCATATCTTATATGATCAAAGTTATTGGTACTATTATTCAAACTTCTTGTAATATACGGTGTTTGTTTTCAGAGGTTTGTGAGGTTGCAGGTATATATTTACAGAAGTATATGTAAGGTTGCTATTTAAACAACTGGTCAGCAATGATCATATTGGGTTTGTTACCTGTGTTCCTAATTCTATAAAAGATGACTTAATAGTCACAATATATAGATTTCATAATTAACTCATTTCAACAGTTTACATTGTATAAATGTCAGGGAATATACCTCCTCATTATGAGGGGTCATAGTTTCAGGCAGAAGTCAGCAGCATTAAACTTTTTTTTAACTATTATACTAAGTTGCCAATAAATATATGTATCTTTCAGTAACTTTGCATTAACAGATCTCATATAGACAGCTGAAGCATGTTTTGCTACTTTCCATATAATTAAAAACTGACTGAAACTGGATACGATCTATCAGCATCAATGGACAGGCTGACTTCAGGGGTTATGAAATATTTTTTTTTTTAGAATATAGATTTTTATTCATGAAAGTAAAGAATGCAGTACATTTACCATTTGATCCACAAAGCTAAATTGCTTATCTGCATCTTTATGGTTTGGGTTGCTGAATTTCTCTCTGCAGTGAAGAAAGGAAAAAAAAAAAATGTGTATTGGCATAGTTTAATTTTATCATGTGGGTTCTGGGCAAATGCATTGTTTGCACCACATTAAAAATGACACTGACTAGATATAATGGTAAAGTGTGTAAAAAAAAGTTAAACATTTCTCTGGCTTTTTAAAGCAGAATAAATAGTTTATAATGTCATAATTTTTCTTATTTTTATTATAGTGAATCTGTATTGTCACCTGGAAGTTATGGTGGTACACCACAGTTTTTACCAGCCTTTGAACATCCGAGTCATGCTCTCCTTAAGGAAAATGGCTTTACGCAATTGGCTTATCACAAGTATCGTTCTCGTAGTCTCAAAGGTATTAGAAAATACATAGTTTGATATAAATATAATTGCTACATTGTACTGAAAAGCACTTATCAGATTAAAAAATACCCTTAAATGTATGATAGAATATTATTTCTATTGGCCATTATTTTTCTTACAGTTTAGAATCAAATCTTTGAATATTGCAAAAAAAGTAAAAATTTTAAATGGCCTTGACTTTGGATAACTGGGTTTACAATTTTGGAATCTTTACAATATATTTGTAGTAAATTATTTTCTTTTTCAGTAATGTGAATTAGAAACAGAAAATATTTCTCATTAAAATATTTTGTTTTATAATATTACCTCACATGGCATATTTTGTGTGTGAAATTCACACACAAAAATGAACACCTTTCCAAAGTGAGAAAATGACGCTGACTGTCTACTTTTCTGTTGTTACTGTGATGTATTGCTTGCTTGCACTGCTCAATGCACTATTATATGGAGAACTGTGCTATTGAAAGAACTTTCAACAGCACAGTTCATACACAATGGCAGGAATTTAATTGGATTGTTGCTGTGGAGAGACTAACTACATGGTAATGGTTAACCCAATGGAATTTGGAGTTAATAAATCTGCTTTTTCAAAATGCAAATAATATAAAAATTATATTTCAGTGCTGAATAATGCTAAAGAAATTGAAATAAAAGTTTTTGTGACTAATAAATATTGAGTGGAGCCATGATCTGTTATTGAGTTAAATAGAATGGATGTTACACACTTCATGTTTCCACTGAAGGAATTTTTAATTTTAATACCATAAAAAATTTTTAATCCTTCCAGTGTCCAACCTGAAAAACTAGTTTTCATACAGAGGCCAAGCTATTTTCTCCCTGTGCTCAGCCAAAAAATATGACTTTAGAACTATTTTGCCAAAT
Source organism: Ryuthela nishihirai (assembly GCA_038380435.1). Classification (NCBI taxonomy): domain Eukaryota; kingdom Metazoa; phylum Arthropoda; class Arachnida; order Araneae; family Heptathelidae; genus Ryuthela; species Ryuthela nishihirai. The sequence continues at coordinate 36,696,782 of JAWZYU010000031.1, forward strand.
AACTAATGAAAGGAATTATGACATGTTATATGCAAAATTAATCAGCATTTAATTCTGGATTTTCTGAAAATAAATATTTAACAAAAAAGACAAGTTTTATTTTAATAGGAATTTTTTTTAGAGTTATGTAGTTAAAAAATGCATCTGGCAATACAAATATTTATTTAAAAAAATAACAGACAGAAATGACTAATGCACATAAATTGAAAGGCTATTTGTTTCTGAATAATGAAAAAAAAATTTTTTTTGGTTTCAAGTAAATATTTTTCTCGTTTTGTAATTTTTTTCTCTGTACCATACTTTTAAAAAATTCCAGGCTTTTCGCCTGAATTATTTTATTTACTTTCCGTATCCATTTTTTTACTACATGACTCTAAAAAAACAGTCCTATTAAAATAAAACTTGTTGACTTTTTTGTTAAATATTTATTTTCGGAAAATCCAGAATTAAATGCTAATTAATTGTGCTGAGTCAGATAAATCAACTTTAGAATTAAAAAATAACAACCAATCAACAGAAATAGATCATGCTATTTATCAAATTAAAAGAATTTAATTGGGAATTTTATGAAAATAATATAAATAAATTTACAAGCATATTGATTTTAATAAGCCTTTTTCAATGTGATATAGTTAAAAAAAACACTATACAATTAAAGCTTCATTTTGGAAAACCTGATGAATAAAAATAGTTAAATTACATATTAATCAAAAGGAAATTTCCTGCCAAATAATATAATATTCAACCTGAATAATGATTTTTTTTTTAATTTTTATGATTCTTTTCAGTATCATATATTTTAAACACAGCCAGTGTTATACAGTGTGACTTGAACTTCTCACTTTCAGAGGATTTCTGAACTGGTTATGAAATAGAAAAAAAAACTTTCTTGGCTGCTTTTTTCACTAAACATTATGGGGGAAGGGTAGTTGCCTTTAAAATCATTCAATATAAATTGAAAAACTCATAATTAAAAAAAAAGAGTGGTTAGCATGCTTGGCTACTGATCTGAGGAACCTGGATTCTAGTCCCAGATAAGGCCTTGATGTTCGTGTTGTTTTTCTGCTGAGGTCCTGCCATCCTCAGACCTATTATGGCATATTAAACTGACAGGCTGCTGTCAGACCTCTGTGGAAAGCAGCTGCTTGAGGGCGTATTTTTTTATATATATATATATTTTTTTTCTGGGGGGGGGGTGAAACTTTGACAGTGAGTTTAGCAGAAGGGAAGCCTTCCCAAAATGCTCTCCCACATGATGGCTGATTTCCATAGCAAGGAAGTCTATTTTGCTTCCATATCCAAGATTTTCATTTTCAGAAAATGGTACTAGCTCAAAGTTTTACGAAAAAGACAAGAAATAATAAAAGAAAAGTTACATATAACCTAATGAAATAAAATATCCTTAACAACTTTTAAACTTGTCTCCGACGTAGCGTAGCTCAGAAACATTGATAAATCAGCAGACCAAAAGATCACTAACTTACAGAAATAAATCTACAGAAATGAATTTGCTTCCATATCCAAGACCTCATTTATTTTCAGAAAATGATACCAGATCAAAGTTTTACTGGAAAAGTAATAACTAATAAAATAAAAATTAACATATAGCCTAATACAATGTTAAAATATCCACAGCAGCAAGTTGTAGGCCAGCCATCTGATGTAGCATAACTATGAAAAATCCATACTTGTCGATCAACCAAATGATCACTAATTTATGAAAATAAAGCTACTAAAATGAAAACTAAGGTTTAAATATAAAAAAGTAAATACTAACTTTACAAAGGGTGTCCAAATGCTGGACCAAAACTAAACAATATGGGAGCCACTTACAGCACACAGAATGGAGATAGCATGTGTCAAATACCTGCTCCTTGTTTGCCTCGGTGAGTCTTAATGTAATTAAATGCAGCTGCACCCAGAATTTCTTAAGAAGGATGTTTTTACTTCCAGTTTCAATTTTGAGTGGGAAAGATGCATAAAATGCTCTGAAAAATGATAAAAGTTATTTTGGGAATACTGAAATTGGTTTATGAAGGGAAAAAAATGGCAGTACGCACTTTATAATTACTTCCAAAATTTACCATTTTTAAAAACAGCAGTTTTTTTTTTAAATTTCGAAAATTTAAGGAAAACTTTGTTGAGAATAGTTCAAATCAAACTTGTGAGTTTAAATCAGAAGGTTGCTTCAGCAAATACAAATGTTAACAAGGAAATTGGCAATACCATTTAGTGCTTCTAAGAAATGGCAGTCAGATGGCTTTAGCAAATTATTTACATTGTAATAAATAAAATAATAAATACCCCCTCAAGCAGCTGCTTGCCACAGAGGTCTGACAGGAGCCTGTCAGTTAGTTTAATAAAATATGCATGAAATTAAAAAACAAAATTATTATTTTTCAACCCTGAATTATATATTTTTATAAGATATAAAAAAAATTACAACCACATTTTTTATATTAAAAAAAAAACATTTTGTTGTATTAAAAAGGTATACATACGTCCTTGACCTGGATTCTGCGAATGTACAGATGACATGGACATTGGAAGAGTTAATAAGATTGACTTCTGTATTTACACAAATGAATTCACACTGTAAAACATCACTTATTTGCTTAGTATTTAATCACTATTTAAGCTGTTTAGGTAACAGGATGAAGATGGATTCATCCTGTTAAACAGCGTAATAGTGATTAAATGCTTAGTAATTTCTATGTTTATTGTTCCTAGGATTTTTTGTTAAGTAGGAATTTAATTGCATTGTTGCTGTGATGAGACTAACCAGATGGGATGGTAATGGTTTTGATCAAAGCAGATGATGTGTGATAAACAGTGCTTTTGTCTTCTGAAGAGTGAAGACCATTATCAGATTCTCTTTTTATTGATGCCTGAACAAGCATTATTTTATCAGTTGCTTGTTATTTGAAAATATTCTGTATGTATGATATCTCATTGCCAATTTAAAACTGCTAATCTTTAAATCCTTAAGCCACTGTTAGTTTGTTAAAGAATCATTGTGCAAAAGGGGAATGTATCTAAGTCAATTGCACATGGTTGACAAGTGTGTGTTCCTCATGGCAGACAAAATGGTCTGGATATGTTGCTATATTGTTTTGTCTGTCCTATGTCTCTCATTTTGTGTAACTTGTATGATGCATTTGTACTGCTTCATTTATGGTCTGAGATATTTGCATAATTGTTTTGCTATTCCATAATTTGTACAAGTTTGAAAAATTATGTCAATGCATAAAAGATATGAGATGTACACTTCCTTGCAATTTAAAGGAAATTTTGTAATATTTTGGAATAATTCAAAATGTTGATAAGAAATGTAACCAAAATATGCTGCAATAGTCTGTGCTTGTGCAGATGTATATCACCTTATCTTGGTTAGTAGTTTCTGTTAACAGTGGAATGTAGTCATTTACCATAGAGTTTGAAATGGAGGATGGTTGGGTGAATTAAAAGAGGGTAATAACAAGTAGAGATCATGAGATGGCTAATGTGAGCCTTTCTGTAGTGAACATGCAGTGGTTTTCAGAGACAATATTTTCAAAAGACCAAGGACTTGCCCAAAGGCAACATCAGGAAATGACAGGTATTTTCAACTTACAGCTTGAGAACAATTACACAACATTGGCTCAACTGCATTCTTGCCTCTATTTCTTTTACTTGTTTCAACCTTCACCATTAACAGTATATACCACATACCACCCATAGAACATGTTGGGTCGGTGGCAAAGCACGACTTTATGAATTGGGGAAGAAATTGTTAAAAGCATTTTTCAAATTAAATTGGAATTCCCTTCCAGTACTTATGTTTTCAATCATATGTTCCAATCACTGGAATGCCATTTCAGTATTTGAGTACTTTCGAAATAAGTGGAACAGAACACTGTTCCAGTACTTGATGTTTATGAATCAGGAGTTCACTGAATACTAAATGTGAGTACTATAATTTTTAGACAGATGCAAGCAGCTGCTTGAGGGGGTATTTATTTTTTTTTATTTTATATTTCTGTTTGGTTGTTTTCCTTTGACCAGCACTTTTTTTCCACACACTGGGCTAAATGGCCAGGTCACAATGATCCTAGGGTTCAGAGAAGGTTGGGGAAGGGGACCCACTAGAGAACGATTAGAAGATAGATGGAAGCCTCCCATCAGGGCAATACAGTGCATTCTACAACCTACATAGGATACGGCTATCCTGTACATTGGACAGTGGCAGTTTAAGAACAATGTATAGAATTTGTCTGTATATGATTTTATTTTCAGTATTCTGTATGAATCTGTTAACAGTTCTGACAGAAGACATCCCATTGGTGCTTCTTTTTTCTGGAACATATAATTGATTATTAAATTGGAAAAAAGGCTGAATTTAGAGCAGGGTCAATTGCTCCCATTATTGATATGATAGAGGACAATAGTATTTTTTTCCCATAAACTTTTGTTTTTTATTAGTGTTTTTGCTTTAATTTTAGGTGTGTTTTTGAGAGTATGATATCTAATCTGGGTGTCTGGTATATGCAGGTATTTTTTTACACCTTCATAATCATGTTCAATATAAGTCATGAAGTATGTTTTACTGTGCATTCTCACCCAACTATAGTTATATTACATCTATCTGCACCATTTAAAGTGACCAAATGCATAGTAAAAAACCCAACCATGTAGTGTTTTACCATATATTTCAATGGCAGTACAATTTCCAACTTAAATTTACAAGTTTGAAGGTGGCCAGTTTTTTAATGCTCCCCCCCCCCCCCCCAATTTCTTTTTAACACATTTTCTGTGGCTGAAACATGTGCTCTTTTGTCCTACATCTCATGCTAAAAAATTTTGGGAATGCAAAATGTCCCAAATTTTGAATTTTTCAACGTTTTTAATCAGGAAATACAGTAGTATCCTATTAAACTGACCTGTCAAACCCTAATATGCTGTATAGCCTTTTTAGTTCTTGATATATTCTAAAAAATATTCTAAAGTGCTATATTCTAAAATGACCTAAAGTGCAAAACATGTTTGTTGAAAAATTAGCATGCAGAATTAAAAGTTTCTATTTTTAGGAATAGCAATATAAAATTGACTAATATTTTAATATCAGATGTTAAATTATGAACTATATAAAGTAATTGACAAATCAGTGTAAAAAACACACACATAAATTTGGTTTATGCTTGCATTGCATCTTCAATCTTTAAATCAAAATGAAATGTGACAAAAATGAAAAGTAATACCTTTCATGTTGAGTTACTGATTGAGATGCTCCAAGAAAGTATTACTAAACTGGTCACCTTAATGGAGAAAGGAAATCATTTATGTATGAAGACCATGTCAAAAACCATCAATTGTTTATGATAGTAACCATTTTTTGGTTCCAATCCTCTTCAGTAGAAAATATCCGAGTGTAAACTATAGATGCATATCTATGTATACATTATCTGTTACCATTAGTAACATTTTATATCTCAGCAGTTCATAGTTATGAAATTTTTTGAATACGTATTATGCTGTAAGTTAATATGTATACAGGAAAAATTGTTTTGAGCTGAGTGGGATATGACATTCACTTTCAGTTATTAGACAGCCACTAGTGACTGATTCTACAATAATGACCTGTCGATCCAAATGGTCCCACGAGTGTTCTATGGGATTGAGGTCTGGCGATTTCGCCAGCCAAGGGAGAACAGAGACATCACTGTCGTGTTCCTGGAACCAGTCGCACACCACATTATCGACATGGCAGGGCACATTGTCCTGTTGGTAGACATCATCACCACCAGGGTAAATGTCCAACATGAAGGGATGCATGTGGTCAGCGAGGAAGGACAGGTAGCCATTGGAGTTCAGGGACCCATCCAGTGGTACCAGCGGTCCCAGGTCATACCAGGAAAACATCCCTCAGACATGTACACTGCAACTGCTGGCCTGTACTTGACCAACAAAACAAGCATGTCAGGGTGTTGGTTCTCATGTGTCTGACACTGTATCTGCCACCACCCATCACTTCTGTGGAGTAGAAACCTCGATTTGTTGGAGAAGACAACCTTTTTCTACTGTCCAATGACAGTAGTCCCATGCGAACTGCAGGCATTGTTTCCGATGGACTTTGAATAACATGGGCGCCTTTATGCAGCGCTGACTCTGGAGACCCATGCGTAACAGGATTCGTTTTACTGTTATCATGGACATGTACCTGGGTTCCCCAGTATTCATTTGAGTGGTCAATTCCTGCACTGTTGTGCGTCATTTGTCCTTTACCAGTCGATGGAGGCGGCATTCTCCTCTAGGGTTGATGGCCTATAGGGCTCCATAGTTATGACGTCTGGAGGTACTCGGTGTGCCAGTGGTCCATTCTTGGTACACCGTTACTACAGCAACTCACGAACAGCCCGCAAAGTGTGCTGTTTCCGAGATGCTTCCACCCTTGGTGTGGTAGCTGATGATCATTCCTTCTTGAACATCCGTCAAATCAATACCTCTGCCCTTTGTGCTCCTGTTATGCACTATGACTCATCTGTCCTGGCTGACTGCTTATATTTCCGTGTGGTCAACCTTGTCGTGCACTCTGTGACACATCTGGGTGGGTACACTGCGATTCTGTGGGTGGTCATATTCTGATGCAACTATGTATATAATTTTCGGATTTGTACAATTTGTAATGAATTATAATAACTTCAAATAATATTAAACTTTTGTTTTTTGAGCATGCACAAGTCAACTTATAATTGGGAGATTTAGAATAGGTTGGAAATTCGATTCAGAATGGGCACCCCATGAAATAATACCTGTTCCAAGTAAGATGTTTCCAAGAATTGTATATTACTTTTAACTTTGACAAATTCAAACGCTTCAAATAAAGCATATTCTTGAAAGCCAGATATTCAAGCATTTTGCTATATTTTTTACATGCAATTTTCATGTGAGTTACTATCTATAAATACTCATTATAAATAACTAAATTAACTACACAATTTACAAAAAACTCCCACTAAGCCAAATTGTATTGACAAGAATATATCTGGTTTTTACAGATAGGATTCACTTTTGATTGATAAAATTTACTTGCTAGATCAGTAATTTAAATTCTGGGACCTATGCAACTTATCTATAATGTTCTACCATATAGTACCAAAATTCTGGACTGCTCTTATAAAATGCTAATGCACAGGCCCAGTGCAGCTCGAAGAGCACTTCCAATTCATTCCCTTTCACGGCACCACCGGAGAATGCCTGGTCCACTCCTTACCTTGGTGACCCTATGCAGACTGGCCACATGTGCATCCACCAATAGAGTGCATCATGTCTGTCTCGTTGCCAGGACAGTGCCTGCCTGACAACGTGCCAAAGTGGATAGCACAAAATGCATCGCAATGCCTGGTCACCAACATCTCGTATAGGCAACTGGCTCGCTGCACTAAAAGGAGTGTGAAGTTTAGAATGATACCCAGTGACTCATACCACAGAGGCAGCAAAGTGCAATACCGCTGGACCTGTGAAAATATCAGCTGCCAAGAACAGCATACAACCCAGAATTGTTCTCCTTGAACAATGAACGAAGCTACCTCTAGAAGAACGAAGAAAATGCACGATGCGTGATCAAATGCATCTATGAATGTCCATCACCTGCAGTGTTTATAGGTTAATGCATCTTTAATTCAGCACATTGTGTTTTTACCTTCATAAAAACTGTAGTAGTTGTTAGTCTCATTCTTGGCCTTTTAAAGACTGCACATGCTCAATGATGGAATAAAAATATATCTAATTTTTTATGTTATGTTTAGAATCATTTAACCAGATGTATTTTTACTGTAGAAAGAAAATTCCTTGGAATTGGGCAATCTCAGGAAATGAATACCCTGTTCCGCTTCTGGTCATTTTTTTTGCGAGAGCATTTCAATCGGAAAATGTATGAAGAATTTAGAAAGCTGGCATCAGAGGATGGAAATGCAGGTTACAGGTATGAATATGAAGAAAAAATTACTTTAGTACTATAAGCATAATCTCACAAATACTCCTACCTGGATTGCACTAATGAGTATTTTGTTATCAACATTTTATGTATGTTTATTATAAATTTGTTATACAAATGTAAATTATTATAATTATAATAATTATTATTTGAATATTGTTATAAATTTAATATATATATATTAATGTTGACAACCATAAATATAATTTTATGTAACAAAAATGCTTGTTATTTTGCTGGCTTTATATCTGTACAAAGTATTGAATAAGATGTACTTCACTGCTGGTGATAAAATCTGAATGCATACTTATTTTACTCACGGTTTCTTATACAAGTAAACTTATATACACTATTTATTACCATGCATATTTAAGCTTCTACCGGAACTTCAACCCTTTCCCTAAGGAAGTTTCTTTCACAATAACAGTACTAATGTAATAAAAAAAGTGATGCCACCTGCTTGTTCCTTGAGTGAACAGCACTCTGCCTTTCTACTTGATGGAGGATGCCTGATATAATCATCCCTGTAGTATGCTTAAGTGGCTGCTATCTGGTGGCACAACCAGTTCTTTCCATAGTCATTTGTCTTTCACTGCCTATTTTGTTGCCTTTCAAATGCACTATGGTTATATTATTTCACAAATTACCAATATTACACCACTCATAACACATTAAAAATAATGTACTTTTAAAGTGATATATGTATATACAGGGTGTTTCAAAGAGGATGCAACCCTAAATATAAGAGAATAGAACTTACGCACATGTATATTTTATGCCATAATATCATCGTGTTATAGGGCCTTTATTTTTTGACTCAACTGTAACTGAAGTTTATCGTGACCTTATCCAACAGTTATTGCACCATTATGCATGGAGTTCTATTTTAGTGATTTCTGGCCATTTTTACTATATTCACTCTTTTAGATTTTAAAATCCATGTAACTTAATGAAAATAAGAAATTGCATATGAAAAGCAATAAAAATCTGATTATATTTTAGTTGGATACTCTTTGGTTCTGACCCTACTTAAGAGCAGACTCAAATGGGGAAATGCATTATATTTTAGAGGGATTCTTTTACACTGGATGGAGCTTAACTAGAACTAGTAATATCTTGGGGAAATCTTATGCTTATACAGAATTGGCCCATAATATGTGATATACTATGAAGTAGGCTAAAAAAAACATTGAGTCATTGAAAAATATCCTGAAATTTTCAAGTTCCACTCTTTTCAACTTGGGGCTAACCAGTGTTCTGTGATAAAATTTTGATATATAAATCAGCAGAATAACTTCTTTTCATATTCCAAAGCTTTTGATAGTAAAATTCACAGACAATATAGATATAGGTCTTATTTTCATTGAACTCAATATTTGTAAGAACCAGGGTACAGTTATTCTACCAGAGACATTTTGTGAACTTCAGTGCCTAGCATAAAAACTTAGGCATTCATGCTATAGAGAAATCCACATGCTACTAACATATTTCAGTATTCACATTTTGTTTTTCATTAATATGCCTCTGTAAGAAAGAAAATATAATAAAGTAAAAAAAAAAGTCTTATTCTTTATATGTATATGAAATGTTTAACAGTTTTTATTTCTATTTACTCATATAGGGGCATTCAATAAATAGGTGGACAATTTGTATATTTCAGAGGAGATGCAAATGATCATTGTACCATCTTACATACACATTGCACAGAATATAAAACTGTCACAGGTAGATTATAGTAGCTGTTTGAACCAGTCAGACATCTTCTTACCATACATCCCTCCATAATGAAATCATCCATATCTGATTCTTTTTTTTTATCATAAGAGGCCATGTTGCTTGCATTTTTGAATGTGATGAAGAAATCAATGTGCATAGATACTGTGAAATATTGGCAAGCTTATACAAGATAAATAAGTCCAAGAATTTTTTCCCATTTGACCATAAATGTTGTGTTGCTGTATAATTATGCATATTTCTAGGTATCACCCTCACTGCACCAGGCACATTAAACAAATGGCAGTTGAAAATATTGGACCCTCCTTCATACAGTCCTGACTTTACCTCTGTGTAATTCTAACTTCCTGAGGAAACAAAGGCTTTTTTTGCATTTTGAAGATGTGAAGTACACAGAACTTTGAGCAGCAACCATCATTGTTTGCTGATAATAGTATTAACATGCTAGTAATCCTTAGGATAAAACTTTAAGAATGGAGATTCTTTTAATTAAACCAAAGTTTCATACATATTTTGTTGTCACATATTTATATTGAATGCCCTTAAATTCTTGATATTACAAATATAAGGGTGAATCATTTAATTTGTGTGCTGAGAACTATGTCTTACATTTAATCTTCATTGCTGAAATCTGCAGTTGTTTTCTCCTCAAAGTTTCCCATTGAAACCTGTGCACTAAACCAGGCATCAAATACTCCCTGCAAGCCATTTTGTGAATGTTTGGAGCACTGTCATTTTGGCCACTTGAGCCTCTTTGTCATTTCCAAAGCAATGCCTTTTAATGCTATTTTTGGAGTTAGAAATAGGTGAATATTACAAAGTGCAAGATTGGGGGAGTAGGGGGGTGCTCAAGCAACTCAGCACTGATGTTGGTGATAGCAGTATGGGGCCTTCCCATTGTTGTGATGCAGAAGCCATTTCTCCCTTGAGAATTCTGGCCATTTTTCACAAACTGTGTCATGAAGTTTTGTTTGAAGGACTGCTGCATAAGCTTCCTTATTCATTATTGACCTCAATAGCATAAAATATGTTACAAGAACAGCTTTAGATTTTAAAAAAAAGAGCCATTTGTTTCCTGCCAATCTCATAGTTTGAAATTTCATAAACCACAGTAAACTTGAGTGCTTCCATTAACTGGATTGGTGTTGTGTGTCTGTATTGTAGTGGAAAATCCAAATCTCCAGTCACAATGCATTGTCAGAATCTTTCACCTTTTGCTTCGAACTAGCCAACCAGTTGTGACACACATCAACACTTTTTTTTTTGGTTTGTATTGGGACTCAGGTTGTATGGGATCCAATGATCACAAATTCTTGACATTTTCAAGTACTCTGTCACTATTGTTTTAACACTACCATAAGAAAGATCGATCCTTGCTTCTAGTGTACACAGGATTATTCTGCAGTCTTCATCAAGAAAAACCTGGGCTTAGGTGATTTTATTGCTCATTGATGGAAGTATCTGGTTGCCCAGATCTTGGATAATCTTCCATGGAATTGTGCCTGTCTGTGAAGCGTTTGTGCCACTTGAAAATGCTCTTTGTTTTGAACACTGTTCTCCCTTCATTTAAGTAATTTCTGCAACTGTGCATCACTTAAGCCCTTCCAAACACAATAATGTCTCATATACCACTGCCCACTTTCCAGATCAACTAAATCCTGCAAGAAACACACAAAGGCGAACACCTTTCCAAAGTGAGAGAAAACAATAAAGATTGACTGTGTACCATTCTGCTATTATTTGTAACTGTATTGCAGTATGTTTCAACTTGCACATACTGCTCTGTGCTCTTGAAGAGTCACTGTGTTGCCGCATATTGTGTATTAACTCATATGAAAAGATTCTAAATTATTGGTAACAGCCGTTCACAAATTAAATGATCCCCTACATACTTGGCAATACTGCTTAAGTATTTATTCTTTTAATTTATATGCACTAAAAGATTATTTGCTGTGTTCTTAAACATTGTATTGTTTTAGGTATGGTTTGGAATGCTTGTTCCGGTTTTACAGTTATGGATTAGAGAAACATTACAGAGATGACCTTTTCAAAGACTTTCAGGAAGAAACACTTAAAGATTTGCAAAATGGTATGCACTTTTGAAAAGAGTTGAATCTATTTTATTTATTTTAAACTCATGAGTATAGAATTGTTTAAGATGTGTAGTTGATTATAATACATAGTTTTATTTTCATGGTTCGAGTATCTTGCTTACAGTAATATCTGTTTAGTTTGAATTCTGTAATGCAGAGCATTGGACTGTAAACAAAGTTTCATGTCCCATGATAGCATGAAGTCAGTGATAACAAAGTTGGAAGCAAGAAAGAAAATTCTTAGATGCTTGAAGGAATGACAAATCAAAACGATTTTGTTATATTAGTATATTGATCAAAAAGTTGATTGTTTTTAACTCTCAGCCAATTTTCAGGAAGTTCGGAAAGTGTTGGCTGTGTTAGTATTACCAAGTACAACAGAAATGTTGAAGGAAACTTTCATGCACCATATGCAAACTAGAAAATTTGTTGATACTCTGTCCTTCAAGTAAAACGAGCAAATATTTGTCTTTTAAAGCCTCAAATCTTGCTATTCTTACAAAGCTTGCATGAAATGCCTTTGGCTTAATATGCTAATTAGTTTACCTTAAACATACAGTAGTGTTTATTATTGTGTAGTAGTGTTATTTATAGTAGCATATTTTGCTCATTACTTATTTATTCTTACTAGAGAGAAAAACGTTCATTTTAGTAGGTTCCCATTACTACAGATTGAAAAGTGTTTATCCATTGGATACCTGTACTAATGTACATTTGATATCTGTACATCTCAAAAATCTGTTTCTAGAACTTTTATACTAAGAAACCTTTCATGGCTGAGTGGTTAGAGCATTTAACTACTAATCAGAGGGCCCTGGGCTGATTAGGTGCTTGGCAACTAATCAGAGGGCCCTGGTTGAGACGTCAGATGTGTGTTTGGGGAATGTCAATCCATGCAGTTTTGATACATAGTCAAGTTCATCCGTTGTGGCAGCTGCTGGTTTCTGGTGGGCTAGTCGTCATGAGATCATGGACAGACATGTTCAAATGGTGACAGATCCAGTGAATGCACAGGCCAAGGCAGAAGTGATACATGGTGGCTATCCAGGAATTGTTGGACGATGCATGCCACGTGTGGTTGGGCATTGTCCTGTTGGTAAACGGCACCAAAGAGCCCCTGAAGATAAGGTACAGCCACAGGTCCAACACCTCAGTGATGTAACGCTGGCTGTTTAAAGTAATGGTAATGTGTATGAGACACATTTGTGAGTGGAGTCCAATGGCACCCCATACCATAACACCAGGGGCCGGACTTGTATGATGCTTCATCATGAATGTCTCACTGAGCCTGTTGCTGCGGTACTGCCAGATACAGATTTATCCATCATGGTGCAGCACACTGCAGCAGGATTCGTCTGAAAAGATGATGCAATGCCATTCGCACAACCATGCGCGACGTTCTTGGCACCATTGCAGTCGCATTCGCCTGTGTTGTAGACTCAATGGTAGCCGAAGCAATGGCTGCCTAGCAAAGATGCCTTGATGCTGCAGACAATGTTGAACTGTACATGCAGACACTGACTGATGTGCAACACACCCTAACTGTTGATCTAAGGTGTTTGATATGGCTGTACAAACATTCATAGCCATGCGCATGAGATGTCTGTCCTCTCATTCATTTGTGTGGCAGGGCCATTGAGATCTTTCATGTTGGTGAGTTCGTTCCTCCTCTATCCACTGACACCATATTCTCATCACTGTGGCAGTCACACGAGCACAGATGTCTCGATACAATAATCTACCTTCCTGTAATCCCACAATTCTCCCTCAAAGTCAGAAACCTGGTCGTATGGATGCCGTGTTCTTTGATGGAGCATATTTGATCCTTTAGTGTATAAGAACTGTGAGCAAACACAATTTCAGTGCTTTACACCGACTCTTTGTAATCTCCTCTTATATCACTTCCAGTGGGTGTTACTTTCACACATGATGTGCTGCGCTTTGAATCATTTACATGTTCTCCCATGGGCTACCCATCTTGCATATTTTGGGACAATCTGATGAGTTCTTCCTGGTGTTGCACTTTTAATGGCCAGCAGTGTATTTAAAAACTATAATGACCATTAATGTTAAAATATTAGGAACAACTGGAGAAGAAAGTCTACAAAATCTAGGGGCGGGGATGGCTCAGTCGGTAGTGCGTCAGGCTTGTAATCTGTAGTTTCCAGGTTCGAGTCCCAGCTGGGTCAGTGTTGAGATTTATCTCCGCAAAATTCCCCGCCCTGCCCACAGTCAGTAGGGGACACCGATGGGCTTGGAAAGGCCTCCGTCCGTCGGATGGGACGTTAAGCCGTGGCCCCGTGTGCGGGAGAGCCATACCCTGTGCACGTTAAAGAACACGCTGGGTGGCCTTGACGGGAGGCTACTATCTGTCTCCCAACAGCTGTTCCAATGGGTCCCCTCCCCCAACCTTCTCTGAGCCTTCGGGGTTCATGTGACCTGGCCATTTAGCCCATGGTGTGCAAAAAAGTGCCGCTCAGAGGTAAAACAACCCAACCTACAATTTCTAATGTGCTAAAGTTATTTGATATAAGAATGTCACAACAATAGCCATCAGAGAAGGTCAGCTTAGTTACTAATTCCATGAAAACTAATGGTTTCAAATGTATCATCCTTGTGATATTTATAGTCTGTGTGAAAAAAAAAGTCATTATCAGGTGTCTATGGGAATATAGGTTTCTTCTAAGGCAGGTTTCATTGTACACACAAAAAAATTACTATTTTAAACTTAGTTTTTTTAACCATTTGTAAAACATTTGTTCCTCTTTTGCAGGTTATTTGTATGGTCTTGAAAAATTCTGGGCATTTCTGAAATATTATGATCAGAGTTCCAAACTTGAAGTTGATCCTGTGCTGAAAGCTACTCTGCAAGGTTTCAAAACAGTTGAAGATTTCAGGGTAATGTTCTGTAGATTAGATTCATAAATGCTGCTTTCAGTTGGTACATATAAATTGTGTAAATGTTTTTCAACTAAAAAAATAGTAACTACTGCATCTGACTTTTGTGTAATCAGTAGTAGTATACTACTGATTACACAAAAGTTTTTTTTCTCTATATAATATATTTTACTTTCAGTTTTTATTATTTTAATTTGCATTGTCTTTTGACTTGTTAAACTTGTCTTGCAAGTTATACTTGTGTGTTGTGCTAAAGTTAAAAAAATTTACCTTTAATTCTGATGCTTTAAAAGACCCAGTTATAGCTAAAGCTTACCATGATAGGTTACTTAGTCATTATGACAGTCATGGTTTGCTTACTGCTGAAGTTGAGGAAGAATGGGACCTTTTTAAATGGGATTTTCTTGAAACTAACAGTACTCTTTTAGGAAAAAAGGAACAGAGGAGAAAAATTATTTGAGTGATAAGGCACTTGAGCTTTTTTCAGAAAGAAAGAAAACTGCAGGAATGTCTTTAATCAATACCCTACTAGTCCTAATAGAAAGCATTACAGAGAGCTTAATAAAGATGTAAAGGAGATCAGTTGACTTGATGGTTTGGCTGACAAAGTCAAGAAAGCAGTTAGACAGCACAACGGCAGAGAACTGTACCTTGTAGTTAATGTTTTGTGTGGTAGAAAACAGACAGGTATATAGAGATTGAAGGATAAACAAGGTAATGTTATAGAATGTGAGGATTCTGTAATGGCTAGGTGGGATGTGCATTTCAGTGATGGTCTAAACTATGTGGTTAGTTCTACTCCCATTGTTTGCAATGTTGATAGATGCATTGGTGGCTTTAATGTTGGCCCTCTAACACAATCTGAAGTTATTTTGCCTATTCTAAACTTAAACTACATAAATCCCCAGAGGTAGATGAAATTACTACTGAAATGCTTAGAGCTGGGATGTTTCAGTTATCACATGGATGATTGAAATTTTGAATATCTTTTTATTATAAAGGCATTGTTCCTAAGGATTTTACCAGATCTATTAATATCTGTATTTTTAAAGAATGCATGTCTACATTCACATTTCTCCAACCAGCAGGAGAAATGTGAATGTAGACATACAGTTGACTCTTGAGGTGAGTGCAGCCTGTCCTGCATTGTTACGAGGAATCGTAAGGCTCCCGTGGAACAGATAACATCGGAATTGAATTAGGGTGCATCCACAAGCTTATGTACAAAAACTATCCATTGTACCATGGAAAACAGGTTATGGCAGTCGATGTCCACATTGTGTCCCCTTGTTGGCTTCTAGACACCGAAAGATTGAGCTGCAGTTTGCAAAGGCCTATCACAACTGGAATGTGGTGGACAGGAAACAGCATCTGGTCTGACGAATTATGGTTTCAACTCTATCACGCCAAAGAGAGGGTGCTTGTGTAACATAAACTACATGAAGCGATGGATCCAGCTTGTCAAATGGAGTCATACAGGCAGGTGGAGGTGATGTAACAGTTTGGGGTGCATTTACATGGTCTTCCTTGGGGCCCCTCTTACTTGTCAAGACCTCCATCACCAGCACAGGGTACATGAACATCCTAGCTGACCATCTACACCCATTCATAATGATTCTATTTCCAAACCATGATACCATCTTTCAACAGGACAACACCACATACTTCTTGAGTGGTGACCAATTGGCTCCAGGAGTATTCAAGTGAGTTTACTACACTTGAATACCCCACCCCCTCCTTGATTGCCTAACCTCAGTGTTTTCAACATCTGAGTCCTTACCAAGATGTCTGGCTGCTGGTTTGAGGGCAAAAGATGGAGCAACAGGTTATTAAATAGGTATATATAATAATTTGTCTGTTCAGTGTATCATACCATTTGTAGCTCCATTTTTATCAAGTCAATGTGTTCATGGTGACAATGGCAATAGTAGTGCTGATTCAGGCACATTATTCTGGTGCATTGGCATAAACTGGGTCTGTAATGTAGCTAATAATCTGTAATGTAGTCTGTAATTACACACACAACCTTTTTTATTGATAAATTACTTGAAAAATTTGCTGCATGAACATTTTTGG
This sequence comes from Ryuthela nishihirai, assembly GCA_038380435.1. NCBI lineage: Eukaryota > Metazoa > Arthropoda > Arachnida > Araneae > Heptathelidae > Ryuthela > Ryuthela nishihirai. The sequence continues at coordinate 36,713,555 of JAWZYU010000031.1, forward strand.
TTTTTTTTTATGTTGGTAGAACAGTAGGGTTGACATATTTTGTTATAACATAAAGATCATAAGGAAACTATAATATAATCAATTGTATATTTTTCATATTTTAAGAGATATAAGTTATATGAAATATTTTTATTATGAAGAAAATATTATTTATTATTTTTTAATATTAAATTATTGAAATATTTTTTATTATATTTTAAGCTTTTTTATTATTTTATGGAGCAATTATGCCATTGAAATGCTCAGAGTTAAAAAAATTAAATATTTTGCAGAACATTGGTGAAAAAACACTAGTTGAGTTAGATATTTTAATCGAAGAAATGGAGTAGATTTGTATGATGAGTTTTTTTTTTAGTGATTAAAGGATTTGAATATATATATATTATTCTTTGGATTAAAAATAATGATTGAATTGTTTTCAGTAATTTATTTTACTCTCATAGAAATCATTGCCTTTGTTCTAAATTTTTGCTTTTCACAGTAAAGAAATAATTTTTTTTTTATATTTATTAATATTCTTGTTTTCTGGAATCAATCTTCAGGTTTTGGAGGTATGTACTATGCCTCCTCAGAAGTTGTAAGCCTAATCATGGTATTAACATCTGATTCAGGGTGTAGTTTCAGCCTGAAACACATATTTTGGTTAATGCTATAGAAATGGTAATTTTCTTTTTTTTTTTTCAGTAGCCTGTGGCCAAGTGGTTAGCATGCTTGGCTACTGATCAAAGGGACTTTGGTTCAAAACTTGGGAAGGCATGGATGTTTGTGTTGTCTTTCTGCTGAGGTCTCACCTTCATCACAGATCTCTTCTATGGCATATAAACTAACGGACTCTTGTCAAACCTCTGTGGCAAACAGCTGCTCGGGGGCATATTTGTTTTTTATTTTCATTTTGAGATTATTTCTGTAATTTGGAGTTACACAATTACAAAGAAGCTAATGATACCAAGCATATAAACTATTTTAAATAATTGAGAAATGCACAGAGAAATGAGAGGCATCAGTAAGAAACATTTTTGTGATGTTTTATTTTAATAATTATAGTTTGTCTTTAAAAAAAAAGAGGAGAAATGATTATGTTGGTGAATATCAATAATCCCTTCCCTGTATTTTTCTTCTAGATCTGATCCTGTTTATAGCCGTAGAAGCAGACTGTTTGTCTAGAAAATTGTCTTCTACATAATGTTAGATGGGTTTGATGGGACTAAGATTTTTTAACACTATTTTACCATAAATTGTTTGTATAACTTCTCATGTTATGGGCTGATATTCAGATATGTATTTCAGATACCACCTTTCTTATTTTAAGCATGAACATTTCAACAAGTAATCAGTGCAACAGCTTAATGAATTCCCATTTCATATTACCTATGAGTAACCATAGTTCTTGAGCTGTCTTTAAATATTGCTCTGAGTAGACCTTACTATATAGCAATATGAGTGAAAAGCACACATGAAGTTTGTTCTAAGTGTATTCACAGTAATGAAAGTCAACCTACCAGTTGCTTGTCTCTTTGAACTAAAAATAAGGAATGCAGTGTTTCAAGTAATTTATTTTACTCCCTTTAGAAATCATTGCATTTTCTCTGAATTGTTTGCTTTTCACAGTAAAGAAATCATACCCTATCTAGTAATACTCATATTCAAACTTTACTTAAATGTAACTGTTTTTGCAGATCTGTAAAACTTACAACCAATATCCTAAGCCTAAAAATGAAGTACTGTGTAGAATGTGTATATATAGTTGCTTTGGAAAATGACATTGAACACAGGCAGAAGTGCTTGTAATAGGGTTAGCTACGAAAATTTGTATTGCACTTTAGCTGTCCATGGAATATATTGTCAGGGGAGTACATTACCATTCATGCCTGAGGCAGATATTTCTTTAAGTAGGAGGTATTAGATTGTCCGTATCAATTGCATTGAGGATATGATGATGGAAAATTATTCCAGTCATATGTACTGCAGATGAGTATGTTAAATGGCCTTAGGGACATGCAAAAGCTGCCTATTTTGCAGCAGGAAGTGTATATGGACACAATCATTCATGATTGCATTCTAGTGTTGTAAGCCGTCTTAAACAACAGCTTGTTAATACTGTGATGTTGATGCTGAAATGCATAACTGGGAAACTTACCACGATGTTGATATGAAGCTGGGAATCAACATGTGAGAATTGGCAAGGAGATTCCATTTTACTCTTTTGATAATGCATGCAATTTGCATAATGATGAACTTTACTCATAGTGGTTGCAATGAATGCCAACATTGCAACCTGTAGACAAGCTGCAGTGCAATATGATGACATACTGGCTGTTAGAATAGCACAATGTTAATGCTGACTCTTCTTCCCAATGATTGCTATGGTCAGATGAATTGTGATTTACACCCTAAGGTATATTCAATACTCATGTTTAATATGAAAATGAGCTTTACAGGATCAATATGTGGAAGAGGGTGGTCAAAAATTGTTAGTGGCCCTTACTTCTTGGTCTCATTCTTCATTACTGTGTTATGGGTTATTGAATCACATACTGCTGCATCCTGCTATATGTATCCTACCGTACACTAGCCACCACATTAGCTGTGATTTCAGAGTGAAGGTGCAAACTCCACACTACAGACACAGTGTACTATACCACTTGTTGAGTTGTCCAGCTACTTTCCAGGTACCTAAATCAACTGGGAAAGGCCAGTATCCTGGTCTTGCACAATCCCCAGGCTTCAATTCATCCCTGTGAAAAAATTTTTTTAGGTGTGTGTGGGTGGTGGGGGAGCATATTGTAAAGCACACATAATAAACTGACTGAAGCTAGAAGATGTGATTTATCTCCAAGCTACAATCAGTGTTGCCATGCTACATTACATTTGTACCTCAGTTGTTTGGTGGGCCACATGTTTATACACAGATAGGAGTTCATATCAAATACCTTCTGTAAGGTCTTTAATAATCTGCCAACCAATTGCAAAATAAAGTTACAATCATGACAGTTGCTTGTCTGTTTTCAATTACTTGTTTCATTATTCAAGTTGCTTTTTCACAGTACTACTTTGGAACAATGATAATAAAACATTTCTCTCTTCCCTTTTTTCATTGGTTCACCTTGAAAAAGTAGTTCACCAATGTTGGAGAGTTATTTTCAAACATTCTGTATATCGATGAAATACCTTAAAATATTATTAGGCCATCATACTTTTTGTTTTTTTAAGGATTTAGGTTATGAAACGTGTGAAAATGGTATATTCGTGTGGAACATGGTGAATTGTAATTCTAAATTATGCACATGTTTCATTAATGTTAATTAAACTGTGTTGAAATTATCAGAAAATGAATTAAAATAATATGTAGCTTTGTACAATAATTTCCTTTTTTGTAGGCATATGAATGTAGTCATGCAACAGGACCTTCTGGTACAAGACATCGTAATTTATCTGAGTCTTCAGGCTCCAAGCAACAAAGAAATTATAATGATGATACAAGAAGTCGAAGGAATACAATGTCAGCAGCTGATACAGCCCGTAGGCGCAGGGCTGGTGGAGCTCATCAACAAAACAAGCAGAATGAATCCAAAAAGAATCAAGATCAGAAGTTACTGTCATCATCATCAGTAATAGTGAATCAGTCTGATAATACAGTAGCTAAAGAGTCATTATCTGATGTTTCAGGATCAGTACTGGAAACAGTGAATACAGACCAAGAACCTCATTCAAAGCACTTAGAGGAAATTAAAAAGCTAAATATGGAAACAAAACCTGATGATGTTAATTCGGAACAAAATTATAGTTATCAGAGTTCAACGTCTAAGGAAGTGAAGCTAAATCATGATGGATCCTCTCAAGAAATATGTGAAAGTTCATCAACAACTTGTAAAAGTGAGATTTCATCTCTTAGAGAGTTGGGGAGCAATGCAGCAGTTGTAGTTTCAACTTCAGGCATTGTTGATGATACCTCTACTGTTCCTAGAACCTTGAAATTTACAACTGAAGAGAGTTTGGTAGAATTAAACCCTAATTCTCCATTAGATTCATTGGCAAGATTGCCAATTCTTAAAAAACAAGATGAAAGCTATGGCAATGAACAGTATGATGTAGAAAAATCTATTAATTGTTCACAGGTATTGAATGAAAGAATATCATTTACTCCCATAGAAGAAGCTGGAAAAAATGAACTCATTACTCAGGATGAGGATAAAAATGTGCTATTGGATGAAGGTATGCCATCAGAAGTCAGAAATGTGTCAATAACCATGCTCGAATCAAATAATGGCGATCAGAATTGTGTGCAGGCATCAACTGAAGATTACCAGCATCTTAAGAAATTGGATAAGGATAGCTCATCAATGCACTTTGATCAAGCACTCATGCATGACAATAGTTCTGTTCAGAGAAAAGAAGAGTCAGTTCAAGAAAGACAAGGAAGTCCTAAAGATAAACCTCTCATTGACAATTGAAACAAATCGTTAATGGTAAGTAAAAAGGTTTACAATTTTCTGAGTAAATTTTACAAGATTGTTATTTGAATACATGCAAATCCTCAAGCAGTCAAAGGTGAAAGTGGTTTAATATATTTCCCCATGTGCCTATCCTGAACAACAGCTACTGCATTTGTCAACTGAAAACCCATTCTAATAAGACTAATGCATTACCTGCCAAAATTTGTAAAGATGGAAATGAATTTCTCCTCTGGCAGTCTTAAACTCAAAATTTGGTTCTATTATCGCTACAGACTGATTTTTAATAAAACAGGGCAGCATGGGGAAGATCCATAGGAGAAATTTGGGATCAGGATACCAAGTATTTTGGGTATGTGGGTTCCAACATGTTAAATTAGTGTCAAAATGCGAAACACAGAAGAATGGAAAAAAGCCATCTGAAACTACATATTAAAGACAGATTTGATTTTTGGATGTCGTATGGAGTTACCCATAGGAACCCCATACAAAAAATGGGAAAAATTTGAATTTTCTGGGAAGATACAGGGTCTCCAAATGTGTTAAATGTCTGTGAAGTTAATTGCACTCTCAGTGGCATTGATGACAGTGATTTTCTGATGCCTCAGAACTTGATTCCAATTTTTTCCTGCATCACATGAATGGCACGCTCATCCAGTCAAGCTTGATGGACATCACTTATTATAAGTAGGTACAGTTTCACATTGCCCAGCTACCTTATTCAAGGTTTGAACCTCTTCCTTAAACCTTTAGCACACTGTTCATAGCTCTATGCACTAATATTTAGTTCTGCATGCAAGTAACATGACCAAACCAATGCAATCTCTCCCTAAGTGAAATACCATTTAAAGGCAGTTTCCTTCATCTAATTATTTCAATCAATTAATTTTATTTCATCATCATATACAATTTTTATAACATAGAAAAATATGAGTGAACCCAAAAACCACATGGTTTGTCTGGGCCACTAAAGGAAATTAATACAAAAATCAATAAGGACTTACTCACTACAAAGATTACAAACAATGTGTGTCATTTTTCTGATATTATGTACAATGAATTTTTACTTTACACTTGATTATTTAACCTAGGTGCAACATCTTCCAAACAAAAGAGAAAGCTTTTTAAATTCTTTTTAAATTAATTATTAAAACATATTAAAAAATTTTCACTTCTAATTCCAAGAAGCAACTGATTGAAGATTTTAGGTGTGATATGAATCATCTAATGCTAAAAAAAAAGGTGCCATAAGCATCTAATTTACTGTTATTTTGTTTTAAAAATGATCCAGTTTCATTACCAGAGTAAACTTAAAGAAAGGACCATCACACATTGTCAAAAGTAAATCTTGAAGTGTTTTATAATTCCTTTGTTTAAAGATTAGCATTCTGAAGTTTTGTTTGGAAGAAGAAAATTCTTTACGTTATTAGGTGAGAAGAGACATTGTCAAGAAATAAGCACTTTTTCCTTTTGCCTTCTATTGTGCTGTCCCATTACAGTTCAACAAATCTTTCTCATAATAACCTTCACAAATATTCTGAGTTTGATGAACATCAAAAATTATATCTTCTGATACTGAAAACACTTCTCTCATTGCAGTTTTATAAGAAGTATTGTGCTGAATTCAAAATTTGTTAAACCAACAATTTGAAGCTTTGATGTTAGAAAACCCAGTTTATTAACAACTCGAGCTTTTTCTTGAATTTAAATACTAAATTAGCAAAGTGTTGTCGACCCTAGCTAGGCAGAACCATTCATAGATAGCATTATCAATAGCCAGTCCTTTAGTTTTTGGAAATGCTTATTTGACATTAATGTTTCATTTTGCAGCTCATAATTTGAAAATTTCACTTTTTTTTTACAATTTTACTCACCTGAGTTTTCTCTACTTGAACCACTAATTCATGAACACAGTTTTTATGTTTCAGAACACTGACAGAGAGTGTATGCCATTCTCCTTAATGGATAAATGTATGGTTTTTTGTGACATTTTTCGTTTTAAGCATGTGTACCCAATGGCTCCACCAAAAATCACAGCACAAAGAAAAGGCTCAACTTGATTCCCGCATCCCAAAGACTTTCTCGAGATTAATATGAGAAAGTGTGTTGGACAAAATGAGTTATCATTTGGGGGAGAGGAGGTAAACCAAATTGCTACTTTATGCAAATGAGCAACCAAGTTGCAGTTTTCTTGCTCCATTGTTTGTACAAATGCAATTCATAACTGTAATTGCAGAGGTGGTGTCAGACATTGCATTATGCTGATATTTTTGAAAGATATCCACATGCAAATTTGTATGCTGATCATAATTTAATGATTACAAGTGAAGCTGTAAAAGTGGTGTTTCTCTCATGCAGAATGATCATAGTGTGGGCAGGAAAGAAAATTTTAAAGCACTTTAAAGAAACAAGAGTGGAAACAATCAACCAAAATCTGGTTACTGTACATCAGCAACAGACTCCCATCCATTACATGCTTTGCATCCATAGTCATAAATCCAAAGAAGTCGACATGAAACTGGTGCAGAAATGTAATATCAACCAAATTTTGATATATCACATTCTGAAGAAGCTCATTTTCATCTGTATAATCTCCAATTTGTTCAGGTATTCCATCCAAATAATAGACTGCAAAATTGAGTTTTGTGAATAGGCATTGGCCCAGCAGAACATTGGACACCAGATAATTTTTTTTATCTATCAGGGCATGTGAATTGTCATGCCTTCAGTTACTGCTCTGATAAGAATCCATCCTAGATACACAGGAACAGCCCCATCAAGATCCTCATGGGATGGTCTCTTGTCAGATTCATCATGATCAAATCACTGGTCCATCTTTCTTTCAAGACAGTGTGAATGCTCGGCCTATCTTGATGGGTTGTAAAATGAACTGACCATATATATCTTAAGTTTTGCACTTACGTGTTCTAATGAAAACCTGTTTTCAGCAGGATATTCACCTGCACATTATGTAACAAGTGTTTGGGACTGGTTATGTTGTAACTTACCTAGAAAATGCATTGGACTGAAGGTCCCATTGCATGGCCACCCTGCTCTCTTGACATGAAACTTTTGACTTCTTGTGGGGATACTCAAAATCCAGGTGTTGTCAGTTTCCTTTCACATGATTCAGGAATTGAAAGATGCCATAGTAGCTGAGATTGTCATAATCAGCAAAAAAATATTGATAGTGGTAAACAGAGGATGACAATAGCACATACATGTGTGCAATGAATTTGCAGGTGCCCGTGTTGAACACTTTTCTAATTGTGCTTTTGAACCCTTAAAAAAAAAACATTTTTTTTTTCTATTTCGTATATTGCATAAGAATATCAAAATATGTTCTGATTGTATGTATTTTACCAGTTCTCCAGGCATTGGAAATTTTTTTAAACTTTCTCAAAAGTATATTTCAAAAGAGCTATAACACTGTCCCCAGCTATGTGCTCTAGATCTTTTGGGAGCAGAGTACATAAGTGGAAAGACACACAAGCATTCTTCTTCATATATTATATAGATAATGTATTTATGCTATAAATTGTGGTAGGATGTGAAAGCTATGAGATTTTGTTATGGTAGTGAAACTTGGACTCTGTAAGCAAAATAACAGTAAATTTAGTGCCTCTGATTCTAAATGCTTACACAGTATCTTGGGCATTAAGTGGTTTGATGTATGTAATGATGAGGTTAAGTGAAGGAGTGCAACCTCCTTTGAGTAGTATATTGTATGGAGAGAGACTATGTTGGTTTGGTCATGTTGCCCATTGCATTACTAGAGAATATTGTACCTGAAGACCTCAGGAAAAGGGGGAGACTTAGAATGCAGTGGACAGATAGTGTCAAATAGAACCTTGTTAGAATTGGCCTACAGAGCGAAATGTAGCAGCTGTAGCCTCAGGACAGATATATTTGGAGGATTAAATTACACAGTCGTTGGACCTCCATAGCCCTCATCTGGTCGATGATTACCTAGGGAATAAGATATCTACAGGGTGGAGTGGCCAGCCAGGTCTCCAGATCTTAATCCTGTTGAGCATATCTGGGATGATCTGGGGAGATACACTGGTGCTTTTCTGGCCCCTTCCAGAAGTCTCCTAGAGCTGCAATCTGCAGTGATGGAACCAGCATGCATGATCATTGTGAAACTTGTATGGCAATCGGGGGTGATCATACTCCCTACTAATCACAGGAACAACACATTTCTATTATAACCAATGAAGGGACTTTTATGCAGAGCATTATTCCTGGCCATCCATTCCTATGCATCTGATGTATGCATATGTATTTTTTTTATCATGGTCTGATGTATCTCACCTGAATTTCAGAAGTCTCCCAAGTTGCTGTGTCAACTTTATGCTTAACTTTTGTCCACCAGTGTATTTAAATTTCGATTTTCAACAGTATTTGTTCAGTATTTAAAGAGTTATAGAAACTGTAATATTTAACAATAAATTATATTTTATAAAATCATTTATAATTGTCTAATATTGAAATAACCATTATGCAAATTTCTAAAATGTATATTTATTTCATTAAATGATTTGAAACAATACTTATTATTTAAGTTTTAATTCATTTCTGTGGTAAATTCTTAAGACTCATTACTGATGAAAAATATTACAGCTTTTATAACTCTAAATACTGAACAAATATTGTTAGAAATTGAGATTTAAATAGATTTATGACTTTTAATGTGTCTTTAGTCACGTTTTTCCATTAAATGCATATTTTGGAAGTTACAGGACATTGAAATTAGGTTCCCGTTGGCGTAACATTGAAATTCTCTAATATTTATGTAGAACAGTGTATATAGACTTTGCATAATATTACACCAAAGAGCTAAAACATTATGACCAGCTGCCTAATATGATCTTGGTCCTCTATGTGCCGCCAAACCAGCTCTTACCCAGTGAGGCATGAACGATACAAGATTTCTAAAGGTGTCTTGTATTATATGGTACCAACACATTACTAGCAGATCCTTTAACCCTTGTAAGTTACATGGTTGAGCCACCCCAGATCGGATATACTGTTCAACACAAACCACAGATGCTCGATTGGATTGATGTCTGGGGAATTTGGAGGCCAGGGCAATATCTGGAAGTCTTCCTCATGTTCCACAAACCATTCTCAAACAATCCGGACAGTGTGGCATTGTGCATTATCCTGCTGAAAGGAGGCACTACTAGAGGGGAATACCATTTCCATGAAAGGATGTATCTGGTCTGCAATGATGTTTAGGTAGGTGGTAGACATCATAGTTTACTGCACATGAATGACTGGACCCAGGGTTTCCCAGCAGAACATTTCCCAAAGCATTACACTTCCTCCACTGGCTTGTTTTTGGTCCCACAGTACATCCTGGTGCCAACACTTCCCCAGGTAAACAATGCACATGTACCCAGCCATCTACATGGTGCAACGGGAAACGAGATTCATCGGACCAGACGACCTTCCAATCATTCAAAGTCCCACAAACCTTGCCGTCTCGAAAATGCTCTGACCCATCCATTATTATTTATACCATTTTAAGACCTTCACATGCACTGTCATTTACCTGCAGTTGCTTTGATTTGCATAAAGATGCACTGGTCATAATGTTTTTTTTTTTGTGCTCTTTGGTGTATATCTGTATAATTTTATCAAGTCATCAATTCTTATCAAATTGTATGAGAATTTTCATCTCTTCTGATATTCAGTGGACCTTCGTTATAGCGCTGCTTGCTGTACCGTGCACTCGGTTATAGCGCGGGCGATGTTCGCGATAAGTTCAAACATGTTTATACAGGTCCGTGCGGCGTTAGTGAGTATCGCATTTTATTGTTACTGCGTATTGAGTAATTGTGTATGTATTGAGTTCCTGCATGTATTTTGAATAGTGTTTAATTATTGTATGCATGTTGAGTAAAAGAAAAGCTTACAGTGTGAAATTTATTGTGTCGCCGCCGCGCCGCTCGGTATAACGCGGTTCACCTTATAACGCGGGTGTTGTTTCCCACCCGACATGCACGTTATATCGGGGGTCCACTGTATATATATATTTCTCATGTAAACAAATTTAAAACAAACCTTTTTTCTTTTCACTTCTAAGTCAAAGAATAATTTTTTATTTTCCAAAATCAAATGATCATTAAGCATTTTCTGGTTGATAGCTTGTCCAGATCAGTTGTCTTCATACCTTTTTTTTTGGTTTCCACTTCATTTTCTTAAATTTTCTTTATCCCAACTAAATCATAGTCAGGTGACAGATTTCTGTTCCTAGTTGAAATTCTATGTGCTGCTTCTATAATTTTACTTCCATTGTCCAATTCCAGTATAGTAGCTGATTTGTTAACAAATCTATATTTTCAAGATCTTATCTGGAATGCCAACTTCTTCAATATTTGAAAAATATTGAATGATTTGAATACTGTTCAAGATCCATCCATTTCAATCTTTTAACTTCTTGCTGTAATAATGCAGCCTGTTCCCACTAGCTTGCATTTTGTAACTGTGCTTATTTAACAGTCTTTGTTAATTCCTTTACCATAGCCATATATTCATCTAATGTGTTTCAACAAAAATTAACACCTTTTTTAATGTTATCCATTTCTTTCACAAGATCTCTCAAAGCAATATATTATGTCTGTATGTCTTTAAAAATCCAAGTTGTCTTAAATTACTGACACAGTTGTTGTCAACAACAATACTGTGTCTTACAAAATAAAAACAAGTTTCATTTTTTAAAAAGCTTAATAGTTAACATGATTATACTATATATACTTCTAGAAGTTTATTGTCTTAGTCCATTTAAGGTTTAGTTAAGCAAGTACACTATGGTACTGGTACTAATATTCATATGGGTTCTGCTTCCAGCTTAAAATTTTCATTTAGTGAAGTGATCTACAAATTCTCTATTTTGATGAATAGTTCTAAAAGTAGAAGTTATATTACTGCTTTGATGCTGAAGATCACTGATTTATTGAGGTGAGGGGTTGAACATGTTCCAGTTGAGCAGCTGCTATTGCTGTATAGTTGAGATGTTTAAGAGCTGCCATTGTTACACAGCCAAGATGATGATAATGCACTGTGGACAACTAGTCTTTTAAAGATGTAACATCAGGTAGTTGTACTAGATGGAGCTATCATATGACTTCCCATCCCTGTAGTATTTGATGTCATAACAGAGCAGAAGGATTATCCATGAAACTTATACAATATTTACTGTTGCTTTTGTTAATATCAAAAAATATGCAAGCAAAATTATTTTGCTTTATAAGCTAGATAATTTAAATAAGAACTGAAAAATATATAAAAATAGGTAGATCTGTGAAAAATCTTAAATTGAGAGCAAATCACTTTTGGCTCAAGAACATTAATATAATTCTGTGGAAAAGTTAAATTTGAAACAGTGACAAATATTGCATTAAAAAATTACAGTTTTTTAATGCTAGTCCTGAAATTGCTTTCAATTTAGTTAAAAATAGCACTAAAGTAAGTCATACCTTTTAAAAATTGAGTTTTCCAATGTGATCCATAATTGATGCCATTTAAGACAACTGTGTTTTGAAGACAGCAGTTTCTGGTGTATAACATAATATAGTGTTATTTTCTGTAGTTTCAAAATAGTTATTCATTTTAATCACAGTATATACTTGAGGATCAATAAGAAATAATTATAGAAGCAGCAAGTAAGAAAAAAGGTATTTTTAAAATCAAAATATTGACTATTAGTGTGTGTAGGTGCAACTTTGGGTACTAGAAAAAAAATCAGTATACTACATTAAAGGTTTAGAAAGCATTATCAATTTCATTACAACTTTGCTAGAGAGGAAAATAGAGCAAATTCATTGAAATCAATAATCTGCTTAAGTAAACATGAAGGGTAAAACACAGTGTGCTGAATTAAAGATAAAGTTAACTCTATAAACACTAGGTGCTGGACTAGTCACATGTTATTGCAACAATCAGCTCATTAGAACTGATGGGGTAATTGATGGTCATAGATCGGTGCAGTGAAGTTAGGTTAAATATTCATAGCTACATTTTCTTCATTCTTCTAGAGGTAGCTTCTTTGGTTGTTCGAGGAGGACAATTCGGGGTTGTGTGCTGCTCTCGATAGCTGGTATTTTCACAGGTCCAGTATTGTTGCATCTCACTTGGTGATAGAGAAAATTTTGATACAATTTTGAAAGAATAAAACACAACTCCACATGGGCCAAAGCTCATCTGTGAAATATTAGATTTTGAAAATATGAAATAGTTTATAGCAACAGTGTTAACTTCTCATGGACATATAATAAACATGTTAACATTATGACTCAAATGTGTGTTTAAATGGTATATTCAAGCAAAGCACAATCACTTTAACAGATTTTCTACATTTTGCCCAAGTATCCATTTCATATTTAATTTTAAAAAGGCAAGATTTCTTTCATTCTTTATGTTATTAGGTGAACAGTTGAATATTTTGGGAATCTTGCATACATAATGCTTACAAAAAACTTTTTCTGGGAGAAACCACATTTAAAAATACCACTGTTGAAAATAATGTGTTTTATTGAACATTTTTACACTTGAATCATCCTAATCTTTGACAAGGCATGTTAACAAGGGGTTAATATATAATTTTGGACTTGTAAAACTCGGTTAACTATAATAATTTTGAATACTGCCAAACTTTCGGGGGTTTTTTTAGCATGCATCTCAATGCATAATTTGAAGATTTAGAATAGGTTGCAAACTCTTCAGAATGGGCACCCGATGAAATAATACCTGCTCCAAATAAGATGTTTCCAAGAATTGTAATATTACTTTTAATTTGGACAAATTCAAAAGCTTCAAATAAAGTATACTTTTAAAAGCCTAAAATTCAAGCTATTTATTATATTTTTTGCATGCAATTTCCATGTGGGGGTACTATCTATAAAATCTGGTTTTGACAGATAGAACGCAATATTGACCGATAAAGTTCACCCGATACTCAGTAATTTAAATGCTGGAACTTATGCAACTTATTTGCAATATTCTACCATATAGTACTGAAATTGCGGACTGCTCTTATAAACACTTGAATGTACAGGCCCAGTGCAGCTCATAGAGCACTTCTGATTCACATCCCCCTTTCATGGCATCTCAGGGATATACCCTCTCTGTTACTGACCTTGGCAACCCCGTGCAGGTTACGTGTGCATCCACCGATCAAGCACATGACATCTCTATATCATCTTGCTGTCAGGACAGTGCCTGCTGACGATGTGCCAAAGTGGACTGCACAAAATGCATCGCAATGCCTGGTCACCATCTCGTATAGGCAACTTGCTCAATGCATTAACAGGAGCGCAAAGTTTAGAATGACACCCAGTGACTCACACCATGAAGGCAGCAAAGTGCAGCACCACTGCATGTAAGAACTTTGTCACCAAGTGAGAGACAGCAATACTGGACCTGTGAAAACATCAGATACTGAGAACATCACACAACCCAGAATTGTCCACTTTGAACAACCGATGAAGCTACCTCTAGAAGAACGAAGAAAATGCAAGTATGACTATTTAGCCTAAACTTCTGTACTGATTTATAACCATCAATTACTCCATTAGTGTCAATGAGCCAATTGTTTGTTGCAATAATGTGACTAGTCCAGCACCTACAGTGTTTATAGAGTTAATCTAATCTATCTTTAATCTGCTTAAGATAGGCAAAAGGTGAAAGGAACCTAAAATAAGAATACTGGAAATGAGTAAATGGCAATCTGGGTACTCCTCTTCCTGGAGGAAGAGGAAAAATTTATTTTTAATAAAACTTCGCTAATATGGTGCAAAAAAGGAAAGGCATAAACTAATTCATTCCTCCTTCATGCTATTAATGGTGCGATTAATTCATGCTATTAACTTTGGCTCTGAAGCAGTGAGCAATGCTACACAAGTACAAATGGCTGTTCAACAGGTAAAAAAAACACAGATTTACATGTCCTTTTCAACATTTGAATAAAAACAGTGAAAAAATTACAACATTGTGTGATAGAAATGTTAAATTTTTTTGGTCCCTAGAATTCAGAAAAGATTAATTAGGCCCAACACATAAAGGGTTAATAATCTGATCATGATGATGGTCACCTGATTAAACTTGAAAAATTTAGTTAATAATTAATTCAAATTGAAAAGTATTGTGTGAATTAACATTATATAACAGAAGGAATAATAAGAAATATAAAATCGTCTTGAATGTTTTATGAAAGTGCCTTTGGCTGTGGGGCGGGGGTGGCTCAGTCAGTAGCGCTCCAGGCTCGTAATCTGTAGTTCCCAGGTTTGAGTCCCAGCTGGGTCAGCGTTGAGATTATCTCCGCAAAATTCCCCGCCCTGCCCACGGTCAGTAGGGGACACTGATGGGCTTGGAAAGGCCGCTGTCCATCGGATGGGACGTTAAGCCGTGGCCCCGTGTGTGGGAGAGCCATACCCTGTGCACGTTAAAGAACACACTGGATGGCCTTGGCGGGAGGCTACGATCTGTCTCCCAACAGCTGTTCCAGTGGGTCCCCTCCCCCAACCTTCTCTGAGCCTTCGGGGTCCATGTGACCTGGCCATTTAGCCCATGGTGTGCAAAAAAGTGCCGCTCAGAGGTAAAACAACCCAACCCAAGTCTTGGGCTGTCAATTGCTACTCTCAGTATGGGTGGTTTGTGAGAGCTGCTGTGGAAATCTGTGTCTTGCATAACTTTTTGATTCTATTGCTAATAATTAGTAGCCAATAATCAATATTTATTCATCATACAATGATTAATGATTGATATATAAATTGCATCAAATGCTGAAATTTATTAGTTAGCATAAGTGCTTGTAATTGCTCTAAATCTTCTTTGTTCAAAATCATAATTTTGATTTGTGAGGTTGGCAGTTCTCCCAGGGTGCATTATCATCCATCTTGGCTGTGAATCAATGGCAGCCCTTCAACATCTTTGTAACAAAGGCAGCTGCTTAACATTGGAACATGTCCAATGCCTCTCTGTCAACCAGCAATCTTCAGCATCAAAGTGGTAATATGACTTGTACTTTTAGAATTTTCCATGAAAAATAAACTTCTTGATCTTTACTAAATAAAAATTCTATTTTTAAGTTGGGAGCAGAACCCAAAATGAATATAAGTGTCAGTGCTGTAGTGCATTTGATTAAATAAACAGTCACTTAGCACAAAAGTAATATTTCCTTTCTGGAGAAAATTCATCATATCCTGAAGTTGTCTGTAAAACATTTATCTTGTTCTTATCAGTGTCCTCTGATGGGGCATAACAACAGATAACATTCAAGTCTTTATTGTGTGTTTTCAATTTAGTTGTAAGAAACTTTTCATTAATGCACTCATATCCTGGAAGAGCATCGCAAGTATGTCTGCTGAGAAGCAAACCTACTCCTTGAAGATGCTTTCCATTTTCTTTCTGTGAAAAGAGAAATTTAAGGTTATTTTTAAGTATCTGACCTTTTTCTGTCCATCTTACCACTTGCAAACCCAGAATATCCAGGCTATAATGCTGGAATTCCTGTGTGTGGACATCAAGAAAATAATCTCTAAGTAACGTCATCACATTTTCCATACCTGTGGAAAGAAAGTAGGATTTTAAAGGAAACTACATTTATTCAGAGAGGTAGGGCCAACAATATCCTAATTGCAGGCTAGGGGCAAAGACCCATTCACCACTGGTTTTAAGCCACCAATAATGGTAGGAACTTCAGGCACCACCTTTACAAGTGACCTTTTCAAGAAGAATCAAAATAGAAACTGACTTGACTTACTCCTGGGTAGGTTAGCAATGCATGTAGAAGGGTTCATGTACATGTGATGGCCTCTGATCAGTATTATTATCCACCAGCGGATACAAGGTATTGTATGCATCAGTTCATTTAGGGCAGGCTAAAACATAATGGTAGATTTTCCATCAATAGAGGCCCACTAGTGCAGCAGTTTGGTATCTCTAATCAAGCTCAAAACCATAAGCCAGTCCAGTGATTTAAATGGTCAGCACCAGGGCCCTGTGAAGTTGACCACTCCTCAGCAGGGTAGAAAAAAGTAGCCATAGTAGTCCTGATCAGTAGGCCATACTGATCTGGCAGCCCTTCCCTTCTGTTCCCTTCCACAAGAGACTATCTCTTTTGAAAGGTACTAACGGTCTGCACCATGAGAAGGCAGGGTGGGACATTAGATACTAGGCCTGGCCAGTTCTGTGCATCATCATAGGGGATTGATGTATAGGTCTGCTTCCAGTGACTACCTAGCTACCATTTACAGAAGAATGTTAAAAGAAACAGTGAATTATGAAGATGGTGCCTAGTAGGGCATTGTGAAAAGTCTAGAAATTCAACAATGGTTTGAATTCATTATAATTTTTCATAGCTATAATGAAGAGACTTGTAATCTTACTTAGTTGAGAATTTATTTTTATTCTTTATCTTAGCAGCAGTCTGGTAATCAAGATATTGCTAATACTTTGCATAGTGTTCAAGCACTCAAACATTTAGAATGCAGACATTCCTCTAGCTAGGTTTGAAAATTTGCTTACTTCAAATAATATAAGTTATATTTTTATCATTATGCATTAATGCTATATACAATAAATGTCTTTATACACTGTTTAAAATATTACTTCATAACATTAAAATTTTAAGGTTCAGTCAGGAAGTTTTGTATAAAATTGATATTTTAAAATTCTGCTTCAGTGAGGTCTAAGTTATATTAATAGATTTAGATACTTATTGGCAATTGTGGCTATGAATTTGCACTCTGCTTCTGATGTAGTGATGTAGTTGCTTGAGTCTATATATTAAAATAACAATGACTTACTGCAATAGTATTTTTTAAACGTGAGATTATTATTATATTGCATGTAAAACTTGCTGACCAAACCTTGAAATTTTATCTAATTTTTAGATTAGACATTTTGGATAATTCATTTTACTTTTTTTTTCTTTATAAAGCTTGTATTATTTTGATTACTTATATTTTGTCTTTCCAGTGAAATAAGGGTTAATGATAAATGAATTTTTTTATCCTGGTAATTCTATTGAATTACCAGGATAAAAAAATTACAAGCATGGATATTTTTTCACTTTCTACTAGTCTTTTGAAGTTTATACATAACCGTCTTTCACTACATTGGTGGGGCGGGAGTGACTCAGCCAGCGCATGCAAAGCTTGTAATCTGCTGTTTCCAGGTTCAAGTCCCACCCCATCCAACATTGAGATTTATCTCCACAAAACTTCCCACCCTGCTCTTGGTCAGTAGGGGACACTGATTGGTTTGGAAAGACCACTGTCCATCAGATGGGACATTAAGCTGTGGTCCCATGTGCAGGAGAGTCATACCCTCTGCATGTTGAACACTCTGGATGCCTTTGACAGGAGGCTACCATTCTGTCTCCCAATAGCTGTCCAGTGACCATTAGCCCATCCCCCCCAACCTTCTCTTAGTCCTTGTGACCTGGCCATCTAAGCCCATTGTGTGCAAAAAAAAGTGCTGCTCAGAGTTGAAACAACCCAGCCTATTGGGTTGTTTCAACTCTGATGAGCAGCACTATTTGGGTTGGGTTGCCATATTGTTGACAGACAGCAATCTTTATTTGAACTCAAATTGGAAAATTAAAGTTGTCTTTGAGAAAGTTGATTTTTTCAAAATAAAAAAAAAAGCTTCAAAAAGGTTTATGAATCTTTAAGATGATATTTTAGTGATAAAAATACCTAGATGTTTTGGACAGGCAATCATACATCTCTTGAGGAGTTAACTTTGAAGATGGATATTGTGGTTTACTTTAACAGAATGCTTTATGATCAAAGTATCATTTTATTTGTATTATAGATTGCTTGAGACTTTTTAGTCATGTTGGTAATTTATATTGATGAAGATTTAATGTGTAATTAGGTAATGTAAGTGACACATTAAATTACAATAATATTTAATATGTTATTTGCTAAATCATCATAGAGTTTTGCAGTTGTGAGTAGCAATTTCTCTGCATGAATATATTAAGTGTATTTTGCCTTCAGTCTCAGTGAATTTTTTTTTTTTTTTTTTTGCAGGTTTTTCTGGTCCAGTTCTGTGAACTCAATTCCTACGTGAAAAATATATAATATTGTCACATAATTCTCTTTGTTGCAATTTTGTGATACATTTAAAGGTATTTTTATAACAAAAAATGGAAATAATGTGAATACACATTGAATATCTTTGTGCCATTTTCAGATATTATTAAATAATTGTGCCTTGAAATAAATATTGACTAAGGAACACAAGTTGTAAGCTACTTTAAAAACCAAAATTTAACAGCTTTATTATTTACTTTAGTTATCTTTTCATTCCCTTATAAATATTTAGGAGTAAGAAACAATTTGTTTTAAAATTTAAATTGCATTCTTTTTTCAATATGTACTGAAGCTAGACTTTTCAGGAAGTACATACAAGAAATTTACAAAATTAGCAAGTTATGTATAATTGTTCAAGATAATCTTATTTTAATAAATCATTGAATAAAGTAAGTATTGATATATTTAAATACTAAAAAAAGCAAAATATGAAATTGTTTGAATTATTTTCTCTTATACTTTGATGATAATCAAAGACTTTGTTTTACTGTAAATAATCCAGTAGTATAGGTTTAATTTTTTCAATTTGTGAGATAAATCTTTCATTAAAGAATTTAATTTTTTATTTTTTACCATAGATTTGTATGTTATAAATAGTGAACGTTAAATACTTTAGGGAAATGAGTATTAACCACTTTAGTAGTTTTGAAGATTTTTTTTTCATATAGCCCATATTTTCTATCAGAGAGCATTCTTTTAACACATCAAACTTATTAATTTCCCTCCTTTTTTTGGTGAATTAGTTTTGCTCCTGTGAGTCAACATCAGAAATTTGTTCAGCTTAGCATTAATCCATATATCAATTTCATTAGTATTAACATGTTATTTGTTGAATTTGAACATACTTGGGTATATGTTGACAAACATGAAAAAGTTGAAAAGTTAGATTTCGAAAGTGGTAAATGTTTCGAATAGCTGTTGTTACTTTTTGGACATTAAATTTACCTAAATTTATATAGTCCATAAGAAAGTTTTTCATCTGTATAAAATCCATGAACCCCCCCCCCTTTTTTTTTTCCCAATGTGTAAACAACTACAGTACATGTATTTATAAAAGAGAAAAAACAGACTAGGATGGTGTTTTTTTATATATATGTTTAATATGGTTATCAATAGATATTTCTTCTCTTAATGAAAAAATATTGGCCTTACCTTCAAGAAACCTGTGGCAAAAATCAATAACCACATATTGCACTCTGATAACTAATTTTTCAAATTTTACTATCTTGTATCACAATTGAATTATTGTATTGATAAGTTTTTTTCTTGTTTTAAGCCATATTCTTGATAATTACTAAGGTGGTTAAGAAACTCTGGTATTTGTAAAGCTCCAATGAGCAGTAAATGTTTTATGTGTGTTTTTTTTTTAAAGTAACCGTCCAGTTTGTTTATTCAGTTTTCAAAATAATCAAAGAATTGCTCAAATGCCAGACTTATATTTGATTGACTCATGCAATTTGTTTACATTTCCTCCATGATTATTGAAAATGTTTTAA
Organism: Ryuthela nishihirai; assembly: GCA_038380435.1. Lineage (NCBI taxonomy): Eukaryota > Metazoa > Arthropoda > Arachnida > Araneae > Heptathelidae > Ryuthela > Ryuthela nishihirai. The sequence goes on from JAWZYU010000031.1 coordinate 36,733,610, forward strand.
GCATCATTTATAATTTTATTACTACAGTTAAAAAAGGTTTTAAAGTTTCTGGTCAATGCAAAGTTAGATTTGCTACTTTCAGTTATGTATTTTGATTTCTAGTCAATAAACTAATAAACTGCTGTAGTTACATAAAATTGTATATTTCATAAAATAAGCTTTTAAGTGTACCAAAAAAAAAAAGAAATATTTTCCTAATATATAAGGGTTTTTCACAAGTATTTATTATTTATCAAAATATTGAAAAAAAATCCATGAAATTTAATAATACTTGTAAAGAATAATGTAAATATGGAGACCAGATCTATCATGTTATTTTACTTTATAAATTCTGTAGAAAGTTGATCAGTTTGTATAAATTTTGGCTGAAATAAGCAGCATTAAAAATATTTAAAAAACTATATATTGAAAATAAATGACAAATATGTTAATTACTATATCTTTTTTTTATTAACCCTTTCACTAACATAACAGCCCAAACTATAGGTAGGAGGTAGTGAAGAGGAAGGAATAGCATTGATTGAATGAGTCCATTTAAAATCTGGCTGGTATGGTAGTGAAAAGGTTAATGTCAGCAATAATGGAGAAATCTCATTTACAATTATTGGAATATAAATTAATGTTAGACATTAAAAATTATGGCACAAACTGGCTATTTCCAGTGAGTATTAAAATTTGTTGTTTTAACTTTTATATAATGTATTAAAAAGCTGGTGAAAAATAAGTTGATTGGTGGAAGCTATCTTTTCTCAAAACAAGTGGCTAATGGATATTACAAGTATTTTCTTTTGATGCCACCTACTATATGGATGAATATAACATGTAAACTACAGTTTGAGAAATCTAGGTTTGAATTTCTGCTTAAGATATACATATTGTCTCTTGCTGGTGATTAATCTCATATTCTAAGAATATATTGATTGATTTCTTTAAGATTGTGGCAGACTTGATCCTTATTTAGCTAGGTTATCTGTGTATATTAATAGACTGCTAACCATATATGTACTTAAAATTATTAAAATAATTTATTGTGTTTCCACATATAATTTCTCTCTTCCCCACTCCCAAACAACAGATAAAGTTTCTTCCTCAAAGATGGTATGCAGAAATCATACATAAATAATGAGTTTAGATTAGAAAAATTATAATTATTGCCATGGTAATGAAATAATGATACTGTAATGAATTTTCAAGATTGAATTAATGCTACCAAAGAATATTCAAGTTAACTGTAGCATGTATCGAGCATTTTTCAAATTGGTATTAAAATCACAAGCAATTTAGAAAAAGAATTCATATGTCTTCCACTTGCAATACCTGCAAAAGTTAAAAGCAGAGTTTATTGTAAATAGTATGCTTACCAGTAAGAGCAGAATATTACCATATGTAATAATGAAGTCAGCTGTAAGAACTTTATATGAAGCACAAAATTATTTGTTTTCGCTTTTGCAATTTGTTGCTTGTCAGAAAATATAATTAGTATTTATAGAGAAGGTGGACAAATAGTAAAAAAATTGATATGTTGACAAAAAAATGCCTTCTGAACTTCTGAACACTATGCCTTCTGAAAATTTTATGAAATTTGGCTTTATGCCAAATTGAAAATTTATTTAGCCTGCTCTCTTTAGATATAAATACTATAATTTGATATAGTTATAGCAGTCTAAAAGTTCATAGTTCAATTACTTTTTGTTCATGACTATCTATTATATGCTGCCATCTTCATTATCGCTTCACTTATATCATCATTCCGTTGAAATCATCTTCACTTTCATCTATTTAATTCAAGGTGCCTGTGACTTAAAAATAAAAACTCTTCATTGTGTGATGACAATAGAAATTGAATATCATGAATGTAAATTCTGTATGCATATATAATCTCTTTCAACTATGTTTATATCAGCTAGCTGTTTCTCATTGTGTATTTCATCATTTCAAATAGACAATTTATGATGGATATCTATAGGTTACAATTTTTTTTTCTGCCTATAAGAAACTTCCAGAAAATCATCGCAATTTTTCCAGTTGTGAATTTTTACTCATATAATCCTATGACCATGGAATTACTCAAAACTAGCAAGCAATATTGGTACAATAAGGACCTGGTTATCTGTCCCTTTTATGATTTAACCAATAAATAACCAGATCTGTCATCTGGCCACTCTATGTACTTGAACAACTGCAGAAAATGGTTGTGTTTGTGATACTGGCAAAAAAATAATCCTTTTACTAACAGTTCAGTGCAGCATTGTCTCCATCATATCAAACCATGCTGGTGTCAGGTCAGTTTTGAGGAGCATTTCTCAATAGAATTTCCTATATGTTTTTTCTTTGTGATCTTCAGTCAGTTGGCAAAATTGTTGTCTTCCTATTGCAAAATCACGCAGTTACATAAATTACTCTTTGTTTAATTAATTTATACCAATATGCAACTCATTGTTAACTTCATACATTGTCTTTCAATTTTGCTTCCATTGTAATTTAGTATTTCTATCAATGCTGATTCCGGACTTTTATGTTTCCATTATTAATATACAGGGTTGTTTTAATTAAACTGACAGTACTCAGAGTTTTTCAGCCTGGGCCCTGAAAGGGTTAATAAGAACTTGGGGTAGAGAATTTTCGAATAAAAAAATTAGTGTTAGTGCCACCAGGTGGTGTGGGTGCACTAAAATAAAGAAAATACCAAGTTGAACAAACATAACCTTTATTTTACAAATCAAGATTTGCAAAATGTGCTGGAAAAGTAATACGGCATGGTCCACAGTTGCTTGAAACATGTCGGGGGAATGGCTGCAACATGCTGTGTTATTCTTGCCTTCAGTTCAGCATGTGATTCAACATTGCCTTGGTAAACTCTGCTTTTCAAATAACCACATAACCAAAAATCGCATGGGTTTAGGTTGGGGGAACAATGTTGACCAAGCATTGGAAAGTGTTCGAGAAATTATTCTATCCTCACCAAATATGGTATGCAACAATTGCATTGCCGTATGCGCAATATGGGTTGGTGCCCCATCCTGCATGAAGTTTATGGAGTCTAAGCAATTTCTTTCTTGCAAAGCCAGAATAATCTTGCAGTGAAGATCTGTGTAATGCGATCCATTAACCTATCGATGCATGGGGCCTTGAAGGGCGATCTCAATGAAAAATGGTCTAATTATAAATTTGCAATAAACCCGCACCATACAGTTACGTAGTCAGAGTGTTAGGGGCACAGCATGCAGATGTGTAGGTCCCCATATTTGGCAGTTGTGTGTATTCACTGCTCCATATAGGGAAAAATGCACTTCATCAAGACTTTCAAAGGCCACATGTCGTCAAACTGCATCCTCGCCAGAAATCACAAAGCGAAGTTGGTACATTGTTCAGGGTCATGTGGTTACAGCTGCTGCAACCTATGAATTTTGTAAGGATACCATTTCAGGATGGACTGTATAATTTTATGGACACTTGACCATGGAAGTTGCAGTTGTCGGGATACCTTTCTTGCACTAACTATGGGTAGCTCCAATTGCGGCTGGATTTCTGCAATGGTAAGTGCAATGTCTTCTACATTGCGTTCTGCAACAGAATGCCAGCTTCTACCTGGAGCCACATCCAACTTGCCTGTTTCTTTGAATTTCTGTATCATATTCTTCAGTCCATTTAGTGATAAAGGTCCTTTCCTTATATCTTTCAGACAATGATATTTGTGTAATGTAGTGGCAGCATTACTGCCATTTTGGTAAAAGAGTTTCACTGGCAAAACTTGTTCCTTGCAGATACCCATGGTTCCTTCTAGCGATTACAGGGAAGACATCACATTTTATAGTGTGCCTCATGTTGCTCTCAAGTGTGATTGGCTGCAATGTTGCGAGAAATTGTGTTCTACCACATTTTTAGCGTACCCACGCCACCTAGTGGCACTATTTTTTTTTTATTTGCAAATTCTTTACCCCATGTTCTTATTAAAGTATCCATCACTTTTCGCTGTGATCCGTCGAGTAGATCCTCTACATCGCTCTGAGTATGTCAGTTTAATTATAACCACCTTGTCTATAACAATTGTTTATCAATTACTGAATATTTAATTTCTTTCTTTGAAATGCTAATTTTGTGTGTGTTCTTAGGTCTGCTTAATGCTTTTCATCATGTTCTCTCTTCCATGTTAAATTTCAAGTCAGTGGTTATTTGGTTAATTTACTGCTGTCAGTGTAAAATTCTGCCTTTAGCTTAAATCTGCAATATAACTTACCTTTTTTATCCATGCTTTCACAATTGCAGTACTGGCCACTTTTAAATCCCAATAGTTATGCAGACAATTAAATTGTTGAGTTTACAGTAGCATGATGAAACTGTATAATTACAAGTTTGGTATAATACATGCATATGTGCCATGATTGGTTCAACTGTAGCGCATCTAATAAACAATAAAATTATTTTTTAGGTTTGTCAAGCCATTATTAATGCAAGATTAATCTTGAATGGTTAAATTGTACTATGACATGTTTCTGTGAAAAATATTAATGCATGAAGAGCTCTCAAATTTTTACTCACAAAATGTTTGAATTATAGATTGAACAACTTTTTATTTTCTGAAAAAGGTTTGGTGTGGAGATTATGCAGATAAATACAGAATGTATAAAGATAGTTCTTATAGTAAGAATGAGATTTAACATGATTTTTGAATAAATTTTATTAGAAATAATAGATATTTTTGAAAATAGAGTGAAAGACATTTTGAACAAGATCAAAATAAACTTGGGTCGCTGATAAATACCATCAATGTTCATTAAAAGATTACTTTTAACCTACATGATTCCTTTTGTTATTTGAGTATTTCATTTCTAAGAGACTGCATTGAACTAATTTATTCTACAAGAAATTGATTGTTTAAAAAAATGAAGTAATTGTGATTACAGCTTTTAAATTTTGAATATGACTAAATTTTTGAAGATGAAATACAGGACATATTCTGTGTTTTAAAAGTTTCAAATGGGACACTTAAGTTGTAATTTCATGGGAAAAGAAGCTTTTAAGTTTTTAAAATTGACTCAAACAGCTTGCAATTTTTTAAATATTTGGAAAACTTTCATAGAATAGTTTTGTTTTATATTCTTATCAACACTGGTGGAATGATATTTCATTCCACTTCTTTTCCAGATGATTTGGAACCATTTATTATTTTCAGTAGACATCAAACTTTCCTACCTTTTTTTCAGCATATCTGAAATCGTATTGTTTCCTTTTTGTATGCAACATTCAGAATGTTTTGTTTAAAACTTTGTATCTTATAATTAGGAAGCATGCACTTACCCATTGTAACAGTTTGTTAAAAGTTTCACCTACAGCACTGAAAGAACCAAACATAATTTGCAACTGTGACGAAGTTCAGGTTAAAAATCAGAATTGTTTTGTTTGACTGATGGCTTTTATCACTGATTGATAAAAGCCATTGCTTAACAACTATTTGACTAATTTCTTCAAAATTCAATAAGCTTTTTGCTCCCCCTTCTCCCAAATGCTGTGCCAAATTTCATATCAGCTATAATCATAAAGATATGCAAGTAATTTACAAACTTGCAAACAATAAAAAAATACCTCCTTAAGCAGCTGCTTGTCACAGAAGTCTGTGAGGATGGTGGGATCTCAGCAGAAAAATTGTACAAACATTTATGCTTACCTGGGGCATGAACTCTGGTCCCTGTCGATCAGTAGCCAAGCATGTTAACCACTCAGCCATGGAAAAAAAAGCCAATATTTTTATTTTAGTTAAACATAAACTCGTATTACTCATGAATAATTAAAAAAAAACACTATAGTTTCAATTATGGACAGATAGTGAAGCAGTATTCAAAACATATCCATAATTTGAGTAATAAAAATGTCTTATGTTCAGCATTAAGTTTGTCAGATCATACCACCCTTATGTAAGCATTCCAACCTAAATACTTTTCCTGTAGCAACATTCTTGTTACTTCTATTCCACTTTAATTCTTGCTACTTTATGTTTTGCTTGTATGGCGATTCTGTACTGTAAAAATACCATTCTGTACATAGAACTAATAAATTTTCCTATATGATACATAGTTTTTAACATTTATTTGTAGTTCAATTAAACAAATTTACTCAAAATTCTGTACTATTTAATCATTTAAATAACAATATAAGTTAAATTATATACTAATAACCTCTATACAAAACTAGAAGAATAACATCACCTCTGGCAAATATGTGATGCTTGCTTGTAAAGAGAAGTTTATTTTTTGACTTTATGCTCTCTCTAACATTAGAAATTGATCTCTAACATTAGAAAACTCTAACATTAGAATCTCTAACAGTAGAAATTTGAACTATGGATGATTGGGCAAATGCAAGTAATATTTTATTAGTAACTATAACATTCAAAAATAATTTTTCGTTTAAATCTTAAAACAAACAGAAAAAATTGTATTTTTGTATCTCCCTGGGGGATAAGGGTGCAGATCATTGTTGCCTATGTAAACTTCTTGACCATCATGTCAATCACCAAATTTTTCAGATTTCTAGCGTGAATCATTTTTTGTCATAATCATTTAACGTTTTGGCATTTTCTACCATTAGTGAGTAACTATTGGAGTTTTTTTATTTTGTGCCTTTAACACCCTATAATAATGGAAATTGGAACTAAATGTGATTGTGAAAATGCAAATGGTAATATTTTATTAGTATGTATATGATGCATAAAGAATTTTTCATTTATTTTTCAAAACAAAAGTGTGTTTTTCCACACCCCAGGGGGTTAAGGAGGCAAATCATTGATGCTAATCTAAATCTCTTAACTGGGACACATTAAACCACCATTACCAGCAAAATTTTAAATTTCTAGCATAAATAGAGCATTTGCAATATCCATTTATAGTTTTTGGTATTTTTCCACCATTATAGGATGCTATTATAACTATTGGGAGATTTGGAAATTGTGAATTGCGATATTTCATCAATATCTATCCAACCCCCAAAAAAAGAATTTTTGTCTCTGAAAACAAAAAGGTTGAATGTCTGCAGCCAACAAAGTCCAAAATATTAGCTTATTTTTAAAAAACAAACTCAAAATGTACAAACTTAAATATCTGTGTACTATTTGACTTCAGTGGGTCCCCTCCCTCAAGCTTCTCTGAGCCTTTGGGATCCTTTTGACCTGGCCATTTTAGCCCATTGTGTGCAAAAAAAGTGCTGCTCAGAGGTAGAACAACCCAACATTATTTGACTTAAAGTTCTTAATTATCTTCTTTACTTCCTTAACATCACTTATTATCTGTTAATTATTTCCATCAAAATGATGAGTTCCTACTCCAGCATCAAGCCAGTGAGTCACAGCTGGATTCAGATTTATTTCCATGATTATGATTGGTGTTTTTTTTGTGTGTGTGCCATACAAGTATGGACTAACTTCAGTGTGAACATAACCTAAGCCCCAACTTTAATGAGAAAAACTAGTAGTCTCCCTATTTCTTGAAGGGTGAATCTATAAATAGGTTGCACCCACTTCCCAAGAAGGACTGTTTTTGACAAGTTAGAGGTGAGTGTTAGAAAATTTACAGTTTTCTGGTTTGTGGTTTCATCTTCCATTATATTTGCTGTTTTATTATTTTAAATAAAAGAAGGGGAAAAAAAACGAATGCAAATGAATTCTTAAGAAAAATGAGAAAGTTCGTAATGAAAAAAATAATAATCCACCCTTCCATGTAAATATACAATAAGCTAGTTGTCATGCATGGAAAAGCAGGCAATTTTTCAAGCCTTATTTCAGTGAAAATACCAAAAGAAAAAGTGTCTTACATGTTTAAAAAAAACACAATTTTACCACAGAGCAGGAGAGGATGAACCAAAGGTTTGAAATAAACAATTTTTGGAACATTAGTTAGAAAAAAACAATGTAGAAATGGTTAATTCCAGAGTAGAAATATAAAGTTTGAATTATTATCTAACATTTAATAAATAAAACATTTTAAGTAAACTATAGTTTTTGAATCAACTGTTGTATGAAAGATGCCTATAAAATGGAAGAGTCACGAAAAATTTAGTATTCAGCATTAATAGCAGGTTTAACTAAAACTGAATAAATTTGTTCATTTTGGTATATGTTGCATATTAGCTTCCATTTTTTAAGTGTCTTATGGAAAGAAAGATCTTTAATCTTTTTTTTTAACTTGTTCAAAATCTAAGTTTGAGAATGGTTTACAGTGTGTAAAATTTAAAGAACTCGTGAGAGTGACTTCATACTCATATTAAATTAATTGTAGATTATAGGTTTAGCACTGATCTAGAAGACAATGTAAAATTTTGATGTATTAGAAACCTGATTTTAGTTATTTATCCTTGGAATGCATGTTGGTAGTTTTCAATCTTTTACCTTATCTGTAGAGTGTTGTCACTTCATAGCAGTTTCTTGTTAATTTTTTGTGCCTATCTGAATGTTAAAGTAATAGCTTTGTGGTATAGTAAAAATTCAGTCCAGGTAACTTTATAAGAGTGGTGTATACATGAAGACCAATTTGATTAATGCACTGTTTTATAGGATGCAAAGGTACTCTTTCTTATTTAAATGGGAAACATAACATGAAAAATGCTATATTTTAAATGTAATTGGATCAATAAATGAGAAAGAATAGGTTAAATATTTAAAGATATTTAGCATATTTTATGTATAACATGATCTCTGTGCAGCTGAAATTTGTTTGAAAGACTGTTTGTCTTAAAACATTTTTTCATTTTATAAAAAGCTGTATTTTTCAGAAAGATATAATTTAGAAAATATGAATTGTTTCTACTTAAATTTTGTTTGTAAAGCCTGTCATTTGAGCAATGAGCTTCAATATACAGAGATATTTTGAAATAAGCAAATAATTGCATTAAATTTATATTTCAGTAAAGTAATTATGGTGATGAGATGTTCATTATGTCAACTATTTTTGACTGCATTTTATTATGCTTAAAAGTTCATCAGGTAATAGATTTTAGACTTATATTCTTTAGAGGCATATTTTAAAGTAAATTTGTTTATTATGAAATTATTATATGCTTTAATAATACTAATTGTAATCCATGTTTAATTATGTTTTGTCCATATTGGAAATTACATCTCAGGTCCCATATAACTGAGGTACTAAGTTCATATTGAAACATTCTTATGCTGAATTTTTGGATTAATGATAATGCAAAATAATATACTGCTCACAAAAATTAGGGGATATATTATCGCTTCATTTCCATTTTGAAATATCCTATAATTTTTGTGAGCAGTGTAGTAATAAAATTGAATGTTTTGACTTGCATTTAAAAATGTATGCTGTGTTGTAGCAGTTAAATCTCCCTTTAGTATATTTTAGTAAAAATTATTGTGTGGTAATTTAGTTACATGTTGAAGTTTTTGTGCTCCTTTTGCTCAGAAGCAATAAAAGCTTCACTTCTGTGTGCAACTGTAGAGCTTCTCTTTCAGGTAGTCATTGGAAAGAAGTTTTGAAAATATTGAAAAATTAAGGCAGTTATGCTTTTTTCATGTCATATTCAAATTTAATTTTCATTATACCATGCTAGTTCATAAGTTGACACTCAAAAAAAGATTTATTTTAAATAAGTTACATTTTACTGGAAAAGGTATTAAAATGAAAACTGTGCAATTTCACATTTTGGATCAGCTTTGATGGCCCAAAGTTTTATGTGCATTATCATTACATCATTCCAAAAGCATAGATCTTGCTTCTGCTGGGTTTCTTGCAGTTCTTTCTGATGTTGGAATCTTTGGCATTATATGTGCAACATTTGTAAACTTTGTCATTTCTAAAGTAGTTAACTCAATATAGCCATAACCCACTGAATCGTTTTGATATAAAAATGATGTATACTTACTTGTAATGCTAAACAATTTAATGAAAACATCGACTTATCTGATAATAAGTGGTTTTAAAAAGAAATCAATTTTTCAAGGGAATGTTTTAAACTCTTCACTATTGATTTTCTATCTGTCATGTATAAAAGTATAGCAAGTTAAAATTTTCTGTTTTTACATGAGTTTAATATTAAATCTTTAAACTGCTACTTGGGCATAATATATTTTATGTGAAACCTCATGTGATATTATGTACTCATTCTTTTCTAATTTCAATTCACTTTAAAAAAAAAAGTAAGAATTACTGAATTTATTATAGAATTAGACAATAATTGCATTAAGTGATGATGATGGTCGTCGAATAGAAAAAAGTTTAGGTGAAAAGAAAAAGCATGTTTGATGATATGTATGAATTTTCTGGAGATGTTAATGTAAGTAGTTGTTAAATGTGCTGTTTATTTGTGACATATTTTATGTTTTAACAATAATAAATGATAAGGAACCAATAATATGTAATTTGGATTCCAGAAAGATTGAGCCATTAGTTACATGTTTAACAAGAAAGCAATTTGCCATATTAGTGTCTGATACTCATCCAGTTTTATAAGTTGGGATAAAAGCACATTTTGTATCAAATCATTCATTACATTAAATGTTTAAAGGACATTTTAAATGTTCTACTGGAAAAGACTCCTTAAGTAGCAGTGGTTATGAAACAAAATTTTCCATGGGGCCAATAATAAATTTTGGTTGGTGATAGATGCGCTTTACTTAAGGGCATGCTATTTATGACCCAAGAAGCAGGTTTGTCTTGCCCGTTGTATGAAAGGAGGATGGGGGAACTGGCATTCATTTTAAGCCATTTTATAAAACTGTAAGCTTTTGAAATCAATTAACATGTTGTAGAACTAGTGATTTTGTTCATTGATCATAATGATTGGATCTAAAATCAAAGTTGACCTGTTATTTCCAAATTTTTATACTATATAATCAGTTGTGGCCCTCAAGTTGCCTCCATTATTGAAAACTAGCTTGCAATAGAAAAAATTTGATATCCCTATTTTATATGCTTACTGCAAATATAATATACATAATTTCAATAACTCTTTCTGTTTGTCTTTTATTGTTATTATTTGCATTCATAAAATGTGACCAGTTTGCCATCAATAGTAATTTTGAGTTTTGAGATTCAATGTTGCCAGTAGGCTCAATTATCTGGTATGTGATATATTATGGTTCCCAAACTTTTTATTCCAGTGCCCCCTTTACTTTTCCAATGCCCCTTCATTGAATTCAAAATATTTTTTCCTGTATAAAAATAGTTGAAATAATATTTGAGTATTTTTGATACTGTATCTTTGAATTTCAGAGGTTTTTTTCTGTTGGGAAAACATGCATAACTATGTTAATCTACGATCTATTTGAGATTTTATTTAATGCATTTCTGCCAAAGAACTCCAGAATGCTTCCCAAAATTTCTAACCCCTACCCCCATTGGGAACCACTTCTATAGAGGGTCAACATTTTCTTAAAATTTTGTTTTCAAATTAATCCACTTTTGTTAAATCTTTTTGGCTTACAAGATTGCATGTCTTATTTTCGCATTCTTTTCTTCTACAGAATTATCTGAGTATATGATGTTATAAACAAACAGAAATCAAAAACAGATAATATCACAATGTACAAGCTTAAGTTTACTTTAAAAAATTTTATCTGTAAAACACTGTCAAGTAGGTAACTTAGTTACACATCGAAGGTAGGGTGGATGGTTCAGTCGGTAGTGCACTAGGCTCATAATCTAAAGTACCCAGGTTTTTACCACCATAAAACTCCTTCCTTGCCCTCGGTCAGTAGGTGACACCAATGTGTTTGGAAAAGGCCCTGTGTACTAGAGAGCCATACCTCCTGTGCATGTTAAAGAACATGTTGGATGGCCTTGACAGGAGGCTGCCATCTGTCTCCTAACAGCTGTCTAGTGGGTTTCCTTCCCCCATTCCTTTCTGAGCCCTTGAGGTCCTTGTGACCTGGTCATTTAGCTCAGTGTGTGCAAAAAAAGTGTCGCTCAAAGGTAAAACAAACCAACCCATCTAGGAGTGGTGGATAGTAACTAAGATTTTTAAGACATTAAACTCGAAAGCCAGTGCAATTATTTATTGGTAACCTTGTAATATTTATATTACTAGAAATCAATCAATTTAATAACTCAATCATCTAACAAGCTTAAAGTATGTAATCAAAGTTCTTGTGATAATAGTCATTGATGATAAATGTAATGTTATGGATCAAAATATATACCAAGATGACAGTAACCGTGCAGATAGATATCGGCTCTAGCAGAAGAAAACATTTCACAGAATAATTCGTATGGTAGGTAGAATATGTTGTCGTTATGCAATCGATCAAATTGCTTGGGAATTTGATATTGCATTGCAACTATGATATTACATTTAATAATGATGAGTAATTACATATTTCAGTTGTTCAGTTTGACCATTACATCTGCTGATCATGTTATTTATCAGTCTACTATTCAAGCTTAATATGCCAGTTGAACTACTTTTTAGATGTTTTCATCAGTTGTGACTAATATTCTTCTGTATAATTGTTTTTGTACAAGTTTTTATCCAGGCATTAAACATTGTAATGCTGATTTCGGTAAAAACTTTGATCACACGCTTTGAAGAACTGTCAAATGCAATATTGTACTGATTGCATTTTCTGTGCTGCCAACTAGTGCTTATAAATAGTTATGTAATAGTTAAGAGTGTTAAATACTAATCTGTCGTTCATAGGTATAATGAAATTTACTTACTGTTGCAGTGTTTATAGATGAATTCTTCATAATTTTAATACAGGACACTTTTCCTAGAGTAAAAACAGCAGTTTTTACTAAGCAAGAAAATTTTAATAGCCAAAGTGAGATATGAACCCTCAACCAAAAGGTCATGGGATACTCATCCCATTTATACCAATATTATTTTTTGTCACTTACTGAAGCTGTTTGTTGGCCATGAGTAGAGAGAGTGGTATTATTGACCTGTAGTCAAATTGTTATTCTAAACTGGACTGAAATATGAGTTTCAAAGATAACCATTGTGCTCCTTTCCAAAAAATAACGAGTGATACTGTTACAGAACTAAAGAAACATTGTTTTTTCAAGTGTAGTAGAAAATTAAAAAAAATCATTAATGCTGAGTGTTTAAATTGTCAGTAGATGTGAATTTTTTAAGAATGAGATTTTGTGATTTTTTGTTAGAGGCTAATAAAATTTTTTATTCCATTGCCAACATTTTCTCAGGAAGTAGAAATGATTGTGGTATGTTGTATTTATAGAAGCTTGTCGTTAGCAATGCCTTTTATTCCTATGAAATGAATTACTTCACTAGTTTGAAGTTGGGATAGTCTGTATTAATGAAATCTCGATGAACTGATTTCTTGAAGTAATTAGAGTTCTTTTTGAATTTTTACATCTTCAGTAACTGTATGCTTTAAAAAAAAATACCTCCTCAAGCAGCTGCTTGACACGGAGGTCTGACAGGAACCTGTCAGTTTATATGCCATAGTAGAAGGTCTGAGAGGATGGCAGGACCTCAGCAGAAAGACAACACGAACAGCCATACCTTATCCAGGGCTCGAACCCAGGTCCCTTTGATCAGTAGCCAAACGTGCTATCCACTCGGCCAAGGGAAGGCTTTAGCAAAGTTCATAATTCTTTATTAGTTATTCCTTTTTCAAAAACTCGTTCATTACTCGAACACTAAATGCAGAACCTTTAATTCAAGGTAGAGGAGATTCAATCATTTCATAAGAGTAGGGTGGCCCAGTCTATAGCGGATCTGACTCGTAATCTGCAATTCCTAGGTTCGAGTCCCATCCATTGAAATTTAACTCCAGTACCCTGCCCTTGACCAGTAGGGGACACCAATAGGGTTGGAAAGGCCACTGTCTGTCAGATGGGGGTGACCCTGTGTATGGGGGAGCCATACCTTGTGCATGGTAAGAACATGTTAGATGGTATTGATGTGAGGCTACCATCTGTCTCCTAATAGCTGTCCAGTGGATCCCTTTCCCCCAACCACTGAGCCCTTGGTGTCTTTGTGATCTGGCCATTTAGCCCATTGTGTACGAAAAAAAGTTCTGCTCAGAAGTAAAGCAACCCAACAACTCGTTTTGTATTCTAGAAAGTGTTAACAGAGATGCAAAAGTTCTGCTTATGATGTTTAACAAATAGACCCACACATTAAAGTCAATTAGCACAAATAAGGAGAATATTTTAGTGGCATGATTAGTTTTTGTAGAGTATAATTACTTGTAATTTAGGACAGCCTACTCTCGTGTCAAATGCAATTTCATGGTGCCGATGCCTTCTCGCTATTTGTAGGTGGTTACTCAACATAAACTCCAGCCTGCTGTTGTATGATGTCAATAATAGAGACGCATAATGAATCGTGATTCAAAATAAAGTATTCATCATATACACAAAAGCATGCAAATTTGCAAAAATGTCCAATTTGTGTTATTTTTTTGTGTTCATTTTCATGTAGGAGAGGTCTTCACGAAAATGAATCCATAAACCTATATGAAACTTCCCGTGTTTTATAGTAGTAGTATGTATCTTCCACCTCTCGTAAGGTAAAAAAAGCTCAAAAATTGATATTTTTGGGAATTTGCATGGCAGTCTTTTTTTATATACAGCGAAAGTTTTTTTTTTTTTGAGAATATACTTGTGATAGGGGCATTCACTACAAGAAGGAAATTCTCGAGTGACAATCGCGAAAGGAGCTATTAAAAATAGCGATTTATTTTATACCACACCTTTTGGGCAATTCGTATATAATAAACCAGTTATAGTGAGTTATGATTTTTGGTATGTGAAGAAGTTTTAAATGAGGATAAATATGCTGAATATTATCGAGTACCGCGAATTGAATAAGCTGAATTGGAGCCCAAGAGATGATATTTTAAGTTCACATATTTCTGAAAAATTTTTTTTAAAGATTTGGTCATGAAAAGTTACTAACAGAAAAAAATAAATTTGCGTTTATATTGGAATTTTGAAAATCATAAAAATTTGATGCGGTTTCGAGATATTGATGTCATTGTTGAACATCATTTGTCGAACTAAGATGGAATGATCTTTTTTCTTTAGATTGTGCATTATTTTTTTTTGCTTTGAAAACTGTTTTTGTTGCATTTTACTGTGTATTAACATTAGTTTATTCCCTTATCAGTGCAGCTGAGCTTTATTTTTGTAGCTAGTTTAGAAAAATTGTATAACTTTATAAAATCAGTTTGAAAACAAGTTTTTTTTTTCCAGAATAAAATTTTGTATTGGTTTCATCCAGTAAGTTCACTGTCTAATACGAATTCATTCACATCTTAATAACGACTCTTTTAAAGGCTAGATATAAGATGTTATTGACATTTACGAATACTTCTTCCATCCTATCTACCACCCCCACCCCATCAATTCACTTTTTCCTAAATCTAGGGTTGAAGTAAACTGTTGAAGTGAGGTAAAGATAAAAAAAAAAATGTAAACTTATTCGAAAATATTTTCTCATAAGGAAAATGAAATATTGGCGTTAAAAATGTTCAGTAGGGTTTTAATCATTGAATATGCGGATCTGCACTAGCATATTTTCGACTTGCATTAATCCTGTATGAGGGTTTCCGTCTGAATTCATAGTGAACTTGTAAATCAATTAAACGTTAAAAAAAATATGTATTCAGCTCCCCATCTCTGTTTTTTCACCCAATCTAAAATATATCCTTTTGTCACGGGGAAGATGAGGTCACTCAGTGTTCAAATACAAGAGGGGCATTATAAAATCTCTTATGCTGTTGATTGGAAACAGATTAGAATGCAGAAGGTTGCTTACATATTTTTGTCTCTCTCCCACCCTAAAGTTCGATATTGTCTTCGGTAAATTCCAGTAAGCAGTGCACATATGAAAAGGCTATGTCATTAAGGGTATACACAACTAAAGAGGTCCAATATCATTCACTGCCAAATCAGCTGACGAATCGAGAAAGGTTAACACTTATTAGTTACCACAGAATGGGAATGAAGATAATAATCTCTAGGGAGTTCGCATTTCTAACGTACTCTTTAACATAATCAATTTCAATAAGTTGTTAGTAATGATGTGTTTATAAATTATTGTCTTTTTTAATTCTTTAATACCATTCTGCTAGAATTGACCGTTGTGTGTTCGACAGTCAAAACAATATGTATTAATGCTGGTTGAGTATCGGATATGTATGTTGTTTTTTTTTTCATGTTCCAAATTGCTTTGCACCAATTTTGTGTTCATGTTATATGGCATGATTTGTTGTGTTTTTGTATATTTGTTATATTTTGTTTGGTTATCATACTTAAATTTACCGAAGCCACTCGGCCGATGGCGTGTTGTTGCACCCATCAGTTTCTCATTCTTTTGGAAACCAGAAAAAAAGCTCCGATTGCGAGGGAACAGACCATCTTTTTGAGAAATATTTACTCTAGTCAGTTTTTCCCCCCCTTACAATAAAAGTAACTAGTCTTAACCTAGAATTCTTAAAACAGTTTCAGAGATTAATGTAAAAAAACTAATCTTATATATGTCATAGATGGAACGATTGCTTCTCTTATTTTCTGTTTTATGGCCCAGCTATTAGATTTGAACTCTTATAAAGAAAACGAAAAGTGGCTTCATTTTCCGTTTCCCCCTTCATTTTTGTAATTAATACATACTTCGTCGCAGAGCTGTCAAAAGGAACAGGAAAGCGCAAAATGAATCATTAGATGCAGTTTTCAGGTGTAATACGATAGACGAGCTGGCCTTCTATAATACTGCAAGTCTCTGAGAAGACAAGCTGTATTATTATGCAACGTTTAATTCAGGAAGTGGCCTAAAATTTTGACTTCGAACATTAACCCTTTTAGTTCCGAAGTAATATTTCTGAAATATGGGAAACAATCTTAGAAACTATGTTTTATATTAAAAATAGTTTTACAATTAGTGTACTCTATTTTTTTTATTTAGGACATGTGGACTGAAAGGGTGATGTTTCCAATTTGTTTTATTAAAAAACGCTTCACTCCGACCTTTCATGAAAATATCTTCTTTAAAGTAAGTTATGGTCCTTTAACTTTTAAAATGCATCATCAGTCCAACCATTTGAAGCAAGTTGCAGTTGCAACTTAATTGTAAGGAAAGTGAATTTCACATTTATTCTTCATGTTCCAAAATGAATGCGAATAATTTTTATACTGTCTGCGCGGAAAGAATTATAGCAGCATTTTAAATTATTTCAAGAACCGTGTACATTCGACGCTAAAATAAGTGGAAATACAGCGCTCGTTGCGGCGAATATGTGTGTGTTGAAGTTATGAAGCCACGTGTTGGTGTCGTGAATTCTGTTTATCTATATTTTGTATCAAATATTCGCGTGCCAAATGTAGTCCAGTGCAGTCCTAAATACAGTTACTTTTAACTTAATAAGGTTACTTTTAACTAAATAAGTAGCCTTCTTTTTACATGTAACAAGATATAGAAAATGGAACACACTAATTTTTCTCGAATCGCTGAGTGCGACCCGCGAAACAAATCTCACTTTGAATGTGGCCCATATACGGGAAAAGGTTGGCCACCACTGCTTTAGGCTATGCATGTGCAACCTCCTGCCTGCAGACAGGAAGAGTTTCGATCAGCCCGCAGTCACATTTCATACGTTGCAGAAAAATTGCTAAAGCAAAATTTAAAATTGCTAGTACTCGGTGATTGCAGTGGCTGTAGAACTGGACTATTAACTATTCTGAATGTTGGTAATGTTTATTTTACATTATATGTATACAATAGTAATTTTAATTAAAATGTTATTTCCAAACATTCATTAATACGTATATTTAAAAATACTTATGCGGTTAAACATGTTTGTTTTCATGATTATAAATGCTCAAGCCTTGGCCACCTTGTCCAAGATCTGGCAGCAACAGGTTACTCGTGCGAGCATCAGACAAAAAATTGGTTTTAAGTATTTTTGCTTATCGATTATACATTCCCCTTCACAATTATGTAAATATTTGCTTATTACGTTGGAGAATATCTGCTTGAAACAATGCTAATAGAAATGTAGACGTGCAAATAAGTGTACTATCTTCAAAATCTAATTGAAATAACTTTTTTTCTTATACCAAAACAAATCGTTTAATGATGATTGCTTACGATTTTAAATTTGAAGTGGAAGCTTGTTTATTTTTGGATTGATCCATTTCATATGTTGTAGTTGCAGTGCACAATCGGCATTTAAAACTTGTTTCGTTAATAACGAAAAGGCTGCACACGCAATGAATAATGTGAATTTCAGTGGTCTGAGAAAGTTTAGATTATCCACAGTTCGGTGTGCCAAAAGGAATAGCAAATAATTATTGACTTTAAAATACCACTAAAATGAATTATTTACTGTAATGCATTAAAAGTTGCGTAAAATGCAATATTTGTACGATAAAGTAAAAATGCTCTGTAATGCTAACGCAAATAAACGTATTTAATAGAGTTAAAGATATCTTTTTTAATCTGCGTGCTATTGGGTTTCGGAGGCTAGCTTCTAAAAGAAAATCAGTGTGTTGAAACAACGTTGTAATGAATTGTATGATGGCAAAGTGATTAAGAGAATGTTTTCTTTTTACGAAGAGGCGTGCGGATAATGGTGTTTGCGGTATGTTTCGTGCACGTGTTTCTATTGACAGTTCTGTTGTTGTGAGAAGGCCGCAGCAAAAATTCAAAATGATCGTGTGTTGGAAATGACTCTGATTGTTACGTTACGTGTGATTTGTTTTAATTTTGTTAAATACCTGTGTAGAAATATAAAGTGTTACTTCCAAATTGTATAACAATTAGCTTTAAGGAAAATATACATTAGTGAGCTACTAATAAAAAAGTATTACTAAGTGCATTTCTGTAAATATTTGTAAGAGGACGAGTCAACCAAGATTGCACCTTTATGTAAATGAAATGAATACACCCTTTGTTGAGTGCAGAAAGCAAACTATTTTTATGCAACTGTTTAAAGCTCAAGTGTTGTTTGTCCAGCATATTGTCTTATATGCATGTATTTGGTGATTGGTTAAGAGTGGCTATGCAGATTCGGAAAGTGCCTACTGTGGGGCATAGTGCATGTGTGAAAACTGTTGTCCTATTAACGACATATATATATATAAATACTATATATACACACACATAATGATTATATACATACACGTTGAGCTTGTTAAATTACTATTGCTTGATTGGTTTTATGGCTAATGTAGGTTATCGGACTAATGAACTTCTATATTTGGGAAACAATAAAACATTTCAAAACCAATATTCAGAATGTTTTTATTTGAATGTGTTTTTACCTTTGTAGATTATAGCAGAATTTTATCACCATAAAATGGTTTAAAAAAATATTTGCACTGGCACTGATGCCCAATCTTATTGGTTAGTATTCCAACACATTGTAGCCGTGGGAATTTCTAAATATACAAATTTCGTAAACGGTTGTATGTAGCAATTATTACTTGTGTTTTGATTATCATTTGTGAAAAATACATAAGACAAACAACTTTTCTATTAAATATTATTTAGATTAAGAGTGTCAAACATACGGCTCTCGAGCTAGAAATGGCACCAGAGATAAATTTTATAAGGACGCTATACAGCCCATGGTTTGTTAATCAAAAATTTTCGTAAGAAATATTCCAAGATGCATCGTAACTGTTACCGTTTCAATTTCAATAACGATAATCACTGATTATGAACTATGATATGGTTTCAATAGTTATGTATTTGTTTATTACTAGATGCACCTATAAAATATATTATCACCTTACATGAATCGTCTTTAACTGAAGAAATGATTGCTTTATATTTGGTTTTTGACCCCCCCCCCCCTCCCCCGCACATATACACACAGAAGCGAAATGCATTTTTTTTTATTCCTTCCTAATTTTCCTTTACATTGTTTTTGAAAGTATTCAGGGAGTATGTTTAGAGTGTTAATGCAATAAATGAAGTTCTCGCCCGCGGCATTCTCACGAATCCTTGTCTGGCCCGCCAATGAAAAAAGGCGTCCCTGCACTATCCCCTTGTTACTCCCTGCGCTCCTCCCTGCGCTATCCCCTCGTTTATGTAATAAAAATAGCTCTCAAGAAGATGCTTGCCACAGAAGTCTGACCGGAGTCTGTCGGTTTATACCCTATAGAGATCTGTGGAGAAGGCCAGACTCTTCACAGCAGAAAGGCAACACAAATATTCATTAAAGCATATTCTAAACTTTAAAGTGTTACATTAATTAATGTTATTTGGTAGGAAATGTGCCAGAAATGATAGAAATTGATAATTCTTGAAAAGCAAAAACGCAAAGAGTGATCCGTTGAAATAAGAAACCAAAATAATCAAATGCTGGATGGTGCTCATTTTTTTAATCACTAGGCTGCTTAAAAGTTGGAAGTTAGTTAATGTGAAAAAATTTATAATTCTTTTTTAACAAGGGAAAAAAAGATGGATTCTGACAGCTCGAAGTCAATTTTCATCATCATATACAATTTGCAGCATAGAAAAACATGAGTGAACCCAAAAACCACATGGTTTGTTTGGACCACTAAAGGAAGTTACTACAAAAATCAATAACGACTTGCTACAAAGATCAAAAACAATAAGTGGCGTTATGTACAATGAATCTCTTTTGTTACGATCTTATGCAACCACGGCAATTCCCGGTTCCGCTAGTACAGCACTACCTGGTTATGAAAAGCCATGACCATCTAGAGCCGGGGGCAAGGAATACG
Organism: Ryuthela nishihirai; assembly: GCA_038380435.1. NCBI lineage: Eukaryota > Metazoa > Arthropoda > Arachnida > Araneae > Heptathelidae > Ryuthela > Ryuthela nishihirai. The sequence goes on from JAWZYU010000031.1 coordinate 36,754,279, forward strand.
CCCTATAGGCACACCTCAACCCCAGCCTCGCATGGCAGCAGTCCTATAGAAGGAAAGCTGACCACCGGAAGAAACCTTACTTTAATCTATTCCCTGGTTTGCAAATGTGCAAGGATATATAGATCCAAGCTCGATCGGCACCCGGGGTGGAGACTCTTAGTAAGACCCAGACTTTTGTGAGGGCTCTGGCTTACTAGGAATCAATCCTTTCTGCCGAGCCCTCGAACAGCTCCACTGAGCTCCTGATAGGTGAGGTCTCCGACGCCGTCACCATCCGACCGGCAATCAAGCCGGCCAGCAGCATCTTCAACCTCGGTTGGCTTCAGCAATACTCCAGCCGGGGACCACCCCAACCGGCAAAACCTTGGTAATGCTCCAGCTGGTGCCCACTGCAGCCGGCAAAGCCTCAGCCGGGTTGCTGGGCCCTAGGCCCCCCTACCACGACAAGGTGGTCCCCTATCGGGGGGGGGGGGGGGGGGGTCGTTATGTACAATGAATCTCTTGTTGCGATGTTATGCAACCACGGCAATTCCAGGTTCCGCTTGTACAGCACTACCTGGTTATGAAGAGCCATGACCATCTAGAGCCGGGGGCAAGGAATGCGCCCTATAGGCGCACCTCAACCCCAGTCTCACATGGCAGCAGTCCTATAGAAGGAAAGCTGACCACCGGAAGAAACCTTACTTTATTCCCCGGTTTGCAAATGTGCATGGATATATAGATCCAAGCTCGATCGGCACCCGGGGTGGAGACTCTTAGTAAGACCCAGACTTTTTGGACAACTCGTGCATACAAGGCGGGGCTCAGACCTTTCGGCACAGCCGTCGAACAGACCACACAGGTCTCTGAGAGGTGAGGTCTCCGACGCCGTCACCATCTGACCGGCAATCAAGCCTGCCAGCAGCATCATCAACCTCGGTTGGCCTTAGCCATGTCCAACCGGGACACCAATCCGGTCGGCACAGCCTTCAGCCGGGTTGCTGGGCCCTAGGCCCCCCCACCACGACAAGGTGGTCCCCTACCAGGGGGGGGGGGGGGGGGGTCGTTATGTACAATTGATCTCTATGTTGCGATCTTGTGCAACCACGGCAATTCCCGGTTCCGCCTGACAGCATTACCTGGTTTAAGAAAAGCCATGACTATCTAGAGCCGGGGGCAAGGAATACGCCCTATAGGCGCACCTCAACCCCGGCCTCACATGGCAGCAGTCCTATAGAAGGAAAGCTAACCACCGGAAGAAACCTAACTTTAATCTATTCCCCGGTTTGCAAATGTGCAAGGATATAAAGATCCAAGCTCGATCGGCACCCGGGGTGGAGACTCTTTGTAAGACCCAGACTTTTTGGACGGCTCGTGCCTACTAGGCAGGAGGAACCTTTCGACCGAGCCGTCGAACTGACCACCCAAGGTCCCTGAAAGGTGAGGTCTCCGACGCCATCACCACCCGACAGGCAATCAAGCCGGCCAGCAGCATCTTCAACCTCGGTTGGCCTTGGCCATGTCCAACCGGCGCCCAACCCGGTCGGCACAGCCTTCAGCCGGGTTGCTGGGCCCTAGGCCCCCCCACCACGACAAGGTGGTCCCCTATCGGGGGGGGGGGTCGTTATGTACAATTGATCTCTATGTTGCGATCTTGTGCAACCACGGCAATTCCCGGTTCCGCCTGACAGCACTACCTGGTTTAAGAAAAGCCATGACTATCTAGAGCCGGGGGCAAGGAATACGCCCTATAGGCGCACCTCAACCCCGGCCTCACATGGCAGCAGTCCTATAGAAGGAAAGCTGACCACCGGAAGAAACCTTACTTTAATCTATTCCCCGGTTTGCAAATGTGCAAGGATATAAAGATCCAGGCTCGATCGGCACCCGGGGTGGAGACTCTTAGTAAGACCCAGACTTTTTGGACAGCTCGTGCCTAGATGCGGGTTCAGACCTTTCGGCAGAGCCGTCGAACAGACCACACAGGTCTCCTGAGAGGTGAGGTCTCCAACGCCGTCACCACCCGACCGGCAATCAAGCCGGCCAGCAGTGTCTTCAACCTCGGGTGGCTTCAGCAATGCTCCAGCCGGGGGCCACCCCAACCGGCAAAACCTTGGAATGCTCCAGCTGGTGCCCACTACAGCCGGCAAATCCTCTGGCCTGCTCCAGCTAGGGATCATCCCGACCGGCAATGCCTCCTCAGCCGGGTTGCTGGGCCCTAGGCCCCCCCACCACGACAAGGTGGTCCCCTATCGGGGGGGGGGGGGTCGTTATGTACAATAAATTTCTGGTTTACACTTTATTATTTAACATGGATGTGATATTCTGAGCCGTAGGGGGCGGGGGTGGCTCAGTGGGTAGCACGCCAGGCTCGTAATCTGTAGTTCCCAGGTTCGAGTCCCAGCTGGGTCAGCGTTGAGATTTATCTCCGCAAAATTCCCCGCCCTGCCCACGGTCAGTAGGGGACACCGATGTGCTTGGAAAGGCCGCCGTCCGTCGGATGGGACGTTAAGCCGTGACCCCGTGTGCGGGAGAGCCATACCCTGTGAACGTTAAAGAACACGCTGGATGGGCTTGACGGGAAGCTACCATCTGTCTCCCAACAGCTGTTCCAGTGGGTCCCCTCCCCCAACCTCTGAGCCTTCAGGGTCCATGTGACCTGGCCATTTAGCCCATGGTGTGCAAAAAAAAAAGTGCCACTCAGAGGTAAAACAACCCAACCTGAGCCGTAGCCCTCGCTTGAACTGGTCTCTAGCCTAGTGTTTATATTGCCTTATTTCCACAAAAAAGATGCACCTTGAAACTAACCAGCCGTATAAAAAGTAATTTTTTCAGGGTATCGAGTCCTTAATTGGCATAACAGGCAATTCCACAAGATAGCGAGGCGGTGGTAGCTCAGTCGGTAACGCGCGAGGTTCGTAATCTGCAGTTCCGGGCCTCAGCTGGACCAACGTTGAGATTTATCTTCCCTGCCGTGCCTAGTAGGGAACACCGATGGGCTTGGAAAGGTCACTTGAAGCCGTGGCCTTGTGGAAGAGCCATACCCTGTGCACGTTAACACGGTGGATGGCCTTGACGGGAAGCTACCATCTGTTTCCTAATAGTGTCCAGTGGGTCCCCTCCCCCAACTTTCTTGGAGTCCTTGAGACCTGGCCATTTAACCTGCTGTGTGCAAAAAAGTGCACTCAGAGATAAAACAACCCAACCTCCTAAGGAAAGAGGTGCCTGGATCTTGTGTGGTGACCTGGTCACGTTAAGTGAAAGGTACCAGAAGTAGAGGAAAGTTGATAAATACGAGTGAAATTCGCGTCACCCATTATTGAATTTAAAGAGCCGCACTTTTAATCAAATATTATTATGCTAGAAAATGTGATTAAAAGACACGCAAAAGTATTGTCTTTCCTGTGCTTGTAAAGCAAATGAATGTAAAAGCCAGTAATACCAAGCAAACGCAAAATATTTATCTTGAAGTTCAGATATTCCTTTAAAAAAAAGGGGAAAACACTGAATGAAAGCATTGTTTTTTTAACCTGTGAATTTTTAAAATGTTTAAAGTTAAATCTGGAGTTGGTCATGCCAACTAGCAGTGACATCGGTATCATGAATTATAGAAAAACCTCGTGGTAGTGCAGATTTCGTTCTGTGCCTGTGATACTTAGCGAAAAAAATGCTCTTTGTAGCCAGGCGTTTGCTCACGTTTTGACAAGGTTTGATTTCCTCTGAGTTATGCTAGTGTGCATAAATTGGGTAAATGGTAATGTTACAAAGACCTAACGAAGACATCGGCTGAGTAGGGGATCCACTGGACATCTGCTAGAAGACGGAAGCCTCATGGCTAGGCTATCCAGTGTGTTCTGGAGCTTGCACAAGGTATGGCTTTCCTGTGCATGGAACCATGGCATCATCATCATCATCAAGCAGTCATGGGCTACCTTGGGAATCTTAGGCCATGGGCCTACCTTGGGCGTAGGTCCAACCAGACCGTGTAGTTTAATTCTCCAAGCATATCTGTCCTGAGCTACATCCGGCCACTGCACACCAATTCTAACAAGGTCCTGTTTGACATTGTCTGCCCACCACATCCTAGGTCTCCCCCTCCTTCTGAGGCCTCTAGGCACACTGTTCATAACCCTATTCGCCAATCTATAATTATCCATACGGGCAACATGGCCAAACCAGTGGAGTCTCTGCACAATATCCTGCCTAAAGGAGGGGCGGGGGGTGGCTCAGTCGGTAGCGGGCCAGGCTTGTAATCTGTAGTTCCCAGGTTCGAGTCCCAGCTGGGTCAGCGTTGAGATTTATCTCCGAAAAATTCCCTGCCCTGCCCACGGTCAGTAGGGGACACCGATGGGCTTGGAAAGGCCGCCGTCCGTCGGATGGGACGTTAAGCCGTGGCCCCGTGTGCGGGAGAGCCATACCCTGTGCACGTTAAAGAACACGCTGGATGGCCTTGACGGGAGGCAACCATCTGTCTCCCAACAGCTGTTCCAGTGGATCCCCTCCCCCAACCTCTGAGCCTTCGGGGTCCATGTGACCTGGCCATTTAGCCCATGGTATCTGTAAATGGTAGCTAGGTAGTCACTGAAAGGAGAATTATGCACCAATCCCCTGTGATGATGCATAGAACCGGCCTGGCCTAGCACCTAATGTCCAACCCCGCTTTCTCGTGATGTAGACCGTTAGTACTTTTCAAAAGAGATACTCTGTTATGGAAGTGGAGGGCTGCCAGATAAGTGTGGCCTACTGATCTGGACAACTCTGGCTACTTTTTTTTCTACCCTGCTGAGGAGTGGTCAACCACACAGGGTTCTGGTGCTGACCATATATACCAACCTGAACGGAATTATGGCTCTGAGCTTGATTATGGATCCTGATTTTGCTGCACTGGTGGGCTTTTGTGGAGGGAAAATTTCCGCAGTGTTTTCTGTTTGTGGGTTGACAGCCCCAAGTGAATAGATTCGCGGGATACGTTTATCAGCTGGTGGATAATCCTGAGCAGAGGTCATCGCAGGCACCTGAACTCTTTGCTTCTATTGGCATCGTCAAATTCTACATTGGAGGAAGTCTTCCAGTGTAGATGGCTTCAGCCTTTAGTGGTGGGGGAACAGGTCTTTGCCCCATGTCTGCGATTAGGGGGCTGTTTGATATTGTCGGCATTCCTTCTCTCAATAAACATAGTTTCTTTAAACATCCAACTAACCATTTTCTCTCCATAGGTAGTTGAAATGTGAGGACTCTGCACAAAGCTTTTTCTCTTGATGTCCTCACACAAGAATTCCACAATTATAATTTAGATATTTTCGGCTTGCAAGAGACCAGATGGACAGATAAAGGTCAGATTCTTAAAAATCTTAAATTTCTCTTCTCAGGGAGGGACGCCAATAAGCATCACCAAGACGTGGGTCTGCTTCTCAGCAGACACGCTGGTGATGCTCTTCTAGGATATGAGTGCATTAATGAAAGGTTTCTTACAGCAAAATTTCAGACAAGCGTTAAAAACCTGAATGTTTTCTGCTGTTATGCCCCCACTGAGGATGAGAAGGATAGGTTTTATGGACAACTTCAGGATATTTTGAATTCTGTCAAGAAAGGAGATATTACCCTTGTTGTTGGTGACTTCAATGCCAAAGTTGGTACTGACTCTTACCTTTGGGGAGGGGTGATTGGCCCTTTTGGTATTGGTAGCTGCAATGGGCAGCGTCTCCTGCAGGTAAGTAAACTCAATGGATTCAGAATAACTAACATATTACGAACACCGCGACATACATAAGTACACATGGGTTTCACCCGATGGGCTGCATAAGAATGTGATTGATTATATATTAATTAAGAGCAAATGGGCTAGTTCTGTTAGGAATACCAGGTCATATAGGGGAGCTGAAATTGGATCTGACCATTACCTTGTTAAAAGTGTCTTGCAACTTAAAAAGTGTGCTAAAGATAAAAAATTTACCTTTAATACTAAAGCGCTGAAAGACCCAGTTATAGCCAAAGCTTACCATGATAGGTTACTTAGCCATTGTGACAGTCATGGTTTGCTTAATACTGAAGTTGAGGAAGAATGGGGCCATTTTAAACAGGCTTTTTTGGAAACTAACAGTACTCTTTTAGAAAAAAAGGAGCAGAGGAGACAGAATTATTTAAGTGATAAGGCACTTGAGTTTATTTCAGAAAGAAGGAACTGCAGGAAGTCCTTAATCAGTAGCCTACTAGTCCTAATAGAAAGGATTACAGAGAGCTTAATAAACATGTAAAGGATAAATTAGGTACTGATAAGAATCTTTTGGCTTGATGGCTTGGCTGACAAAGCTGAGGAAGCAGTTAGGCAGCACAACAGCAGAGAGCTGTACCAGATAGTTAATGTTTTATGTGGTAGAAAACGGACAGGCATACAAGGATTGAAGGATAAACAAGGTAAGGTTATAGAAGGGGTGGATTCTGTCTTCGCTAGGTGGGCTGAGCATTTCAGTGATGTTCTAAAAATTGTGGTTAGTTCTACTCCCATTGTTTGTAGTGATGATAAATGATATTGGGGGCTTTAATGTTGGCTGTATAACACAATGTGAAGTTATTTTGGCTATTTCGAAACTTAAACTTCATAAATCCCCAAGGGTAGATGAAATTACTACAGAAATGCTTAGAGCTGGGAATGTTTCAGTTACCGCTTAGATGACTGAAGTTTTGAATAACTTTTTATGATAAAGGTATGGTTCCTAAAGATTTTACCAGAGCTATTATTATCCCTATTTTCAAAAAAGGTGATCACAGTTCTTGTGATAACTATAGGGGTATCAGCCTACTCTCTGTTCCAGGTAAAGTTCTTTCCATGTTTGTGCTTAATAGAATTAAGAATCTGGTTGACAGTCAATTGCGTGATGAGCAATGTGGATTCAGAAGTGGTAGGGGATGTGTGGATCAGATATTTTTACTTAGGCAGATTCTTGAGAAATGTTTAGAGTATCAGAAACCTTTGGTTGCTAGCTTTGATGATTTCAAAAAGGCTTTCGACTCTGTTGATCGTCATAATTTGTGGTTGATTGTGAGATCATATGGTATACCAGACAAGTTAGTTAACATAATGAAAGCTCTCTATAATAACACTGAGTCGTGTGTGAGAGTTGGTTGTAGCAATTGGTTTAGCATTACTTCTGGTGTTCGACAAGGGTACATTTTGTCTCCTTTTCTCATTAGCTTTGTTATTGATTATGTTATGCGAAATTCACTTCAAGGGAAAGATTTTGCCCTTGAATGGTCTGGGGATACTAAAATTTCTGATTTAGATTATGCTGATGATTTGGCCCTTTTGGCGGGTGATGTTGATGAGAAAGTAGCCCCTTCCCTAACCTACTCGGAACATTTGGTGTCCTTTTGACCTGGCCATTTAGCCCATTGTATGTAAAAAAAAGGGGCAGCTCAGAGGTAATCCAACCCTTGGCTATGAAAGGCTACCAATTGGAACTACACCTATCCCTCGATTTACACGGTACTCAGTTCACACAATTTTGGCTTTGCACGGTCAAAAAATGCAACCAGTTTCGATTTACACGGTACTGACAGACGTACATACAAAGGAAATCTCAGTCAGTACCGTGTAAATCGAAACTGGTTGCATTTTTTGACCGTGCAAAGCCAAAATTGTGTGAACTGAGTACTGTGTAAATCGAGGGATAGGTGTACTGTATTTAAATAATATTGTAATAATATCATAAAAACTGTTTCCTAATGAAACTAACGGAAAACCTTTCAGAAGTATACTTGAAATCTGCATGCGCATACCCCCTTAACAATGAATGGGCCTCTTTAGAGAACGAAAGCATTTTTATATTGCAACCGTAACTGCGGTGATTTTGTGTCAAGTCAGACCTTTAGCCAATGCTAACAACAAATAAGCAATTATGCCTTTTGACAAGGAGTTATCTTTGTTACCAGTGTGAATGCTTCCAATAGCTGGCTTTATTTTTAGAGCTTTGTCACTGAAGTGACACTAGGAAAGAAATCCATTTACAACTAAGATGAATAGAATATAGAGCCAAGTTGAAAAAAAGCAGACACGGGTGAGCTTTTTTTCAAGTAAAGGTGTTCTCTAGGTGAATACAACATTTATTCGAGGCAGAAATATGAAGCACGGACAAAGCAAAAGAAAAGTTGGTGTAGTTCAATATTTCTATGAATTTTAATATCACACAGTAACAGTTTGTGCATCTGGATAAATATCCCCTCAAGCAGCTGCTTGCAACAGAGGTCTGACAGAAGTTTATCAGTTTATTTGCCATAGTAGAAGGTCTGAGAGGATGGCAGGACCTCGGCAGAAAAAACGACACGAACATCCATGCCATATCCGGGACTCGAACCCAGGCCCCTTAGATCAGCAGTCAATACCTTGTGGCATTTCCAAAGCGGCTGTGTTGCGACTATTCCCTTGATGGTCTGTGTAACACATCTAATTTGCCAAAAACCAGGATTTCATTATAATCCCTGTCCCACGGCAATTCTCTTTACAGTAAGATCTAATTCGCCACGGCAACAATACTCGGCATTACTAAAACAGCAATTTTGAAATTATTACGTTTCCCGATTAGGTCGGAAATCCCGTAATTTTTTTTTCTTACAGATTGGGACTGGTCGAGTTTGATTTAGTGGTGGAGGAGTTTGACACGTTTAAATCTTGTAATGTACTTGACAGAGGGGGAGTCCGCTCCCCCCTTCCGAAAATTCTATCGTCTTACACTAAATTCCAAACTTGTCTACCTGCTTTGAAATCCAAAACAGTTGTCTTTGTATAATTTTATTTTAGTCCCATATATTATGTCCTACACTAAAAATAGAATGAAACAACAACAACAAAAAACTACTATAAAATCTCTTTCCATATAGAACATTATTTTAACCTTTCTGTTCAGTGGATTACTATTTTGGCAAACCCTCCTCAAGTCTTATTCTCAACCCTCCCCCTCACGCCGATGCTAAATTGTCGGAGCCTTCCCAAAATAATATTCTCGGATTTCAGATTTATGTCCGATTTGTGGCTCGACCCTTTCTTTCCCTTAGTGTAAGGATATGGTTATTTGTGTGTGTGTGTGTGGGGGGGGGGGGGGGGGGAAGAATGAATAAGTGAAATTTACGGCAGCTCGGAAATCTGCCTCTGGTTAAATTGGATATTAGAAATTCTGTGGCTTATCCGAAACAAGTTTCCTCCTCTAATCCCCCCCCCCCCTGCCCTCGAGGACAAAGGAAACACCGGTGGGCTTGGAAAAGATGTCGTCGGTAGGATGGGTTGGGTTGGGTTGTTTTACCTCTGAGCGGCACTTTTTTGCACACCATGGGCTAAATGGCCAGGTCACATGGACCCCGAAGGTTGGGGGAGGGGACCCACTGGAACAGCTGTTGGGAGACAGATGGTAGCCTCCCGTCAAGGCCATCCAGGTGTTCTTTAACGTGCACAGGGTATGACTCTCCCGCACACGGGGCCACGGCTTAAAGTCCCATCCGACGGACGGCGGCCTTTCCAAGCCCATCGGTGTCCCCTACTGACCGTGGGCAGGGCGGGGAATTTTGCGGAGATAAATCTCAACGCTGACCCAGCTGGGACTCGAACCTGGGAACTACAGATTACGAGCCTGGCGCGCTACCGACTGAGCCAGCCCCGCCCCGGGTAGGATGGGATTTTAAACCGTGTCCTGTGTGCAGGAGACAGAGTCATACCTTGTGCGCACTTTAAAGAACACGCTGGATAGCCTTGATGGTGGCCTACCATCTCTCTACTAATATTTGTCCAGTGTATATCCTTAATCTTCTCTGAGCTTTGGGACCCTTGTGACCTGGTTAATAAGCCAATTTTGTGAAAAGAAGTGCCGCTCAGAGGGGAAATAATACAACTCTTTGGTACGCTACGAATGTTTTAGTTGCCTTCGGAAGAAAAGATGAAATTCTTATTACTGAATTGCGAGTAGATGCAATTTAATCAGAGGCAGATTTCCGAGCTGGCATAAATTTGGCTTATTCATTCTCTACCCCCCCCCCCCCCCCCCACCACTACCACCACGAACACACATGATTTTGGGGTACACGAAAATGCATTGAGAAATAAATCCATCTGTTAATTAATTTTCTGTGTAAATTCTATTCGTTTGATTTTATTAGTTAATAAAATAAATTTTTCCTCAAATAGCTGCTGCACAGAGACCTGACGGCAGCCTGCCAGTGCAAAACCCCACAGCAGAAACAACAAGAACCACGCAGAGGTCGAATCTAGGTCTCTCTGATCCGCAGCCATGCACACTAACCACTTGACCACACCTACAATAATATTTTTCGTAATATCAATGAAACATACGTTGAACCAGTTAGTGTAGGGGCTCAAAAATTTGATCTGCAAGCTCAACAATCAATTCTTGAATTGAGCTGCAAAATATATTTGCAATGTGTTGTGTTGTTTTACCTCTGAGCGGCACTTTTTTGCACACCATGGCTAAATGGCCAGGTCACATGGACCCCGAAGGCTCAGAGAAGGTTGGGGGAGGGGACCCACTGGAACAGCTGTTGGGAGACAGATGGTAGCCTCCCGTCAAGGCCATCCAGCGTGTTCTTTAACGTGCACAGGGTATGGCTCTCCCGCACACGAGGCCACGGCTTAACGTCCCATCCGACGGACGGCGGCCTTTCCAAGCCCATCGGTGTCCCCTACTGACCGTGGGCAGGGCGGGGAATTTTGCGGAGATAAATCTCAACGCTGACCCAGCTGGGACTCGAACCTGGGAAGTACAGATTACGAGCCTGGCGCTCTACCGACTGAGCCACCCCAGCCCCTACATTTGCAATATATCGGTAGAATACTGATATTCAAATTAACCCAGATTAATCGCAATGTTTCGTTAACTCTTTGTGCTCCTTCACGCGATAGTTATTAAGTGTTTCCACGAGCAATTCTGTCACCGAAGAGACGAATTCGATAAAATCATTCTCAATGGAAGATGACCCCACAAGGAGTTGCAATAAGCCCTAACAACCATTTCTTACTGAATTCTAAGGTAGCAAATGACACCCTTCCTGAAGTTCTTCATCCAGTTCTTCCATTTTCTGTCGTAATGAGGCACGACAGTGTGGTTGATGAGCGCGCGTAGCGACAGTAGCGCCCTCCATTAGCTCGTCGTCTGCTTCCATTGAAGGAGTGTTTGCCGTGTGATTATGGCCACTCTCTGCCACCCAATTGCTCCCACATCTATTAATAAGCTGCCAAACTCTAACGACTTGGTCGTGACAGAATTAGAAAGTCTGCCCCCGGGTGGCGCCACGCGAGCTCCCAATTGCAGGTTAGCCCGCCATGTTGGTCGTTGGGAGTCGCTCGTTAGCGGGCGACGGTCTGCTTAGCGGGAATGGTGATCACAGGGATGGACCGGCAAATGGGGGTGAGATGGGGGGGATTACCCTCCGGACATTGCCGTCGGGGACTTGTCTTCATGTCGCGTGGCAAAAGGAGTCTTTTTGCTCTTTCCATTCTCTTTGATTAATCACCGAATGGTTGTGCGACGATTGACGATGATTGGTTCTGTCGAGTCCAACAATTCGCGCTCAGTTCCGCATCGTTGTTCCTTACCGTTAGAGAATCGCCCTTCCACGGAGATGCAGTTTTCGTGTCTTACCTCTGAGCGGTTGGGTTGTTTTACCTCTGAGCGGCACTTTTTTGCACACCATGGGCTAAATGGCCAGGTCACATGGACCCCGAAGGCTCAGAGAAGGTTGGGGGAGGGGACCCACTGGAACAGCTGTTGGGAGACAGATGGTAGTCTCCCGTCAAGGCCATCCAGCGTGTTCTTTAACGTGCACAGGGTATGGCTCTCCCGCACACGGAGCCACGGCTTAAAGTCCCATCCGACGGACGGCGGCCTTTCCAAGCCCATCGGTGTCCCCTACTGATCGTGGGCAGGGCGGGGAATTTTGTGGAGATAAATCTCAACGCTGACCCAGCTGGGACTCGAACCTGGGAACTACAGATTACGAGCCTGGCGCGCTACCGACTGAGCCACCCCCGCTCCACCTCTGAGCGGTACTTCTTTTGCTCACAATGGACTAAATGGCCAGATCCAAAAGGACACAGGTGAAAACCTCCCTTCAACACCATCTAGCGTGTTCTTAATGTGCTCAGGGTGCAGCTATCTAAAAAGCAGAGCTACGTCTTTTTAACCTTTTTCATGCGACACGGGTGGCGGCTTTGCCAAGCTCATGGGTGCTGCCTTTTCGTAAAGGAGAAAGCAGGGTTAGCATCCTGATGCACGTGGATTGTGCAAAATTTCGCGGCATTTAGGACGTTGAGGCATCCCAGAATTTAATCCTTTTTTAAAAAGTTAACGCTACACTCAAAGTTTTCTAACTATTATAACAGACAGGGCTTCGTTTGGTTGTTTGGGATTTTATGGCGCCAGACGGGATAGGACTTAGGGATAAGCTAACTATAGCCCAGGACCTCGTGATATTAGGGGGAGGAAGGGGCTAAAAATACGTTTTAAGTTCAATTTTTATTAAACAAAATTAATAATTATAAAATATAATAAATGTTTTCACCATGTCAGTTTCATGTCTATTTTTTAATGATCCTTTCAGGGTAATAAATATCTATTGCTTCCTTCCCCTGTTGTCAGTTAAGGCGGTGATCTAAGATTCAGAAGCAAATGGAGAAGGTCTGAAAGGCGCTGGATCTTGGTTTTCACCTTTTTTATGATCAAAGCTAAATCTCTGCTACCGAAAAAAACAGATGAACGAAAAGGAGGCTTGATCGTCAGTTGCTCGTTGATCAAACGTTCAGGTTATCTACAACTACCTTGGGTTGGGTTGTTTTACCTCTGAGCGGCACTTTTTTGCACACCATGGGCTAAATGGCCAGGTCACATGGACCCCGAAGGCTCAGAGAAGGTTGGGGGAGGGGACCCACTGGAACAGCTGTTGGGAGACAGATAGTAGCCTCCCGTCAAGGCCATCCAGCGTGTTCTTTAACGTGCACAGGGTATGGCTTTCCCACACACGGGGCCACGGCTTAACGTCCCATCCGACGGACAGTGGCCTTTCCAAGCCTACAGCTACCTATAATGTATACTATACTTATAGTGTAGCCTATAACCTATAGAATACCCTACAGGTGCTATAAATTCAGGTTTTTTTTTACCACCAACTGTCAGTGTAAGGTCACAGAAAGGAATCCACTGAGCAGCTGTTAGAGGAAGACAGAATTCTTTTCTCAAGATCATTCAGCGTGTTCTATAAACCCTTAAGTCACTTTGGTAATTTCGCAACGACCTTGAAATCGCATTCGACCTTGAAATCTAATTCTGGAGGTTTCGCATCGACCTCCAGAATTAGATTTCGCATCGACCTTGAAATCTAATTCTGGAGGTTTCTTTTTCGCTTCCGGGTTTTTTTTGCTTCCTTTTTCTAGCAGACGAAATATGAAACGCTTGGTAATTTTAAAAAGTTTCGACGTGCTAATGGTTTCAAAAATGTAACTACTGATCTGTATTTTTGTATTTTAGTTTTTATTTGTTCTGTAATGATTGTTGGTAATTTTTCTCTGATTCGGTCAAATATATGGAAGTGTTAGAGCACACTTTGGTGAATTTTTGACGTACTTGGGAACTTTTCAAGTAAGACCCAGGTTAATTATATTGACAGAAATTTGGATCTACTCCTGGGAAGTCTCACTGTACAAAATAGACGGTTCCAAGTGCTTCTCATTTTGTTGTAGGGATGATTATAGATCATGTGGAGTATTAATTTATGTTAGCTGCGACATCGATGCTATACAGCAACCAATCACAATGAATTGCGCAGACATTGCTGTTTTAAAACTTGAAATTGATAACAAAGAGTGGACATTAATGGCTATATACAGGTCTCCTTCTGAAAATGTATTTAATTTTGTTTTCGAATTAAACGGAGTCTTTGAATCACTTGATACTATTAATATACTCTATCTCTATCTTGGAGATATCATCGGTGAAAAGTTAAAGTCTTAAATTAGTGGAAAAAAGATGAACCGACATTAGTTCAACAGGTAAGAATACTCTAGCATGTTTCTCGAGAGATGCGGGTTCAAGTCCCGTATGTCGGCGAAATTTTTTCCACAAAATATTTATTGACGTTAAAATGTCACCCAGGTAACGCTGTGATTGTCACCAATGTTTAATTTATTAAATGACAACACAAACACTGATGAATATATAGGACTATTAGCAGAAAATGGTTTACTTAATATGATAGAAGAGCCAACCAGAATTACGGAGAACTCGTCTATATGTATTGATCATGTATTTCTTAGAACCAAAGATTTATATAATTGTAGACCTTCTACTGTAGCATATAAACTGACAGGCTCCTGTCAGACCTCTGTGGCAAGCAGCTGCTTGAGGGGGTATTTATTTATTTATTTTTATAATATATTTCTGGATGACATTGGAATTACAGACCACTACTTAGTTAAGGTTAATTTAGATATTAAAATTGAACAAAATTTAAATATTGATGAAATAAAAATGGTGGATTTAAAAAGATTAACGAACTTAATTGCAAATAATAAAATGGGATGATATAACGTTGACGGCTCTGTTAATGCTTCTTTTAAAAATTTAATTGATACGCTAAGCCATTTAATTGATGATTCAAAGAAAATAAAGAAAAAACGTTTTAGGAAAATTAAACCGTGGATGACAAATGAATTAGCAATTTTAATAAATTATCGTAACACACTGTATAAAGAAATGAAGAAAAACCATTCAGATATATCGCTTAAACAGTATTTTTCCCGTTACCGAAATTACACAATACTTTACAAATAAATTTTCCAAAGCAGGCAAAAACCTGAAAAAGCAGTGGAATGTAATAAATGAAATATGTGGTAACTTTAAAGAGAAAGAAAATTGTCCCCGTATAATTAGATGTGAAAACGAAAATATTAAACAATTAAATATAATGATGACCCCTGTAAATATGCAAATATGTTCAAATATTATTTTGCCGGAATTGCACAGAATTTGAAATAAAGATTTGGTTCAAACAAATGTTGATTGGGAGGGAGACGGAAAACAAACTGCGGGAAGTTCTTTCTTCCTAACGCCAGTATTTAGGACTCAAATTATACTTCTACCAAAAAATAAATCTCCAGGTTTTGATGGCTTAACCGCAGAAATAATTCATTTGTTGGGAGAAAAATTTATCGAAATACTTGTAAATCTATTTAATCTATCCATTGAGCAAGGAATTTTTCCTGATGTTTTGAAAAAAGCTACTATTGTTCCTGTTTTTAAAGACGGTGACCCAAAGGAATTAGGGAATTATAGACCTATTGCATTACTCTCAGTAATATCTAAAATTTTTGAAAAAATGGTGAAAAATAAATTATATGAATATCTGGAAAAATGTTTTCTCAGTAGCAATCAGTTTGAGTTTAGAGAAAAAATGGGTACGGATGATGCATTATTGCAGGTAACAAATACGATTTACACAGCTATGAAAAACAGTGATCATGCATTAACAATCTTTCTGGACATTAAAAGAGCATTCGATACGGTAAATCATCAAAAATTAATACAAAAATTACAAGCTGCTGGAGTTAGAGGAGTAGCATTAAATTGATTTCGCAGTTATTTAGCTAACAGAATGCAAAAAGTAAAAATAAAAGATACATACAGTGCTTGGACTAAAGTTGAATACGGAGTGCCCCAGGGATCTATTCTGGGTCCCTTATTATTTATTATTTATATTAATGATTTAGATTCCATTAACCTAACAGGTAAATTAACTATTTTTGCTGACGACACTTGCCTGACACGTACCTGGTCTGATTCTTCGATTATTTTTAAACAAGCAAATAGTGATCAAGAATTAATTAGAAACTGAACCACAAGTAATTTTCTAACAATAAATCTGACAAAGACAAATGCAGTTTATTTAAAGAAAAAATAGTTGTGCTACAGATATTTTGCACCGCAATAAATTGAAATATCTTGATACATATTGTTCATCGAAAAGTCACTGTAACTGTCCTCAAATTCCTTTTGTGCCGTCAGTGAAATATTTACTCAATAACTTGATACTATTAATATACTCTATCTCTATCTTGGAGATACTTAGGTGATCTAGAATTAATTAGAGGAGATTAAACTTGGAGATATTTAGATTTTGGTTACTTAGGATTGAAGCAGGCCTAACTTGGAAAGTGCATGTAATAAAATAAATAAATAAATACCCCCCCCCCCTCTCAAGCAGCTGCTTGCCACAGAGATCTGACAGGAGCCTGTCAGTTTATATGCCAGAGTAGAAGGTCTGAGAGGATGGCAGAACCTCACATGGGTTAAAAGGAAGGTCATCCGTAACCTGGCCCGCTTATATCTCGTAAGACATTTAGTTTCATTTAAATATATGTGTACACTATTATATGCATTAATCCATTCTCAATTAACATATGGTATGAAATCTTGTCCCCCCCCACCATGTATTTCAATAATTTTAAACAACTTTTAATGCTGCAAAAGAGATTTATTCGCTTATTAACTAAAAGCGCAACCTTCATTACCTTTGTTTCGAGATGCAGGAATTTTGCCTTTACGATGAGATTATTTTTTCGAAATTATTAAATACTTTTACTTTAAAAATGATAGTATTAAAACTGATACGAATAATTACCAATTAAGAGGGAATAAAAACATAAATATGAAATTCTTGCATTACATAAGGAAATTTTTAGGCACTATTATTTGTACTTAGTACCGAAATTTCTGGGGCGGGGGTGGCTCAGTCGGTAGCGCGCCAGGCTCGTAATCTGTAGTTCCCAGGTTCGAGTCCCAGCTGGGACAGCATTGAGATTTATCTCCGCAAAATTCCCCGCCCTGCCCACGGTCAGTAGGGGACACCGGTGGGTTTGGTAAAGGCCGCCGTCCGTCGGATGGGACGTTAAGCCGTGGTCCCGTGTGCGGGAGAGCCATACCCTGTGCACGTTAAAGAACACGCTGGATGGCCTTGACTTTTCTCTCTTGACGGGAGACTACCATCTGTCTCCCAACAGCTGTTCTAGTGGGTCCCCTCCCCCAACCTTCTCTGAGCCTTCGGGGTCCTTGTGACCTGGCCAGAGGTGAAACAACCCAACCGAAATTTTTTTCCACTTTCCCGGTCAGTGCGAAAAATATCACGAATTATTATTTGTTTTCTAAAGTTCTCAAGAATTACATTTTGAAACTTGATGATGTGGAAACCTTTTTTTGAATTGAATTACTACAACTGTTTATATGTAACACAGATATTGAATGTTCCTTCCTTTCTGACTTTCACACTTTCTGGATTATTAGAAATTTTTTGTTTTGAGTTGTTTTCGTTTTTTTGTGTATTCAATGTGACGACTGATGTTTTCAATTGAAATTATTTCTGCATGCAGATCTAAAGGAACGAGCCTACTCTTGTGAGACCAAAAGTTTTTGTATGCTGTTAAACATTATCTGAAATAAAAATTATCTATCTATCTATCTATCTATCTATCTGTCTATCATAACATTTAAGTGGCTTTTCGGAATAGTCGATCTGAAACTGCAGACTTAGGGACCGAATGCGAGCCGCGTCAAGGCTTCATGTGAACGAATAATGGTACTTTCTGTGGATCTTGGTCTGCACTCTTTTCTCACGGAGAGAAGTTGTGTCAAAGGGTGTGAGAAGACCTCGCCATCTGTCGATTGGTATGCTTTGCCCTGATCCTGTGTACAGAGAAATCGGATAGTTTGCAAAGTCTACTTAACCTTCGAAACTTCGCATTCTCCTGACCTCACTATTTCATCCAGAGTTTCTTCAAATGTTTTGATGCCAGCCCCCCTCCCCTTTACCGTTCCGGGGGGACGGGGGGGGGGGGGCTCAGTCGGTAGCGCGCCAGGCTCGTAATCTGTAGTTCCCAGGTTCGAGTCCCAGCTGGGTCAGCGTTGAGATTTTTCTCCGCAAAATTCCCCGCCCTGCCCACGGTCAGTAGGGGACACCGATGGACTTGGAAAGGCCGCCGTCCGTCGGATGGGACTTTAAGCCGTGGCCCCGTGTGCGGGAGAGCCATACCCTGTGCACGTTAAAGAACACGCTGGATGGCCTTGACGGGAGGCTACCATCTGTCTCCCAACAGCTGTTCCAGTGGGTCCCCTCCCCCAACCTTCTCTGAGCCTTCGGGGTCCATGTGACCTGGCCATTTAGCCCATGGTGTGCAAAAAAGTGCCGCTCAGAGGTAAAACAACCCAACCGTTCCTGGAACAGTAAACCCCTTTTTCCATTCATGGAATTCAAATGTATTTTCCTGGATAAAAAACAAGGTGAAATAATATTTACCATGCGTAAGAATTTAGAACTGATTTTAGTGCATTGCACATGGAAATGCGAACTCGGTGTTAGTGGTACTCGATGTCACTCCCCATAGTCGTGGGCACCTGCAGTTGCAGAGTGGGATTATGGATCCCTTAAATCCTTCCCGTTGCAAAGCCAAATTCCTGTGAAAATGATACGACATCTGTAGAGGAAAAAAAGGTGCGAAGAGGAATCGATTCAGCGTCTGAGGAATTGCATCTTCGGCAGATAAGTTATCGTTATCTGATATCTACTGTTGAACTGTTAATTTCGATTATTTTGCAACGAAATTGTGATTTGGAAAATTGCATTAATGGCAATAAAGATTATTAATGAATTTCCACATTTAAAAAGCAACAGAATTCTACGTCAGGCAGACGATACCAACCACTGAAGTAATCATAGGCGTGGGGGTGGCGCAGTGCGTCGCGCTCGTAATCTGCAGTTCCCGGGTTCGAGTCGCACCTGTGTCAGCAGCGTTGATATTCATCTCCGTTCCCTTCACTCTGACCTCAGGGAGAAAGGGGCCATCGATGGGCTTGGAAAGGCCGCCGTCCGTCGGGTGGAGCCTTAAGCCGTGGCACCGTATGCACGTAAAAGAACACGCTGGATGGCCTTGACGGGAAATGTGTCTCATATCATCTGCCCAAATGGTTCCAGCTCTGAACCATTAGGGTCATTGTAACCTGGCCAATTAACCCAAAAGAATGACAATGTTCAAAATACCAAAACATTGCAACAGAATTGCATTCATTTATTTCCTTTATTATTGACTGATTCTAATTTCTGAGAAGATTTTTCGTTGCTTTGGTTCTTTTTTAGAAGAAGACTGAATTCATCTTCGAACTCCAGACGCGCGCTTGTCTAAAGCATTTTCATTTATTAAAAGTGAAAAGACGCGATTTGTGAATTAGTGCTGAACAAATACAGCAACAAAGCTGCAAACACTGAAACTTTTTCGGGTCATCGTCTGCGAAATTTAATGCTGAGAAAACTTTCCTGGACTCTGAAAATGTCTTTTCGCTTCTAATAATTTGAATGAAACGAAAACAATATTTTAATTTTAGCAATCGCCATTACAGCATACAACTTTTCCCAAACGAGACAAGTTTTCTCTTCCGAAGACATCTTGGTCTTTGGAAGAAAGAAAAGATTTTCTGGCAATCGCAACCATTTCTGTCGGGTTCTTTTACCTCTGAGCGGCCCTACTCTGTACGTAATGCGCTAAATGGTCAGGTCACCAGGACCCCAAGGGAATCCACTGGGCAGCTTTAGGATAGGCGGAAGAATTCTAGTCAGGCCATCCAGCGATTTCTTTAACCTCTTAAGACCAGAATTTGGGTTAAATAGAACAAAAAAAGTTTGATTTTAAATCCAGTGAAATGTCCTTTATTTATGACCAGATTAACAAGAATACGCAAAGATTGTTTTTTAAATATCATTTTACTGAAATTCAGTATGTACCTTATAATGTAGGAACCTCCCAGAAAGTTGCAAAACTATGAAATCTCGGAACGCAACAAAAAGGAAAAGAATTCTAATTTATTTTTCACTTTGCCATGATACAACTTTTCCCAATGAATGAATGAATGATTTAGCTAAACATTTCATCTTGTGGGCCATTTTATCTTCAATGTTATTTAGTTTCTATTATATCCATAGATGGCATCAAATTCAAGTCCATTCCTACACTTTGCAAACACTTTTGCAAGACCACTGGCACCTTGCCCTGTGTCGAAAATAATGCTAAAAAGTAACGTGCACAGGGTCTGAAGGGGCAAACGTGCACAGGGTATGGCGCTCTCTTCTGTACACAGAGCGATGGCTTAACGTTGCATCAGAAGGACGGTGGCTTTTCCAAACGCATCGGTGTTCCTTTATCAATGAGGACAGAGCAGCTGGGTTTAGCGGAAAAAATCTCAACGCTGGCGCAGTTGAGACTCTAACCTGGGAACTTCGGACGATGAGCTTACCACTCTACCGAGTGAACCCATCCCCCCCCCCCCCTCATGTTCAATGCTTTACTGCGCGTGGTTCCTCTCATTCCACCTCTGCTGTCGAATGCAATTACCTCGAGATATGCCAGAGCACGGCATCCCTTTTGCTGCAGTGGAGGGATGAGGAGGAGGATTGCCCTGGAGATGGCAGTAACCATGACAACGCTTGCCTTGTGAACGGATACACATGTTCGTTATGCATCCTCTGGAATTCCCGAACCGCGAGGTCAGTGGCTCTTCATTTAGGGAAGGTCGAAATCCAGTGGGGAATGGCGAAATTTTTTAACCGACATTTATCTGCATTAGAGATGGGTTCCGACTCCAATATTCGACTCGGGCTCGAACCATTTCGATAATTACTGAGCACGGTTAGGGGAAAAATTGCTCTAATGCATCGTAAAAGAAATGCATGCCGGGAACCACTTTCAGCTGTTTGTAAAGAAAACATTTTCCCTTTCTCGTCTGCAGACATTGAACGTTTTTTTTAGAGACAGGAAAAAAAACTTTTTGAGCTAGATAGGTTTTCATGAAATATAACGATTTGAATTTTCAGAATCTTCCAATAGCTTCAACAGCGCCTTCTAACGGTGGAAAAAAATGGAAAGTGCGAAAAATTGAAACGAATATTGCAAACGATCTCTTTGTGTTAAAAATCTGAAGTTCGGAAAATGTGGTGGTGAAAAGGTTTACAATCACCCGCCATATTTGTCTGCAGGGAGCCGTCCCGTAGTTTGCGTTCTTGGGTCTGGGTTCGAATCCCTTATAAGGCATGGATGTTTGAGAAGCTTCTACCATGGTTTATAAACTGACAGGCTTCTGTGAGACCTGTATTTAATAATTATCCCCAGGGGGCGATGTAAAGCATTTTTTTTTGTTTTAAGAGATAAATGAAAAGTTCTCTTTATGTTAACAACGTACTAATAAAATATTACTATTTTGATTTTCGCAATCATCTGATGGTTCCAATTTTTCTTCCATTTTATATTCTGTTACAAAGTTTAAAATTAAAGTTTAGTATTAAGTTAAGGAGTAATGATTTCTTAACTTTGCTAGGGAAATTTCGGTTCTGTGCAATGAGGATTAAGAATCTTAAGCCAGCTTTAGAGCATGTCTTAAATTAAACTCGTAATTGTTGAGAATCGACCTCTAGGTGATTGATTCTGCGTTTAATCGTTTGAATCGCGAAATTTGTCCTTTCATTTAGTTCGCATTAACTGCTTTAATAATAATAAATACCCCCTCAAGCAGCTGCTTGCCACAGAGGTCTGACAGGAACCTGTCAGTTTATGTGCCATAGTAGAAGGTCTGAGAGGATGGCAGGACCTCAGCAGAAAAACGACACACACATTCATGCCTTCCCCGGGACTCGAACCCGGAAAGATCGCTTTATAGAAGGAAATTACGCAGCCATTGGTCGAACCAGTGGTTTCCAACGGAAGTGCCAGCGTTCCATTGGGGGGGAGGGGGGGGGTTAAAAATTGTGGGATCATTTGGTTTGTCCAACCGATAACGGGAACCCTGCTGACATCTAGTCTTGAAGTTATTTCACAAAAGAAAAATGAATTTGAAAGTAAATAAATAACACTTGGCAAAAGCAATGGCACAGAAATTATGGTAATTGTTGGATTAAACTGCACAAATGAATCAACAAAATTGAAGTCCGTTTTTCGTAACCGAAACCAAAGCAACAATGCATACACAACGAATGTGGAAAACTTTTTTTTTTGCAATGGAAGAAACTGCCGTTAAAGAAAGAAACTGCCAGTTTTTATCATTGAACTCTAAATTTCCTTTTGTAGTGGATATCCATTAAATGATATGACTCATAGTCTTCTCGTTGCCATTCGTGTTACTCCGCTAGAAATCATTTGACTCAGAGAATGGATGTTTTGTTACGAGTCGTAACAGTTTTAAAGACCCAATCTATGAGAAGAAAAGTTGATTTTCATCTGCAGTCGTCGTCCCCTGATCGAAACTTTCCTTTTAACAGTTGCCATCCCAGAATAATCTCAGCTCCTAAATTGGCAAACGCAGACTCCCCTCATTCTCTCCCCTCCCCCTCTGCAGTAGCAGCGCCAAAGGATCCGACACGAGGCCGGCTTTGTGCGCTCCACCCCCCGGTGGGAGGAGCTAACCGGGTCGCCGCTGATCGGTCAGCCAGCATCGTGCGCCGGTTCCGCACTCTGATCGGAGTCAGCCATGAGCCTGGTGGGCGGCTATCCGCAAGCGTACCGTGGACCCGCAACCGACACCCTCTACCCGCAGTACTACGGCGCTCGTTACGACCAGGGGACTCCTTCGGAAGCACCCTACCTCGGCTGGTCTTTCAGCGGAAGCTGCGGCAGCCCCGAGACATCGGTGGATTACAGCACGGGGCATCCGACTCAGATCGCTCCGCAGGGATTAGAGTATTGCACGGGAGAGGTACTCCGACCCCAGCGAGGGGTCAAGCGGCGCGTGACGGCTAACCGGAAGGAACGGCGAAGGACGTTGTCCATCAACAACGCCTTCGCCGAGCTCAGGGAGTGCATCCCGAATGTCCCGGCCGACACGAAGCTCTCGAAGATTAAGACCCTGCGACTGGCCACCAGCTACATCGCCTACCTGATGGATCTGCTCGCCCAGGATGATCCGGCCAGGGCACCGGAAGGAGGATTCAAGGCGGAACTGAGCAAGAAGTTGGAATCGAGGGAGGAGAGAAGGAAGAAAGAAATCGTAAGTGAAATCCTTTTTTTTATTTCCCTTTCCTAGTTGGATCAAGAGGATCTGGGTTCGAGCCCCGGGTAAGGAATGGATGTTTGTGTTGTTGTTCTGCTGAGGTCTCGCCATCCTCACAGTTCGTCTCTATAGCTGTATTAAACTGATAGGCTCTCGTCAGACCTCTGCGGCAAGCAGCTGCTTGAGGGAATACGTATTAATTTTTATATTTATCAATATCTGGCGGTGAGAAAATTGATTCAACATATAACTTCAGAGATGTCTGCATCCAGACAGCATCTCTCTGCAATTCTTTCCCTCCCCTCGAAGAGCTCCTTTCCTCATCTCTTGATTTCTTCCTCGTCTTTCCTCCAATTTCTCCACTTCCTTTGACCATTCCATCTCCCATTTCTCCACTTCCTTTTTACCATTTCATCTTCCATTTCTCCACTTCCTTTTTACCATTCCATCTCCCATTTCTCCACTTCCTTTGACCATTCTATCTCCTATTTCTCCACTTCCTTTGACCATTCCATCTCCCATTTCTCCACTTCCTTTGACCATTCTATCTCCTATTTCTCCACTTCCTTTGACCATTCCATCTCCCATTTCTCCACTTCCTTTGACCATTCTATCTCCTATTTCTCCACTTCCTTTGACCATTCCATCTCCCATTTCTCCACTTCCTTTGACCATTCCATCTCCCATTTCTCCACTTCCTTTGACCATTCCATCTCCCATACCATCTCGGTCTACTCTTGTTTTCAATATTTTCTCTTACATCCTCCTTTACTCCCACAATTCCTTCACTTTCCCCATTTCTCATTCTATCCATTTCGATTTCTCTTACACGTTAACTTCCATATTGAAAAATGCGAGAGAGAAGATATCCGCGAGATCTATTTTGAATATCGATTTCAAATAGTATTCGTTCGTTATTTCAAGAGTTCTGAAAGTTGGAATATTGAACAAGAGTAATGCCAATCCAGAGAAAGATAAAATTGACGAATACTGAAAAAAATTGTTCCAATTTCTAAAATACAAACTTATTTTATTGAGTAGCTTAAAACAATAATATTAAAAAAATAAAAATAATAAATACCCTCTCAAGCAGCTGCTTGCCACAGAGGTCTGACAGGAGCCTGTCAGTTTATATGCCATAGTAGAAGGTCTGTGAGGATGGCGGGACCTCAGCAGAAAAACGACACACACATCCTTGCCTTACCCGGGGCTCGAACCCAGGTCCCTTGAATAAGTAGCCAAGCGCGCTAACCACTCGGCCATGGGACGGCAAATAAATACCCCCCTCAAGCAGCTGCTTGCCACAGAGGTCTGACAGGAGCCTGTCAGTTTATATGCCATAGTAGAAGGTTTGAGAGGATGGCAGGACCTCAGCAGAAAAACAACACACACATCCATGCCTTACCCGGGACTCGAACCCAGGTTCCTTAGATCAGTGGCCATGGGACGGCTAAAATAAATACTCCCTCAAGCAGCTGCTTGCCACAGAGGTCTGACAGGAGCCTATCAGTTTATATGCCATAGTAGTAGGTCTGTGAGGATGACAGGACCTCAGCAG
Source organism: Ryuthela nishihirai (assembly GCA_038380435.1). Lineage (NCBI taxonomy): Eukaryota > Metazoa > Arthropoda > Arachnida > Araneae > Heptathelidae > Ryuthela > Ryuthela nishihirai. The sequence continues at coordinate 36,778,882 of JAWZYU010000031.1, forward strand.
AAAAACGACACATATATCCATGCCTTAATCCGGGGCTCGAACCCAGGTTCCGTAGATCAGTAGCCAAGCGCGTTAACCACTCAGCCACGGGACGGCTTTAATATTCCAGTTCTACTAATGAACTGATGAAGTCACGACTGCATTGCAGTCCAAGGTTCGAGTCCCAGCTGGGTTAGCGTTGAGATTTATATCCGCAAAAATTCCCCGCCCTGCCCACGGTCAGTAGGGGACACCAATGGGCTTGGAAAGGCCGCCGTCCATTCGGATGGGACGTTAAGCCGTGGCCCCGTGTGCGGGAGAGACATACCCTGTGCACGTTAAAGAACACGCTGGATGGCCTTGACGGGAGGCTACCATCTGTCTCCCAATAGCTGTTCTAGTGGGTCCCCTCCCCCAACCTTCTCTGAGCCTTCGGGGTCCATGTGACCTGGCCATTTAGCCCACGGTGTGCAAAAAAGTGCCGCTCAGAGGTAAAACAACCCAACCCAACCCAACTGCATTGCAGTAAGGAAATGTTCAAACTCCTTAAACACGAATGAATAATATTTTGAAAATCAAGATTTGGGATCATATTTCATCTTCAGTCACGATTCCTTATTAAAATTTTATTTTTCATAGGTGTATGTTAGGGGGAGGGGGCTTCCATTGACACTCCCCGCAGATACTTTAAGAGTACACAACTGTTCGTGATCAATGATCAACATTTAATTTACGATCACTAAAATGGTGACGTCTGTTCAAATACAACTTCCATAAGATAATAAACACTTCATGCGGAAAGATTTCTTTTGCAGACGATGCGGGACTCTCTGTAGCCTGAAAGCAGTGAGATGGGCCAGTCGGAAATGTTGGGGGGGGGGGGGGGGGAGCATCATCCCACCCCGAAAGCCATTTAAATATCTGATGAAATGTTCTTCATTTAGATTCTAACCCCTAAACCAACCACCAGCTTCGTAATTCATTTCCGCAATGCGGAATTTCGAAGACGATGGTTGGCTTAGGATCAGTCTGGCATGCATCTCGAGCATCGGAGTCCCTCACCGTCGGAAAAAAAAAATTCTTTCCGTATGAAGTATTTATAGAATCCCTTATCTACAGGCAAGCGGCGTATTTACTATGGATTGATTTTTGTATCAGGCACTTTTATTTATTCCCAAGAGGAACGGGGGGCGGGGATGGCTCCGTCGGCAGCGCGCCAGGCTCCTAATATGCAGTTCCCAGGTTCGAGTCCCAGCCGTGTGTGAGAGCCATACTCTGTGTACGTTAGAGAACACTCTCGATGGCCGTAACGGAAGGCTGCCATCTGTCTCCTAATGGCTGTCCATTGGGGGGGGGGGGGTCATCTCTTTCCAACCTTCTCTGAGCCCTCGGGGTCCTTGTGACCTGGCCATTTAGCCCATTTCGTGCACGAAAACTGCCGCTCAAAGGTTATAATGAACAAACCAACAATTCAACGTAAAATCTTCGACTGGAGATTTTTGTGTTCAATGAGAAGTCCCGATTGGAAAAGATGTGCAACTGTTTAAGATCGGATGAGGATGTTTTAGTTTACGAATCTGTTTCTGCCACTCGGATTGAAGCGATCAGAAGAGAGGAAATGAAACTATCTACTTCCGGCGGAAGGAGGATGTATCGTTTCCAGACAAGAAATTTTCAAATGCCTTCATTCTTTGGCCGTCCCATAGCCGAGTGGTTAGCGCGCTTGGCAACTTATCCAAGGGACCTGGGTTCGAGCCCCGGTTTAAGGCATGGATGTGTGTGTCGTTTTTCTGCTGAGGTCCTGCCATCCTCTCAGACCTTCTACTATGGCATATAAACTGACAGGCTCCTGTCAGACCTCTGTGACAAGCAGCTGCTTGAGGGGGTATTTATTTCATTCTTTGAAGGCATTTTCTTAACAAAGAATTATTATTTTCTTCAGAATTGTTATATTTTTTGGAGATCAGATTATTTTTGCATCTTAATTAAGAAAAGGAAGTCGACGCCAGAGCCTGAAAGCAGTGAGATCGCGGGGGGGGGGGGGGGGGCATCCCACTCAGAAGGCCATTTTAAATATCTGATCAAATTTTCTATCATTTAGTAAAAGAAATTTTAAATTATATAATCAAAATGATTTAACATTTGTTTCACAGAGTGACGCCATGTCTCTGTGGGGTTGGGTTGTTTTACCTCTGAGCGGCACTTTGTTTGCACACTATGGGCTAAATGGCCAGGTCACAAGGACCCCGAAGGCTCAGAGAAGGTTGGGGGAGGGGACCCACTGGAACAGCTGTTGGGAGACAGATGGTAGCCTCCCGTCAAGGCCATCCAGCGTGTTCTTTAACGTGCACAGGGTATGGCTCTCCCACACACGGGGCCACGGCTTAACGTCCCATCCGAAGGACGGCGGCCTTTCCAAGCCCATCGGTGTCCCCTACTGACTGTGGGCAGGGTGGGGAATTTTGCTGAGATAAATCTCAACGCTGACCCAGCTGGGACTCGAACCTGGGAAGTACAGATTACGAGCCTGGCGCGCTACCGACTGAGCCACCCCCGCCCCCTCTCTGTGGGGTCTCGTAGGCCAAATAGCCCTGCTGTGTATGCCTTGTTGAAATAAGATCCCCAGAGAGGGATAAATATCTACTTTCATAACTTCCATCTCACGAGTTTATTTAGGCTTCGATTCAGATTTAGGTAAAATTAAAGGGGATGGCGCGTCACTCGATACAACAGGAAACGATCAGAATGTTTTTCCTGCGTATTTGGTGGGAAATTCTTCTCGTCATTCCAGAGATTGTTTTTTGAAATTATACTTGCAAATTACGTGTACTATATACGTTTGCTACTTTTTTAGTGTCTGTCTCCGGTTTTTACCCTTTGTGGCCTAAATTTTTGTATATCAACAAAACTGAAAAAGGAAACTTTTTTTTCGTATAGAAAACTTTTTTTTCGTATAGAAATGTCTAATTTAATAGCTAAGTGAAAAAAAAAAGCTTTATATTTTTTTATGAATATTTTTTTTATTGTTAATGTGATTTAGAACTTCCAACAGTCTATTCACTATTTTGACCTCTCCCCGAAACTCCCTGCCCTGCCTGCGGTGAGTAGGCGGACATCGATTGGCTTGGAACGGCAGCCGTCCATCGGATGGGACGTTAAGCCGTGGCGCCGTGTGCACGTTAAAGAACATGCTGGATGGCCTTGACCATCCAGCATGTTCTTTAAGTCTACCATCTGTCTCCCAACAGTCTACCATCTGTCTCCCAACAGTCCACCATCTGTTTCCCAACAGCTATTCCAGTGGGTCTCCTCCCCCAACCTTCTCTGAGCTCTCAGGCAGGGGCGTAGCCATGGGGAGGATGGGGGGAGGCTCCCCCCCCAAAAAAAAGCCTCTCCCAAAAGTAACTCGGAGTTGGCAAAACTCGAAGCGACTTCGTAAAATCTAGGTGAGTTGTGAAAATTTGTAATTTCTTTTTGGAAAATTAAGGGGAGTTGTCAAAATCGAGACAACTTGGCAAATCTAAGGCAGTTTGGAAAATGGAGAGACGGCAAAATTTAGAGCAGTTGGCAAAATTCAAAGCCACTTAGTGAAATACAGGTGAGTTGGCAAAATCTTAGGGAGTTGGCAAAATTCGGAGTGACTTGGTAAAATCTTGGGGAGTTGGCAAAAATTAAGGTGAGATGTAAAAATTAGGAATTTTTTCTGTAAAATTATGGCGAGTTGGCAAAATCTAGGGACAGTTGGCAAAATTCGGAATGACTTGGCAAAATCATGAAAAGTTGGCAAAATTCAGGTGAGATGTGAAAATTTGGATTCTTTTTCTGTAAAATTATGGCGTGTTGGGAAAATCGAGGCAACTTCGCAATATCTAGGAGAGTTGGCAAATCTTGGGGGAGTTGGCAAAATTCAGAGTGACTGCAAGAATCAGGTGTGATGTAAAATTGGGATTTTTTTTCTGTAAAATCGAGGAAACTTGGCAAAATCTAGGGCAGTTAGGAAAATTCGAATCCACTTGATAAAATACTGGCGAGTTGTGAAAATTGGGATTGTTTTTGTGAAATTAAGGAGAATTGTGACAAAATCGAGAAAACTTGGCAAAAATCTAGGGCAGTTGGCAAAACTGGAAACCACTTGAGTTGGGTTGTTTTACCTCTGAGCGGCACTTTTTTGCACACCATGGGCTAAATGGCCAGGTCACATGGACCCCGAAGGCTCAGAGAAGGTTGGGGGGAGGTGACCCACTGGAACAGCTGTTGGGAGACAGATGGTAGCCTCCCGTCAAGGCCATCCAGCGTGTTCTTTAACGTGCACAGGGTATGACTCTCCCGCACACGGGGCCACGGCTTAACGTCCCAACCGACGGACGGCGGCCTTTCCAAGCCCATCGGTGTCCCCTACTGACCGTGGGCAGGGCGGGGAATTTTGCGGAGATAAATCTCAACGCTGACCCAGCTGGGACTCGAACCTGGGAACTACAGATTACGAGCCTGGCGCGCTACCGACTGAGCCACCCCCGCCCCAGGAAACCACTTGGTAAAGTACAGGTGAGTTGTAAAAATTGGGATTGGTTTTGTGAAATTAAGGAGAGTTGGAAAAACCAAGAACTCTTGGCAAAATCTAGGGGAGTTGAGAAAATTGGAAGACACTTGGTAAAATAAAGGGGAGTTGTGAAAATTGTGCCTTTCTTGTGCAATTAAGGAGAGTTGATAAAATTCGAAGTGGCTTGGCGAATTCAGGGAAGATGTGAAAATTTCGATTTTTTTCTGTAAAATTACGGCGAGTTGGCAAAATCTAGAGTAGTTGGAAAAATTCGAATCCACTTGGTAAAATATAGGCGAGTTGTGAAAATTGTGATTTGTTTTGTGAAATGAAGGGGTGTTGGATAAATTGAGGAAACTTAAAAGAATGTAGGGCAGTTGGCAAAATCCGATTTGGGATTGGGTTTGTGAAATTCAGGATAGTTGACTATAATCGAGAAAACTTGGCAAAATCTTGGAGTTTGAAAAGTTTTTATTAATTTGGCAAATTAAGGAGAGATGTAAAGATTAAGAATAATTTCGAGAAATTAAGGAGAGTTGGCCAAATTCACACTGACTTGCTACAATTCAGACGTGATGTAAATATTGGAATTAGTTTTGTGAAATTATGAATTATGGCTAGTTGGCAAAATTGGAAGTGAAATGGCAAAATGCAGGAGATTTGTGAAAATTCCCCCCCCCCCCCGAAGCGAAAATCTAAGTAAGTTTGCTCAGTTGGCAAAATTTGAATTTCGAATTGGAAAATGTTTGATTTCCAATCCCCCCCCCCCAACCATAATCCTTCGCTACGCCCCTGTTCTCAGGGTCCTTGTGTTTTGCCATTTAGCCCATTGTGTGCAAAGAAAGTTCCACTCAGAGGTAAAAGAACCCAAACCACCCACTTTGACTATTCACCTACTTTGAAAGATAGCATTACTAGTATTAATTAGTATTAATATTACTGTAGTAATACCACTTGATTTTTTAATTGTGACCCAGAAGTCCCTACAAGTCTAGCAAACGATATAATGGTCATTTTCCACTTGTGACAAGCCACAGACGATTTAGGAAAGGTTACAGGATGTTGGCAACACTCCGTAAAGTAATCGAAATGACAAACCGAGGCCAAATATGAAAATGAGATAACTGCCGAGTCAAACAATGCAACTGAAATGACTCCTACGGGTCAAATTTGCAGATGAAATGACTGCCACGAGGTTAAATGTGCGATTGAAGTGGCGGATGGGAGCTAAAAATGCAATGAAATGACTTCCACAAGTCAAAAATGAAATTCAGATGATTGAAATGAGCCGAACACTAAATAAAAATGACTGCCACGAGAACAAACTGCCCAAATATTCAAATGACAATCTTGAGTTAAATAATTGGAATGACTTTCTCCGTTCAGCATAGTGATTAAATGAGCGTCCAATGAAATATGTAAATTAGATGACTACCCGGAGTGAATCAATGGAGAATAACTCTACCTGAGTGAAACATCTGCAACGATTGTTCTGAACCGCTTATTTTGAAATGACCATGCGGTCCAATGCCTGCCCTGAGCCAACGAATCGAAACGACTGCCTTAAATGAAATCATTTAAATGACGTCACTGAGACGAACGAAAGTTTCTTTCTCCTCGCGACCACAAATTAAGAGGAACATTTTCCGTTTACAACGGGCACGTGTCGAGTTCTCAGTCGATAATACTCGAAAGAGCGCGTGAGGAGGTCACGTGCAATTTCAGAATGATTTGGAAATGTCGCCGTCCCCTCCAGTGAGAAGTGGAGTCTCGAGCACAGGATCTTTTTACACATCGAAGAACATTTTGGATAATCTTGGCATGACAGATTCATTTGCTAACAGCCTTATTCGCTAACTCTACTGATCGATCTCCATGATTGGTCGATTGCCTGAAGAATTGCGACTTCTTTTTTTTTGCAACAGACCAAAAGGAAGAACTCTCTCGAGACCTTGTTACCCATTGTCATGTCACAGGAGATATTTCTCTCTCTCTCTGCGAATTCTTAGCCGAATGTCCCTTTCTGTCCTTAAAGGGGACACCGATGCCCTCTGAAAAGGAAGATAAGACTCGAATGTTTCGTCTCCTCCGCGTGCAAGAGACTTATTATTTTATTAAGAAAAAAAAAAGTCTTCCCTCAGAAATAACTGTTAAGGCGGTTTTTCGATTATAAAAATTCCATTCCGAAGAGATTTTTCCTTTAACGAGAATGCGTTTCGACACTAAGATTTCCAAATATCCGGATTTTTTTTTGTTACAAGAGAGGCGGCCATCGGATAACAATTTTTGAAATCCGAGGAATATCGGTTAACCTGCGAGTAAAAGGAAATTAGAAAAAAAAAAAATCGATTCCCTCACTGCCAATCCGATGAAAATATTTTCCTTATTCAGTGGAGGCAGTCGCGACACTAACGCCACTCTTAAGATCTTAGAGAAATTTTAACTTCTTTTATAAACCCTTATTAACATCCCATAATTCCGAGCTGTCGGAAAGATTTTTGCCATCCCGTATTGCGTTCGACAATAAAGAATTCATCTGGAATAGAACTGCAGATAACATTTCAGAAGTCATTTATTTTTTACCTTTGCTAGGAATTTTTCCCCCTCCCAACCTTACTGGTTGGGACTCCTCGTAAACACCCAATCCTTGACTCCCGCTCCCAAATATCTTCCTCGGGATTCCCTCGTATTGAACTAAAGACACGAGTTTCTGTACTGTCGCTCAAAAAAGTATCCGAACACTACGGTTGATTACAAAATTCAGAAAAAATATCTGGTAACGATTTTTTTAAAATTAGTGATCTGGCAACCTTCGTGTCACGTGACAACGAAGGTTGCCAGATCACTAATTTTAAAAAAATTGTTACCAGATATTTTTTCTGAATTTTGTAATCAACCGTTGTGTTCGGATACTTTTTTGAGCTACTGTACCAGATACAGAAATGCAGTTGAAGAGAGAATTTTTGTCTTGCACTACCCGAGGAGAAATTCGTTTCCAAACCGCCCAATTTGATCCGCAGTTGAATCGCAACAAAGAAGCGTCGAGCGATCGGTTTCATTCGAACAGAATAATTGTTCACGAATAATTGTCAAAGAATCGTTAAAGCTGACATAGAAATGAAAAAATAGGATATCCGAAAGAGTTCCGTTCCGGATACGGATATGAGTTCTGTTATCCAGGATACCGGTCATGGATATAATTTACGCTTTAGAAACGCCACTCGACACAAGATAAAATAGCGTTCGTTTAAAATCAGAGAGCTGATCATTAAAGCCCTGCGCTGATGAGAAAAGTTCTTTCCGCATCCTTACCCACATCAGCGTATATTGCTTACCTCAATTAACTGTTGAGGTCTTTTCAATGCTTTGAGGTCCCATGCATGTTGGTGAGCTAAAGAAGGCAGTCTAATTTCTTTTAGTATGGACTAAAATGAACAAAAAATATGTGATAAAAAAACTTTCAGAAAAATATTCCTTTTTAAATATTATACAAAAATTTCTCTAAATCTGATTTTGTGTTTTCTCTTTCAAAAGCATTTCAAATCTTTGATTAAGGGAAGTCAGTCTCGTTTTAGGGAGGCCAGTCATTCTCTTCCGCGTGTCGCTCCAGTTGGGTTGGCTTGTTTTACCACTGAGCGGCACTTTTTTGCACACCATGGGCTAAATGGCCAGGTCACATGGACCCCGAAGACTCAGAGAAGGTTGGGGGAGGGGACCCACTGGAACAGCTGTTGGGAGACAGATGGTAGCCTCCCGTCAAGGCCATCCAGCGTGATCTTTAACGTGCACAGGGTATGACTCTCCCGCACACGGGGCCACGGCTTAACGTCCCATCCGACGGACGGCGGCCTTCCCAAGCCCATCGGTGTCCCCTACTGATCGTGGGCAGGGCGGGGAATTTTGCGGAGATAAATCTCAACGCTGACCCAGCTGGGACTCGAACCTGGGAAGTACAGATTACGAGCCTGGCGCGCTACCGACTGAGCCACCCCCGCCCCCGTGTCGCTCCAGAAACTTCGATTTAATGATTCAAAAAATTCGATTGAAAAACAATTTTAGCAAAAATGTCGCTTCTTTCATCCAAGATTCGTTTTTTTTCCCTTTAAATTTGCAATCCTATTTAAAAAAAAAAGAGTTTTTTAAAGGAAATATCATCACTGAATTTTCAGATGAGGTTCCTTTTTTCTTTTATCTCAAATAGCAGTTTTTTCCGTTCATATTGGCCCTCAATAATGCAGTTGCAATTGCTCATGCCTTTGTTCATTTTATCAAATGCAGAAGATGGCAACTCTAGCAGACGACGATTGTGTTAGGATTTGACCAAAGGGCGCCATTTGCTCTTTTCGTACAACGGCCACGTGGAAACACATCGTCGCTATTAAGGAAAAAGAACGCTTCAACGGATCCCAAGGCGAAAAAATTCTCCCAGCGTGTCTTTTAACATGGAGAAAGAAGTTAAGGCTTTCCAAAGCACGGACCTAAATCCTCTGCACGAGCTAGCTCTCCTTTTCTTCGCTGAAAAGATATTTCTGCTCTGCTGAGTTTTTGTAATAAGAGGAAACTACACTGCACGGCCAAATTATTGGGAACACTGCGTCGTGCGTGAAGTGCCAATGGAGGCAAAATTTCTCACTGACGTAAGTATTCTACGACGTCCTATAAAAGCCACATGGGGGGAAGCAAAATCTCGTGCGACACGGGTAAAAAGATTGTTCTGACTGACTTCGAAAGTGGTCCATCGTTGGAGCGAGGTGGACTGGAGCATCTGCAACGGAGGCGATGATCACGGGGCACAATATCCCGAGTGCATGGAGAATGGCAACGGTCGCGAAAAAGTCCGCCAACGTGGCAAATGGGGAAGAGATAATACTCTGAGAGGCGTCTGTTGCTACGAATTGTATGGCAAGACAGAAACAGCCTTGAGAGACGAAATTTCGGAACTTCTCCCACGATACAGAAGACGAAGCATTGGGTTGGTGTTCGCAATCATTTGGTCAGGCAGTGTACTTCCCTCTTAAATACGACTCTAAATAATAACTCCCCCCCCCACTCTCTCTTCGTGAAGGGATCAAAGGGCCGCCGCAAGAAGCTGTTGACTCTATGACATATGTTGACCTTGACAGCTTTAGGATTTCTATTTTTAAAGCGATGAGAAAAGTATTCTCCGCAAGCATTTTGTTTACAGCTGAGAGGGAGGCAAGACCTCAGTAGGAGTATCGAAACCCGTGTCTTGATTCTGGGATCCGAACCCGAATCCCATGAATCTGTAGGCGAAACCTCCTGCTAACGTTTTTGTGAGATTCAATCTCCCTCATCCCTCATCCCTGCAGCTGAGCACACAGAGCGGGATCCAATCCCATACCCAGAATTCCAGTCGAACCAACCACCGTCTCTTCCGTTTGCCGTTTAATCAACCCTCGGCTGCCCACGGACACGCGCTGACCCCGACGACCTCCGCACGTGGCTCTCCCGTCACAGTTCTACTGTCGCCAGGAGAAGGGAAGGAGGGGGGGGGGGGTGCCACATGGCCTCGACATGACGTCATGAAGCGGAAGCAGATATTAGCGCCATCTGCATGATCGTCTGCGTTTTGGGTGAAGGATGCTTGTTATCTTCATCTTCGAGTCTCCTCTTACCATCATCATCGTCATCCTATGCTTCCTCTTTTCTTTTTGAGTAGATTTTGCAGATGGATGTGGCAACACGGAAATGAGAAGGGTCTCTCCCTTGATGAAGAAATTCTTTAACAAGGGATGCGCTAAAAGGAAAAGTCCCATTCTGTTCTCATGTGGACAAGAAGGGATATTATGCATGGGAGGACACTCCCAGAATTCAGTTTGACTCAGTTAGGAATTAAATACAGTGGCAACTGTGGATGCAATCAGAAGACTGTGAGACTGCGCAGTCTTCCGAGTTCTCCCTCGCGCTATCCCACTGACTCGATGTGCCAGAGGATGCGAAATTTCTCTTTCACGATTTTCATAAATCTCGTCAGCAAGGGACTTCCTACAGCCGAAGTGTACCCGCAAGCGATACCTTCTATCATAATCATGGTATCTTCCTATCTTGGCTCAAATGAGATCATCTCACGTGAGTATGGAGAATAGAGTTTGGTTCATCCGAAGATGAAGATACTGCAAATAAAATTAAGGTTTATATTTTGGCATTAAAAGTATGTAGCATCTAAATCATCATCATCATACTCAAGCACCTACGGAGGTCCAACCAGATTGTGCAATTTAGTTCTCCAAACCCATCAGAGCTACATCTGCTCATTTGGCCATTCTACGCTAGTTCTAAGAAGGCCCTGTTTCACATTCTCTGCCTACCGCATCCTAGGTCCCCCCCCCCCCTCTTTCTGAGGCCTTTCGGCACACTGTTCATAATCCTATTCACCAATCTATAGTTATGCTAAGAGGTTAATGACCCCTTTACCTAACCTCATCATTAGTTACAAAGTTGAACCACCTAATGCCCAAGATACTGCGTAAGCATCTGGAATCAAAAGCATCTAGTTTCCTGTTTACAAAGTTTATCTTGTTTACAAAGTGTCCAAGTTTCACTACCATAACTAACCCTAAAAGAACCAAACTATTATACAGTCTAATTTTAGTCTTTAGGTGTATACGCCTATTTCTCCACACTCTCCATAGATTCTTAAAAGTCCCGGCAGCAATCCCTATTCGTCTGTTAATCTCATGCCGCACATCACCATTATCTGTTACATAGCTCCCAAGATAATCAAACTGTGACACCTGCTCAAGACTGAAACCATTCAGATTAACTGAATCACAGCCTGGCTGACCAATTCTCATCATTTTAGTTTTCTCTCTGTTTATAACCAAACCTACTCTACTACCAGTCTCATCAACAGCTCGAATGAAAGAGTTCATCTCATCAACATTATTTGCCAAAAGGGCTAAATCATCAGCACATTCTAAATCAGAAATTTTCATATCTCCATACCATTTAAGGCAAAAAAATTTCCCTTCAATTGGCTTAGCAATGCTAATCCAATTGCTTCAAATCTTACCAACTCTCATACAGGACTCAGTGTTATTCTAGAGAGCTTTCATTATGTTAACTAAGTTGTCTGGTCCTGGGTTCGAGCCCCGGATAAGCCATGGACGTTAGTGTCGTTTTTCTGCTGAGGTCCCGCCATCCTCACAGATCTTCTATTGTGGCATATAAACTGACAGGCTCCTGTTAGACCTCTGTGGCAAGCAGCTGCGTGAGGGTGTATTTATTTATTTATTATTTTATACCATATGATCTCACGATCAACCTCAAATTTCGACGATCAACGGAGTGGAAAGCCCTTTTGAAATCAACAAAGCTAGCAACCAAAGATTTCTGAAACTCTAAACATTTCTCAAGAAAAATATCTGATCTTCACATCCCCTACCACTTCTGAATCCACGTTGCTCATCACGCAATTGACTGTCAACCAGATTCTTAATTCTATTAAGCACAATCATAGAAAGAACTTTAGCTGGAACAGAGTATAGGCTGATACCCCTATAGTTATCACAAGAACTGCGATCACCGTTTTTGAAAATAGGGATAACAATAGCTCTGGTAAAATCCTTAGGAACCATGCCTTTATCATAAAAGATATTCAGAATTTCGGTCATCCAAGTGGTAACCGAAACTTTCCCAGCTCTAAGCATTTCCGTAGTAATTTCATCCACCCCTGGGGATTTATGAAGTTTAAGTTTAGAAATAGCCAAAATAACTTCAGATTGTGTTATAGGGCCAACATTAAAGCTGCCAATGCATCTATCATCATTACAAATAATATGAATAGAACTAACTACATTGTTTAGAACATCACTGAAATGCTCAGCCCACGTAGCCATGACGGAATCCTTACTTTTAATAATAACGTTATTTATCGTTCAATCCCTGTATACCTGACCCCTTCTTCCCACAGAAAATGTCAGCTGTGGTACACCTCTCTTCAGTTACGATGTCTGGCCGCTTCCTCGGCTTTGTCAGACTATTAACTGATCCTTACAATACTGAGAAATGAAATAAGCAATTGTGTTTTGCTTAAAACAAAATTCGGCCCCTTTTATACTGAGTAGTAAATGATTTGAGTTTTGAAACCTTTGATATACATATACACTGTATATAATAGAAGTCTCGTAGCCAACACGTGCAAACCGAGTGAGCTGACGCGTCATTTGCATGTCAGCTGAGGTTAGTATTGCGTACAGAAAGAGTCGTCATCTGCAGACAGAAGGAACGATCAGTTTCAATTGTGGCATCTTTTCTGTCTTAAATTTCCGTAGGATAATGCGCTTGCCGATTTAGATGGAATCTATGTCGATCGATGATTGCCTTAATAGGAACTGCACCGCACGAGGTGGCGACGTACAGAGAAACTCTCTCTCTGAGGTAGAGGGAAGAAGTGGGCGGTGGGGGGGATGAAACAGGCAAATGGCCGCTTTTTGTCTTTGTATGGTTTTCAAATGAATGGAAATCGAATGTTTTGCATCCCTACGCAAACAAAGTTGAAACATCTCCTCCAGATGAAGAGTTTCACCGTCATTGGAAGAAAGTTCTCTTGAAAAGTTGCCAATGTTTCATTCGATGAATCTGCTGCTAAGAGACTTCAGATTGTACGATGTGGGATGTCTATTCCCGTTTCAAAAGGCTCCTGTCAGACCTCTCTGGTAAGCAGCTGTTTGAGGGGGTATTTATTTATTGGGGCGGGGGTGGCTCAGTCGGTAGCGCGCCAGGCTCGTAATCTGTAGTTCCCAGGTTCGAGTCCCAGCTGGATCAGCGTTGAGATTTATCTCCGCAAAATTCCCCGCCCTTCCCACGGTCAGTAGGGGACACCGATGGGCTTGGAAAGGCCGCCGTCCGTCGGATGGGACGTTAAGCCGTGGCCCAGTGTGCGGGAGAGCCATACCCTGTGCACGTTAAAGAACACGCTGGATGGCCTTGACGGGAGTCTACCATCTGTCTCCCAACAGCTATTCCAGTGGGTCCCCTCCCCCAACCTTCTCTGAGCCTTCGGGGTCCATGTGACCTGGCCATTTAGCCCATGGTGTGCAAAAAAGTGCCGCTCAGAGGTAAAACAACCCAACGCAACCCGTTTCAAATGCATCTGTGAAGAGAGTGTTTAGGGTGATGGGGAAGTGATCAAAGAAACAGGTGAAGTGGAGAATCTTTAAAATGCGAGCCATGTTATAGCATTAGATTTTGAGGTCTCGACACATTGAAGAAAATACACTGAAAAGGAAAACAACAACTTCGGAACAAAAATTGCGAAAAATTTTCTAGTAATTCAAAAAGTGTGATATTCCAAAAGGAACTAACATTCAATATCTAAGTTAAATGAACAGTTCTAGGAAATTAATGCAGAAAATTTTCCACATAATCTAGTTGTAAGATGTAATTCTTTAGAACTTTAGAAAACAAATAATGGTTTGTGATATTTTTCATGCTGACCGGGAGAGGAATTTCGGTGTTAAGTACATATAGTAGTACCTAAATATTTCTTATGTAAAGTAGGAATTTCAATATTTAAGTTTTTATTCCATCTTGACTTTAGAAATGAAAGTATTAAAAGTATTTAGTAATTTCGAGAAAATAATCCTATCGTAAAGGCAAAATTCCTGTTTCCAGAAATAAAGGAAATGAAGTTGCATTTTTGGGCTTTTTGTTAGTAAGACGAACAAATCTCTTTTGAAGCATTAAAAGTTGCTTAAAGTTATTGAACGACCTCAAGATTTTACGCCATGTGTTAATTGAGAACAGATTAATGCCTAGTACAGGGCACTCATGAATTTCAATGAAAATAAATGTCAGATATAAACGAACTAAGTTGCTTGACGACGTCTGCCTTTTAACCCATGTGACATCAATGGAATGTTTCAGCATTCCATAGACATGGATGGAATTAAGGATGTCATTTCGGAAATAAAAATTATTAAAAGCTGCTGCATCTGACAATAAGTACGGAGAATAAAGGTTATTTTCGTCATTTCTCCTCATATGGGGGGAAGTTCGTCAAGCAAGATGTCCGGGGGTTTTATAAGCATTACTTGGCAACCCTGCTCGCCTTTCTGCTCAGAGACAGTTGCGTACGCGCTTAATGGGTCCATAATCAAAACACAACAAATGAAAAACAATTCCTTTGCGTGGCAGCAGATGGCGCATATGCGCACGCGCAGTCTCACGGGAAGTTCAATTTCCCATTAAGGGTGGTTTGTGCTCAAGTTTAGTGAAAACATTTCGTGTGGAAGTTAGTTGCCAATCAGAAAAGCGCACGCGCTTAGCAGTGGAATGGCTTGAGTGGCAACTGGGGAGACGATGCGCTTGCGCAGTTGACGTCCCGACACTTCGCACAGATCATTGGTTAACGACTTCGGAAGGTCTCCCAAAAGGAAAATGGATCGGTTGAATTTGGATGAGAGTCATTTTATTTTTAAGAATAAGAGAAAATCCCAGTATTAAAAAAACACTCGTCAGTTATAACAAATGACATTTTTATTTTTAAAGAAATCCCCCCTCAAGCAGCTGCTTTTGCCACAGAGATGTGACAGGAGTCCGTCGTTTAATACGTCATAGTAGAAGGTCTGTGAGGAAGCAGAAGGGCAACGGAAACCTCGCGGCCTTGTCTAGTGCTCGAACCCAGGTCCCTTTGATCAACAGACGGGCTCGGCCACGCCACTGCAATTGAAGTTATCTGACCTAACACAAAACTCAGCTCATGAAACGTTCAAGGGCCAGATTGTTTTTGAGACTCGGGCGACATCTAGTCTCGTTGAAAAAATGCGGGGATGATGATCAGTGGGGAAATCTTCGCTTGAATGCCCTGAGGAAAGTGATGGAAGATGATCCCCCATCAATACACGAAACTGACGCTCAGTAAAGACAATAGATGATTGCCTCAATTGAGACTCTTGTTCGCATAAATACAGACATCCGACATTTTCTAAAGTTCTCAAGAACTACATTTTGGAACTGGATGATGTGGAAACTTTTTTGCATTAAACTACTAGAACTGTTTCTATGTAACACAGATATTAAACGTTTATTCCTTTCTGACTTTCACACTTCTGGATTAATAGAAATTTTTTGTTTTGAGTTTTTTTTCGTTTTTCGTGTTTTATATTCAATGTGACGACTGATGTTTTCAATTGAAATTGTTTCTGTATGGAGATCTCACGTGAGACCTCAAACGTTTTTGTATGCCGTTAAACATTATCTGAAATAAAAATGATCTATCTATCTATCTTATTGGCTGAGAGACATTTTTGAAAGTGGTGAAAGGCGAGGCAGACGACTTCGCAATCGGCAGCGGAAGCTCGTGCAGCCGAATGATGGCGGCAGTGACGGGAAGGCTTTCGTCTTAGATCCGGACGAAAAGAAGGCACATGGAAGACGATTCAATATTACTCAGTTGTTTATGAAGTATTAACAGCCTCGGTTAATCTTTGTTCCACTAATTAGGGCCGCCGCAAACATTACAAATAACAACATAAAAACAATAATAATGTTTCAGGAAGAGTTGATGAAATTTTAGAAACATTTTAAGTTCATAAAATGTCATCGTCAAGTGCACGTGACCTTATTGAGACAGATGCAATGCGGACTACATTGTGGGGGGGGGGAGCGAAAACGTTTGCTTTTCTCACTCTCTGGATGACGTTGGGATTTAAGGAAGGTTTAGTAAAAAATAAATAAAATAAATACCCCCTCAAGCAGCTGCTTGCCACAGAGGTCTGACAGGAGCCTGTCAGTTTATATGCCACAGTAGAAGATCTGAGAGGATGGCAGGACCTCAGCAGAAAACAACACAAATATCCATGCCTTACCCGGGGCTCGAACCCAGGTCCCGTAGATCAGTAGCCAAGCGCGCTAACCACTCGGCCACGGGATTATAAAAAGTTATAGTTTCATGAAAAATATAAAAATTACCTTTAGAGAGAGAGAAATGATTTCATTGCCCAAGTTTTTTTTTTTATTAAAAAGAATCGGTTGTTTTACCTCCAAGAGGCACTTTTTTGCACATAATGGGCTAAATGGCCAGGTCGCCAGGACCCTGATGGCGCCAGGCTCGTCATCTGCAGTTCCCAAGTTCGAGTCCCAGCTGGGCCAGCATTGATATTTATCTCGGCAAAACTCCCCGCCCTGGGGACACTGATGGCCTTGGAAAGGCCGCCATCCCTCGGATGAGATGTTAATCCGTGGTTCCATGTGTGCAGGAGAGCCATACCCTGTGTACGTTAAAGAGCACGCTGGATGGCCTAGAATGGAAACTATTATCTGTCCCCTAACCACAATTCAGTGGCTCAGTTCACCTTTCCCTCAACTTTCTCTGATCCTCGGGGTCCTTGTGACCTGGCCATTTAGACCATTGTGTGCAAGAAAGTGCCGCTCAGAGGTAAAATAACCTTCTTTTTTAATTTGATCTTGCCTATTGGTTGGCTTTGTCTGTTCCAGTTGGACCCTGGTTCCCAATTTCCTTGTGTAGATAGACGGGGCGAGGGTATCTCAGTCGGTAGCGCGCCAGGCTCGTAATCTGTAGTTCCCAGGTTCGAGTCCCAGCTGGGTCAGCGTTGAGATTTATCTCCGCAAAATTCCCCGCCCTGCCCACGGTCAGTAGGGGATACCGATGGGCTTGGAAAGGCCGCCGTCCGTCGGATGGGACGTTAAGCCGTGGCTCCGTGTGCGGGAGAGCCATACCCTGTGCACGTTAAAGAACACGCTGGATGGCCTTGACGGGAGGCTACCATCTGTCTCCCAACAGCTGTTCCAGTGGGTCCCCTTCCCCCAACTTTCTCTGAGCCATCGGGGTCCATGTGACCTGGCCATTTAGCCCATGATGTGCAAAAAAGTGCCGCTCAGAGGTAAAACAACCCAAATCCTTGTGTAGATAAAACATCTGATTTCGATATGGCAATTCATAAAAATCTGAGTAAAATTCTGTTGTTCATGTTGTATGTGGATGGAGTTTGCTTCAGAATAGATCCTCCGATAGGACATCTCTCTGTTCATGTTGTATGTGGATGGAGTTTGCTTCAGAATAGATCCTCCGATAGGACATCTCTCTGTTCATGTTGTATGTGGATGGAGTTTGCTTCAGAATAGATCCTCCGATAGGACATCTCTCTGTTCATGTTGTATGTGGATGGAGTTTGCTTCAGAATAGATCCTCCGATAGGACATCTCTCTGTTCATGTTGTATGTGGATGGAGTTTGCTTCAGAATAGATCCTCCGATAGGACATCTCTCTGTTCATGTTGTATGTGGATGGAGTTTGCTTCAGAATAGATCCTCCGATAGGACATCTCTCTGTTCATGTTGTATGTGGATGGAGTTTGCTTCAGAATAGATCCTCCGATAGGACATCTCTCTGTTCATGTTGTATGTGGATGGAGTTTGCTTCAGAATAGATCCTCCGATAGGACATCTCTCTGTTCATGTTGTATGTGGATGGAGTTTGCTTCAGAATAGATCCTCCGATAGGACATCTCTCTGTTCATGTTGTATGTGGATGGAGTTTGCTTCAGAATAGATCCTCCGATAAGACATCTCTCTGTTCATGTTGTATGTGGATGGAGTTTGCTTCAGAATAGATCCTCCGATAGGACATCTCTCTGTTCATGTTGTATGTGGATGGAGTTTGCTTCAGAATAGATCCTCCGATAAGACATCTCTCTGTTCATGTTGTATGTGGATGGAGTTTGCTTCAGAATAGATCCTCCGATAGGACATCTCTCTGTTCATGTTGTATGTGGATGGAGTTTGCTTCAGAATAGATCCTCCGATAGGACATCTCTCTGTTCATGTTGTATGTGGATGGAGTTTGCTTCAGAATAGATCCTCCGATAGGACATCTCTCTGTTCATGTTGTATGTGGATGGAGTTTGCTTCAGAATAGATCCTCCGATAAGACATCTCTCTGTTCATGTTGTATGTGGATGGAGTTTGCTTCAAAATAGATCCTCCGATAGGACATCTCTCTGTTCATGTTGTATGTGGATGGAGTTTGCTTCAGAATAGATCCTCCGATAAGACATCTCTCTGTTCATGTTGTATGTGGATGGAGTTTGCTTCAGAATAGATCCTCCGATAGGACATCTCTCTGTTCATGTTGTATGTGGATGGAGTTTGCTTCAGAATAGATCCTCCGATAAGACATCTCTCTGTTCATGTTGTATGTGGATGGAGTTTGCTTCAGAATAGATCCTCCGATAGGACATCTCTCTGTTCATGTTGTATGTGGATGGAGTTTGCTTCAGAATAGATCCTCCGATAGGACATCTCTCTGTTCATGTTGTATGTGGATGGAGTTTGCTTCAGAATAGATCCTCCGATAGGACATCTATCTATTCAACGTGCAACTGATCGACACTTTCGCACAAATTGGAGAAATTGGTCCATCTGTCACTAAACAGCTCGATGAACTTTTATTTTGTCACTAGTATACTGATCGAATAAAACACAACTGCAGATGTACTTGCGGATGACAAAATGCAATGGGAAGCATTCGAATCTGAAAAGGAAAATGAGAAATGGCGTCGATTAATCTTCGTCAGAGTTGTTAGTTTTTCAATTAAAAAAATGAAGTTTCATATTTCTAGTAAGCCTTCGTGCAAAAGGATCTGTAATTGCTCGACTTAACTCGGCTCCAATTAAGTGAATCATTATCTGCTCTTGATTTGGAACATACGACTTGAAAAGTGTCTGTTGTTTCTGGCTGAATGACATCTGACAAAATTCGCATTTTTATCAGATCTCTTCTGACAACCATCATTTCAAAAATCATTTCCCTTAAAAGTGTACTTTGTCATAACACATTATCTACATCGGAAACGGAAATAAATAATGATGGAACTGTTTAAAAATTACTTGTAATTTTTATCTGTTACAATATTTTCACTGTGATTCATGTTATTTGTATTGCAAACATATTGAATGTCTCTTTAATGTAGCCTCTTTAATTTTTGTTGAATTTTAAATAAAAGAACATTTTTTGGAAAAACAAAATGCAGTATGTTAGTTCTCTGGTGGATAATATTAAAGGAAAGTAGATCTGACAAAATAAAAGTGGGGGTCACCCTCACTGATACACGTATCTATTGAATAGTATTATCCAACTCTGTTTTGAGCATTGGGGGGTCCTTGTGACCTGGTCATTAAGCTCAAAAGTGATTCTTCATGGGTAGACAATCGACTCTAACATTGAGACTGTGTTGCTCATCAATTGCGAACAACATCCAGTTTTGTTATCCTCTGTGGCTATGTCAAAACATTACATTAAAATCCGAGGTAAGATTCTTTAATATCCATTTTATGTCGAACACATTTTTTTAAGTTTCTTTTCTGTTTTAATATTCGCGATAATGTAAATATACTAAGGCTCGTGAATTAAATCAACAAAATCGTTTTCTTGAGCATTGCTTGTGAGTTCATCAATTTCGAGCACCAGTGCCATTCATTATATTTGAAACGTGCCTAGTTTAAACTGGCCGAGAGGATAACGCGCTCGGCTGTTGATGAAAGGGACCAGGGTTCGAGCCCTTGTTAAAGCACGGATGTTTCAGCTGTCTTTCTGCTGAGGTCTCGTCTTCCTTAAGAACATTTCTAGCTCTGTGGCAAGCAGCTGCTTGAGGGTTAACTTAAACATTTGCCAATGTTGCCGATTGGCTGAATTCTCAGAAATCAATTTGCATGGTTGACTGCAAATGGTCCCAGGTTCGAATCGTGGCTCAATCAGTGATGTTTGCCTTTCTGCTGGCAAATCTGGCCCTTCCTTCGTAGACGACATTAAGAGACGCATTCACAGATCTTCTCAGACAGCCATGTCAAGCGGAGTGAATGAATATGCAATCATAGTTGGGTTTTGGAGTGAATCTCGATGCAACGAAATGAACGATGACACAAGATTTCGTCAGGCATGTCATGGAGGTCTGAGAGTAGCCTGTCAGAGAAGATTTGAGATGAAGGCGAGACTTGAGCACACCCCACAAAGAGCGCATCCGGGTTTTATCAGGGAATGGGCCTTAAAGTCCTCCTTTGTTCTGCAGCCGAGCGCATTATTCGGCCACTGGAAGATGTCAGTTCGGATGCATTTCTCCCGATTCTTTTCTAATTTCTTTCTTGTTCCTCCTGAACAGGCCAACCTGATGTCTGGATCCAACATCGACCGGAAGTCCAAAGGAAGAACCGGATGGCCTCAGCACGTGTGGGCGCTGGAACTGAAGCACGATTCTTAAACATCGGAGCCATTGTGAAATGGCAGACGATGGACAAAGGCTCTGGCCGGACAGAAAGGTTAAGGTCGAAATGAGGGCAACCAATCAGCGGCTGTTCCACATCGATTTGTTCATATGTTCTATATATATATATCATTATTATTGTTAAAACGTATCAAATGCATTTACCCATAGGAGAGGTAAAATGATCTTAAAACGCATCCCAAGGGATCCACGGTACATGAAAAATTGCTTCTGTAAATAAAATATCTCTTCACTGCGAATAAAATTGAAAATGGCAACAAAAAAATTGGACAAAAAGTGAAACATGATTCAAGTTATTCTCTGCTTCGAGGAGAAGCAAATAAAGACTTCCTGATGACAAGATCTCTACATGACTGAATTCTGTAATTCCACAAAACAGGAAACGAAATTAAAAAACGAAAAGAAATTGAATACTCTCAAATGTATGTAGACAAAACATTACATGATATTACTAATGCTTGTGAAGAATATCCTCCTAGAGGACGATTCCAGGCCAAATCAACACAACTTTCAACTACACCTTTTTCTATTGCAATGAAATTGGGTACACTTGGAGTATTCCTTGTAATAAACGAAATGGACATTTTATTTGGCTTTTTTTTTATCTGCCGTCTTTTTAACTCGGCAGTTTTCCAAATTATAACTGTACAAATCTGACAGAAGAGAAAAATTTCCAAATTCGAACGCTTAAGACGTTTTAAACACTTGCATCTAAATTTCTGTTTACGCTTTGATGTTAGGTTTGGTCTCATCGCAAACTCCTTGAAATAGGTTGAAAGCGAAAAATTCAATCCACATTTCAAGATGTTCGATCTTTAATATTTCAAAACACGCCATGGATCCGGGCGGGATCCGAACCCATGGCATCAGGAGGTCGTCGGTTCAAGACAATTTTTATTCTTCACCCATCCTCTCCTGTCATTTATAAACAACTGGAGAGTAGATGAATCGTCATTAAATATCAATGATGAGCTGTGAAATCCCATGTGCAAACGCCATGTCGAATTTTTTAGAAGAAAAATGCGCTGAGTCGTATGCTAACTAACAACTCTCTCGAAAAAATTTTGCTTTTGGGCGATCATGCGTTTCTTAATTTTAAATTCTTTATTTAGACTTATATGTTCAAAACCACGGATACCACCACAAAATGGACATCATACTAACTTTTCCGAATAGCAAAGAAAATTCTAAAATGTTTGAGAATTCTTTTTAGTAAAACATATCTGAAACTTCACAAAATGCTGTCTTCAATGAGATGTAACTTGAATTGCAGCATTAGTTTCTTCAATGGGAAATTTCAATTCAATTTATTTGCACAATATTTAAATAAATAGTCAAGTTCCACAAAAGTTAGTATTTAACTCGGAAGTGGATATGTACAAAACATATATATCTGCAGTACTTAGCACATCAATGTATATTTAAACATGTAAACGAAAAATAGCAATCTCAGCCTCTGTAATATATAAATTTATCTCCTACTACTCATATTTCATTTCAATGCAATTAATACAGTAAACATGAGTCGCAATCTCCACCGTTCAACAACCATTTTTTTAGTTCTTTAGAGAAATGTATTTTACTATTTATAATTTTCACGTTATCTGGCAATGAGTTGAATAGCTTTAGGCCACTATAGCCATAATATTTTTTGAATAACTCTTTGTTTGGTTTTGGAATGCAAAAATCCTGAGCCACTACCGCTCTTGTAAAATATTTATTAACCACTACATCAAATTTCTCCTTATTATGAAATATATGCTTTGCTAAAGCCATTTGATGTATTTGTTTTTAGTTGAGTATTTCAAGTTTTTTGAAACTTTGCTCAGACGAGTTCTTCCTGTAGCATAGCGCGTTAAAACACTATCTTATGAAATAATAAAATGATGTACAACAGTATGAAACTGATGGATCATGGGATGCAGAAATCTGCTTAGCTACTGATGAAAGCGACCTCGATTTCAGTTCCATATAAGGTAGGGCATTTCTTTCTTGTGCTGACTTTCTGCTGACCTATCGCTTTCCTCAAAGACCTCTGTGACGTATCACATTGAGGCTCCTCTTAGACCCATGTGCCAAGCAGCTGCTTGAGGGGGAATTGGTTTCATAAAAAAAAGTAGGGAAGTGGATGTTGGCCCAGTTTTTTAATCTGATGTTCGCCGATCTCAACCCGTCGGATGGGAAGTTAAGCCGTGGCCCCGTGTGCGGGAGAGCCATACCCTGTGCACGTTAAAGAACACGCTGGATGGCCTTGACGGGAGGCTACCATCTGTCTCCCAACAGCTGTTCCAGTGGGTCCCCTCCCCCAACCTTCTCTGAGCCTTCGGGGTCCATGTGACCTGGTCATTTAGCCCATGGTGTGCAAAAAAGTGCCGCTCAGAGGTAAAACAACCCAACCCAACCCGATCTCAACTGTGCCAGCAATGAGCTTTTTCTCCGCCAATCCCTATCACTATCGGTAACGAATTCTGAGCTTTGAATCCTTAGATCTGATGATGCGATAGGTAAAAAAAGACCGCTCAGCGGTAAAACCATCGAAGCCTCTCGTAGAAGGTGCTAGGCATCCTTAGTTATTCTTTGTGGCAACACTCTCAATTACGGATAACACAAATTATATATGATTATTATTACGACACATTCACCAGCTCACGGACAATAAACACAAGCAAAGAAACTGGAATGAATTCCATTGACTTCCGAAGGAACATTCTCCTCTAGCTATTTAAGAGTGCACTTTACGTCACTCGATAGTCTCCAAGCTCTTTAATGAAAGTCGAATTATGTCACAAGTTTACTCCGTTCTTCTCATCCCTTTTTATGAATTCAAATAAATGTTACATGGTCTTTATCTGTGAATCACCAAAGTTCTAAATCTTCACAATAAATGAGGTTCTTGATGAGGTGGCTGGAACTCACTTTTAAGTCGAAGCAAAACATCATTTCACTTTTACAAATTCAGAAGAAGAAATTCGTCTTGTTTGTAATAATAAATTGAAACTCTGATGATAGACTTTTGTGACTTGTGAATAGAGGAAGGAGAAGTGGATTCATCCGAGGGGCGTTGAAAAAGTTCTTGACATGCATCGGCAGAACGAAACCATTGCTCTGTTAGGGAATACTCCTCAACTCTGACTGAAAGCATTTCGGAAGTCTTTCACCCTTGAAACAGACTTCCCAGCAAGTTCAGGGGCGGGGGTGGCTTAGTCGGTAGCGCGCCAGGCTCGTAATCTGTAGTTCCTAGGTTCGAGTCCCAGCTGAGTCAGCGTTGAGATTTATCTCCGCAAAATTCCCCGCCCTGCCCACGGTCAGTAGGGGACACGGATGGGCTTGGAAAGGCCGCCGTCCGTCGGATGCGACGTTAAGCCGTGGTCTCGTGTACGGGAGAGAGCCATATCCTGTGCACGTTAAAGAACACGCTGGATGGCCTTGACAGAAGGCTACCATCTGTCTCTCAACAGCTGTTCCAGTGGGTTCCCTCCCCCAACCTTCTCTGAGCCTTCGGGGTCCATGTGACCTGGCCATTTAGCCCATGGTGTGTATAAAAGTGCCGCTCAGAGGTAAAACAACCGAACCCAGCAAGTTCATTTAAATTTTTTAGAAACAACCGAAAATCGCATGGTACAAATTCGGGTGACTACGCAGAATGGATTAGCTGTTTGAGGCGCCAGTTATTGGACGCTGCTCTTTGATATCCTTAACCATTTTGGGAGAAACAATGTTGGTGTAGCATTGGCCATTTGTAGTCATTGTTTGAGGTGAGGTGTCCACAGCTACCACTAATGAACAGCAGCGATGGTTCTTTCTCTCGTCTGCACGAGGGAGGTCTTTGAGCTCCGCCGTCCTTCTCTGAATTTGTGCATCCATCCCGTAACAGGCATGACCCCCATATACTTCTGATAAATCGGCATGAATATTTTCGCTTCGTCCCCAAGCTGCATCCTTGAGAAAATGTAAAATCTTTCCCCCGTCATTAGTAGGCTCCATAACAATAACGCACAGATCTCGCAGACCGAACTTCACGTGCCGCCAGCGAAGAGAGAAATCATCATAAGGCTTTCGTTTTCAATACTTAACGACAAATTTAGACAAGCTTTCAAAATAGTCGTAGCTCGTTAACATCTGAGGAACGAGTTCAAATCTACAGACACGTTTCAAGAACTTTTTGAACATCCTCCATGATAGACCAGTGACACGTGACAAAAGAAGGGAACGTTTTTCGCGCAAATTTCCATTTGATTCCTACTATTGCCCAGCAGAACCTGGCATTTCACTGGAATGGAAAAATTTTAACTGAAGTTGATTCGTGTGCTGCTGGACTGAAAGGTCTTTTACGTATCAACAGAAAGGAAAAAAAAATGCTTCAAATCTAAAGCTTCTTTTTCGCCGAAAAAGAAAATGCAACTTGAGAAATTGTTTCATTAGGTAACAACTTTCAAAAAGCTTAATTAGTCAGATTTTAGTCAAATTTATCTTCGCGTAATTACAAAAAATCCTTTTTGCTGAGAAAAAGGCTCCATTGCTTTTTTCAAAAATTTCTAACTCAGGAACCCATTATTTTGTTAAGATAAAACTTTTATGAAATGTTATTGGTTAATATGTATATATTCAAGATGAAATTTTGAAATAAATGACGAACATTTATTACTTCAAAATGAAATATATCATTTCAAAAATTTAAACGAGAGCTTGAAAATGAAACTCATTTTACTCTTCTAATTCAGTCCCAGAGATATTCCTTTGGAAACAAAAATTCTGAATTATTTTGTCGTTTTTTCTTTTGAGTCTCTATTTCTCGAAATCCATTTGGCGTAAAAAATAATCCGAAATCTGCGATGCGTAAATCTTTCAATAAGTAAGACAAACTTAAAACATTTAATAAAAATTGGGTTGATTTGACATGGCATCGTCCTTGATTCTAGGCTGATTTGACGCTTTTCAAATGTTTTAAAATTTTCTTCTTTACACAACTGAAAGTGAAATTATTTAAAGTTTTCGAATAAAGGAATTGTCTGCAAGGAAAATAAAGACTCGTTCATTTTGTTCAGATAATTATGTACATACACACACACATATAATGTAAAGAAAAAGATCATCTCTCCATAAATGTAGATTCAGCTCGTGCAAATCTTTGAGATGTAATTCGACTCTTATGTGCTAAAGAAATGTTTTCAGCCTAAAAATCATGTAAAAATTTTAACTTGGGAAAGAAATAGTTAATGTATTTTCTTTTTTGATACACTGTTTTTTACACTACTGTTGTGCAGGTCATGTGGGAAGGGGGCTACGGAAACTGTGGGTAATAATCCTTCGTGAAGGGGCTATGGGAACTGGGGCTAATAATCCTTCGTGAGGGGCTGTGGGAGCTGGGGCTAATAACCCTTAGTGAAGGGGTTACAGGAACTGGGGCTAATAACCCTTCGTTAAGGGGTTACAGGAACTGGGACTAATAACCCTTCGTGAAGGGGCTACAGGAACTGGGGCTAATAACCCTTTGTGAGGGGGCTACAGGAACTGGGGCTAATAAACCTTCGTGAAGGGGTTACAGAAACTTGGGCTAATAACCCTTCGTGAAGGGGCTACAGGAACTTGGGCTAATAACCCTTCGTGAAGGGGCTACAGGAACTGGGGCTAATAACCCTTCGTGAAGGGGCTACAGGAACTGGGGCTAATAACCTTTTGTGAAGGGGCTACAGGAACTGGGGCTAATAACCCTTCGTGAAGGGGCTACAGGAACTGGGGCTAATAACCCTTAGTGAAGGGGTTATAGGAACTGGGGCTAATAACCCTTCGTGAAGGGGTTACAGGAACTGGGGCTAATAACCCTTCGTGAAGGGGTTACAGGAACTGGGGCTAATAACCCTTCGTGAAGGGGTTATAGGAACTGGGATTAATAACCCTTCTTGAAGGGGCTACAGGAACTGGGAGTAATAACACTTAGTGAAGGGACTATGGGAACTGGGACTTAATAACCCTTAGTGAAGGGGATTACAGGAACTGGGGCTAATAACCCTTAGTGAAGGGGTTACAGGAACTGGGGCTAATAACCCTTCGTGAAGGGGCTACAGGAACTGGGGCTAATAACCCTTCATGAAGATGTTACAGGAACTGTGACTAATAACCCTTAGTGAAGGGGTTACAGGAACTGGGGCTAATAACCCTTCGTGAAGGGGCTACAGGAACTGAGGCTAATAACCCTTCGTGATGGGGCTATGGGAACTGGGGCTAATAACCCTTCGTGAAGGGGCTACAGGAACTGGGGCTAATAACCCTTCGTGAAGATGTTACAGGAACTGTGACTAATAACCCTTAGTGAAGGGGTTACAGGAACTGGGGCTAATAACCCTTCGTGAAGGGGCTACAGGAACTGGGGCTAATAACCCTTCGTGAAGATGTTACAGGAACTGTGACTAATAACCCTTAGTGAAGGGGTTACAGGAACTGGGGCTAATAACCCTTCGTGAAGGGGCTACAGGAACTGGGGCTAATAACCCTTCGTGAAGATGTTACAGGAACTGTGACTAATAACCCTTAGTGAAGGGGTTACAGGAACTGGGGCTAATAACCCTTCGTGAAGGGGCTACAGGAACTGGGGCTAATAACCCTTCGTGAAGATGTTACAGGAACTGTGACTAATAACCCTTAGTGAAGGGGTTACAGGAACTGGGGCTAATAACCCTTCGTGAAGGGCTACAGGAACTGGGGCTAATAACCCTTCGTGAAGGGGCTACAGGAACTGGGGCTAATAACCCTTCGTGAAGATTCTAATAAGAGAACTTCGTGAAGGGCACTCAAAATTCAGCTGTGGGGTCGCGGAGCGGCCGACCTTCTCGCTGTGTCCTATGGCCAGCCTTGCTCTGTGTGTAATTTCTTTTTGCATTTCCGAAAAATATATTTCTAGAAATTTTAAGCGAATTCACTTTGAAAAACAACTGAAATCTTTTGAAAGCAAAATAAATATTCCAGAAATGGAAGATCTGAGCTCAAAAAGTTTTTTTTTATTTTCATGCATATAAAAATTGCGTTGAAGAGGATTTTATGCTAACAAGTGTATGTACCTGTTTGAAGAGCACAGAGGTCGAACCATGTGAGCCTTGGAGTGGGATGTTCAGGCTTCAGTGCTTTGTGGATCGGATGCAACCTTTTTTTCGCATTACGTCTTTTAAAATAGAGCGTAATTTATATCTGTATAGATACCGAGAAATTTTTCGAAAATATTTAAAAAATATTCAAGTATTGTAATATTTGAATTAGAAAAAAGTCGGTGATTTCGAAGAACGGGGATTTCCAAACACAAAGTTGCTCTTATCCTTGGTAGCAAGGATGAATTGATGAAAAAGAAGATCAAGATCACAAAGAAGGGGAAAACATGTTTATTGTGTTAAAGGCAAATATATCTGGCAATCCTAGTGTGAAACAGTTGTCGTGCAACTTCCGTCAAGGTCAGCAACCGACTTCCTCTGAAATCTTGGGAAAGTGAAATGTGTCGATTTTCATTTTTACTTTTCATTATTTCAAATTGATACGATCGGAGAAAAAAAAAACCCGAATGAATTAAAAATGACCTTGGTATAACTAGGAAGAGGTTGATGATGCGAGGATTGATCCTCAGCATCCTGATCTAAAGGGAAAGAAAAATAAATACGAATCGCAATTGAAACCCTATCGATAACATTAACGAAAATTCTTCATCATTCTTATGAGAATTTCCAAACTCCCTCGCTTGAAAGATTATTTTTCTGATGATCCTATTTTAGGAAATGACCCAATGCATCATTTTAGGAAATGACCCAACGCATCTATTTTAGGAATGACCCCATGCATCTTGTTTCGATGATCCTCAGGTATTTTAACCTTCCCGATCGAAGTATATACATAACACACTCTGTGGATTCGTAAAGGGAAATCAATTTTATCCTCGTTCATCTTCGCTTCCCCCCCCCTACCTCTGCTATGAATTGGCTAATTAAGTTATTAAGGATCCGATGAAACAGGGAGACACAATTTCGGACATTACCGAGGCGAAGATCGTAACACGAGCCACGCATTGCGCACAACGTTAGCGGTTGGAAGAGAGCTCGTGCCACATCCGCCAATGAGAGCTGTGGGGGCGGGGCTAGTTGCGATGAGTGACTGTTGAAGGCTCCGTGGCTGTCCAGCTGAGAGGAAGAAATATCGTTCGTTCTTTGGAGAAGAAAAGATATAAAACGTTAGCAAAAAGTTCCTGAGAAACTGAAATTATTATTAAAATGTTATTATAATCTCCTACATCAATTAAATGTCATCAGTGGTCAAGTGGTTAGCGCTCTTCAGTGCTTTGTAAAGGGTGGGTTGTCTCACCTCCGAGCGGCGCTTTCTTTTGCACACAATAGACTAAATGGCTAGGTCACGAGGACTCCGATGGCTCAGAGAAGGCTACGGAAAGGGGGCCATTGAACAGCTATTAGAAGACATAGGTCATGTCCATCCAACACGTTCTTTAACGAGCACAGGGCCACGGCTTAATATTCCATCCGACGGACGGAAGCCTTTTCAAGTCCATCCGTATCTCCTACTGACCGAGGGCGGGGTGGGGGAGGGGGGGGGGTTAGCGGAGCTAAATCTTAGCAGGCGGCACTCGAACCTGGGAACTGCAGATGATGAGCCAGTTAATTAAGAGCATAAATCGTTGGGAAAATATTTCTCAATTAAGATAAATATCAAAAACAGAAAACTTGAAAAAAAAATGCGCTTATTTCCTCTTGTTCGAATCATTCTTGTACACAAAGAAAGAGTTAGACTCAAGCAAAAGTAAGAATCCGAGAGCTTCAATCCACTGACTGCTTATTTATAAAAGAAACTTCAGCGGCAACAATTTGCTAAAAAGCTTTAGGACAGAAGGGCTAGGACACTTGTTTGTGATGAGAAACATTGTCTCTTTAAAGCATGAGCTTTTCTCTTCCGACAGTGGAGTTCTTTCAGCTTAATCCGCTCACCGCAGAAAAAAAAAAAATCCATGGGAGAGGCGGGAATTTAGAAGAAAGATGACATCAGAGAGAAAAACTTTTTTTTTTCATCCGAGACTGGAATTTAGATCGTTTTGCTTTTCTGCTAAATGTACTGATTCAATGCTGCTCATCCTCATCCTGAATATAGGCCACTTTCTCCACGACAAAAGAGAGAGAGAGAGGGGGGGGGGGCTCAGTCGGTAGCGCGCCAGGCTCGTAATCTGCACGTCCCATGTTCGAGTCTCGTCTGGGCCTGCGTTAACATTTATCTCCGCAAAATTCCCCCTCCTCAGTCAGTAACGGATCGGATGAGACGTTAAGACGTGGCTCCGTATGCCGGACAGCACATCCTGTGCACGTTAAAGAACGTGCTAGGTGGCCTTGAAGGGAGGCTACAATCTCTCCCAACAGCTGGTCCAGTGGGTCCTCTCCCAACCTTCTCTGGGCCTTCGGGGTCTTCGCGACCTGGCCATTTAGCCCATTGTGTGCAGAAAAAGCGCCGCTCAGAGGTAAAACCACGCCAAAGATACGATGTGCTGTTGAGTGGAATGTGTTCAAATAGACACATTTTGGCAACTTCACTTCAAGTCATTGGTAGAAAGTGTTGTATTTGGCAAAATTATAATTATTATAGGATGATTAGACTTCTGCCAAATAAAGTAAAAAGTATGCGACAAATATTTCAATTGGAGGAAAGAAAATTTAATTTCAGGGTACGGTGTCGCAAGGGTCTGACCTTAAAAGAAAAAATTCAACGGAATTGCTTCGAGGCGAGAGGGCGCCACTCTCGGGTAGAAGAGGTCCTTCGGTATTTGATGGTAAGAGGAAGAAACGGGAATTGCGAAGAAGGATCCCTCAGAAAAGAGGAAAACGGGAATTGCGAAGAAGGATCCCTCAGAAAAGAGGAAGAAACGGGAATTGCGAAGAAGGATCCCCTCGGAAAAGAGGAAGAAACGGGAATTGCGAAGAAGGATCCCTCGGAAAAGAGGAAGAAACGGGAATTGCGAAGAAGGATCCCTCGGAAAAGAGGAAGAAACGGGAATTGCGAAGAAGGATCCCTCGGAAAAGAGGAAGAAACGGGAATTCCGAAGAAGGATCCTTCGGAAAAGAGGAAGAAACGGGAATTGCGAAGAAGGATCCCTCGGAAAAGAGGAAGAAACGGGAATTCCGAAGAAGGATCCTTCGGAAAAGAGGAAGAAACGGGAATTGCGAAGAAGGATCCCTCGGAAAAGAGGAAGAAACGGGAATTGCGAAGAAGGATCCCTTGGAAAAGAGGAAGAAACGGGAATTGCGAAGAAGGATCCCTCGGAAAAGAGGAAGAAACGGGAATTGCGAAGAAGGATCCCTCGGAAAAGAGGAAGAAACGGGAATTCCGAAGAAGGATCCTTCGGAAAAGAGGAAGAAACGGGAATTGCGAAGAAGGATCCCTCGGAAAAGAGGAAGAAACGGGAATTCCGAAGAAGGATCCTTCGGAAAAGAGGAAGAAACGGGAATTGCGAAGAAGGATCCTTCGGAAAAGAGGAAGAAACGGGAATTGCGAAGAAAGATCCCTCGGAAAAGAGTACGGAAGAGGAGATTGCCTGATTTCATCCTTCTTTCTCCGCTTGGTGAGGATAATTTCATCATCTGTTGAGGTCGCTTCGTGCACTCGGAAGAGAAAAAGGGACGAGTCTATTCTAAAGTGGTAGAAGTCAATCGATCCACTGATAACAAGCGAGGAGAGGCGGCAGGATCCCTCTGATCGCGAAAGCAGGACAATGATGACAGAGATAACTGTTGAAGAGCACGATAAGGCCGTAGCCATGGCCACTAATTCCATTAGCCTCTCCCCTCTTCTAAATGGAGAGCACCTCTACTGCACAATAACCCTAATGGCTGGACACGTGATTCGCACGAGCTGTGGCCACGTGCTAGCCACAGATGGAATCGATGCGATGCAAATCGCATGCTCTGCGCGCGATGCGGGAGGGAGGTTTCTCGCGCTCTTTTCATTCTCTCAAGAAAGAGGCACGGGTAAAGGAATATTTCTTTTTTTGGGGGGGGGGGGAGGGGGGCATGGAGCAATAGAATAAAAAGGAAGAATCTTGTTCAAAGGCGTGGGAGGTAAACACAGATCTAGCTTAGGCTTCCCATTTATTAACATAAAATGTAAATTGCGATTAATACTCCCTTAGGATATCTAGGACAAGGTTCTAAACCTATATACAGGAATGCATTCATTAGTGCTGGGGTTGCCGATCAGTAGATAAATAGAAAATCATTCTCAGATGAGGACAGCAACTCTTTTAATAAGGGTAAAAAATGGTTTCTATTGATCATCATCATCATCATCCTCAAGCAGCCATGTGCTACGGAGGTCCAACCAGAACGTGCAATTTAATTCTCCAAGCAAGTCTGTCCTGAGCTACATCTGCTGAATCTGGCCACTATTGAGAGTACGTAAAAAGTATAAAACGGACAGCCACACCTTTTCATATGGACACGATTTGTGATCATATGGAGATGTCTGAGAAGAATGTCGCTGAGTAGAAAGAGCTTCATTACGACATTTTGCAGGTTTCTCGCTTTTAAACTTGGATCTGTTGGCGTCGGAACTATTTGTTTTCGCGGAATGGCAAATGGCGTGGGGATTTGATAACACCTATCAACATAAGTAAAAAAAAAAGTTGAGAAAAATCTCAACGCTGACCCAGCTGGGACTCGAACCTGGGAACTGCAGATGACGAGCCTGGCGCGCTACCGACTGAGCCACCCCGCCCCATCCAACATCAAAGATTTCATCGACTGAGCAGCTGGGTCAGAGTTGAGATTTATCTTCGCAAAACTCCCCGCCCTGCCCACGGTCAGTAGGGGACACCGATGGGCTTGTAAAGGCTGCCGTCGGATGGGACGTTAAGCCGTGGACCCATGTGTGGGAGAGCCATACCCTGTGCACGTTAAAGAACACGCTGGATGGCCTTGACGGGAGGCTACCATCTGTCTCCTAACAGCTGTTCCAGTGGGTCCCCTACCCCAACCTTCTCTGAGCCTTCGGGGTCAATGTGACCTGGCCATTTAGCCCACGGTGTGCAAAAGAGTGTCGCTCAGAGGTAAAACAACCCAACCCAACTCATCGACTGAGGGTGCCCTATCTCGAATGAATTTCACAAAGATAGTTAATTTCTTTAATTGGACTGGGGTTGGCTCAACTTCACCGCGGGGCAAAATAGCAAGCGCCGGCCTTGCATAGAAACGTGTCGGAGTGGGCGCTATTAAAGAAGTGGACCACAATGCATTCCTTTCACTTTGTTTCATGTTTTTCATTTGCATGCTGTGTCGGATCCACTTCACCCTGCCCACAGCTGAAGTCTTGGGTCCCTTGTCACCACCTCTCCGCCTAGCCCATTGTGGGCAGGTATTGCCCACAGCTGAAGTCTTGGGTCCCTTGTCACCACCTCTCCGCCTAGCCCATTGTGGGCAGGTATTGCCCACAGCTGAAGTCTTGGGTCCCTTGTCACCACCTCTCCGCCTAGCCCATTGTGGTCAGGTATTGCCCACAGCTGAAGTCTTGGGTCCCTTGTCACCACCTCTCCGCCTAGCCCATTGTGGGCAGGTATTGCCCACATTAAAGCAACACAAACCTCTTCATTATCATTCTGTTTCATGGTTTTAAAAGCGAATCAAAACTATAAATACGAAAAGCGTATCTCTCTATATAAAGCCCTTAAACTCTTGAATTTTTTAGTATTTTAACGGTTATGTAAAATATTTTTGCAAACTTTACGGACATGTTCAATTTTTACCTCTCTTTCGTGGACTGTTCCTAAATTTTCGAAGAGTGTCGATCTAGCTTTCGGTATAAATATGAAATGGAATTTTAAGTTATTTTAAGATTATTTCAGCTGCTTATGACTCGAGCTCAAAGGATTGCTCAATATTTACATAGTTTGTGTTCATTGATATTAATGTTCGAAGCCAACATTTCGTCATTTTGTGCGCTGATTGTATCTCTGTGTGTTTATGCATGGATGAACTCTTAATTTAATGGATGATTATAAAATGGTGAAACCATATTCTGGCAAATATGATTTTCGCTATTTGGACGAAAATTAAATAGTGATAAAATTTTGGATACCTGTTGGGTTGTATTAGCTCTGAGATGAGATTTATTTTGTGCACAGTGGGCTGAATGATCGAGTCACAAGGACCCCATTAGCTCAGGGTTTGGTAGAGAAAGGGCATCCACTGGGCAGCAGCTGGGAGTACGGGGTCATGGGTTAACGTTCCAACCGACGGACGGCGGCATTCACAACCCGATCGGTATCACTCTCTCACTGAGGACAGAGTGCGAATTAGTGGAGAAAATCTCAGTGCAGACACGGGGAGGGGGGACTGGTAACATTTGGTTATGAGCTTGATGAGCTATCGACTGACTCATTCTCCACCCTCTTTTACGAATGGACGCTGGCGGAATCAGAAGACGTAAAATGCGTCCTACGAATTGCGTCGGGAATCCATTTCCAAGAAGAACAAATCAATCTCTAGAAATCTTTATTAACAATGTTAATGACCTCTAACCCCAAAGCTACGAATTTCTAATTTAGCCCCCTCTCTCACGCGCTTGCCACGTGAAAAGTCGGAGACCTGTAAGTCGTTGCCTTCAGCCATTGAATCAGTTCATCTGATCCTCTTCCATCTTGTCAACCACTTCAATGATTAACCTCTCCCTTCCCCCTCAAGATTCATCTACTAATTCCATTTCGTCAATCTGGCGCCATCCTTCCCACTTTATCAGCATCCCTCATCCCTCCTATCTGCCATTGTAACATTCTCTCGCCTAAATTTTCTGCGCCACCAAAAGACTTAACTCAATTTCGTCGTCATTTCCACATCTTCCTGCCTCCGATATCGTCTACCATCTCCCACATGCTCCGGAGTACCCCCTCCCCTTCCTCATCCTCTGCCTCTTCTTCGTCCTCCGGAGGTGATTCGGCCGGCCGTCGCTCGGCACTAATTGTTATAGATGGCGCTTATCGTGTTTTGGTATCAGAGCGCGCAGACGACTCGGCCATCTGCTGTTGATGGCCTCGCGGCGCGTGGACAGAGCTCTCTCTTCTCTTAAAAGACCCTCGATTAGCCGACGCCTCTTACGAGCAGATTAAAACCGGACACAATGGCGATCAAGAAATGGAAATGCTATTGTGAAAAAATCGCTTCATGTCCATATTAATCGAGTCTGTTAGAAATGAAAGAAAAATTAGAAAAAAATGCAACGGAAATGTGACTTTATCAGTGGTGTAGTCTGATTTGTCGAATAAAGGATTTGGGTTGTTTTACCTCTGAGCCGCACTTTTTTGCACACTATGCGCTAAATGGCCAGGTCACATGGACCCCGAAGGCTCAGATAAGGTTGGGGAAGGGGACGCACTGGAACAGTTGTTGGGAGACAGATGGTAGCCTCCCGTCAAGGCCATCCAGCGTGTTCTTTAACGTGCACAGGGTATGACTCTCCCGCACACGGGGCCACGGCTTAACGTCCCATCCGACGGACGGCGGCCTTTCCAAGCCCATCGGTGTCCCCTACTGACCGTGGGCAGGGCGGGGAATTTTGCGGAGATAAATCTCAATGCTGACCGAGCTGGGACTCGAACCTGGGAAGTACAGATTACGAGCCTGGCGCGCTACCGACTGAGCCACCTCGCCCCGTCGAATAAAGGAAGACATTGCTAAAAATATGCGGAAAATGATTCGGAACGCCATTTTAGAAGCAACAGAAGTGAAAGGGAATGAATTCTTAGGTTATAATTTTAATAACCAAAAATATTTTATACATTCGTAATGAAAATGTAAATTTATTGAAATAAGAAATTTCTCTCCCCCCCCCCTGGTTCACTTCATTCAAGAAAAGCCGCGCTATTTCCTGCACCATAGTGATGTGATTTAGTGGCGTGTGGGAGGGGGGGGGGTTGACATAAAGTATCGCATCACGAAGACTTCGTGGAACTCTCCTTCACTTGGCCGGAAGTAAGCGGAAGGCAAAACGAGTTCACGAGACTAGCACACTTCAAGACTTCACGTTTACTCGTTTTAAAAAGGGGGGCGCCACCAGGCTTAAAATTTTAAAAAGGTTCGAGTCCCAACTGTATCGAAATAATAAAAGAAACTTTATCCTAAAAAAGGGAAAGTATAAGTGCATCTGGCAATACGGAATTCTCATTTTCAAAATGCCAGAAAAATTGAGCGAGGTGAAAATCGTTTCTTCTAATAAAAATTCCTTGACTACTAAAAAAAATCTGAATGTCAAATTTATCGAATAATTGTAATTTGTCGTTCTTTAGACTATCACTTATGACACGTGTCAGCCTTCCTAGGGTGGGAAAGTGTTCTAAGGAAGTTCGAATCAGTTATATTTTTGTGGAAGATTAAAATCATCGCCAAAAAATGTGCATTTTTTGTAACAATGGAATGCTACTACCGATCTAGAGACGAAATCCGTAACCGTGAGAGCTGAGGTAAAAGAACAGACCTTGGATCGAGAGTGGATGTCCACCAGGGGAAGGGGAATTGTGTGTGTGGGGGGGAGGGGGTTTAGAGTTTCATTATTCGAGGAGATTATTTCTAAAGGAGAGAAAAACCCGAGGGGTGGAAGAGGAGCTGTATTAGCAGAAGACGTCCGAAGATGTTGACTGAAACATAAAACAATCGATTGCTGCGTGAGTATAAAAATAAGTTTTCAGTTTTTAAAAATTATTTTCAGTTCCAAGTTTCCCCTTTCTTTTAGTGTGCATAGAAGGATGCGTAAGTTTCTTTACAATTATTAAAAAATTTTCAAAATCAGATTCAGTTTCTGAAATTACATTCTGAATATGCAATTACGTGTGTTTAAGCCCCTCTCTTCTTAAATATCGGGTTCTGAAATTTTTTTAGTAATGAGTAAGAAAAGGGGTATCATTGTTAGAGTAACCCCCAAAGCTTTTGCCAAAATTCTGCTGGCCATCTTGCCTCCGTCATTCTGTTGGTGTGCTTTTGAAATGTTTCCATAGTGACGAACAGTGTTCGGCACACATTTTTGGGGCGGGGGTGGCTCAGTCGGTAGCGCGCCAGGCTCGTAATCTGTAGTTCCCAGGTTCGAGTCCCAGCGGGGTCAGCGTTGAGATTTATCTCCGCAAAATTCCCTGCCCTGCCCACGGTCAGTAGGGGACACCGATGGGCTTGGAAAGGCCGCCGTCCGTCGGATGGGACGTTAAGCCGTGGCACCGTGTGCGGGAGAGTCATACCCTGTGCACGTTAAAGAACACGCTGGATGGCCTTGACGGGAGGCTACCATCTGTCTCCCAACAGCTGTTCCAGTGGGTCCCCTCCCCCAACCTTCTCTGAGCCTTCGGGGTCCATGTGACCTGGCCATTTAGCCCATGGTGTGCAAAAAAGTGCCGCTCAGAGGTAAAACAACCCAACCCAAGCACACATTTTTACTTCTCTGATATTTTTTAAGAAACGTTAGAAGAGCTACATCAGTTTCCTCGAGCAGCCAGAGAATTCTGGAGGGCACCTTTCGAGATAATCACCTCGAATGTTTGTCGCTGTAGATGTCTCTTTACCGTGACCTTTCCTCCCCCCCCCCCCCCCCTCGGCGTCGTGACGACAAGAATCGCTAGACGCTGCTGATGGACTCTCGGGCTCCTTCCTTGCTGCTCGAGAGCTCTAATTAAGGTAGCCGCTCGAGACATTTGCCACCCACTCGGCGATCGCATCTCCCCGCCCCCATCACCCCTCTAGAGTGTTTATCTTTTGTAATCCCTAGGAGACGAGACAAGGTGTGTGTGTGTTTGGGGGGGAGGGGAGATAGTTGATTAGAGGATAACACGCTTCTTTTGTTTTAGTGAGAAAAACTGACGAAAGGAATCGGCAAAAAAGTTTATAAATCGCATGGCCTGTGAGATTGCTAGGCTCGTCACCTGTAGTTTCTTCATTTTGGGAAAAATCCAATTTTCCCAACACTCCCGATTTCCCAAATGGACCCACAAAGTTACGTTCTGTTGTACAGTCCCTCAGAATGGGGAGAATGATCGGATCATAACACTCAGGGCAGAAATTGAGGGAATTATAGATAGATAGATAGATAGATAATTTTTATTTCAGATAATGTTTTACAGTATACAAAAACTTTTGAAGTCTCACAAGAGCAGGCTCGTTCGTGAGATCTCAATATAGAAACAATTTCAATTGAAAGCATCAGTCGTCACATTGAATAATACACAAAAAAAAAAACGAAAACAACTCAAAACAAAAAATTTCTAGTAATCCAGAAGTGTGAAAGTCAGAAACATTCAATATCCATGTTACATATAACAGTTATAGTAGATTAATTAGCAAAGTATTCGAGCCTATCCTCAATATCCTCTTATTGAACACTTACGTCCATTCCTATCTATACACATCCATTCGACTCTTCTCACAACCGGTAGGGGCGGGAGTGGCTCAGTCGGTAGCGCGCCAGGATCGTAATCTGTAGTTCCCAGGTTCGAGTCCCGCCTGGGCAAGCGTTGAAATTTATCTCCGCAACCCCCCCCCCCCCCCCTTGCCCTCGGTCAGTAGGGGACACCGATGGGCTTGGAAAGGGAGCTGTCTGTCGGATGGGACGTTAAAACCGTGCCCACGTGTGCGGAAGGGCCATCCCTGTGCACGCTAAAGAACACTCTGGATGGCCTTGGCGGGAGGCCATCATCTGTCACCCAACAGTAGCCCAGTGGGTCCCCTCCCTCTCAACCTTCTCTGAGCCCGTGGGGTCCTTGTGACCTGGCTATTTAGTTATTTTGTGCAAAAAAGTGCCGCTCAGAGGGAAAAAGAAAACCATCTCTCTGTTGTTTGTTGCAAAAGAAGTAACAGACTTATAATAAATCTGTATGAAAGAAAACCGCGGTTAACTGCTTGTTAACCGTGTAATTTTGGGCGGCTATGAATAGTGACACTCAGTGCTTGACGGAAGTAAAAAAATAAAAAGTTTCATGTTCCCTTTAATTCTGTTCCGTGATCCAGACCAGTGTCTCTTAACGCTGATGATTCTCTACTCTTACCATTTATATGAGAAGTTGCAATTTCAACTCGAAGCGAACACCTTCTTTGTTCAAGGCAGAATTTGGCAGCTCACAGAACACGGAAATTTACAAATCATGGAAATTCATTCCGACTGAGAGGCTTCATTTGCTGAATAGGATCAATATTATTATACTTTAATGTGTGATTGCTTGCCTGTAATAAATGGAAGGAATAGAAGAGGCTTGCCGTGAATAACTATCAGATCTAACCGTAGTTCGTGAAATCTGGATTCGAATGGTTCTGTTTTATCAGAGAGTTCCGTTTTTGGTGGTACAATGGATTAAATGGTCGGGGTCAGACGGACACTGATTATATGAGGGCAGAATTAAGGAACATAAAAGCATCGGAGCGAAAAGCAGATGAGCGCATTCATGCGGTTTTCCAGCCAGGAAGGGCGGAGGTGGTGGTGGTGGGGGGGGGAGTTAGTGTATTCATAACCTGACAGTCCCAGGTTCGAATCTCCAGTGAGTCAGGGATGGGATTTTTCTCTTAACTCCTAGCGAGAAAGTGGACGGTGATTGGCTGAAATAGGGGGCCTCTCTCGGGTGGGAAGCTAAGCCGTGGCTTTCTGCATCATCCGAAGGCACGATCACTGAATGATGGGAAGGCGTGCGCGAGGGAAATTGCGCGAGAAGGAATCATCCCTCGAGAGAAATGAACCAATGTTGACGGTATGATTATTTTGCATACTGAGAAGCAGAAATCCTTCATTTACGCTGAATTCGGTGTTGATCTTATTTGGGACCTGAACATAAACACACTTGCAAAAGAGTCTTACTCGATGCACAGAAAAGAATACAACAGCAGATTTCCATCTAGTGCAAAACAAAGTGTTGCTCAGAGTAAAAACGATCTACTCCTTTCTGAGGGACTTGGACGCTCTGTGTGGTGAATAGGAAATTTCTGAAGTCTCTCGGGGCCAAGAATAAGAAGGAAGAGAAGTTCTCCTTCTATCTGAATCGACTGTGATCCCTAAGAGTTGCAAAAACAACGATACTTTGTCTCCTTTTCGGGGCTCCGTCCATTTCCTTTTCTCTAATGATGATGAGATCAGTTCTTTTTGGTTGGGCGACGCGTTCCAATGGCGGCACGATGAAGAGTTAAAAGGGTCGGTCTTTGTGCAATGGCGACGACTGCGCGCACTTCAACTCTCGCGATGTCCGACAGCGAAGAGTTTCGTTCCGAGAGTCTTTACCAAGCGAGCTTTTATCGCAGATAATAAAGATGACAGATAAAAAATATCCCTATAGTGGCTTTCAGGAATGGCAACAGGGTTTCTCTGTTGATGACGTCGCCTCGAAAGATACGCGCGTCGCTCGGATTGGTCATCGTTTTATCTGGAAGACGTGGCGGTGCTTTTCATGAGAAGGAACGGAAGTTACTCTCAATTGCTTATTGTTCGTTTCAGAGCTGTTTCTTCTGAATTCGGTAGAATGACTGAAGAGTTTTTTTTTTTCTAGAACTGCGCCTACGGAGCGTGTCAATTTCAGATGAACTCCAAAGGAAGGTCACTTCGTTAAGTGGCGCAGACGATCTCACTTTTTGATAGAATTTGAAATTTCTGAGTCGTTTGTACACTTGGACTCTTCCACCTTCAGGCCTGACGCCACTATATGGGCGTGGCCCACCGACGCTTTTTATGCCACCCGCTGACTGTGGCGGGTGGAGTATGGGGGGGAGGGGAGATAATTCACTTGATAATCCTCTTCCCCTCCTCTCCCGAGTTCTAAAACTGGTATAAAAATGAAATCGAGTGCTGCAAAGCAATGACAATCCCAAAAAGAAATTTCTGGGATCTGCAATGCAAATTCTTCCATTCCAGAGATGAATCCTTTCCGCATCATCGTCAGCATACGATTCATTGTCACTCAGGGCCAGAGTTTTTATTTGGGCGGAGTGGGAGAGGAGGGAGGAAGGGCAGCATCCTCCAATAAAGCAGAGGGGAATTATAATCACTTACGAAATATTTTCCCTTCTGCTTGTATTTGTAAATGATAAACAAAGCCCATTAACGTTTATACTTAGATCGAATCACACGCATTCAGAAAACATAATTTGAAACTTTAGGAAGTGTAATTTGGTGGCTCAGGATTGGCAACATTGGTTTGTAATAGTTTTAAAAAAATTAATTGTTTTAACATTAATTTTGTGAAACATTAACATTGTGAAACAGTGTTTCACATGCCGCTGCAAAAAACGCAGGTCCTGAAGATGCACACGCCCTCAGGAAGAATTTTTTTTATCCCTAGCCTGTTGTCATCTATAAAAAAATGAATTTAAATATGGAGCGAAGTGTTTATATTTCAATTTGTGGCATTTTTTTCACAGCCAAAAGTAGTTACACTTGTATCATTACTGAAAATGCAAAAGCCACAGTAAGGTTTTATATTTGTTTGAATATATAATTATAATACATATAACGTTATCTACGGGGTGTGGTTACATGTGGAATTAACAGCACTCTATAAAAGAATTTTTTTTGTTTTCGGGGGGGGCGCCTCCCAAATTCAGATATCCGTTACACCACTGATGGGTGGGAAAGGATTAAGAGCGGAAATATTCTTTTTCCTCTAAGGTGAAATCCAAAAATCTGCCACTAATACCTCCCTGAATATTCTGAAACAAGCTTTAATAATAATATAAGCTTGTTCAACATTTGATTTGCAAAGCATCATTAAAAGGAAAAGAGAGATTTGATGGTTTTCTTAATTCAAGAAATGGCACCCGATCCATGCAAACAAATACGAGTTCGTGTTTCTCATA
The DNA here is from genome assembly GCA_038380435.1 of Ryuthela nishihirai. Lineage (NCBI taxonomy): Eukaryota > Metazoa > Arthropoda > Arachnida > Araneae > Heptathelidae > Ryuthela > Ryuthela nishihirai. Next base: position 36,820,485 of record JAWZYU010000031.1, read on the forward strand.
ACTGCAATGGTGACATGGCAGCGATTAAGAGGCGTTTATATAAACTGGCTAACAAATTGGTAAGGCAGTCAGCCATTGCTTCACGAATAATACGAGAGGAGTGATTTAACAGATGAGTGTAATGCGCGAGCTGCTCTCCCTCCTCCGCTGCAAGAGTCGACGGGTCTATGTTGCTCTTGGGTCGATTCCTTGCCCAAATGATGTTGCCAGAGTTAAGTGCCGCTAATTCGACTCATGTCTTCAGATTGCCACCGTCAGCTGCATAATTCGCTATTTTTCATTCTTCCACGCGAAAAATAGTACCCGTGACCGCGACAGTCACGCTCTGTCGCCCGCCTGTCACGCCGCACGTGACCTCATTATCGCCCTCGGGGGCCACTCGGCATTCCCGGTGCTCATGTCAGTTGTTAGGCGCAATTCTGTCGGCGTCGGATGACGGGCCAAATGGCGCACCTGGCAACTCATCGCGATGCGTCGCCGCCATTGGCCGACTCGAGCACGCTCGGCCAATGGCCGTCGAAAGAACGAGTCGCCATTAGCAACCATCAGGTGACATAAACAGAGGAAGATGACGAGTCATCGGATGAACTCAAGGCCAAGACCTATTTACATGAGAGGCTGTCTCGCAAGGATCTCGGGATGTTCAACAATGGCGGGTAGCGCGAGTTGTCGTTGCCTTGGCTCGCGGGCATCTCTCGTTCCACGATCCAATCTCAGTCTGCGCGTGGGAAAATCTAATTGGCATCCGAAGACACGATCACTGAATGATGGGAAGGCGTGCGCGAGGGAAATTGCGCGAGAAGGAATCATCCCTCGAGAGATATGAACCAATGTTGACGGTATGATTATTTTGCATACTGAGAAGCAGAAATCCTTCATTTACGCTGAATTCGGTGTTGACCTTAATAATAATAATAATTTATTTCATGCAGGGGGTTACAGTAAAGCCAAGGTACAGGTAATTTTGGATATTAATTTAAACGTTCAAGTGGCTTGATTGGGATTGCCTTATTTTGGATCTGATTCTTTTCCTTTCCATAACCTAACAATTGTGCTAAATATAGAAAAAGGTTGTCGCCATTTCGGATCCAATCCGTTTAGATTTAATGATCCGATTTCATCCAGATGAGAGTAAAATGAAAAATTAATTTTTTTTCTCAATTTTAAGAGTTAGTATTGCCGAAATAGTAACACCTACCGAGTGGTTAGCACGCTTGGCTACTGATCTAAGGGACCTGGGTTCGAGCCCCGGATTTAGGCATGGATGTGTGTGTCGTTTTTCTGCTGAGGTCCTGCCATCCTCTCAGATCTCCTACTGTGGCATATAAACTGACAGGCTCCTGTCAGACATCTGTGGCAAGCAGCTGCTTGAGGGGGTATTTATTTACTTTATTTAATCCACGAATAAAGATGGCATCTTTTGGACACATTACTACAATCTCGTTTCGTAGCCACCTGTCTGAGAGTTAAACACTTTTTAAATAATTTTGCTCTAAATAACCATCATCGATTATTTTTTTTTTCATTTTACATCTTTTTTTTAAAAAAGAATACAGGAATAAATTTTGCACATATTAAATATTTTAATAAATTTAAATTTGAATGTGACAGGATTGAATTGAGTGTCACAGGATATTCTCCTTAAGTTAAGTGAACTTCAACAGCTTAAGTTTTCACAGCTGTCTCTCCATGAGAAAGTTGCAGTTAAGAAAAGAGGTCGTTCAACACCTGATATTCTAATATCTCAGCCAGGCATAAGCAACAAGAAATATATTCGTAGCTTTAATTCTGAATGGTACCAACGGAAAAGTTGGCTTTGCGGCTGTGAAGTAAAAAATGCACTGTTTTGCTTCCCGTGTTTGCTGTTTGGAGGTAATGTAACGTGGACAAAAGATGGTTTTAGAAATATAAACAAAATGAAAGAAAAAACTGAAAAGCATGAGAAGTCAAAAAAGCACGTTGATAATGTAGTTTCACTAGCACTTTTAGGAACCGTAAGTATTAAGGAGAAACTTAGTGAGGCATACAGACTTTCAATCAATGAGCATAATATAAAGGTTAAAAAGAACCGGGAAATTTTGTCCAAAATAATAGACTGCATTTTCTTTTGTGGAAACTTTGAAACTCCCTTACTTGGACATGGTGAAAAAGACGATTCAATAAATCCAGGGGTATTTAGAGGATTAGTAAATTTTGCATCTAAATTAGATTCAGATTTAAAGAATCATTTAGAAACCAGTGCAGTCTTCAAAGGTATTTCTAAGACCATTCAGAATGAGATACTTGACTGCCTGCTACAAATATACCATGAGGAGATAAGGACGGGAATTAGAAAAGCTTCCTTTGTAGCTGTCATGGCTGATGACACAACAGATGTTTCGGAACACACTCAAATGGTCCTTGTTATACGGTACGTATTGAATGGAGAAATATTTGAGCGTTTTTGGGGATTCTTTATTTCAGAAAATCAAACTGCAGATGGCATATCAAAACGTATTTTAGAACAATTGGACATAATCCTTCAAGGTAATGAACAAAAACTGATAGCTCAGACATTTGATGGTGCAAATATCATGAAAGGCAAAAAAACAGTTCAAGCAAAAATAAAAGCAGTTTATAGTAATGCACATTTCATTCACTGTTATGCAATCAACTTAATTTAATAATGAGAAATGCAGCAAGTATTACACGAAACGCAAGAATATTTTTCTCTAACATTCTGGCTATTTCAACATTCTTCTCAAGATCACCGCAACCTATGTCCATTCTCAAGAAGCATATGGAAGTCAGCATTCCACGTCCATCTTCTACAAGGTGGAACTTCAACATACGGACCATAAACAGAGTTCATGAAAATTTGCAACCTTTAAAAAACTGCCTTACTGAAATTCAGTCAACATCAAATGCAGATCAAACCATTGCAGAAGCAACAGGAATTACTGAATATAATAATCTGAAAAGGGAAATCCAGTTGTTTAAAAAAAGAGGACCTTTTATGGTACAAGGATTTTTTCAGGAGTATTACGTTTTATCACCCTTCGCCCCCCTTGCGCGAAACAACAGGATTTCGATCGTTTCAGGTCATGGTTCAGTTGTTAGTATCCCTCCGCTTCATTCTTAACGCATCAGGATGTTGTGTTATTCTAAGTTTGAAATATTCTCAGTTGTATGTCCTCTTCTGTATTAGCAAAAAACACACACGTTTTGTTCGTTACGAGACATCTGACAGGAAACGTAACGTAAGACGTAACGTAAGACAGTCATGCTCAAAAAAATATTCGAACGTGTTGAAGAAAAATCCTTACACCTCCTGAAATATGAGTGTTCAAGTTAAGATCTGTGATGAAATATTTTGCATAACCACTAGTCTCGTTTTAAATTGTTAGCTTCTTCTGTAGCAAGCAAGTGTCTGTAAAACAATATGTTTATTCTTGCATGTGAACAAACACACACGTACACATACGATAACATATAGACATACAGACACTTTAACACATACAGCCACACCGAGAGAGAGAGAGACAGACATGAAGACGTGACCGGTGACGTCATAGGGGGGAAAGCGGGGGGGGGGAAGTGCCCCATGGTGGGAACTCACTACTAGCGTCACTGAAGGCAAGACATTTCTGAATGCATCCTACAAGTTCTGATCATTTGCAATAATTCTTGTACATATTAGCGCGCTTGGCTACTGATTTACGGGACCTGGGTTCGAGCCCCGGGTAAGGCATGGATATTCGTGTTGTTTTCTGCTGAGGTCCTGCCATCCTCTCAGATCTTCTACTGTGGCATATAAACTGACAGGCTCCTGTCAGACCTCTGTGGCAAGCAGCTGCTTGAGGGGGTATTTATTTTATTTTTATTTATTTAAGTTTAGACTCTCCGAAAGTTTTTCTTTTCCTCAGCTTTAAAACATATATGAATTAATAATACACTGGTTTCCATAAATTAAGGAAAATCCCTATGTTAAGTCAAAGGGAAGCTAACGTCAAAGCTCTATATCTTTTAAAATAATATTTTTGTTTTGAGAAATGTGATTGCAGATAAAGATCTCAATCAAATAAATCATATCTCGATTTTCAACAATATTCGTTCAGTATTTAATGAGTTATGGATGTTTGAATATTTAACAATAGCAATGCCAGTCTTATAAAAATTATACAAAACTGAAGAATAGTGAAAGAATTCTTTACACAAAGTTCTAAAATGGAAATTTATTTTATTAAACACTTTGATCCAATACTTATTACTAATTTTAATTAACTTCTGAAGTCAATTTTTGTGGCTGGCAATGTTATCGCTAAATATTCAAACTTCCATAACTCATTAAATACTGAACGAATATTGTTGAAAATCGAGATATTGATTTATTTGATTGAGGTCTTCATCTACAATTACATTTTTCAAAACAAAACTAGAGCTTTGACCTTAGCTTCCCATTGACTTAACATAGGGATTTCCCTTAATTTATGGAAACCAGTGTATTCATTAATATGCACAATTTTATAGATCAGTTGACAGAGCGCTTTATCACAACTCACATGAACCATCCAATATTTTATAAAAGGTCCACGAGAATCGATTCCAGCAGGACCCTTGCTGTATCCAGTGGTGGATCAAGAAGCATTTAATCGATTTCCATATCGGGACCTGTGACAGCCACCCCCTTCCCCCCATGGATTCGCTACTTCCGGTATCATTAGCTTATCTAATTATTTCTAATCATATTTGAAAATATCTAAATAAATTCTCAATAATAAAATACTAAAAAGAGCCAGTCGCCGAATGGTTAGTGCACGTGGCTTCTGATTAAATGGACCTGGGCTCGAGTCCAGGCTAAAGCATGGATGTTTGTGTTGCCTTTTCTTCTGAGGTCTCGCCATCCTCACAGACCCTCTACTTATGACGTATAAACTGAGAGTCTGCTGTCCTTGAATTGATTGATTAATTAAATTTTGAATTCCTACATTATTAATTATTTATAAATTAATTGATCATGTTTTTACCGTTTGAATTTTCTCAGACAAAAAGTTGTTAGCCAATTCAAAGACCATCCTTCAAAGCATTTAATTTTGCAATTAAAAAGTTATGGTTCAATTTTTAAACTTCTCTACATCTAAATATTGTTGCTGTTTTTGATACTACACATACATCTCGTCAACTGCATTAAGTCTAATCCTTATAGCTTCTTTCTCAAGAAGAAAGAATATTTATTTAGAATTCTGAATTTCTTTCCTTTAATTTTCCCTAAGTTCGTCTTAGCGATATTCATATACACATAGAGACAGCAGGCCTTACAAAAGCATCAAAAGATAACATCAGCAGAAACTATGTGCGCCATCTATTGTTCAAACACGATACTAACTTTCTGAAGCGCAATAACAGATCTTTTCATAAGATAATAGCTTCTTTGCTCTCTTGATAATCAGTAAGCGATGAAATTATCGGTGAATTTCTGAAAACTTGATATTCCGAGCCGCCAACGCTATTTCCAAGACGTCATTTTTTGTGGTTAAGACCCCCCAAATACAAAGTCTTGGCCATGCTACCGTAGGCGACGTGCCAAGATTTTTTCTCCAGGTTATTGAATAAAAGATTTAAGATCAGCACATATCCCCCAACCCCTCCAAAAAAAAAAAATCCTGAATATATGGCCTAGGTAGCATATATTACAGTCTCTAATACGGAACTTGGTGAACAAAAGTGATATGCCAGTACATTGTATAATATCTGCCGTTAATAAAATGACGAATAAAATATATACTTTTCTATTTAGTGGATTAGGTTTATTACATATTTAAGATTATTTAATTGTTTTTAAATAATGATTACATTATTTACTTAAAAACAACTTACTTGTAATTGTGGATCCTATTTTGCAGTGGCGTCGGGTAACCAAACATTTCTGCAGGACTAGCGCTTTTCAAATGTTATTTTTTGTCTCTTTCAATGATTCGAATAGCTGGTTAAGTCCTTGTGTTAAACAAGCAACGGAGCTAACTGAAACGACCTTCTGGCAACAGAAATAAACATCGTTGGGATTAAAAAACACTGCGATTTTTCTGAAAAGAAGAAGTAAATGTAATATTGATTTTTTTATGTTTGTTTTTAGTAGAATATTATTTATTTTTATTCTAAAATATCAAAATGCATTTTTAACATATATTATTCAATAATAAACTTCACTTTTCTTCATTTTGTTTTCAAGCATTCTTAGTTGTATTATGTTAAGAGATGTGCATGATAGCAACTGCGCTCATTAATGAACGAAATTGTAAATCGACTTTTTTGAGAAAAATTATATATAATATTGAAGCTAATTGTCCAATATATCTGCAACTTCTATTTTTATTTTATTTTTAAATAATATAAATCTTTTAACGCCTACTTTTTTAATCACAATAAAAACGCTAAAGTCAAAACAAAATGTACATTTCTATTGACAAACAAAAAAAATTTAATCATTGTATTTTATTTTTATATCTGGTGTGCTTTTCGCTTCCTTGTTAGTTATAAAAAATATATTTAAGTTAATTTAAATATCTTTCTCTGTGTAGATAAATACTTCTATTTTTATCTTTATATAGTAAACTCCTGAGTCTTTTCTTTAAGATTTTATACAAGGAAAACTTGACTCACATGCAACCTGGGTAGATTCCAATGTAACAACATATTTATATGCCATATAATTATTGCTATAAGGACTATAACATAAATTACATTTAGACGACACTTGAAAACAGCAGAAATACTATCTTTACAACATTATTTTGCGTGGCGCATTCATTCACATTGTTATCAATTCTTTCCGAGTCGCTGGATTCGACTATTTTATTTCTTTTATTATTATTAATAAATCGTCGTATTTTGAAATCAGATCTTCTAATTCCTCTCTTAAAACTTTTGCTTTTTTTGGATTTTTACAGCTAAAACATTTAAATTCTTCACAGAATTTTCCCGACAAGCATTTCCTTAAAAATCTTTCGATCTAACAAGTGGCAGATTAAGGTATCTGAAGTCTCCAGAGGCAAAAGCTTTGGAAAGTTTTCAATTACCGAGGGGGGGGGGGGGCTAAATCAAAATTGTTTTTTCAACTTATGAATGGCAAAAATGATTACAGCAGGCTAAATAAATTGAATTACAGAAATGCTTAAATACAAAATTTAATGGCCGAGTGGTTAGCTCGCTTGGCTTCTGATCTAAGGGACCTGGGTGTCGAGCACCGGGTAAGGCATGAATGTATGTGTCGTTTTTCTGCTGAGGTCCCGCCATCCTCATAGACCTTCTACTATGGCGTATAAACTGACAGGCTCCTGTCAGACCTCTGTGGCAAGCAGCTGCTTGAGGGGGTATTTTTTTTTTTAAACTTGAACATACTGATAAATAAAAGAATTAGAAATAAAACTAATATCTGATCTTTGGAGTGTACGATTTAACAGAAAACATCTAAGTGGAAACACGAGATGTGCACTTGAGTAGTAGATTACACTGATTGTGAAATACCTGAGTGAATGAAGTGTTTAAAGAAAACTCGTTTGAGACCTTCACGAATGTTGAGACTCCAGTAGAGCCCTGTGTTGTAATCCGCCAATGGATGTAAGCCTCATATCTGCGAATAATTTTCCGTGATTTTGAAAACGTCACTCGATTTAGTTTATTGTGTTGTCCATAATTACATTAAAAAACTTCAACCGGAAATGCTCTATTGTAGTCGTCACGTGGTCGAATGGTTAACGTGCTTGGTTATTGGTCAAAGGGACCTGAGTTCGAACCCAGGGTTTAAGGCATGGTTGTCTTTCTGCTGAAGTCCCGCGATCCTCACAGACTTTTCTACAATGGTTTATAACCTAACAGGCTCTTGTCAAACCTCTGTGGCAAGCAGCTACTTGAAGGAAAATATATTTTGTATTTTATTATGTCACTGGTGATCGTTGGTTATTTTACCAGCCATTTGTTTTCATTTTCGGATTATCTCTTCTGAACTACTAATAGATCTTCTGGACAATTATCTACTAGTAGTTTAGTGTTAAAGTCTGAACAGTCCACAAAAATAGTAATATATAATATATAAATGGTTGGAAATACTATACAAAGATTCAATAGGTGTATGGAGCGTTTGTTCGAAATTTATTTTAAAACCAAGTATTGTTTCAGCTACCAGAACTCTTTAAATATTCGATGAATATTGGAAAGAAATCCATATTCTCAAAGACTTAATTTATATATTTAACTCATCTCTCGCATATTCCCCGTACAAAAAAATATTTAAGAGATTATGGAACTTTGATCTTTCTTTTTACTGGTATAACAAGGGACTTCCTACTTTGGAGAGTTTCTTAATGAGAACTTTGGAGAGTTTCTTAATGAGAACTTTGGAGAGCTTCTTATGACATAAATACATTTTCTCTTAAGGGAGTACCTAGGAGCAACTAATTTTTTGCAGATTACAAAGGTTACAGTATGACGATTACCCTAATATGAAATTTGGTTGGGAACCTTGTGGAATTTTACTGTTTTGGACTATATCACAAAAATATACAAAGAAAAAAAAAACTTCCAACTCTTTATACACAATTTTGCTTTATTTTATGCATTCGAAAGGAATAGAAAAAAATGGCTTTTCGAATCTTTTTGAGCAATTTTGCATATTTGGAGATAAAAATATTAAAAGTAATCTTGAAAACAAACAAACAAACGCAGTTTTTCCAAATAAAAACAGTCTTTCTCAATACCTCAAATTTAGGAGTAAAGAAAAAGGTGTATATCATTTAAAAGTAACATAAAAATGGTAATTGCCGATACACTGGAGAGTTGGCTTCAATACGATATTTTTAATTTTGTGATTCACAAAAAGTCCATTTTTTTCTAGATGTTTTGACGTTTTTCATCACTGCAAAGTGACGGCCTCTTCCTTTGTGTCTGCCTAGTATCTGTGTTTTGAACTCGGGCCTGAAGCCATCTACATCTCGGCCAAAGATTTTAATTCCAACATTTTATATTTTCTTCTAACCAATTCACCACATTTGATCATGATCCTTAACCCATTATTTTCTGATTAATTAAGAATCGGCCATCGATGTAACGTTTTGTGACAGGCCCACGAGGATTTCTCTCGGTGTCCCGGATGCACAGTCCGCACTGACTGCTATTGTTTCTAAAAGCTGAACAAGAACGTGTCAAGGGTAGAGATGCGATTGGACAAGGTCTAAAATAAATTAGCCCAAATGACGTCATCTCTGAAGCAACTGTTAGTGGCTCAAGGTAAAGCAAAAGAGCTGTCACTGGCGTATTCGTTTGCGAGCTACGTTAACGATTTTCCGATTGTAAGGGCTAGTTGAGCCGTCCCGTGGCCGAGTGGTTAACGCGCTTGGCTACTGATCTGCGGGACCTGGATTCGAGCCCTGGGTAAGGCATGGATGTTCGTGTTGTTTTCTGCTGAGGTCCTGCCATCCTCTCAGATCTTCTACTGTGGCATATAAACTGACAGGTTCTCTGTCAGACCTCTGTGGCAAGCAGCTGCTTGAGGGGGTATTTATTTATTTATTTTTATTTAAGGGCTAGTTGAGATTATCCCAGAATGAGTCTCCCTTTCCAGCTGACATTGTCAATCAAGAGCAAAACATGAATCGAGAGTAGCTATAGCTTAATTTTTCTACGTAATTAGCCTTTAAACTTTAATTTCCTAACAAAAATCTAAAGAGTTTTTGTTTTTTCAATTAAAAGGTTAACTTAGAAATTTCATGTGGGGCTGAGAATCGATAGTCCCTAATGACGCGAAAGACACTGCTAGTTCGATTCATCAGGACTCAACTGAAGTTTCCAAATATCTTTTCAGTTGCTAAATAAGATTTTCTTAAACGTGTCATTGGGAGTTTTTTTCGTTTTTTAGTTTGGGAAGGGGGAAAACTAAAAAGGGAAAAAAATTGAAAATGACTGTTGCGTTTTTCTGTCAGAAACCCTTCTTCCATCCCAGACCACAACCATGCTTTTCTACATGACGATACACTGTGCTATACGAGAAATTTTGTCCAGGGCTAGTTGCATCTGAAAAACATACTTTGCGATGCGTGGCCAATTCATCATCACTCAATAGAAAACTGTTGTACTGAGCAAAAAAAAAACAGTCGAAAAAAAAAAACTGCAAATTGCAGACAATTGATTGAAACTGTTTTCAGTTTCAATCAATTATGTTATGACATTTTGACTTTTTTTATGACATTTCCACAGAATACGTTCAAAAATATAATGACATCTATGACACATAAATGTCATACTAGGAATTTAATTTTTTCAGAAATGAAAACCTAGACATTTCAGGAAGATTCTCGTTTTTTTGCCTGCGAAAGCAGGAACACTAGAATTAACTGAAAAACCATTGACAATTTAAGGACACATTTTCTATACAGTTCTTATACAGAGTGTCTCAAAAATATAGGTACAAACTTTTAGGGGAGGTAGATAACATCTAAAGGAATGAGAATTGCATAGGAACCCATAACCGGAAATGTCACAGTAAGTCAATAGGCGGCGCTGTTCATCAGTGCGCTAGAGGGGAAATTTCGGATATCCTCATTCGAGCGGTAGTCGGCTGACGAAGAGCATGCAAAGGTATTCGAACAGGGAGCTGGCAGGCATGCACTTAGTGTATGGAATAGCTGAGTGCAACGGACGAGCCGCTCAACGAATGCATCAAGAACGCTTCCCACACAGACATGTACCGGGCCACAGTTTGTTTGCGAGTGCTCATCAAAATTTGTGCGATTATGGGTCATTAAGAGCTGTAACATTATGAAATGTATCATCTAGTACGCCATTTGTAATAATTATGTCCAATAAATGTTTTCCCATTAATCACTGTCTTGTGTCCTTTCAGATCTTGTACCTCTGCTACCACTTTCCCATGACGTTTCCGGTTATGGGTTCCTATGCAATTCTCATTCCTTTAGATGTTATCTACCTCCCCTAAAAGTTTGTACCTATATTTTTGAGACACCCTGTACATGGAGAGTCCCGATTTGAGGTCCATAATTGTATTACAATGTAGTTGAAAAAAAAAGGATTTTTTTTTCTTGGAAATTTTAGTTATTAGTATTATAAACATTACAATTTATTAATTAACAAGCCAGGAACTCGTAAATTAGTAAAATGACATTACTGCTTTATATCTGATATTTTTAAAAAGTGTAAATGTTGGCTAGATAAAACTGGAAGAAGATCTATGTACCATCCCCAGTGATGATAGACAGAATCAGCCAGGCCTAGCACCAAATGTTCGATCCTGCCTTCTGATGGTTCAGGTCAAAAGAAATATTTCAAAAGAAATATTCTCTTTTGAGAAGGAAAGGAAGGGGAGGACTGCCATATCATTGTGGCCTACTGATCTGGTCATCTATGGCCATTTTTTTTTTCTGTCCTGCTGAACAATGATGCAAATCCGACTACCAAAGAAACTCTTCTGACTCGGACGTATATCTCTAATTTTCCTCTTCCGTCACTAAAAGATAATGCTTCATCTCTCACCTCATAAAGCAGTATCGTCTCGCACAGTGGCAGAAGGATTCCTGTCTCGCCCATTCAGGTACCTTGTAAGACCATTCTCTCACTCCTGTAAACCTCGGAAACTTCACCAGAGCTGAGGAAACCCTTCTTCAGTGGCTCCTGGTTAAAACTGTCTACAGTAATTCTACACTTTACACTCTGGGGAGAGTCAGCAGTCCTAACTGTGCCATCTGTACCACGCCTCAGACGGTATCCCGTATACTGCTTAACTGTCCCCGTTAGAATACTGAACGAGCTATCTCTTCCAGGAGATCAACGCCATCGGAATCTTTGATTACTCCATTACTTCTAGGTACTCACCAGAACCAGAACCTACAGCGCACGCGAATGCTACTACTCAGACTTTTTACAGAACATTGGCCTCTTCTGCAAAATCTAAATGCTGTCTTTTGTTTTTCTTTTAGCAGATTTATGCTTTTATTTACAGGTTTTAGTGGGAAACAGAAAAGTTCCTGCTACGTTCTCTGGTGTTTCCTTCTCCTGTAGTGACTGATGGTAAGCAGCCTCTTATTGGACGCTCATTTCACATGATCTTACTATACCTTGAACCTTGTTAACTTTGGGGATCTGTTATTAATGAATCAAATGTTTGCTTTTCCCAAAAACGTGAAACGTCTGTTATGACAAATCCTGTCTGTCAGTGCTACAGTTGAAATATAACGCAATTAAAAGAGTAAAAAAAAATGTTTTAGACTTATCGAAATCAGTGCAGCATATGATTCTTAAGTGCAATTTTATAATTTTTAAACAAGTTCAATACAATGAAAACGAAATTTAATAATTTTAAACGACTTCAATGCAATAAGAATTATCTGCAGTACAGAGCTTCTTGCCACCAAAATGATTGTTTCTAGCAAGAGGAGACTGGGTTGCGGTTTTGTTGCTAATGCACTTATCTACAGTAGTTCCTCTTTACTATTTTCATGATCTGATACAATAACGGAAAGAAAATATTTTGCAAGTGCTTAAAAACGTACGTAATAAAGTAATAAATAAAATAAATACCCCCTCAAGCAGCTGCTTGCCACAGAGGTCTGACTAGGAGCCTGTCAGTTTAACGAGTGCATTTCTGTAGACGCCGTGGTTTTAACAAGTTCCTTATCTGTAGACGCCTTGGTTTTAACTTCTAAGAGCTGATTCTAGCCTACAGCTCTCTGCGTCAAATGGTTCATTGCAACGATAGAGAGCGGGCAATCTATCCTATGTCATGTATGGTCGAAGAGACAAACAATGTATCGTTTCAATTTGAAATTATCGAATGTCTATGAAAGTTCTATTATCCGTCACGGTTTATAATGTGTCAGTGACGTTATGCAGGATTTATAGGCTGCTTTTTGAAAACTACACATTATTTTACATACAACGATTAGTTTTTTTCAAATATTTTGTTGTTTAAATTTTTTGTTTGTGCAGATGGGATATACCTGCGAATTCCAGATGAGATATCAGGTGCTCCAGTGACTCGGATGCTCAGTGGAATGAGAGATTTCCAGTGAGAATTCCAAACTGTGATCATCATCATCATCATCAGCCAGCCAGCCATGGACTACGGAGGTCCAACCAGACCATGCAATTTAGTTCTCCAAACAAGTCTGTCCTGAGCTACATCTACTGCATCCGGCCACTGCACACCAATTCTAATAAGGTCCTGTTTGACATTGTCTGCCCACCGCATCCTAGGTCTCCCCTTCTTTCTGAGGCCTTTAGGCACAGTGTTCATAACACTATTCGCCAGTCTATAATTATTCATATGGGCAATATGGCCAAACCAACGGAGTCTCTCTCTGCACAATATGCTGCTTAAAGGAGGTTGCAAACTCCTTTGCCTAACCTCATCATCAGTTACAAAGCTGAACCACCTAATGCCCAAGATACTGCGTAAGCATCTGGAATCAAAAGCATCTAGTTTCCTGTTTCGTGTCTACAAAGTGTCCAAGTTTCACTACCATAACTAACCCTAGAGAGAACCAAACTATTATACAGCCTAATTTTAGTCTTTAGGTGTAAACGCCTATTTCTCCACACTCTCCATAGATTATTAAAAGTCCCGGCAGCAATCCCTATTCGTCTGTTAATCTCATGCCGCACATCACCAGTATCTGTTACATAGCTCCCAAGATAATTAAACTGTGACACCTGCTCAAGACTGCAACCATTCAGATTAACTGAATCACAGCCTGCCTGACCAATTTTCATATACTTTAGTTTTTTCTCTGTTTATAACCAAACCTACTCTACTACCAGACTCATCAACAGCTCGAATGAAAGAGTTCATCTCATCAACATCATTTGTCAAAAGGGCTAAATCATCAGCATAATCTAAATCAGAAATTTTCGTATCTCCAGCCCATTTGAGGCCAAAATCTTTCCCTTGAAGTGAATTTCGCATACCATAATCAATAACCAAACTAAAGAGAAAAGGAGACAAAATGCACCCTTGTCGAACACCAGAAGTAATGCTAAACCAATTGCTACAAGCCTTACCAACTCTCACACACGACTCGGTGTTATTATAGAGAGCTTTCATTATGTTAACTAACTTGTCTGGTATACCATATGATCTCACAAACATCCACAAATTATGACGATCAACAGAGTCGAAAGCCTTTTTGAAATCAACAAAGCTAGCAACCAAAGGTTTCTGAAACTCTAAACATTTCTCAAGAATCTGCCTAAGTGAAAATATCTGATCCACACATCCCCTACCACTTCTGAATCCACATTGCTCATCACGCAATTGACTGTCAACCAGATTCTTAATTCTATTAAGCACAATCATGGAAAGAACTTTACCTGGAACAGAGAGTAGGCTGATACCCCTATAGCTATCACAAGAACTGCAATCACCTTTTTTGAAAATAGGGATAACAATAGCTCTGGTAAAATCCTTAGGAACCATGCCTTTATCGTAAAAGATATTCAAAATTTCAGTCATCCAAGTGTTTACCGAAACATTCCCAGTTCTAACCATTTCCGTAGTAATTTCATCTACCCCTGGGGATTTATGAAGTTTAAGTTTAGAAATAGCCAAAATAACTTCAGATTGTGTTATAGGGCCAACATTAAAGCCACCAATTCATCTATCATCATTACAATGGGAGTAGAACTAACTACATTGTTTAGAACATCACTGAAATGCTCAGTCCAATTAGCCATGACAGAATCCTCACCTTCTATAACTTTACCTTGTTTATCCTTCAATCCCTGTATACCTGTCCGTTTTGTACCACACAAAATATTAACTATCTGGTACAGCTCTCTGCTGTTGTGTTGTCTAACTGTGTCCTCGGCTTTGTCAGCCAAGCCATCAAGCCAAAGATTCTTATCAGCAGCTAACTGATCCTTTACACGTTTATTAAATTCTCTGTAATGCTTTCTATTAGGACTAGTAAGGTATTGATTGAGGACATTTCTGCAGTTCTTTCTTTCCGAAATAAGCTCAAGTGCCTTATCACTCAGATAATTCTGTCTCCTCTGCTCCTTTTTCCCTAAAAGAGTACTGTCAGTGTCCAAAAAAGCCTGTTTAAAATGATCCCATTCTTCCTCAACTTCAGTAGTAAGCATACCATGATTGTCATAATGACTAAATAACCTATCATAGTAAGCTTTAGCTATAGCTTGGTCATTCAGAGCTTCAGTATTAATAATAAAATTTTTAACCTTATCACAACACTTTTTAAGTTTAAGTTGAAAGACGCTTTTAACAGGGTAATGGTCAGATCCAATTTCAGCTCCCCTATATGACCTGGTATTCCTAACAGAACTAACTCATTTGCTGTTAATTAATATATAATCAATCATATTCTTATGCAGCCAATCAGGTAAAACCCACATGTACTTGTGTATATCTCGGTGTTTGTAATATGTGTTAGTTATTTTGAATCCATTGAGTTTACTTACCTGTAGGAGACGTTGCCCATTGCCATTGCAGCTACCAATACCAAAAAGGGCTACAACCCCTCCCCAAAGGTCAGAGTCAGTACCAACTTTGGCATTGAAGTCACCAATAACAAGGGTAATATCTCCTTTCTTGACAGAATTCAAAATATCCTAAAGTTGTCCATAAAACCTATCCTTCTCATCCTCATCGGCATTCTCAGTGGAGGCATAACAGCAGATAACATTCAAGTCTTTAACGCTTGTCTGAAATTTTGCTGTAAGAAACTTTTCATTAATGCACTCATATCCTACAAGAGCATTACTAGTGTGTTTGCTGAGAAGCAGACCCACGCCTTGGTGATGCTTATTGTCGTCCCTCCATAAAAAGATAAATTTAAAATTATTTTTAAGAATCTGACCTTTATCTGTCCGTCTGGTCTCTTGCAAGCCGAGAATATCAAATTATAATGGTGGAATTCTTGTGTGAAGGACATCAAGAGAAAAAGTTCTGTGCAGAGTCCTCACATTCCAACTACCTATGGAGAGAAAATGGTTAGTGGGATGTTTAAAGAAACTATGTTTATTGAGAGAAGGAATGCCGACAATATCAAATAGCCCCCTAATCGCAGACATGGGGCAAAGACCCGTTCCTCCACCACTAAAGGCTGAAGCCATCTACACTGGAAGACTTCCTCCAATGTAGAATTTGACGATGCCAATAGAAGCAAAGAGTTCAGGTGCCTGCGATGACCTCTGCTCAGGATTATCCACCAGCTGATAAACCATATCCCGCGAATCTATTCACTTGGGGCTGTCAACCCACAAACAAATTGAAAACACAGCGGAAGATTTTCCCTCCATAAAAGCCCATCAGTGCAGCAAAATCAGGATCCATAATCAAGCTCAGAGCCATAATTCCGTTCAGGTTGTTATATATGGTCAGCACCAGAACCCTGTGTGGTTGACCACTCCTCAGCAGGGTAGAAAAAAAAGTAGCCATAGTTGTCCAGATCAGTAGGCCACACTAATCTGGCAGCCCTCCACTTCCGTTCACTTTCACAAGAGAGTATCTCTTTTGAAAAGTACTAACGGTCTATACCACGAGAAAGCGGGGTTGGACATTAGGTGCTTGGCCTGGCCGTTCTATGCATCATCACAGGGGATTGGTGCATAGCTCTCCTTCCGTGACTATCTAGCTACCATTTATAGTGTGGTTTGCGTACCATTAGTGGTATGCGAGATCCAGGATTCATTCACATATGGATTTGTGCAATATTGTAGAATAATAAATTCAATAAAATGAATCATTATTCATCACTACTTATTTTATTTATATATCTTGCTTGAAAAGTTAGTTTTTTCAGCAAGTGAATCAGTGCTTCGCAAATTTATATTTATCTAGTATAGTAGAAAAATTTCTAGATATTTGGTGGTACGGGAAAAAAAAAACGTTTGGGAACCGCTGAACCGCTGCTTTAGGCCATGTGGGTGTGTGATATAGGCGATATATAGCTCTCACATAGCTCTAGGCCGTAACATGGACTATATGGTGTTGGCTAGTGGTGAATCTGTATATAAGGTGTATAGCAACCTCGTTCGAAAAACCATGGTTATAATGAAGTGAAAGTGGCAGTAGAAAAGAGGCGTGCGCATGGTGACTTGTTGATTTTGTTTGTGGTTTAGTGTTTTGTTTTTGAGAATAATTAAATAGTTTTAATTGATTATATATCTGTTAATTAATATGTACAGATTCTAAGTCCACCATTAACAATAACAAGAAATTAATTTTCCTGCTCCAAACATTATATTTATCTAAGGCTGACTTGTTTATACCATTATTATTTTAATGTGGACAAATGGATCTAGGACAAGTATTCGATGGGCTTTCAATGTTAAGGAGTGGAAACCATCGCGCGAAGAATGGATCTTCGCTTCTCGATGTGTACAGAAAGAAGAAAAAGAACGGATAGGGAAATTTGTTTTTACTAAAGATTCCAAGGCGTCAATGGTTTGTTTTAAAAATGCCTTTCAATTTGGAATATTATGCTCGGTGCATGCGTAAGGTTCTCATCTTTTCAGAAGTAAAAACAAGGACAAAATACCTAATTTGAAACCAATTACATTATATAAGAAAATACTTTCTTTACAATTCTTAAACAATTGGGTATTCATAATAATTATGGCCACCTTTAATAAATAACTTTTGCATTTTCTGTGGGAAACTATTATTCTTTGCATACAAGCATTTAAAAAAATACTATTTAATATTACATGCAATTTAATAAAATTGATTTAATTAAAAATGTTGGCAAAGTAAATTGCCCTAAAATCACCAGTTATAAAATATTTACAATTTTTTTTTTGCAAAACAAATGATATCAATTAAAGAAGTGATGTTGGTATATCACAAGTGGATGCCATATTTAAATAGATAGACATCCCAGACATATACACAAACAGACACATTACCTGGCCATTGTTAATAATTAAACCATTGTCCATTAACAGGCCATTATTAGAAAATAATATTTCTCTTAAGGAAGGTATCGCTCTGAAGTTAACATCGATCAATTTTAGAGGGATAATTGTCTTGAGCTGGGTGGGATACGAACTCATGACCTCTTGATAACATGTCAGGTACTCTGGACCACTGAGCTTTTGTCCACCGATCAAGACCTCTAATGCCATGAATTTTCTACCAGCAGTACACAAATCTCCGTGTCTCATAAAGGTATTTGTCCCAGCTGCTCTCAGCCTCAAGAAACAATTATAAGTATGTCATGAAGATGGTAAGTACATTCTGGGTATACAATTGTTTAAATTGAAGCCAATTTAAGCAATTGAATTGTACAATTGTTTAAATTGATTAAACTCGACAATTATTCCTCTAAAATTGATCGACGTTAACTTCAGAGTGATATCTTTCTTAATATTTTCGACATATTAATGAATATCTCTTCAATTTAAATAATGTCTGATTTCCCACTCAAACCATGTTGTAATGCAGAGTTGAAATTTTAATTTTTTTCTTTTAATGTGACATACATTATAATATTCATGTTATATATTATATATTTTTGAGGAAGAAGTTTAAATAAGTAATACTAAAAATTTTATTTGTCAGAATATCAAACTTTTTAAAACAGGTTTAGGTAAAATTGCATTTTTATGAGTTGGAAAAACCTGGGACATTTGGTATCCCAAACTGAATTTGTGAGACATCAGAACAGAGCTTTGTAAAACCCATTTAACGGGACTGTCCCAGGAAAATAAAGATGAATGGTTTCTAAGCATGTAACACCTATTTCTGTTAATTTCCATCCTACCTTGGTGAGAAAGGATACCAATGGGCTTGGAAAGGCTGCTATCCATTAGATGGGAAGTTAAGCCATGGTCTCATAAAGGAGAGTCCATATCCTGTGAATGTTAAAGAACACTTAATGGTCTTGATAAACTATCATATGTCTCCTAATAACTGTTCAGTGGGCTCTTTTTTCCTTGACGTTTTCTGAGCACTTGGATTCTTTATGACCTGACCATTTGATCATTAGCCCCATTGTATGGCCAGGTTATAAGAAACAGCCATTAGCCCATTACCAGAACAAAATAGCTAATTCAAAACCAATTGCACTGTAAGAAGATATTTTCTATAGTATAATTGGAGTCACTCAGAGCTTAAATTAATATAATAATATTAATTAATTAATATAATAAACTATTGATTAATTAATTGTTACTCAGAGCTTAAACAACAACCTAGTGCAACCATGTAGCATCAGAAGTTTTGCATTACCTTTGGTGGCCTGCTTTTGAGAAAAATGAGAATCCACTGAAGGAAAGTGATTTAAACCAACTCAGAATAACATTGGCTGCCTTGTTCACATGAATAGTAAAATTAGATTATTCTGAAACACTGAACTTAAAGTTGAAAAAACAAAAACTATTGATATTAAAGTAACTGTATGATATCAAACAGGACTTAGTTTGTTTTACCTCTGAGCAGCACTTTTTTGCACACCATGGGCTTGGACTTTGTTGGAATTGGCCTTCAATGTGGCTTAAAATGCAGTTGTTGCCATAATATATATTGCATGGGAATAGGGTAAATTATGAAATTTTATAGGATCTTTGGTTGCTTCAAGTTTTTTAATGCAAATTTGTAATTTTGTTATTTTTGTTTGTTTTTTTGTATATTGGTTTACTCAAATTCTTCAAGATTTGAAGAGTCGTTTTCTCTTAATAGGTTTTGAGTTGCACTTCCAGTAGTAACATTTTATGAAATGCAGCTGGTGTATATTAAATTTTTTTCTGTATAGAGTTTTAGATATTATTACTGATATCTTGTAATGGTATCTATAACTGCAAGAAGTAAGAGTTTCTTTCTTTTTAGTTAACACTTAAAAATAAATTAATATCTTTAATATTCTATGACACTGTTAAATGTTTTAAAGTAATTCAAAAAAATTCTATGCTACCTAATATCAAAAGTAATGAATGAGATTTTACAATACTATAGAGGTTAGAAGCAAGAGGAACTTCATAAATGTAAGTTGATAGCAGGTGACTAGTTAATTTATAGAGTCTTTGTCAGCAAATAATGAGTCACAATAGGTTTGAAGTGGATGGGTGATGGGTGTGCTGATGAATTCACCTTTTCCATTTCAAACCTGCTGTGACTCATTACTTGCCAGCAAGGACTATGTAAAATGTCTCTATAAAATCTAGTCACTTGCTGTCAACTTAGATCTATGAAGTTCCTCTCACTTCCCACCTCTACAGTACATAAAATCTCATTCATTACTTTTGATACTAGGTAGGGCAGAATTTTGTTGCTCTAAAACATTTAGCAGTGTCATAGAATATTAAAGACATTAATTTAACTTTACTGCACTCTGAAGCTCTACTGTATTTTTTGTAAGTTAACACTCATAAAGTATGCTAATTTACAGTTGTACTCATTGGTTATTTAACTATTCCAGGGTCCATCTTAAAAAATGAATGAATCTGGAGACAGCTATTTTTTCACTTATTTAACAAAATGAGGGGTGGTGCCTGATTTAGCCAGAATGCCTTTTGATATAAAATTTTTCCATGTATTTAGTGGTCTTAAAAATTACTTGATAAATAATGAAATATATACTTTGTGACATTGAAATTGCACCAACCAGAAGGAGGGATGTATTTACATGCAAATGTGGTATCTGTGGAAGATCACAAGACAAAAGCTAAGCAGCTAAGCCAGATGATTCAGGCACTAGTTGTCTTTTTTCAGTTGTCAACTTTTGCCCTCCAATTTCCCACATATACAATATGTTTGTCATGGAAATATGATCATCTGCATACATCACTGCCCTGCACTCGCATGTTGATTTGCATGCAAATAAATCTCTCCTCTCCATTTCAGTAGTACAATTTCAATGTCACAAAGTTCATACAGTATATAGGTAATATTTTTCATCTTTGTTCCAATTATTACAATTATCATCTTTCTTGGGGGGGGGGGGGGGGGTTGTCCTCTTTTTACCCTATAGATCTGGCCTGCTACCATATTTCATAGTTTAAACACTGAAAGTATACTTATACAATATAGTTTCACTCTTACCCTGTACAGACTACAATTCAAATAATGGATTTACCAACTTCAGGCATCTGCTTCTCTCACTCTGTTGGCATCTACTGCAGTCAGGCTCCATCGTAAGTGACCCCACTGGCTATTACTGATGCTTCGTTGTGGGGGTTGGTTTTCTGTAGTCACTCATCCTTCACTGTGAAGTGCACAAAATCATATGTTGTGCTGTAGATATGCACTGATGATCTCATACATTATTCAAAGTTAAAGTCTCCAACCAATTTTGATGCCTTTTTGTCATCATCTTCAAAGGGTGTTGCATCTTTTTCTGGACATGTAGGGGTTAATGGCAGTTGTTGTCTTGGAATGTTTTGTATGTTGTTGATTTGCTTGTGGTGGATTGGTCCACATTTCCTTGGGGGGTGTCGCTATTAGTAAAGATTGCTCCCTTCTGTTTGTTTGTATTCCTATCCTTCTGTTTGTCCACAAGCAGTTTGCATGGGTGTGGTGAGATCACTATATTGTCATTGCAGCAAGTTTTTCTATTTCTATATATTGCTTACATTTTAGCTAGATTTAATTGATATTTCTTTTTGGGATTTGCTATTATTTGTGCATGATCAAATTTCAGTGTTCGGATTTCATGCATATCTGACTAATGCTGTTGTTTCTCTTTTATATTTGATGTTTAGTTGGTACTCTTTAAATCTAATTTTACATGATCTTTTGGTTTTCCCTTAGTACAGTGTGTTGGTTTTGTTGATTTATGACAGGTATTCTGTAAACTCCTGCAGTTTTGTCTTTTTTGTCTTGGTCTTTTTTTATACTTCTTTCTTTTGTTAATGCTGCTGCCATGGGTACTATGCAGTTGTGGAATTTCATAATTCTGTTCAGTGATCTTTCTAGCCAAGTTATAGGTGGTATGCTCATGGTGTATTTATAATTCTCTTTATGTTCTTGTGCCAGGTTTGGTTGGCTGTCATGTTTCATGATGTTTTTTGCTTCATTTTTCTAATTAGCTGTAGGGGGTATTTGGCATTTTGTGCCGTCCTGTGGCCGAGTGGTTAGCATGCTTAGCTACTGATCTAAGGGACCTGGGTTCGAGCCCTGGGTAAGGCATGGATGTGTGTGTGTCGTTTTTCTGCTGAGGTCCTGCCATCCTCACAGACCTTCTACTATGGCATATAAACTGACAGGCTCCTGTCAGACCTCTGTGGCAAGCAGCTGCTTGAGGGGGTATTTATTTATTTTTTTATTTTCTTTTTCAGTCTTGTATGCTTTTTTATTGCTGGAGTGTCTGTTATTCCTGACGAATGGCAATCTTATTGCACTCTTTTTATATCTTAGAGTGTGCACTGATGTGTATGGTATTATTGCATGCATATTTGCTGATTTTCAATACACTCTTGTTTTCTTTCCAATAGAATGTCAAGGTATGGCAGTCCTTTATTTTTCTCATGCTCAATTGCGAATTTGATAGTGGGGTGTATTGCTTCCATTTTATTCCTTCAATTTTTCAGATAGTTTTTATTTTCTTTGTATATTATTATGATATTATCTATATATCTTTTGTATATCAGGAGAGTGGTTTGGTGCCTTTTAAGCAATTGCTCTACTATTTCTTCAATGGCTATGTCTGCGAGAAGACCCTATTTTGGTGATATATTTTATTATTCATTTTGAAATACACTAAATGGACAAATTATTATATACACCTACCTAATAACCTGTTGCTCCACCTTTTGCCCTCAAAACAACAACCAGATGTCTTGGTAAGGACTCAATGAGGTGTTGAAAACATGGTGGTGGTATGCCACCCATGAAGCGAGGATTGCTTATCGTAGAGCATCCACAGTTGCCAGTGGGGGTTGATGAACTCAAACAGATCTTTCCAATTCATCCCACAAATTCTCAATGAGGTTAAGGTCTGGTGATCGTGTGTGTTTGGGGGTGGGGTCATTCGAGTGTGGTAAACTCATATGAATGCTCTTGGAGCCAATTGGGAAAAATACGGTGTGGCATTGTGTTGTTGAAAGAGAATCATTATGAACAGGTGTAAGATGGTTGGCAAGGATTTTTACATACCTTGTCCTGGTGATGGAGGTCTTGATGGGTACTAGGAACTCCAAAGGAGCCCATATAAACTCACCCCAAACTTTTAAACTGCCTTCACCTGCCTGTATGACCAAACTTAGCAAGCTGGGTCCATTGCTTTATGGGGTTTACACAACATTTGCACCCTCTCAGTGGCGTGATAGAGTTGAAACTGTGATTTGTCAGACCAGATGACATGTTTCTAGTCCTCCGCACACCAGTTGTGATAGGACTTTGCAAACTGCAGCCTAATCTTGTGGTCTTTGCAGTCATCAAGGGGACATGATGTGGATGAAGGCTGCCATAGCCTATTTTTTCTATGGTATGACAGATGGTCTTTGTACATAAGCTTGTGGATGCACCCTCATTCAATTCCAACATTATCTGCTCCATGGTAGTCATGCGATTCCTTGTAATGATTTGGGAAATGCTCCGACTTTGTTGTCTGACCATTACAATTTGGCCTTTGTAAAATTCGCTTAAGTCAGCTGCCTTTCCCATTTGAAGAACAAGAATAACATTGATTAAGAGAGCTCAGTATCAGGTGTTATTTATACCATTTCATGATCTTCACACATGCCATTGTTTACCTGCAGTTGCTTTGATTTGCATAAAGATGTGCTGGTCATAGTTTTGGCCCTTCGGTGTATATTAATTTGGTTCCAAAAATACAGTACACTGAGTATGAAAGACTGAGGAGAGATTATGGTGCAGTTTTGTTTCTTATTTTGTGCAGAAACACATTTTGTTTGAAGGCCAAACAAGAGAAAAACATTACGTGGCCAAATTATTATGAACATACCTAATACTTCATTAGGCATCTACAATCAGAGATGACAGCCTAGCAAATTTCAATTCTCTTTGTCTAGTTGTCATTGAAATGGATTTTGAAATACTGCTACTGATCATCTCTCTCAGCTGATGAACAGTAGCAGTTTTATTGTATAGTTCATGCCAGCAAATGCCTGTACCTTTCTGTTAGAGCTTTTTTCATGCAGCATTTGCTATAATTAACAGGCATTTTTTGAGACCATTGCATTCTCTGTACACTTGGGATATGCCCCATGATTTTCACTGCTGAGTTACATCACTTCTGTTAAGGATTTCCTAATCATTGTGCTGCAATGATGAAACTCCATTTTGAAGTTTGTGAGATCAGCCTTTTTACCCATATCACACTATTTTGCTTTCCTATATGCCTTTACAGCTTTCATAGGACTTCCTCGTGGTATAGAATACTAACATCAGTAAGAAATTTTGCATACATTGACATGTTTCATGGTACTTTTGCATGATGCAGTGTTCATAATAATTTGTCCAGGCAGTGTATATTAGCAGCAGCCATGAAGTGTAAAAGATGAGAATTTCTATCTCTTTGTCAGTTCTGAAATTTGGTGTAGTTGAGTGACTATTACATAAAACTATTACGTAAAACTATTACATAAAACAATAGATAATTTTTTCTATATTTTCTAAAAAATTTATTATATTTAACTCATTTTTAAATCTATGAATTTTCTCATTAATTTTTAGATAGGGCAGCTACTGATGAGGAAAGCAGCAAGTGAACCACTTGGTATTCCGTTTGAAAAAATATACTTTAGACGAACTGAATCTGGTAAACCAATTATCCATGATCCTACTGCAAGACACCAAGCAATCAATTATGATTTCAATATTTCTCATCAGGGTGATTTGTGTGTTTTGGCTGCAGAACAAGAAGCCCAAGTTGGTGTTGATGTCATGAAGATAGAATATACAGGTAGAAATGCTTTGATGTGTAGTTTCAAAATCTATCTCATTATTAATTATCATTATAAACAGTAGTATATAAACCATGATGCTTTTGTAAAGATGTATTAATCCACTTTAGCTGAATGTCTGCAAACAGTTTAAAATATTTTTGAATGGGAAGGCATGGAGTGATGGATAATTCAGATTGAGATGGGTGACAGACAGATAATGACTTATTAAAAGGTAATTGAATCCTTATTGGATCAACAGAATATAGACTACAGATACCACAATTCACTAAATGGTTACTATTATGATATTATTTTTATTTATTATATTCAAGCACTATTCAAGATGACTGTGAGAATTAGGGCTTTATTTGCACTGGGTGTGTGTATCTCTGATGCCATTCCATCGTCATCTACAGGGTGCAGGGAGAGAGCTGCTTGGGACCAAGACTGGTATTGTGTTGTCTTTAGTGATGAATCATGTTTCTGTATGCTATAGGTAGTTACTGATGGCATATTTGTATCTGAAGGCACATCAGGGACAGAGGTAATCCAGACTGCATCAGTGAGCATCATACCAGGCCAACACCTGGAATAATGGTATGGGGAGACATCACTACAATAGGTATACATGTCTGGTCATTACTCATAGCTAGGCATTATGTTTAAACCTATCTTGTTAAAAGTGTCTTGCAACTTAAACTTAAAAAGTGTTGTGCTAGGGTTAAAAATTTTACCTTTAATACTGAAGCTCTGAAAGACCTAGTTATAGCTAAAGCTTACCATGATAGGTTACTTAGTCATTATGGCAGTCATGGTTTGCTTACTACTGAAGTTGAGGAAGAATGGGACCATTTTAAACAGGCTTTTTTGGAAACTAACAGTACTCTTTTAGGGAAAAAGGAGCAGAGGAGGCAGAATTATTTCAGTGATAAGGCACTTGAGCTTATTTCAGAAAGAAAGAATTGCAGGAATGTCCTTAATCAATACCCTACTAGTCCTAATAGAAAGCATTACAGAGAGCTTAATAAACGTGTAAAGGATCAGTTAGCTGCTGATAAGAATCTTTGGTTTAATGTCTTGGCTGACAAAGCCGAGGACGCAGTTAGACAGCACAACTGCAGAGAGCTGTACCAGATAGTTAATGTTTTGTGTGGTAGAAAATGGACAGGTATACAGGGATTGAAGGATAAACAAGGTAAGGTTATAGAAGGTGAGGATTCTGTCATGGCTAGGTGGGCTGAGCATTTCAGTGATGTTCTAAACAATGTGGTTAGTTCTACTCCCATTGTAATGATGATAGATGAATTGGTGGCTTTAATGTTGGCCCTATAACAATCTGAAGTTATTTTGGCTATTTCTAAACTTAAACTTCATAAATCCCCAGGGGTAGATGAAATTACTACGGAAATGGTTAGAACTAGGAATGTTTCGGTTAACACTTGGATGACGGAAATTTTGAATATCTTTTACGATAAAGGCATGGTCCCTAAGGATTTTACCAGAGCTATTATTATCCCTATTTTCAAAAAAGGTGATCACAGTTCTTATGATAACTATAGGGGTACCAGCCTATTCTCTGTTCCAGGGAAAGTTCTTTGCATGATTGTGCTTAATAGAATTAAGAATCTGGTTGATAGGCAATTGCATGATGAGCAATGGGGATTCAGAAGTGGTAGGGGATGTGTAGATCAAATATTTTCACTTAGGCAGATTCTTGAGAAATGTTTAGAGTTTCAGAAACCTTTGGTTGCTAGCTTTGTTGATTTCAAAAAGGCTTTTGACTCTGTTGATCATCATAATTTGTGGTTGATTGTGAGATCATATGGTATACCAGACAAGTTAGTTAACATAATGAAAGCTGTCTATAATAACACTGAGTCATGAGTGAGAGTTGGTAAGTCTTGTAGCAATTGGTTTAGCATTACTTCAGGTGTTCGACAAGGGTGCATTTTGTCTCCTTTTCTCTTTAGCTTGGTTATTGATTATGTTATGCGAAATTCACTTCAAGGGAAAGATTTTGGCCTTAAGTGGACTGGAGATACGAAAATTTCTGATTTAGATTATGCTGATGATTTAGCCCTTTTGACAAATGATGTTGATGAGATGAACTCTTTCATTCGAGCTGTTGATGAAACTGGTAGGAGAGTAGGTTTGGTTATAAACAGAGAGAAAACTAAAGGGATGAAAATTGGTCAGGCAGGCCGTGATTCAGTTAATCTGAATGGTTGCAGTCTTGAACAGGTGTCACAGTTTTAATTATCTTGGGAGCTATGTAACAGATGCTGGTGATGTGTGGCACGAGATTAACAGATGGATAGGGGTTGTTGCCGGGACTTTTAAGAATCTATGGAGAGTGTGGAGAAATAGGCCTATACACCTAAAGACTAAAATTAGGCTGTATAATAGTTTGGTTCTTTCTAGGGTTAGTTATGGTAGTGGAACTTGGACACTTTGTAAACAAAATAACAGGAAACTAGATGCATATGGTCTCATATCCAGACAGTACCTACATGATGTGGAGATGACAGTGCCTACATGAAGTGATGTCAACAGTGCCTATGTGTGATGTGGTATGTGATGTAGATATACCAAATAAAATAGTATATCCTGTGCACTAATTGCTTCCATTGCCTTGGCATACTCGTCACCTCCTTTTCAACTTGGTGAAATTTTTACCTGTTAGCCACCTATATGTCATCCATAAATAAAGATAATCAAATATATAAATATTTTAAAATAAATGCAGATAATGGGTTAATCCTCTTGAAGAAGATATCGAAATATACATTACTAATAAGTGCCTAAAATCAATTGCATTTTTAGGAACATTACATGATATGGTTTATGGATTCAAAATATTTTGTTAATATTTTGTTAATTCATTTTTTTATACACTTTTCAAAATATCTTGTTATTTTGATCTATTCCTTCCCTATTTAAAATCCACCCAGCTGGTAATATACTATTGTTTCCTAAATACACTTTGTTGTAGAATATATATCAAGGCTAAAAAATTTAGTATAAATTTTTTTTCTTCGAGTGAAACACTTGTCAAAGAGGGCTAGCTAGGGCCTATCAATGTAAACTGCTATAGGGAAGACTTGTAAGGGAGACAAGACTCCAACATAAATATAACATAAATGTAAGCACACTGAACAAAAAATTAGTTACCCCACCATAGAGGGTAGTGTTGACTTGATACACTGGTAGATGTCACGCCTGTAGTAATGCAACACAATGTAGTAGCACGTGACCTTCTATGTGCTCTGTAGTGTCCAGTCCCAGTGGAGTGCTGGTTACACATTCTTGCCTTGAATGATGTGAAACAGAGGGAAGAAAGATGTGACCATGTGGCAAAAGGGCATTATTGCATTTTGTAGGGCTAAAGGATATGCTGTGAAGGAAGTAGCCAAATTTGCTGTTGTTTTGAAACGAACAGTCCAATGAATGCATAAACAGTGGTGTACATTCAATTTGATCACTAACTGTAGATGTTACTGTGGCTGCAAGTCAGTGTTCATGACCACTGATGAGTATCATGACTAGTAGCTGCAAGCTGATTTTGAACCAGACAGGAATTGCTACAGACAGTCAATGAGGACATCAGCCTATTTCAGAAGGAACATTGTTAAGGGAACTGCATTCCATGGGTATTTGGAGCAGAGTACCTGGGAAGATATCCATGTTAATAGCTGCATATAAAGCAGCCTAGTTACAATGGTCTTGGTGCTATAGACATTGGACTGCAAATGACTGGAAAACTATTATCTGGCCAGATGACTAGCATTTCTGTACATATTCTAATGATGCAAGATGATGAGTGCATCGCAGGAGTAATGAAGCCTTCCATTTGGACTGGTATTATTCAAAGAGGTAGTTCTGTGATGTTCTGGAGATGCTTTACCTACCATGAAGTAGGCTCAGTGGAGATATCAACCTGTTTAAATCAGAAAAATCAGGAATCATCTGTATATAGTTATATACAGATTCAGGATGACCAGGTGTTGGCTTTTATGCTTCGTGTGAAGTTCACAACATAGACAATCTGGTGTTCCAGGGTGACAACTGTAGGGTGCACAGGGCCAAAACTGGTAGTGATTGGAATGGGGTAACATTGAGACACCTCAACTGGCCTGCAAAATCACCCAATATAAATCCCATTGGAAACCTTTGGGACTATCTAGGAACAGAGGGTGAAAGACCAAAATAGGAGTGCTATTGTTGGAGTTGACTAGAATTGGTGTAAACTATAACTGATGACTAGTGCAATCCATACCTAACAGGATTTATTCTGTAATTCATGTGAGGGGAGGGAAATTGTTGCATAATATTAGGTGGGAATTTGCAGGGGTGACTAATATTTTGGTCTGGTGAGCTTATATTGCTTCTCTGTATCACATTGTTTATGCAAGTCCAGTTTTTTAAAACAGTACATTTTAGAAACACAGTGTAATTGCAGACTGTTTAAAAAAAATGCAGTGCATGTAGTCACTAGTTCATCTATCACCTATAACTTTGATGCCCATGTATGAAGTGCTTCAATGCCAGTATAATTGCAACAAATCCCATGCTTTATGATCCTACTTCACTGAGAGTCAAAATTAAATATTGTGGCCTGTAAATTCAGCTAGGCACTACTAGAAGAGTGTGCCCTCTTTTATTCAGAACCAGCTAGTCATAGGACTCAAATTCCAACAACACTTTTTTTTATGGTGCAGGATGTTAGTATTTTTCAGAAGGATATTTTACCACCTGAAAGAGAATGGGAAGGCTGCAAGATCATTTGACTTAAAGATTCAGATGGTCATTTATTTTTTTCACTCCCATTGAGGATTGGTTTAACTTCACAATGTCTTAATACTGATCACCTAAACCAACACGACTCTTCATCCTCAATGATTTCAATTTTGGATCCTGGACATATTTCACTGGTGAGTCTGTGTTGAAGAAGAATTTACTACTTATTTTTTGTGAGGTTCTTTCCCCAACTGAACGGATATAAGGATATATCATCTGGAAGATTATACTGATTAGAACTCTTGAAACTAGTTTTAGCATCAGTACTCCTAAGCTGCAATAATGTGTCTTAGACCCCAGTCTTCTATATTTGAAAGGGTCTGATGGATTCTGATGGTAAAGAAACCAATTAGTTGTCTGAGTTCCTACCAGCATTGATGGCTTAAGCCTATAGGAAATGGAGAATGAGCCTTTACTTCATGTCTGTGATTTGCTATTTTTGGTCCAACCTCTCTACCTGTAAACAGAAAGATGGATAGATGAATATGGGCTAGAAAGGCTCAACCAGAATGTGCAATTCAATTCACCATACATGTCAATCCTGAGCTACTGCTATTGTATTTGGACACTATAAGACAATTCTAAAAATGTCCTGTTTCAGGGACATTGTCCATCCACTGCATTCTAGGTTTCCCTCTTTTTCTAAGGTGTCTTCAGTGGCAAATGACATTGTCATTCCTCATTTCAGGTAGTTCTAACCTGACTCAAGTCCAGTCAAACCTGACAGTGACACAGGGTCAAGGTCAATTTATGCAATAGATGCCAAATCTACAGCCCTGCATCTGCCAGTCTCCTGACAGCTTTTCTAGTCTTGATGGACACTTCCATGGCAGAAGTTACAGTTCATCTAATTATAGCTATGGTTGTGATTGAGTCTGCTACCACTTTCCAACAGATCATGCAGTTAACTTGTGCTGTTGTGTGTCTAACAGTCCCTGACCCTGTGTGATGACTTGGGGTACTTTTTTTGAGACGATTGGTGTGAACAATCTCCAATTGTTCTTACATCATGATTCACATGTGCAGCAATATATTGGGTGGACATCAGATTTCATACAACTTTACAATTTGACTACAGTGAAATGCATCTGGCTGCTGATGATATGGTTGGTGAAAGGGTCATTGGGGTTTCTTTTGCACCTCACTTCATTATCTGTTATTAACACTCTTTGATAGCTTACTACAGTGCCCAAAGCATTTGGCTTAGTTGCTGAATATTTGTCCTGTGATCTCCCACAAATACTACATTTTCTCATGGAAACATAATCATTTGCTATATCATTGCCTTGCATTCACATGTTGATTTGCATGCAAACCTCTCACTCTATGGTCCATCTTCTTCTGACCTTTCTGGTGCAGTTTCAGTGTCACAAGTATATATATATATATCGATCATAATTCTATGCAATCCATTAGCTGAAACTAAAGTATATAAATAAATATCTTGGTGTTTGTAGTAAGTGTTAATCTTAAACCTTTGATTTACATACCTGTAGCAGATGTTCTCCATTGTTGTTGCAGCTACCAATGCCAAATGAATCAGTCCTTACTATTTGAAGGTCAGAGTCAGTATGAACCTTGGCATTGAAGTCACTCAGCATAATATTATATATTTTTTGCAGTATTTAAAATATTCTGAAGAGTTCTGTAAAACTTTTCTCATTCTAGTCAGATTTATCAGTGAAGGCATAGCAACAGATAGCATTCAAGTCTTTACTACCTGTTTTAAATTTAGCTAAAATAAATCTTTCATTAACCCCTTTACAGTTGTGCTTGACTTAGTCAAGAAACAGTCCCCTAATTACAGGTGTGGTACAAAGGCAGGCTTATGTGGTAGGACAGTGTAAATAATTGTTATCCTTTTAGTTCTTTACACTATGATTTTTCCCTTCTTTAAATTTTCAATCAGGCCAAAATTGAGATTTCAGACATGCCAATTTGGAATTGGACAACATAATTAGAGCTCTCTATAATAGCACTGAGTCATGTGTGAGAGTTCGTAAGGCTTGTAGCAATTAAGCATTGCTTCTAGTGTTTGAGAAGGGTGCATTTTGTCTCCTTTTCTCTTTAGTTTGGTGTAAACAGTCTGGATATACGAAAATTTCTGATTTAGATTATGCTGATGATTTAGTACTTTTGGCAAATGATGTTGATGAGACTGGGTAGTAGAGTAGGTTTGGTTATAAACAGAGAGAAAACTAAAGTGATGAAAATTGGTCAGGCAGGCTGTGATTCAGTTAATCTGAATGGTTTCAGTCTTGAGCAGGTGTCACAGTTTAATTACCTTGGGAGCTATGTAACAGATACTGGTGATGTGTGGCATGAGATTAACAGATGAATAGGGATTGCTGCTGGGACTTTTAAGAATCTATGGAGATTGTGGAGAAATAGGCGTATACACCTAAAGACTAAAATTAGACTGTATAATAGTTTGGTTCTTTCTAGGGTTAGTTATGGTAGTGAAACTGACGCTTTGTAAACAAGGTAACTCAAAACTTGATACTTTGATTCTAGATGCTCATGCAGTATCTTGGGCATTAGGTGGCTCAACTTTGTAAGTAATGATGAGGTTAGGCAAAGGAGTTGGCAACCTCCTTTAAGCAGCATATTGTACAGAGAGAGACTCTGTTGGTTTGGCCATGTTGCCCATATGGATAATTATAGATTAGTGAATATAATTATGAACAGTGTGCCTAAAGGCTTCAAAAAGAGAGGGAGACCTAGGATGTGTTGGGCAGACAGTATCAAACAGGACATTGTTAGGATTGGTGTGCAGTGTCCAGATGCAGCAGATGTAGTTCAGGACAGATATGCTAGGAGAACTAAATTGCAATGTCTGGCTAGACCTCTGTAGCCCATGGCTGCTTGAGAATGATGATGATGATATATCTGTCAGTAGTAGGTCAAAATTTAAGATTGCTCAAAATCTCTGAGTGCATGTTCCTACAGCATTTATATTACTGAGTAAATGATTATTGTATTAAATAATTTTGAAAATTTATAATAAAAATAATTATAAAAACTGCCAATATTCTTAGGTGGAAAATCTGTTCCTGATTTCTTCAGCATAATGACAAAGCAATTCACATGTTCAGAGTGGGATTATATAATGCTTCCTGGTTTGGAGATAGAGCAATTGAGAAGATTTTTTCGTCTGTGGGTAAGTGGCTTAAGTTACTTTTTAAGCAAAATGTTAAATTTGCAATATTAAAGAAATTAATGTTTTTTTGCAATATGCAAAATTTATTTTACTCTTGCAAATCATTTTAATCATGACTGGTAGATGTTAAAGAAACTAAAATTAAAATCCAGTATGGTAGTTAGGCATAAACTGGAAGGAGAGCTGTGTACCAATCCCTAGTGATGATGCACAGAAAAGCCAGGTCTAGCACCTAATGTCCGACCCCACCTTCTCGTGGTGCAGGCTGTTAGTACCTTTCAAAAGAGATATTCTCTTTTGGAAGGGAATGGAAGGGGAAGGCTGCCAGTTCAGTATGGCCTACTGATCTGGTCATCTGTGGCCACTTTTTTTTTTTCATCCATGCTGAGGAGTGGTCAACTTCACAGGGAATTATAGATTAGTGAATAGGATTATGAACAGTGTGCCTAAAGGCTTCAAAAAGACCTTATTGATGCTGACAATTTATACCTATTAGACTGGACTTGTTTATGGATTTGAGCTTGATTATTGATCCTGGACTTGCTGCACTGGTGGGCCTCTGTTGAGGGAGAATCTGCCGCTGTGTTTTCTGTTTGCTTCTGGGTTGCCAGCCCTAAGTGAACAGAGGCATGGGATACCTTATATCAGCTGGTGGATAATCCTAATCAGAGGCCATCGCAGGTACCTGAACCTTACTTAGCTAGTTTTGCATCGTCAAGCCTAAACTGGAGTAATGTGCCTCAGACAGGCCATATGGCTCTTGAAAAAGTCCACCTGAAAAGGTGGTGCCTGAAGTTCCTACCAGCATCGATGACTTCAGCCTTTAGCGGAGGAGGAACAGGTCTTTGCCACATGCCTGCGATCAGGGGGCTGTTTGATATTGTTGGCCCTACCAATCTCAATAAACCTAATTTCTTTAAAAATCCTATTAATAATTTTCTTTCTGCAGGAACGTGGAATGTGAGGACATTACATAGAGATTATTCTCTTGATGTTCTCATGCAGGAATTCCAGCACTATAACCTAGATATTCTAGGCTTGCAAGAGACCAGATGGACAGGTAAAGGTGAGATACTTAAAAATAACTTTAAATTTCTCTTTACAGGGAAGGAGGATGGAAAGCATCACCAAGGCGTGGGTCTGCTGCTCAGCAGACATGCTAGTGATGCTCTTCTAGGATATGAGCGCATTAATGAAAGGTTTCTTACAGCAAAATTTCAGAGAAGCATTAAAGACTTGAATGTTATCTGCTGTTATGCCCCCACTGAGGATGTCGATGAGGATGAGAAGGATAGGTTTTACGGACAACTTCAGGATATTTTGAATTCTTTCAAGAAAGGAAATATTACCCTTGTTCTAGGTGACTTCAATGCCAAAGTTGGTACTGACTCTGACCTGTGGGGAGGAGTAATAGGCCCTTTTGGTATTGGTAGCTGCAATTGCAATGGGCAACGTCTCCTACAGGTAAGTAAACTCAATGGTTTCAGAATAACTAATACTTATTACAAACACCGGGACATACATAAATAGACATGGGTTTCACCTGATGGACTGCATAAGAATATGATTGATTACATATTAATTAACAGAAAATGGGCTAGTTCTGTTAGGAATACCAGGGCATATAGGGGAGCTGAAATTGGATCTGACCATTACCTTGTTAAAAGTGTCTTGCAACTTAAAAAGTGTTGTGCTAAAGTTAAAAAAATTACCTTTAATACCGAAGCTCTGAAAGACCCAGTTATAGCTAAAGCTTACCATGATAGGTTATGTAGTCATTATGACAGTCATGGTTTGCTTACTACTGAAGTTGAGGAAGAATGGGGCCATTTTAAACGGGCTTTTTTGGAAACTAACAGTACTCTTTTAGGGAAAAGGAGCAGAGGAGGCAGAATTATTTCAGTGATAAGGCACTTGAGCTTATTTCAGAAAGAAAGAATTGCAGGAATGTCCTTAATCAATACCCTACTAGTCCTAATAGACAGCATTACAAATAGCTTAATAAACATGTAAAGGATCAGTTAGCTGCTGAGAAGAATCTTTGGCTTGATGGCTTGGCTGACAAAGCCGAGGAAGCAGTTAGACAGCAGAACAGCAGAGAGCTTGTAACGCTCCAAAGAAATGCAAAATACTTTTAAGTTTGGACCCTTTTTCTGATCCAATTAGTTTTATGCTCCAGATAGCTGAGACGGGTGCCAGGCAATAATTAACAAATTGCCAAAAAAATAGAATAAGTTAAATTAATTTTCAAAATACCAGCGAGCGTTAATGAGTAAGAATCCGAAAATGATTGTCAAGTTAAATATCTAAATATAATCAAAACTTAATTCACGTTGCTCAAGAGAAAAAATTAGTAAAGACTCAAAAGGTTTAAATAACAAACAAATTTATTTCCAAAAATCACTCACCAAAACTTCAATGAAGAAGATACATCAACTGAGCACTCTTCCGTGCTACATGCTTATGATCTTACAACTCACTGTGCTATGTGCTCTTACTTGTGCTATCTCACTATTCTCCTTACTATATGCTTCTGTGACAACATGTCATCAGACTTTTAACAAGAGCCGAATGTGTCATGTTGCATGCTGGGAAAGACATTTACATAAAATGACGAGCGACGCAAGCTATGACACAAGAGGGGGCGTGTCCTTGTGCACGTGCTTTAGCGAGTGACAGTCGGAAGATCCGAGTTGCGCATGCGCAACTCCTAACTCTTGGAAACGAGCGCTGTGATGCCAAAAAGGAAATAAAAATCCCCAAAATGATAAATATAACGTAAATTAAAAAAACTGGTTAAGGTAAAGCAAAAGTGAACGATGGGGTATCACAACTCCCACTTCCAAAGGGAGTCAAAAGATTTGACCTAACAGATTTTGACGAGCAAATTTTGAATAAAGGACACATCTTACGTCATTTACACATGGCTGAACATAAATAAGTAAAAGTTTGCTAGCGCAAATTTTGATAAGACGAACTATTCTCACTTTGACACAATTTTCCAACACAACCAAAGGTACCTCCTCCCAATTCCTCCTATCAAAAATGTGTATCAGCTAACCTATTGTAAATGCATACCAGTGGCTGTGACAGTTAACTGTATACTAGCATAATCGGTCTACCTAGTATCACATTCTAATGCAAACTCGAAATTGGCATAATTTGAACTGTACAGTGAAAAGGTTAATATACTCCTATCTTCCTTAACGTCTAGAAAGGTTAAAGACATGAAAAGAAAAAAAAAAGTTTACATTTGCTGCTAGCGGGGTGATAACTTCCACTTATCCCCTAACCACAATCAAAAAATACGTGAGCGTTAATTCTTCTCCTAAATCACATAAAATAATGGGTATTCGAACACCGTTATCTCCTCCTAATTACATCAAATACGCAAAGCTAAGAAAATTCAAATTTTTACAAACAAGTGGGATTGTAATCATCTGCTAATTCTTCTCCTATACACAGCAATCGCGAGCTAGCTGAAATAAAACAATCATTAGATACCTCCCCCTTCAGAGCTAACGTCCCCCTCCCAAAGGAGTTATGCTGGTGACAACTCGGTCACCAGATTTGGCCATTTGGGGACAGCTCCAAAAAGGTACACAAAAAAAAATCCAAATTCTGCCGTCGTCATCATGGTCAGCTCATATATATACCAATAAATACTGCCAATGTCATCCCAAAAATTACGCATCATTAACACATAAATATCACTGATGACACTGAAGAGATTTAAACACATATACATAAATCGTATCTAAGAATAAAGAAAAAAAGTGTAAATAATTTATAATATACGGCGATAGCATTTCAGCCAATCACTTTTACATGAATCTCATTTTTTTACATACATAAATTCACTTGGGAATGCACATTATGTTACATTACAAAATTAAAAAATGAAAAAATATTAAATCACTAATTCTCTTTCACTCTCCTCATTCATATCCATAAACATTTTACAATTTCTAAACTTCCCAATATCGACTTACAAAATTTTCAGCTATCAGTCAGCTGAAACGAAAAAATCTACAAAAATACCCTTTAAATCACGTTAATACAATATAACACTTAGAACTTCGATGAACAAGAATACAAAAAAATTCTATTCACACAGTATAAACTCGAACTACAGTAAATTCACTTTTCAAAAATAAATATCGAAACTCCAAAGTTTCAACAAGAATTTAAACATTGCTAACTATATAAATCACAATGAAGCTTCTTCTTTGTCTTCATCTATTCCAGAGAAAAGAGAACATTTATAAATCAACAAGTGCCAAGTGAAAGAATAATAATATACTTAAATTTCATTGTTGGCACTCCGTGGAGATAAATCATCCAGTCCGGTTCCGATGACATCTTTCCGTCGTCGTTGGCTTGCTTCACATAAAATCGTTGCTGGAGATCTCGCTTGTGACATCATCTTTGCTATGTTGACTGCTTTGCTGCCGGTTGTCGCTCTGCAGGAAAGATTTTCACTTCAAGGGAAAGATTTTGGCCTTAAGTGGACTGGAGATACGAAAATTTCTGATTTAGATTATGCTGATGATTTAGCGTTTTTCGCAAATGATGTTGATGAGATGAACTCTTTCATTCGAGCTGTTGATGAGACTGGTAGTAGAGTAGGTTTGGTTATAAACAGAGAGAAAACTAAAGTGATGAAAATTGGTCAGGGAGGTTGTGATTCAGTTCATCTGAATGATTGCAGTCTTGAGCAGGTGTCACAGTTTAATTACCTTGGGAGCTATGTAACAGATACTGGTGATGTGTGGCATGAGATTAACAGATGAATAGGGATTGCTGCTGGGACTTTTAAGAATCTATGGAGATTGTGGAGAAATAGGCATATACACCTAAAGACTAAAATTAGACTGTATAATAGTTTGGTTCTTTCTAGGGTTAGTTATGGTAGTGAAACTTGGACGCTGTGTAAACAAGATAACAGGAAACTAGATGCTTTTGATTCTAGATGCTTATGTAGTATCTTGGGTATTAAGTGGTTTAACTTTGTAACTAATGATGAGGTTATGCAAAGGAGTCTGCAACCTCCTTTAAGCAGCATATTGTGCAGAGAGAGACTCCGCTGGTTTGGCCATGTTGCCCATATGGATAATTGTAGATTGGCGAATAGGGTTATGAACAGTGTGCCTGAAGGCCTCAGAAAGAAGGGGAGACCTAGGATGTGGTGGGCAGACAATGTCAAACAGGACCTTGTTAGAATTGGTGTGCAGTGGCTGGATGCAGCAGATGTAGCTCAGGACAGATATGCTTGGAGAATTAAACTGCACGGTCTGGTTGAACCTCTGTAGCCCATGGTTGCTTGAGGATGATGATGATGATGATATTTTCTGTTGGTGATATAACCAAGTGCTATGTTAGAAATCTGACATACACAACACATTGTATCCAAACACAAGTACTATGTAGCTATTGAAAGTGCTGATCAATGCATCACTTGTTAGTGCTCATCAGGAAGTCTCTACATAAGGATTAATTTACTTCCTTTGATCTTTATTTTAAATATGAAAAACAGTATAATTTAGAAATGTGCAATTATTATCAATTTCTTTATATCTAAATGTATCATATTTCTCTTTCATGTTGTTTGTATTGTTTAAATATTGAAATTTAACTACCTGTAAATTTATGAACATTTAATAAACTAGTGGTTTCCAACTTTTTTTGGCTTGAGGATCTAGGTCTTATCTACAAAATGATCAGATACAAGTTTCCTAACAGCTTGATAT
This sequence comes from Ryuthela nishihirai, assembly GCA_038380435.1. Lineage (NCBI taxonomy): Eukaryota > Metazoa > Arthropoda > Arachnida > Araneae > Heptathelidae > Ryuthela > Ryuthela nishihirai. Next base: position 36,859,038 of record JAWZYU010000031.1, read on the forward strand.
TTGTTATCTACAGTTTTCTTCATTTTAGAACATTCAAAGTGAAAACTGGCAAAGAACTGTCATTTAAGAAAGTCATTTCTACTGGTATACCCCAAGGATCATTTCTTGACCCAACCCTGTTTAATATATTTGTATCTGATATTCCTGAAATCTCCAAGGTCAGACTTGCTCTTTATGCAGATGATACTGCATTTCAAGCTTCATCACTCTCAATTGATCTGCTGTAGGAAAACTTCAAGAATCTCTCTATACATTTGAGAATTGGTGTACAAAGTGGAGGATAAGTATCAATACTGAGAAAAGTACAGCAGTGCTCTTGATTCACAAGAGGGTGCATGAAATTGCACCAGTGGGAATGTTTGATAAGAAAATACAATGGAAGGAATCTGTCATATATTCAGGTGTCACAATTCACCAAAAACTGAACTGGATTTGCCATTATACAAAAGCCATCAATAAAGCTAGAGCAGCTGAGATTTGCCTTTACCCTCTGATGGCTAAAATACTCTAAGCTCTCACCCCAGAATAAATTGCTATCATACAAAATAATTTGTAGTCCCATTCTTACATATGTCTCACAAGTTTGGGGATATTGTTAGCTACAAGAAAAGTGCAAATTTTTCAAGACAAAATTCTATGATCAGCTTTAGCAGCTCTATCTTTCACAGAGATCTTTGCATTCCTATGATAGATGAGTTTATCAAAAATTCAGCAGCTCAATTTTTCAAACAGGCTGAAGAGATCATACTCATCTGATTTCTGAAACTGTCAGGTATGAACACGTGCCATCAAAAATTCAAAATACCCAAATCTATTTTAAGTTTCCCTTTGATTCTCACTTGGATTTTGTGTCTTTTAGCATTTGGGCACCAAGATTTCTTGGTTTATTTTGTCTTTGTTCGTGCTATTGGCACTATACAAGACAAAAGAGATTATGGACTAATCCTAGCCCAGTGCTCTGTAGTGTTATTGTTATACCTATAATCCATGATCTATTGGCTTGAGGGACTCCTTTTACAATTGAAAATTTTCACTGGCACTCCTAAGTTATTGTATTTGGTTCTATAATATTATATTTGAAAGATATACATGACAATTAATATTTTATGTTATATATTAAAAGAAAGCAGTGTATAGATTGAAGAGATTTTTTCCGATGTATTTATTCATATATTAAGGACGATATTATTCTGAATTTAACTTCGATCAATTTTAGAGGAAAAATTGTTTTGAGCCAGGTGGGATACAAACCCATGATCTCCTGATAACGTCATGTGCTCTGGAGCACTAAACTACCAGCCACTTATTAAGATTTCCTTTAATTGATGCTATAAACTTTCTACCAACAGTACACAATTCTCCATGTCTCATGAAAGTATTGTCGCAGCTGCTCTCAGCCTCAAGAAATAATGACAAGCATGTCATGAAGATGGTATACTCAGAATATTCTTGCTGTGTACTCAGAATATACTTGCATCTTCATGACATGCTTGTCATTGTTTCTTGAGGCTGATAGCAGTTGGGACAATACCTTCATGAGACATGGAGAATTCCGTACTGTTGGTAGAAAGTTCATAGCATCAATTAGAGGAGAACTTGATCAGTGGCCGGTAACTCCAGAGCTCCTGACATATTATCAGGAGGTCATGGGTTCATATACCACCTAGTTCAAGACAATTTATCCTCTAAAATTGATCGAGTTAAATTCAGGGTGATATTTTCCTTAATATGCAAAGCAGTGTAATTTTATATTTGCTATAACAGTGGAGTAAACAGTAAAAGTGCAAAATTTTTTTGTTACTGTTATACTGCTTTTATTTGGAGAGGGAAAGAGGAGAATTTGTTGATTTGGTGGTCACTAATTCTCTCCTTGGATGCCCTGGTGCTCTGCTCTCAGAAAGGCAAACCCCTGCTATAAACTAATATTTTAATGTAGTAATAAAGTAGCAGTTTGGGTATCTAAATTCTAAAAAAAAATAAAGGAAGAATAGTTATTATATTATTTTATATTTGCTTATAACGGTTAATGTCTGTTTAACCTTCCAAGTGTATACTGCTAGTCCAATCTCTATGTCCTAATCACCATGGGCAGAGAAAACAGGTTTCAGCCACCTGGAGAGTTAACGTAGAGCACTTTCACCAAGTTTTTAAATAGTTTATACAAAGCTGAATTTGTTTTAGGAAACAGTGCATTATGATAGAAGAAAGGGTTTTATTTGTGAGTGATGTTATATATGTTATAATTTGTTGAAAAGTAATTAATGCTTTTTTGTTTGTTCCTAAAATGCACTGTTTTAAATATATTTTTACAGTGCCTAAAAGAAAGTTATGTGAAAGCTTTAGGCATTGGCATTACTTTTAGTTTGAAGCGTCTAAGTTTCCATTGCCCCACAAAAGAACTACAAAAAGATGTGATTACTTTGGACACAGAACTTTACGTAGATGGCCAACTTGAATGCAATTGGAAATTTCAAGAAACACTTCTTGATAGAGATCATTGTGTTGCTGTTGCCATTGGAAATAGGAAGGTTTGTTTCTCTTTATATATTTGATAAAGCATATCAAACTTGTGGTTCATTTGTTACTTTTCCCCAGCTTTCAGACAGGTTAGTTCGACCAACAAGTTATACAGCATGGATCTTGTTTTAGGGTCATTCCATGTCACTTCAGCCAAGTCATGGCACCACTCATCTCAGAATTTTGCAAAATTGGTAGGGAGGTACTTCTTATCATCATCATCATCATCATCCTCAAGCAGCCATGGGCTACGGAGGTCCAACCAGACCGTGCAATTTAGTTCTCCAAGCAAGTCTATCCTGAGCTACATCTACTGCATCTGGCCACTGCACACCAATTCTAACAAGGTCCTGTTTGACATTGTCTGCCCACCGCATCCTAGGTCTCCCCTTCCTTCTGAGGCCTTTAGGCACACTGTTCATAACCCTATTCGCCAATCTATAATTATTCATACGAGCAACATGGCCAAACCAACGGAGTCTCTCTCTGCACAATATGCTGCTTAAAGGAGGTTGCAAACTCCTTTTCCTAATCTCATCATTAGTTACAAAGTTGAACCACCTAATGCCCAAGATACTGCGTAAGCATCTGGAATCAAAAGCATCTAGTTTCCTGTTATCTTGTTTACAAAGTGTCCAAGTTTCACTACCATAACTAACCCTAGAAAGAACCAAACTATTATACAGTCTAATTTTAGTCTTTAGGTGTATACGCCTATTTCTCCACACTCTCCATAGATTCTTAAAAGTCCCAGCAGCAATCCCTATTCGTCTGTTAATCTCATGCCGCACATCACCATTATCTGTTACATAGCTCCCAAGATAATTAAACTGTGACACCTGCTCAAGACTGCAACCATTCAGATTAACTGAATCACAGCCTGCCTGACCAATTTTCATCACTTTAGTTTTCTCTCTGTTTATAACCAAACCTACTATACTACCAGTCTCATCAACGGCTCGAATGAAAGAGTTCATCTCATCAACATCATTTGCCAGAAGGGCTAAATCATCAGCATAATCTAAATCAGAAATTTTCCTATCTCCAGCCCATTTAAGGCCAAAATCTTTCCCTTGAAGTGAATTTCGCATAACATAATCAATAACCAAGCTAAAGAGAAAAGGAGACAAAATGCACCCTTGTCGAACACCAGAAGTAATGCTAAACCAATTGCTACAAGCCTTACCAACTCTCACACACGACTCAGTGTTATTATAGAGAGCTTTCATAATGTTAACTAACTTGTCTGGTATACCATATGATCTCACAATCAACCACAAATTATGACGATCAACAGAGTCGAAAGCCTTTTTGAAATCAACAAAGCTAGCAACCAAAGGTTTCTGAAACTCTAAACATTTCTCAAGAATCTGCCTAAGTGAAAATATCTGATCTACACATCCCCTACCACTTCTGAATCCACATTGCTCATCACGCAATTGCCTGTCAACCAGATTCTTAATTCTATTAAGCACAATCATGGAAAGAAGTTTACCTGGAACAGAGAGTAGGCTGATACCCCTATAGTTATCACAAGAACTGCGATCACCTTTTTTGAAAATAGGGATAACAATAGCTCTGGTAAAATCCTTAGGAACCATGCCTTTATCATAAAAGATATTCAGAATTTCAGTCATCCAAGTGGTACCCGAAACATTCCCAGCTCTAAGCATTTCCGTAGTAATTTCATCTACCCCTGGGGATTTATGAAGTTTAAGTTTAGAAACAGCCAAACTAACTTCAGATTGTGTTATAGGGCCAACATTAAAGCCACCAATGCATCTATCATCATTGCAAACAATGGGAGTAGAACTAACTACATTGTTTAGAACATCACTGAAATGCTCAGCCCACCTAGCCATGACAGAATCCTCCCCTTCTATAACCTTACCTTGTTTATCCTTCAATCCTTGTATGCCTGTCCGTTTTCTACCACACAAAACATTAACTATCTGGTACAGCTCTCTGCTGTTGTGCTGTCTAACTGCTTCCTCGGCTTTGTCAGCCAAACCATCAAGCCAAAAATTTTTATCAGCAGCTAACTGATCCTTTACAAGTTTATTAAGGTCTCTGTAATGCTTTCTATTAGGACTAGTAGGGTATTGATTAAGGGCATTCCTGCAGTTCTTTCTTTCCGAAATAAGCTCAAGTGCCTTATCACTCAGATAATTTTGCATCTTCTGCTCCTTTTTTCCTAAAAGAGTACTGTTAGTGTCCAAAAAAGCCTGTTTAAAATGATCCCATTCTTCCTCAACTTCAGTAGTAAGCAAACCATGACTGTCATAATGACTAAGTAACCTATCATGGTAAGCTTTGGCTATAACTGGATCTTTCAGAGCTTCAGTATTAAAAGTAAATTTTTTAACCCTAGCACAACACTTTTTAAGTTTAAGTTGCAACACACTTTTAACAAGGTAATGGTCAGATCCAATTTCAGCTCCCCTATATGCCCTGGTATTCCTAACAGAACTAGTCCATTTGCTGTTAATTAATATGTAATCAATCATATTCTTATGCAGCCCATCAGGTGAAACCCATGTGTACTTATGTATGTCGCGGTGTTTGTAATAAGTGTTAGTTATTCTGAATCCATTGAGTTTACTTACCTGTAGGAGACGTTGCCCATTGCTATTGCAGCTACCAATACCAAAAGGGCCTATTACTCCTCCCCAAAGGTCAGAGTCAGTACCAACTTTGGCATTGAAGTCACCAAGAACAAGGGTAATATCTCCTTTCTTGACAGAATTCAAAATATCCTGAAGTTGTTCATAAAACCTATCCTTCTCATCCTCATCGGCATCCTCAGTGGGGGCATAACAGCAGATAACATTCAAGTCTTTAACGCTTGTCTGAAATTTTGCTGTAAGAAACCTTTCATTAATGCACTCATATCCTAGAAGAGCATCACTAGCGTGTCTGCTGAGAAGCAGACCCACGCCTTGGTGATGCTTTTTGTCGTCCCTCCCTGAAAAGAGAAATTTAAGATTATTTTTACGAATCTGACCTTTATCTGTCCATCTGGTCTCTTGCAAGCCGAGAATATCTAAATTATAACGGTGGAATTCTTGTGTGAGGACATCAAGAGAAAAAGCTCTGTGCAGAGTCCTCACATTCCAACTACCTATGGAGAGAAAATGGTTAGTGGGATGTTTAAAGAAACTATGTTTATTGAGAGAGGGAATGCCGACAATATCAAACAGCCCCCTAATCGCAGACATGGGGCAAAGACCCGTTCCCCCACTACTAAAGGCTGAAGCCATCTACACTGGAAGACTTCCTCCAATGTAGAATTTGACGATGCCAATAGAAGCAAAGAGTTCAGGTGCCTGCGATGACTTCTGCTCAGGATTATCCACCAGCTGATAAACATATCCTGTGGATCTATTCACTTGGGGCTGTCAACCCACAAACAAAAAGAAAACACAGCGGAAGATTTTCCCTCCACAGAAGCCCACCAGTGCAGCAAAATCAGGATCCATAATCAAGCTCAGAGCCATATATCTGTCCAGTCCAGTAGGTTTATATGGTCAGCACCAGGACCCTGTGTGGTTGACCACTCCTCAGCAGGGTAGAAAAAAAAGAAAAGTAGCCATAGTTGTCCAGATCAGTAGGCCACACTAATCTGGCAGCCCTCCCCTTCCGTTCACTTCCACAAGAGAGTATCTCTTTTGAAAGTTACTAACGGTCCGCACCACGAGAAGGCGGGGTTGGACATTAGGTGCTAGGCCTGGCCGGTTCTATGCATCATCACAGGGGATTGGTGCATAGCTCTCCTTCCAGTGACTACCTAGCTACCATTAACTAAAATTTGTGATTTCTACATCATATAGTTTTTGGAATACAGCATTTTAAATTTTGGGCAAAATTCATCATCTGCAGCAAAGTAGTGCCATGACACATTTTAAAATTCCTGTATAACTGCATCCCATTACAGAGAAAATGATGTACACTGCACTTGTGGAGTATTGTATACAGATTTCAAAATTATCTTGAACTTTATTTTGAGTGTTTTATATTTATAATCAGTGAAATAAATTGAAATGTATCAAATTTTTTAAAACTAATTAATTAAACAGGATGTATTTAAAATGGCACAGGTAAGCTTAAGTTAAAATGTGGCTGTAAATGACTCTTAATATGTGACCTCATATCAAAGCAGAAATAGTGAATACTGAACTGATTTTTGGGTAAAAGAAATATTCCAACACATCAGAGGCATTGTATTTTTTCCCAACATTCAATATTTTCTAACTTGCAAACAGGTGTCTGATTAAACTGTAATTGAGATATGTTGCTCCAATAATTACAAATAATACATAAAAATTAAGATGTTTGTAAAAAAACGAATTTCTGAGAAAATGGCCACCATCATCTGATATTTGTTTAATCATTAAAAGGATGAATATGAAATAAAGGAGCAGTAAATGATATTATGCAGCAAATATGGAATTAATGAGCTTAATTGTCACAATGAAACAAAAAATGGTTTATGTAAATGCCCCCAATTTAATCACTAAAAAGAAATTTATCTAATTTTGAAGAAAGTTACATTTTGTTTTCTGGGTTCCGTGTGAAATCAACCAGTGGGAAAAAAAAATTGGATACCCACCATTCCAGATTTCTGTTCAATTTGATGAAAAGGTATGGTTATGTGAGTTAAGAAACTAATTTTTGGCTTCTGTTGGATTGTTTAATTCCAGGGTATAGTGAACTTTCGATGAGTGTTTCTACACACGATGAATGTTGGTTAGTGTCTTGTTAACAGCTGTTTATTGTTATGTTGGTTCTATTTAAGCTAAAGCAATGCAACTTGCCCATCTTTATGTTAGGTTTGCCAGGAAATGTGGCTGTAAATTGTTAGGTTTTGCCAGGAAATGTGGCAGGATATGCCAGTGCAAAAACTCTTCCTGGTACATGCAGCATTCATTATTTTGTACCCAAATCCACAACTAAGGTCGAAACAAAATGCACAGACCTTAATCAGCATGTTAGTTTTATATTTGATGTTTCCAGCAATAAATAAACAATTCCTCCATATTTATTTACTGGCTGTTAACAGCTTGCATATGTAATGTACAAAAGTATTTGTGCTTAGCCAGACTATCAACCATAATGAAGGTGATGTTATTATGAAATTTGTACCCCCTCAAGGACCAGCATGTTCTTTTACTAGACTTTGCATGATGTTGTATGCTATGTGCCATGTGTGTGTGTCCTGACAGCTCCAATCACTAGGAGTTCTAAACGAACATTTTACTTCCTGAAGAAAGAAATTCATATTGCACAAAGAAAATATTTAGCAATTGTTCAGTCACTTAGGTCAACAAGAATTGGAATAATGAAGTATTTAAATATATGACTTCATATTAAGGTACATTATGCATTTTACGAAATTCGCACATATATCAGGGCGGGGGTAGCTCAGTCAGTAGTGTACCAGTGTGTAATCTGCAGTTCCCAGGTTTGAGACCCACTTGGGTCAGCATTGAGATTATTCTCTGCAAAACTCTCCACACAGCCCACGGTCAGTAGGGTACACCGATGGACCATTAAGCCATGGCCCCATGTGTACAAAAGTCATACTCTGTGCATGTTAAAGAACACATTGGATGGCCTTGATGGGAGGCTACCATCTGTTTCCCAACAGCTGTCCAGTGGATCCCATCCCAACCTCTGAGCCCTCGGGGTCCTTGTGACCTGGACATTTAGCCCATTGTGTGCAAAAAAATGCTGCTCAGAGGTAAAACAACTCAACCACACATTTTTTATTTACAAGCAACTCAAGACTCAAAGTTGTTTGAAGGATTTAAGCTCACTTGATAAGGTTTCGACATAATAGCACAAATTTTGTTTTCACATCCTTTTGCCATCTCTTGCATTTTTTTCTTATTTAGTGATAAACATGGAAAGGTTGAAAGTGGAGAAATCTGTCATGGCTAGGTGGGCTTCATTTAAGAGATGTTCTAAACAATGTTGGATATTTGTATTCCCATGCAATGTGATGAAGATAGATGCATTACTGGCTTTAATGTTGGCTCTAAATCACATTCTGAAGTTACTTTGGCTATCTCTACATTAAAACTGCATAAATCTTCGGAGGTGGCTGAAATGCTTATACCTGGGAACATTTGTGTTGTCACATGGTTAACTGAAATGTTGTTTTTTTTATGATAAAGTTGTATTCCTAAGGATTTTACTACAGCTATTATTTGCATTTTTAAAAAAGGTGATCATAGTTTTTGTGTTAATTATAGGGGAATTAGTCTACTATCTGTTCCAAGTAAAGTTCTTTTCATGATTATGCTTAATAGAATTAAGAATTTGATTGATGAATAATGCATGATGAACAGTGTGGATTCAGAAATGCTAGGGGATGTATAAATAAAATATTTTCACTTAGGCAGATTCTTGAGAAATGTTTAGAGTTTCAAAACCTGTGGTTACTAGTTAATAGATTTCAAAAAGGCTTTAGACTCTGTTGATCATCATAAATTGTTGTTGAACTTTAGATCATATGGCAAGTTGGCATAATGAGTTGGATTGTTTTACCTGAGCATCATTTTTTTTGCATACAATGGTCTAAATGGCCAGGTCACAAGGACCCCGAAGGTTCAGAGAAGGTTAGGAGATGGGGATCCTCCTCATCAAGGCCATCCACCAGCATGTTCTTTAATGCTCACAGGGTGTATGGGGTGGGGTCAGTAGCATGCCAAGCTCGTGATCTGTAGTTCCCAGGTTCGAGTGCCAGCTGGGTCAGTATTGAGATTTATCTCCCCAAAATTCCCCACCCTGCCCACGGTCAGTTGGGGACACCAATGGGCTTGGAAAGGCCGCCATCTGTCAGATGGTACATTAAGCCATGGCCCTGTATGTAGCAGAGATGTACCCTGTGCACATTAAAGAACATGCTGGATGGCCTTTGTGGGAGGCTACCATCTGTCTCCCAACAGCTGTTCCAGTGGGTCCCCTCCCCCAACCTTCTCTGAGCTTTCAGGGTCCATGTGACCTGGCCATTTAGCCCATGGTATGCAAAAAAGTGCCACTCACAGGTAAAACAACCGAACCCAACTCACAGGGTATGGCTTTCCTGCACACAAGGGGCTATGGCTTTATGTCTCATTCTATGGAAAGCAGCCTTTCCAAGCCCATTGGTGTACTTTACTGACTCAGGGCAGGGAGTTTTGCAGAGATAAATCTCAATGCTAGCCAAGGTAGGACTCAAACCTGGGAACAACAGATTACAAATCTGGCAACCTATCGACTGAGCCAAACCCTGCCCCAGTTAGCATAATGAAAGTTCTATAATAACACTGAGTCATTTATCAGAGTTGGTAAGGCTTGTAGCAATTGGTTTAGCATTGCTAATGTAGTTAGACAAGGGTACATTTTTCTCCTTTTCTCTTTAGTTATTGATTGTGTTATGTGGAATTCTTTGTAAGGGAAAGATTGTGCCCTTAGATGGTCTAGAGATCTGAAAATTTCTGATTTAGATTATACTGATGATTTGGCTTTGTTGGCTAATGATGTTGATGAGACTGGTAATAAAGTAGGTTTGGTGATAAACAGAGATAAAACTAAAGTGATGAAAATTGGTCAAGCAGATGGTGCTTCAGTTGCTTTGAATGGCTGCACTCTTGAGCAAGTGTCTCAGTTTAATTATCTTGGGAGCTATGTAATAGATACTGGTGATGTGCAGCGTGAGATTAACAGACGAATAGGGATTGCTGCTGAGTCTTTTAAGAATCTACGGAGAGTAAGAAAAAATGGGTATAGATACCTAAAGACTAAAATTAGGCTGTACAATAGTTTGGTTCTTTCTGAGGTTAAGTATGGTAGCGAAACTTGGACAGTTTATAAGCAGGATAACAAGAAACTTGATGCCTCTGATTCTAGATGCTTATGCAGTATCTTGAGCATTAGGTGGTTTGACTTTGTAAGTAATGATGAGGTTAGAAGAAGGAGTCAGCAACCTTCTTTGAACAGCATATTGTGCAAAGAGGAACTGTGTTGGTTTGCCCATGTTGTCTGTATGTATAGCTGTAGATTGGTGAATAGGGTTATGAACAGTGTGCCTAATAAACGCCTCAGGAAAAGGGGGCTCATTCCCCCAAGACTTGAGATGGCCACACTCCTACAATGGAATTGTCATGGATCCCAGAGGAATATTGATCACATCAAGGCCATCCTGAGGGTACACAAGCTTGCAGGAAACATACTTGCAGACAGCCAACGATCTCACAATCTTGCACTTCTTCCTCATTTGCTGGACTGGGATGGAGATGGACCATCCTGTGGGGATGTTGCTATCCTTATGAGCAACCATTCTCCATTCCAGGTCATTCGTTTGACCACCACCCTTGAGGTGGCAGCAATCTGCCTCTTTATAAGATTTTCTTTGACTGTTTTCTCCCTCTATGACTCGGAAACATCATCTGGAAAATCCTTGATGACCTTGTCTTGCAGCTGCTGGCTCCCTTCCTCATTTGGGGACTTCAATGGAACAGTCCTCTTCAGAGCAGTACTGACATAAACAGGCAATGGCTCCTGAATCCTACATTCTCCCTGTTGAACACTGGTTGTCAATACCTAGTTTCATTCCCCAATCTGCACATTTCCTGCCTTTGATCTCATCATTTATTCCTCCTAGATCTTGCCACTTTTTATATGAAAATTGAGGACAACCCATATGGTAGTGATCACCTCTCCATAATATGTACCATCACTTGTGGAGGTGGAGGGTGGAGGGCTTGTGACCCTTCTCAAGTGATCATGATGGAGGATTGATTGGGCTGAACTGGAGTGTTTTTGAACTCCTTGTGAATTTGATGAATACTCAGTCAGTCAGAAGCCAATCATTATTGCAGTGGCAGAGATGACGGACTGTATCATCCATACAGCTGCCTCTGAAATTCCTCAAACTTTGACATGGTATCCTCGATTTTCCAAACTGTGGTAGAATCCTGACCGATGGACTTGGAAAGACCACTCGGGAGAACCATATCCTGTGCACATTAAGGAACACGCTGGAGGGCCTTGATGGGAGGCCACCATCTATCTCCTAACAACTGTCTAGTGGTTCCCCTCCCCCAACTTTTTCTGAGCCCTTAAGCATCCTTGTAGTCTGGCCATTTAGCCCATTGTGTACCAAAAAGTGCAGCTCAGAGATAAAACAACTCAACCCAATAAATAATAAATCCACAGAGTTACCTGTTGACTTTGTAGTCAATATATGATAACTATTTAGTTTTCTGGAGAGATGTGGGTTTGAGTCCCACACATCAGCAAAACTTTTTTCCACAAAAACTATTTATTAAAATAAAACTAGTCATCTTTCTTGCTAAATATATGATTATTTTAGAAAATTCATAGTTAAATGCTGATTAATTTGTATATAACATACAATAATTCGTTTCATTTAGTTATTTGTCAAAAAAAGTTATAAAGTAAATTTTTTGGCTGAGCATAGTGGAAAAAATAGCTGGGCCTCTGGGTATAAACCAGATTTTCAAGCAGGTTAATGAAAGATTCCTTAAAACTAAGATTAAAGACTTGAATGTTATGTGTTATTATCCTCAACAGAGGACTCTGATAAGAATGAGAAAGACAAGTTTTATGGTGACAACTTCAGGATATTTTAAATTATGTCAAGAAAGGTGATATTACTCTTGTGTTAGGTGACTTCAGTGCTCAAGTTGGTACTGCCTCTGACGTTTGGTCAGAAGTGATAGGTGTTTTTTGGCAGCGGTAATTACAGTGACAATGAGGAATGTCTCCAAAAACTAAGTAAACTTTATAGTGTTACTTATTCTCAAACCATTAACACTTGGACATCAAAAAATACATATAGGTTTCACCTGATGGGTTCCATAGGAATGTAATGAATTATATGTTATTAATTAACAGCAAATGATCAACATTCGATCATTGTAATCGTTTCTGTGTATTAGTTTTTATTAAATAAATTTTTATTTGTGTTGCCAGATGCATTTTTTTTACTACATGACTCTAAAAAAGTCCTATTAAAATGAAACATATGGTCTTTTTTTGTTAAATATTATAATTTCAGAAAATCCAGAATGAAATGCTGATTAATTTGGCATACAATATGCCATAATTCCTTTCATTAGTTATTTGGCAAAAAAGTTCTAAAGTAAGTTTTTTTGGCTGAGCATAGGCAGAAAATAGCTTGGCCCCTGGATAGAAACCTGTTTTCAGGCTGAACACTGGAAGGGTTAATAAATATGACAATCGTGGTTTATTTATTACTGAAGTTGAGGAAGAATGGGACCATTTTAAACAGGCTTTCCTTGAAACTTCTAATACTTTTTTAGGTATAAAGAAGCAGAGGAGACAGTTATTTGAGTGATAAAGCAGGAGCCTATTTTTGAAACAAAGAACTGCAGGAATACCTTCGTAGTCATAACAGAAAGCATTACCAAAAGCTTAATAAACATTTAAAGGGGCAGTAACATGTGATAAGAATTTTTGGCCTGATTGCTCTCCTGACAAAGAGGAAGCAACTAGACAGTAACAGCAGAGAACTGCACCAGATAGTTAATGTTTTGTGTGGGAAGTAACAGGCAAGTACACAGAGATTGAGTGATAAACATGGTAGGGTAATTGAAGGTGAGTATTCTGTTTAGGCTAGATGAGCTGAATATTTCAGTGATGTTTTAAACAATGTGGCTAGTTCTACTCCCATTGTTTGTAATGATTATACATGCATTACTGGCTTTTAATATTGGCCCATATATCACAGTTTGAAGTTATATTGACTGTCTTGAATTGAAACTACACAAATCACTAGGGTTAAATGAAATTACTACTGAAATGCTAGAGTTGGGAATACTTCTGTTGTCACCAGCTGACTGAAATTTCGATTTTTTTTTATCATAAAGGTATCTGTAAAGATTTTACTACAGATACTTTTTGAGTTTTCCAAAAGATGTGATTGCACTTCTAATAATTACAGAGCCATCAGTTTACCTACTTTTCACAGTAAAGTTCTCTGCATTGTATTTAATTAAGAATTTGGTTGATAGACAACTTCAAGGTGAATGGTAATGGGTTAAGAAGTGGTAGGAGATGCATAGATGCAATATTTAGACTTAGCATGTTATTGAGAAATGTTTAGAGCTTCAGAAACACACAGACTTCAAAAAAGCTCTTGACTCTTTAGATCATCATATTTTTTGTGGTTAATTGTGTTATCATTTGGCATACCTAATAAGTTAGTTAATAAATGATGGCTCTCTATGATAACACTGAGTCATCTGATAGGTTAGCTTGTAGTGATTGATTAGAATTACTACTGCATTTTGCCTCCTATTATCTTTAGTTTGGTTATTGTACCAAACTAAAGTATGCCTATGATATTATCAGATTAAAATCCCAATATTCACCTTACATTAAATTCCACATAATGTTATGTGGAATTAAATGTAAGGTGAATATTGGGATTTTAATCTGATAATATCATAGGCATAGTGATAAGCATAGAAACCTAGTGAACCAAAGTAGTGATAAGTGGTCAGGTAGGTGGTACTTCTGTTCTTTTTAATAGTTGCATTCTTGGACAAATTTCTCAAATACTTAAAGGTCTCAGAAAAATGGGGAAACCTAGATGTGATGAGCATATAATATCAAACAGGATCTTGTTAGAAGTGGCCTGCAATGGCCAAATGTAACTATCTGTAGATCAGAATAGATGCATTTGGGGGACTAAACAGTATAGTCTGGTTGAACCTCTGTAGGTTATGGCTGCTTTATATTATACATGCATGAGTTGTATTTACTTGCCAGTAAAATAATGTTATTTTTAGATATGTTTGGTTCATTAGAGACTAGTTCAAATTAAAGATATGTACACTGCTTTTAATTGTATCATTCTTTTTTCATTAGAAATTTGAAAATTGCAATGAAAATGAGGAACAGGAGCACCCAACAAGATTTACTTTCCTTTCTTTTGAAGAGCTAATGAAGAATGCTAAACCATTCCTCAGTGCTGATGAACAATATTGGCTTATGTTTTCAGCTAAATCTGAGAAACCAAGATAATACTAGGGCGTTTTGAATTTATGAGATAAAAATGTGAAGTTATTGATTGACTTTTATGAAGAAATGAGAATTTTTTAGTAACATAAGGTGCTGTTAAAAATTACTAAAACATTACCTTTAAGTATTTTCTTATGTTAAATAATAATGTATTGTTACCACTATTAAAATGCTACAATATTTACCTTTAATTTTTGCGTTTAATAATTTTCTGATGGATTACTTTACTGACAAAGACTTCAGTTTCAAAAAACTTTCTCATAAATCTTGTTAGTTGTCAAAATTCTAAGAAAACTCTAAGAAGGGCCTTTTGTTGCTGTATGATAGATGAAATATTAATCATAAGATTTCAAATTAAAGATAGTTACAGGACAACTATTAGGAGCAGATGGGAATCTCTTCATGTTCTTTCAATATATAGAGTGTCTATAGTGAGTTAAGTATACAAATGCCTGACATATTTGTTTGCAGTAAAAGCTGAAAAATGAGGGCAAGTTGGTAAATTCTAAACCAGGATGAATCCTGTGCCCTCTTTTTTCCTAAATGTATATTGAGGAAAAGTGGATTAAATATCACAAAACATTATTTGAAATATAAGATTAGTGCTACTGCTGATTTGAAAAGGGATACATTATTTTTTCCAAGGGTATATTTTAATGGAGGCAACAGGATTTTAATTTTTAATTTAATTTTTAATGGAGGCCAGTGAATCATTCAAAATTAGATAACTCTAACTAGACAATATGATTTCAGCTTTTTAATTGTTAATAGTTGAATGTCATGTAAGGCAGTTCTATCTGAACTTTTGGCAGTTGAAGTGGCACAATAAAGTTGTTCATTGGCTGATCTGCAGTATCCCTTGCTGCACTATACATATCTTTTGTATGGTTGTAGGATTAAGATCTACTACCAGCTGATGGTATGAATTAGTTGTGACTTTTGATAAATGATTTTTTTGGCCTGGTGGCGATTTCAACTGAAAAGTTGAGTTGGTTGGCTTGTGTGTGTGTAACAGAAATTTAATAGGATTGTTTTACCTCTGAGGGGCATTTTTATTGCATACAATAAGCTGGTTGGCAAGTCACAAGGACTCCTGAGATCTCAGAAAAGATTTGGGTAGGGGAACCACATTATGAAAACCTCTCGTCAAGGCTATCAATCACATTCTTTACAATGTATAGAATAGGATTGTCTTAGATATGGGGCCATAGCATTAATATCCCATATTTTGGTATAGGAGTTAGTGAAGAAAATCTCAAATCTCAATACAGGCAGAGTTGGGACTTGATCCTGGGAATATCAGATTATAAGCCCAAGCCAACCCTAGCCTCCCAGTTTAACAGGACATTACATGTTAATTCAAAATTAAAATCATTTTAGGCAAGAATATTTAGTTGCTATACATTGGAAAGGTAAAATTGCTATCAGTATTATATATTTAAAAATATTTACTCAGAGTTATTTTGATTCTTTGCATAATTCTCACAACAGGGCATGGTTCCTTTAATGTGTGTACTTTGCACTTACACAAAGATAGCAACATGTCAGTGTTTTGAAGAGCTGACTTGCTCTTATCTCAAACACATTAAAGCTTTTTTTGGCTACACTCAAAACTTGCCATATTTGGTTTAGTGCAGTGGTTCTCAACCTTTTATGCTTCATGTATCCCCTTGGAAATGTGTATGTAACTGGCATACCCCTTGTATAGATAGATAAAACTATAGTTATAGTATAACAATGGGAATAAAATAAAGCACATATATATATCTAGCGACTTTTGAGCTCTCATGGCATACCCCAAAAAATTTTACTGCCTACCCCATGTTGAGAACCCCTAGTCTAGTGGTTAGTGTACCTGACTGCTAAAACAGCAGGCATGTCCCTGTTTATGTGTTTGCATGAGAAACTAGGAGAAGCCCAATAGAACTTCTAGGTTATTTCCATCCAGGAGTACCTTCTAGTACCTACTATGAAATGTACAGAACTGAATAATTAAAAGATTATACAGACTTTTTTTTTCAGTGTCTGACAACATCTTGTACAAACAAAATATTGTATCTGTTCTTCAGGCTTGCAAGCCAATAATTGTATTTGATGTTAAAGTCAGATAGATTTCAGTAGTTTGTTGACAGCATTGATAGATCATCGATTTTGTTTTCACACATTTCAATATATAGAAATATTTTCTTATTCTGATGTATTGGTATTGAAATTTTCAAGCAAGCAGATTCAAGAAATTTTGATGGTTCACTGAAAATTTCCATTATTTTGTCTCATGGAATATAATGGAATATAATGAATTTTTTTTATCAGTTGTGAGATCTGTGTCCCCATACAAAATACCAAGCTTTGTCTTCAGTTTATTTCTAAATATCAGATAACTTTTGATTATTATATACATATTTAATTCCTGATCAAGCAAATGACACATGTATTTTCTAAAGGTCTCCACATCAATTGGTTTAGTGGCAATTGGGTAATTATAGCCTGAAAACGTTTTTAGGGTGGCAACTCTTGTATCATAAACCTACATTTGTGAAGTGAGTGAGGTTGTTTAACTACCTTTTCTTGGCTAAAGCACTTGTCTTTGTGGCAGCTACCAATTCATTGGCCTGTTCCCAGATAGTTCCCATGTTTAAAGAGTTCTCAGTTGCATACCATCTATATTTCTCTTCTGTAGTGTTATGTACAGTATGTCTTCTTCTGGCATAATGAGAACTATGAAAGAAGGCAATAAAACTGCCCATCATTCAAAAGATTGAGTAGGCACATAACTCATTAATGGCTGTTAGATATCACATTGTTTCTTTCAGAAATTTGTTCATACACTGTCTTGACTCTTCCAAGTTTCCATCAACAGTATTACAGTTCTTTTGAAATTCTATCATATTGCATGGATCTTAGCCTTTTTTCTTCTACTTTGTCTAGTAAAGCTGTACATCTTAGTGAGCAGAAAAAAATGACTAAAATGTTTGAAATTCTGTTGTGTTGGATTGATTCTTCTGTTACTATTTTGCATAGAAGAGTTCTACACTTTGGTGAAGCAGAAAAAAATGACTAGAATCCAGACAGATGAGTAAAAAAGAAATACTTTCAGTTTTTCAATTCTTTATGTGTGACAGAACATAATTGTTGCATAATGAAATTTAATTAAATGTTACAGAGCACAGGATGTAAATAGAAGAATTATTTTATCAGTGCCCTTATTAAATATTCCCCTTATCGCTGTTGTGCTGTCATTTGTTTAAGCAATTTATATTAATGTGCTTCACATCCTTGAAGAACAGATTTGATTGATGCTGCCAAACCTACATCTATTTTTAACTCAATAAATGTTTTCTTGGAAAAAATTTCGTCAACATAGGAAAAACATTTATTGATTTATAGACATTTAAACGTCTACAGGTAACGCTGAGATTGTCAATTATTTTTAACTCATTTTCAAAAATGAGTCTGTACCCCTTTAACTTTTATCTGTCTGTTGACATTCAGTGTTTTTAGAGATAAATGAAAAGTTCTTTTTGGGTTGGATAGGAACAATAAAATATTAACCTATTTGTTCACAATATCGTATTTATAGGAAGTTGACATTTCGATTTTTGCAGCTATGGCAGAAAAAAACATATCCTAAAATTTTGGCCTGAACTGTATATTAGACTTGCCTGCCAATTGCTTCCAATAATTTTTTTTTCAAAACTATATGATAAGTTTACAATGCCTACTAAAAACAAAGAACATAATTTATAAAAATTAACAAATTCCAAGGTAAAATAATTTGCATGTTATTAGGTTAAGAGTCACATTTTCTGTATCTCCCAATAGTTTAATTTCTACCATTAGAGATACAAAACTTGGAAAATGGCAAAAAAAAAACTCTTGTAAATGATCTATTCATATTTAAAATTTGGATGGTATAATGTGGTGTGTGATCAAGAGAGTTGCATTGACAGCAGCAATTTGCCTTCATATTCCCAGAAGTGGTTGTAAAATGCAACTTTTTTGTTTTAAGAGAAAAGTGAAAAATTGTTTTTGAATGGGAGAGGTATTAAAGAAATATTACTATTTGCATTTTTCAAAATCATCCATTAGTTTTAATTTCCATTGTTGGTGTGTGCTGAAGTTGTAAAATAAGAGAGTCATTCTTTTTGGAAATAAGTATTCTGTATTCATATAATTGCAGTTGCAATTTTATCCACTTGAGTAATTGTATTGCATGATTTCGTGATTTGGCAATGTGCTCAGGTAGAAACAAATAAGAAATAAAGATAAAATAATGTCCACTTTAGATTGTATGAGGGTAATTTATGTTAGAAAATAATGGCTTAAATGGTTTTTTTTCTTTATGGAGGCTTGCTTTAATGAAAAGTTGAGGTATAATTTGGTTATATCACAGCCATACAAGCTTTGCTAATTGCTTGGATAAATTTTCATAATTTTTCATAATAGATAATTTAGTTGTAATTGTAAAATGTGGAAATCTTTTAGTCTATCTAAAGCTCTTTTCTGTTTTCTTCAGGTGTAACTGCTAACTTATGAGTATTGGTCATAGACCCACCTGGTCTAGTGGTAGTGTACCTGACTACTAAGACCTGTGGGCATGTCCTTGTGTGTTTGTATGCTGTATGGAAACCAGGACAAGCCTAAAATAGCTTCTAGGTTATCTGTCCTTTGTGCTGGGAAGTACCTACTTCCTTCCTTCCTTTCATTTGTGGATACAATTTTAATGCATTTCTTTTCAAATTGTTTAATAGTTTAATATCTATTTTGTTTAGTTAAATGGATTGTCTTTTTATGCTGTATTGCCCAATAAAATTTTAATCTACCTTTTTGTATGTATGGCATTTGTCTTATTTGCTTCAATTTAGTATAAGTGTATGAAATGTTTGGATGAATGCAACATATGCATATTTAGACTTGCAATTTAAAATATGAATTTGATCTGAATTTAAGCCCAAGTTAGATAAAATTAAAAATTTAATATTCTTTTCATTGTGGAATTAGATTGAGTTTTAATACCATTAGATTCATTGTGTGCCTGTTGCATTGGTAGTCCATTTATAGAGGTAATTAAATTCTGAAACTCTTTATTATGAGTTTTTACAATATAGTAACTTATTTAACAAATTTTACAGCTAACCCAGTAGAATATTATAGTAAGCTGTGTCAATTTTAGAACTTAAATTAATCCATGAAACTTATCAATGGACTTGGGAAAACCATTATCTGTCAGATGGGATGTTAAGCTGTGAGCCTATGTGTAGGAAGGTCATACATATCATGTGCATCATAAAGAATATGCTGGATGACTTTGACAAGAGGCTTTCATCTATCTCTTAACAACTGTGTAGTGTATCTCCTTGGGATCTAGCCCTTGGGATCTAGCCACTTAGCCCGTTGTGTGCAAAAAAATGCTATTCAGTGGTAAAACAATCCAATCCATATAAACTTTATATTAAGTTAGCTTTTCTAATATCTGTTCTCAGATTATATATAGATTTATTTAATTTATTTGCATAAAACTATAATTAAGATATTAACATTTATTGTAAATTAAAAAAAATATGTATATTTAAATATTTCTTTCCATCAATTTGTAGGAATTTGAAGTTTTAAAAGTATGTGTGCACTAGGTACTACACATATTGGCAAATATGCCCTATAGTGCTATCCATTAAGACAAGTTAACGAAAGGTAGCATCTATAATACTTATAAACACCATTGATTGCATTGAAATCTTTGCATGTTCAATGAAAGTAAGTGCAGACATCAGCTCTGATATCATACAGACTAAAAATAAAATGGGAACATAAAATGGAGAATCCTGGAAAGTGATTCCTAGATTTATACAGGCATGCTCATACAAGACATCCCCCTGAAACAAGAATCAGTTTTGACATTCAAGCCTTTTAAATATGCCACCTTTGTAACATAAAACTTAAAATCCTACACCTTTGTAAAAGTATCAATTCATATATAAACTCATGTGACTTATGAAATGATGAGCTGAAAAAGTTTATTTGGCTCCATATTTCTGTTTTATTCTTTGGCTTATACAGTCAACAAATGCTGTAAATTAAATCGCTTAAAACCGTGCTAACATTTTATTTTTTAATCATTTTTGATTAAATTTTTTAATCATCATTGATTAACATTTTACTTAAAAATCTTTTGCACTAACAAAGATTGACTACATGGTTCAGTGCCTTAGTACTGTAGGTATTAAAGAGATTTGCATGCATATTTACTATGCTAATAAATTATTTTTATTCAATATTTTATCTGAAGATTGAAAAAAAATGAAAATAAATGGATGATAATTGTTTGTGATGGGTGAAAGAAGAAAACTATATATACATAACAATAAATACTATTTATTTCAGTGCAATTAAAATTGAATTTAAATACTTTGTTTTCACATTCTTTGCAATATTGATTTCACCTTCCCTTTAGTGAAAGCATTTTGTAATAAGCAATATACAACAAACTTCAGTTAGATCTTAAGTGTATCACTGTACAGAGAAATTTTAATATTTTTTCTCATTCAACTTCAACATGGGACCATTTAACATTTCTTGTAGCAAAAGTATTCAATTCATTATCACAATCACTGCCTTTTAGCAATTATTGGATTAAATGTAAACTATGATGCTGGCAATAAATATAGTATTATAAAATAGCAATATTGCTAAACGTCTTCAGTGAAGGGTGATAAACAGTTGAAATTAATATGCTAATTTTAAAGTGATAATATGGAAACAATTTCTCAGTTTAATTGTACATACTGTAAAAATCTAATTTTATATACAAAACTTGAATAGTTTGCAGTCAGTGCAATTCAGTTGAGAAACTTTATCATAAAAAATAACACACATATCACATTTTGTGAAGAACATTTAACATTATCAATGCTTAATTATGTACTTAAAGATCTTAGTTTGTAAAATTAATATCTAAGTAGAATTCTTTTGCCTCCTGCAAATTTAAGAAAAAGAAAACCACAAAAGATAAAATATTAATCTTAAAACAATTATAATATTTTCAGTTACATGCAAGTGTCTTTCCTTTCGTTTTCCTTTCTTGCGGAACACTGCTAGGCTTCAACAATTTAGGAGGTACAAATTTTATCTTTAAGATTTATTAGGTTCTTAAACATAGAAAGGTAATTTTAAAATTAAATAAGAAATAAGAAAGTTTATTTTTAAAAGGTCTTGACATCTTACTGTTTTTAGATCTTCCATTGATTAACATTTGCTCATAAAGCATATTTAAAAAATGTAACTGAAATTCATAAAAATGAATAGATTAAAATAAAAAACATTGTTAATGTAAAAAAGTTTTGGTTATTCTTGTTTGTAACAATGTATAAATATCTTTGTTATCTAAATTTAGTTTAGTGTGGGAATAATTTTTATTTTTCATATGGGTGAAAAAATAAAATACTTGCATATTAACAAGATAAATATGCAGATGCAGTAAATTGGATGTAAAGGACTATAACTGATTGCAATGAGTTAGGTTTGTGCCTATTACAGATTAGAAATTAATTTTCATGGCATAGTAAGAATCAGGTGGATTTAGAAGTATGGAATTGAGAGTGTTTTGTACTGTGTTGGTACCATAATATTCATGGCTTGAATATCCTTCATATGTTCACAACAAGCTTACCAACATATATTGAAATGTGATTTCCGTTTTTATGACTGACATTGTAAAAGATCTTCAAATTGTTTATTTCATGTGATATAGAAATATTCTCTGTTACAAAGGTAACAGACTGTTTTGGGGATGTAAGAATTTTAAATTTTACTCTTTTTTTCTATAGATCTTAACTGGCTAAAAGTTTGTCTGCAGAGCTCACAGGGCTTGATCCAAGGTAGTCTTTGTTTCCTTCACTGGTTTCCTCTATTTCAATTTGAACTGCATTTTTTTTATTTCTTTTTCTTGTGGCACACTTATTAATATTTTCATAATTTCTGTTATTCTACTTTTATATTTGTAAGGATTTCCTTTTAAAGAATTGTGGTGTTATCTACGTCAGTGTATCTCAAATTGTGGCATTCAGAAAACTGTGACATTTTTCTCAGAGAACCACTGTAAAGCTTTCATCCAGGGGCATAGTGAAGGATTATGGTTGGGGGTGGATGGGGGGGGGAGGAGAAATCGAAAACTTTCCAACTCGAAAAATAAATTTTGCTAACTGAGAAAATAATGTCTGTCGGGGTTCGTACCTAGATTTTCCCTCCATGGTGGTGGTGGTGGTGGGGGGGGGGGGGGGGGCAATTTTCCCTACTCTCCTGCATTTTCAAGTGTATCTTCCAATTTTGCCAACTAGCCATAATTTCACAGAAATAATCCCAATATTTTTGAATATCATCTGAATTGTAGCAAGTCGGTGCGAATTTTCCCAACTTCCCTTGATTTGGCCAACTCTACTAATTTCACAAAACCAGCCCCAATCTTTACATCTCTCGTAAATTTGTCAGGTCACTTGAAAATTTTCAAACTCCCCAAGATTTTGGCAAGTTGTCTCGATTTGGCCAACTCTCTTCAATTTCACAAAATTAATCCAGATTTTCACAACTCGCTTGTATTTTGCCAAGTGAATTCGAATTTTGTGAACTACCCTAGATTTTGCAAACTCCACAAGATTTTGACAAGACTTCTCGATTTTGCCAACTCTTCTTAATTTCATACAACCAATCCCAATTTTAACAACTCACCTGCATTTTGCCAAGTGGTTTCCAATTTTGCCAACTCCCCTAGATTTTTCCATGTTGCCTCGATTTTGCACCCTCTCCTTAATTTCACAAAAACAAATTCAATATTTACATCTCTCCTGAATTTGCCAAGTCACTGCAAATTTTTCAAACTCCCCAAAACTTTGCCAAGTCATCTCGATTTTGTCAACTCTCCTTAATTTCCCAATCCCAATTACAACAACAAATTTTACCAAGTGGATTCGAATTTTGCCAACTGCCCCAGATTTTGCTAATTTCCTCGATTTGTCCAACACTCCTTAATTTCACAAAACTAATCCCAATTTTCACAACTCGCCTATATTTTACCAAGTGGATTCGAATTTTGCCAACTACTCTAGACTGACAAGTTGCTTCGATTTTTCCAACTCGCCATAATTTTACAGAAAAAAATCGCAATTTTTACATCTACCCTAAATTTGCTAAGCCACTTCGAATTTTATCAACTCACCTTAATTGCACAAGAAAGGCACAATTTTCACAACTCCCCTATATTTTATCAAATGGCTTTGAATTTTGCCAACTCCTCTAGATTTTGCCAAGAGTTCTCGATTTTTCCAACATTCATTAATTTCACAAAACCAATCCCAATTTTCACACCTCACATGTACTTTATCAAGTGGTGCCCAATTTTCCCAACTCCCCTAGATTTTGCCAAGTTGCCTCAATTTTACCAGCTCTCCATATTTTGCAAAAGCAATCCCAATTTTTACATCTCTCCTGAATTTGCCAAGTAACTTCAAATTTTTCAAATTCCCCAAAATTTTGCCAAGTTTTCTCGATTTTGTGAACTTTCTCTAATTTCACAAAAACAATCCCAATTTTCACAAATTGCCTGAGTTTTACCAAGTGGATTCGAATTTTGCCAAGTTTCCTCAATTCTGGCAACTCACCACAATTTTACAGAAAAATCCCAAGTTTTACATCTCACCTGATTTTTGCAATGTCACTCTGAATTTTGCCAATTCTCCTAGATTTTGCAAAGTTGCCTCGATTTTGCCAACATGCCATAGTTTTACAGAAAAAATATTCCATTTTTACATCTCACTTGAATTTTGCCCTCTCCATGATTTTCCCAAGTCACTTTGAATTTTGCTAACTCTCCAAAATTTTGCCAAGTCACTCCGAATTTTGCCAAGTTTCCTCAATTTCGCCAACTCGCCATAATTTTGCAGGAAAAAAAAAAACCCAATTTTTACATCTCACCTGATTTTTGCAAAGTCACTCAGAATTTTGCCAACTCTCCATAATTTTGCAGAAAAAAAAAATCCAAATTTTTGCAGCTCACCTGAATTTTGCCAACTCTCCATAATTTTACAGTAAAAAAAATCCCTATTTTTGCAGCTCACCTGAATTTTGCCAAGTCATTCCGAATTTTGCCAACTCCCCAAGATTTTGCCAAGTCACTCTGAACTTTGCCAACTCACTTGTATTTTACTAAGTGGCTTCGAATTTTCCCAACTGCTCTAGATTTTGCCACTTCCATTTTCCCAACTGCCCTAGATTTGCCAAGTTGCCTCGATTTTGACAACTACCTTTGCCAAGTTGTATAGATTTTGCTAACTCCTCTTAATTTTACAAAAAAAAAAAGATTACAAATTTTTGCAACTCACCTAGATTTTACGAAGTCGCTTCGAATTTTGCCAACTCCAAGTTACTTTGGGGGGAGCCTCCCCCCATCCCCCATAGCTATGCCCCTGCTTTCATCTTAATTCACATGTTAAAAAAAGTTAAAATTTATTTTTTTCCCTTTACTATAACACTGTCTTGACAAGCCATTCATGGTTACAATGTTGAGAAAAGATTAGAATTAGGGGTTCCATAGAATTTGAAGACTGTGGTTATGGGGAATTGCAAAACTCAGATTATGTTTTGAAAGTTTTTAGGAGAAGGATAAACTTTAAAATTTTATTGCTCAACATCAGATTATATTTCAAGAAATTTCTGCAACAGAAAGGTTTGAGATGCACTAACATGCAATAAAGGAATGCATATCAGTTTATCATATTATCTCTCATATTTAGGGTTACCAGATGCCAGTGTTCTAAAAGGAGGACAAAAAATCAAGAAATGGAGGATAAAAGAAAACATGCTTTTAATTTATGATAGTAGGAAATTTTTTTTTAAAGTTTTATTTCAATTACAGACCAACAGTTCAGTCAGAAAAAGTCATAATTTTAATTATTTAGTACACTTCAAAATATATGACGTTCTGAAATTTATTTATACTTGATAAGGAATAAAGAGATATTTGGCTTTAAGTGGCATAGTGATTGGTAACTAACTGCTCTTCCAAAAGGTAAACCTTGTGTGTTTCTACTAACTCTGACTTAGCTAGTGGTCAGCAGTGACTTTGCTCTTAGTAGGGCATGCTCTTGTATTATAAGGCTTGTACAAACTAGTAGTTCCTTAATTTTTTGCTCTTTGTTGCAGATAAAAAAAACTGCCGTCAATTTTCATAACTCCATCTATCCCTAGGCAGAAATAAAGTTTTAAGCATGAAGTGCATATTTTCTTTCAATTTGGCTTCTAAATTGCTAATATTGATATTACAGAAAATAATAACGTTTACAACATTAACAGAATTTACGTGTTATAAGTTTATACACAAAGAGAACATTTCATGTATATTTCAAAATTCAGGGAGTACATGAGATAAAAAGGGAGGACATTTTCTTCTTTTGGAAGACATATCGTAACCCTACTCATATTACGTATAAGGTAGAAAATTGTATTAAATTCTACTGTTAAAACTTCAACTTTGGTTCCTTAAGTGTTTAACCCTTAAACCATAATGCTGAGACCACTATGAAAATTGATTTTTATCCAGATATTCCATAAATTAGCTGTGATGTTTTTTTAATTTATGTATTACAGATTTACTAAATGGATACTGTATTATATATCTATTATAAACTTGCTCAAATATTTGAAGTGATCTCAGAGACTGATAGTCACCTATAGCATGAACTTTCATATAGTTGTGCATTAAGGGCTAAGGAACAATTCATGGAAGTCATTAATTGGAGTAAATATCAGTATACAATTTTATTTCCTTTCCATAGTAAAATCAGAATCAAAAAGAAAATGATCTGTGGGGAATTTTTAAGATCTTTAAGTTTTCAATTTATTACTTCTGATAAGCAGAATTCCTTTTGTATGTCAGTAATGTGTTATGCTTAAAAGGCTATGTACAAAATTTGTAGAACTGCACTAAAACAGTTTATAAATCATTCAGTGTTTAATATGGAAATGCATGAAATGTTAATATAATACTTCTAAGGCAAATATTCTTTCTCTAGCTGCTAATAATTTTTTTAAACGAGCTTCTTTTTTTTATTAGGAAGTTTAGACCTATTTAGTCTGGTTTTCATTTTTATTGGCACACATATATTTGTAGACAATTTTTGTTTCCAAATTTTTGAACAAGTTTCTCTTAATATAGAGGAGATGGAATTTATTCCATCAACTTCAGCCCCTTTCTAGACAAGGGAAAAGACAAAGATGTGTGGCTCATAAAAACATTCAAAATTAATCAGGAACTTTGAAATTTGGAAAACTCAAATAGGAAAATTGAAGAATATGGTGAAATATTTTCTTTACTGGTTCAAATCAAGAGGGTGGCAAAAAATCGAAGGAAATTAGTGCAGAAAAATCACAGGTTACAAGATTGTGATAATGTAACAAATGAAATATTGTAGAAAAATGAATTGCATTTAGAGTGTTAAGCCATGTCCTTTGTTATTAAATTGATTTAAGAGATAGAAATTGTTGCAACTTCCTACTCATTGAATTGGCCTTATGGCATATGCATAGTGAAATTTTTGTTTCTAATTGCTCCAGTCTGGCAATGACTTTTTTGTAGTAATAGTTTTTAAACGCTATTTTTGAAAGTTACTAAACATTGGCTTAGGGCAGAGCTATTGAGTTATATTTCCAAATGGACCAGATTTGTAATATTTTGAATCTCTGGGCTGTTTTTATGATCCTAAGGTGTAGAAAAAATACAGTTATATTGAATATTTCAGAGTTTTTTAGCCATTTGTTTGAATGAGACCAATGCATTTGACTATGTAAATAATGATGAGTCTAGATGAAAGAGTCAATAACTATCTTTGAGCAGCTCATGTACATAGGGACTGTATTGATTTGGCATTTTGCCCATATGCATAAAAATTAGCAAATAGAGTTATGAATAGTGTACCTAAAGGCTTCAGAAAAAGGGGGAAAACCAAAAGTGTAGTGGGCAGACAATGTCAAACAGGACATTGTTAAAACTGGCCTGCAGTGGTCTAATTCAACAACTGTATCTCAGGACAGACATGTTTGAAGGATTAAATGCACAGTCTGGTTGGACCGCCATCCCATGGCCGGGTGGTTAGCATGCCAGGCTACTGGTCAAAGGGATCTGGGTTTGAGCCCTGTGTAAGGCGTGGCTTTTTGTGTTGTCTTTCTGCTGAGGTCCCACCATCCTCACAGATCTCTGTGTATTAAACTGACAGACTCCTGTCAGACCTTTGTGGCAAGCAGCTGCTTGAGGGAATATTTGTTATTTTATTTATTCTGGTCATACCTCCATAGCCTATGGCTGCTTGGAGATTTCAAATGTATGTATGTCTGTTGTCATATTTCTATTGCAAAAATGTTTCTTGTTTCATTTCTGTTTTTATATTTTTTACAAGTTCTTTGTGGGAAGGAAAATTTATTTTTCCACTAATAATTTTTTTAAAATTTATTTTTATCCCACAAGCTGAATGTGACCTATCATGTTATTTATTTGAGTAGTCCTAGTCTGAGTCTTTTGAGAATACCAATAGCTTTTGTACTAGTTTCAATTCTATACTTAAGTCTTTGAATAAATTGTAACAATTCATACCCATATACAAACTGGTATATGTATTTAGGGTGGGTAAGTTTTGATATTTTCCTTTGCTGGAAGTAAAGGATTAAAAAGTTTTACACATTCATGCCTAACCTAGTAGTCTGGAATTTGAGATTGGTATTTTTACACTTATTAACTATTGTGCTGATCACTAATGTAATGACACAGAAGTCAAGACCATTCCATTAAAAACATTTTGGATGTAGTTATGATCTGCTAAAAATGTTTCCATAAGAAATGCTATAGATGATGTGAAATGAGGATTAATCTAATGTAGTTTTTTTTTAGTTTGACATTTGTGTGCTACTTTTTTCTCAGTGAATTACTTGTTTTCCATTGAATTGTTGAATGCTCGATGTAGTTATGTCAAGGGTGAAATGAATAAATTAAAAGTACTCTTTTAATGTCATTCAAGTAGCCTTATCTGCAGCTCTGGTGAGGAACCACACTTTCATTGGCTCTTTCTTTCCCTTCATATGAACTGGACCACGGTATTCAAACTGAAACTCTGGATCATAATTGTCTGCCTCCATCATGCATCTGCAGGTGATAAATATATTATGTATTAAATAATTGCAAGCTATAGAAGTAACTTAAAAATATCAATGAAACATATATAATAGTTCCTTTGTTTATTTCACTATAATTTGTGTCTATCGCTGTTACACAATGTCTTGAAGAATAGTGTTGGAATAATAGGAAGGTAAACAACATTTCAGAAGTTTATACTTGCAAATTTTTGTACACTAATCATGTGAAATAGATGGATAAAATTAAATTAGATGATTTTTGAGCACTGTAACAGTATATAAACAATGATTGATTTTGTCCTAAGTATTAGGATTTCTTCAGATATGATGGTTAGAGGATTAGGTTATAAAGTGGATAAAATTTCAAAGTTATGTATCATACTTCAAATTCTAGTTGTGAAGCACAAGTCATGTATGATAGGCGAGGTCAGCTGTCATGTAGTTGGATGACGAATTTTTGCTTAATAACTTTGGCAAAGACATTGTGGAAATTTTTGTTTTAGAATTTTCCACGTGTGCTTGGTTTATATTACAACAACAGTTTTTGTTGACAAAAATTAGATTTTCTGTGAATGATAACTTGAAGAGGAATGATGGACTGCTAATGATAAAGCTTTGTTGAATAGAGGCTTAGCTCCTTCAAGTATTACTGTAGGTGAAAGAGTTGTAGTAGTTTGTTTTAATTTGATATTTCTTTGGCATTCCTTTATTCTTTCTTTAAAAGTTCTTTTGGTTTGTCCTACATAGGTGAGAAGTTTAGATGGACTAAAAACACGGTTGACACAAATTCAGCTATATACTATAACTGAAATTTCACTCTGGTGTTTAAGGCAACAGAGAGATTATCTCAAACACTTCTGGACATTTCTATTCCCCCCATTCCCTCATTAACAATTGCAAATTTGCTTTCACTAAATTTAAAAGATTCATCTTGAAAATGTCCCCCCTCCCAATTTTAGAATTGAAAGTCTCCTGCCTCTTCCTCTCCCATTCCATCCCTCCAAGATGGCCTCTTTATGCATGTGCACACATAAGAAACTCTGAGTCCTTTTCTGCCATTGCTAAAGCTCGACATTTCTTAATGCAGTCCAAACGAATTAACCTGTTAGTGCTTAAAGGTAACTTTTTTTAACCTTAGCACAACACTTCTAACAAGGTAATGGTCAGATCCAATTTCAGCTCACCCATCTGATCTAGTATTCCTAACAGACTAACCCATTTACTGCTAATTAATATATATATCAATCATATTCTTATGCAGCCCATCTGGTGAAACCCATGTGTACTTATGTATGTCACAGTGTTTGTAATAAGTGTTAGTTATTCTGAAACCATTAAGTTACCTATAAGAGACATTGGCATTGCAGCTACCAATACCAAAAGGACCTATCACCCCTCCCCAAAGGTCAGAGTGAGTACCAACTTTAGCATTGAAGTCACTTAGAACAAGAGTAATATCTCCTTTCTTGACAGAATTCAAAATATCCTGTAGTTGTCTGTAAAACTATCCTTCTCATCCTCATGGGTATCATCAGTGGGGGCATAACAACAGATAATATTAATGCTTGTCGTAAATAATTTAGCTGCGAGAAACCTTTAATGCGCTAATATTCTAGACAGGGGTGCAACAAAGGACTACAGTTGGGGGGGGGGGGGGAAGAATCCGAAAATTTTCAAATTTCACATTCTCAAAATCTCAAAATTCACATTTTGCCAATGTACCCAGAATTTTGTTCTTCTGGGAGGGGGAGGGGGGTACATAAATTTTACCAGGTGCCTCCATTTTACATCGCCATGATTTATACAAATCTATACCTTAATTTTAAATCTCGCCTAAATTTTCCCAATTCCCTTCGAATTTGGGCAACTTCCCTACATTATGCCAAATCATCTCTATTTCGTCAACTTTCCTTATTTTCACAACACCAGTACCAATTTTCACAGCTTGCCATAATTTTACAGAAAAAGTCCCAATTTTTACATCTCACTTGAATTTTTCCAACTTCTCAAGATTTTGCCAACTCTCTTTAATTTCATAAAACCAATCCCATTTTTTACAACTCACCTGTATTTTATCAAGTGGATTCGAATTTTGCCAAGTTACCATGATTTTGCCAACTTGCCATAATTTTACAGAAAAAAAGATCCCAATTTTTATATCTCACCTGAATTTTGCCAATTCTCCAAGATTTTACCAAGTTGTCCCAATTTTGCCAAGTTTCCTTAATTTCACAAAACCAATCCCAGTTTTCGCAACTTTCCTGTATTTTACCAAGTGGCTTCGAATTTTGCCTTATACCCTAGATTTTGCCAAGTTGTTTAAATTTTGCTAATTCCTCTTAATTTTATCAAAAAAGTCCCAATTTTCAGAATTCACCTGGATTTTACAAAATTGCTTTGAATTTTGCCAACTCCAATTAACTTTTGGGGGGGAACCATTCCCCCATCCCCCATAGCTATACCCCTGATCCTAGAAGAGCATCACTAGTGTGTGTCTGCTGAGGAGCAAACCTATGCCTTCTTATCTTTGCTCCCTGAATCGAAAAATTTAAGATTATTTTTAAGTGTCTTTATCTGTCCATCTGGTCTCTTGCAAGCCAAGAATATGTAGGTAATAATGGTGAAATTCTTGCGTGAGGGTATCAAGAGAATAGACTCTTTGCAGAGTCCTCACATTCTAATAACCTGTGGACAGAAAGCATTTAGTGGGTTGTTTAAAGGAATTATTTTTATTGAGTGAGGAAGTGCCAACAATATCAAATGCCCTATTATTTGCAGGCATGGAGCAAAGACTTGTTACCCTCACTACTAAAGGCTGAAGCCATCTACACTCATAGTACTTTCTCCAATGTAGGTTTTGAGATACCTATAGAAGCAATGGTTCAGGTACCTATGATGGCCTCTGATCAGGATTATTTACCATCTGGTAAAACAATCTTGCGAATCTATTCATTTGATGCTGTCAATCCACAAACAAACAAGACATAGCAGAAGACTTTTCCTCAACAGAAGCCCACCAGTGCAGCAAATTTAGGATCCATAATCAAGCTGAGAGCCATTATTCCATTCAGTTGGTATATTGTCAGCACCAAGACCCTGTGTGGTTGACCACTCCTCAGCAGGGCAGAAAGAAAAAGTAGCTGTTATAGTCCAGATCAGTAGGCCACACTGATCTGGCAGCCCTCTTTTTCCGTTCCCTTCCACAAGAGAGTATCTCTTTTGTAAGGTACTAATGGTCTGCACCATGAGAAGGTGGGGTTGGACTTTAGATGCTAGGCCTGGTCAGTTCTGTGCATTATTACAGGGAATTGGTGCATAGCTCTTCTTCCAATGAATACCTAGCTACCATTAAAAAAGATCAGTAGTTACCACCAGAAGGACATTGAGACAATAATATGCCAAGGGTGCCAAATACGGCTATGGCACTGCAGTTATTTACCCAATGTGAAAAAGAATTGATTATATGCTGTTTTAAATCATATATCCAATATGAACTGTACAGAGTAAAGAGTAATACTTTAAGTGGTTATAACATGTTAAAATGCACACCATAATGATATGAACGATATTGCAGCCTGACATAGCTCACGCATGTATTTCATGTTTTGCAACATCAATGAGAAGTATGGAATGGGTATGCACCAAATACTATGTTAGCCAGGGGCTGGATCTGAGAGGGGCATGCCCCATTTGAGAATGCTAGTAAGGGTAGTGGAGGCAAAAATTATTTTTGCATGTCATGCATTTTTCAAGAATTTTTTAAAGACCTAAAACTGAGAGGAAAATGTTATATGCAATTGAAATTGAGTCTCTTGACCCCCTCTTTTACTTTCCCCCCAGCTCGATTGAGTCACCCTCCCCCCACACACAAACGCATCTTTATATATTTTTCTTGATCCGGTCCTGGTATTAGCCATTTGGTAGCACAACTCACCTGTTATGCTAATCCTAAATACTTAATGTAATAAAAACAATGATATATTTAATATTATTGTTGTAAAAGGAGCATTTAACAGCAGAAGCTGCTGTTAAATTCTCCATTTTCAATAATATTAAATATTAAACTGATAATGACGAAAATCCAGACTTAGAAGAAAGATTTGAGATTGCAATTTTTCTCCAAAGACATTTTTTCTTAAAAAGCTTATTTTTCAATTTTAGAGTGCTTTGAATGTGGCACTGAATTTAAATAATATGAAAGGATACAAACACTTTTGGTATTATAGTGTAGATGCATGGCCATTTATTACACCTTAGAATGTAGCTTTAACAACTAGGCCTGAAAAAGCCTGAAAGAACTAAGTATAGAAAATGCTTATAATATATATAGGAAATTATAATATATATATAGGGAAGCTTTAACAACTAGGCCTGAAAAGGCCTGAAACAATTAAAAATTTGAAAGAACTAAGTATAGGAAATGCTTATAATGCACTGGTCACAAATAATTTATTGTTTTATTTATTTTTTGTTTTGTGCTCTCTTATTACCTACATACCATAAGCAATGCAAATATCTTACAAATAAAAAAAATGGTACTTAAAACACGAGGTATGCAGAGACAAAACATAGAATAATAGGGAGTTGTGTATTTACTCATGACATCATCAACTCGTGCTCTGTCTGTTGATGTCAAATCTGCATATTAATCTTGAAATTTGAAGACTGCTCAATGAAATGCAGTGTCACATGCACAAGTTCTAAGTAAATTTGACCTAGGAAGAGTATTAAATTTTTCTTTTCGAACTTTTTTTAATTGATTTAAATTTTAAGATCTGCCATATTACATCAAAAGCAAAAATTGTTCCAAAGTCCATGAAATTTTTTTTGTAAGCCGTATATAGTGAAAGTCTGCTTCATATAATCAATATGAAGTGTCTGTTTATCCTGATTAATTTTGGTAAGGACATTGAAATCTGTACAACATCTGATTATTATGGGATTATCTTAGATATATTTTTATATATCTGGAATTAGCAAAATCATGCTTAATGCCTCATAAGAATATCACATTGTCATAATGAGATAAATCACTTACCTGTATGCATCTTCTGAGACATTGATTTGCCCTTGTTCACCAGTTGTTTCTGTCCTGCTTGTGAGATTTACAGTATTGCCAAAAAGGCAGTAGCGAGGCATGCGTTTGCCAATCACACCTGTCACCACCTCACCAGAATGAATACCAATGGTCACTTGCTGCAGTGAGGAGAAAACATTCAATCACTCTGATGGAGGGAAGTAACAGGAAAAATTTTTTTGTTGTATTATACAACATCAAACTTTTAAAGACTCTGAAAAAAGTTTTTTTTTAGTGGGTGTGAGTCTACACTGAATAAACACTTCAATGGAAACAGTTCCTTGCTACCATTTTATGACAAAAATACAGTAGAGCTTTACAGTACAGTAATTACAATTAAATTAAAATCTTTAATTTTCTGTGACACTGTTAGATGTTTTTAAGCACTTCAACAGATGTTTTATGCTCTCAAGTATTACAAATTATTAAGGAGATTTTACATGCTGTACTGTAGAGAATGTTCCAGTGAGAGAGTTTCTGGGATGCTAGTGAGTGATGAGTTTATTTTTCAGTGCTCTTACTGGCAAGTGAAGAGTCAACAGTATTCAGAAGGGGATGCTGATAATTTATTTGATCGAAGTTTCTTGACTGCAGTAGTATTGGAAGTTACTAATAATACTTTTGGCAGCATAGAGTGCTTAAAAACTTTTTTATGGAAAAATTGACTTGAAGACCAATGAAATTACCTGAATTCCAATTTTTAATAATATTTGTTCGATATTTAAAATGCTATGAAATTTAGAATATTTATCAACAGCCAACCATTCAGATTTGTTGACATTTTAAGTAATCATTACATAAACTGCTGAAAATATTCATGTATTTTAGGAAGGTTTAATATAATTATTGTTTTAATTTGTAATATTTTTCTCGGATCAGCTATTTTAACTGATTTAAATATCCAACATTCATAAGTGAAGAAAATAAATATAAATTACTCATCAAGACGTTTCGTACCACAGAGGTCTGACAGGAACCTGTAAGTATAATACACCATAGAAGAGATCTGTGATGAAGTTGAGACAGCAAAAGAAAAAATAAACAGAAAGGAAATATTATACAGGGTGTTTCAAAAAGGATACAACCCTAAGAGAATAGAACTTACGCACATGTACAATTTATGCCATAATATTAGTCAGTTGGCATTACTGTACTCAAGGTTAACAGCCTTTAGCAGTTGAAATGACCTTGTCATGCACTAATCTCACTCAAGCATTCATTCCTTTGTGTTATGTCAGCTATGTCGTTATCCAAAAACGAACGTGTATTTATTGTTGAGACTTATTGTGTGTACAAATCATACAAACGTGTGAGAGAGGAGTTTGAGTTGAAGTTTCCTCAGCCTGCAGTTCCCAACAAGTCGACAATATCTCGTTTGATTGATAAATTTCGTGACACTGGATCTGTACAGGATCGAAAGAGCCCAGACAGGCCATTGCTGTTAACTGCTGAAGTTCTTGATGAGGTGTCCCAATGTTTAACTCGCTCACCCAAAAACATCTCTTAGAAGGTTATCTTTAGAGGTTGGGTTGTTTTACCTTTGAGCGGCACTTTTTTGCACACCATGGGCTAAATGGCCAGGTCACAAGGACCCCAAAGGCTCAGAGAAGGTTGGGGGAGTGGACCCACTGAACAGCTGTTGGGAGACAGATGGTAGCCACCTGTCAAGGCCATCCAGCGTGTTCTTTAACATGCACAGGGTATGGCTCTCCTGCACACGGGGCCACGACTTAACGTCCCATCCAATGGACGGCGACCAAGCTTTCCAAGCCCATCGGTGTCCCCTACTGACTGTGGGCAGGGCGGGGAATTTTGCGGAGATAAATCTCAACGCTGACCCAGCTGGGACTCAAACCTGGGAACTACAGATCACGAGCCTAGCGTGCTACCGACTGAGCCCCCCCGCCCCTTTAGAGGTTGGACCGTCACAAGCTACTGTTTTCAGGGCTACAAAGAAGTTAAAATTTCATGCCTGCTTCATTGGTATCGTTCATGAACTGAAAGAACCAGACCATGAAAAACGTTTATGGTACTGTCGTTGATTTCGTTCTTTTGTTGATAAAAATGGAATTGAGGTGTTGGGATATGTTTATTTCAGTGACGAGGCTTGGTTTTACTTGGATGGGTATGTGAGCAGTCGAATATGGAGCAGTGACAATCCTTACTCTTTTCATGAACGACCATTAAATGCATAGAAAATTGGTGTTTGGTGTGCAATTTCTCGTCATCTTGTGATAGGGCCTTTATTTTTTTACTCAACTGTAACTGGTGAAGTTTATTGTGATCTCATCCAACAGTTTATTGCACTATTGGATGTGATTGAACGAGTTGGGGTTGTGTTGTTTTACCTCTGAGCGGCACATTTTTTGCACACAATGGGCTAAATGGCCAGGTCACATGGAAGGTTGGGGGAGGGGACCTACTGGAACAGCTGTTGGGTGACTGACGGTAGCCTCCCGTCAAGGCCATCCAGCCTGTTCTTTAACGTGCACAGGTTATGGCTCTCCCGCACACGGGGCCATGGCTTAACGTCCCATCCGACGGACGGCGGCCTTTCCAAGCCCATCGGTGTCCCCTACTGACCATGGGCAGGACGGGGAATTTTGTGGAGATAAATCTCGACGCTGACCCAGCTGGGACTCGAACCTGGGAACTACTGACTGAGCCACCCCTGCCCCAAAATGAAAGTTTTTTTTTTGATTGAACGAGAGTCTTGGTTTCAACAAGATGGCCGACCGCCGATACTGCAAATGACACAATGGTCATGTTGCAGAAATTTTTTGGTGATCATTTGATTTCAAAAATTTGTGGCCCCCAAGATCCACAGATCTTACTCCTCCAGATTATTTTCTTTGGGGATATCTCAAATGTGTAGCGTTTCAAAACAATCCTCATATACTTGAAGGCTAACATTAAAAAAGAGATTTTAAAGATAAGAAACAAATATTGCGAAAGATGGCTGCAAATGCCATGAAATGGGTACGAACCTGCATTCAGATTGCAGGAAATCACTTTCAACATCTGTTGTAAAGGTAGATATATGTCTAATTTGCATCTTTTCAAGTTTGTGTCTTTTGTCAAGTTGAAATAGAAAAATATAATAGAGGGTTGTGTCCTTTTGAAACACTCTGTATCTCTTCTGGGGCTCAAATCCAGGTAGGTCCCTTTGATCAATAGCCAATCCACTAACCACTGGGGTGATTCGTTAAATACTGAACGAATATTGAAAGTCAAGATTTAGGTAGATTTGATTGAGATTTTTATTTTCAATCACACTTTTTAGTGAAAAGTTTGTTGAAGCAGTTATTGAGCTTAAATTTGATTCCCTATCGACAGAGCATGGAAACTGTTTCCATTAAAATGGAGTGTATATTTCAAACTTGTTATTAGAATAGGAAATTTCATGGTGTCTCCAGTGGAAACTTGCAGTAGCATTTAAATACATCCATCTTCCTGGAAATATGCAACCTTTTGCCCCATTTACCAGTCCTCCTAAAACTAGCTGCTCTGCCCATGTGTGAGTTGGGATTTAGATGGAATATGACAAAAGACGAAACTGTGATCAAATTAAACACGATTCAATTCAGAGTGAGTTTGGCAAAATGCATATGTATATTTTTTTTCATTTCGACCTGTAGGACAGAGAAGAATCCTAGAAGTTACTTCTAGCTTTTTCAGGCCTTCTCATAGAGAGACATGCTCTACTAAGACTGAAGTCACTGCCTTAGAGCTAACACAGCATGCAAAGTTTGTCTTGATGCAACAGTCGCTTGCTTTTTAGCAACTATTCCAGTTAAGGTATTGCTGTGTAGAATAAAAATTACCTTTATCAACAGGAATGATTGTTTTAAGTCCTCCATACTCCAATTGCAATAGGACTTTTCAAACTGTAGCCTTATCTTTCGATGCCTTGCAGTCAACAAGGGGATACGATGTGGACTGCCATAGCGGATTTTATCCAATGTACAATGGATAGTCTTTGTCCATAAGCTTGTGGACATGTCCTCATTCAATTCTGATGTCATCTGCTCCACAGTAGTCGTGTGATTCCTTGTAATGATGTGGGACAGTCTGTTCTCACCTCGAGACTCAATTGCATGTTTACTTTAAAATTTCTTCTGCTGGTTGGAAGTTTTGCCGTATTTCATGTAATCTTATTGTACACGTGCAACAGTCTGACAGGGAAATCCCAACAGTTCAGCAGTTGCAGTGATTGAGCACCGGCTTTCCTCTCACCTACTATTTGGCCCCAATCAAATTTGCTTACTTTGCTGCCTTTACCCATGATTACTTACAATGACTGGTTTCCAATGAGTAGAAACCTGCTCTATTTATAGGCATTACCAATTTTAGTGTCCCATGGGACTGAACGTGATACTTCTGCTTTGCATATTGTTATCAGGGTATATATAATGATTTGTCCATTCAGTGTATATAAGGATCGTTCGAAAGAAAAGTGAACAACCTGTATTCCTGGGTAGTAATGGACTGAGTGATATTTGTGCTCTCACATAGGGGAACGGCAGACATATAAATAGGGTCCTTGTTCGAATAAGACCTATAAAAGAGAGGAATAGCTTCTAAGATTCTTCTGCTCGAAGTGCTACAAAATCTTGACATGCATCTGCAGAACAAAATCCATTGCACTTCCCTCAACAAAGCTTTTACTGTCCTTCAAAGTACTCCTCTCCAGCATCTCTGCAAAGTTGCAGATGTCTACACCAATTCTGGACTGCATGGTGATATTCCTGTTGGGGAATACTCCATAACGCTATTGAACGCATTTTGTAAGGTCTTGAACCCTTAAAAAATGTTTCTCAGCAAGTTTCTTTTAAATTTGTGAAAATAACCGAAAATCTCATGGTGCAAGATCGGGTGAATATGCAGGATGGGGTGGCTGTTTGATTTTTTTCTGCTCCGGACAGACTGTAACTTGACAGGTTATTTTGAGCACTGGCATTGTCATGAAAACGGAAAACCCTTGACACGCCAGTTGTTGGATGCTGCTCCTTCATCTCCTTAACCATTTTGGGCAAAAATGTCTTGGTTTAGTATTGGCCATTTTTAGTCATTTTTTTCATGTAAGATATCCACGGCTACAACTCCTTTGGAATTGAAAAAATTGTTGACATCCTCTTCCTTGAGTGAAAGTCTTGTCGGAGGATATTTTGGACGCTGTTCATCTTCTGCAACCCAAACGTAGTTTTTGATCTTTTTGGGAGTATAGTAATAAAATCACTTCTCATCACCTGTCATAATGTCTGTTAACTGTTTGGGCAACTAGATTCAAACATTGCCAGCATCTCGTTGCATCAGTCGACTCGCCCTTTTTTGAGGTTCTGTCAGTTTGTAGGATATCTACTAGGCATAGATCTTTTGGAACTTTAGATGCTGATGAATAATTGTTTCCACACTGCGAATTGATACAGTGACATATCTTCGTATCTCTGCCGGCCTTCTCTGAATTTACGATCCATTCCGTAACAGTGCCATACGAGCAGGCATGATCCCCCATATACTTGTGATAAATCGGCATGAATATTTTCGTTTCGTCCCCAAGCTATATCCTTGTGAAAATGTAAAATCTTTCCCCCGTCGTTAGTAGGCTTCATAGCAACAACACACAGATTTCTCAGACTGAAGTTTATGCGCCGCCAGTGAAGAGAGAAATGATACGTACTTTGTTTTTAACACGTAATGGCAAGTTTAGACAAGCTGTCAAAGAAGTAGCTCGTTAACTTCAGAGGAACGAGTGCAAATCTACAGACACATGTCAAGAACATTTTGAACGCCCCAGATAAACGTGTATGCCTGACATTGATGCGTTACATTTTGCAAAATCCATTCCTTCGCATGCGATCAAAAATTTGACCGTCGTTACGTTGCTATTGTCTTTTTGCATACAAAACTTAATTTCGTAAATAAATTTGACCACATCAGCATTCTTGTTACGTAATCATTTGACCATATTTAATCGCAACCCAGACACTCATACAATCTGCGAAGCATGATCTCACCACAGGATCTCCTTCCTCCGTGAACACTTGTCGGGACAGATCCATGATGTCGAGGGCAAGACGACCGATGCACTTGGCGTGGCTCTGGCAAGGCTCCGGAAGTCCACTCACTGCCATATACTTATCGCCTACTGTCTCCACCTGGTGGAAGGATATGAAAAGACATATATGTTTCCCATTTATTAACCAATTCTTTGTTAATGCATTTAATTTATACACCTAAGCAGGGCCCCCCACATCCTGAAGCGGGCCCCCCAGGCCAGGATCTTTGGCAAAATCATACATAAAAGTAATATTTATATTTATATAGCACATTTATTTTAATCCATATATATTTAAAAAATATATATGGATTTACATAATAAAAACTTACAACATTATCAAAAATTATTACAAGGTATATTTTCTAGCTTTGGTCGTCGCAAATTTTTCAATAACTTCAGTAAAATCAGCTTGCTTAGCTAAATCATTTTCGATGCACAAAATTGCTAGATGATTAAGTCGCTCTTGACTAGTGCATTTTTGCCATGTTTTCAATGAATTTCCCAGTCTGCTGAATGACCTTTCAGCTGAAGAAACAGTAATTGGTACACTACAAAACAATTTAATGGGGAGGCAGATATTGGCAAATATACCTTGCAGTTTTTTTTTGTCGTCAATTGCGTTCAGAAGTCGAATCGGGCTTCTTTCAGTGCCGAAAACTGTCTTGTGAATACTTTTAAGGTAAGGGATTTTGTGCAGTAAGTCTTCTGACAGATCTTTCTCATGTGTATTTACAAGTTTTGCTGCTTTTGCGGTAAGTTGACCATCGTCTAAGTTCTGGAAGTTCAAAGTGGATGAGAATAATTCACATATGGTATCTGCTGCTTCAAATATTGCCTTTAAATCATTGATAATAAAATCCAATACTGGGTAAACTACGGAAATTCTGAAATCTTGTTCAGGTTCTATAGAAGTTTTTCGGTTTTCGGGAAATTGAGGTGTCATTCCATTCGGTATGATGAGAGGAAAATGTAATGTGCCTAATAAAATAATTAATTTTAGTTGGATGGACAAAACAAAAGTCAATATTTTACACAGTCGCTTTTTGTCTTCTGTTCATCTCACTTAGCTGCCGACCCGCCACGCCGGGTCCCCAGGCTGGAGCCCTGTCAGCCCGCCCCCTTTGTGGGGGCCATGCACCTAAGTACATATTCTCGGAGAAAAGAGGAAGAACGAAATATAAAGAAAATAAGTAGAACAGATTTGCATTTATGCTTGTATATTTAAAAAAAATTTACTGGTATAACAGGAAAAAAAAAATTAAATATCCTTTTGTTATGTCAATGCAGGATTGAATTGGAAGCTTCGTAACTTCTTTCAAGATCAGTTATAGAAAAATGTAACCGAAGATAAATCACTCGATCAAATCTGTCTAAATTTATATTTTTAGCACTATCGGTATGTTAAGAATTATGGAAATTGGAACATTTAACAACAGCAATGCTTAGTGGCGTACCCAAGAGGGGGGAGGATATACCCGCCCCGAGGAAATTAATATATATTCGAAGGCAGTCCTCGAAAAAGAGATTATAATACGTCAAATGAGACTCGAAATTATCAAAAAATTGTCTAATTGTCTGCTGATAGTTTCTAGCTACGCTACTGGTAGTTGCCTGTCCTAAGAAACAAAAACTGATGAATATTGAAAGAATTATTTGTGCGAATTCTAAAATATACATCTGTTAAATGGTTGGAAATAATGCTTATGGGCTGGGGTTGGCTCGGTCGATAGCACAACAGGCTCGTAATCTGTAGTTCACAGCTTGTTCAAAGTTTCAAAAACTTTGTAAAGACCTCTAAAACGGAGGGGAAAAATATACTGCAATGTAATCCATCTCCCCTCCCCTCCTTTTTTTCAGATGGGGCCTATTGTTAAATATTAAAAATGCATACATCTCTAAATGCTGAAGGAATATTGTTCAAAATCAAGATTCACATTTGAGATTTTTATTACGCTAACATTTTTCCAAAATCATAATTCATAAGTTACGGATTCATAATTACAATTTCAAAATCCATTGACATAATGTGGGGATATTTATACCTTCATGTCCATTTCCTGTAGTTAATAGCATATAGACCAGAGTGGGCCGCAAGTTGGCTCAGTCGGTACGCATTAGATACGTAATCTGCAGTTCTTAGGTTCGAGCCCCATCTATGCCAGCTTTGAGATTTATTTCTGTTGAACTTCCACCCTTCCCTCGGTGGAAGTTCAGCACCAATGAGCATGGAAAGGCCGCCGTACGTCGGGTGGGACGTAAAGCCGTTGATCCATGTGTGGGAGAGCCATACCCTGTGCATGTTAAAGAATACACTGGATGGCTTTGACGAGAGACTACTATCTTCCCCATAACAAGTGTCTAGTGCAGGCGTGTCCAACCTTTTGACTTCCCTGGGCCACATTGAGTGAAGATTTGACTTCCCGCACATAAAATATATAATATAGTTAATGCATATGAAAAATAAAACCATTTATTTTCTTGTTTTTATTATAAAATTAAAAAAAGGGCAACATAAAATTAGTGGGATATCAAAAACTCGCTGAAAATCACATAATCATGTTGAAAGCTTATGTCGTAAACACGTAAACTTTACGATTTGTGGGCCGCATTACTAGCCGTCCAGGGCCGCACGCGGCCCGCGGGTTTGAACACTCCTGGTCTAGTGGGCCCCCTTCCCCACAGCGTTGAGATTTATCTCCGCAAAATTCCCGCCCTGCCCACGGTCAGTAGGGAACACCGCTGGGCTTGGAAAGGCCACCGCCCGTCGGATGGGACGTTAAACCGTGGTCCCATATGCTGGAGAGCCATATCCTGTGCACGTTAAAGAACACGCTGGATGGCTTTGACAGGAGGCTACCATCTGTCTCCCAACAGCTGTTCCAGTGGGTCCCCTCCCCCAACCTTCTCTGAGCCTTCGGGGTCCATATGACCTGGCCATTTAGCCCATGGTGTGCAAAAAAAGTGCCGCTCAGAGGTAAAACAACCCAACCCCTTCCCCAACCCTCTCTGAGCCCTTGGAGTCCTTGTGACGACATTTTACCCATTTTGTGGAAAAAAAAAGTGCCACTCAGAAGTAAAACAACCCAACTAAACCATAGTTTTCTTAATTTGCTTTATGCCTCAGAAGATTAAAACTATTGTTTTAGTTTAATTTTCCAA
This sequence comes from Ryuthela nishihirai, assembly GCA_038380435.1. Taxonomy (NCBI): domain Eukaryota; kingdom Metazoa; phylum Arthropoda; class Arachnida; order Araneae; family Heptathelidae; genus Ryuthela; species Ryuthela nishihirai. The sequence continues at coordinate 36,902,075 of JAWZYU010000031.1, forward strand.
TTCGACAGGATCACCTTAAAAAGGAGAAATTTACCTTGTAAACGTTCGGGTTCTTCTTTGGATCGGTGAGAACATCGAAAGTTGTGTAGATGTTGTTGAGGAGTTTGACGATTTTCATGGCTCCCTTGGAATCAGAATTCCTGGCGCAGTATTGGCTGAAGCCGACGATGCCACTGAAGAGGATGGTGACGCACTCGTACTTCTTGGCCGGAACAGGCCTATGGTGGCGAAGCTCGTTCGCTACCGAGGGGGGAAGAATCGAGTATAACAGTCTGAAAAAATAAAGGGACATTTTGTAGTTGGCTAGTCGTACAGAAGTGCAATACTTGGTTCCAGGGAGTGCGAAATGTGTTCCTCCATTTCTTAGGAGGGAGACTCGCAATTTAAGCGACCCTAAATTGCAAAAAAGGTTTGCTGCAAAAAGTGGAAAACTCCATAGATTGTGAAAATAATATTTTGATACTTGATATAATCTAGAACAGGCATGTCAAACACGCGGCCTGCCGGGAATTGCTCTGCGGCCCGCCAAGATTTTAATAACCAATACGTTTATTTAACTTTTGACAACACTGGATGAAAATTTACAACTGGAACTAATCGAAATTCAGTGCGATTCCGTATTGAAACAAAAATATATGAATGTTGGGATTCCACATTTCTATAATTATTTATCACCGGACCGATTTCCCAATGTGTTATTAGCAATTAAACTTATTTTATCTATGTTCGGTAGCACATATTTGTGCGAACAACTATTTTCCACTTTAAAAAATAAAACTGCGGAAAGATCAAGATTAACAGACGCATGTGCAAGCAATTTTAAAAATAACTACAGCTGAACAAATTCAACCAAATTTTGAAGATTTGGTTAATGAAAAACGTTGCCAAGTTTCTTCAAAAAAAAAAAATATTATTTTATTTAAATAATGTTAAATTGAAAAAAAGAAACTTTCCTACATACATATGTATTTTTTAATATGTTTATATTCTGTGTATTATTATTTTGTATGTATTGATTTGTTTATAATAAAAGCTATGCTTCATCTTTATTTCAATTTTTTTTTGTGTTGCGGCCCGCGATTTAATATATAATACTTAATATGGCCCTCGGTGGTTAACGAGTTTCACATGCCTGATCTAGAAGAATACATATTACCTCTCGTGAATATGAATACTCGTTTTTAAAGAGAATGAAGTTTGTCATTTTTCCGATTTTTGCACCCTCTAACGGTGAAAATTAAAAGAGGTTCGGAAAATGTGAATGAAAATATTTCATCATTATCGAACTCAAAAAGAATCTTAAAAAAAAAAACTTTTCTTCCCACCCGAAGGTAAGTGGCAAATCAATGTAAGATTATAAACCTCTTAAGCACTACACTGTACCACTCAAAATTTCTAACATTAACAGATTATTCACAATAATTTAGAGTTTTGTCATTTTCCAAATTTCCTAACCGATTGAGGGCGCTTTTTAAAATATTAGGAGACTTTTTGTTGCAAGAGAAAAATGAAAAATTCATTTTTGGTTAGCGTTCAGAGGTGAAAATCGCCTACTATTTCTATGACAAGCACCAATAACAATATATCTATAAAACATTTATCATTTTTATATCGGTAATATTTTTGTATTAATTTTTTAATAAATGTTTAGTCTTAAGATTTTTTTTTTGTATTTTGGGGCTAGAATGCTATCATTTTAAACTTATATGTCGTGAAAAAAAATTTAAAGTTATAAAACGCTACTGCACAAAAATAACAAAGTTGCGTTTCGCAAAAAAGGAAAAAAAAAATTATTTTTCGTTTGCTAATATTTTTCAAGTTTCCTTGTCTACAGCGCATTTTCCTGTGATACTTTATTACTGAAATAATTTATATAACGCTGTGAATGGGAGATTATTTCTATCGTACATTCATTTTAGTTTAATCTTCCAATTCGACAGGATCACCTTAAAAAGCAGCTTGGTTGCCCGATTCCCGACATAGATGGCACCAGGAGCGAATCAATAAAAATGTGCGAATGTCTATCACATTACTGAAAAATATAGTCAGCCACTGATGGTGTAGTGGTTATCATACTCGGCATGTTTCTGGGAGATGTAGGTACAAATGCCACTCGGGGTAAAACCAAATTTATTTCGGCTAATTATTTCAAAGGTTTATCTACAGGACATTTTCCTACTTAAATATAAATTTTTTTATTTAAGCATTTTTTCAAAACTTTTTTCGTAGAAAAAATGAAAAGAACTCCCGTTTCGGCAGCGAAAACCCTCAAGTTGTGTATGAGTGGATCTGAAGATGAAACAGCAAGAGTTATTTCAATTTCAGTATCTTTATCGATCGGAATTCGTGAAGAAATTAAATTTTCATGGAACATTCAATCATTTGGCGGCATAAAGAGCATAAGAATTTATACTCTAAAACTGAATGCTGTAATAAAAAACAGTCTTTGTTTCTCATATAAACACATCTTTTTTCCCTATAAGAAAAAAAAAACTGCGTTTTTCATTTATGAAATTTTTGTATTTTAAAAGATAATGGCTCTAAATTTTAACCTTCCGATTTAGACGAAATGGACATATATATTTCGTGATAATCACAAATTCAGTTGCACATTAGAGTGATTTTGTTAGCGAGATATGTTTTTAAAGTGTATGCAGTGACGAAGACTGGATTTTCAAACTTTCTGAAGCCTCAAACCTTAGTAGTTTAATTATATTAAATTTTTTTTTAAATAAATAAAAATTTTCTGTCGCTCATGGAACACGTAAAAGCTTTCTCCGAAATCTTGGATTCTGCTGAACATTGTTTGGAAAAACCCCTGACGTATACTATTGCTAAATAACTAATTTTAATGGAGAATGACTTTTAGAAGTGAAGAAGAACACTAAAGGATTTTTCTATGATTGATTCCCACCTGTCGGTTTTCCTCTTTTCATCTTCCAATTCTCTATACGTTTGTTGCAGCTTGTCAGTGAGAATCTCTAGGTTTTTGGTTAGTTTGTATTCAGCCTCAAATTGTTCCGAGAGGAGCACCAGGTCACGGGTGGCGTCGTGCAAGGGAATGTCGCTGAGGTAGAGGCCGCGGCGATTCAGGTCGTCGAGGTTGAGGACGCTCGGTGAACACAGGAAGAGCATCAGATCCGTTTCTGACACGTACAGCATCTGACCTTTCAATCGCATTCTGAACACGAAGGAAAAGAAAAGTTATTTTAAATATATTGTATGTAGTTGTAACTCTTCGAGAAGGAATTTCAAAAACAAGAGTTTGAACAGTTACAACAGTCTCTGCAATAAAAAAAAATAATGTGAATTAAGTTTACAACAGAGATCGCCAAAAAGAATGACAGGGGATGAACTGAAATATAACATGAGTTAGTTTTTACCTCTGAGAGGCAATTTTTTGCAGACAATGGGCCAAATGGCCAGGCCACAAGGACCCCGAGAGTTAAAGAAGGTTGGGGGAGTGGACCCACTGGACAGCTGTTGGGAGACAGATGGTAGCCTCCCGTTAAAGCCATCCAGCGTGTTCTTTAAGATGCACAGGATATGGCTCTCCCTCACTCGCGACCACGGCTTAACGTCCCATCGAAGACGGCGGCCTTTTCAAGCGCATCGGTGTCCCCTACTGACCGTGGGCAGGACTGGAAGTTTTGCGGAGATAAATCTCAACGCTGGCACAGCTGGGACTCGAACATGGGAACTGCAGATTACAAGCCTGGCGCGCTATCGACTGAGCAACGCCGCCGCGAAATATGGCACGGAAATCTACGTAACAGGTACTAGTATAAGGTGATATGTACTCGTATATGATGAAAATTTTCTCACGGTCATATGGTTGGAAGAAGACGTAAAGCTATATAAATTGAATAGTGTAGGTGCAACATGTTCTGCCACTTTATTCAATGTAGTGAAGTGGGATCAGGAATTGAAGGCATCTTGATCAACTATGCCAAGATGTAGAGGTTAATGTAGATTACTACGGAATTTTGAGAGACCTCAAATTATTGATTTCTTCTAGACTAATGTCGATTACATGTGTCGCAACTGTTGTTGGTTAGAACGACGGCACAATGATTCCAGGGTGGATAATTTATGTATTCTGAAAGGGCAATTTACAGTTTTGTCATAAGGATTTCTTTTCTCATTGACGCGTTTAAATCAGTGCTTGAATGCAGTCAGGGCATTTCAGTGACATACGAAGCAAGAATTTGCACCAAGATAAAAATATTTCTGTACCGAGCGTAAAGATTTTTCTCATCTTTCGTGAAGTTTATTTTTCGCTTAAACTGTATGATCCAAAGCCTTGGCTCAAATTAATATCGTGTCAGTGGAAACGAAAAATTCAAAGCTTCGTAACTTAAATAAACTTTATTATAATAAAATCCCACTGAAAAGGAGTTAAAGATTTCAACTCAATCTCTATATCGTGATTTACAAAGCTTTGTTGAATGTTTCAGAAATGTAGGGGAACAGGATCATTTAAGAGCAGCAGAAATCTCAATGATTAATAATTATAACTCTATAAATATCCATTCTGAACTTATGCACATGCAGATAGAGGAATAGTACATGCAAGAATGAACGTAAGGCTTAATATACACTTTACCAAAATTATTAGGTAATGCATGTTATGCATTACCTAATAATTTTGGTAAAGTGTATTTGGTAAAGTGTATTTGGTAAAAAAATGCATGTTATGCGAATGGAAAGCCACACGCAAAGCTCTCTAACTTTTGGAAATCAGCTTCTAATGGGGAAATGTTACTAAAGATGGAATTTCTAAATAAAATTTAGCCAAATTTTGAATTTCAAAAATATTTTCTCCCATGCAGGAGAGCCACTAGAACAGGAACGAGATTTGTAAGGGCTCGGACGCAGCTTAGAGAACCACTGCATGCAAGAGCAACTCATCTATTGGGTAAGAAGAAATATGTTTAAATAAATATATTCTCAAATATGTAAATGTAAAAAATTTATATGTATAGTAGATATAGAGCATTTCACCGCTTTAGAGTTGGATGACCGCCTCAATGACTATATATGTGAACTTTATCATCATGGTATGCACACTTTCATACGAAGTCTGTTTTCCGCTTTAGCGTCCTCTAACAGTAGAAATTCTAACTAGAGTAATATTTTATAAGCAACTATTAAACAAAGAAAGGCTTTTTCATTCATTCTTAAAACAAAAGAGTTGTGTTTTACCACTCCCTACCTGGGTTTGAGCCCCGGGTAAAGGCACGGATGTTTGTGTTGTCTTTCTGCTAAGGTCCCGCAATCCTCACATACCTACTTTGGTGTATAAACTGACAGGCTCCTGTCAGACCTCTGTAGCAAGCAGCTGCTTGAGGAATTATTTATTTATTTTTATTGCATGTAAGGGTGAATCATTGCTGCCAATGTAAACGAAATCTCTTGACCATGACACATCTTGGGTGGGAGTGGCTCAGTCGGTAGCCTGCCAAGTTCGTAATCTGCAGTTTCCAGGTTCGAGTCCCTGCTGGGCCAACATTGAGATTTATCTCCGCAAAACTCCCCGCCCTGCCCACGGTCAGTAATTGTCACCAATGGTCTTTGAAAAGCCGCCGTCCTTCAGATGGGACGTAAAGCAGTGGCCCCGTGTGCGGGAGAGCCATACCCTGTGCACTTTAAAGAACACGCTGGATGACCTTGACGGGAGACTACCATCTATCTCCCAACAGCTGTCCAGTGGGGCCCTCCCCCAATCTTCTCGGGGCCCTTGCGGCCTGGCCGTTTAGCCCATTGTGTACAAAAAAGTGTTTAGAGGTAAAATAATCCAACCGACGATATACCAGGGTGGGGGTTGGTTAAATCGGCCGTGCATCAGGCTCGTAATCTGCAGTTCCCAGTTTTTAGTCTGAAGTATGCTAGCGTTGAGATTGATCTCGACTAACCCCTACTCTGCCCTCAGTGAGGAAGGGGGCAGCAGTAGACTTGGAAAGGTCGCCGACTATCGGATAGGACATTAAGCCATAGGACTTTGTGCAGGAGAGCCATACCCTGGGGATGTTAAAGAACACATTGGACGGCCTTGACGGGAGGCAACTATCTGCCTCTTAATGGCTGTTCAGTGGATCCCCTCCCCAAATCTCTGAGCTCTCGAGATCCTTGTAACCTGGCCATTTAGCGCATTGCGTGCAAAAAGGGAAAAACAACCCAACTGTATTATCAGTAAATTACATTGAGTCATAAATATATTAAGGGCTTTTAGTTTCCTCCAAAATCTATCCAATGGAAGCTTGCTTGGCAGCAGGTATGTGATATACATTTTTTATTATGGTACTGTACTGTATATACACAAATCAGAATATTTTCTGTACTGGTTCTCAAAAATCCAGGTTTTTAAAGGTCCGAATGGAAGAATTAAGTTATTTAATGTTTGGAAAGAAAATGTTGAAAATGTAGAATTTTACATCGATAATTACAAAGGATGCAATGTAGTACAGTCCTGCGTCTAAAAAGAATTTAGAGGGGAGGAGGGGGTCAAACTACTGGATCGGGCCAGAACAGACAGGAATTCTGGTATATAATTTTTCCCTCCGTTTTAATGGTCTTTAAATATTTTTCTTGAAATATATGTGTAATATGTTTAACATTTTTTTTCGTTTCTGTTATTAACATTCGTAAAGGGGGAGAGGGGCATGGCTCCTTAGTCGATAAAATCATTTCGAGAAGGAAACAATACGTACGATACTTATGGCAAGTAAAGGTAAGTAAGGGAGAGGTGATTCGTTTTCTCCGACACATAATCCAATGGCACCAATATCATTCGACTCAGTAAACGAGTTAAAAGAAGCGAGTCTCACCTTGATGGCTCTCGGGTGGCATCACTTCCCTCCGGGGCTTTCGTTCGCAGCACGAACACGGTGTTGATGTGCGAGAGGACATTGTCGAAGGTGAAGTCCATGTGGGGGCGCACCATGTCGAAGAGGTCGGTGATCTGACAGTCGGGCTGGGTGAGGGCGGGAAGGACCCGTGCCACTGAGGTGCCGGCTTGGCGCACGTGAAGATGACGGTCGAACATGACGTGGAAAGGGAAAGCCCTGCAGAAGGTGGCCGGACTGATCTTGTTCTCCATGGAGAGCATCTCGAACTCTTCCATCTCAGGTTCGGTCTGTCGCTGATGCCGGTCGCGTTCCGTAATGGCGAACTGCACGTGGTCGCAATCGCCGTTCTTCGTCTGAACCAGTTCCACCTCAACCTCGGTGTTGTGGAGCTTGGCGGCCACAGCCTGAGAGGAGACAAACAAAACTTCATTCAACGCACTTGACATTCACTTGCCGATATTTCTTTAGTCTGCGAAATAATCACTACTATGCTGTAGAAAGTGAAATGTAATTCAACTAGAAGCATGACATATCGCTTCTGGTGAATGTAGAGGCATGTTTTTTAAAGATAATCAAGTTTCTTATTTTCCGACTTTTGCACATTTCTGTAAATGGCAACGTGCGTAGGTTGGTTTTTAGGTAAGTAAGAAAACCTGATAACATGGAGTAAAATATGCCATTATCAGTGTTAGAAAATTTTAATCTCTATAACTCAGGAATGGTCGGATTGAAGAGATTTTCCGACGTATTGGTCGAATTTTGGTTATTGGACCTTTTGTCTCATGAGTGATTCTAGAGAAAGAGAATTATGGGATATCAAAGTGTTTAAAAATTTCGCTTGTGAGTCTACGTCGACCACTGTTGAAATATACACTATGCCATTTTCTCGCAAAATTTCTACCCTCTCCTTCAACTATGCTGAGTAATTATTATTTGCTTATATAACAAATTGAACTGTTATTTACATTTGTAACCATTGTTACTACCTTTTAGTCATTGAAATGTGCTTCTCCAAAACTGCTAAATCATTAGGTATACCTCTCTAACATTTGCCACCTCTCAATCTCCAAGGGAACGGATTGCAAAGAGTTTATTAGGATTCGAAGTAGAGCGAAGTTGAGAGGATGTCAAATACTGGGCAGATCAAGTGATGGCAATGCCTGGTTCTCTTTGTGTTGCTTGCGATATAAATTTGATCACTCTGAAGACAATTACTTTTGAAGGGGCAAAACTCTGTATGGATGATGTGGTTTAATATTACCCTTTTATCTGTATCTGAGGTGATCTTTCCTTTAATGGTCGAGCCCAAATTTTAGTACGTCAAGGTGGTCTTCCCTCTCATATCAAATGAAATACTCACGTGTTGTTAATCGCTCTGAAAGGCAACGGCCGCATCAAAGATTCATCGCTCAGCTACATTTGATGGAGGCCTGGTTTAATATGTCACGAATTAGTCGACAGATCATCATCATGTAAAAGGAAGACAAAACATGAATAATATAAGAATGTGTTTTCTCTGTACGTCGCTAGCTATGAACCAAATTCCGAAAGTTTTTTCAATGGTGTTGCTTCTAATAAGGAAATCTCTTTCCCTGTTCTGCGCGAGTTCTTTAAAATGCACTTTCTTTTCGAAACTATTAAATTTCCATTGAGTAAACATCTTATTTCTTTGCGATTCAGATCCAACGAAAGGAAACGGAAAACCTTTGGTATCACAAAAGGAATTCAGTGTGATCATAATTCATTTAACATTGCACAAAAGAGAAATACCCAGACGTTTGGATTTGTTATTTTTACCTTTCTTCAGCGGCACTCTTAATCTGTGGAGAATGAAAAAAAGGCACATTCCTCTAAAGGCTAAAATAATATATCCTGTTATTTGTGTTATTACATTTTAGCCAGGAGGTATTTCTCGTGTTCTGTTATTGAGTTTGCTACACTGGTTTCTATAAATTAAGGAAAATCCCTATGTTAAGTCAATGGAAAGCCAAGGTCAAAGCTCTATAACTTCTAAAATAAGTTTTTTTTTTTGTTTTGAAACATAACTCATTAAATACTGAACGGTTGAAAATCGTGATATTGATTTGTTTGATTGAGATCTTTATCTGCAATCACAATTTAAAAAAAAACTTATTTTAGAAGTTATAGAGCTTCGACGTTAGCTTCCCATTGACTTAATATACGGATTTTCCTTAATTTATGGAAACCAGTGTATGTGTTAAGCCTTGCACGTCTCCGCCTACTCGGTTATTTATTTTGGTAATCCGAACTTCTTTTAGGTTTCCTGAAATTAATTGTGGTTGGTTATTTTTATTTGGGCTTTAATGGCGCATCAGCAACAATAGTTATTATGCACTAAAATTATGTAATTATGAGGGACCTTTGAAATTGCATAAACCTTAGGAAAAAGTGGGAACCCAGCAGTAATCCTTCACTTATAACAGCAGATAGTTATATATTTCACTCGATTTAGATTCTTCATTGAATCTTAATCGTTTTTAACAATCTTTCTCATGATCGCCGTATTTCAGTGCATATTATTCTTGATGATATTTGTATGGAACTGATTTACATACACCACTGATCAGATAGAGGAGCATTTTACTTATAAGTATTTTTGATATTTCTTCAAGCGGCTCTGGTACGACTGCCACATCGTTCTGGTATTGTTACATCAGGGTACACAATGCAGTGGACTATTTCGCCCATTGGGCAAGAGTCAGTGGCACTCTCTATCCGATGGATGTCCATGGCATATGTATTGCATTAATGACAGCTATTGCTACGGTGATGGCGTACTGTGGTAAGGGCCGGATCGACATGTTAAAAGGTTGCATTGTTGTGGTGAGGATTGTGTTGAGGTTTATGTCGCAAAAGTCAGGATTTCTTTCGTATAGTGAGCAGTGGCAGCTAATTACAAAACTTTTTTGTGGGACACTTTGACTAGGCAGGGCCGAATGTAGGAAAATAAAATTGCTGAGATCCCTGATATTCAATTGAACCGAATCTGAAAAGGGGTTTTGTAATACATATATTCTCCCCCCCCAACAATTCTCAAAACGTATTATTTAACAAAAAATTAAAAATTTCGAAAAAAAAAAAGACAAATTCGAAAACGAGTTCTTGTCTTTTCTACTTCAATTTAGTATTTTGTCTCGTCTCTATAATATTTATTATACATGTGCATTTTTCCCTCTCTGTTCCAGTGATATTTTTAAAAAACTATTCGTGAAAATTATGTCTAATATATGGGTTTACTATTTTTTTGACTCCGCTCCAATTATAAATTGATATTCATTATTTTAAACTGAATTAATCACCGTAAATTATCCTTGAGCAGTTGTCTATTTTAAAATAAATAAATAAATAAATACCCCCTCAAGCAGCTGCTTGCCACAGAGGTCTGACAGGAGCCTGTGGTTATATTAAATTTACAATATTAATTTATTATAGTATATGCATTTTATTACATATATTAATTTATTTTACAACGAATTGTAAAAATTGTGATGGTTATAAAATGAATTGGTTGTATTGTAGAATCAACAAATCAAGTGTCATGGGCCACTATAAAATGGTGACCTGGCTTCTGTGGTTCAGCACTATTCAGTAGCGCACTGCCACAGGTTCCGAGATCCTTAGGGGCCCGGTGAGAAGGCCCCGATTGAATCTCGTGAAACATTTTTCGTAATGGAAATGCTAGATGAAAATAAGTCAAACTGGGCTGGAAGTCGTTCAAGATAAGAAAGGTATATCGCTAAGAGGGCCGGATCTGCGGTGGTGGGAGTGGATGGGTGGAGGTGGGTGGGGTTCATGACCTCCGCCTCTTTCAGAATGCTTATAAGGGTATTGAAAAAAAAAATGTGCATATTTCACGCATTTTTCATGAAATGTTTTAAAAACCACTAAAACGAAGGGGGAAATGTTACACTGCAATGGGAATCCAGTCTTTTGGCGTCCCTCTCATCCAGCTCGATTGCGTTGCTTCCCCCCTCCCCCTTTTTATTTTTTCAAGATCGGGACCTGATCTTTAACGCTTGCTCTCCGAGCACCTTTGTTATGATTTCTTCCTCCTGCTTGTACCGTATTCTTTCATTTGTACATTTAAATAGTCAACGTCATTGTTCACTTTGCATCACGTTGGTTTTGACTGTATGAAGGTATTTCCGATTTTTAGGATCATAGAAAGTTGGCAGAAAATTAACACGAAAGTGTTATTGAGGACTTTTGACATTCAATTAATCTTATGAAAAGTAACATGTTTTCCGCCATTAAATCCTTATAATCATATTTTTATGATACCTAATTTCTAATTCACGTCATATTCTCAGTATAATATTTTACTTAACATTCAGTCTTCAATAATTGCGTCTTGACTGAAGAGATCACATAATAAATACGTATATGCCTATAGTTAAAACAATATTGGCTTTAGATAAGAAATTTTTTATTGCTTTTTTATTGGCTTTAGATAAGATTTAGAAATTTTTATTGGCTTTAGATAAAACGTATATGCCTATAGTTAAAACAATATTGACTTTAGAAAAATGAAATTTAAAGAAATAACTTGGAATAAGGAGTATAATATAATTGAGAAATTAGCAGTATACAAAGTTACTGCTTTTGAAAAATTTGGAAGCCCAAAAAAAGTGTCCTGCGCCAGAGCCCATAGCCTATTTGTTCCGCTCCTGATGCTATTGTATTTCAGCGCATGCGCATTTGTGTCATCGCTATAATAGATAATGCTAAGATTCCGGGTGGTGGCCGTAATGTTAAAATTCGTTTTGACAGTACGAAACAGCCGACGTAGCCCCGATTCGCAAAGTAAATACTGTGATTATCTACGTAATATGGCAAATAATGATTACAAAACGAATAAGAAAACGATATTATGTTAAGTTCGATATGACAAATAATGAATGCTAAATTTGAAATTCGTTTAATATTTTTTGTGATTGTTTTTGGTGGGGCAGTGCCCCAGGTGGCCTAATGAACGAACCGTCCCTTATAGTGAGTGTGTTGTCGTAGTGAGAAGCGCCAGTCCTGACTTGTATTTACAAAGATTGGATTGTTTTTAAACCTGCCAGACGTGCAAATCTTATTCATCGTGGATAATTGTCCTTCTTTGAGATTTGCAACGAGTGTGTTTTAATCGCAGAGAGAGAGAGTGATGGCTTCCACTCACCTTAACGATTCCAATGACGATGGGCTCGAGTCCTTCTCTTTCCGAGTAGTAGTGCAGGATGAGCGTTCCGTCCTCGATACGCTCCGTGCAGCGGAAAGAGGGCGCCCTCATTCCTGGGTAGATGGTGGCCAAATGGTCATGGAGCGCGTCCAGGTTTTGTAGGAAGTCCCTCGGGGTGGCACCGAGGACCTGCAGGATCTTGTCGTAACCGGACTCTTGGCAGAAATCGAAGAACATCCGACCGAAAAGCTCCAGGATTTCGGCTGCAGGAATTTCTGAGAAAGAAGATGAGAGAATATGAAAGGATGAAGATTACTCGCATAGCTGTTCAGAGGAGGATCTAAGTAATGGATTGTGTTACCATGCTTTGAAACATTTCGGTGGGAGGAAGGGTGGTCTAATACACAGGAGTTTGATATAGTTATTAAGGTCAGCAGCATTTAAGTATCTGGGAATCTTTTTTTCCTTTGCTCTTCAACTCAAAGATCGAAACTTTGCAGATTATAAGCAAATAAGAAGTTGATAGAGTAAGAGAAAAAGTTGAATCGAAAAATGTGCGGAGAAATGGAGTTAAATAATAAAGAGCTCTGTAATGTTGCGACTTGTGTGCAGAGTATGATTCCCAAGCTACGATCGTAGCCAATTTTGCCCTTCCTGTTTACATATCGCCACGTAGCCCTTGGAAACAGCTTCAATCAAGTACGGCTGCAGCTTTAATTAACGACCACCAGCAGCGATAAAGTTGTTTTTACTTCAGACAAACATAATTGAAACATTGAAAGTCATGGGAATAACAGAGGATGGTATGGATGTAAAGAGAACGGAAAATTTGAGATGAAACGACGTATTGTTAGTCATTAGAACATAAAACTGAGGCACCCAGAGAAGAAACAATGGATGTTTAGAACGCCCATGACCATGAGAACGGCCCCACTGTCATATGGTAGCAGAAGAGGAACTTTTGTGGCCTGAGCCACAGCACAGAACAATATATGTTGCACACATCATCATTTCAAGAGTGGGCGAGGGAATACAAAAGCAGTGCAAATGCATGTACAAACAAATGACGTTACCGCACAATATACTCTCGTCACCTGTTAGCAATCCGTCTGTAGAAGCTCAGAGTCGGCCGTCGCTGCAGGAGTAAATTCGTAGCTGGTAATCAGCAGCAGTTTCGAGGAGGGTGAGGTAGCATCGAAGCCATTTGGGTGTCACACCAATCAACTAACTTCTGAAGCAGCATTCTCTCTTTTGCTAGGGCAGGCCCGTTCATCTTTCATGAACTATTTGGCCACATTTAGTATGGGAACACTTACCCTCAGCTTTTGGAAATTGAAACTCATTGTAACGCCATAGTTACTCTCATTGCTTGGAGAGTCTTGAGAATTGCGGAACTTTCAACTTATTATGAGTCTGTCTGCGACAATCGTTCTAAAGCTATAATTACGCTCTCTAGCGGTGGAAAAAGTGGAAACTCATTATAGAGTCTGGCCAGTTCCTCGTGCGCCTCATTTACGATGACGAAATGGCTGCTTGAGCATGATGATATATGACGAACAAGAAAATTGCAGTATTACTTGAGAACAAACCTTCAATTGAAAAAAGAAACCACCTCTCCGCCACTCTCACGATTTGCGCAGTAGAATTAATTTATTCTTGCTGCATGTGATATTGTGCATCTGTATGCAACATCTCAAAAATTGAATATCGCACCTCACAACTTGCTCAAACGTTTACTTCCGAATATTTCTGTATTGTCATAAAAATTGCCGTCTGCTGCCCTGAAGAAAAGAGAAATTTAAGATGAACAACGAATTAGTAAAAAAAAGTAACCATGAATGTTCTAATAAAAAGATGAAGAGAAATAAAGTGCTGAAACGAATAGAACGTTTTTTAAGTAGAAAATTAATTAGTTTTCGTCGTTATTTCAATATAGGCAACCAGCGAAGGAACCATGGAAATAACGAATGTTAAGTTCGATAACCATGGAAATAACCATGGAAAATAACGAATTACAATGCTTCAATGCTGTGAGATTCGAGCAGAATATTTGTGCCGGTTGTTGGGTAGGAAGACACTGTTTTCTAAAAAACACAGCCTTCCTAAAAAGTGAAGAGGAAGAAGAATGTTTACGAACTTACTGAGAACACGCTCCGCCGCTCCAACGATGTGGTAGGTGATTTCGTCATCGTAAATGAGGCGCACGAGGAACTGGCCATCCATCTCGATCTCGGCTTCTTTCCTGTCAACCAAAAATACATATTAAGAAATGGCTTCTATTCAAAGATTCCAATAAGTAAGCTTAAAGAAATAAAGAAGGAATAAGCAAATGAAAAAGAAGAATAGGTAAGATAAAAGAAATAATAAGTCTATTACGAATGCAATGCTAATACAAAACACAAAAACGTGCAATACAGAAACAATGCAATATCTATTTTCAGAACAATAGATTAAAATCTGTACATGTCTCAAATCTGTTCGATTGTTGAAAGATATATTAGCTATCAGACCTCATCAGAAAACTGTCAAAAGTTTAACTCCTTCAGATTCTATGTGCATTGCAGTGGCGGCCCGTGAGCTTCAAAGATGGTGGAGCCCGTATATCATATAAAGAAACCAACTGACAGGGACGGAGGAAAATGTCGTTGTTGGATCCTCTTCTCCGATCCCAGACTCGTAATCTTCCGTGGCGTAATTGGGAGAAAATGTTTCCTGAAAAGAATACTGCGGCTTCAGTTATTTCATCTTTATTTCATCATGTTATGGCGCTATACAGAATGCCTACCTATATCACTACGCAATGTGTGAGAATTGTATCCATACGCCTACAGCAACTCACTTCCCAGCAATAACCACATCAATAGACTTCGCATTAAGTTAACGGTATCTATCGCGATAGAGTCCGTTACATATGGCCACACGTTCCATTCCACTACCAAAATTTAAAATTTCTAGCTTAAATACGTCGTTTGTAATATTCGTTTGGAATTTAAAAAAATTTCCATCGTTAGAGGGCGCAATTATAGTTGTCGGAAGATTTAAAATATGTGAATCATAATATTTTATCAATTCCTATCTAACCCAAAAAGAATTTTTCATTTATCTCTAAGAGCAAACATCTGCTAAAACTGAAAAAGGTGTGTTTTCCCACCCCTCTGAGTCTAAGGGGTCAACTCATTGTTGGCAATGGAAACTTCGTGACCTTCACATTCCACCACCAAAATTTAAAATTTCTAGCGTAAATGCATCGTTTGCAATATTCGTTTGAAATTTTGGAATTTTCCACTTTTTCCACCGCTAGAGAGCGTAATTATAGCTTTAGAGCGATTCGGAAAGTGCATATCGTAATAGTTCATCAATACCTATCCAACACAAAAATTTTTTTCATTTATCTCTGCAAACAAAAAAGTTCGATGTCTACAGACAGACAGATGACAAAGCGAAATTATTAACTCGTTTTCAAAGAAAACGAGATAAAAAAGTTATATGCAGGATCAACCAATACAGGGTGTAAAATCGAAAGAGCTTCTATTTGAGCTGTAAATCTACTTTTACATTATAACAATAATTGACAGTTGACATGAAATGTTCATTGGAAACAAATATAATTCAAACACTATTCTTTAAAATACATTGACTGGAATAAATCAATTTTAATTTACATATAGTCCTATTCTAATTCGCATTTCAAATTCTGAAATGCAGTCGCCCCAGGTCATACTGAATCGATATCATGATTCGGGTAAGATTACAAAATATTACTAGGTTAATGTTATCTGATATATCAGCAAAATAGTATTTATAGACGACAAAATATATATTAAAAAACGCATCCAAATATTGGGGAATAAATAACTATCTATATTTTATAATGTTGAAGTATATTGCATACAATTTGCTTTGGCGTTTGCAGTTGCTCCGTATGAGCTGTAGCGAAGTCGTTGGACGGAAGAGAAATCTTCTGGTATGAAGCTGCCGTAGTTTCATATTCGTTTTTGAAATTTGCAAGTCTCGTGATTACTGATATCACCAGATGTTTCATAGTTTCTGAAATCAAATAATACCTACAAATAGGCGCGGACTGGTAAAGGGTGCTGAGTACTGTAGCGTCCCTGGCCACTTGGACCTCACAGGAGAAGAATTCTTTTAAAATAATAATAATAATGTTATTTAACAGAATTGAGGAAAACTTATTGCAATCTTCCCGTACGAACTCTCAAAA
The DNA here is from genome assembly GCA_038380435.1 of Ryuthela nishihirai. NCBI lineage: Eukaryota > Metazoa > Arthropoda > Arachnida > Araneae > Heptathelidae > Ryuthela > Ryuthela nishihirai. The sequence continues at coordinate 36,918,330 of JAWZYU010000031.1, forward strand.
GAATACTTATTAAAATCTTGAAAAAAAAATAAAAATGAAAAACTGAATTATTTATTGCAGTCGGGACCCTTCTGCTACAGTTGCGTCCATGGAAGAAGTGCCAGTTTGCCCCTGCCTACAAAGCAAAGATGATTTAATAGTTTCAGAATACCGTTTTATTAATATTTATATTCAGAAAGAAAACTCTACCCTATCTTTCGCGTATTGAGTACACAGAGAAAGTAGTGATTAGGCTTTCAGCCGATAAATGACGACTTGGTTGCATAGGTAGAATAAGTCTAGTTTATTGATTTATTGATTGACAAACACAGAACAGCCTCGGACTAGGCCCAAACCAGCAAACTTTGCGACAGAGGAAAAGCGCCAATAGGCCAAAGGATGGTCTTCTCCAGTCAGGGCCAACCAGCGTGTTCTTTAACTTTCATAGGGTATGGCTCTCATGTACACGGAACCACGGCTTTACGACCCGTCCGGCGGACTTTCCAATCCCATCGGTGTTCTTTTCACCGTCAGCAGTGAGTGGGTTTGCCACAATAGAGAAGACAGAGTTTTATGTTATTTAAAGCATAAAAAACTAAAAACAAATCCCCCCTCAAGCAGCTGCTTGCCACAGAAGTCTGACAGGAGCCTGTCAGTTTATACGCCATAGTAGAAGGTCTGTGAGGAAGGCGAGACCTCAGCAGAAACACAATACAAACCTCCATGCTTTAGCCGAGGCTCGAACCCAGGTCCGTTAGATCAGTAGCCAAGTGTGCTAGCCACTCGGCTGGAATATATTTCGATTGAAACAAATGCTACTAGCCAAGTGTGCTAGCCACTCGGCTGGAATATATTTCGATTGAAACAAATCCTACAACATCAAACACTATTTCACATCTTAATTCCGTTGCATTTGTAAGACTTGGCGAGGAGGTGCAGCAAATTCTTCACCATTTCAACCGTCTTAAAGGTCGGCTTAGCGGTATTAGCATTTCCAAACATTCCAGCGTCTGAAAACGAAGCCATTATCAAGAACGGAGATGACCTCACAGGAAATTATCCATGTGCAGTTAAGGAATAGAAGGTCGGAAGATTTGGAAATATTAATAAAGCTCAACCACTCAAATCCCTGTGTGGCCGCATCCTTAGAATTAAGAATCATCGCAGCTGTAATTGATTATCTTGATCTTTTATTTTCGAAAGGTCATTGGGATTGGTGAATCTATTTATAGCATTTCTCTTTTGTTCCAATTTTGTACTTAGATAAAGGATTTCTTTTTTTGACTTACTTGATCTTCTCCCACATTTCCTCTCCGAAATTTCTAAGGATGAGGAGCTCTAAAGCGTGGTTGACGAAGCCGTACTGGAAAGAGAAAGGTCACCATCAAAGAAATCGATGGAAATAAATTATTCATATGAAATATTTAAAATTAAGCAAAACAAATCAATTCTCTTTTCGCGTTTTTTTATAAGGATGATAATGTATAAATATTTATAAGAATTCTGTTTTTACAAATATTCAAATGAACAATGATTGTCAAGCGCCAAAAATAGATTACACAAGGAATAAAATTATGAGAACGAAGCTGAGATGATGTCATTTGTTCATGTGGCAGTATTCGTATGAAGGCAAAGTTATAATGGTTGGTTTGTAATGAGCTGTGGATGGCCCTTTGTAATTGAGCAATCGACTAAATGGCTATGGAAAAGAGGTTGTATCGTTTTATCACTTGGTGATGCTTTGGTTCTTAATAGATTGAATTGCCAGGACATAAGGGCTCAGATGTGTAGAGTATTGAGATCTACCGAACAGTTGCTAGGAGTTAAATGGAAGTCTGCCATCAAGGCTATCCAGCTTGTTCATTAAAGTGAAAGCTGTTTAACTTATCATCCAAAGGACCAAAACCACATAGTTAAAGTAAAACTGGATTCAGTTTTTCCTCTGTTGTACCCAGCTGGATAATTTACATTTCAATTTCAGTCCCCGTTAAGTTTAGTCCCATATTAACCTAGACTTGAATTTTTCATTGGCTACTGATCTAAGGGACCTGGGTTCGAGCCCCGGGTAAGGCATGGATGTGTGTGTGTTGTTTTTCTGCTGAGGTTCTGCCATCCTCACAGACCTTCTACTATGACGTTTCAACTGACAGGCTCCTGTCAGACCTCTATAGCAAGCAGCTGCTTGAGGGGGTATTTATTTTTATAAAGATGTGGAAAAATGGGACTATCACAAAAAGGATAAATTTTTCAGTCATTTTCTGAAAGGATTTGGGTTGTTAAAACAACCTCTGAGCGGCACTTTTTGCACACAAGGGTCCTTGTAACCTGACCTTTTGCACACAAATGGTCAGGTTACAAGGACCCTGAAGGCTCAGAGAAGATTGGGGGAGGAGACCCACTGGAATAGCTATTGGGAGACAGATGATAACCTCCAGTCAAGGCATCCAGCGTGTTCTGTAACGTGCACAAGGTATGGCTCTCCCGCACACGGAACCAGGACTTAAGGTCTTATCTGACGGAGGGTTATTTTTCCAAGATCATCGGCATCTCCTACTGACTGCTGGCAGGGCGGGGAGTTTTGCGGAGATAAATCTCAACGCTGAACCAGCTGCGTCTCGAATCTGGGAACTGCAGATTACGAGCCTGGCACGCTATCAATTGAACCACCCGGACCCTTTCTGAAAGGAAATAATTAAAGACGAATATTTAATTGTAAGTAATACATGCCATATATTTGCAACCAAAAAATTGTAAGAATTTCCTGATAGCTACCCTTAGGATCAACCTATTGGGCAGCATGCAGGGTATATGTAGGGTATCGAAAGCTAATGCGGACCCCGGTGCAAAGTGTGTGTCGGGCCTCCCTTATGTGGTGTGTGTGTATATATATACGTTCATTTATGCGTATATATCCGCAGATAGATAGGTTTGAAAACCAATGACATTTTTGAAAAAAAAATTGCATTGTTTATTGGAAAAAATAATTTGTTAATCGTAAATAGCCGAAACAATTTAATGATTATAACATAAAAAAAAAGCATAATTTTTTTTTCACATACCTGTATATTCGGCCAGCCCCTTGAAGAATTTCGGGTGCGGGCAATATAGACCCCTCTCCAGGGGGAGGGTCGGGCCTGACAGATGGGAGAATCAAGTGGAGGCCATCGAGCGTGTTCTTAAATATGTAAACAGAGCATGGCTGGCATATACGTATGTCAGTAGGATCCAACTCTTTTTCTTTCTGCAGGGTGATTACAGTTTTGTAGCTGAACTCGACAGCCAGGTTAATCTCAAACTATTAGTAAAAAAGCAGCACTACGCCTGACACTTTCTCTTAAGAAAAATACACTGCTCACAAAAATTAGGGAATATTTCAAAATGAATTTGAAGCGATAAAAAAAGAAGCATTTGAATAGTTTTTATTAAACAAGAACATCAGAAAAGCAAACGACAAGTCAAAGAAAGTTGTTCGATTATGCAAATAAGATGCAAAACCAACTTTGATGTCATTGGTGAAAATGCACTATACAAAAGGCTGAAAGTACTGGAGTATCTGCACGTTCCCTGATCTTGAAAGTGCACATCCTGCAATTTCCCAGCCCTTGCAATGCCCCTGCAACACGATTTGTCCGAATGCGAAGGTGGAGAGCCATAGGACATCTTGAAGCTGGTCAAACACAGACGACAGTGGCAACAGCACTTGGAACATCTCAAAGCGTGATTAGCAGACTGTGGAATCGCTTTCAAGAGACTGGCACAGTACGAAGAAGACGAGGGCAGGGTCGCCCATCTGCCACAACAGCAAGAGAGGACCGCTACTTGACCTTATTGGCAAGAAGGAACAGGCGCAGCAATGCAATAGAGCTGCGGGGACAGTTTCTTGCTGCCACTAGACGACGGATATGCATCCAGACCGTACGAAATCGGCTCCATCGTGTTGGACTGCATGCCCGGTGACCAATGGTATGCATTCCGTTATCTGTTGAACAAGGTAGAACCCGTAGAAGGTGGGCTGACTAGCATCGTCATTGGACCCGTGATAAGTGGTCAACTGTCCTCTTCTCTGATGAGTCACGGTTCAGTCTGCAGCCTGACAATCATCGTGTCCTGATCTGCCGTGAACGAGGAACACGGGAGAATCCACGTTTCATGCTAGAAAGGGACTCCTTCGGTGGTGGTGGAATCATGGGGTGGGCTGGCATCAGCATTGGTGGTCGTATCGACCTCCACGTCACCAGAAACGGATCGCTGACTGCTGTCAGATATCGAGATGAGGTCCTGCACCCTATAGTGGTACCCTATGCTGGAGTAGTTGGAAACAACGTTCTTTTCATGGACGATAATGCAAGGCCCCACTGTGCGCATTTCGTCAACAACATGCTTCAGGAGGCAGGAATCGAACGTATGGACTGGTCTTCACATTCTCCAGACCTGAATCCCATTGAACATGCTTGGGATGCACTGGGAAGAGGTCTGGCAAACCGTCCAATGCCTCCCACAACACTTCTTGAGCTGAAAGTTGCCCTGGAGCAAGAGTGGCAGAGGATCCCACAAGAACTGCTGGGCATTCTGATCCTGTCCATGCCCCATCGCTGTCAGTGTGTTTTGGCAGTCTTGGGTGACCATACACCCTACTGAACAGTCAATGTGTGCCACTCTCGTCCAGTTTTACATGCTTCTGTTCACCCCCACCAATATGTCACTTGCTACTCAATCACGACAATTGAGTTTGCATCTCATTTGCATAATCGAACAACTTTCTTTGACTTGTCGTTTGCTTTTCTGATGTTCTTGTTTAATAAAAACAATTGAAATGCTTCTTTTTTTTATCGCTTCATATTCATTTTGAAATATCCCCTAATTTTTGTGAGCAGTGTACATCTTGAGACACTATGATTGGTGTCAAGAATGAAAATAATTATTATCGTAGGACATTTAAAAAGTCCCCTCATGCCTTACTCTGTGATTCGACAACAACGTCTCTTTCTACGTAATAGGACAAACGAAACAAAAAATTTTCGAAATGTATTTTTTCCCCTTTTATTACGTTTGCATGTTATATAAGAAAGGCAATTCTGGTTCTGTGATTACACCAACAATGACAGCATTGAGTTCAGGCTGAACTTTGCGAGAAGTAGAAATTAAAAAGCGACAGATATTTAGCCAAAGTCGAAATTTGTGTAAATTTGAAGCAAACCTGACTGTTGCTGATCCTAGGTGTGAAGGTTTCTCTATCTCAGAAACATTTTGTTTCATTGGTTGTAAAGGTGTATGAGGGCTAGAACATTTGAGGAAATACAACTTGAAGACGTGATAAGAATTGTGTGGGAAGCACAACACAAGTGTTAGAGACGAGTCCAATGTCTTCAACTGGTAGACAATAGTTGAGACGTTCACGTGCGAATATAACGTTAAACTGTCACAACAGATTTTGAGCAGGGCAATGCGTCGAAATCCATTGTTTGGGATATCAGAATCAGCGTCTACAGCGATATCCTCTCACCATAACGATTCTCCAACAGAGAAAACTGCTATTTGCATGTTGCCTGTAAAGATCAAACACGGAGCGAAGATGATAGGAAAACGTTATGTGGCCTTAAGAATCGGATTTCCTTTTGCACCATGCAGATGGACTTATAAGTTTATGCTGAAAAAAGCAGTGAATCCTATGTGCAATGTACAGCTCCTAGAGGTGGTGTCATGTTTTCAAGGATGTTCTGTTGGTATGCATTGAGTCCTGTAATACAGGTGCGACAGATAGAAATGTGTGGACTATTTGATCATTATTGAGGATCGAATACACTCTTCAATCTTAATATTATTTTCCAATGGCGATGATATCTTTGAACAAGACAGTGCGCCCATTTCATCTGACTTGTGCAGGACTAGTTTGTCGAAGTTCACCCACTCAGTCAAACTCCTCAGATTTGAATCCCATCGAAAGTCTGTGGGATGTTACAGAAAGGGAAATCTGATGGGTGATACACCAGTGGTTACTATCATTGAAATGTGGCGACTTTACATTGAGAGCTTGACGAAACACATATACAGAGGAAGGCCAGGATCTAGAAAAAATAAAGGGGGTTAGGAATGGGGGATGGAAAATGGAGAAACAAGTGAAAGGATCGAGCCGGAACGAACTGAAACTGCATTCTGGTTTGCTGCCCCAAATCTGATTTGGGCTCAGGGTCCTCATAAAATCTGAATCTGCCAACTTCGGTTTCGAATCTGATCCTCGACCGATTGTGCCAATTACCTCTGTCAGAAATCATCTAGGAAGAGTGCATTTCATTTAGGCAAATTCTACATGCAGATATGTTTATGCATTGAATCGTAATTGAGAACATAGACTAAATCTGTTTTTTAGGCCTTGGCTGCGTCGTCATTCTCACCCCTGGCATGATGTGGCCATATGGATCACACGACTGCAATTGCATTAGCACTGGACACAAGAATCATCGCGTGGGTTTTGGGGAGGTGCAATGGAGATGACATCTCTCTTTGCACAAAAATGAATTCAGTTTGCTGGGAATAAGTAACTGTAGATAATAATAAGTTGACGACGAAGAAACACCAGAACAATGCAAAATCGAAAAAAAAAGAACAAAAAATACAAACTAGAGAATTTATTTTTACTTACCATGACGACACTAGATGTTGTGCCTTAGGTAAAGCAATGCAACCGAAACGAGAATACTTTCTAGCTGCGGATTTCAGTCGATTCCTCTCTCTTTGCTAAATCCACATCTGCGCCATCGATTCTCAGACTCCCTCTCTCTCCTCCTTTTCCTCCTTCTCCTCCTCAGCTGCTATTGATCTTCCGTCGATCCTAACGCCATCTGTCGGTCTGAAGAGAGATTAGAAACAAGTGAAATGAACGAATAATACCACAAAATAAAAATTTCTATAAACAGAAAAATAAGACAAATATTTATTAAACTAGAAGAATAACATATCACTTCTGGGGAATACGGGACTCACGTTTTAAAGAGAGTGAAGTTTGCGAATTTCCGACTTTTGCGGCATCTAACGATGGAAATTCCAACTAATGAATGATTAGGAAAATGTAAAGAGGGTTATTTCATTAGTACTTATCTAACCTAAAATGAGTTTTTCATTTATCTCTTAAAATTTTTAATATCTTTCCACCTCCACCGGAGTAAGTGGGCAAAATCGCTGCTGGCAATGTAAACCTTTCATCGTCAATGCTACGTAATATTCAATTTCAGTTCTCTAGCATGAAAAGAGCGTTTGCAACATTCGTTTAAAGTTCAGCCATTTTTCCGGTCTTTGGCGCTCTCTAACGGTGGAAATGAAAATTATTGGACTATTCGGAAAGGGAGAATCCTAATACTTATTTCATTAGTACTGTCACCCAAAAGTAATATTTATCTCTAAACAGCAAAATCGCTAGTTGTCTACAGACGGACGGACGGCAAAGTGACACGATAGCTTGTTTTTTGGAAACCAGCTAAAATATATATATATGGAATGAAAATACTTTAGAATGAATAAACTGTTGTTCACATGTCACTGGGGAAAAAGTTATTAATGCGAATTTGCACAACATGAAACTTTTGGTTATTAAATTTGTGTTTGTCTTTAAACCTAAGGGACTACTCGGGTCCGATTACCGCATTGAGACATGTATGTTGCTCGTTCATTGAACTTTTGGTTTATACATGAGACTTTTGGTTATTAAATTTGTGTCTGTCTTTAAACCTAAGGAACTACTCGGGTTCGATTACCACTTTGACACACGTATGCTGCTGAGGTCTCTCCTTCCTTATAGTAGCTAGGTTACTGTGATTCCAGAGGGTCTGTGAATTGATGAAAGAGGACAAGAGGAATTCGATGGATTAATGGAGGAGATAAGAAATTGTATGGGTTGAGGTAGGAGGAAGGAAATTTTATGGGTTGATGAGGGAGGAGGAAAGAAATTTCATGAATTGATGAAGTTCGGTGCATCGATGAGAGAGAGAGAGAGTCGATGGATTGATGAGGTATAATAAGAAGATTCTATGGATTGATGAGGGAGGAGGAGAGAGATTCTATATATTAACGAAGGATGATAAGAGGGATTCTGTGGATTGATGGGGAATGATGAGAGAGATTTTATGGATTGACGAGGGGTGATAGGAAGGGTTCTATGGATTGATGAGGGGGTTGAGGGCATTCGATGGATTGATGAAGGGAATAAGAGGAATCGATGGATTTAGAAGGGAAGAGAAAAGGGATTCTATGGATTCATGACAGGAGGAGAGGGGTTCCATGTATTGATGAGGGTGTGGGGATTGATGAGGGAGAATGGATTGATGAGGGAGAATGGATTGATGATTCTACGTAATTCTATGGATTGATGAGGGGGGAGGAAATTCGATGGACTGACGAGAAAGATGAGAGGGATTCTGTGGATTGATGACAGAGGAGGAGAGAGATTATATGGATTGATGAAGGGAAATGAGAGGGATTTGATGGATTGATGAGGGAGAATAAGGGATTCGATGAAGGGTTGATTCCATGGATTCGAAAATGGGAACTTCAGATTACATAATATGATATTCTCAGTTTCGAATCTCCACTCTGTTTTAGTTGAGATTTATTACGGTAATCTTCACTCTGTCCTCTCTCCTGTGTGTGTTATCGATGGACTTAGAAAAGTCGCTGTCCTTCGGTGGGATGTTTGGTCGTTGTCCTTTGTGCAGGAGAGTCATAGGAAATGACGTTAAATAACATGATGGATGGCTTCGACCAGATGCTTCAATCTGTCTTATAGCTGTCTAATAGCTGTTCAGTGGATTCCCTACTCAGCTGTGAGCCCTTGTTACCTGGCCATTTAGACCATCATGCTAAAAAAAGTACCGCTTAACGATGAAACAACCGAGTAATAAAAACATTAACTTCAACGATTATACAGACTCTTGCCGTTTAAATACATTTTTTTTCTGTAAAACTTTTTAGAGAGTAGATCAATTTGGAAATATCAGTTTTAGGAGTTTATGAATTGGTATATCAGGGTATATACACTGGCGGAAATTGAAAAAAGAACACTATTAACAACTGAAGTGTAATCTATGAGATTTATTTAGTAGAAACAACTTGTTGAGAAAGGACAGTGATCACACGTGTGAAGTGATTCAATGTTTATTCTACCTTTTAATGAGTATTACATTTTACAGAAGGCACATTTTAATAAGATTAATTCAGCGATGGTCGTTGCCTGCCGCGGTTCACAGAATAATTTTTGTCCGATCCAGTCCCAGACATACTCAATTGGAGACAAGTCCGGAGAGTGTGCTGGCCAAGGGAGTTGGTGCACTGCCTGAAGAGCATGTTGAATTGCCCGGGTAGAGTGTGGGCGGGCATTATCCTGCTGGAATATCGCATATGAGATTACACTCAAATATGGCAGGACGACTGGCTGTATGATGTCGCTGACATATGTATTGCTATTCAGTGTACCTTGTACAAACACCAGACACGTACGAGAGTGATAGCTAATCGCTTCCCACATCATGATGCCTGGCGTGGGCCCTGGATGTCGCTGGCAGATGCATGATAGAAGAAGGCACTCACCTTGTTGCCTTCGGAAGCGTAAACGACCGTCAGACGCTCCTAAGCAGAATCGGCTTTCATCACTGAAGACACAGACTGCCATTCTTCCCTCCAATGAACTCGTTCTTGACACCACTGCAAACGTGCTCGACAGTGAAGAGGTGACAGTGGTAACCATGCCAGCGGCATGCGTGCCCGTAGTCCTGCTTCCAAAAGACGATTGCATATCGTCCTTGTAGACACCCTTGGTACGACAGAGAATCGAATTTGTGACTCTGTAGCCATCTGTCTATCACCGCCGCCCCCCTCCTGATATGCCAATCCTCTTGTGTGTCCGTAACTCTGTGTTGCCCGGAACCACGTCTGCGAGTGTGCAAATGCTCTTCTGACCATCGACGCCACTATCGTACCACTGCCGATACCAATCGTCCAATGCGGTGTGCAATTTGACGAAAAGACCAACCTGCTTCCCGAAGATCACTATGCGACCTCAGTCAAACTCTCTAACTCAGTGATTCCCAACCTTTTCTGGACCACCGCCCCCTTTAGAAGAGAACAAAAATTTCAACGCCCCCCTAGTCCATAATAATTAATTTTATATGAATTAAAATATTGTTGCATATTATCTGTACCTAATTTATCTGTTTATTTATCTATTAAAAATCATAATACCGCCTCCATGGAAGGCTCCAGCGCCCACTGGGGGGGGGGGGGGGGGGCGGTATCGCCCCCGTTGGGAATCTATGCTCTAACTGAACAAATGTTGCGCGCCTGCGTCGTCCAGGCATGGTAGCTTCTTCAAAGAGTATTTAGCAACACGACCCAAGACGAATAACTTCTTTCTTCAAGCCCTAGGCCTTCAATACACGCTGTGTACATTTGCATGTTGTCCTCAGTGACGTCATTATTTCACCTAATGACTTTCGATCTTGTTGCTGTCGGATTTTGCTGCCCTTAACTATTAACATATTATAATAGGACGTTCCTAAAGGAATTCCTTCTGGGTGTTCTTTTTTCAATTTCTGCCAGTGTGTATATATATATATCAGGGTTGGTATATTTTCTAAATTTATGAATTTTGTATATCAGATAGCGGCCATGTGGAATCACACTTATAAAATTTTGTTTTTGATTTCTGTGAGAACCTGTTGCATCCATTCTATTTGAGGACAATATTGCGCTGACGAAGGTATGTCGATAACGCACACTTCTGTATGAACATCAGCTTCTTCATAACAACTGCGCTTTTTTTCGTGAACTTTCCGCTTGCGAAGACTAGTGAAGTGGCATGGGTTCTCTCGAAATAATTAACATGCATTCTGGGTAGGCTGCACGTGTTTGGCAAGAGGCTTCAACCTACTCCCGAGTTTCTTTCTCTCCGAAAGGTTTCCATCTGCTCTTGGGTTTCTTCCTAAAAATCATCTTCTGAGAGTTGAGAACCTCAAGACTTTGCCATTTAGTTTATTGTGCAGCGGAATGGACGCTTCCCAGAGGTAAAATAACGAATAACGAAATCTAATCCTTTCGATTGCGTTCATTTATATATGTGATTAGATAGGTGATTTATGAAAATGTCTCAACCTTCTATTTCGAGATTACTTTAAAAATACGCGAATGAATGAAATATTCAGTTTCTGCATCATACGATCTCTTAATGCTTCATCGAAATATCTTGGAGCAAGCAATTTTCCGATGCTCCTTAGCCCGATTGCGCTACGAGCGCCGAAGGATGCAACACTGTCGGTCATCAAAGCTGACCTGAAGATGCTCTGCGACGACGGAAGTAGAATTTTCCGTTTCTGTATAGAATCGAACCGAACGAATCTGGGGAACAGAGAAAGAATCCAATTAGCAAATGGAAGCGTTGGTCACAGATTCAATTAAGAGAGGGTGCGTGCATTGCGTTAAGATTGAAGAGGATATGATTAGGTCATCAAAGTTTTCACTGCAGCTAATGGGATGCGAAAGTGTTGCTATATGCAGAAAAGGAATGAAATGGCGAAGATGTTTCTGCACGTGCCTCAAAATGGTGGCAATTGATTCTTCCGCAACTGTTGACATTCCTTTCCAAGCGCCATCTTTTACGTTTATGACATTGGTTTTCTATTGCATAGACAGATACTCGAAGTTGAAATTTGTAAAAGAAGTAAGTGTAAGATATATGTTAGATTAGTGTTTGGGATTCGGATTTGATTGCACTGGGCAACAAATTTTCATACAAGTCATGCCTCTGAGATAAAAGTAGCCATTTCTTAAAGATTTCAAGGTGCTGAACACGAATATGACAATGAAAATGCAAAATTGGCTACGATTTCTAAGAAATCCGCAATAGTTTGTTATATAATAGAGTAATATGTACGTATGACATGTATCGGTAAAACTCTGCTTTTACTAGCGACGTCGCTTTGCCCGTCGCTTGTACAACTGCTCAGGATCATCTCTGGCGAGCGCCCAACAGTTGCCAGCCGATATTGAAGTGGACCAGTTTCCCTGGTATCGTTTCTCCATTGTCCTGGTGAAAACGTTCACCGTGCTCATCACTAATCATGTCCAGTTGTCGGGGAAGAAATCTAAGTGGGAATGGGGAAAGTGGATCTTTAAGAACATATTGCAGCCAAGTTTGTGATGCAGAGACAACATGTCCTTAACCAGTTTCTTGTAGTTGTCTGCCCTGACATTCCAAAGGAATTTAGTTGACACCAGACGAAACACGTTCCAAGCCTTTTTCTCGTCACCCTTAAGCATGCTGTCGAACATCTGGTGTCTGAACAGCTCGCTGATCTGAGGACCTACAAAAATTCCCTCTTTAGTTTTCGCTTCGTTGAGTCGAGATAATTTGTCAGCCAAGTACTTGAAAGCTGATGCAGTTCGGTCCATGGCTTTTACGAAGTTTTTCATCACACCGAGTTTGATGTGTAGGGACGGTAGCAGGATTTTGTGCGTTTCTGTCAGTGCTGGGTGTTCCACATTCTTCTCTCCGATCTTCAGAGATTTCCTCTGAGGCCAGTTCCTCATCACTTATGACAAATTCTTTGCTCGGCTGTCCCATTCACATAAGAAACAGCAATACTTCGTATATCCCAGCTGCAGGCCCATCAACAGAGCCACTACCTTCAAGTCACAACAGAAATGCCAGCCATACTTGCTGTATTGAAGACAGTTCAACAGCTGGTTTAGGTTGTCATAGATTTCTTTCATGTAGACAGTGTGTCCGACCGGAATGGATGGAAGTGGATTTCCATTATGCAGCAACACCGCCTTGAGACTCAATTTCCAGGAGTCTATGAATAGACGCCATTTTTGAGGTTCATGTTTGATTCCGAGAGCATTCATCAGGGCATCTACATCGGAGCAGAATACAAAGCCATCTTCCTTTCTGAAGTAAGGCGCAAACTGCTCATGACGAGTTCAAAACGAAGTCACTCGGACATTTTCCTTGAGAAGATTCCATTGTTTAAGTCTTGATCCTAGTAACTCTACTTTGGCCTTGGAAAGCTCGAGATTGCGAGTAAGATCGTTCATTTCTTCTTCGGTGAAAATTTCTTCTTCGGTGAAAATTTCTTTTTCGGTGAAAATTTCTTCTTCGGTGAATTTCTTCTTCGGTGTTGCGCAGATGACGCACCATGGCAGATGTATGGATCATCATTAGACACCGAAGGCTGTGGAGAACCCGACGTCGGTTCTTCTCCCTCTTCATCGTCTGAATCGATGGAAAATTCTTTTGGAGGTTCGAGAACGGGAAGACCTTTGTTGTGCAGAATTCGTCGGAGAGCAGATTGTATATTCGGGCACGCTATTGTCCACTTCTTTTTCCTTGTGATGTCTCCAGAAACAGGTGGAACCATGCAGAAGTAGCAGTCATTTGTGTGATTGCTTGCTCTCTCCAAACTTGACTCTCTCCAAACCATAGGAATATCAAACGGCATCACCACTTTTTCGCCTTTCAGCCACTTCAGAAGGTATCTGCACACGTACTGCAGCATATCTGTGGGGCCCAGGCCTTGTCCTGGTGAAAAATAAAACTTTGCGTTCTCACGTTCCGTTTTTTATCATTTGCACATCTACCCTCATAGCTTCCATCCTGTCAGTTTCGGGGGTACACATTTCTTCCTTCGTAGTGTTACGATTTCCACTTTGAACAGTGTATTTAAGAAAAAATCTCGCTTCAGATACATTGAAGATCTCAATCAAATTTAATCTCGATTTTCAACAATATTCTTTATAGTTGGGCAGCTATGGAAGTTGGAACATTTGACAGCTGACGCTGTGATTACATTCTTCCTAACACTCTAGGCTTCCTTTAATATTTAAATATTAATCAAATATTATTGGATTGCAAAATATGAGTTTTTTGCAGATTCATCAGTACATAGTAGGCCCACCTCAGGTGGTTATACAAACTTGTAGACGTATAAACATTCCACCAATCAGATGGTTAATGGTGTCCCGAGGTATGGAGTTCTAAATAGCATCCAAGTGTGCACTCAACTGTGCCAGGTTCGCCGCCAAAGGGAGCTGGCAAAGGCACTGACCCATAAGATCCCATATATGATCAATGGGCGACAAGTCCAGGGAGTATGGCGGTCATGGGAGAATGGCCATCGTTGCACTTGCAGTGTGTGGGGTGGCCTTGTTCCGAAAAATCAGTCCAGGCATGGCGGCAAGGAAGGGTCGTGCCACAGGATTAATGATGTCATCGATGCAACATCTCGCAGTTAGTGTGCCAGAAACATGGAGCAGAGGTGTCCTTCCACCATATGTAATGCCACCCCATACCATTGTACCATAGTGTGGAGCCATGTGGTGGCTAATGGAATAGGATTCCTCATGTTATTGACAAAGGCAGTGCTATGTGGAAACAGAATCAGAACTCGTCTCTGAACAATACTCTCCCCTATTCCATAATCCAATATTACCTCGCTCAACACCAGTGGAGACAGTGTAACTGCAATGGCAGATGCCAGACTGGACGTCTCGCCCTCATTCCGGTATCATGCAAACGTTGTCTAATGGTTTGCATGGAGATCATGGTACCTGTAGTGATATCACACTCAGTAGCACAGTTGCTGTGGTGAAAGGGTCACGAATGGCCCTCCTACAGGCATGCGATCTTCACATCCTGTGATGCAGTGTGCTGGGTCCATACCTGTCCGTCATGCATTTGGTGCTCCATGATGCTGCATGTGATGCATCATTGCACTGTGCTCACATTGCGCCCATGGATGCGGCAATTGCTCAAAGTCTCAATCCAAGCTCTTGCATATCGACGATTCGCTTTCTCTCAAAGGCCTTCATTTGTGCATAAGGGTCCCGCTGGCATGTCTAACGCATGTTCCGAACTTTTTCGCAGCATATACCTAACCGCACTGTCAGTCATGCTATGATACGAGCTCGTGGGGCCCGCTATTTATCCACAGCTCAGCTGGGTGTCACATTGGCTGTCGAACTTTGATCATTTGCATATCTCCGATGGCCGATTACCTCCTGCGATTTACATATCTCTACTTCCATTCCTTCTTGGTGTTGCGATTTTCACTTTGAGCAGTGTAGGTTATTTTCAATATTAGGGATCTTTATACGTACCTACGTAGCATTATTTATGTCCAATAATAGATAAATAAAATTAAATACCCTCTCAAGCAGCTGCTTGCCGCAGAGGTCTGATAGGAGCCTGTCTGTTTATGCGCCATAATAGAAGGTCTGAGAGGATGGCGGGAGCTCAGCAGAAAATAACACAAACATCCATGTCTTACCAGGGCTCGAACCCAGGTCCTTTTCATCAGTAGCCAAGCGCACTAACCACTCGGCCACGGGACGGCTTTATTTCCAAAAGAAATCTTCAATCTGTCTTCGCCTGTAAAGTGGCCGTCCGTGCATTATACATGACCTTACAGAGAAAACCTTAAATCAAAATTAATCTTTTTCTCTTTCACGAATGAATTTGTTTGACAAAGTCTGAAACCCTTTTGGAAACGTTCATTGACATTATTATCGATGCCTATCTTGTGTTCCCTTCCTGTGTCTTCAAGAGGCATCCTCCTCATGAGTCATTTGTCACGATCTCGCCTCCTTCTGAGTCGGCAACGACGTCACCGTCCAAGAAAGAAAGCAGAGCCATTGGTAACACATCAGAATCATCGACAGGAGTTCTGATATTCGTATCGTAAATCTGGCATTTTCTAGGCTTTCTTGCGTTGTAAAGGGGG
The DNA here is from genome assembly GCA_038380435.1 of Ryuthela nishihirai. Classification (NCBI taxonomy): domain Eukaryota; kingdom Metazoa; phylum Arthropoda; class Arachnida; order Araneae; family Heptathelidae; genus Ryuthela; species Ryuthela nishihirai. The sequence goes on from JAWZYU010000031.1 coordinate 36,934,070, forward strand.
AGAGGGAAGGGGGGTATCTTCGCACCTGTTCTTCCATTGAATATTCATTTGTTTTTAAAAATTATTCATTGGGTCATACTTATATCCTGAGTCAATTTTTGACCTCTGCATCCTTGTGAACTGTCCGTCTACTCTGTTGTGTAGACAGCTTTCTGTAGTTGAAGAACAGAAAGGAATGATTTTTCACTCATGTGGCCATCGGTTGCTGTCTATGATGCCTTCATAAAGTTCGAATGAAGTAACAAATTTTACAAAAAAAAAGATTTAAGAAAATGATTTCTGTGTATGTTAATTTCTCATGCTCTTTCTTTATTCTGTTACATGTAATTGTAAACTAATAAAAAATAAAAATATTTTTCGTAGTCTATCAAATTTTTGTTTCCCACCCCTAACAGCATTCGAATTTGGGATGTTCCCTCCCAAGCTATATTCTGGTGATGTGCTTAACCACTTTATCTCGTGGCCCAACACCAATGTGCTGCTATGCCACCTAAAATAACTATAGGAGACCGTTGCACTCGATCGTTGGATATTTCCAAACCTAAGATTGATTGATCTATTAGGCCATGTCCGGGATATAAAAAATCTCTTGAAGCCAGAAGTGGTCAATTCAGATATATCAAAGTAAGGGAAGAAATTATGTCTTTATGTTGTTACCTCCCCATTTGCATTTGAAACTTAATTACGATTACTTAATTTACACCTGATGAAAATTGTCTCGAAAAACATTGGTGTGTATATAGACAAGTTAGCAATAATGCACTATTAAAGCCGTAGGACAGTTTAAAGGTAAACACCTGCATTGGCTAAATACTGTAGTTTTATTAGCTTTCAAAAGGCTTGTGGAATTGTTTTAGAAGCACTGGTCTAGTCCATATCTGGCAGCAGGGTTGGGTTCGCTACTTTAATATCTGAGCGACATTTCATGCCCACAATGGGCTGAACAACCAGGTCAAAGGATTCCCTGGGCTGAGGGGGGAAAGTGACCTCTTAGGACAGCAACGGAGGCCTTAAAGTTGACACAGGAACTTAAAGTAAACGTAGAAACAATCGCCATTTTTTATGTATCACTAAATTGTCTCAGAATTTAAAACAGCAGAAATTGTTTTATGCTGCGTTTTGCAAAATACTGACTTACTCCCATGTACATATTATTCTATCGCGCTTAAATCCTCACAACGTCAGATTTTGTGATTGGAAAGCTTAATTAAAAACTCGAAAGCTTTTTAAATAATCTTTTTTTAAAAGCGATTTTGAAGACGTTAACTCTCTAAGGACTTTCGCTACCAATTCGTAACCCTTAAAAGGAACTTGAAACAAATTCTAACTATCAATGAAAAAAAATTAAATGCTCCCTAAATTTTTCTTAAAACTCTAAATATATGTTGTTAAACCAAATAATAGGGGAAAAAATAAGATTTGAAGAAGCTGAATTGAGATCTTAAGCTTCATTCAACTCATTTTTTCGTAAAAGTTATAATATTTCATTATGGAAAGCAGAATACAAATTGGAAATTTTTCAACGATAGTTGGCAGGACGACGTTAAAGTGCAACATGTATTATTCTGTGGATTCCCTCTTTCCTCTCAAAGGACATCTCAAAACAGTTACAAATGGTGTTTGGAGAAGGGAGCGGCAAACCACATTTCTAATAGCAGAAATCCCTCCTACCTCTCTTTGGTAATTTACTTCTAGACTTCGCTCAGTTGAGATTTTCTCCTCTAATCCCGGCCCTGCTCTCACTGAGAAAGGGGACATCTATGGGATTGGAGAAGCTGTTGACCATCAGATGGGATATTACGCCGTGGTTCCGTATGCGGGATTTCCGTACGCGCTGGATGGCCTTTCTGGGAAACTTCCACCTGTCTTCTAATAGTTGTCCAGTCGAATCCCTTCCCAATTCTGAGTCCTTGTGACTTTGACATCATTTAGCCATTGTGTGCAAAAGAAAAGTGACGTTCAGAGGTAAATCCAAGTGGAAAGTGCATTTGACTTCCCCGTATTTCATGGAATAAAAATCCCAGCCATGAATTTCTGAATGAAATCACACGACGACACCAGTTTAAAAAAAAGCGATTTTGGTTCGATTTCCGACGAAGAAGTAACCATAGGAACGGAATCGATGCAACAAAATAATATTTCATCTTCGACCCTTATCGTAGAAAGGAAAGATTTTTTTTACCTCCTCGTCGATCTGTTTTCCCGCTTAATGGGGTCTGCTGTCTTTTGTCAGAGGAAGAGGAAGAATAAAACACGGAGTAGGCGGATGAATGGATAAGGATGGTGAAGGGGTGAAGAAGAGAGCTCGTGATGCTTTAATGGAGTGCCCTTGTCAGACGAGACTTTCGGTAAGAGCCGTGTGCACGAGCTTCCCTCCCTCCCCTCTGCTAGAGGCGAGGTCAGCGCCGATGGAAGAGTCAGGTTTTATGGAGATGCTGGTGATGTTCATCTCCCGAGGGATCGTTCTTTCTCGTCTCAAAGGATTCCCTTTGGGAGGAAGGGCTTGTCTTGTACATTGGCCAAAGGAAGAGTTACAAGACAGAGACCATTACAACTTTAATGGGAGGAGAAAAGCAATTATACTCTTTTTAAAGGTAGATTTGATGGCGTCACTCGAAAAACCGTTTTATGCAGGTTAATCTGAAGCACACTCGCGTACTTTTTTTTGATTTGAGACATATAGAACAGAGAAGAATCCTAGAAGCTACTCGTAGCTTTTACAGGCCTTCTCATACAAGGATATGCCCTACTGAGACGAAAGTCACTGCCTCAGTCAGAGGGGATTCTAAGAGGATGACTAATGATCAACTTAGGAATTCGGTCATTTCTAATTTGAATTTCCTATTATCTAAGAATCTGGATCAGAGTATCATAATGTTATTCATTGTACCAATTAATATCCATTATTAATGCGATATTGAATGCCTGAACGACATCCGGCGCTCACTTTTAATCTCTATATTTAGATTATAATTGCACTATAGTGATATATTTTGTGAGAACTGCCCCCCTCCTTCACATTAGCACAGATTCAACACGAAAAATTCCGCGGCGTTGCTAAGGTTGTTGCTGATGTCAGCGCACTTGGTTTCATTTCTACGCCAACTATCGAGATTTCATTTCCATTTCGACAGATTTTGGTACCCTATGGTTCCCGAGGTACTTGACCGAATGATCTGAAGTTTCACACGCAGGGTTCTCCCTGTGTGACCCCGTGTCGGAGTAAAAAATCAGATTTCTATCTGCAATGGAACTTCTTACTAATGCCTTTGGGAATGGCGAGTCTGGCAATGGCGACAGATTTAAAGGTTATGACTCTTACGTTCACAGCTAGCTAACAGAAAATGGCAACAATAGATTTGGCAGCATTACCGTTTCCCTTTAGCATGGTAAATACGTTTGCTTCTAGCAAACCCCATTTCGAAATTTCGACTTGAAATTCGGCGCCAACCAGAAACACTGTGTTAAAATTTGAAGTGTCTGACACGATTTTCCGATCAGTTACGGCTGTCACACACACACACAGAGAGAGAGAGAGACTTTTTCATTATTATAGATTATATGATACATCGTTTCAACGGTATGCGATTTTAAAAAAAAGAAGAAGGATTTATTTAGTGAATATTGTAGTTATCGGACCCTGAAATGTGGGGTCGGGAAAGGGGTCAGATTTACCCTCCCTTAAAGTCATCATTTTTTCTGATTTTGTTTGACATTTTTAACCTTTGTGGCCACCACTCTTTCTACCTTTTCGCATTTCACCTTTGTCAATAACATCTACCATTAGACCATTATCACTTGTAGTAAATAATATTTCTTGTCACTTTGTTTCTGTGAACCTTCTCCTCCTCGACGGACATCGGGATTCCATTGAATCTAAACAAGAAATTACTAAAGGCAAATGCTTCGTTCTCTCTTGAATGATTTGTTATTGGTGTTCGTCTTATGAAGAGAAATGAGTTGTCGAGTTAGTAGAGCTAAGAGTGCTGAAGATGTCAAGGCTGAAGCTTGAGTCATTTCTCTCAACGTTATAAAAACTTGGGATTATAAAAAAATATTCCCCATGTTATAAAAAACTATTCATTAACTATTTATTTTACCGTTCGTCAGAATATGAATTGCCTAAAATTGGAACTGAGAAATTAAGATACTGTTGAATTTAGTTACCTACGAATTTTCGGATATGGCAACCGGATTTTTCATTTTAAGTGTAGCGCGATTCCGCCTACGATATCCATAGACTAGCAAACGATGTATTTGCTTTATGCATTTCCTACTTAATATTCCTCGCTTTTCTGGAGTTGGAATTTACTTCGCTAACCTTCACCCTTCATTCGGTGAGAAAGGAGACACCGATGGGTTTGAAAAAGCCGCCATCCTTCAGATAGGAGGTTAAGCCGTGTCTCATGTGGAGGAAAGCCATACCTAGTGTACTTAAAAGAACACCCTGGATGGCTTTGACGTGAGGCTTCCATCTGTCTCATAACAGCTGCCCAGTGGGTCCCCTTTCTCCATCCTTCTCTTAGCCATTGGGGTCCTTGTGACATGGCCATTTAGTCCATTGCGTACTAAAAAGTGGCACTCAAAGGTAAATCAACCTAATCCAACTTAATGAATGTAAAACCCAGAGACGGATCTAGGGTGGGTGGTGGTGGTGGGGGGGGACAAGGGAGCCATTCTCATCCCTTTGAGAATGTGAGCAAGGGCGATGGAGGCCAAAATATTACTGAACTTGTGCACATTTCACGTATTTTTTAAGATTTTTTTAAAGACCACCGGAAAAATGTTATTCTGCAATCAAAATCCAGTCTCTTGGCCCATCGTTCACTTTTTTTTGTTTCTATTATGTCACTTGCCCTCCCCTCCCCCTTTATTGTTTCTAGATCCGGACTTCTGTAATACTATGACAGATATTTTTGTCTTAACAAAATGGTTGTGTTGGTGGGTAATAAAAAAATTCGAAACTCATTTTTCCTTTTATTTCTTTAGCTGTTTTTTTCGTGCTTGTGCAACGTATAGGTCGAATGATTATGAGAAAAAATTTTTTTAATGAGGGTTGTCTATTCAATTATTTGGAAATATAATTTTTCAGGATCAAGTTCTCGTCCAAGACTTAAAAGCTGAACACTCGCGCACTGATACGGGCGGTTATTTCTCGCATAAATTATAATAAAGATCGAAAAAAATAGCAAAAAAAAATGTATATATATATATATTTAAAAATAAATTCCTAATAATAATAATTTGTAGAAAAGGTAGTTTAAATTGAGAATATAGGCTGATTTTACTGTAAGAGTTAATTTTTTTTATAATTACATCTAAAGAGCAGAGAAGAGCTTTAGAAGCTACTCCTGGCTCCCCAATTCATGACCGACTACGACAGAAGTGAGTTTCTTTAATCACGGCTTCAGTTACAGCTAACACGACACGTAAGGTATAGTTAGCTCCCTAACCACTCTACCCATTAAGGCTAATTATAGTTATTTTGTAAAAACTGAGTTGAAGCCTCACATAAGACATCGATGTTTCTTTTCTTGTGTTGTTTTTCTGCTGAGATCTCGCCTTCTTCATAGACTTTCTCTATGGTGTAATTATCCCGCTCACTCTCTGTGGCGAGCAGCGCTTAGCAGGTAATTTATTTTTCAATGTTAACAGTATGAAAATAATGTAATCGTTTTTTTTAGTGCCGGGACAGTTGTTTTATCTGTGAACGGTACTTTTTGCACACAGTTGCTAAATGAATAGGTCACAAGGATCCCAATGGCTCAGCAAAGGGGATGAACTGGATAGCTGTTAGGAGACAGACGAGAGGCTCTCATCGACGCTATCTAGCTTGCTTTTAATGTGCCCAGGATGTGGCTCATCCGTATATGGGACCGATGGCTTTACTTCGTACCCGATGGATGGCGAGCATTTCGAAGCCATCCCGTCCCCTTTATCACATGGGGCAGGGTCCGATGTAGGGAGATTTAGCAGTGGCGCGGTTGTCACTCAGACTCGGAAACTGCAGATCAGTAGTCTGGCCCGCTGCGGAGAGCCAAATGCCGCACCTGGTGTTGCGGAACAGCATCTCGTTTTTTTTAACTACTATTATGAATTAAGGATTATTATTATTATTAACATGATGCATTAGTTTTGGTTTTAGTCGAGTAATTTGATTTCATAACACAAAGAAAAGGATAAAAGTGAAAAATAAAAACGGAACTTTTAAAAACGAAACATTTGAAGCATTTTAAGAAAGGAAAAAGGAAAATATGGTTACGATGTAGATTAGTGCTTTTTAACTTATAGGCAGTTAACGAACTTTATAACTATAAAATTCTGTGGTTTAGTAATTATGAAGAAAAATGTCCCTAATATACACTATTAAATACTTCATAGTTTAATATAATGTGTTTTCATTTCTAGCATAGCAATTGTTTCATTTTAGTTTTATGTGAAAGATGCAAAAAATATTTTCATATTGTGCTCTTTTAAATTACCTGAAAATTGCATCGGACCTTTTACAAATACCCACGGAACCAGATCGTGCAATTTAGTTCTCCAAGCATATCTGTAGAGAGCTACATCTGCTGCATCGGACCACTGCACACCAATTCTAACAAGGTCCTGCTTGACATTGTCTGCCCACTGCATCCTAGGTCTCTTCCTCTTTCTGAAGCCTTTAGGCACACTGTTCATAACCCTATTCGCCAATCTATAATTATCCATACGGGCAACATGGCCAAACCAATGGAGTCTCTCTCTGCACAATATGCTGCTTAAAGGAGGTTGCCGACTCCTTTGCCTAACCTCATCATTAGTTACAAAGTCGAACCACCTAATGCCCAAGATACTACGTAAGCATCTAGAATCAAAAGCATCTAGTTTCCTATTATCATGTTTACAAAGTGTCCAAGTTTCGCTACCATAACTAACCCTAGAAAGAACCAAACTATTTACAGTCTAATTTTAGTCTTTAGGTGCATACACCTATTTCTCCACACTCTCCATAGATTCTTAAATGTCCCGGCAGCAATCCCTATTCGTTTGTTAATCTCATACCGCAGATCGCCAGTATCTGTTACGTATCTCCCAAGATAATTAAATTGTGACACCTGCTCAAGACTGCAACTATTAAGATTAACTGAATCACAGACTGCCTGACCAATTTTCATCACTTTAGTTTTCTCTCTGTTTATAACAAACCTACTCTACTATCAGTCTCATCAACAGCTTGAATGAAAGAGTTCATCTCATCAACATCATTTGCCAAAAGGGCTAAATCATCAGCATAATCTAAATCAGAAATTTTCGTATCTCCATACCATTTAAGGCCAAAATCTTTCCCTTGAAGTGAATTTCGCATAACATAATCAACAACCAAACTAAAGAGAAAAGGAGACAAAATGCACCGTTGTCGAACATCAGAAGTAATGCTGACTGCTACAAGCCTTACCAACTGCTACAAGCCTTACCAACTCTCACACACGACTCAGTGTTATTATAGAGAGCTTTCATTATGTTAACTAACTTGTCTGGTATACCATATGATCTCACAATCAACCACAGATTATGACGATCAACAGAGTCGAAAGCCTTTTTGAAATCAACAAAGCTAGCAACCAAAGGTTTCTGAAACTCTAAACATTTCTCAAGAATCTGCCTAAGTGAAAATATCTGATCCACACATCCCCTACCACTTCTGAATCCACATTGCTCATCACGCAATTGACTGTCAACCAGATTCTTAATTCTATTAAGCACAATTATGGAAAGAACTTTACCTGGAACAGAGAGTAGGCTGATACCCCTATAGTTATCACAAGAACTGCGATCACCTTTTTTGAAAATAGGGATAACAATAGCTCTCGTAAAATCCTTAGGAACCATGCCATTATCATAAAAGATATTCAGAATTTCAGTCATCCAAGTGGTAACCAAAACATTTCCAGCTCTAAGCATTTCCGTAGTAATTTCATCTACCCCTGGGGATGTATGAAGTTTAAGTTTAGAAATAGCCAAAATAACTTCAGATTGTGTTATAGGGCCAACATTAAAGCCACCAATGCATCTATCATCCTTGCAAACAATGGGAATAGAACTAACCGCATTGTTCAGAATATCACTGAAATGCTCAGCCCACCTAGCCATGACAGAATCCTCACCTTCTATAACCTTACCTTGTTTATCCTTCAATCCCTGTATACCTGTCCGTTTTCTACCACACAAAACATTAACTATCTGGTACAGCTCTCTGCAGTTGTGTTGTCTAACTGCGTCCTCGGCTTTGTCAGCCAAGCCATGAAGCCAAAGATTCTTATCAGCAGCTAACTGATCCTTTACACGTTTATTAAGCTCTCTGTAATGCTTTCTATTAGGACTAGTAGGGTATTGATTAAGGACATTCCTGCAGTTCTTTCTTTCTGAAATAAGCTCAAGTGCCTTATAACTAAAATAATTCTGCCTCTTTTGCTCCTTTTTCCCTAAAAGAGTACTGTTAGTGTCCAAAAAAGCCTGTTTAAAATGATCCCATTCTTCCTCAACTTCAGTAGTAAGCAAACCATGACTGTCATAACGTCTAAGTAACCTATCAAGGTAAGCTTTAGCTATAATTGAGTCTTTTAGAGCTTCAGTATTAAAGGTAAATTTTTTAACCTTAGCACAACACTTTTTAAGTTTGAATTGCAAGACACTTTTAACAAGGTAATGGTGGGGTATGTGTGAAGTGTTTGGGAAAAAAGAAAAGTAACAATAACTGGTTTGAGGTTTGAAATGATTACCCTCCAGCGAACGTGAATTTGAAATGAAAGGTGCATTAGATCATTTTCTCGTGGGACGACGACTTATCGTCCAACATTCGGAAGTGCCGCTTCCTAATAAGAGTAATGTAACAATGTAATAAAAGTAATGTGGTAATCCAATAATAACTATGTCTAATAGTATAAATACTGTAATATTCAGTGGTGATTATTGCGCGCGCTGGGTGTGGCTTTTTTAGTGATGCTCCGCACCTTGACCGGAATAATGCTCTTCAGCAATTTCCTCTTCCAAAAGGGGAATGGACTGCAGCAGGTGCTTCGCCACATCCGTTATGCCTTCGTGCGCCATCCGCAATTGTTGTTCCCTTGCATCCCGCATCAGATGAGTTCTCTTTCTTTTCTCAGAAGAGAAAGAAACACCATGTTTAGGAAAGAGGCACAGAATTTCTGTCGATTCTGTGATCGCCACATTCGATGCAGTCGAGCAAAATGTCCCTCTTTCTCCCATGATTCCCTGCATCGTCTCGTCAGCAAGGCTCTGATACTGACAAAAGTTTCGTCTGTAAGTCGATTAGTCCGAGTCTCATGCGCTGCGTGTTAGGACCACCGCGACAACAGAAACGTATCACGGAAATTCGAGCTACTGAGGCGGTCCACGTTGGCTTGGCTGGTTTCGCTCCAACTTCGACCAACCAGGAACGATAGCGGCTGCCGTGACGTCGTCGAGGCTAGTTTTCCGTCATTCCACCAGATGACGACACTGTGGACGATTTCCGCTCGCATCCGCCCACGAGGAAGCCAAACCACGTGCTGGGAGCGAGTGAGCGTCAATCACAGAGTTCGATCACGTGCCCACCAAGTGTCCCTCGAGTGATTCCTCCGAATCGCGTGCATCCCGTGGGGAAGAGATCGGAAGATCATCGTCCCCGTCATCTTCGTCATGGGAATAGGATGCCCCTTCCGTTGCTCTGGGCTTAGTGCTACTGCCGGTCCCCATGCAATAAAAAACGACCTACCACAGGAGAGGCTACCTCGAGCAAAGCCACACCTTGGCGATCATCCCAAAAGCTTCAGCATCACCGATGACCTTTGTCAAGAAGTACCGGAAGGCCCAGGAGACGAACGACTCCATCTTCGATCTCTGGGAAGAGCAGTGAGGATTTTGACCTCTCCTCCGGTAAGTCGATGTTTTTGCGACGATTTCTGTGTGAACGGATGATCACCAAGGAGATCAATCAATCTTCAAATACTGTAAACTGAAGTCGAATGCTTTTTTACAGACACGAACACGAAAAAATGATCGTATCCAATGACTATTATATGACATACAATGAACATTTCGTTTCTTATCAGAGAATGCTCTCTTTTGCCGCGTAGTTGGGGTAGATAAATAGACAGGTCAGGGTTGGGATCGAAGACCGAGATGGGAGCATCCAGGCTATGTCTCACATTTCCTGAATCGCACTCCCTGAACGTCCCATTTGATGGATCAATGTCAATCTCAATGTCCCATCTGACAGAGGATCACCTTTTCTAAACCCTTCATTTTCACCGATGAAATTAGAAATCTTAAAATTCTCGTTTTCTTTTCAGATAGCGAAAAAGTATTTAATTCTGTTCTGATATCAATATATATATTATTTAGAGAAATTTGAGTTGAATTCAATTAGATATGAAATGTTTGCGGGATTTCAATGATCAATTTGATTAGAAGTGAAAATATTTATTAGTTATGTAATAAACACTATATTAACAAGAGAATTTTTGAATTCTCATTCAAGTTTCAGATTATGCAATTCTTGAAACAATTCAAAGAAGAATGTTTATGTAATTTGAAATTTAAAGATTTGATCAACATCTTCATTTTATCTCCAATGACACGTTTCCATAGAAAATGATTATTTCCAAAATTGGGAGCTTTGAAAACGGATTTTCATTTCACAAAAGTGCCCGAATATGTTGGAACCTCCCTTCAAACCATCCAGAGTGTTTTGTAATTCAGTCCTGGCTCCGTGTGGAGGAGAGTCATACATTGCAATCAAGGTATGACTCTCCTCCACACGAAGCCAGGGCTTGTCCCAAACAACAGCCTTTCCAAGCTCCTTGGTGTTCTCTTTGGAAGGCAGGGTGAAGGTTCAGCCGAGATAAATCACAACGCTAGCACCTGTTGGGATTCGAATCTGGGAACTGCAGATTACGAGCCTGGTGCACTATCCACTGAGCCAACCGCTCCACGTTCTAAAGCGTTTAATACTATAGTGTATATTAGTGTAGTGTCCCAGAAGATTCTGTTCCGAGATCATTAATTTTTTATTCCCTTTTTTTTTTGGCTTTTTGAGCTGAATTTGTTTGGTAAAGGAATGGTATTTTTGACGATTTAATATTAATTGATGAAGTTATAATGACTACAAATAATTAATTCACTATTTGCAAATTTTATCGGCATTATTCTTAGTCTTTTAATAAATTTGGTGTTTTTCTCGGAAAATGAAATAAAAATGTTCATTTTTTAAGTTATTCTTTAGAAACAAAAGAGAAAAATTCATATTAATATAAGAACACATTATTCAAATAAGTTACACAGGAGTTATCCAAATAGCATTGCTTCTTAAACAATTTTTCTAATTCCGAGATGGGAGCATCCAGATGTTCCCATCTGTTCCAACCTACATGTACGAAATTTGATTTAAATAAAATAAATAAATAATAAATAAATACCCCCTCAAGAAGCTGCTTGCCACAGAGGTCTGACAGGAGCCTGTCAGTTTATATGCCATAGTATTAGGTATGTGAGGATGGCAGGACCTCAGCAGAAAAACAACACACACAACCATGCCTTATCCGGGGCTCGAACCCAGGTCCCTTAGATCAGTAGCCAACATGGGGGTTGTTAAAATGTCAACAACTTTTGAACTGTCAATCAATGGAACATCACCAATGGGTCTGTTGCATGGGAAATAGGCGCGAGTATTATGTCAGCATTTTTTATTGGCTTTTCTTTCCAAGGAGGAAATTGGTCAGAAGAAATACAGTTAGCCTGAAGATACAGAAGTTTAGGAAAAATATCGTTTAGCACTAGTTATGGAGATTATCGAGTTAATAATTTGAATTGGACATCCTCAGGCTGTTCTTAAGTTTTTGCCAAAATTTCACATTCTTAGATCTTTTCTGTAGTTATTGGGAATACAGACAGATATACACAGAAAGACACACAAATATGCACGCACACAAGTCGTTTATATCATCATAGATTACGAAATGATTTCGAGAGAATATTTCTAAATGCCCCAAAACAACAAAATATATAATTAGAAATGTGGCAAGTTATAAATATATGACAGGTTGTTGGTACGAATCCCAGATAAAGGATGGTTGTTTCCTTCCTGATATATTTTGATCCTTCTGCTGAGGTCTCGCCATCCCCACAGATTTTATCTATGGCTTATGACTGACAAACCCTTGTCAGACGTCAGTCAAAGTCTGCTGTCTGAGCCAAAGTTTTGGCTCTGTTTCCAGAAAACTTCCCACTGTCGTCTGTCTGTAGACATTTAACTGTAATGTTTTAAGGGATGAGAAAAAATTCTCTTTGGACTGGAGAGATATGAATAAAATATTAACATTTCCTGAATCTTGCAACAGTTTGAATTTCCACTGCTAGAAAGATAAAAGAATTGCAAAGCACTGAAGGAATATTATATAAATAAATATATATTAATGGGTTAGATAAGTAAGTAAATTATTTCTATTCGCAGTTTCGTTCTCCAATCAGTTTCAGTTTCAACCGTTAGAGGATGCTTACAAGTATTAAATTAATTTAAGGAAATTAAGAAAATGGTTGCAAATTTTGTTTTTGAAAATAAGCATTCCAAGTTCATCGGAGGCGACTCTATTTTATATTTTAATATACATTTATTACGTTAGGAATTCTGTCGATCACATTTGTTTGAAGATTAAAAAATTGTGTCTGACCTTTTTAATTTCATATCTGGACCAGAAACAACTCCCCCCTTCCCAAAGGAACAACAGAAGCTTGGCAAATATTACCACGAAATGGTAATTGTTACGAAAAGACAGGACATTTCCCCTTTTTATATAATCATCTCTGAGAAATATTTTCTTCAGTTTAATTCAGTGCGGCAAACAAAAATATCGAGGGCGAATATAACGCGGTAAACAAAACTGATATTAAATTTTTAACATCCGTAAACTCATTTACGATTTAAAAATTTTAAAGGATTTAAAATATATGGATCCATCAGAATAATAAATAAATATTAATAAGGCTTTCGCTTTTAAAGCCTAAACTTTTTTTGCTGAAGTATAAACTGAACTGTCCACGCTTGGACCAAAAGTCAATATTCGAATATGACGCGTGAGAAGTAAAAGAAATCGCGAGAAAATGACACAAGAGGGTGGATCAGGAGATCATCTGCCAAATATATCAGAGAAGGGGGGGGAAGAGTAGGAGGGATGAGGAAAGAAGAACCCAGCTATGAGAAATCAGAAATATTTTCATATCCGGAGCAACGAGATGTATTTCCGGTGTGATGGGAAGATGATGAGAAGCAAGAAGATTGCCACTTCGGGGATGGGAACGTGGCGAGGTCGCAGCCAGAAGCAGCAGACGATAGCTGGAATGTTGGGAAGAAACTTAGAAGAAATATGGAATCCCATTAGTCGAGCTGATTTTCTTCTTTTTTTTTCGCTCAGAAAATCGTTTAAGTTTCAAGAGAAGTTTTTTTTTTCGAAAACTTGAGGTAATGAGAAAAACGCTCCTTTTCTGGTTAATCAAGAATTTTAAGTTTTTTAAACGTGGTTCAATTAAAGTTGCATCAAAATTACAATTAAGCCAACTAACGATTTGGGCACGAAGAAACTTTTTTAGAATTATTCTTTTGACTTGGAAACAACAGGGGTGACTCAGAGTTTGTTCTCCATGATGTTACCATCCATTTGCTGTTATTGTTAGGTAATTTCTTTCAATATTTTACATCACTCAGTACAATAATTATAGAATCTTAATTTGTGTTTCATTATGTACTAACGACAGTTTCCTGTCCTGGAATATCTACTGTCAAAAATATGCCGCTCCTTGGGATTTGACACATTTTGCAGCTGACTAATGGAAGAGACGAGATTGCATTGCTGCAATATGTACAATCGATAGTTTTTCCTTATCCTACCCTTTGCAGCAATGTGAACTGTTTGTATGGTTTTTGTTTCTCAAGTTCCTAATGAAATGTTATCTAAAATGAAATTTCACGAAGCCAAAATGTTCTGCTTGATTTGTTATTTTTTCACCCTAGACATAACAAGAAGTTTTGGAACTTCTAAATTCTATAAATTGGATTAAGGGGTAAGGAAAACGGAGAAAGAACGTTCTCCTTTTTCCCTTCCCCTTAATCCAATTTATAGAATTAAGGAGAAAAGAGGAAAAAGGAAAAGGAAAAAAGTTCCTTAGAAAAGGAACGTGTAATTATTTTTTAAAAATTACACGTTTCTTTTCTAAGCAATGTATAATATCTTTCATTTTTCATACTTGTAGCAGTTTAAAAGCACATCTCTATCCTTTCTTAATGTAGATATAAGTCAGTGTTTATCAGTAGTTAATGATTTATCATATTTAAAGTAAAGCTCGATTGACGAATGCCCGAGGGACTCTCTGAATACAACGTACTTGATTCTCATGCTAGCATATGATATAATAGTTAAAGAATTTTTGTCTCGTATTTTAAAACTCTTTATTCAAACACAGGTTGAAACATTTAATTGGCATTTTATTCTATTCCTTTGCTTGGTATGCTACTTTTTAAATAGTTTCTCGAATAAAAGAATACTTTGATTTGAAACTTCAGCTAAGCAGTTAGTTCTAATAATAAGTTTCACATCTAAATTGCAAAATAAATCAACTGAGTTCGTCTTAACTCACATCATATGATATCAGTCTAAATAAACAATGATGAAAAGAACGGAAGAAAAATCAGTTGACGATTTTTTCAGTCCAAAATGCTATTTAAAAGAATTCAGGCAATTTTCGTTGTAGCAGAATAATTTTATTTACGAAGTTGGCAATAAAGTCAAAAGAGAGAAATAGTATTTTTTTTTGCTTCTCTTCTGTCTTACTTTGTTATTCTTTCGATGTTAACTTCTGCTGAGCATTTGTGATTAGACTCGAGATCACTTTCAGATCGTCTGATGGAAAACAGGAGAAAGAAAAAAAAATGAAAATCGTCTCCGTTTTCGAAAGTTACACGAAGAAAGAAATTTTTACAGTTTTCAGTTAGAAAAAGATTTGTATGAAGTTAAAAGCTCAAATTAAATTACCGATCACGTTATTCGGGTTTTTCTTCAGAGGAATGGCAACGGGCAAGTTTAGAGCTCGAATGATCGCACGAGGAGTGGAAGCCATTCTTGAGATGTTTTTTATATGAAAAAACATGGCTTAAATTCGCCAGCACAAAATAAAAGACAGAGATAGCAAAAAATATTATTTAGCTTGAACTGGCTTCTCATACCACTTAGAGAAACGTTTTCTGAAGGATCCGCCTCATTAACCCAGAAGTGAGTTTCGCAAATCACACTATCATGGAGAGCTTTTTAGTTCATTTCGTAAAAAAAAAATGACTGTTTTCACTTTGATGTCTGTCTACTACCACTCTGTTCATCTTTTTTGTTTCTAGAGAAAAGTGGAAAATTATTTTTGGGTAAGATAGGAACTAATAAAATATTAGAATTTGGAATTTCCGAATCGTCTACTAATTTGAATTTTCACCAGTTTAGTGTGCTAAAAGTCATAAAATGGCGAACTCCATTCTCTTTGAAAGAAGCATCCGATATCCGAGACAGGCGATATGTTGGCCTTCTGTTCTCATTTCTTTCGCTTTGAAGGTTTACGACTTTATCGAAAAGTACTTTATTAAGTACAGTTTCATGTTATGTCAATAGGAACTCAGATACAGAACTAAGTGACTTCTTGATTAAGTTTTTGTCAAATAATGTAATTGGAAGTAATTTACTCAAATCTCTTTCATTCTTGATTTCTAATAATATTCATTTGGTATTTAGATACTTACAGAAATTGAAATATATAAGAGCAATGCCAGTTTAAATAATTGCTCTGAAAAGTTAATGAAAATAAGTTAAAACGAAATCAATAACCGTTGTACTAAACTTTATAACGTTTAAGATTATTTTTAGTAGTTCGCGTAATAATGATAATTTTTTCCTAAACGTTTTTAAACAACGAGAAAATTTGTTAAATCTATCAGCTTCCGTAATTCTTCAAATTCCGAAAGAATATTGTTGAAAATCGAGATATAAATAGTTTGATAGAGATCTTTAAATTATCTTCAGTCCTATGCTTTTCATAAAATGCTTATTAAAGAAGTCGCTGAGTGTTGTATCTGCGTTATTATTGACTGAAATTCACTCGGGAAAACCTACGATTGTTTTCTAGGAAACAATTTCGATCACGTGAGACAGATCGAGTAAGAGAGAAATCCGAATGATCGAATCAACGAATCACAGACTTAAGATTTGTTTGGCCAACAAAAATTAAATCCAAATTTGGATTAAAGGAAAATTCCTTTTATACTTTTAAAGAGAGAGATAATAAATTTGGACACGACGTAGCGAGGCGATGGCGAAGTAAATTGCAGTGAAGTAAAACATAAAATGTGGAATTTTTAGAAATTCGTTTGCTCTTCAAGCTACTATCCATTAAGTATTACACATACCTCTTCTGGCGAATATGGGAATCTCGTTTTCAAAGAGAAGGATGTTGTTTCGCTTACCGACTTTTGCACCCTTGAAAAGTTTTCAGTCGAACTAATGGATGAGTGGGAAAATGCAAAAAAAAACAGTATGTTATTATTACCTATACAATATAAAAAGCATTGGTCTTTAATTCCTTGAATTCAAAAAGTTGCTTTTTTCACCCTCCCCACCCCCTGAGAAAAGGGGGCAGATTGCTGTTGTCTGCCCCCATCTCTTCATACTATACCACCGAAACTTCAGATTTCTGTCATAGCAAGATCACTTGTAATATTCATTGAAAGTTTTGCATTTTGCAATCCATATTTAGCGCCATATAAATTATAACTACCCAAGGATTTGAAAAATGAGAATTATATTTCATCCAACTAAAAAAGAATTTTCCAAATATCTCTTAAAACAAAATAGTTGCATTTCCAACACCCCTTGGGTATAAGGGGCCAACTTATTAATGTCAATTCAAACCTTTATAACCTTCACATTTCACCACCAAAATTTAAAACTTCTTCTTTCAAAACTTTTTCTACCGTTAGAGGGCACAATTAAAGCTTTTGGGAGATTCTAAAAGTGTGAATCGTAATATTCCATCCATATCTATCCAGTCCAAAAAAATACTTTCAATTTTTCTTGAAAAACAAGGCAGTTTGATGTCTGCAGACGAGCAGAGACAGACGGCAAAGTACAAACATTTCCTCGTTTTCGAAGAAAACGAAACTAAAAGAAACATTATTTGAAAAATGTAATAGTTAATACTCTTTTTTCCACCTTCACTGAAATATGAATTTCCGCGCTCTTAATAAACATTCCACCATTGTAGCGATGAATAGCAATAATGGATTTTAGAAGTAGAATGGAGTGGAGGGCCACCTCACACGGAAATAGGCAGTGGTAGTCAGAATACATTCTTTGTAATGGTTATTTTGGAAATGCGCAAAACAGGTAAGCTTCCCTTTCCCCAACTGCTTTGCTCAAAATGTAGATATTGCGACATTAAACTACAGCGGATGAGAAAAGTTTTCAAGATTTTTGTTTTGTTTCTTTGCAGGCTTCCTTGTTGATCCTCTCCTTGCAAAAGCTGATCGTGGAGAAAAAGCCCAAACTCTGGAGCTCCATCGAGTGAGTGAAAAAAAGTTCTTTTTTCCCCTTCCCCATGCCTCCAGTCAATAACGTGTAGAGCAGTGAGGTTGTGCCCGCATCTTGTAAAAAGTGCCCCCTCCCGGAGCTTTTTTAGCTAATCCGTCTGAGCAAACAGAGTCGGAAGATTTTTAAAACAGAAATTTTGGAGATTTACTCTTTTGTCTTAGGCGAAGCTTTCACATTCGATGCAGAGGTTTACCATGCAACAGTTACGAAGTTTTGGAAAGAGAGATTTCCAAATACCTAATGGAGATTCAGTTCATCAGAGGCAGAAGGGTGTACGGGGATGAAACTGAAAAATATCAATAATGTTAAAATGTAATTTATAGCTATTTTTATTCTCGTATGTAAAACTCTATTTTGTATCCTCTCTCCCCGAAAATCATTAGATGTCATCATCCATCTCGGAAAAGTTTCTATGATACCTTGGGTATGTTGGAGCCTATTCGTAAATGCCCTTTGACTTCGTTGGTATTTAATAGTTTTCCTTCCAATTTGTACGAATTAATATGGAACAGAAGCTGTTTTTCGGAAAATCTTGCTTTTTGCCCCACATGGGCAGAATCTATTATTTTTCCCCTTTCCAAAATCCTTAGCGATCCCTGTCCGTACAAATCAGTTTCCTTTAAGATCCTGGGTATTAAAATGGAACAGAGCACAAATCTAAAGTCATATTAAATTCAATTCCTCGACATTAAACCAAATATCGATCGTGACGCTCTGAATGAAGCGCCCCTGAAACTTCGGAAACCAATTGGCTGCTTTGAATTTGATCATACAGCATTTATTTGGAAACCTTTACACCATGTCATTAATGAGAAACTTGACCAGACATTTCTACTGGTAGTTCAGCATACTCTGAAGTGTAAACAGAATTCAGAAATCACTCAGAGCATCAGAAAACTTTAACAGAAATCCAAACTTTGACTTTAGATGTTTAATGTGGTTGATAACAGATTCAACCTACAAGAATGGGCACGCTTATTTTAATAATAGTCGGGTCTTGGAAGCTTCACTCCGTGGTGGTGACGGCACCATACGACCCACTGCAACTTCATCTGTGCAAATGGAGCACTCTATGAAACTTAGTAGGTAGCTCAACGGTAAAGCACCTGACATGTCATCGCGGTATCGTGGGTTCCTCTTCCCGCAAGTGAAGACAGCTTTTGCTTTGTGCTAACCACTATAGCTTCATCTGCGCAAATAACGACACGATTGAAATTTTCCCTTTGCAAATGGTGACACCAGTAGAGTTTTTCTTATGCAGAGAGCGACAAGGTTTAAGTTTCCCCCGTACGAATGGTGACACCAGTAGAGCTTCTCCTGAGTAAAGAGTGACGCTGCAACAGTTTCTGTGCAAAGGGTTTCAGATCCCCGCAAGAATGATAACAGAGAGAGAGAGAGAAGAAGGTAAGGAGGGAGAATAGGAGGAAGAGAAGGAGGCAGGGAGGAATACGATGCACTGAGAGAGATGAGAAGGTAAGGAGGGAGAGTGGGAAGAAGAGAAGAATGCAAGGAGAGAGAGAAGAGAGAATGTAAAGAGGGAGAGTGGGAGAAAGAGAAGGAGGCAGGGAGAGAGAGAAGAGAATGCAAAGAGGGAGAGTGGAAGGAAGAGAAGGAGGCAGGGAGAGAGGAGAGAGAGAATGTAAGAGGGAGAGGAAGAGAATGAGGCAGAGAGGAATGCGATGCACTGAGAGAGATGAGAAGGTAAGGAGGGAGAGTGGGAGGAAGAAGAGAAAGGAGAAGGTAAGGAGGGAGAGTGGGAAGAAGAGAAGGATGCAGGGAGAGAGAGAAAAGAGAATGTAAAGATGGAGGGTAGGAGGAAGAGAAGGAGGCAGGGAGAGAGAAGATAATGCAAAGAGGGAGAGTGGAAGTAGACAGGGAGAGAGAGAGAGAAGAGAGAGGAGAGAATATAAGAGGGAGAGGGAGAAGAAGAGAAGGAGGCAGGAAGAATAGGAGGAAGAGAATGAGGCACGGAGAGATGAGAAGGCAAGGAGGGAGAGTGGGAGGAAGAGGAGACAGAAAGAGAAAGGATAAGGTAAGGAAGGAGAGTGGGAAGAAGAGAAGGATGCAGGGATTGAGAGAAGAGAGAATGTAAAGAGGGAGAGTAGGAGGAAGAGAAGGAGGCAGAGAGAGAGGGGGAAGAGAATGCAAAGAGGGAGAGTGGAAGGAAGAGAAGGAAGCAGAGAGAGGAGATAATGTAAAGAGGAGGGAAGAAAGAGAGAGAAAGAGGCTGGGAGGGAGGCGGAGACAAGGAGAGAGGAAAGGAGATAGAGATGGAAGGAAAGGGGGAGGGTCAGGTGAGAAAGGGAGGCGAGCGAAGGAAAGCAGCAAACTTGGTGTTTCTCTGTATATATGACGTTTAAAACGTCCTCAATTGGGCATGTTTCATTTTAATTTCCATGTCTTTTCTTTTGTTTTGCTTATTTTAAAAATGACATATATAAATCTCATTGTTGCGATCAATTTGACAAGGGGCCGATATTGTCCACGGTTTGAAAATGGGTGCCTTAAACAACCACCACTGGCGAACGTCAGTTTTTGGCGTGAATTCGTCTCGTGCCCCATTTCAAACCAACAAATGTCATTTCTGTCGGTTGCGATGAAGCATCGTTAACACGCGGTTCGCGCGTAGTGGCGCTTTCTGGTATTCTTGTGTGCTAAGTGGTAAAGTGCTTTTGCTGACGGATGCGAGAGAGAGTGAGGGATGACAGAGGCTGACGAAGAGGATGAATGGGAAGAGCCGACATTCGGACAGCTGCTGTGATGATGTCACACATATCTCTTCTTCTTCTCCCAAGGAAGAAGATCGATGTTAAGAGAGGGGAGACTTCCGAACATGAAGGAGATGATGCGACGAAGGACGAAATCGGATGGGATGAAGACAACGAAAAGTTGCAGGAGGATTTCATTGGAGCGTTGGCAACTGCAGCTCATCAGATGAGTAAGTGATTTTTTTATTCATGATCTCGTGTTCCTTTTTTTTGTCTTATATCCTACGTGTGTGATCCAAATGTTCAATTCAAATATTCCAAAATGTTTCTTTTGAGTGACAAACATATTTGTGATGAAATGAAATCTAGTTTTGAAGAAAGAATTCGAATCGCATTGTTTTGACTCTGAGGGCACTTCCCCTCCCCCCTGAGAATTGTTCTAAATGACCTCCAGAAGTGAGAAGAAGATTTGAAGCAGGAGACTCACTGGACAGCTTTAGAGGCAGAAGGTTTCCGTCTCAGCGTGATCATAGGATCAGAGCTCAAGGACCTCTGAGGCCTCAAAGGATCATGATATTTACGCCCCCTGATTCACTCCAGAATTTTAATTGCCAAAACGGAGGCAAAAAATATTGCAAATCGTTAAACGGAAGAGAAAGAAAAAACATATTTTATTTTTTTAATTGAGCAAACTTATGATGAAAAAGAATTATACCATATTGACAAAGAATTATATCTCCTTCTACTCCCATTCTCCCTCCTCTTTCTCCTCTCTTCCTCCCACTCTCTATCCTTACATTTTCCTCTCTCTCTCTCTGCCTCCTTCTCTTCCTTCCACACTATCTCTCCTTACGTTCTCCTCTTTCCCCCTGCATCCTCTTCCTCCCATTTTCCCTACTCACCTTCTTTTCTCTCTCCCTGCCTCTACATAGAATGGTGAAAATCAAACAAAATAATATATTTGTCCATTCCGTCCAATTCAGTCACTCCCCCTCCAAAATTTAATAATATAGGTCATCTTCATTACATTAGCCATGTAGTAGATTGGTTGTATTTTTGCGATGATCATGTCGTTTAAAAGAATTTAAAGAGTTCAGACTGAATAGAATTCGATGTGCATCAATCTCATGGCAGTGGCTTTTCATTCCTTATTCGACATTGCGAAAATTGTACCGGTTAAAACGTATTCTTTTTCTCTGCTGGAGGACATCGATTTTCATGAATCGTAATTCGGTTTCGGATCAAGCGCGTTGGCTTTAAGTGTTATCAGGGGAGATTGCAGACTGTCCTCCTTACCCTCTCAAGTGGAACAGATGTTGGATCTCATGAGACAGTAAAACCGAGAAATTTCTTCCCTCTGTTCCGTATTAAGTCACGATCAGATCTCATTTCGAAACGCTTTTCGCAACTCCAGGTGATTTTTGAGACCGACAAATTATCCTCTTTAACAAAGGAACGATCCTCTCACCTCGTGCTCGTTTCAACTCCTTCCTCCACTCTACCTCGAGGGGTATCTCGTCCTGACATCATTCATAATGGCAGCCAATGACTTCTTCCGCAAAAGTCGCCGTTTTAATTAGGGTCGGCGATGTGGGGGTCAAGAAGCTGTTTGAAAAACTGCCATCGCTGTTAATCGAGATCATCTTGGACAGACGCCGTTTTCGCCGATAGGAAACGATGTCTTGTGTCTGCGAGGTTCGGAAGATTTGCCTGAGCGATTTCATCTCGTGAAGAGACGGGAGAGACCGCGTTCCTTTCGCCGCGTATACAAGCACGTGCAAGGATACTAACAGAAAGCAAACGAGAAAAGAAATGGCAACACACATTGGTTTTGAGAATGTTTGTCTTTGACGCGTTGGCAACAGAATCGCCAATCTGATGGCGGTGGGAAAGTCGCACGTGCGACAGATGCAGACGCCTGTTTCTCCGCGCGAAGAAGAAGAGCAGAAGAAGTGGCGGGAAGTTTCCTCCCGACCGAATGTTTTGTTGAAGTTACGAAGAGGTCAAAAAGTCGTGTGACGTCATCTGCGGACAATTGCTGTGGATCAAGTAAATCGATGAGTTGGGAGAGTCGTCTGTTGGAAGAGAAAATTTCCGAATTGAAGTGGGGGTTTCGAAAAAGAATCTTTAAAATAACCCAACGCACTTGGTCGTACTGCAAAGTTTTACTAACTGATTGCTATTTCATTTATTCCTAACAGTTAATGCATGCTGTATATACGTTGGGGATTTTATGAAATTACCAAAAATGTTGTTGCAGCGAAAAATATACATTTATTATGAAATAATAAATGTATAATTTTCGCAAAGCTGAAAAAAATATGGTTTTGCCGTGAGTGGGATTCGAACCCACGTCTCCTGGAAACATGCCAGTTATGCAAACTACTACACCATTGTCGGTTAACGTTTTTTTCCAGCCAGTGTGGCATATAAACTTTCCGGATTTATTTATTTGATTCGCACAGTGGCGCCATCTATCAGGGAAAGTGGACATCTGTGTTGCCACATAGAGATGGAATTTGATATTTGCCACTCACGCTTATGGCGTTAAATCAATAATTCAGTAGTAAAGTTTCAGTAGTCTTTACTACTGAATGCATTTGTTACATTCACCAGAGATTTTATAACATCCCCAACAGACAGTGGTGTGATTAATAAATCATTAATTATAAAAATTAAATGTTTATTAACATCTATCCTAATGAAATAGCAATTTTCCAAATATGGGAGAATACACAAATCAATTAATTTTTACTTTTAGACACTTAGCTAGAGATCCATACATAAATATATGTACTTTAAATCATTGGCTAGGAACCATACATAAAAATGTTTATCATTTATCCTCATGCAAAAAAAAATATTAACCTTATTTAATAAGAAGAAAACTTCATTTGAAGAAAACAGAGACAAAAACAATAAGCAAAATAAAGCTAATTAGTTAATAAACTAAATATGAAACAGAACCGGATTCCTCTGTTTTAATTGTTTTTCTTTTCGTCTTCTTAAGGTTACTTCAGCTCTGTTTTAATTGTTTTTTAAAACATTCTCAAAACATCAACGTAAGCAAATACAGGTTCAAAAAAAAGATAGTCATTAATGCTGTTAAGGTTGCAACTTTTTTTCTGAAGTGAGATGAACTCATCTGTTATTGAAACATGAGGAACTGTCGTGACAGTTACAGTTGCAAAGCTTTTCATTGCTTTTCCATCTGCACTTATTTGAACACATACGCAGCACATCTTTGGTAGCCTCGAAAAATGACACCAACGAGCTTGGAAAAGATTGCCGTCCATCGAATGAAACGTTAAGCCGTGCTCCGTGAACTGCAGAGCCGTAACCTGTACAAATCAAAGAGCATGCTGGAGAGTTTTGTCGAGAAAACTTCCATCTGTTTCCTGACAATTATCCAGAGGATACCGTACGCGAACTTTCTCTGAGCTTTGGGTTGATCACTTAGTCATTTGTTGGCGCAAAACTGCCGCTCAGAGGTAAAAACATCCTACGTAAAACTTTGGTGATTATGTCAATTCACTGAATTATCTTCTTACGGTGAAACATACATATACATATATTACCTACCTAGTGAAATGGGTCTCTTATTTATCTTTAGTTATGACAATGGTTGCTCTAATCATTTCGACTAAGCCCATCCAAACCTAGTGAAGAACCAATAGGAGAAAATTATATTCTTAGGAAGCTGCAGGAAAAATTCTCTGCATAAAAACGGAAGCATGTATTAGTAATGAACTGGAAAAAAAACTATATTTTTAAGGAATCAAGAAAATATCTTGATTAGGAAACAAAAATATGCACTTTTAATGAGATTATGAACTAGCAAAATCATTTCGTTATGCACTTAAAAATGTTTGGTGAAAAAAAATTGTCAGAAATGAACCAGATTCAGTATATCGATTATTTATTTTATGAGCCGTCAGTTCTTTTGGAATGAGCCGCGGGTTGGATGAACTTGATTTAGACCAATCTGGAGCCACTTAGAAAGAAGCGCAAAGGAATTTCTTCGTCCACCAAATGACGTCATATTGAATAAATTAATCTCGATGTGTTTGGAAAGAAAAGAAAAAAGCTATTCGATCGTCTGCTGATTCTAAGTTGCCATCATCAACTCTTCTGGCGAATTGTGAGAGTGTTGTTATCAGTGGAGTCTGAAATAATAAACTTAAAATTCGGTGGAATATGAAAATCATCCTGTCATCTTCCAATTATCCTCCTATATCCAAAACAATCTAACTCTCATCTTCAAGTGATCTTCCGCTCATCTTCTGTTGCACTGCATATGAGACAGCAGGTCGAACACCCCTGATCTTGTTTTCATCCTTCGATCATCATCGTCATCTGATTTTCTTTTCATCTTCTTAAGGTTACTTCAGCTCCGTCTTGCATCGGCGACGATGACTTCGATTATGCCACGTGTTACCATGGTGACATATTTTTTTCCCTTTTCATTTCTCTCTCATGTTCAGCAGAAATTTATCATCTCCCCTCTCGAATCTTCCTTAGTGAAGGAAAGGGGGTAGAGAGGTGGGGGAGAAAAACTCTTTCCCCTGCGGCAGATTAATTAAAGGAACCGCCTCTTCGGATGTCGTGAGTAACATCCGGAGCCTGTTGAATCACCCATGCGTCAATTCATTACTTCCGTTTGATGTCGCCACGGTGAACAGAAATGTCACGTGATCACGGTGACTTTTAAGATGATATAATTATGTCGGGGGATCTCCTTGGGTAAGGGTGGGGGGGGGCACGCTTGCTTCTTAAAATTCCAGCGGGAGAAGCGTAAGATGAATTGTTTGCTATTAGTCATTTCTCCAATTGAGAAATGGGCCAGTCAAGATGAACCTCCCCCACCCCTTTTTCTTTTGTTTCGTCAGAACTGGAGAAGGGGAGGAGATAGATGGCTCGTGTCGCTCCTCTCTCGATGCACAGCATCCTTTTGTTATTAACGAAAGGAACATCGAGGGAAAAAAAGAAATTTGTTTTGTTACATGCGACGTAAATATGTGGCATGTTTTGTAGAACCGTTACCTTATTTCTCTTTTGCCACGTCAGTAGGACTCCGAGAGTTGGGTTGCCTCACATCTGAACGACACTTATTGTGCACACAATGGGCTGAACGGCCAGGTCACAAAGGCCCGAGGGCTCTGAGCACAGAAGGAGAATGGGCAGTTGTAAGCAGAGGGAGGCAATTCGTCCGGTGTGCTCTTTAACGTGAACAGAGTATGGCTCTCGTGCTTAGGGGCTGTGGGAGGCTCACATCGTGCGAAACTATCAACCGAGGTCACTGCACTGGTGGACAATCGCCAATCAAAATTGGAGTTTTTGAAATGGATCTTTCAAATCAATGTTTCGATATAAAAAAAAATGCATGAAGTGATTACATTTTAAGTATTGTAGGATTTTTTAGTATTGTAGAAATTTGGGAATTGTAGAATATTAGTAATGAAAATGAAACAATTAACGCAATCATATGTACCATTTATTCTTTATATATTACGAAACATTATTTAAAAAAAAGCAATTCTCCGAGAAGTAAGTTTTGTTTTATCATTAAGATTAACATGAATAAGTTTTGATTAAACGGAAAAAGTTAAGCGAGGAATCAATGGCAGAAAAATGATAATGATAAAGCACAAACGATATTTTGCATCTTGTAGCGTGCAAAACTGCACACGTACAATAGTGAACTGCGAAAGACGGGGATTTTTATATTAAGGAACGTTTTTTGTATCATTTCAGGTTGGTAACGCTGACTAGAGGTAGAACCATCGATATAGAAGCATCGAGGTTCTCTGATGTGGTAGCACGAGGTATTGGCCAAGGTTTGCTTGACTGGTTCGCGTGAGTTCAATTAATGCACTGCAGGCGACAGATAGAAGCAAATATATTTCTGAAATAACTGGAAAAAGTTGACACATTTATTATGTTGAAAATTATAAGGAGCATTTCGAAGGAGCAAATACTGCCATTCAGAGGAAAGGCCTATATTTGGAGCCTTGTAAACATTATTAATAATTGCGAAGTACAATTTTGAACATGAGAGAAAGATTTAAACATATTCTCTGATTTTTTCCTCTTCACAGTCCTCATCAAAACAGTCTTTTTTCTGCCATTTTTCGTGAAAAATCACAAGTATTCGAATACAACAAGTGATGCAATCGAGTCGGAAAAAGGAAAGTGTGTGTATTGGGGGGGGGGGGGGAAGAAGAGACTGGATTTCCACATTTCCTCTTTCTTTTCAGAGGTTTCAAATTTTATTGAAAAATTCGTGCACTCAGAAGTTTAAGATTTTTTTGCTTCCGGTACATTTAATAGGATTCTCAAAGTGACAGGAGTGAGGAGTAGGGGTTGCATGGCCTACTTGCCCCCTAGATCCGGCTCTGGATATAACTATTCTGCCCCCGTGATCAAAGCTAAAATTCGGCGCCGATGGTTATGATACCCTCCAGATTTAAAACTAACGCAAAGCAAAATATACTTAATATGGGTAATCTAAAAAATTATGCTCGTGCAGTGTCCTGTATTTGCCATTACTTATACAGAATCATATAAAAGAATAACCATAATTAAAAGTGTTATATTTTGTTAAATTATCAGGTAGCAAAAATAATTATGTGTCCAAAAAGAAACTAAAATTTTCCTTGTCATGACGACGGCGTGCAGTTAGTGTCATATGGTATGTTTTAAATGTGCAATTTCTAAATCACTGGCTTGGTAGAGTGGACCGATCTTGTGGCCGCCGAGAAGTCCTGATCATTGAACTTCTTTTTTGGAGGGATAAATTAAAATAATCATTTGTTCGGAAACAATTTCTCCGTGGAAAAGAATTGTTGCAAGTGCTACTACAGCAGACATGCTGAGCTGAGTACGGATGGAACTTGAATATCGAAACTTTGAACGTTTCTTGACATTTTGTGAACAGAATTACTTTTATTACATAATGTTGTATTAAAATACAGTTATTCTTCTACAACGATCCTGTATTTTAAATATTCGTTTGCTTAAATGAACGTTGCATGGATCATAATCTGTTTGCCCCTATCTTTTGACCCTGACTGTAACCTTCCTTTGATGCGTAAACCGATGCGGGATAGTGAGCAATTCGTCGGTTCGTCCTCAGTTGCTCGTGTACCCCACGACTTTAAGCATTTTATCTGTTTTGATCCCTAGTCAAAAAACGTTGGACGCCCATGGTATAGATGAGTTTATTTTCTACCGGAGATAATATCTGAAAAGGAAATGATAATATATGCAAATACATGCATTTGATGGAGGTGAAAGTTATTAGCGAATTTCAACACGCGAAAGATTGTCAAGATAATTCAGACAACATCCGCACTTAACGACACGAATAATTTTTTCCAATTTCTCAATCGCTATTCTCTAATTACAAGGGGCACTGTGGTCTTTCATATATTATCATCTTTACTTGAGTTTAATGAAATTTATAAAAAAGATATTTTGTTACGAAAACAATAGTCAACGCCCCTCCCCCTCCCAGAGAAGTCTTGCACGAGCTCACTGAAGTACCCAGAATGCATTGCGTGACTAATTGCATTTGGCGGGAGTCTTTGTTGCCAGATGTATTATAATTAGTCACCGTCATAGAGCGATGGAGCAAATTGGGTTTCATTTACCGGCGATGTTCTAATTAAGATCAATAACAACAACAAATAATAATAATAACAAAAGAATCCCGCCAGCGTCTTTGTCCTCCACGGGCTGCAGTAATTAATTTCTACGTCCATCACTAGGGGGCAGAGAGCTTTGTTCATTGTTCATCATCTCTTTGCAAATAATTTCTCGGTTTTGTTGAATTTCTTAATTCCTCCTAATTGAAAAGAATTGGTGTAAAGGAAGGTCAAGAGAAAAGAATCTTTTTTGTGTGTCCTCTTTCGGTGGTTTTAAAAGCAAAAGAGAAAATATTAAATCTCGGTCGGTATTTGGTAAACTCTTTTGGCTGACAGGGGAAGCTCTAAACCAGTGATTCCCAACCTTTTCTGGACCATCGCCCCCTTTAGAAGAGAACAAAAATTTCAACGCCCCCCTAGTCCATAATAGTTAATTTTATATGAAATATTAAAATATTGTTGCATATTATCTGTACCTAATTTATCTGTTTATTTATCTATTAAAAATCATAAAGCAGAAATTAATAAAACGACAACCAAATGTACAATAAAAATGTTTATTAAAATTTTAAAAATAAACACAGAATCAATAAGAAATAAAAAATAATGAGATAAACACAAAATTAATAATAAATAAAAAAAATTAATGAGATGGTTGAGGCTGGTGGAGTGTTAACAATTTGTTAATGTCGGATTCCAATTTCGTTAACATCAATCGCAGATCGCCACGTTCAGTGATGTGTAGTCTGTTCCTCTTCTTTGACAGTAAATTAGCTACTGCACTGAATCCACGCTCAGCCATATAGGACGAAGGAAATGCGATTAAAAACTTCTGTACTATTGCCCACAATCCAGGGTAAAGAACTGGTATTGATTTTTGAAGCCAGAACTCTTGGTATCCATGTTTGAATTCTACTTTGAGTACTTCGTTAGTCGTGAGTTCTAAGAGTTCCTCTTCCAAATTTGATGATTCTTCAGTATCTGTGTTTGCGAAAGGATCTAGAACACAACTCGGTATATTCATGTTTAAAATATCTTGGAAACGCTCCGTAAAATCAACATGAAGAACTTCCAAATGTTGGCAGTAAGTAAGTAAATCTTCCGGTTTTGCAGAGACTGCTGATAATGTGGGAAAGTGGTTGTATTCACCTCTACCTAGATTTCGTTTGAATAGAAGAGGTTTTCCCGCAGAAGCAGCTATGACGTTTTTTGTTTTAATTAAATTCAACTCATCACCTTGCAATTGTAAATTAACTTGATTAAATATTTTGAACATGTCTGTCAAATAAGGGATGTCATTTTTTGACGTAATCAGGTTTTCGCGCAATTTTTCGTCTCTGTCTTCAAGAAAGTCCAGTACTGAGTCAAATAGATTGAAAAAACGATTCAGACAAACACCTTTAGAGAGCCAACGTACTTCTGTGTGCAGCAGCAAGTGATTGTAATCTTCATCATTTTCATTACAAAGCTTACCAAAAATCGGTCATTCAATGAATTGCTTCTAATCTTATTGATTGCTTTAATAACGTAATGGAGCGACGTATGCAGACGTTCATTCAAATTTTTTGCAACCAAATGCTGACGATGAATAATACAATGTACAGTGAGTACATTTGGTATTGCTTGTTTCAAATGCGCTATGAAACCCTTATGACGCCCTGTCATTGCTGGAGCACCATCAGTAGCAGCAGACAAAATATTGCAAATAGGAATTTCTTTCTCTTGAAAAAACTTTTGCATGGTATTAAATATAGATTCTCCCTTTGTATCAGATTCCAAATTTTTAGCAAATAATAACTCTTCATGATTTTTTTCTTCTTTTGTAAATCGTACGTATGATAAGAGAGTAGAGCTTCGTTATTTGGTAGAGTTGATTCATCGAGTTGAATGGAAAATTTGCAAGTCTTTAAGTAATCACATAATGATATTTCAACGTCTTTTGCCATTTCATCTATTCTTCTTTGCACTGAATTATTACTGAGAGGAATTTTTTTGATGATATCTGAAGGTGTCTTATGATGAAGAACAGTTTTTAATATCTCTTTGACTGCCGGCAAAATTAATTCCTCGCCAATTGTTTGTGGTTTTCCTGCTTTTGCGATTAACAATGAAACGTTATATGAGGCTCGTAGTCCATCATCATCTTGTTTAGAAGACGACGCAAAAAGGTTTGACATAGTTGGCTGTTTTAAATATTGCTTTTCCAGTTCTTGAAAATAGGATAAATCTTTGTTCTTCTTATCAGCATGCATTTCATTTAAATGCTCCTGTAGCCTAGAAGGTTTCATAGCTTCAACACTTTTCGGCAAATTAAACACATAGGTAATGATTGGTTTGTAGGAGAGTACGTAAATCCATATTTCAAATACTCAATACTGTACTGCCGGCATTTCTTTTTAGATGTAGATTCAGACATTTCAAATACAAATTAACTTCTCAACAGATTTATAGATAGTTATAAAAATAATGTTTATAATGACTTCTAACACTTATCACTCACGGCTATTTATCACGGCGAAGCACATAAAAATAATAAAACATTCCTAGAGCTATCGCTTTTATAGATTTGCTTTTGTGCACGCATTAACTTGTATGTTTGCGATGCCGGCGCACTTGCTCCGTAAACAAGTCATTTCAAACTCCCATATTCTTGTCGAAACATGTTAAATTGCATGAACCGCATGTTTGCCTGCCAACTTGCAAGGACTTGTCACCGTCAATCTATTTTAAACTAAAACAAATTAGGTATAGGTATACCTAATGCTAATTTAAAAATGCTTATTAACGCGATAACAATAGATAACAATAAGATAATTTACATAGCTAGATAAAATATTTATTCATGAAAACAGGTATTTTCAAAGTATTTTATTATATTAAAAATAATTATTAAAAAAATATTAAATATAATAAATTTGTTATTATTATATTATTATTGCATCAAGGTTGATTTGCCTATCAGGACGGACACACATGTCCAACAAAATAAGCCTGATATAGTAGTGCATGTTAAGGTATTGAATGAGATTACAATTATTGAAGTAGGAATAACATCTCAGGATAACCTGCAGACAGTAGAGGTTGAAAAGAAGAGGAAGTATGATCTGCTGGCTAATGAGTTGAGCCTAATTCACAAGTGTAATGTTAATATTATACCTTATGTTCTGACGTGGGATGGTATTGTAACTACGTACCATAAAGCATACTCAAAGCGACTTGGAGTGGGAAAACATATTGAAGCTTATATCCAATCTGTGATCTTGAAGAGAACTTTTGAGAGCATCTCAGTCGACTTCAGACGTATCAGTACGCTAGTAGGCGGTAGCAGGGAACTTATTGTCCAAGCTGCAGTTGAAAAGATGTACATGATGGATGAGGTAGTGGATGACCAGAATCACTAGGAAGACACCACAGAATAGAAGAGATAAAAAGGTTGTCACAGCCACAGAATAGAAGAGATAAAAAGGTTGTCACAGCCACAGAATAGAAGAGATAAAAAGGTTGTCACAGAAAATTCCATTAAATTTATTTATTTATTTGACCGCCCCTCTTGATTGCCTCAACGCCCCCCATTTGCCTCTGGATCCGCTACCGCCCTCATGGAAGGCTCCAGCGCCCAATGGGGGGCGGTATCGCC
Source organism: Ryuthela nishihirai (assembly GCA_038380435.1). Classification (NCBI taxonomy): domain Eukaryota; kingdom Metazoa; phylum Arthropoda; class Arachnida; order Araneae; family Heptathelidae; genus Ryuthela; species Ryuthela nishihirai. The sequence goes on from JAWZYU010000031.1 coordinate 36,965,718, forward strand.
CCCGTTGGGAATCTATGCTCTAAACGTTTCAGCTGAAGGAATAAGAGGCAGGTGAATGGAAGAGATTCTGAGAGCATTCAGTTGCTTTATTGCAATTCTGGAGATTTTTAAATATGGGACAAAGATCAGTATCAATGGCGCAGAGTGAGTGGCAACTTGGGAGACTATGAGCATGCGCAGTGGCTCCTTCGATGAGCTATTAATCAACCTATGATCTGAGAATTGTCAAGGAATCAACTGCTCATGCTCATCCCCCCTGAAGTGGGACCACCTTGTCGTGGGGCTACGGTGCCTCTGAGAAGTTGGGTTCGGATCGCTGGCACTCTGGAGCTCATGATATCTTGTGGCTCCCGGTGGAGGGGGCCTGTTGAGGGACTGCGGTCTGGTCAGAGAGTGGCCAGACCAGTAGGCTCTTTGACTTGCTTCCTGTGAAGCTCAGGGTTGCAGCCCCAATTGAGGGGCCGTTGCTGGTGATTTGCTGGACACAGCTGAGGTGGTGCGTGCCTCTGAGAAGTAGGGGTGGCCCTCTTTCCTTTGGGTGGGTGGCACGCGTGCGCGTGGCTTGGTGGAGGGGCCGGAATGGGAGGGTCTGTCGAAAGGGTTTTGGCTTGGGGCCCGATTAGGCAGACTCATTCTGCCTCCTGAAAAGGTTCGCCGCAATTCCTGATGGGTGCACCCTATGCGCCGGGAGGGCTGCGGGTCGTCTTTATGGAGAGGTAGAAGTTGAGGGTTCGCGACTGGGAGTGGTCGCCCCGGTCGACGGACTTATCGATGGAAGAGCTACTGAGACGCCGGTCATGTGGGCTCAGTGAAGAGCTACTGAGACGCCGGCGCGGTCTCAGTGATATTGTGGGTCGGATGACTGTTCACTGAGGGGCTTCGGTCCCCTCACAATGGAGAGGTAGAATTTGGAGGCTCGCGACTGGGAGTGGCTTACCCGGTTGACGGGCTTATCGATGGAAAGTCCAAACTAAGAGTCCCACAGAGCTCTTTAGGCAGAACAACGTGGTGGAGAGGCTTAGGTGCCTCAGTGAAGTAGGGTGGACTGGTGGTCCTTGGCGTGTAGCCATATTGGCATCCCCCTGGAGATGCCGTAAGATAGAGTCTGTCGAAAGGCACAGGAGCTAGGACTAGGCAGACTCATCCTAGCACCCGGTTGCCCGCCCCTAAGTTTGTTGCTGACTTTGCGCTGGGGGCCGCTAGTCGGCTCTATGGAGAGGACGAAGTTGAGGGTCATGCCGAAAGGGATTGATCAGCCCGATTAGGCGTGGCTCATCGACGGGACAACCTGGGTGTCTCCGCTGCGGACGGCTCAAAAAGATAGGACTACTTTTACAATTTGGCTTTCAAAATTCAAAAATTACCATCTGTTATATTTTGGCTATTGAATTTGGACAAAAATCAGTGAGTGATTTGACAATTCCTAGGCATGTTTCTAAATTCAAAAAGATCCCACTCACTGCACCTCAATAATTATTTCATCACACAGACTGTTTCCGAAAGTATGGTCTCTCTCTTCCACAGGTCTTCTCCCGCAGTAAGGCAGATCTAAGATAGAAAGTACCCTGGCTAGTGGATTGTTGTTTCGTGGCAACTCCCTCAAGGTGTAGTGCAGTCTCTGTATTGCGGAACACCGGGATTGACACACATTATTACGATGCTCATATCTGACCAGTTGCCACGGACGCTAAGCTAAGGCGCAGATGAACGCTTCAAAGATTTTTTTAAAACACTTTATTCAGACAGTCATCGTACAAATGATACAGAGTTTCTGCAGACCCATTTTTGCATTTATCTCTTAAAATTTTAATATCTACAGAAGGAGAGACTGACAGACTACAAAATGAAAACAATGGCTCCTTTTCTTTTAAACGAGCTATTCTCATTTGTCAGGGTTCAAATTGGACCCTGAATTTCGTAAATTTCCTTTGTTTCTCGTACATGAGATTGGATCCTGAATTTCAGTTTTTCTCCTAAACAACATTATTGATCGGTTTTGAGCAGTCGTTTCATATTTCACTTCTTTACACATTAATCGTATTTGTGCGCATAAGCTTAGTTGTACCGAGTCCTGAAATGATCTGAAAAGAGGTCATTCTTGTTAACGACAATGCCCAGTCCTATATTCCGAATGTCTCAACACTCTACCCTGGGATATCCTTCCTCTCCTCCACCTCTCCCTTCAGTTCAAAGAGTGTCTTCTTCAAATTTTTAGCCCTTCGGATCTTTATACGAATTTTTAGTAGGAAGGAATTTTGAGAGCAATGCCGTCGTGCATGTGTGTTTTCAAACCGTGTGCTGCAGAGATGCTAACATTCTCACACTTATTGGAGAAGTGTGTGTGGAATGTACCTTGAGGATATTTCCTAATACGAAACTTGTAAGATGAATTACTGAATAAGCAATGATCAAAATGCTGAGTCAAATTTTAATCAACTTCGTGATATGTTGGTCGTTTTTGTTTTGCTTTTATGAAAACTCAGGTCATAATTTCTCGTTGGGTTGTGATCAAAAGTGCGTTTCGTTTACTGGGTCTGGACAAAAAAAAATGCTAGAGAAATTTTAGATGGTCATCTTAGTAGCCCTTGCTTTGAGTTTTGGGTGTCCTTGTGACCTGACCGTTCATTCAGATTAATCAGCGGAAAAGTATTCTTCAAAATGAAAGCTATCTTCTGTTAATGCACGAGACAAAAACGAAATCTATTTTTGTCAGCGGCAACGATTGCATTAATGCAAGCGTTTTTTTAATGGTTGCTCGTGGATCCCTGCGGGTCCCTGAATTCCTACAACGCCTGCACTTCGAAGTTTTTTTTTCAACTTGAATAAATCGAAATATTTAGGTATACTTCAACGGTATCGATGTGTTTGGATTGGATTGTTTTACCTTAGAGCAGCATTTTTTCCACCCAGTGGCCAAATCATAAAGGACCTCAAGGACTGAGAGAAAGTTGAGGAAGTGGGATTCACTGGACAGCTCTGTAGAGAGACAAGTGGAAGCTTTCCATCGAGGCCGTCCAACGTCTTCTTTTACATGCACAGGGTTATGGCTCTTCTGAACACGGGGGTACTCACGTCTCGCGCAAAGGACGGCGGCCTTGCCAAGCCCAACGGTGTCTCCTTCCTCACCGATCACAGGATGGAGTTTGCGGAGGGAATGGTGGGAAATAGGAGTGCAAAGCGTACGTTTGTTTTTTATACATAAGAAAAATTGCCATTATATGATAGTGGTAATGGGAAATGTTCTGATCCCCGAAATCCTTCAGTAATAAAATTATTTGATGCACCTTCAATAGAAATAATTTAATTTTTCATTGTTTTTTGAAAATTTGTCGTCAGTGTTTCGTTTTATTCCGATGGTAGAACGGGGATTACTTCAGAAAGTTCTCAACGCGTTCATAGTTGGGACTATAACCTGTGAATTGCATTATTTGGGAAGCAGCCTTGTTTATCGAATTAAAATGATGATCCGTTAAAATCTGAGAATCTTTTCCTTAAACATTATTTTAGCAACCTCAGTGCCAAAGCAGTGCGTGCGCAGCAGGCAGTTCTTCACAGATTCTTTACTTTTGTATTTACAGTTTTTTTTTATACTTTTGTATTAACATTATTTGTCTCGTTTTCCGTCGTGCTGTAGACGAACAGTTCGAAACTAGAAATGTAAAGGGAAGAACTGTAAAAGAAGTCACTGGGAATCAAAGGGAAGACTAAGGGCACGTGCAGTTCGCCCTTCGGCAGTCCTGTAAGAGATCATTGCTTGATTGACAGGCAATTGAACAGGTCATTTAATTTCTAACCGTGAGGATCGTCAGCTGCACAATCTCGTAATCTCTCCAGGCACGCCACTCTTTCAATCAAAAAACGAAATAATTTTTAGTGAAAGTATTTCGATGTGAATTTTAATTGAATTTTATTTATTGACGTCCCCATTTTTCTCTGTGTCGTCATCTGCAGGAGCAACGGAAGATCATCTCCTGAAGCAGATCGGCCATCACGTGGTGATCGTCTGCATTGCCACTTACCGGAAGTGCGTCACCTTTCTCGGAAGCACCCTGGAGGATTTCTGGCTGAGCGTGGAGAACGTGCGAACGATGACGGAGGGGGACTTCACTACTGATGTCAAAGGTCGGGATTCGCTCCGTGTGGCGGCGATGCCGGACTGTCGGCTGCAGATCCTCTACCAGACCCAGAGGCGCCATCTTGGTCCACTCTTTTCTGGAGTGATTCGCACTGTGGCCACTGACCTCTTTGACCTTCAGGTGGACGTCTCCGTGACCCGCGAAGGAGATAACTTCCTGTACGCAGTCTCTCCTACTCCAGGACAGAGTGATAAACTCTCCCCAGCTCAGAGTTATCTGGCTAGACTGTCTCGTGCGCCGTCTGACCTCTCCGTGTCCGTGGCCCTCATGTGCAAGGTCCTTCCTTTCCACGTGGTCATCGATCGCCGGATGCATCTGCTGCAGATGGGTAAAGGGCTCCTCCGACTGCTGGGGTCGAAGGTCATGACCCGCAACCAGCACTTCTCCTCGTTCTTCGTCATCCAGTCGCCTCAGGTGAGCCTCACTTTCGACGCCATTGCTCAGAAGCTGAACGTGCCCTTCCTGCTCGTCATCAAGATGGCCGAGGATGACTTCGGAACCTCACAGGTGAGCGCAGTTCTGTCCGTCTCGGCCTTTGGAAAAAGTCCGTCCACAATAATAATTCATTCTCATTAAATGTCGATATCTAAGCAAATGAAAATGCTACATGATTCAATTTGAAAAGAGCACCCCCCCCCCCTCGGAGGAGTTGTCAACATCTGGGCTGTATGGGATGGGAAAGGGGGTGCAAGAGGTCTTTACAACCCCATAACTAAATGCATTTTTTTTACACAGAGGAAAAATTACCATTATAAGATAGTGGCAATGATGATAGTGGCAAAAATTTATTTGAAAATATTGTGATTCCAGAAATCCGTCAATAATAAAATTATTTAATACCAACCATATCTTCAATAGAAAGAATTAAACTTTCTCGTGAGTATCGAGGAATTGCTATGTTTAGAGTCTAATTTAATATATTCGGGATATATGTGTGGAGAGAGGAGTGATGGGGCTGCAGATCATCATCACTGATTTCCAACCAACCATCTTTTCTTATCATAAAGAGAAATTTTAAATATTGGCAAAAAAGATCAATATTTCAAAGCAGATAAAATCATAAAAGAATCACTAGTGACCACATCTCAGCAATTAAAAGTATCACAAAACGATGTGACTTTAATAACGAAAATGTAAAAATTAAATGAAATTTGTAAACCTAAATAGCATTCATTATTAATACAAACATCACTTAAACAGAAACGTAAAGTACAATTATTTGAGAGACCTAGGTAACACATGAACTTAAATTTTAAAGTAGCACCTGACATCAATAATTAAATTCTTTTAAACTAAAGAAGAACTTTAGGAAATAATAAGCCTGGATATCTAAATCCAAATAACGAAACTTTGCCTATAACTAACTAGCCTATTTACATTGCTGTACTTGCGTATTTAACCCATTTGAAGTCTCTAAAAGATATATATATATTAGATAAGTGGTTCTCGACCTTTCATGCTTCACGTACCCCCTGGAAATGTGTATGTAACTGGCGTACCCCTTATATAGAAAGATAAAACTCTGCTTATAGTATTAAAAAGGTTATTTTTACTTTGTTACTAGATCTAGCGACTTTTGAGCTTTCACGGCGTACCCCAAAAGATTTTACGGCGTATCCCACGTTGAGAACCCCTAGATTAGATGATGATGCACTGCCTGTTAGAAGCTTTCATTTCATGTATAACTCATTACGATCGATCGACAGGCGAAGTTTTCTTCCTCCTTTTTGGGTTGGGTTGGGTTGTTTTACCTCTGAGCGGCACTTTTTTGCACACCATGGGCTAAATGGCCAGGTCACATGGACCCCGAAGGCTCAGAGAAGGTTGGGGGAGGGGACCTACTGGAACAGCTGTTGGGAGACAGATGGTAGACTCCTGTCAAGGCCATCCAGCGTGTTCTTTAACGGGCACAGGGTATGGCTCTCCCGTACACGGGGCCACGGCTTAACGTCCCATCCGACGGACGGCGGCCTTTCCAAGCCCATCGGTGTCCCCTACTGACCGTGGGCAGGGCGGGGGATTTTGCGGAGATAAATATCAACGTTGACCCAGCTGGGACTCGAACCTGGGAACTACAGATTACGAGCCTGGCGCACCTTTTTGGGAGGGGAAAGGAAGGATGGGACATAATTTGAAGTAACTTATGATAGGGACAAACTCTTGGGTTGCTTTCAGTTATAATAAGGAGCAGCCTAAATACCGAATTTGATCATCATTTCTCTTACTGTTTAGAGGAAGTTTTTCTCCTTTTTATTGTGGGGGCGAAGAACGTTTGGGGTACCAATGAATCAGATTCTGTTACGACTTCTTAAAAGGTCTCCAAATGCATAGCAAATAGACAGACAACTTTCCAATCTATATATGTACTAGAATGATCTATCTTATTGAATTTCCCTTTTCTGCAGGGGTTGAATCTGAAAGGTCAGATGATCGAGTGTCCCGAGTCCGAAACTCTTCTCTTCCTTGGTTCGCCAGTCGTCGATGGTCTGAAGGGAATGGTGGGCAGGGGATTGTTCATCTCGGACATTCCGATTCACGATGCCACCCGAGACATCATGCTGATGGAGGAGCAGAAGAGGGCTCAGGATGGTCTCAAGAAGAGGATGGACAAATTGAAGACTTCGATCCAAGAAGCAAGTCGAGCTGTGGAAGAAGAGAGGACCAAGAATGTAGATCTGCTCTACCTCATTTTTCCGGCGGAGATTGCAAGGAAACTGTGGAGAGGTGAGGATGACGATTTCTCTTTTTACTTAGTCGGGAAACAAAAGATTTTTTAGATAAGTTTTCATTTTCGTAACTTTTCTATTATCATTTTAGTTTCATTTATTCGTGGGAAGCTTCAGTTTAGAAACTTCTGAAGTTATCGCTAGATGGCGCTTATACGAGTACTTTATTTTTCTTTATTACTCAGTTTTTTTTCTTATATATGCTTTCATTTAAGCAAACAGAGAAGCTTTATTATCCTTTATTCTTATTATTATTGGAAAAACATATTTTCCCTTTTTGACTGTGTGATAAATTCAATAAAATATTCTCTGTGATGTTTCTTTTGCACACTTTGTTGATTCTTATACTTTAGTTGTTTTCTTATAATCTTTGCGGTAACTTTTAGAAACGTTAGAACGCATTAATTTTTTAAAATAAATTTTTCTTAATAATGTTAAAACTTGTAAAATAATTTTTTATTTTTGAAATTTTGCTTTATTAAGGCGTTATAAAGAGACGATGCATTTGGTTTAAATTTTTTTTCGCAAGCATGAAGAAAATAAAATGAAAGAAAAACTGAAAATTTAGACAATTGTATCGTCCTTTAATAAACACCTGAAAATGCCAAGTGAGCCATAAAATATTTATATTGAACTGTGTCGTAACTCTCTAGATCAGTGCTACTGATACTGTTCTGATGGTAAAAAGGTCTGGCATATCTCTTTTAATGTGTGTTCCACTGACCATGCGTGACTACTAACTGGAGAAGAAACTGTGAGACTGTGAGCATGCGCAGTTGACGCTTCGACACTTCTGATGGATCATTGGTTGATGGGCAGGTGTTTGTACTCTGTGGTGTAGAAAGAAGTCAAAGAATCACTGCGCATGCTCATAGTTTTCCCAGTTGCCACTCGCACAATGCCACTGATGCCTTTAAAAGATCATTTTATGTTTTAAAGTTTGGGCAATGAAATGATCATCAATTTAATGGAGCGTAGAAATAAGGCTTGGATTAAATATAAAAATACAAAAAGTGGTAGGTATGAAACTGAGTATAAAATTTGCGCAATTTAGTTACAGCAAAAATCAGAAATCAAAAACAAAATTTTTATAAAGAACAATTAAAGATAAAAAGAAATGATATGAGAAAAACTTGGGAATTAATCCACCAACCACTAAAGGATAAAAAATAAGATCTATTAACGAAACTATCATTAAGAACATGCCTAAAAGTTTAACACCTTTACAAATTGCAAACAAATTTAACAGTGAATATTGCTCGTTAATTTTACACATAAGAGAAATCAACCAAGAACCTGATGTTGAATTTGAAACAATCAATAACACTACAAACAAAAACTCAATTTATATACCTTCTGCAAACAGTACAGATATTGTGAATATAATCAAAACTTTAAATGAGGACAATCCCCTGGATATGACAATATACAAATTAAACACATAAAAAACTGTGTCAAGGTATTTGCTGATGTCATAAAACAAATAGTTAACGAAAGTATTTCAACTGGAACAATACCACTGAGCTTAAAACGGCAATTCTGCGACCAATATTCAAAGGAGGAACAAAGTCAATTATAACCAATTACAGACCCATTGCTATTTTATCTTCTATATATAAAATATTGGAAAAATATGTTCACAATACTTTATATAAAGTTCTTAGTAAACATAACATTCTCAGTGAAAATCAATATGGGTTTCAAAAGGGGAAAAGTACCGTGAACTTACTAATGAAATTTACTGATTTAGCCTGCATGGCACTAAACAGAAGAGACAGGGCCGTTGCAGTGTTTTTAGACTTACAGAAAGCTTTTGACACTTTGGATCATTATATTCTTCTGCAGAAATTAGAAAAGCATGGAATTAGAGGAACTGCATTACACTGGTTTCAAAGCTACTTATCAAATATATTTATAAATAAATAAATAAATACCCCCTCAAGCAGCTGCTTGCCACAGAGGTCTGACAGGAGCCTGTCAGTTTATATGCCACAGCAGGAGATCTGAGAGGATGGCAGGACCTCAGCAGAAAAACGACACACACATCCATGCCTACGGTAACTAAAATTAACACCTACAGCAAAAAGTGTGAAGTTAAATTCGGTGTTCCTCAAGGATCCATTTTAGGCCCGCTTTTATTACTGATTTATATAAACGACTTAACAAAATTGTAACTAAATAGTACCATGTTTTTATATGCAGATGATATAGTTTTAGTTAGTATAAACAAATTGGAAGAAGATGCTGTTAAACACTTGCAAAAAGACTTTAATATTATTAAACGATGGTTAAACTCAAATAAACTGTATCTAAATAGCAATAAAACCAAATGGATGACTTTTCATTCACCTGGTTTCAAAATTAACAATAACTTAATTATTAAAACACACAAATTAAACTGCACAAAAAATGGGAACCATTTCTGAGCTAGATAACTGTGGCTGCATAAAAATTGACAGAGTACATACATCTCGACAGTGCCCTCCGATGGAACGTTCATACTGAGAAAATCTGCAGCACATGAAGGCTTTGTGCTTTGAAATGAAATGAATTACGATATATTATGGAGACCAACACGTGTATTATGTTTTATAAAGCAACCTGTGAGTCCCTCTTAAATTATGCCATAGCGATACATGGTACAACCAACTTAACAAATAGTAGAAAAATAGAACGCATTCAATCCTCAGTAGCTAAAAATATTTGACCAATTAAAGACCGCACACACCTAATTACAGCCCGAGATAGATTTATTTACTTGGATATCTTATCGTACCAGAGCCTATATAAATATAACATAGTTATACGTAATTTTTTCGACAACACACATAAAAGTAAAGTCCAGCATGATAAAACCACAAGATTTAAAGAAAAAAATTATTTTCAACTACCGAATTTTACAAATAACTATGTCAAAGGCACAAGCGGCTATAAAATTTTATGCATTTTCAATCAATTACCAAGGGAACTGGTAGCCGTAAATTCGTTCAGAGAAATAAAACACGAATTAAACAGATTTTTATTAAAAAAATTAGATGATTAATATTAATACCTACTGACAAATTATGTGGTGTTGAATGTAAACAAAAATCCGATTGTTATTTTGAAATATTCTAAATGAAAAGAAGGTAAAAAAATTTGTAAAGAGAGCATATTATTGAATGTCGAAATTCTAAACTGAAATAGTAAGATAATACATAGTAAATGCAATGTGATATAAATATATTAAGATTAGCAGATTAAGGAAGAAAGAAGATATTATGTTTTATGCCAATGTATTATTCTCTCCTGCAGATAAGCTGTTAGCTTTGCGGAACATCTGTAAATAAGGAATGATTTATTTGAATTATTTCAATAAATAAATGATTAAAAAAAACGAAACTCAACTTTATTGTAAGGAGCCTCAGTTTCGAGGCTAATTTTACCAAGAGCTTATTATTAATTTGAAAACTAACTGACATCGACTTAGAATTTTTTCAGTCTGATTAGTGAAGAGGAATGAAAATCTCGAAAACCCTTTGACAGTTTTCCCTTGTCCGCAGGAGAGACAGTGAAGGCCGAGCAACGTGACCACGTGACCATGCTCTTCTCGGATATCGTGGGCTTCACCTCGATCTGTTCAACTGCCACTCCCCTCATGGTGGTGGACCTGCTGAATGCACTCTACACCCAATTCGATCAGTTCTGTGGGGAACTCGACGTCTACAAGGTAAGCAAGCTCTTCCACCAAATGGCGTTGAAAAAAAAGTTGAAGTTTGAGAGGAAGGAATTTCTTGTGATTGGCGATTCTGCGCATTCTCTGAAATCGAAAATGATCACTGATTACTTTTCTTGGTACATCTACTAGGCATATTGGGCACGACCTGGCGAGTCAGTCATCTCTTTCCCCGCATTATTATTGAAAACAACTGTCATCCATCAGATGACGCAGTGGTAAACAAAGTCATTTTTTATTTGTAAATTCACCCACCAAGCATCCTGCCGACTGCGTGAGAGTTTTAAGATCTGCCTTGGCATAGTGAACGGCCATTGAGCTTCACTGTTATTGGAAAATCTTCACTCAATAGACAAGCTCTGGAGGAGGTCATTTTGCCTCACCATTTTGCTAGATTGATTTGTCTTCGTCTAAAGTGGCAAGAATAAGGCACAGTATGTTATAATAGCCTATGTTGCCTGGTAGTTATTTTGTAACATTTTGTACGATCATTGAATCCGTTTTGTAGTGTTAAGTGTATGATGCTTGTGACAATCAACTTTCCCTCACTAAATGCCATTAATACTGATCTATCTCAAATTTAGTAATTTCGAGTCCCAACTGTGTATGCTTTAAGATTTTCTCTTCTAACTCCCGTTCTATCCTGATCAGAAATTGGACACCGATGGTCTTGGAAAGGCTCTCGTCCGTCATATGGGAAGTCAAGATCCATGTACACGAGAACAATCTCCTTTGCATGTTAAAGGATGTGCTGGGTGGGCTTCTTCAATGAGATTCTAGATGCTAATAGTTTTTCCAGTGTCTCTTCTACTCAACTCTCATCATTTGAGTTCCTTTCACCTCGCTGTTTAGCCTATTATATGTTAAAGAGTACTACGCTGAGTAAAACAACTCATCCTTCTTAAATATTTGAACACATTCCCCTAAATATTAAAACACCGTTTTAAATACTTTAACTCTTCCAAAATGAAAATAAATTTCGTAGTTTAAATTTTTGTCGAAACACCTCGGAGTGTTTGCAACTCTCAAAGAATGGATTGCCGACTCGCTAAAGCGTGAAAACGAAAATAGGGATAAATTGGGGATATTACACAAAAATAACAGACATCACATGACTTACAAAGATCTTTATGTTAGGGAAAGGAATCGCGTCAGTAGCCCTTATTTAAAAACACCATAAAAGTTTTACTTTAAGAAATTTATGGACCCTCATGGAGACTCCAAAATGACTTGGCAGCTTATCGAGGATATTTTGGGTAACAAACCCAAATCTAGCTCTGATCACAAAATTATTTAAAAAATTGGGTTCTGATTTTACGGTTCAGCAAATAACAAACAACTTCAACGACTATTTCACTGACCCCGTTCCCTTTCCAAAACATTACTTTCTTTTGAAGATAATATTAATACTATAGCTTCCAATTGTCCTCACAGTTTTTATTTACCTGAAATTACTGATTACGATGTTTTCAAGCATAGTTGATAAAATCAACGAAAAAAAAAAACTCCCGGAATCTACAATATACACATTAACCACATTAAATAGTCAAATAACGATATCTTTAAAATTCTGGCAAAAGTCTAAAATATTGTTTACACTACTGCTGTTATACCTCCAATATTAAAGACATCTCTCATAAGACTAATGTATAAATCAGGAGATTGAAACAAATTTCTAACTATAAACCAATTGCAATTTTACCAGTGATTGAGAAAATTATGCAGCGCCATGTTTCCAATCACCTAACAAAATTTCTAACTATCAACGATCTTATATCAGAAAAGCAATTCGAATTTCAAGCAAACAAAAGTACTATCTTACTACTGGAAAGATTGACAGGCGAAATCAATGAAAATATGAACGATGGTATGGTCACTTGCGTTATCGTCGCAGACCTTAGTAAAGCTTTCGACATCTCGGACTATCATATTCTCCTACAAAAACTGCAAAAATCGGGAATACGTGGACTTCCTTTTCACTGGTTCAAAAATTTTCTTTTAAACCGCTCTGCGATAACAAGAATTAGTAATATCGCCAGCAAGATTAACCTTATAAATTCTGGTGTTCCTCAAGGCTCATTACTGGGACCAACGTTATTTTTAATGTTTCTTAACGACATTATTAAAATTACATCAACAGCAAATTTTACCTATATGTGGACGACATTGCTTTATTATCTAGTCACAGAGACCTAAACAGGCATATAAAGTGCTACAAGAAGATTTTAACACAGTCACTAGATGGTTCCATATTAACAAATTGATTTTTAGTAGCAACAAGACGAAAATAATGAATATTCACCCTGCAGCACACAGATTCACTTCAGCTCCATTGCTCTTTGTTCAAGACTCATTTTTGTCTAAAGAATTAAAACAAATCGAACATGCCACGTTCTTATCTACATTTAGAACTAGTAGACGAAATAATTTGGTACAATAGTTGATACTAATTAAAAATGCAATAAACATATATATATATAAACTGGTGAATCTATTTAAGATACAGTTTAACAATTTATAGAAATACATTTAAAACCTATTTGAACAAATTAACTGTTATACAAAACTCTATTTTAAAATCAATTGATCCCAGCATTAAAATGCTAAATTTTATAAATTTTTTAAAAAGATTTCTTCTTTATAATATTCTTCCTGTTGCAGATTTATATTTTTACACTATAACTGTACAAAATTATTTTTCGAATGAACATAAATATCTGATTGATATCTCACAGGTTCTATTAGCGCATGACAAAATCATAAAAATTTCTATAAAATGCAGAAAATTGAAAATAACTATGTGAAGAATAAAAAAAATTATGTGATCCCATTTCTCTTCAACCAACTTCCCAGAGAATTATTAAATATTCCATCCTACTCTAACTAGAACCATTATTAAAAAATTGGTTTTCGAAGGTAAAAAAGAATGAATCAACAGAACAAACACCATGACTTACACAATTTCTAAACATAGGTTATGTTCCCTGCGGATAAGCCTTATCGGACTTCGTTGAATGTACAAATCTTTGTTACTCTTTACTGCTCCCACATGCGAGTACTTTTCTCGAGTGGGAGTTATCTAATATTAGTGCTCAGAATTTTGTTTCTTTTTTAATTTTATTTCAAGATCTTATAAATTTTTTATGATATGTAAGAGCAAATGCAATGTAAATGCAGATGTCTTTTTTTTCCTTTTCGCTGAATAAACTATTGTTTGATTGGAACCCAGGATTTCAGATCTGAATGCTCTGATAAGTAATGAATGGCGATGGGTAGACAAGAGGATCTTACCATTAATCGATTCCTTCACTACGTGCTGTACAATTTCTGAAGCGATCTGCTTCATAGAAATTGAAATTGCGCCGAATGACATTTCTACGTGATTTTGTTTTCCCCTCACAAGTTCTATTCGATCTCTTGGGGAATTAGTCGTTTTGCACTGAAGCCCACCTCGACAAGGGGGATTCGCTCTTTCCAGCAATTTGACAGTATTAGCGTCTCCTCGCGATTTGATAACCGCTCGAAAGAGGCAATTCGGGGAAAATGGGAAATTCAGACTTCGTTTCTGTCGCGCAGATATCTTATTGCGGACCCGCGGAATCCTAGAGAAAATTCCTTCACTTCAGAGAAGATATTTCTTTTTGATGCAAAGGTATTAAATCAGGAAAGAAAAAGATCATCATGCTATAAATAACAATCGGTTTGCGTTGCACCAAAAGTGTTTCGCGTCCCTAAAATTGTTTTCCTTGTTATAAGACGATTGGAGGCTGCAGGGACATTTTAATTTCTTTTTATATTAACGATTTCAAACTTTTCTCCTCTTTTGTGCTACAGATATCCCTCGATTTAGAAGGTCAAAAGAATTTAACCAGTTTCGATTTACACGTTGATAGTCTCGGCTTTACACGGTTAAGAAAACGCAACCAGTTTCGTTTCACACGATAATAGACTCGGCTTTATATGCTATGAATTGAAATTATTTTTATATATACTCATGCGTATTATGAAGTAGCAGTGGTATGGTGTCAAGGGGGATTCTGTAACTGTCATCCCAAAATTAAAATAAACTAAATTGTTTTAATTGATATCATTCATTTTCAAGAATAAATAAATAGTAAGTTTCTATATTAATAAACAAGTTATGTTTATGTTAATAATAATAATAACTTTATTTGTGCTTCAGTATGGTTATATACATAGATTACCCCACTAAGCCTTACGGTTTGTCAGCCGGATTCCTTTCAATCACATGACAGGTTAATTAAAGAATAAGACATGTGTGATGTAAACTAAACACATAATTAAAAGCAGAAAATAAAACAACAACAAGAAAAAGGAAAACATGAATTAAAACACAAACATGAAAAATTAAACATTTTTATAAAATAAACTTGTAAAATTAGGGATTTTGTCCACGCATTGCACAAAAATATCGCCTTCGTACAAGTCATCATTTCACACTAATATTACAGTTGCTTAAAGCAATAGCAGATACATGACATGACTTATTAAACATTTCTTTTCAAATATTTACGTCTAATAACCACTTCGAAACTTTAGTTTTAATATCTAAATAAGTGCTCAGGCGTAACAAATCTCTCGGTAAAGAATTAAAAACTTTGGGTATTTGGTAAGATATCCGGGCTTTACCATAAATATTGTGAGAAACTGGTTCGACAAAATAATTTTCACACTTTCGCCTTGTGTTGATCACATTCAAAATTTTCTTCTTGTGTTCATTTTTAAAGTAATTTCTAATGATATTACATAAATATATAACAAGTCAACCTGTAAAATGTTCAGATAATGAAAACTATTGCCTAGTTGATCTTCATTAATTACATGTTTATTGAATTTAACAATATTATTTAGAGTACTTTTTTGTATTCCTTTAATTTTATTTAAAACAGATTTATATTTGTATCCATATATATTGATACCATACCTAATGATTGATTCACAGAGAGCTTTATATATCATTGTTATGACATCCAATGGAATAAGTGTATTCAACTTAACACTTTGTAATATGCATACCTTAGTTTATTACAAGTATGTTTTGTGTGCGATTTCCATTTGAAATCTTGATCAATATAAATACCCAAATATTGAATTTTATTAACCTCTTCTACAATTGGGCAGGGACATGCATTTTGGTAAATGTTTAATTTATATTGACAGTTATATAGTTATGTGTTTTAATGCATAAGTTATTTAACTTGTGCCTACTCTGAATGATCATTTATTTCTTTTTTTCTTCATTTAAGAAGAGTTTGTTTTTCTGAAACCAAGATTTGCTATGTTATAGGCGTTTTTGTGCACATCTAATTACCTATTACTAATTACCATGCCTACGTTCAACAGAACGTTCGTCAGCAAACATAAACAAATTACCCTGAAAATTTATTTCTGCTAAATCATTTATATAAATTGCAAATAAAAGTGGTTCCAAAACTGAACCCTGTGGTACACCTGATTTTAAAATTTGGTCTCTACTCTCATTTTCAATCCTAGTGATGATAGTCCTATTAGACAAGTAATTTTTGAACCATTTATTGAGTGAACCTCGAATTCTCACCAATGATAACTTTTTTTTAACAATATATCATGGTTAACCGTGTCGAATGCTTTATTCAAATCCATAAATAGAGCACAAACCTTTTTTCCAGAATTGAGTGTGCTCTATTAATGTATTATGAGAAATTCTCTAATAAATCAATTGCTCCTCTGCTCTTCCTAAACCCGTACTGCCTATCTGTAATTATTTTGCATTTATCTAAAAAACTTATTTACGCATTTGTATATATATATATTTTTAAAACTTTTTCAATAACTGATAAAATCATGAAGGTTCTATAATTACTATACATATATATATCTTGATCCCTTTTTAAATATAGGACGCACAATTGCAGTTTTGAGTGTGTTACAACAATGCTAATGTTCAAACTCAATTTAATCAAACATTGTAGGATCTCAAAAAAACCATCTGCATTGCTTTTTATATATGAAGTTTTCACCATATCATAGTGTCTCGTTATATCGCCCCCATCCCCCCCCCCCCCAATGATGATTCTAACAGAGACTGGTGAAGACCTAGCTTAAGAAGAGGTATGTTGGAATCGTTTTATCCATTTATTACGCTATTACTGTGAAGTGTCTTAGCTTAATAAACTTAACTCCTGATATTTGATAATTGTTGAGGCTATGATGCTAATTCATTTTTCTTATGAAAGACTTTACTGCTTTGCTAACGATAAAATACTTCTCTCTTTTAGCAATGCAGTCAAACTGACAAGACTATTGCTAGTTTGTGATTTAAATACCAGAATGTTTTGACTCTTCGTCATATAAATTGATCGAATTTTTTATTTTTCTTTTCCAGACCGAGACGATCGGCGATGCTTACTGTGTGGCAGGGGGGCTGCACCGGCCGAGCACCACGCATGCGCAGCAGACAGTGTGGATGGCCCTGAAGATGCTGGAAGGCGCTCAGCGAGTGCTGTCGCACACTGGCCAGCCTCTCCAGGTGGGTGGGTCTATTTCGCTCGTGCCCGTGACGCATCCACGCAAAGTTTTAATTCACTCTGCATGAGATGTTCAACCTAGGGGAGGGGACGGGAGGGGGGTAACGAGGAAATTGTGGACACAGTATTAAGCATTTATGGACACAAGAAGATCATGTGATGTCGCCTGTTCGCGGTGGAACAGGAAACATTTACTCAACGCTCGTTTCGTCGTCGAATGGAGAAAAATAATGTGTTTTGGCGATGTTCGATCAGCTTTCCAATTAAGTGAAGACAGACTCTTTCCTCCTGAATGAGATGGACAAATTATGCAGGCAGAACAGGCACTCGACGCCACGTTAGGTTTAGTTAATAAAGATGCATTTCCTTGGCCAATAGGAGAAGAGATATTCATTCTGGAAGGGAAAAAAAACAGCAGAAATTAACTCTTTATTGGAAATGATTGACGTGGCCAAGAAAATGATCGGTGCAGTTCAATGCAGGGGGATTCAGGGGTAAGACGGGAGATTGGAGGAGATGAGGTAGAAATAAAGAGAAAAGATTTAACTGATCGAAATCAGGAAATAGAAATTTATTTGAATAAAATAAATTAATAAATTAAATAATATAATAATTAATAAGTAAAATAATTAATTAAAATAATTTTATCAGATTATTTTAAGGTTAAAGCAATTGAGTTTCACTGATTAAAGTATTTTAAACGTCGAAATGTAGATGTAGTTTAATCACTTTTAGTAGGAATCAAACGCAGTGAAAAACTGGAGATGATTGACTTGAAAAATCGAAAGCAGCAGCTACATATAATGAGAGAGGAAGAGTGGGGGTGGGAGGGGCTAAAAGAAGAAAATTAATGCTTCCGTGATATGTCAGTGAAAATTAAAATTTGAAAATTTTTAACTTAATATGTACAGATCGAAAATTTTTTTAAATGACTATCTTGCTTTAAAAAGTAGAAACTAAACTAAAGCATATCATGGTGCAATCAGTCACTGAGATCGCATTCACTTCAAAGAAAGATAAGGGTGCCAGCAATCTTCTAAGTAGGTAAATCGGCACCCTACCTTCATTTGATATTTGTTCAAATGAAAGCTTGTGTCAGAAGTGTGAATATAGTAAGATAGGTAATTTTTAATAATAAAAATATGTAAATACTATATAAAATAAAAAAAGTAAAATTTCAATTAATTATTTAAATAATTAACAATAATTTTTAATTACTTAAGTTGGATAATTAAATTCATAAAATAAATAAAAAAATAGTAAATTTATCTTTTATTTATTTTTTGAAGTTGCCAATTATATTGTACTCCTTATTTTGAACATTTGTTTTTAAATTTCCTGGATCTAAAACTAATGTTGGTTTAACTACAGGCATATATTTATTATGTAGCAAAATCTCTTTAGATGCAATTGTTGAAGAATATTACACTGAGAATGTAACGTGAATTAGGAATTTGTTACCATGAAAATATGATTTTAAGGATTTAATAAAGGAAAAAATATATATACAGGGTGATTCAAAACTTATCTTTCAAATTTCGTGGGGAGGTAGGGAATACGTCAGGAAACCGATTTCACATAGGAAAGTATGTCCGCAAATGTACGCATGCGTATGTAGAGGGCGCTGTGTGTACCCAACCAGTGTACAGCTCGCCCGACCACTCCCGCTGTCATCAGTGTACGAGCTGACTTACTAATGATAAGATGAATCGTTTTACGCATCAAGAGCTAGCGGATATGCATCTCGCATATGGGGCAGCTGGCGAAAGTAGCCGCCGAGCTAGGCAAGTTTATGAAGACCGATACCCCAACAGAAGAATACCGCAGCATCAAATGTTTGCACTTGTGCATCGCAATCTGCGCGAACGTGGTTCATTGCGCAGCAACATGCAGGATACGGGGAGAATACGACTGACGCGAACTGTCAACGTCGCAGAACAAGTCCTACAGTTCATCGAAGATAATCCGAATACCAACACACGAGCTATTGCTCAGCAGCTTGGGGTCTCTCAGTCAGCAGTGTGGCGGATACTGCACGAGGAACGTGTGCATCCTTACCATCTGCAAAGGGTGCAGTTACTGCATCCTGACGATTATCCGAAGCGTGTGGAATTTGCACAATGGTTCATGCAGAAAGGTGCCGTGGACCCCAGTTTTTCAGCTTCTGTCCTTTTTACAGATGAAGCTTCAATCAGTCGTGAAGGTGTGTTCAATACACGCAATTCACATGTGTGGGCTTACGACAACCCGCATGGTACGAGAAGTCACGCTGCGCAACATCGTTTTGCCGTAAATGTGTGGGCTGGAATCATTGGTGACTGTTGGGACCTTACTTGCTACCGCCCCGATTGGACGGCCGGAAATACCTAATATTTCTCGAGACAGTGTTACCGACTTTTCTGGGCGCTGTTCCTGCGCATATCCGCCGAGATATGTGGTATCAACATGACGGGGCTCCAGCCCATAGCACAATTGTTGCGCGTGATTACCTGAACCGAACATTCGGATCTCGATGGATCGGTAGAGGTGGACCGATCGCTTGGCCACCCAGATTACCTGATTTATCGCCCATGGATTTCTTTTTGTGGGGGGCCATGAAATACCATGTGTACGAGACCCCCGTCGACAGTGAAATGGACCTTGTTGCACGAATAGTGGCATTGTCCGCAGGCATTGTCCGTGATATGCCAGGCGTTTTTGAAAATGTTCGGCGATCAATGCAACGGCGCTGTGAATCCTGTGTCCGTGTAAATGGTCGCAATTTTGAGCACCTACTGTGAACCTGTACTTTACCTTGTTGGAATAAAAGTCACATTCGTTACCACTTAACTGTACTGTTTCCTTGTGTTCACTTTACTTGTCCATTTTGTTCATGTAGATGACGTTTGCGGACGTACTTTCCTATGTGAAATCGGTTTCCTGACGTATTCCCTACCTCCCCACGAAATTTGAACGATAAGTTTTGAATCACCCTGTAGGATTAACTGAATGTTAAAACTGCTCATGTTGTTTTTCTACTGACTTCCTTTGTATGATCCAAAAAAGCGCACATTTTTCATAAAATCGAAAACATTTGCATATATATAACAATGCAAAAAAAAAAAAGAATAATAATGTTGTCCGCTATTCAAATGTATAAGGGGAGAAGGAGATGGAAGAATATGGGGAATATAGGTCACCTCTCCCCCCTCTATTCCCCGTATCATTCCCATAAAAAAGGGAAAATACAATTCACCTAACAAAATCCGTCAAGAAAAATATTTCTGGAAACAAAATCAGGGCGCTCTCACTGGCCCCTATTAGCCCCGGGCCTTGGGCAGTGACCCGTCTGCCCCTGACTAGTTCCGACACTAGGGAAATTTTTTGCCTAGTGTCGGAGCTAGACCGGACACTAGTGAAAATAATAATAATAATTTAGAAAATTTTTATAATAATTAAGCAAATAATAATAATATTTATATTTGCTTAATTTAGGTTTATCGATTCCTTTTCCTGTATCAGACATATAATTCCTTATTTATGCAAATGATAATTTGCGTAAATAGCAAATGTAATAATTATTTTATTTATCATATTTACTATATTTTAAAAATTTTGGCAAAACATGTAATAATTTTTTTATTATTTTCAATAGCAGCAAATAATAATAATTTATTTTCCGTGTCCCGTGACCGAGTGGTTAGCGTGCTTTGCTACTGATCAAAGAGACCTGGATTCGAGCTCTGGGTAAGGCATGGATGTTTGTGTTGTTTTTCTGCTGAGGCTCGCCTTCTTTACAGACCTTCCACTATGGTGTTTAAACTGACAGCTTCCTGTCAGCCCTCTGTGGTAAGCTGCTGCTTGAGGGATTATTTATTTTATAACTGAATACAAAGAAGTGTCAGATGTTGCGTAGCACTCTTACTCCTTCCCTCTTAACTTGAAAACCGAGAATGCAAAGCAAAAGATTACAAAAATGCTATATTTTTTTGCTGCAAGCTTCACTATGAGGTTTGAAATCTGAAGCATCGAAGAAATGGTGACAGGTCCATTTCTTCCAATTTTTCAGTGAAACTCCACAAATTTGGGGAAAGCATAACGTCCGTCAGAAGCTGGTTTCAACCCCTCCCTACTCTGAAGACAAAATAACGATATTTTCAGTTTCTCTTGGCCAATGGAATATTAATATACACAGGGTGTCTCTGCTGTTGCTACTTGAAACTGTTAGTAAGGGATGTTGGATGTCTTGGGGAGTTATCCCATAAATTAGTGACTTTTTTATCAGTTTATGTAAAGGTTCTTTTAGTTTTCGGAGATTTTAAACAAAGATTTTATTATGCGTGACACTGTTGTTGCTAAATGTCTGAGTCTTATTTATTTCATCTTTAGATTAAACATTTTCTCTACCAGTTGGGTTCTTTTACCTCTGAGCGGCACTTTTTTGCACACCATGGGCTAAATGGCCAGGTCACAAGGACCCCGAAGGCTCAGAGAAGGTTGGGGGAGGGGACCCACTGGAACAGCTGTTGGGAGACAGATGGTAGCCTCCCGTCAAGGCCATCCAGCGTGTTCTTTAACGTGCACAGGGTATGGCTCTCCCGGACAAGGGGCCACGGCTTAACGTCCCATCCGACGGACGGCGGCCTTTCCAAGCCCATCGGTGTCCCCTACTGACCGTGGGCAGGGCGGGGAATTTTGCGGAGATAAATCTCAACGCTGACCCAGCTGGGACTCGAACCTGGGAACTACAGATTACGAGCCTGGCGCGCTACCGACTGAGCCACCCCCGCCCCTTCTCTACCAGCAAATTATCTTCCATCTAAAAATATCTGTATGCATATATCTTAAACATCAATTACTCTTTCCTCTACTTTATCACTTTAATTATTCCACAATAATTTACTCTTATCATATAATTAAAGAAAGGTACTTGATAATAACTTACAAATTGTTAAGAAGTATGGCGTCAATAACGTGTCACCTTCTTGCCACAGAGGCTTGACAGGAGCTTGTCAATATAATACCCTTATAGAGAAGATCTGTGAGGGAAGCGAAAACGGAAGAAACAGCCATCGCTTATCTGGGCTCAAGCTCAGTCCCCTTTGATCAGTAGCCAAGCAAGCTAATCACTCGACCACTGGGAAGGTGTAAGCAATAACTTAAAAGAAATATTGTGTTAGAAGGATAACAGAGAAAATAGAGATAATTAATTTTAAAAAATGTTAAACTTTCGAAGATTCATAAGCATGCTGATGGTTTGTTTGGGTTGTTTTACCTCTGAGCGGCACTTTTTTGCACACCATGGGCTAAATGGCCAGGTCACATGGACCTCGAAGGCTCAGAGAAGGTTGGGGAGGGGATCCACTGGAACAGCTGTTGGGAGACAGATGGTAGCCTCCCGTCAAGGCCATCCAGCGTGTTCTTTAACGTGCACAGGGTATAGCTCTCCCGGACACGGGGCCACGGCTTAACGTCCCATCCGACGGACGGCGGCCTTTCCAAGCCCATCGGTGTCCCCTACTGACCGTGGGCAGGGCGGGGAATTTTGCGGAGATAAATATCAACGCTGACCCAGCTGGGACTCGAACCGGGAACTACAGATTACGAGCCTGGCGCGCTACCGACTGAGCCACCCCCGCCCCATATGCTGATGGTGGTACGAGAGGAGGAAATATTATTTCTGATGTAGGGAATTATATGCCTGATACAGGAAATGGAATCGATTAATTTAAGACTGATGACAGAATTAGGAATAATGTTTCGGCGAGGATTCTTAATTTTGCCACAGAAATTGTCGATGATACTATTTCGAAAATAATTCAGGAGATATGTTTCTAAAAGTGAGAAGAGAAAAATTGCAGTGAATGTATAGAATAAGCAAAATAATCTAAATGACAAAATATCGTAAGATTAAAAATAAGATTGGCAAGAATAATTCTGATAGCATAAGAGATAGGATAGTGGTGATAGTAAGGTAAATAATAATATCTGTAACGATAAAATTGTAATAAAGATGAAATTAAGAATCGATTGAAGTAGTACATTGTGTTTAAATACTTATAGGCTTATTTTAGTTGAGTGATTGCTCGGCTATTGCTGAAAGGCTGGGGGGGGGGGGCTGCATTTCAGCACAGATAAGAACATTTCTTGTTTTGTGTGTTGTCTTGTTGCTGAAGTCTCGCTACCATCACAGATCTTCTCTATGGGGTATTATACTGAGAGGTTCCTGTCAGACCTCTGTTGCGAGTTATTGACACATTACCAAGTATCTTTCTTTTATTACCTTTAGATTTATTGAATCTTTTACCTCTATTAATACTTGCTTGGTTCTAGTTTTTGTCCCTCTTAGCTAACACTCGAGTTCCTCTTCACTTGTAATTTACTCTCATCACCAAATAGTCGCTTATCGCATCCTAGAGAAATTTGCATTTTCCTTTGGAACTTATTCAGTTTTACACGAATAATCGGAATAATCCTTTACACAACTAAATTCTGATTTCTGCTACAGATTTGCTGCATTTCACCTTTCCCAAACTGCTTTCGTATTTTACCCTTTTCTGTTCCTCTATGCTTCTAATTCCTTAACTATCCTTTCCAATTTTTTCATTTGCTTTTCTTTCATTTTCATTCTCTCCTTTTCCTGTTCGCATTCTTCTTCTTTTTCTTTTCATCATTTATTTTTCTCTCCTCTCCCATCTCGTCTTCATTCGTCTCATTTAAAATTTCATCTCTAGATTAATGAAATGAGGAGACTTAGTCGCCATTTCTCTCGCAGCTGACTTATCAACGCCAAATGGCCCCCACACTATCCCTAAACCTCAGTATCATAATCTTCTGAAGGGAAGTTAGCCCTTACTTTTATCGTCCCTTTCTCCTACTACTTCGGGAAATTCGGACAACTTCCACCCCTTCCATCCCCTAGCCTTACTTGGAGGAGGACCAAATCTATAATAAATAAATAAATAAATAAATAAAGGGGTGGGGGACAAGTGACGCAATCAATCCATAAAAAGAGTAAAAGAAGGGCGTATAAATAAGATTGCAGTATAACATTTCTCCCTCAGTTTTAGAGGATTAGAAAAAGTTTCTTGAAACATACGTGAAATATGCACAGTTTTAAAAAACTTTTACCTCCATTGCACTTAATAGCATTCTCAGGGGGAGGGGGATGGCCTCCTTGCACTCCCTCCCCTTAGATCTGTGTTGCGATGACAGTGATCGGTCATTTCATTCACATTTGTTGATTTTATTTCCTGGTCTTTTGGGACCATGTTAGCACTTCTAAAACGGTTCTAGTTTCAATTTCCTCCTGCAGCTGAGAGAGCTGCTCTCTCAGCCAATCGTAATTTTCATCGAAATTTTCAATCCAACTGAAGCATATATTTACTTTTGTTCATAAAATGTGTGTGAATTTGAATTTATTGTTTAGTTTTACTACATTTTTATACTTCTGTTTGTAATTTTTACTGCCATAAAAGTTTGGGGCGTAAGTGTTTTTAATAAACGCCCAGCGTAAGTGTTTTTAATAAACGCAGAGTGATGTAAATAAAAAAATAAAAAAATATAGTTGGCCGTTGTAGTGCTCTTTCACTGTTGAGATGGGAGGGGAGGCAGTTGGCTTTCTTTCACAGTAACAACTAATAATTCAACACATCATCATCATCATCATGGCTAACAATTCGCTTTTTTCCCACTGTACAGAAATCTTTTGCCTTCGCCGGAGTTCTGTCTCCCGTTGAATCAAAATTCCTTTCAGATGATTTTATCGGATCTACAGAAAAAGCTACTTACTTCATTAATGCAAGTAGGTAATCACACAACCTCACGAACTCACAAACAGCGCCTCGCGAAACTGTCACGTCCTTCTTCTAATTAAATAACTCTTGCAGTAGCAATTGATTGATGGATCCGCAGAATTTGCCATTTATTTTTATGTCCAGGTCCGCAGTTTACTAATCTAATGTTTGTAGGATGATAAGCTTGCATTTAATTACGATATCTCACTAACAGTTCAGAGATATCGTCACTCTGTTTCTATATAACAAATGCCTTTCGAAAGTGATTCTATATGAATTTCCCTTGTTTAAAAAGCTACCAATAATGTGATTCATTTAGTGCGCCAGGTCATTTCTTGTTGCACATTTTAGAACACTCTGGATGACCGTGATGGGAGGCTTCCATCTGTCTCAACAGCTGTTACAGTACCCTTCCCCAACCTTCTCTGAGCCTTCGGGGTCCTTGTGATCTGGCCATTTAGCCCATCGTGTGCAAAAAACGTGTTGCTCAGAGGTAAACCAACGCAGCCTACAGCCAATTCTACAGCTGCAAAATATTGCGCCCTGCCCTTCAAGTGATGCAACTCTGATGAAATCATTGATCCTGCTCCGAGATCAATTTATGATCACCTCTGATCTAGCAAAGCGTGATTTCTATCTCCCCTTTTTTCAATGTGAACAAATGCTAATCTACCTTCCAAAAGCTAATGCATCTCTGAAGCATCTGCATCAATATTTACTTTGCTTGTGAACCCCAAGCACCTAAGGCCAACATTGCTGCGACGACTTCTTTCCATCTGGAATCGCAGTCACATCAGCTGCACTCCCTCAACTTCGACGATGCGATCTTGCCTCGTGAGCGCTGCTCATATCGCATCCGCGTTCTTCTCCAATTTTGTTCTATCTTCAATAAACAACAGTTACTACTCTGTTTACGCTTTAACAATGACTTCCATCGCTGATAAATACATAATAATGATAGCTTTATTTATGCCTACAATATGGATATACGCATAAACATACGTATCTTGTATTGTAGGCAATATTATTGCGTATAATAATATTGCCTACAATATTATTATACGCATACTCCTCTCAAACACGACAGGTTAATTAAGGGAATAATATACGTATGAAGGAATTTAAACATCGAGTGGTTAGCGCGCTTGGCTACTGATCTACGGGACCTGGGTTCGAGCCCCGGATTAGGCATGGATGTATGTGTCGTTTTTCTGCTGAGGTCCTGCCATCCTCTCAGACCTTCTACTATGGCATATAAACTGACAGGCTCCTGTCAGACCTCTGTGGCAAGCAGCTGCTTGAGGGGGTATTTATTTATTTATTTAATGAAAGAGACAAAACAACAGTTACAACATGAAAAGTAAAAACACAAATAAACTAAATGCATGTATGAAAAATAAACATATGCAATTCCGGATTATAAACTCAATTATATATATTCTGTAAGCTTGTTAATAACAAAATTATCAGCTATTACACAAATGTATCATTTCGCAAACAAAAATTGACACCTGCTTTTACAACCACTTGTTACTTTAAAACCTATGTGTCCTGAACTTTATTAGTTCATTCTTTTTCACTTGAAGTTCAGTACTGAACATTTTTACGTGCATATCTATTGTTCGTGTTTCCGTTCACTTCTTTCGTTATTTGTTTTTATCTAAGAAATCTTTTCTCCTTCCCGACCACAAGATAATCGGGAAAGTAATGTATTTTTATATACAATAATGAGCATTAATTACTTATTATAACATTACAAGAATCTTAACATATTTTCAACCAACTCAATGACAAAGAGTCAAATCATGTTTTTGTGTTCTTGCATTTTCTACTCTTGTGATCCCTTTCAATTTCTCTTCTGCGAAGACACCGTTCATTTCCGTACGCATAACTTTTCTTTCTACGTCTTTCCTAACTTGGCTTGTGCTTAAATTTGCGTTTGCATCTATTGAGTCTAATAATTACAATTATATCTAATGAGACAAAATCTTCACTGTCTCATTCGATGGTTGCTTTATTGATATACTCTTTGCACATCAAAATAGAAATTCCTAGTAGAATAATCCTGATCTTTATAGGGTCTGTCTCCTCTCTCATTAACACATAACTCTCAAACTAATCTTTTCAGGATTAGGAGAGAGATACGACAGAGTTCTAATAAGGGAGGGTGTCATGCTTGAGTCTCTTGTTCTCAAGGACTGCCTTAGGAAGTATGCTATTTCAACCTTTAAGGAAGGTGTTATAACGCCCATGATTATCCCCCTTCCCCTCCTTCTGTACACCACTGGCCATAATTAATGACGTCAATTTGTGATCTGGAAGACATCAGGTCTTTTGCATCATGTTACAGAAGAAGTTGGTTTCTAACATTCGAAAAATTCTGTGCAGCGTTTTTTCCACTGCAGAAACATAAAGTTCAACTGTTAACAAAACGTTCATTCAGAAATGAAATATTTTGGAAAAAGGGAAAGAAGGTATTTCCCTACACAAAGATAATCTAGGAGCTTTATCTGGCTTTGGAAATAAAATTAATATGTAAATATGTATTCTAAATTGTAAAACTCTCTGTTATTCGGTTTATTTTCGTAGCATTTATTATTACAAAAGTTGCGTATTGTGAGTTTTACATCATTTAGGAAATTTTCAAATAAAGCATTCAGGAGAGGAGAAAGGCAGTGGGGAATGGGAGGGGTTAAAACTTGAAAAAGAGTTATTCCCTATTTATAAGTAGTATATTTTCACTTTTAAACATCGTATTATTACGGAATATGTCTTATAATGAATCATCCTATTGCTTTTGTTCGCTTTCAGATGCGGATTGGCGTCCATACGGGGATCATCTTGGTCGGCGTCGTCGGAGTTAAAATGGCCCGCTTCTGTTTGTTCGGGAACCACGTGTCTCTGGCTAATAAATTTGAATCTGGGAGCGAACCCATGCGCATTAACATCAGCCCAACGACTTATAGGTAAGCCAATGTCATCATCATCATTAACAACAACAAAAACAACACATTGTATCCGTGTTATTATAACCGGGAAGTGGGAATTGTACCCCAGAATCCTTTTCTTTGCCTTGCACAGTAACCTAAAGTAGACATCTTTAAAACCGATCCATTTATGATCCTAAAAATAATCCTATGACTTCTCAGTAGCATCCACTTGAATCAGGCATCCTGGGAGTTAAAGTGATATCTCCGAATATATGGCTAGATGAAATAGAATTCGTAGAGGGTTTTTCTTAAAGGATCAACATTGCCTTATACTCTGACCCAATTTGGAAGCTCTCTTATCACTCTGACTCAGTCTGGGAGCTCTCTTTACACTGTGACTCAATCTGGGAATTCTCTTTACACTGTGACTCAATCTAGGAGCTCTCTTTACGCTGTGACTCAATCTGGGAGCTCTCTTTACACTGTGACTCAATCTAGGAGCTCTCTTTACGCTGTGACTCAATCTGGGAGCTCTCTTTACACTGTGACTCAATCTAGGAGCTCTCTTTACGCTGTGACTCAATCTGGGAGCTCTCTTTACACTGTGACTCAATCTAGGAGCTCTCTTTACGCTGTGACTCAATCTGGGAGCTCTCTTTACACTGTGACTCAATCTAGGAGCTCTCTTTACGCTGTGACTCAATCTGGGAGCTCTCTTTACACTGTGACTCAATCTAGGAGCTCTCTTTACGCTGTGACTCAATCTGGGAGCTCTCTTTACACTGTGACTCAATCTAGGAGCTCTCTTTACGCTGTGACTCAATCTGGGAGCTCTCTTTACACTGTGACTCAATCTAGGAGCTCTCTTTACGCTGTGACTCAATCTGGGAGCTCTCTTTACACTGTGACTCAATCTGGGAGCTCTCTTTACGCTGTGACTCAATCTGGGAGCTCTCTTTACACTGTGACTCAATCTGGGAGTTCTCTTTACGCTGTGACTCAATCTGGGAGCTCTCTTTACACTGTGACTCAATCTAGGAGCTCTCTTTACGCTGTGACTCAATCTGGGAGCTCTCTTTGCACTGTGACTCAATCTAGGAGCTCTCTTTACGCTGTGACTCAATCTGGGAGCTCTCTTTACACTGTGACTCAATCTAGGAGCTCTCTTTACGCTGTGACTCAATCTGGGAGCTCTCTTTACACTGTGACTCAATCTAGGAGCTCTCTTTACGCTGTGACTCAATCTGGGAGCTCTCTTTACACTGTGACTCAATCTAGGAGCTCTCTTTACACTGTGACTCAATCTGGGAGCTCTCTTTACACTGTGACTCAATCTAGGAGCTCTCTTTACGCTGTGACTCAATCTGGGAGCTCTCTTTACACTGTGACTCAATCTAGGAGCTCTCTTTACGCTGTGACTCAATCTGGGAGCTCTCTTCTCACTCTGACTCAATCTGGGCGCTCTCTTAACTCTCTGAGTTTCACAGCCACTCAAGAAGATTATAACTCAATCCACCATTCCTTTGTGTATCACAATTAATTTATCTCACTCCCTCACAATTAAGATAGATTTCTTAATTTGAAACGAAACTCAGTGAAGAGTTCGGTTGAATTGTTTTATCTCTGAGTGACACAATACAAAATATTTCGGGTAAAAATTTGTAACAATTAAATTCTCCATTATGAACATTAGAATGTAAAAAATAAATGATCGAAAAATGAATATTTTCCAATATCGAACCTTGGGTGTGTAAGTGCGAATAGATTGACTTTCAAAAATAAGAGAAAGTGTGAAGTGAATTGATCTAAAAAGTATTCCAACATAAGCTTTACATGCAATTTAGTTTCCAGTAAATACATAGCACCTCAGCACTGTATGCTTGAAAGGTTCGCCGTCTATCGGATTGGACGTTAAGACCTAGTCCCGTGCGCAGAGGGGCGGGGGTGGCTCAGTCGGTAGCGCGCCAGGCTCGTAATCTGTAGTTCTCAGGTTCGAGTCCCAGCTGGGTCAGCGTTGAGATTTATCTCCGCAAAATTCCCCGCCCTGCCCACGGTCAGTAGGGGACACCGATGGGCTTGGAAAGGCCGCCGTCCGTCGGATGGGACGTTAAGCCGTGGCCCCGTGTGTGGGAGAGCCATACCCTGTGCACGTTAAAGAACACACTGGATGGGATGACGGGAGGCTACCATCTGTCTCCCAACAGCTGTTCCAGTGGGTCCCCTCCTCCAACCTTCTCTGAGCCTTCGGGGTCTATGTGACCTGGCCATTTAGCCCATGGTGTGCAAAAAAGTGCCGCTCAGAGGTAAAACAATCCAATCCAAAACCCGTGCGCAGAAGAGCTTTAACTTATGCACATTGATGGCAATTTCCATCTGTCTCGTAACAGTTGTCCAGTTGATCTCCCCTCCCTGCCTGGCTCTCAGACTTTAGGTTACTAGTGACCTGGCAATTTAGCACATTGTATGCAAGAAAAAAAAAAGTGGTTAAACAGTGCAACCTAATATCGTGCATCAAAGTTACATCTTTATTTTTAGCTCGTTTTCTAAAACGAGCTTTTTTTTTTCACTTTGTCTTCTCTATCTTTAGAGATTCGACTTCTTCATTTTTAAGAGATGAAACAAAACTTTTTTTTGGGTTGAAAAGGTAATTTTAAAATATTAATTAAAAAAGTTAATTAATTAAACTTGCAGTTTCCGAATCGTCCAATAACTTAAATAACGTCCTCTAACGATGAAAAAAGTTGAAAAATGACAAGATTTTTACGAATATTGCAAACGATATATTAATTCTACAAAACTTTAAATTTTGGTGGTGGGATGTGAGGGTCAAGATATTTATACTGGTAGCAATCATTTGGACCCTTACCCCAGGTATGTGGGAGAAATGAAACTTTTTTCTATTAAGAGATGAAGGAAATATTCTTTTGAGTTTTTAGGTTCTAATAAAAATATTACTCTTTGCATTTTCCCAATTATCCATTAGTTCGAATTTCCACTGTTAGGAGATGCTGAAGACGGAAAATGAAAAAGGCTAAATTCTTTTGAAAGCGAGCATCCCATGTTCACTAGAGATAAGAGGTTATTCTAATTTCCCTTTACTCTACTCCACGAGAGAAGAAAAGATTTTGGACATTCCAAGTGAACTGATCTTTTTTTTTTCATTTTGCTTCCGAAACTAACTGACCAGGTCAAAGTTCATGGGCATCTTTCGTGGCTTTGCCTCTTCGGAATCACAATCGTTGCGGAGCAGCACTCTCCTCCAACATCCAAAGGGTGGGATGGCTCAGTCGGTAGCGCACCAGGCTCGTAATCTTCAGTTCTCAGGTTCGAGTCCCAGCTGGGCCAGCGTTGAGATTTATCTTCGCAAAACTCCCTGCCCTGTCCACGGTCAGTAGGGGACACTGACAGATTTGAAAAGGCCGCCTTCCGTTGCATGTGATATTAAGCCATGGAGCGTGTGTGGGAGAGCTATACCCTGTGCACATTAAAGAACACGCTGGCTGGCCTTGATGGAAGGCCACCGTCTGTCTCCCAACAGCTGTCCAGTTGGTCCCTTCCCCCAACCTTCTTTAACATTTAGCCCATTTTGTGCAAAAAAAGTGCAGCTCAGGAATAAACCTCCAACATCCGAGACTTCTCTTCCGTCGTTGATCTAAGTGACAATCCCAGTGCATTTTCCATCACCATGAGAAGAAGGAAGTGAATGAGATGACCCCAATATCACGAGGTATCGTTTTCTTTTGTTCTCCATTTTAGCATCTGCACCCATCAGAGGAATGACCTCTTCGCAGAGGTCATCGCAAGAAACCGTTATTTAGACGCATCTCCTCCGCCATTTGTTCCCTCCCCCACCGAGGCTCTTCTTCATCCACAGATGCTGCCATTCATCTTCAAACCGATAAGAAACGGACATTGGCAACCGTTGCTTAGAAACTGCATCTCGGCGTTTCTTCTCAATGTATGAGACGGGATCAGATTAGGATGGTCTCTGAGCAGCGCCCTCTCTTTATTTTCTCGTGAGAGTGAGGGGAGGGGGAAGGAAGAGAAAAATGAGCCTCACCCAAATAGTTGTTTCGCAAAGGTCATTGATTTCATTCTCTCTGGTTTGTTCCTGCTGCCATTCTCGTGATCTGAGATTTGAAGCTTTTATTCTAGAATTCTACTGAATTTGACTGAACTTACCTTCTTTGAATCAATTGAAGCCAATGGGATCAAAAGGGAGTGCCGATACCTGCTCTCTTGAGAAGAACAAGAGTCAGCATCCTGATAGCTGATTGGAGGGAGCGGAAGGGGACGACTCTAATCCTAACTAGCAATCAGAAATGGTAGCTGTCGGAAAATTTACACCTAGCGGTAATGCGGCTCGTAAACCTCAGAAAATTGCGAAATCTGAGCTGCGACGTGGTGTTCAAGGTCAAATAGAAGTCATATTTTGATCTACCAGTGGTGTATGCAGAATCTTTTGGTAAATTTAATTCAAGAACATTTTTAAAGAGAGAGGCATATAAAGCATACTGTTAGACAGCAGATTTCTCAAAAAATTGATTTCACGTTACAAATCATCTGTGAGCTTCATTAGTGATCTTGCGTAGATGAATCCCTTAGTCTATCTCCTCCCACAGTTTCATCATGGCCGGGAGTCTCGTCTTTGCATTGACATCCCCTCGTTTGAATTTGTTTGTATTCGTAGAGGGTTTCTCTTAAAGGGTTTTTTATCTTAAAAATTTTTATTCTTATTAATTCTATCTTAAAAATTTTATATTCGTAGAGGGTTTCTCTTAAAGGCTTTTTTTATCTTAAAAATTTTTCTTGCATACATGCTGTTCCGAGCTGGAGGTTCCTTACCGAATCCAGTTCGAAAAGTACGATGGACGGACGGACGTGGTAGTTTTTGTCTCGTTGAATCTCACGTATCAAAAACCTTCTCTGTCTGAGACGCCATTTTGGATAAGGTGACATGCGTGACCTCTGCAGCAACAAAGGAATACCGTTGCGCATGTCACCTTTCAGAGCGCTGCTATCGATCGGCATGCCTTATGGGCCTCTCACTTTAGAAATGTTACTGTAATAAAATTTTAAAAGTGTTCAGATATTTATGAAAACCCTGTATGTGCTAGGAATGCTGAAATTGCTGGTTGGGGATAATCTATAATGTAGATCCTGCGAAAAATAATGGAAAGAAGTTTCGATATTATTTCAAACTGAAATAGGATGATCCGACTGTCAAGAAATCATTTCTGGCGTGCCTTGCGGCCTCGATGGAGGGGCCGGCTGGGGGTCCGCCGATGGGGACTGGAGTCCGGTCGGTCGGGTGGACTTATCGACCGGTCCCTGCGAAGTCCAAGGTCGTCTTGGTGCCCCGATGGAGAGGCTTTTCTGAGGGCCTGCCGACTGGAAGGATCCCCAGTCGAGTGGGCTCCTATATCGCCCCTGCGAAGTCTGGGGTGACATGGAGTCGGGATGCCTTGTGAGGGCCTGCAGACTGGGATTGGAGTCCCGGTCATGGTGGGTTCATCATCTCGGCCGCAGCGAAGTCCGGGCTCGAGGTATTGCTCGGGAGGCCGCCGGTTGGTGTCCCGGCAGAGAGGCTTTTCTGAGGGCCTGCCGACTGGATAGATCCCCAGTCGAGTGGGCTCCTACATCGCCCCTGCGAAGTCTGGGGTGACATGGAGCCGGGATGCAGTGGCCTTGTGAGGGCCTGCAGACTGGGATTGGAGTCCCCGGTCATGTGGGTTCATCATCTCGGCCGCAGCGAAGTCCGGGCTCGAGGTATTGCTCGGGAGGCCGCCGGTTGGTGTCCCGGCAGAGAGGCTTTTCTGAGGGCCTGCCGACTGGATAGATCCCCAGTCGAGTGGGCTCCTACATCGCCCCTGCGAAGTCTGGGGTGACATGGAGCCGGGATGCAGTGGCCTTGTGAGGGCCTGCAGACTGGGATTGGAGTCCCCGGTCATGTGGGTTCATCATCTCGGCCGCAGCGAAGTCCGGGCTCGAGGTATTGCTCGGGAGGCCGCCGGTTGGTATCCCGGCAGAGAGGCTTTTCTGAGGGCCTGCCGACTGGATGGATCCCCAGTCGAGTGGGCTCCTACATCGCCCCTGCGAAGTCTGGGGTGATATGGAGCCGGGATGCAGTGGCCTTGTGAGGGCCTGCAGACTGGGATTGGAGTCCCCGGTCATGTGGGTTCATCATCTCGGCCGCAGCGAAGTCCGGGCTCGAGGTATTGCTCGGGAGGCCGCCGGTTGGTGTCCCAACGGAGAGGACGAAGTCGAGGGTCATGCCGAACGGGAGCGCGGCCCTATTAAGTGTGACTCATCGATGGGAGAGCCTGGGGACTCTCCATCATGATAGCTTTCCAGTGCTAAAAGTTAGGATTCGTTTGAAGTTCGTCATCTAAACTCATAATCACCATCTTATCTGTATTGGCAAATTGAATGTGGACTAAATTCAGTGAGTTATTTGGCTTTATTAGGCAATGATCAAAATTCGAAAAGACCACTCACTGCACCTCAATGATTATCTCAACAGACTTGTTTCTAAAAGTAAGGTCTCTCTCTTCACCAGGTCTTCCCCCGATGCGAATGGCAGGATCCACAGGAATGTTCTCTAGCGAGTGGATGGTGGTTTCATGGCAACTCCCTCAAGGTGTAGTGCTGTCTTGTATAGTGGAACACCGGGATTGCCATACTTTACTAAGTTGTCAAGAAATCAAACTGCGCCGTAGGCAACGATTCGTATTTCCCAGAAAATATTGTACTACATAACTAAAAGGCTGCACAGATATAGGGCTCCCTAAATTTTAAGACGGTAAAACATTTGGAAGATTAATATTTAAGAAACAAAGTTTTGTGCCTATTAATTTGTTCTCAACTCATTTATTATTCTATGTAGCTAAGTATATATTTTTATTTGATTTCTTTGAAAGGAAGGTACAAAAATAAAATCTAACACCTCTCAAGCCATAGTAAAAACAATGCGATTTCACAATGTCCTGTATATGTATGCTTACATATTTAGCGTTTGTGATGCTAAATGTGTAAGCATGCATATACAGTACGTTGCTGATTGGTCAGCTGTGACAAACAGTTTGAAAAAGGTGAAAGTTTTACAATGTGGCAATATAATAAGAAATATACAAATGATAATGGTTTTAAAGGTTTTAAGGCTGAAAATACAAAAGATGGTACAGTTATAAAGACAAAACGGAGAGTAATAGAGACTCTGACAACAAACAAACAAACTAACATTTGAAACATTTTAGAGAGTTGGATAAATCGATTGGTTTTTAGTTGATCGTTAAAAGGATGCCAATAGGAAGGCAAGAGGAGATGAGGAGGAGACAGAGAGGTCATTCGGCGCAAGAAAGAATGAGGTTTACAGTTGGTTCTGTCATACGGAATGGGAATGTTTAGTGCATTCCGACTTGCTCTTCTAGAATACACTACAAAAATTAAAGATTCGGCCTGCTTTGCGTAGATAGTTATTGATCATTTCGTAATAGTTGTTTTTACTAATAGTGATTTACCTTAACAAAAGTAAATAATAAAATAAATATTACACTTGTATCGAATTTTTATTTGCACCAACAGTTATTTTATTTTGTTCCCTCCAAAAATAATCTAATTTGTTCTCCACCCTAGAAAATAGTTTCTGGCTACGTGCCTGGACATAATATAACTGAATATTAATTTAATGATTGACTTTGATAAAGAAGGGATGTTTATGATTCACCAAATGTCTCAGGTATTCCAATCGCAAATTGCTAACCACAGACTTTCCTGAAATTTAAGAGGAAGCGACGTCTTATGCAATAGTTAAAACTCTGTCCAGCGTATGACGACTCTTAAAGAAAACAAAATTGTCGTTCAAGAAACGTTGAGGTCATTCTGATGAATTTTTTACCTTCCCTGAAAAGTCTCTTGCTTTCTTTTTCTTACAAATATCTTTTAAATAAAAAAAAAATAAATAAATACCCCCTCAAGCAGCTGCTTGCCACAGAGGTCTGACAGGAGCCTGTCAGTTTATATGCCGCAGTAGGAGATCTGAGAGGATGGCAGGACCTCAGCAGAAAAACGACACACACATCCATGCCTAATTCCGGGGCTCGAACCCAGGTCCCTTAGATCAGTAGCCAAGCGTGCTAACCACTCGGCCACGGGCCGTAATTAGTGAAGTTATATTAGAGAGAATTAATTCAAGAGACTTAATTCATTACTAGTTTTCTATTATTATGCAAAATGCATCTGAAATGCCCCTTGAAATTTCCTTGATACAATATGAGTTTAATAATTATTAATTTATGACATATTTTTGAAGTCTGTTCGTAATTCGACATATTTTGTCAGTTGTAATAGATTTCTGTAAGAGAGGTTTTTAAAATATGTTGTTATTTTTTCATGTAATTGTAAAACAAAACAGCGCTGTAGAAATGGGAGATGAAAAAATTTTGAAAGTGAAATTTAAAATTTTAAGCACGAAAACTGACTTCGATTTGTTACATAACACGTTGAAATTTTCTTCGTGACCTTGCAACCAATGAGAAATTCCTCTCTCATCTGTTTTCTCTCCTCCGCAGATTGTTAATCTCGACCCCGACATTTTCGTTCACCCCGAGGCGAAGGGAAGATCTCCCCAAAGGGTTTCCAGAGTACATCGAAGGCATCCCTTATTTCGTGAATGGTTATCGTCATCCGCACGTCGATCCAGCGGCTCCGTTGAACGCGCACATACAGCACGCAGTCTCGGAGCTGAGCATCGGTCCTGTGCAGACTGAAAGAGTCCCTGGATGAGGAATCTCAACTCGAAGCAATGAAGATCCTCTAAAGACGACGATGATGAAGAAGAAGAGACGGCGAGTTTCTATTAATAGATAATCTCCTCAGCATCAGTTAGCTTTGCAAATTGTAGAACACGGAACGAGGGCACCTTTAGTTGCTATGGAGAGATGACGCCCAAGTGATTATTTTTCATCTTCAGCTTTCTTGTGAAATGGGGTGGTGGTCGGGGGGTGGGGGTGAAATTCGTAGTTGCTACTTTTATCTCACGAGAAGGTGGAATTCGTTGCTTGCTTCTTTTATTTCATTGGAGGGAGAAATTCATTCCCCCCCCTCAAAGGAGGGTGGAATTCGTTGCCTATTTTATTCGTGGGAGGGTCAAAATAATTGCTTCTTTTATCTCAATGGAGGGCGAAATTCCTTGCTCCTTTTATCTCATGGAAGTGTGGAATTCGTTTGTTTTTTTTCCACGGGAGTGTTAAATTAATTGCTTCTTTTATCTCATGGGAGGGTGGAATTGATTTCCTCTTTTATCGCATAGTGTGGTAGAATCCATTGCTTCTTTTATCCCTTGGGGTTTTCTGAGTTACAAAGGAGGAAAAGATATTTGATCGAAATCCTGAGTAGTTTTGCATTCCAGATACGTCGCCGAAGAGTCAGACTTTTTGTGTCAGTTTAATTAAGTAGAAATGAAAGTGTTAATTATTTCGAGGCAAGAACGGTAATTGATAATAGTTAAAGTTGTGCCTTGTAGGGAAATCGGAATTATTAGTTCCTTGTTATATTTAGTTAGGTCTGTATGTGTGAGTAATGTTTCGAAATTGAAATTGTTTCCTTCTTAGTAGTTTAGAAGGCTTTTCTTGAAGAAGAAAATTAAAAACTGATAGAGGAAGTTCTTCTCTTGCTTCTATTCATCATTTTCACTTTCCCAAGAACTTTTCCAATATATTAAGCCCCAAAAATAGGTCAGTTAGAAGAGTGTTTCTTAAATGTTAACATAAAATCAACGTAGAAAAGCATCTCTAACGGTTCGTTATATAATGACAAAATAAGTAATCTGTAAATAAGGATTCTCTTCAGCAGAGGAAATTGAAGCAGTAGTCTACGGCAACACCTTTCTGTAAACGTAAGCAACTTCCAGTGCAACTGAAACTTATTCGCAGTTGTCTGTGGTTGATGTGTTGGATATAGACTTTTTTGTGAACTTTAAAATCAGCTGTGAGTAACAGATGGTGTTTCGTTTAGACTTGAAGATCTCTGGATGCAAAGAGATGCCAACGAAAAAGTGGCTTCAGAAAACTTTTCCTTATGCTGTTAGATTATTTAGCATTTGTAGCCCATCCATACAATTCGGCTATTCTAGTAAAATATCGATCTATAGTGGTTGGAGAGCAGTCCTTGAGGATTGCGAAAGGCGAATGCGTTCCCGCATACTTCCAATGGCTTGCATGTCTCTCTTAAAACGAACCTGTTTTGGCTGTTAGAGGTTTCACACGAGGCGATGGATAAGTTTTGGTTTCCAATCGACCGATCCATCTTCGAGCTGCACGATTCATGTCTCGTGTTTTTGTTTCGTATCGCTTGCAAAAGTAAGAAACCGTCCGTTACCAAGGAAATTCTCCGCATTCTCATAAAATGCATAGTTTGGAAATAGTTTGTAGAAGAAACGCTTTTATATATATACACACACACATATCTGCATACTATTTTCTGTACCTTAAAACAATTAAGACTCAATTAAAATATGAAATTTATGCTGGTTTTCGTAATTCATTATTTTATTTTATTTAAACAATGTGACTTCAGATACGATTTATTTTTGTAAATACCATATTTCCGAGGTCTTTGAAGTGATATTGTCTGATGAGTGCAAAAGAAATACTGAAGATCTGGTGGTGGAACAGACTAATGCATACAGATGAAATCTCCAAAAGCACCAATGCTACAATGGTCCAACAAGACTCTGTACAACTTAGATCTGCACACACATCTGCACTGAGCTAAAGCCACTGCACGACAATTCTAAGTAGATTTTGTTTTCAGCTCTTATTGTAGATCTTTTGCTTTTCTCTCAGCATTCAGGAACATTCTTCATAACTCCGTTCGCTGACCTGCAGATCATTTGTGAGCAACGATACGAATCCAACGCAATTTCTCCCTGCATAAGATTCGCCTTAATCCATAATAATGTGAAAAGGTGGAGCTTATTTGTATTTATAGTGTCTTTGTTTCCAAAGTAAGTATTAATTGCTTTCAAATCGTAAAGACTTATCTCCTTATATGAAAGGTTCTCCATTGCTATTTCAACTGATGATGCCAAAAGGACTTATCGCTTCAATTCGGCATTGGGAGTTACAACAGCAATAGTCGACGTAAAAGGCTTAAAAAATATCCAGAGGTGTGTTCATTAGTAGCAGGAATTTTCTACCTTTTGCTACGTATTTGATAATGCAGCCCTACACTGCAAGCGGTAGGAATAATCGGAAAAGAATGGGATACGGAAAACAGATTCCAATTATCTTTGGTAGAAAAAAAAAACTGATGATTCAGGATCTACTCTTATTGGTGGTTTAC
This sequence comes from Ryuthela nishihirai, assembly GCA_038380435.1. Taxonomy (NCBI): domain Eukaryota; kingdom Metazoa; phylum Arthropoda; class Arachnida; order Araneae; family Heptathelidae; genus Ryuthela; species Ryuthela nishihirai. The sequence continues at coordinate 37,004,870 of JAWZYU010000031.1, forward strand.
GATTTTTTAACTGAAGGAAATTTATTCTCGTTGTTGTAGATCGTTCATTACCGATGACATTTTGTTTTCTTCTAATTGATCAACCTGGAGATGTGAGTATCGGATGCAAACATTTTTGAGCCAGTTTTTTGAGAAATATTCTCAAGCGAACAAAGAATGACGAGAAAATAATGGTAACCCTTTGCTTGGTTTCAAGAAATGGAAATGAGTCTGCTGTATCCGAAGGAAATAGGGGGGGGGGGGGGAATTGTGGTTAACAAGAAATTTAGAATAATTTAATTCTAAGCAAAAAGTAATAGAAATATATTTACCAAGTGTCGAAACCATATACAAATTGATAATGGATTAAGATAGAAAATAAATGAACAAAGCATATCGATGTCGAAGCAGTGTATCGATGGTGATGCAGTTGGGATCTAAACATCAAGGGCAGAGGATATTCGAAGTTTAAAAACGGAAAGATATCTTGTAACTTCTGTATATGCCATACGTTGTAAGGTTTCTTACACAAAACAACATCAATTTTGATGGGTTCCGAAAACTGATATGACCAACTACAATCGAAAATTCGCTGTAATAGGTTAGTAACAGTATTGAGTCTACTACAATGAAATTGACCTATTTGTAATAAGGTAAAAGGAATCCAATTTCGCCGAAATCAAATTCGGTTCAGATCGGTTGAAAGATGCATCAAATTTCAAACGAATTGGATTTAATGTTTAGACGTAATCGTGACGACACAAGAATAAATTAACTGCACGAACAGATTTATGTTTACTCACGAACCCTTTTCAACTGCCAATTGTATTTATTGTAGTTTCCTTTAGGCAGAGAATTAGAAACATAGTGCTATTTAAAAACTTCAAATGCAAAAGGGAAAGAAAGCGAAACAGTTTTCCTCCCGTAAAATATCCCTCTCCAGATTAAAGCGCATTAATCCATTCCGTCTCTAATCAGCAGCTGCGAATCCCTTATGACGTCACCTTCATTATCTTCAACTGAAAAGGCTCAAATGATTAATTTATTAGGAGATTAATCGAATCGCAAACGACGCTGTGTTCAATCGACTCCGCTCCCCCCCCCCCTTCCAATGATCGTCACCGCGGAAAGAACGAGGATTTTGGCGCGCTTCGGTTTCATTTGCATAATGCTTAATTTGACGCCAACGGATGCTTGAAATTTCGTTTCAGCGAACTAAGCGTCAAGGGAATCGAGAGGCGAAAATCAGATCTCGAAATGGAGGGAAATCCGAAACAGGTGGCGGGAAATTTTCCGGTGTTTAGAGAGACTTTCAGAAAATCATCTTTTTTTGTCTTCGTTTTGGCTCTGTTTTTAATATTTTGATTTGATTTCCCTTTCAATCCATTCGCCAATGCTGAAAACAAATAATTTCCGTCAATTTTGAAGCAAAACTTGGTTTTGACGAAATGTAAAGTGGACAAAATAATTTCCATTGTCTTTTTAGCTCCTTATTTGAAAGCGAGACATTATATTCACTTTGTCGTCTTGTCTTTCTCTAAATTTTCATAACGCCTTAAGGGTGGCAAAGGGATGGAACGATTCTCTTATGTCGGTGGTCGGAGATATTTTTACCCCACCCTAAAGGGCCGTATTTATTTCTACAATGAGTATTTTTTTTCCATTTTCCGACGAGGAAAAGCAACTAATGTTTTTTCTATTATCACATACTATAAGGGACTTCTGTTGCCGTATCACTCACTTCATAAGCTGATTACTGTATAAAACAAAAATGAAGATTTTTTGTCACACGTAAGGCGTTATGCCATGGAGAGGTGGGGTGAGGAGATGAGTTCAGGTAAACGTTGCCTATGAAGGAGAGAGGGGATAGGAAAGATTAAAGGTTTGTTGAATAGCGTTATGCAAGTTATTAGCGACACCATTGGATTTTTTTTTATCTGTTTTAAGAGATAAATGGAAATAATTAAATAAAATATAAAAAAAATATAATAAATACCCCCTCAAGCAATTGCTTGCCACAGAGGTCTGACAGGAGCCTGTCAGTTTATATGCCATAGCAGAAGATCTGAGAGGATGGCAGGACCTCAGCAGAAAAACGACACAGACAGCCATGCCTTACCCGGGGCTCGAACCCAGGTCCCTTAAATCAGAAGCCATTAAAAACAATAAAAAAACTATCTTCTTATATGCAGTCTAAAAAGTAGAAAATAAACCTAAAACGTATCGATGGTGGAATCAGTCACTGAATTCATATTCACTTCAAAAGAAGATAGGGCGCCGACAATCTTATTGAATAGTTAAATGGGCGGTCTATCTTCCTTTCAAGTGAATATGAATTCATGCTTGATGGCACCATCGATATGCTTTAGGTTTATGTTCTACTTTTTAGAGTCATATATAGAAGATAGGTATTTTTTAAATTTATTTGTATTTTTTCCTTTGTCGCTAAAAACTTACCTTCAGAAACTTTTCTTTGGTATATGACTCATAAACATCGACTAAAATTTTCCTCCCCTTTTTCTTGGAGTCGTGTTTCAGGTAGCCCATGACATTGGAGACGTCTCAAGCTTTAATTAACCCCCACTAAATTTCGGTTTGCTTTTCACGGGAAGGGAGAATGGCGGGCAGCATAATTCGTAAGAGTCTACGACGGTCTTCATATGGGTTCCATTTGACACATAACTCTTAATTGTAGGCCTCGCATTCAGAAGATAGAGTAGAAGAAGGACTTTCGCATTCCCTCCCCATCCTTTTTTTTTGGGGGGGGGGGTGAGGGTGTACATTTTTATTGCCCATAACATTCCCCACGTCACAAGCTTTCATTTGACATAGAAATCATTACTTTCGGCCCTCGAGTTCCGAAGATGTAATGGAACATTCTTTTTCATGTTTCCCCTCTTTTAGGGGGGAAAAGGAAGGAAAGAATTTTTTATAACCCGTGGCACTCCCCATGCCACAAGCTTTCATTTGAAGCATAACATGTTACTTTCGGTCCTTAGGAAAAAACAAAACGTTGACTGAGAATTGTCGGCAAATAAAAAGATCATAACTCTGTTTTCCGATTCCATTCATTGATGAGGATGTTTCCTGAGGAGGAAGTCGTATTCTTGTTTGCATTTTGAGTGAGAAAGAAATAATGGCTGTCGCAAAAAAGAAAAAAAATCTTTCATAGATGCATTGTAAAAGGATGCAACCGATCGATTGCCAAAATGATCTTCGTTTGGGTGAAGATGTGTTCCTCGGTTCTCATTTCATAGGAAACATTTAGTTCTTCCATTCATTTATTTCTGTTTTGTCTAACTTTAAGGCTAAAGCGTTAATCTTCACCTCTCAGCCCTAAGAAATTGAACCCCGCAATGGAGCTTCCACTGAAATTGCATTTGATTAAGTATTCGACGACATTGTTTTGACCATATCTTGTGTATTTTCATGTAACGTTATTATTCTTCTCTTCTGCAGATAGGCAGATGCTTTGCGGGTCATTTGTTTAAACTCTTGTACAATTAACATGAATGTGAGTAAAGATTATTATTATTTTTATTCCTATCTCGTGGGCCATATTACTTCTCCACGTGATGCATTGATCGCTCTCGAGTGACGAGCTCAGTGATTGGATGAAATGGCTCTCATATCGAAATTTAAATCAGAGGATAAAATGTTTCAATGAAAGATGACTACTTTGAAAAAAATAAAAAAATAAATACCCCCTCAAGCAGCTGATTGCCAGAGAGGTCTGACAGGAGCCTGTCAGTTTATATGCCATAGTAGAAGGTCTGAGAGGATGTCAGGGCCTCAGCAGAAAAACGACACAAACATCCATGCCTTACCCGGGGCTCGAACCCAGGTCCCTTAGATCAGTAGCCAAGCGCCCTAATTAATTTTATGTCGAGATTCAATTTCAAATTCATTGAATTTCGACAGATTCTTCCTGTATTTCGGAATCTGTCCGTCTGTAATCAAAAGATGGAAATACTTCCCCCTCGAACGTCTGAAGACTCTCCCTTCTGACGTCATCGTCTCGAGCTGTGTCATTTGCGGAGGCAGAGGAGCGCGAAGATTCGTTCGCCCACGAGGCCATTATGACGCAAATGAGCGCGAGCTCCGATTCGCCTTGAGAGAAACCAGAGACATGCTTCGATGGCCACGTGATAGCATCGAGCAGAAGATGAAATGAGTTCCTCCTTTCTGTTGTTGTGATGGCTGACGCATTGGGATGCGTTGCTATGGCTACCGGGTCAAAAGTCATGCCACAGGTCTGTTTAATTTCAACGAATTAGTTCACTTACTAGCAGTGATCACAACAATATTTTGGTGTCCAAAATAACCCTTTATAAAATGTTTCATTCACGAGCAGTTAACTTAATTTCATAAATATTAGTAATAATATATAAAAATATTACTAATCCTGATTGCGTATAAGCGTGTATTGTATGAGAAAGCAGGACAACCTCGTAGAGCTTCTAGGTTATCTCCATCTTTTGTGTAGGGGAGGGTCCTCTTCCCTTTAATGAAAAAATCGAAATATTTTCTTGAGAAAAACGTTTGGCTTTGAACTCTTCGAACCGCCAGGCACACACGTATAAAAATGCTAAACGAGAATGAACGTAAAAAATGGCGTCGTATTTTTATCTCAGAAATTTTTCTTTTCCTCAGGGATGAATTTTGATGAAAGAAGAAGACGAAACTTTTATTTCCTTCAAACTTAAAAACGGACAGGAAAAAAAAATCACGCAAAAAGAAAGCTCCATCTCCGCAGAGAGTGTGGGTGGACTTCTGGGAGTTAAGATTCTGTAGCAGAAGAGAGGGAATCCGGTTAGAGAAAGATATCTGTGAAAAGAAAACTGCAAATGGATGCGGGGACTCAGGGGAACAAGAGACTAGAGTGCCGGGAGAGGAGGAGAAGGGGGGGGGGGTAAGAGGTGACACGAAGGAAAGAGTCACTGCCAGAGAAAAGGATGACAACAGGATCAGTGGCCTAGGCAGCAGAGGGGGAAAGAGGCGAACGTGAAGCAAGAGAAAGTTTCTATTTTTGTTTTCACTGAAGATGTAAGCAGAAGATTGTCTGGTGACTCGAAAGGAGATAAGGGGGAGACAAGTGGGGGGGGGGAGGGATTTCGAAGTACCAGAATTTACTGCAAAGGAGATGAAGGAAACATTGAGAGATCGTGTTTCGTGAGGTTAAAATTTGAAATGTTGATTGTTTTTCAGGCTCTTTCAAGTTATAAGGTTGGGTATCAGCTCACAATAATAGACGAGGTTGGAAATATAATATTGATCTCTACGTAGAATAGTTTAAAGATGTGCAACACATTTGTACAACAAGAGTTTGCACGACGATTCTTTTCTCCTTTGGAGGAATCCTGGAGTTGTGCCAGGTTGTAAACCAAGGAAGATTGACGAATGTCCTCTCGTGCTTGAGGAGCAAATCGTGTAAGCAATATCCTAACCGTTGCTAGGAAACTCCTCATAATTGGTGGGCAGAGGTAGCTCAGTCGGTTGGGGCCATAGTCTGCAGTTTCTTGGTTGGAGCCCCAATTGAGCCAGCTTTCAGATTTATCACCGCTGCCCCCGCCTGCTTTTGGTGACGAAGGGAACATCAGTGGGCCTGGAAAGGTTATCGTCCGTCGGATTGGACGTTAAGCCGTGGTTCCGCATGCAGGAAAGCAATACCCTGTGCACGTTAAAGAACACGCTGGACTTGAAGCATCCTGCGGAAGGCTGCTGCTCCAAGTCCATTACGGAATTCTTGAGGGAATTTGGGTGGGAGACGAACGTCAGAAATAAATTATAAAATTTGGACTCGAACCTGCAGACCTGACTTTTCGAGTATTATACATAATTAATGACTCCGAATTATGATAAGATAAAAAAAATCGGAACGAAATATTTAATGTTTGAAAATGTCACGGTGGTTCCGATGGTGACGAAAAAATAGGGAAGAAATTTAATAAGTTTTATTTACTTGCTAAATTACGATAGTTGTTTAAAAACGTTTCCTGTATGTTAAAATATAGTTAATGCACCGATTTCTATCAAGGTATATTATTTGTAGGTGCGCATATTAAGATTTATGTTAACGAAAAGTATTTGCGCAACTTTCGGAATTTTCCTCATTTCGTTATTCAGTTTGTTGATCTGCCTTCGCAACCTTCGCGACTGCCTCTGCTGGGATCGCAGAGATTCTGATGATTGTTTTAAAGAAACTCGAAAGCCTGGCAACAGACGAGGAATCCGTCGAGTCGAAATTATCTTCGTCAATCCCTCAGTGGAAACGAATAATAAATAAATAAAGTTTTAAAAACATGCATTTAAATTATTTCTATTCTTCAAGAAGAATAAAGGATGTAAAATAGTTACTTGGATTTCAATTTCCGATCTGCTCTAAAATTCCATATATTTTTTTTTCCATTTGAATAATTAATCTCCCCAAGAGTGGTGTATATGTGTGTGTGTGTATATTTAACAATTCTACATAGTAAATGAATTAATTTCCTCAAAACAGGGGTTAAGAAAAGTCTCTATTTCCTGATACGCCCTCTTTGCATCGCGAATCCTTTCTGTTCTGCTGCTCGCGATGACGTCACACTTCTTACGTCACTGGGAATACTCCTCGTCGCATCCCACTCGTCGTTTGAAGCCATTCGATTTAAAAATAAAAGAGAGAAAATATATTTTGGGTCATCCTACACTCTGTTGGCCTGCATATTCTGAAAATTTCATTTATATATAATTCACGTCCAAGGGTAATTTATTGTTTTTTTCATTTTTAAATTTTTATCTCCATCTTTATCTGAGCTGCTTGGTTGTCTTGGTGACGATTTGTTGCTTTTGCATCGTTCTATTTTAGGAGCGAGAGGTAATTGCATCTTAGCTCGTTCCTTCGCGTGCATTATTAACGGTGTTTGCGTCTATTGCATTGACTTCGAAGAGGAGAAAAGGATGTTCGAGATGAACCGCACGAGACTCTTCATCAGCGTTCATCCTCCCAGATCCCGGTAACAAGTGCGCGCTCGATCGCCTCGATAAATAAACGGTCGAACAGAAATAAAATGAAGCGGAAGAGCTCGGGATATCTTTGCAGACGATTCTTGTCGTCGCTTCTAATGAACGCTGCAAGGAATGCTGGGAAAAGGAAATGTCTCGTAACCATAGAGACGGGAACTTAAGCGTCTGACTCAGTCCTGTTGAACTGAATCGGAAGGCACTTCTGAGTGGAAGTTTTGGGCACAAAATGAATTAGATCACCAAGTCACAAGGACCCCAGAGCAGGGTAGATTAAGAGGATCCACTAGAGTAGATCCAGGGGGAGGGAGAGATTGAGGGCGATCCCCCCCCCCCTAAACCCCGAAGAAGAACGAGGATAAAATTGATTTACCTTTACGAATCTACAGAGTGTGTTATGTATATGTTACCGCTAAAGCTCGAAACCCGTTAATGTGCACATTACCTAGCTAATCTGCAGATTAACTGATTTGCACCGTTAACGTGCGGAATCAAGAGTTTTCCGCATTTTACCTAGGTAATGTGCACATTAACGGCTTCCGTATCGTTAAAGTTCAAAAGTTTGTTTCTCTCATAGTGGTGAATCTCTTGAATATGAATCTTCGTGTCACGTGATTCACTCGTCCGCATTATAAAAAACGCCCCGGATGAGCGGAGGCCAAGTGAGAACGAATCGGTAAAGTGATTCATTCTTGATAACGAATCACTAAAATGATTCGTTCTCACTTGGCCTGCTCATTTTGGGGGCGTTTTTTATAATTCGGACGACTGATTCATGTTGACAGAGGGATGACCCTGGTTTCAACTCTACTCTCGGACACTAGATAAATAACATTATGTTAATTTAAGCGTACAGAAACGTTCCTGTTGTTCCAGCAAAGATCTTCTTTTCACTTTAACGAGTGCCTAGTAGGTAATGTGCAGATTATCCAGGTAATTTGCAGATTACCTAGGTAATTTGAGAAATGAAACAATTTTCCGCACGTTAACGGATCACCCTAGTTAATCTGCACAATACCTAGATAATCTGTAGAATAACTGATTTCTGCACTTTAGCGGTAACATATATACTTCGATCGGGCAGGTTAAAATACCTGAGGATCATCGAAACAAGATCGGCAGGCATGATGCATTAGGTCATTTCCTAAAATGGGATCATCAGAAAAATATTCTTTCAAGCGAGGGAGTTTGGAAATTCTCATAAGAATGATGAAGAATTTTCGTTAATGTTATCGATAGGGTTTCAATTGCGATTCGTATTTATTTTTCTTTCCCTTTAGATCAGGAGAATCCGATCCAAACATATTGAAGAGGAACTTAAAAAAAAAACTCTATTCTGATTCTCAACTTAAAAACGAAAACTTACATATCAAAGACATTAGGGAAAAACGTCTTTTATGGAATCAAAGAAATATCATGATTAGAAACAAAAATATGCATTTTTAATTAGTATTGAGAATTAGTAAAAGCATTGTTGGAAGAAATCATCCAGATTCAGTATTTTTTTGTGTTTTTTATGAGCCGCAGATTGAGTGGCCCTGCTTTAAGATGTCAACCTATCGGTTCGCATTATTCATAATCAGTTCACTCATATTGCCACTCTTTAATATTCCAAAGGTTTCCGATCCTACCGAAAGGTATTGAACTGGTCCATCTCTATTTTCATGAGCAATCCAGGTGTAGACGACCTGTCAGGGCTAGGTTCTTTTCTAACCGACCACGTGTGAAAGTCAATTTCTCAGAATTGTGCAGAAGGGTACTTGTCAGGATGTTGCTGCTATCTAGGTGGCCGATAAACGCAGGCGTCTCTGTCGATCTGTCAGGGCTAGGTTCTTTTCTAACCGACCACGTGGACATTGCAACAGAAGTGCGAAATGAATTATGTTCTTTTCGTGTTAAGATTGAGAGAAAATCAGATTGCAGATGCCGGAGGAAAAAAGAAAGCTTTTCTGTCAACTTCTTTATTCGTGTTCTGAACACTTTATTGCGAATGGCGTCGGCTGACAGTTTTTTTTTGTGTATCTGTTAGTTACAGCTTGTATCGGCTGCTTGTCACGTGATTTTGATTGATGACGAAACGAGGCCATTTAGCAGCACGACGAGTTGCGAGGAGAGAACGTGGTTGTTGGAGGAACACGGATCGTGAAGAAGAGGGAGGGGAGCAGTTGAAAATTTCGCTTGGGGAGGATGATTACCGGGAGTGATGGATTATCGGGAGAGAGCATACGATAATAATGGATGGAGAGGGGAAATTTCGGTTACACAAAATAAGTAAACAAGTAACGAAACGGCTGACAAGTGTAATAAGGGATGGTGATGATGATCTGCACGAACCACTGAAAATATCGCCAACTTTTTTTAAATCTAACCTTTCCTTCCCCTTGCTAATATGAGATTGGCTGAGTGAATAGCGTGCCAGGCTCGTAATCTGATGTCCGCAGGCTCGAGCTTTCACTGCATCTACGTTGAGATTTCCTCTGCGAATTCCCGTTCTCTGCGCTCACTGCGAAAGATCGTCCACCGGATTGAATATTAAGCCGTGTCACCACGTGCAGGAGAAGATGATTTGTCCTGTGCTTTCCCTTTCCCAGCGCTCAGCTTTTGGGGCCCTGGTGACCTGGCCCATTTAGTTCACCTCCAGTCCAATCAGTTAATGCGAGAGAATTCCGAGATGTTTACTTCTCCTCTTTGTGGATTGGATTTCTTAAGGTTGTTGAAGATTTTCAATGATCTCACTGAAGATACTTGCAGGATGATCATGATAGGTGCCTAACACTTGCGATCACTTTAATTTCTTTAGCGATTATTTCTTAATCGAATTGATTCTTTTTGGATTCGAAATGTTTTAGGATTTCTTTAATTTCAATTTTCATTTGACAGAATGACTTATTAGTCTTGATCAATCAGAGTTTTCATCGAATTTAAGTTAGTCATTTTTTTTCGCTTTTTCTGCTAGAAGGGAAATGTGATTGATTACAACATACGGGGAAGGCGCGGTTTTTTTTATTGCGTTTTGATTTTCATTCCGAGATGAAGAGGAAAACAATTTCATCAACATAAGACTGAATTATCAGAATTGGAAGTAGCGGTTCTGACAGTCGAACAGATGACGCCAGTTCAGAAAACAGAAAAAAAAACGGCTCCCTCTGGAAAAAAGCTTATTTTCGAAGCACAGACACAAAAAATGATTTCTAATACGGCAAATATCCAAGGTGATATTCACTTCCTTCACTCGGCTGCGCACATCTGAGGTAGCAATTGCAATCAGGCCCGGATGTAGAAAAAAATCGAGGAGGGGGGGGGGGACTGAGATTTCCAATGAGGTATAACATTTCCCCCTCCGTTTTATAGGTCTTTAAACATTTCTTGAAAAATGCATGAAACATAAATATGGTTCATAATTTTTGCCTCTATTATCTTTACTCGCCTTCTGAAAGTACTCTCTTTCCCTAGATCCTTCTGAAAGAGCTCCCTACCCCAGATCCTTCTGAAAGAGCTCCCTACCCCAGATCCTTCTGAAAGGGCTTCCTTCCCCAGAGGATATTCTGAAAATATTGGATATTCTGAAAGGGCCCCTTCCCCAGATCCTTCTGAAAGGGCTCCCTTCCCCAGATCCTTCTGAAAGGGCCCCCTTCCCCAGATCCTTCTGAAAAGGCACCCTTCGACAGATCCTTCTGAAGGGGCTCCCTTCCCCAGATCCTTCTGAAAGGGCTCCCTTCCCCAGATTCTTCTGAAAGAACTCCCTAACATCCTTCTGAAAGGGCTCCCTTCCCCAGATCCTTCTGAAAGAACTCCCTTCCTAACAGTCTTCTGAAAGGGCTCCCTACCCCAGATCCTTCTGAAGGGGCTCCCTTCCCCAGATTCTTCTGAAAGAACTCCCTAACATCCTTCTGAAAGGGCTCCCTTCCCCAGATCCTTCTGAAAGAACTCCCTTCCTAACATTCTTCTGAAAGGGTTCCCTTCCCCAGATCCTTCAGAAAGGGTTCCCTTCCACAGATCCTTCTGAAAGGGCTCCCTTCCCCAGATCTTCCTGAAAGGGCTCCCTACCCCAGATCCTTCTGAAGGGGCTCTCTTCCCCAGATCCTCCTGAAAGGGCTCCCTTCCCCAGATCCTCCTGAAAGAATTCCCTTCCCCAGATCTTCCTGAAAGGACTCCCTTCCCCAGATCTTCCTGAAAGGACTCCCTTCCCCAGATCCTTCTGAAAGGGCTCCCTTCCTCACATCCTACTGAAAGGGCCCCTTCCCCAGATCCTCCTGAAAGGGCTATCTTCCCGAGATCCTTCTGAAAGGGCTTCCTTCCCCAGATCCTTCTGAAAGGGCTCCCTTCCCGAGATCCTTCTGAAAGGGCTTCCTTCCCCAGATCCTTCTGAAAGGGCTCCCTTCCCCAGATCTTTCTGAAAGGGCTCCCTTCCACAGATCCTTCTGAAAGGGCCCCCTTCCACAGATCCTCCTGAAAGAATTCCCTTCCCCAGATCTTCCTGAAAGGACTCCCTTCCCCAGATCCTTCTGAAAGGGCTCCCTTCCTCACATCCTACTGAAAGGGCCCCTTCCCCAGATCCTCCTGAAAGGGCTATCTTCCCGAGATCCTTCTGAAAGGGCTTCCTTCCCCAGATCCTTCTGAAAGGGCTCCCTTCCCGAGATCCTTCTGAAAGGGCTTCCTTCCCCAGATCCTTCTGAAAGGGCTCCCTTCCCCAGATCTTTCTGAAAGGGCTCCCTTCCACAGATCCTTCTGAAAGGGCCCCCTTCCCTAGATCCTCCTGAAAGGGCTATCTTCCCTAGATCCTTCTGAAAGGGCCCTCTTTCCCAGATCCTTCTGAAAGGGCCCCCTTCCCCAGATCCTTCTGAGATTTCTTCCCAGATCCCGCCCTTCTTACTCCCTTTTAATTTGGCCATCTTTTCTTTCCGCAAAAAGGAAAAGTCCAATAACACAATTAAACATCTCTAACGAAATTTCAAAGAGTCTTCAGTTTATGTCAACTGACATTTTCCAGTTAAAAGTTTATTTTTAAATTTGGAATGTAGATTTTTTTGCATAGCATAGAAGTATTCCGATACATGTTGGAAGACATTGAATGCTATTTATTAAAAATGATATTGCGATTTGTTAGGAATATTTTTTGATTTTTTTTTTCCTTTTTATGATTTGGAATATATCGAAGGTGCATTGAACGTGCGCATGAGAATCGGATTGACTGATCACTTTATCATCGCCTGTTCGGTTGTTGGCTTCAATGGAAAATAAATATGATTAACCTGATTCCTCCTCCGCCTATATTGTCTGCATGGTCTTCATTTGAATGTAAATGGACATAGTCTTAACCTAAAAAAAGAAATGGTTAGCTCTAAGCTACACATAACCCTTTTCAAGTCCTCACGTTAACTTTTGTTTTCCCAAAGTGCTAACAGAGATTATTGGCTTAATGTGTCGACCAATCAGAAACTGTTTTCGTGTTGCCATTTCACAGGCGCTGCCTTACCTGTTTCGTAGCATCACGCGATGCGATTGTCAACAATTGCTTTGTTGACTACATATTGACAAACAATGACGTCGGAGGAAATTGTGCCACGGAACTTTCGTCTGATGGATCGGGTGCTTTTTTTCCCCGCCACTGAAGTCAGTCCCTCACCTTCCCCAAATAAAATCAATTTCTTTTCCGTTATTGTTTTTCGCCGCAAAAGAGACTTTTTTCCTGTTGCCATAGTTCCAGGTAGTATCTTTGGAATCAGTTTTCCAGCGAGACAGGGAGCCAAATAACTCCGTGGCTCTTCAGCATTTAACCCCAAGCAAACGAACCGACGTCATCGTTTTCCTATTTCGAAAGCAGCCTCATCCAACTGAAAAGAACTACCCCTATTGCCAGATGCCCTTTCTCTACCCCCCCCCCCCCCGAGTTCCACCACACTGCACGCAATCGGTCTTGTTCCCTCTTCCTCCGCCAATGCAGTAATGCTCCTTTAGAATGTCCAATAAGATGCCACTGTCAGGTTCATCATCCATCACGAGGCCGATCACCATCCCTTCAGACCCGTGCAGACTACACGAGGTGGTCTTCGAGATCGATGATCACCGCCGACCACGTGATGCCCTTCCCTCCTCCCTCTCCCCCCACCAAATACATTCCTCACTAATGGACCGTCCGTGTCTGACTTCAGCTTCATTTTCCCGTCGATGCTCGTCCCTCTAGAAAAGTCTTCTATTTTTTAACTCCCCCCTCCCCCCTCCACTTCCTGTTAATTAATCGTGAAGTTCTCTTCCAACTGAAAACAGAATCGACTCAAGATTAGCGCGGGAACAGAGAACGGAACACGTGATGTTCAGATTAATTTTCGGCGCCCTTCGAATTTCGTTTTAGTCTTAGAACCTCGTACGCTGCTTCGGAAGGAAAGTTCATCTTTTTATGAACATGTAAATGAAATGGAAATAATTAACTCGTGAAGAATTGGCTTGCCACAAATAGTTGAGAGGGACGCGTTAAGGTGATACGTCATAGCGAAGATAACGCGTGGAAGGCGGGAACGCACAAGAAAGACAACTCGCCAAATTATTGTCGCCACCTGGCTAATACTTCGTCTGGCTAATACTTCTTGTATTAAGGGTACAGTCCCCAAATTTAAAAGTTTTCTATTATATGCGCATAATTCTCGTTGAAATGTATTCGGTATATCATGCAGCTCATTATCATGGCTCATCGTTGGAGCGAGGTCCTTACTTTAAGTACGGTCATCTCTCTCAGCTGAGGAACTGGAGCAGTTCTGTTTGGCCAAATACAGTTGGTGCCAACAAACGCCTGTCCCTGTCTCTCAGAATCTTTTTCGTCCCTAATCTGCCACGATTGGCAGACGTCTTTTGAGACCTTGCCGTTCTCCATACACTTGGGATATTGTGCCCCGTGAATTTCCGCTGAATTCCATCGCCTCCTTTGAGGATGCTCCTGCCCATCTCGCTCCAACGGTCACCCCTCTTTTGAAGTCAATCAGACAGCCTTTTTACCTATGTCTCATTTGACATTGCTTTCCACGATGCCTTTATTTGCCCTTTTAGGACTTCGTAGTGAGGTCAAACACTTAGGTCAGTAAGAAATGTTACATACGGTGGTACGTTTCATTATCACTTCCAGCACGCAATCATAATAATTTTTTTTTTATTTATTGATTGAGAGGAAAGTACAAAAATATACGCTCCCACCGCTCAAGACGTCAGAAACAGAGAAATATTTACAATGTGGTAACATTTGTTGTGTTGTTGTGGTTTGCACTATGATACACGTATTGAGAACATATAATTACATACATAACGAAAGTTAAAATTTTAATACATTTTAGAAACTTGGCCAAGTCGACTGTATTTTAGGCGATCTTCGAAAATTCGCAAAGTTGGGGACAACGCAACATCAGGAGGTAGAAAGTTCAAAATACGACCAACTCGGCATATGAAGGAATTATATTTACAGTTTGTTCTAGCATGAGGAATATGTGCACACTGAGGATGCTTCCTTGTTCTGCTAGAGTCCAAGACATGGAACAATGGCTCCACCGGATTTGAATAGAGAACGCTGTTAGTGATTTTATAACAGATGGTGTAGATAAAAATGGCCAAGTGGTGTACATCAAAAAGAAAATACAACTATCTTGGTGAAAATTTGATAACCAGATACAGTTTCTTGTTTTTTTAATAATAATAATAATTTTTAAATTCAAAGTGAAGAATTCTCTTGTATAAAGGCCACAGGCAATAGCTTTATGTAGCTAGTCCTGGTTTTTCAACAAAGCGTTGTCCGTTGTGTTTTAGTAGCGAGGTAGGTTAACTCCTGTATCGGGAGTAGTGGGTTGCCACCCTAGCCCCCCCCACGCACAGTGCTTTCCCCTATAACGTCACAAGCCACGCCCACTTCATATGACGTCACAAGCCACGCCCACTTCCGGCCACACCCTATGACGTCACAAGCCACGCCCACTTCCGGCCACGCCCTATGATGTCACCGAACACGCCCCTATGACGTTCCGTGGCGTAACGTGGCGTAATCATTACATAATCATTACGTAACAGGCCACGCCCCCTTATTAATAATTAATAAATCCTCCCCTTTATTAAAAGCCTACCTTCACCCCCTTTCCCCCTCAGTGGCGCCATCTGTTGACAGTGAGAAGTACTATTTTCCCAAAAACCCTTTATTTTAAGTCTAATTTCTCGTTTTCGGACCCCCACGGTCGCCCCACCTATATTTTAAGCCCTCCCCCTTATTAAAAAAACCCCTGGCGCTATCTGTTGACAGTGAGAAGTACTATTTTCGGAAAACCCCCTTATTTTAAGTCTAATTTCCGATTTTTCTTTATTTCAGACTCCCCAATGGTTGACCTATATTTTAAGCCCTCCCTCCTCTTGCAGACCCCCTGGTTGACCTATATTTAAAGCCTTCCCTCCTCTTACAGACCCCCTGGTTGACCTATATTTTAAACCCTACCTATATTTTAAATCCCCTTCTCGAATTTTCTTGTTTTTCCCCTGTTTAACCCATATTTTAAACCCTCCCCTCTTCATAGACCCCCCTGTTGATCCACCTATATTTTAAGCCCTCCCCTCTTTAAACCATATCAGTTTTTGCGCATTTAATCGGTGTCATCCAACGTCCATACTATTTTTAGTACGTCTCCTGTATTTAAAAAAAATTTGCTTTCGTCGCCGTATTTGAACTCGCTACCTCAGTGTCGATAGCTGGAGATGCTTTATGCTTGATGATGAGGTTTAGATGTGTCTCAAACGGGTATAGCCATATAAATTACGTATCTCTTTATTACAGTTTAAAGATTTATTTCGGATATTAAACTAGGTGTTTTATTACCCTACGTTTTTTCACAACCTTCGTATTCTTTATAACTAACATTTTTCAGCGTATTTCTTTTAACTCCATTACTGTTGGTTATCGCATTTTTACTAGAAGTACTATTCTACAGTTTTAAAAGACTGTCCCACAGAAAATACCAATGGGTAAAAAATTAATAAAAGTAAAAAAAAATCTTAAAAACTTATTCGTCATTATGTAAAAAGGATCTATAACTTTAGTACGTCTCGTGTATTTAAAAAAAATTTGCTTCCAACGCCGTATTTGAACTCACTACCTCTGTGCCGATAGCGAGAGCGTAATTGCGCTCAGCTATGCCTTGTACCTGAAGATGTGGCTTAGATGTGTCTCAAACGGGGTATAACCGTATAAATTAGGTATCTCTTTATTACAGCTTGAGTTTTATATTTCAGATATTAAACTAGGTTTTTTTTATTTTCCTACGTTTTTTTTTTTCACAACCTTCGTATTCTTTATAACTCGCTTTTCCTACGTATTTCTTATAATGAACCCCTATAGTCCTTTCATATTAATATACGTAATTTTTTAACCTTCGTATTTTAAGTCCGTTTCAGTAACACTTATTTCTTTTAACTCCGTTACTGTGGGTTGTCCAATTTTTACTAGAAGGACTATTCTACAGTAAGACTGTACCTCAGAAAATGTCATTGGGTAAAAAAATTTAATAAAAAGGAAAAACTTATTCCTCATTATGTGTGATATGGTGACCTGTTTGGGTGTCATAAAAGTTCCGCTTTAGAACAAGCGTTTGGTACCGGACCACGTTTTAATGACAACGAGGGTGTTGCAATTCTTTTACCCGTATTTTGCGAGTTCGACCTTTCATCGTACATTTCGCAACAAGCAGGATGTGACAAGGTCACTTTCTTAACGGGTGATTGCAGACAGATCTGTTGCTATCCGCTCGACAATATTTGCTACTGATAAAACGATTTCCTTCATTAAAAATAGAAACTAATTAAATAATGGGGTATCACTGGGAAAACACTGGGCACTGGGAAGAACACAAACTGATTTCGTGCTAAAACATCTCCAGATTTCAGCTTCCTTGAAAAACTCAACTTCCATAAGAATACACAATTATGGTAGTGTCGGGAAGAAATATGTTTCAACGAAATTCAATTGCATGTATTACGATCAGAAAAATAATTTAGTGGACAAAATTTAAAATAGTTATTAAATGGTACCTTACAGTGCAAGTGCGCTTCAGGCGAAAAGCCTCCCCTTCGAACACTGCACCCCGTTTTTCCGAAGTAACTGTGTCACAAGTCTTCCTACATCATCCCTAAACAGAGAATCGGATTCAATGTGCAAGAAGATCAAGATCTCATTTGAAGGAGCACATAGTGGATACTGTACTCCATAGTGAAATGAGCATTGGCAAATATATCCCTCTTGCGGGACCTAGTTATATCCCTACTCCAAGAGAATTACTAATGAAAACGTGCTATTGTTAATGTATGTAATTCCGACAAAAAATGTTTTGTCTGTTTTAGCCACTTTGTATCCTGCAATAGGAAACACTGAACACCTTAACAACTATATACATTTAGAAGAAAACACATCAGGCCTAATTTTCCCTTTAATAATAAATCAAATATCTAAATTCGAAAAATTAACATTTCTGTCTGGAGAAAGAGATGTTCCCACTCTACATCACACCATTCAGATTTAAAGCGCACGCAAATCTCCTAAAATTATCAGACGATGAAAAGCAGCATTATTGTTCCATTAAGAATTTGTTTCTATGAAATTCAAAGGGAGAATGCTGTTTTCCATATTATAGGGAATGCAATTAATACCGATTCCTTGCAGATGGGTGTCCTTTATTGTTATGAAATAATCTTATTAGAACGCTTAAAATTGAGATGACACACATTAGCTCCTCGGAGAAGCGCTAGGGGGGGTAGAAGACTATACCCGTGTAATGAAAATATTCATTCGACATAAAAAAAAAAACCTACGCTAATATAACGTACATTGACGTGCTCCTCTTAGCTGATGTGTTTGGTGGCAGATCCTGACCCTATTATGTTTACATAGCTCCTGCCTTCATACCTGAAGATGACAAATACTAGAGTTGATAACCTACAATGTACCTTTTTGGAAGGCATACGAGGAGGAATTTCGGTGATATGCAGACAACAAGCATTTAGAATGAAAAACTGATTGCAAGTTTGCTTGACCGTCATACAAACCTGAAAAGAAATGAAATGGGTAGTACTTTACCCATGATACACCATGTGACTAGGTCGTGAAATCAAATTACATGCATAAACGAAAATTAGAAAAACAACGAAATGGATGGTAAATTCAATAAGAATCACTAAAATGTAAAGAGTGTTGGAATATCTGTAAATGCACACACATTTCAGTGGATAGGTGAATATTTTCACAATTCTTTGGAAGTGGAAGGCACAATAACTGTAAAACATACTGTGACGAGAGAGAAAGTATAAAAAATGTAGTGGGATGGTTGTAAAAAATCGCTTCAAAACAGAAAATTACAACGCAAATACTGTAAGAGAGAAAAAAAACGACTATTCGACGGTTATTCCAAGACGCTATCTCACGCTCTTTTCAGATTTCCTGGTTCTATAGTTCCCTGGTACGTAGCGCATAAGTGTGGGTGTAGTTGGCTATTTTTCGTTGCAAACACAAGTTGTTTTCACTATTAGTTATTTTTTCCTGCATGAGAATACACATTTCTATACTACATTGCGTACACACGGATGGACAAATATTCGAAATACTTTGCATATAGAAAACATCAGCAAAGAACCACAGAAGTTTGAAATTTAAAATCTGAAAATTCAGTGTTTATAAGAAAACAACAATATTTTCAGTATTTCCATGAAAAGTTGGGTCCCAGAATCGATCCGCTAGACCTAACTTTGCATTCTCTGACTTCAACCACCGATAAAACGTAATGTAAGCTCTCTCGTCGGTTATCCCAAGCCGCTATCTCTTTTCAGAGTTTCTGGTCCCCTCGGTACGATTGAATAAGCGCATAAGTGTGGGTGAAGATGGCTATTTTTTGTGCAAACACAAGTTTTTCGACAAAGATAGGGCGTTTCACTACAATCTAACACGGGATTTCATGTTTGTTTAGTTATTTTTCCTGCATTAGAATATTTCTAATCTATCTCATAGACAGCAGGTTAGTTACTTCTGATCTAACAAAGCCAAGGTATGAAATCCATAGTAAGACATGAACGTTTGTGTTGTTTTCCTACCATGATCCCGACATCCTCTCACCCCCTTCTACGGGATCGTATGAAAAAATCCTGTAACTGTTACGACAATTAGCTGCGTGAAGACGTATTTATTTTTAAAGCAAAGACACACTAATTTCGGACTGGGTAGCTAGAAAACGATATATTAACTTGCTAAAGTTTGATTTTAACGATCACATAGTGTATACATCACCACTTTTTTAGTTCATACTAATAACTTCTAACTTTTAAAGCAAACATTGTCTCATTATAAGCGATTTCATACAAAGAGATACGCACTCTATGCTTCACATTTAAATCTGTAGAGATAACGATCACTACCCATGGAACACATCTGTGAAAACACACGCTATGATAGGGTTTGAGAACGATTTTTAGCCCATAGGGGTGCTGCACTGCAAGAAAGCACATTATCTTTGATATCAGAACCAACATGAAAGTTATATTGTTTGGGTTTGAGAAAGAGTCTTTAGTTCACGGGGCACCGCATGAATAAGTGTATAAGTGTGGGTGAATATGGCTATTTTTCGCTGCAAACACAAGTTTTTCGACAAAGATAGGGTGCTTCACTACAATCTAACACGGGATTCCATGTGTGTTTAGTTATTTTTCCTGCATGAGATTATTTCTAATCTATCTCATAGACAGCAGGTTAGTTACTTTTGATCTAACAAGGCCAAGGTCTGAGATCCATAGTAAGACATGAACGTTTGTGTTGTTTTCCTACCAAGATTCCGACAACCTCTCACATGAAATATTACTGTACTAGGATCTAGAAAAATCACCATCCATTACATTAATTTTTTTTTTATTATATTCATGTATTTCACCACATTTTCTTGTCAAGAGCTAAAATTATTTGATGAATGAACGACAAAATATCTTCAAATGCAGTGGACGCATGACAGAATAACTTCAAAATAAGTTCCAATAGCTGAAAAAACAACTGTAAAAAATTAGATAAATACACACCGGGAAAGACAGAATTGCTTTCAAAACATTAAAATACCCTAAATGTGTGGCTGAATCACCTCCAAATATCTCCAGCACACTTTTAAAGGAAATATTGTCTCATTATAAGCGATTTCATACAAAGATACGCACTCTATGCTTCACATTTAAATCTATAGAGGTAACGATCACTACCAATGGAACACATCTGTGAAAAAACACGCTACGATTGGGTTTGAGAAATATTTTTAGCCCATGGGGGTGCTGCACTGCAGGAAAACACATTATCTTTGATATCAGAACCTACGTGAAAGCTATACTGTTTGGGTTTGAGAAAGATTCTTTAGTTAACAGGGCACCGCATTACACTAAAGCACACTGTCTTGTACGTATGTCTGTATGTATGTTTGTTTCTCTCTCTCTCTCTGTGTGTATGTGTGTTTGTGTCTATGTGTAAATATGTATGTTACTACGAAATGTGTGTACGTGTAGATGTGTGCATATATGTCAAGATGTAACTGTGTCTGCATGTTTGTTTCTCTCTAGGTGTGTGTGTGTGTGTTTCAGTGAATCGTGTATGTGTGCGTATGTGAGTGTGTGTATGCTCATGTATGTTAATATGTTTCTTTATATGTATATGTTTTCGTGCGTATGTGTTAAGATGTCTATGTGCACATAGTCGTTTCTCTGTATGTGTATACGTCTTCATGTTTCTCTCTCTCTGTGTGTGTGTGTGTGTGTTAAAGTGTCTGTATGTGTTTCATCTTTACGTGTATATGTTATCGTATGTGTGTGTGTTTGTTCACATGCAAAAATAAACATTGTCTTACGGACACTTGCTTGCTACAGAAGAAGCTAATAATTTAAAACGAGACTAGTGGTTATGCAAAACTAACGTAATACTACTGAAAAATCCTTGTTTCAAAAAAGAATAAGGATTTTTTCAGTAGTATTACGTTAGTTTTGCATAACCACTAGTCTCGTTTTAAATTATTAGCTTCTTCTGTAGCAAGCAAGTGTCCGTAAGACAATGTTTATTTTTGCATGTGAACAAACACACACACATACGATAACATATACACGTAAAGATGAAACACATACAGACACTTTAACACACACACACACACACAGAGAGAGAGAAACATGAAGACGTATACACATACAGAGAAACGACTATGTGCACATAGACATCTTAACACATACGCACGAAAACATATACATATAAAGAAACATATTAACATACATGAACATACACACACTCACATACGCACACATACACGATTCACTGAAACACACACACACACCTAGAGAGAAACAAACATGCAGACACAGTTACATCTTGACATATATGCACACATCTACACGTACACACATTTCGTAGTAACATACATATTTACACATAGACACAAACACACATACACACAGAGAGAGAGAGAAACAAACATACATACAGACATACGTACAAGACAGTGTGCTTTAGTGTAATGCGGTGCCCTGTTAACTAAAGAATCTTTCTCAAACCCAAACAGTATAGCTTTCACGTAGGTTCTGATATCAAAGATAATGTGTTTTCCTGCAGTGCAGCACCCCCATGGGCTAAAAATATTTCTCAAACCCAATCGTAGCGTGTTTTTTCACAGATGTGTTCCATTGGTAGTGATCGTTACCTCTATAGATTTAAATGTGAAGCATAGAGTGCGTATCTTTGTATGAAATCGCTTATAATGAGACAATATTTCCTTTAAAAGTGTGCTGGAGATATTTGGAGGTGATTCAGCCACACATTTAGGGTATTTTAATGTTTTGAAAGCAATTCTGTCTTTCCCGGTGTGTATTTATCTAATTTTTTACAGTTGTTTTTTCAGCTATTGGAACTTATTTTGAAGTTATTCTGTCATGCGTCCACTGCATTTGAAGATATTTTGTCGTTCATTCATCAAATAATTTTAGCTCTTGACAAGAAAATGTGGTGAAATACATGAATATAATAAAAAAAAAATTAATGTAATGGATGGTGATTTTTCTAGATCCTAGTACAGTAATATTTCATGTGAGAGGTTGTCGGAATCTTGGTAGGAAAACAACACAAACGTTCATGTCTTACTATGGATCTCAGACCTTGGCCTTGTTAGATCAAAAGTAACTAACCTGCTGTCTATGAGATAGATTAGAAATAATCTCATGCAGGAAAAATAACTAAACACACATGGAATCCCGTGTTAGATTGTAGTGAAGCACCCTATCTTTGTCGAAAAACTTGTGTTTGCAGCGAAAAATAGCCATATTCACCCACACTTATACACTTATTCATGCGGTGCCCCGTGAACTAAAGACTCTTTCTCAAACCCAAACAATATAACTTTCATGTTGGTTCTGATATCAAAGATAATGTGCTTTCTTGCAGTGCAGCACCCCTATGGGCTAAAAATCGTTCTCAAACCCTATCATAGCGTGTGTTTTCACAGATGTGTTCCATGGGTAGTGATCGTTATCTCTACAGATTTAAATGTGAAGCATAGAGTGCGTATCTCTTTGTATGAAATCGCTTATAATGAGACAATGTTTGCTTTAAAAGTTAGAAGTTATTAGTATGAACTAAAAAAGTGGTGATGTATACACTATGTGATCGTTAAAATCAAACTTTAGCAAGTTAATATATCGTTTTCTAGCTACCCAGTCCGAAATTAGTGTGTCTTTGCTTTAAAAATAAATACGTCTTCACGCAGCTAATTGTCGTAACAGTTACAGGATTTTTTCATACGATCCCGTAGAAGGGGGTGAGAGGATGTCGGGATCATGGTAGGAAAACAACACAAACGTTCATGTCTTACTATGGATTTCATACCTTGGCTTTGTTAGATCAGAAGTAACTAACCTGCTGTCTATGAGATAGATTAGAAATATTCTAATGCAGGAAAAATAACTAAACAAACATGAAATCCCGTGTTAGATTGTAGTGAAACGCCCTATCTTTGTCGAAAAACTTGTGTTTGCACAAAAAATAGCCATCTTCACCCACACTTATGCGCTTATTCAATCGTACCGAGGGGACCAGAAACTCTGAAAAGAGATAGCTGCTTGGGATAACCGACGAGAGAGCTTACATTACGTTTTATCGGTGGTTGAAGTCAGAGAATGCAAAGTTAGGTCTAGCGGATCGATTCTGGGACCCAACTTTTCATGGAAATACTGAAAATATTGTTGTTTTCTTATAAACACTGAATTTTCAGATTTTAAATTTCAAACTTCTGTGGTTCTTTGCTGATGTTTTCTATATGCAAAGTATTTCGAATATTTGTCCATCCGTGTGTACGCAATGTAGTATAGAAATGTGTATTCTCATGCAGGAAAAAATAACTAATAGTGAAAACAACTTGTGTTTGCAACGAAAAATAGCCAACTACACCCACACTTATGCGCTACGTACCAGGGAACTATAGAACCAGGAAATCTGAAAAGAGCGTGAGATAGCGTCTTGGAATAACCGTCGAATAGTCGTTTTTTTTCTCTCTTACAGTATTTGCGTTGTAATTTTCTGTTTTGAAGCGATTTTTTACAACCATCCCACTACATTTTTTATACTTTCTCTCTCGTCACAGTATGTTTTACAGTTATTGTGCCTTCCACTTCCAAAGAATTGTGAAAATATTCACCTATCCACTGAAATGTGTGTGCATTTACAGATATTCCAACACTCTTTACATTTTAGTGATTCTTATTGAATTTACCATCCATTTCGTTGTTTTTCTAATTTTCGTTTATGCATGTAATTTGATTTCACGACCTAGTCACATGGTGTATCATGGGTAAAGTACTACCCATTTCATCTCTTTTCAGGTTTGTATGACGGTCAAGCAAACTTGCAATCAGTTTTTCATTCTAAATGCTTGTTGTCTGCATATCACCGAAATTCCTCCTCGTATGCCTTCCAAAAAGGTACATTGTAGGTTATCAACTCTAGTATTTGTCATCTTCAGGTATGAAGGCAGGAGCTATGTAAACATAATAGGGTCAGTATCTGCCACCAAACACATCAGCTAAGAGGAGCACTTCAATGTACGTTATATTAGCGTAGTTTTTTTATGTCGAATGAATATTCTCATTACACGGGTATAGTCTTCTACCCCCCTAGCGCTTCTCCGAGGAGCTAATGTGTGTCATCTCAATTTTAAGCGTTCTAATAAGATTATTTCATAACAATAAAGGACACCCATCTGCAAGGAATCGGTATTAATTGCATTCCCTATAATATGGAAAACAGCATTCTCCCTTTGAATTTCATAGAAACAAATTCTTAATGGAACAATAATGCTGCTTTTCATCGTCTGATAATTTTAGGAGATTTGCGTGCGCTTTAAATCTGAATGGTGTGATGTAGAGTGGGAACATCTCTTTCTCCAGACAGAAATGTTAATTTTTCGAATTTAGATATTTGATTTATTATTAAAGGGAAAATTAGGCCTGATGTGTTTTCTTCTAAATGTATATAGTTGTTAAGGTGTTCAGTGTTTCCTATTGCAGGATACAAAGTGGCTAAAACAGACAAAACATTTTTTGTCGGAATTACATACATTAACAATAGCACGTTTTCATTAGTAATTCTCTTGGAGTAGGGATATAACTAGGTCCCGCAAGAGGGATATATTTGCCAATGCTCATTTCACTATGGAGTACAGTATCCACTATGTGCTCCTTCAAATGAGATCTTGATCTTCTTGCACATTGAATCCGATTCTCTGTTTAGGGATGATGTAGGAAGACTTGTGACACAGTTACTTCGGAAAAACGGGGTGCAGTGTTCGAAGGGGAGGCTTTTCGCCTGAAGCGCACTTGCACTGTAAGGTACCATTTAATAACTATTTTAAATTTTGTCCACTAAATTATTTTTCTGATCGTAATACATGCAATTGAATTTCGTTGAAACATATTTCTTCCCGACACTACCATAATTGTGTATTCTTATGGAAGTTGAGTTTTTCAAGGAAGCTGAAATCTGGAGATGTTTTAGCACGAAATCAGTTTGTGTTCTTCCCAGTGCCCAGTGTTTTCCCAGTGATACCCCATTATTTAATTAGTTTCTATTTTTAATGAAGGAAATCGTTTTATCAGTAGCAAATATTGTCGAGCGGATAGCAACAGATCTGTCTGCAATCACCCGTTAAGAAAGTGACCTTGTCACATCCTGCTTGTTGCGAAATGTACGATGAAAGGTCGAACTCGCAAAATACGGGTAAAAGAATTGCAACACCCTCGTTGTCATTAAAACGTGGTCCGGTACCAAACGCTTGTTCTAAAGCGGAACTTTTATGACACCCAAACAGGTCACCATATCACACATAATGAGGAATAAGTTTTTCCTTTTTATTAAATTTTTTTACCCAATGACATTTTCTGAGGTACAGTCTTACTGTAGAATAGTCCTTCTAGTAAAAATTGGACAACCCACAGTAACGGAGTTAAAAGAAATAAGTGTTACTGAAACGGACTTAAAATACGAAGGTTAAAAAATTACGTATATTAATATGAAAGGACTATAGGGGTTCATTATAAGAAATACGTAGGAAAAGCGAGTTATAAAGAATACGAAGGTTGTGAAAAAAAAAAACGTAGGAAAATAAAAAAAACCTAGTTTAATATCTGAAATATAAAACTCAAGCTGTAATAAAGAGATACCTAATTTATACGGTTATACCCCGTTTGAGACACATCTAAGCCACATCTTCAGGTACAAGGCATAGCTGAGCGCAATTACGCTCTCGCTATCGGCACAGAGGTAGTGAGTTCAAATACGGCGTTGGAAGCAAATTTTTTTTAAATACACGAGACGTACTAAAGTTATAGATCCTTTTTACATAATGACGAATAAGTTTTTAAGATTTTTTTTTACTTTTATTAATTTTTTACCCATTGGTATTTTCTGTGGGACAGTCTTTTAAAACTGTAGAATAGTACTTCTAGTAAAAATGCGATAACCAACAGTAATGGAGTTAAAAGAAATACGCTGAAAAATGTTAGTTATAAAGAATACGAAGGTTGTGAAAAAACGTAGGGTAATAAAAAACCTAGTTTAATATCCGAAATAAATCTTTAAACTGTAATAAAGAGATACGTAATTTATATGGCTATACCCGTTTGAGACACATCTAAACCTCATCATCAAGCATAAAGCATCTCCAGCTATCGACACTGAGGTAGCGAGTTCAAATACGGCGACGAAAGCAAATTTTTTTTAAATACAGGAGACGTACTAAAAATAGTATGGACGTTGGATGACACCGATTAAATGCGCAAAAACTGATATGGTTTAAAGAGGGGAGGGTTTAAAATATAGGTGGATCAACAGGGGGGGTCTATGAAGAGGGGAGGGTTTAAAATATGGGTTAAACAGGGGAAAAACAAGAAAATTCGAGAAGGGGATTTAAAATATAGGTAGGGTTTAAAATATAGGTCAACCAGGGGGTCTGTAAGAGGAGGGAAGGCTTTAAATATAGGTCAACCAGGGGGTCTGCAAGAGGAGGGAGGGCTTAAAATATAGGTCAACCATTGGGGAGTCTGAAATAAAGAAAAATCGGAAATTAGACTTAAAATAAGGGGGTTTTCCGAAAATAGTACTTCTCACTGTCAACAGATAGCGCCAGGGGTTTTTTTAATAAGGGGGAGGGCTTAAAATATAGGTGGGGCGACCGTGGGGGTCCGAAAACGAGAAATTAGACTTAAAATAAAGGGTTTTTGGGAAAATAGTACTTCTCACTGTCAACAGATGGCGCCACTGAGGGGGAAAGGGGGTGAAGGTAGGCTTTTAATAAAGGGGAGGATTTATTAATTATTAATAAGGGGGCGTAACCTGTTACGTAATGATTATGTAATGATTACGCCACGGAACGTCATAGGGGCGTGTTCGGTGACATCATAGGGCGTGGCCGGAAGTGGACATGGCTTGTGACGTCATAGGGCGTGACAGGAAGTGGGCGTGGCTTGTGGCGTCATAGGGGGGAAAGCACTGTGCGTGGGGGCGGGGCTAGGGTGGCAACCCACTACTATCGGGTTACGGCTAATGCTATGAAAATACTGCTGATGCTCCGAGCGCTAAACAACCTGAACAGCGAGGAAAGATCTTCCTATCTCCATTCGCAATAGAAATTTCCTTCCTAAGACTTCCGAGAAGGTGACCGATTGTTACATTTTGGTTTTGTTTCGTAACAATCGCCTCCATTATTATGCCCGGAGATAGTTGCCCCATTATTCAACGATCCACCGATGACGAAACAAAAAGCGCCACACTGCATTCGTTTCCCATATTTATCGGACAATTATTATTACAAAAGAAGTGCTTTTGGAGCAGCGTTGTTTGTGTTCGACGAATTGATGCAAAGTACTTTGGCTAATTCTTTCGTTCTATGTAGAGTTAATGCAAAGTACTTTGGCTAATTCTTTCGTTCTATGTAGAGTTAATGCAAAGTACTTTGGCTAATTCTTTCGTTCTATGTAGAGTTAATGCAAAGTACTTTGGCTAATTCTTTCGTTCTATGTAGAGTTAATGCAAATTACTTTGGCTAATTCTTTCGTTCTATGTAGAGTTAAGGTGCCGTCCCGTGGCCGAGTGGTTAGCGCGCTTGGCTACTGATCTAAGGGACCTGGGTTCAAACCATGGATGTATGTGTCGTTTTCTGCTGAGGTCCTGCCATCCTCTCAGATCTTTTACTTTGGCATATAAACTGACAGGCTCCTGTCAGACCTCTGTGGCAAGCAGCTGCTTGAGGGAGTATCTATTTATTTTTTTATTATGTAGAGTTAAATCAGTTAGCAATTGTATTTTCGAGAACTTCTCCAGGAACCTGGAAAGGATCTTTTCGAATTAAATCTCAGTTAACAAGGTCGCGCATTGACGAAGAAATCATTGGCGGAAAAGACGTGATCGTTGGAAACAAAATACATTGTTACACTGCCTGGGCAAATTATTGTGAATTCTGCCTCGCGCTAGAAGCGTTGTGAAACGGAACACTGTATGTAACATTTCTTACTGACCTAAGTGTTTGACCTCACTACGAAGTCCTAAAAGGGCAAATAAAGGCATCGTGGAAAGCAATGTCAAATGAGACATAGGTAAAAAGGCTGACTGACTGACTTCAAAAGAGGGGTGACCGTTGGAGCGAGATGGGCAGGAGCATCCTCAAAGGAGGCGATGGAATTCAGCGGATATTCACGGGGCACAATATCCCAAGTGTATGGAGAATGGCAACAGTCTCAAAAGACGTCTGCCAATCGTGGCAGATTAGGGACGAAAAAGATGCTGAGAGACAGGGACAGGCGTTTGTTGGCACCAACTGTATTTGGCAAAACAGAACTGCTCCAGTTCCTCAGCTGAGAGAGATGACCACCAGCACACTTCAAAAGCCGTCTCAACGAGAGCTATGCGCAGAGAATTGAAAACTTTGAATTTCGAGAAATCTACCATGATAAATAATAATTTGGCTTAGTCAGTGTATGTCCGCTGAAAGGAAAAAATTAACTCTCTGAAATAATTCAATATTTTCTTATCAGCGAACTTCCAGATTGAAGGAATATTTTTTGGAACTATGTACGCAATCACCTATCTCTTTATTCCAAAACTGATTTTTCCCCCACTTTATTGGAAATATAGATCTGTTCAATTTATGATCTCTTAAAAACATGCTTAAAGTTGAATAAACATCGATTGATTGATGAAAAATATTCTAAAGAGAATGATGATGATAATAGGAAATTTTAAAATAAAGTGCGTTGATGACTGAAATTATCTCCGTTTTATTTGATGTTTGACGTATTTGCAATTACAAATTACACTGTTTATGGTTCGGAGAGTATTAGCACATGAGAGATTTTGAAGAGCCTGTGAGAGTATCTTTTATTTTATCAGGAGTTTGGGTTATAATAAAAAATAAATAGATACCCCCTCAAGCAGCTGCTTGCCACAGAGGTCTGACAGGAGCCTGTCAGTTTATATGCCATAGTAGAAGGTCTGAAAGGATGGCAGGACCTCAGTCATCGAACGACGCATACATCCACGCCTTGCCCGTGGCTCGAACCCAGATCCCTTTGATCAGTAGCCAAGCGCGCTCACCGCTCGGCCACTTTTATATAAAGAGCTTAAATCCAAAGTTGCATATATTGCAAAAAAAATAAGAAAATAAAAAAAACATTAAATTTTCATGATGTGAAAATTCAAGTAAAATATTTATTCATTGCATTGTTGTTCTCTGTATGGTGTTAGAAATGTTTCGTTTGCTTCACAAACGATAATGAGGCATTCGATAGATCATTAAAGCAATTTTTTCCTGATTAAAAAAAAAGAAACAAAAAATCCTCTCTATCTCCTTCAGGGCGGGACAAAGAAACTACTCGATTTCTGAACGAAATAAAAATTTAAAGGACTGTGTTGTTAGTGGAAAAATTGGAGCTTGAAAGGTGCTGAAGGTGTGCAAGTGAAATGAGCGGTTTTGTCGAAGTGGAAGAGAGAAAGAAAAACGATTGGTCTTCGTGAGCTCATTCATGCAGCCTCCCGCATACAGTAAGTGTTGAAACTGCCTGTGAGAGCCCCCCCCCCCCCACGCCATTACCTATTGTCTGATGCTATTTGCGGTCAGTGCGCTTTCACGTGGGTTCTTTCCTGCGAGTTCTTGCTATTGTCAGGAAATTGTGCCTAACTGGTGGTTCGAATCTCGACACAATGACTGCGCATTAAATATTTAATCATAGCTAATATATTTACCCATGCATACAAAAGAACGACCGATACTGTGGTCTCGATCTAACCCGGTTGCCTGTCCCGGCAAACCGGACTCAGGTCTCCAAGCACGACACAGCCTCGCTAATTCACAAAAAAGGAATACTTCGCATCAGTCCCTGACTTGACTGCTGTAGCCGTTCAATAATCCTTCTTCCTTCTCTGGACCATCCTCGTAAAAGGGGCCTCGACCCCTTTATCATCTGGTCCAAACTGCTGTAGCCGAGTACCAAAGACCTCTCTCTGCTTAAACGTTCCGTGGCGGCGATTAGGTGACCTCCGCTGACCTCACCAATCACCTGCGCCACGATTGTCCACTTCGGGATCGACGGCTCCCTTTAGCCGCCGGACATCCCCTTCTCGGACAGACCACTTCCGAGCATGGTGCAAACGGATGTGACAAGAAGCTTTGTTTCGTGTTCCATCAATAGGAAGGGGGTTATTAGGTTATTCATCCTCCTCCTCCTCCTCCTCCTCCTCCTCCTCCTCCTCCTCCTCCTCCTCCTCAAGCAGCCATGGGCTACGGAGGTCCAACCAGACCACGCAGTTTAATTCTCCAAGCATATCTGTCCTGAGCTACATCTGCTGCATCCGGCCACTGTACACCAATTCTAACAAGGTCCTGTTTGACATTGTCTGCCCACCGCATCCTAGGTCTCCCCCTCCTTCTGAGGCCTCTAGGCACACTGTTCATAACCCTATTCGCCAATCTGTAATTATCCATACTATTAGTGTAAACCACTTGACGATTAATCTCTAAGACCAAAAATTTAAGTTTCTATGATAAACAGATCGTTTGCAATATTCGTATAACGATCTAGTATTTCTAGCTTTTTTTAGCCGCTGGAGGCCGCCTTTCGAGTTTTTATTTTCCGCCTTCAGTTACTTTCTAACAGTGGAAATTCCAACTGATGGGGATTCGAAAAATGCAAATATTAATATCTTGTTAGTACCTGTAAACTCCGTCGAAAAGAAAAAAGAGATTGTTTCGTACATCTCTTAAAATAAAAAAAGTTTCATTTTCGCACCCCCTTTTAGCTAAGAGGGTAAAGCCTTGTTGCCGTTGTAAACCTTCTGATCATAAGGGCTCGTGAACGGCAAGTGTGAAGGAACCCTTTTAGAAGTGATCTTGAGCGACTCTGAACCTGGGACGACCTCGGCTTGGTCTACGACTAATCTTTTTCTTTCCTTTAAATTGCCTCCAAAGACTTGAGAAGATATTTTGTGGTGCCTTTAAAGACCCTGGATACCTGAGACGGACTGATCCATTTCCATCGTACCTATCTTTGTTCACTCTACACAGTCATGCAACCATCCCTACATTGACTCTGTGGACTGGAACGGAAATGTGATGACTGCACATTCTTTAACACTAGCCCTGTTTTGCACGCTTGTGGTCACGCCAGCAAAATGTCCATGGATTTTCTTCTTCCGCAATGCAATATTTGCATTTCATGGCCTTCCCTTATGAATCTTTCCAGATAAGATGTCATCTCCTAATTTTGACCTCCAGTTTACGTATTTCGGTCGCAGTGATCTCATTTTACATTTAATTCTCGCTAACCGACGGTAAACTACCGATTCCCTTGTGGCCACGGTTTCTCTCAAAACCGATACGGAACGAAAGCGCGCCACGCTTTCCCCGGCTTCACCAATTTGCGCGGGACTAATTTCGCTGAATCTGATTCCCGCGTGAAGCCAACTCGATCTCGCCTCGCGTAACTTCGCGCTGATTGGACTCCGCGTAAGGTTAAACGTTCCAACAAACGGGCGCCAAATCAAATCAGTGTTCGTGCCAAGGCAGAAGCACGAGGGCTCGCGCTCTCATTCAATTAAACGATGGGAAGGTGGGGGGGGGAGGAAGAATTGGGCGGAGGGGGGATCAACCTTTCGCTTGGGGAGGGGGGGAGGATGGAAACGCATTAGCGCTCATCTCGTCACTTAATGTCTTTCCTCCACCACAAATTAGAGGTCGTGATCAATGGGTTAATGTTTGACGGGAGGGGGGGGGCGGTGTTTCTAACTTCTCCCCTCCTCCGCCATCCGTAAGCAAAAGTTCTTGAGGTTACTGCTGAGTTCCGGATTTTCATTTCTCTTTGGGAGATCGATGCACGAGCTAATTCAAGGTTATCGACTCCTTCTTTGCAGAAAAATGTTTCCGTGGGAGGACAGGCTCAAAATATTTCCGTCAACAATAAAACCATCTACATTTAAAAGTCATTTTCGTCGAATTCAAAGTATTTTTCAGATAAAGAATAATATGAAATTATGAAATTGTCAATACACCAAGCGATGTAAACGACAGCAAAAAAAAAAAAAAAATTTTTTTAAAATAGATCTTAAATTGCAAATGCTTTCATGTGGTTGAGTATTTAGCGTACTTGGCTGCAGACGAAAAGGTCCTGGGTTCGAACCCCGCATAAGGTATAAATAGTATTTTTCGTCTGCTGTTTCTTTTCCGCTGATGACTCGCCTTCGTCACAGACCTTTACAGCAATTTATACTGACAGCTTGGGGAGCGAATTATTTTATTTAAGCCTAACGTTGAAGTGCAACACTCGCAGTGCTCATTTCGTTTCTTCATCATTACATGGAAAATATACACCCAATTTTTGTTTCTTCAAATTTCTTACTCTTTCCTATCTTAACAAATGAGCATGCGCATCAGACTAAAACGACACCGCAGAGACTTCGGTTTCTGTTTCCATGGCAATGCCATCATTCGGACTCTATTGCGCAGAGAAACTTCCTGTAACCAATAATGAAAAAGAGATGTCTTGATGCCAGTGGCAAAAATGTTGCACGAAGGAAATTCAAAAGGACCAAAAATATTGATCCCACATTGCACGTGAACAATTGCACATAACAAATGATGAGAATGAAATTTTTAAGGAAGGGGAAGTCGGGGGGGGGATGTAGTTTCGAAAGAAAGAAAAGAAAAATGGAACAGACGAGATTTTTTCCTCTCTTTGTGTTTATCGGATTCTGCAGCCGAAGTCAATAACACTTCTTCGCACGCACCTGAGACCGAGCAGATGAACCTGGCAATGCATGAACATGGCTCGTGCTCTGAAGAGGAGAAGGATCCTCCTCACTTCCACTTCATTTCCACTCTTCATCAGGTGTGTCGACACCTGCGGAATACTGGGAGTGGGAGGGAAAGTAGGGGGGGGGGGGAGTGAGAATGTGCAGTATTTATCACCAGGAGTGTGTCTCTGACTGGTGTGGGGGTGAAGCCTTGGGGGGGTGGAAATGAAGTGAAGTGTTGCAAGAAATGAGGAACCAGATTGAGCAGGCAGTGAGCGATAGGTTTGTATCTGGAATCAGTTGATCAGCTCTTTGTCGAGTGTGGAGAGGTCACTGCGGGGTCATTCGCTCTAATTCTGTTTCTTTCTTTCTCTCCCAATCCGATCAGCGAATTGAACTGCAGCGAACGGAGAACAGAAAAAGAAACAAGAAATCGAAAGTTTGTCTTCTTCACCCCCCCCTCCCCCAGATGTTTCGGTCTGATCGAAAGGAACGTGAGGTTAAAGTTCACATCTCTGATGCCGAAGACTCTCGCGCTCGCTTCCTTCACACTTGACGAAAGGGGGAGTGAGGGGGGAGGGGAGTAGCAGCAGAACTCGATCTGTGCTGCAGGGGAAGCTCAGGAGAACAAAAAATGGTCGATTATTTATGATTATTAAAATTTAGTAGCTCTAAAAAAACTCGTTACGCAATGTTACTTAACAACTAGAACTTCTAGGTCAATGGTGTCAGTCTCTTCGAAGTCTCGGCATGCCGTTCTCATCGAAGAGGGAGATTAGCGGAGAAAATAGCACAACTGAGACAAGAGCCTACGAACATCAGATGAAGAGTCTTGCACGCTACCGACTCTCCCCTTTCCAAGTCTCTCCTCCCTCCCCTTCAAAAGAGTTGGCATATTTCCATGCCAGTGGAGAGCAAACTTCGATGCTCGAAGCTTCTATAATGAGCTTTTAATGGAATCAAATATACACCGAAGAGTCAAAACATTATGACCACCTGCCTAACACGGCGAGGCGTGGATACTACAAGATTTCTAAAGGTATCTTGTGGTATCTGGTACCAACACGTTACCAGCAGATTCTTTAACTTTTGTAAGTTACGTGGTTCAGTCACCGCAGATCGGATGTGCTGTTCCAACACAAACCACAGATGCTCGATTGGATTGATGTCTGAGAATTTGGAGGCCTGGGCAATACCTGGAAGTCTTCCTCATGTTCTGCGAACCATTCTCGAACAATCCGTGCAGTGTGGCATGGTGCATCATTCTTCTGACAGAAGGCACTACTAGAGGGATGTACCTGATCTGCAGTGATCTTTAGGTAGGTGGTAGACGTCATATTTTCCAGAACATGAACGACTGGACCCAGGGTTTCCCAGCAGAACATTGCTCAAAGCATTACACTTCCTCCACTGGCTTGTTTTCGTCCCATGGTGCATCCTGGTGCATACACTTTCCCAGGTAAACGAAGCACACGTACCCGGCAGTCCACATGGTGCAACAGGAAAAGGAGATTCATCGGACTAGACGACCTTCTTCCAATCATTCAAGGTCCAGTTTTGATGCTCGCGTGCTCATTGTAAGCGCTTTAGACGGTGAACCGAGGTTAGCATGGGCACTCAGAGCGGCCTGCAGCTACGCAGCCCCATTTCCAGCAGGGTTCGATGTACAGTGTGTTGTGACACGTTATTCCCGTCACCAGCATTCAAATTACGGGCGAGTTTCGCCACAGTATCCTTTCTGTTGGCTCGTACCATACAAGATAGCCTTCGCTCATCTCTAGCATCGATGAGCCGTGGTCGGCCCACACCTTGCCAGCGGTTCATGGTTTTTCCCTCCTAGGACCCACTTTTTGAAGGTTGACAACAACCGTGAACACCTCACAAGCCTTGCCGTCTCAGAAATGCTCTGACCCAGTCGTCTGGCCATTACAATTTGGTCTTTGTCAAACTCAATTAAGCCCGCTGCCTTTCCCATCAGAAAAGCAAGAATAACACTGATTAACAGAGCTCAGTATCATGTGTTATTTATACCATTTCATGACCTTCACACGCGCCGTCGTTTACCTGCAGCTGCTTCGATTTGCATAAAGACGCGCTGGTCGTAATGTTTTGGCTCTTCGGTGTAAATCTCTAAATCGAATTAATCTAAATTTCAACTTTAACAGTATCTTTTTGGTATCTGAAGAGCATATTTAAGTATTAATAATTGCCAACAGCAATACCAACCAAACATTTATCTCACAAATTACGTAAAACTTACCGTGGTCACGTGTGCCGGAGAGCCTTACCCTGTGCACGTTAACGAACACGCTGGATGGCTTTGACGGGAGGTTACTATCTGTTTCCCAACAACTGTGCAGTGGGTCTCCTCAACATTCTCTGAGCCCTCGGGGTCCTTGTGACCTGACCATTTGGCCCACTGTGTGCAAAAATGTGCCGTTCAGAGGGAAACAAACCAACTTAAAACTTACACAGTAAGAATTTTTTTAGAAGTATATATTTCTGGAGTCTATGTAAATAACTCTTTCAATATTGTTCGATGGGCATTGTTGCTGTTAAGTTTTCCATCTTGCATAAATTTTTGAATACTGCTTTAATATTTGGGGCGGGGGTGGCTCAGTCGGTAGCTCGCCAGGCTCTTAATCTCTAGTTCCCAGGTTCGAGTCCCAGCTGGGTCAGCGTTGAGATTTATCTCCGCAAAATTCCCCGCCCTGCCCACGGTCAGTAGGGGACACCGATGGGCTTGGAAAGGCCGCCGTCCGTCGGGTGGGACGTTAAGCCGTGGCCCCGTGTGCGGGAGAGCCATACCCTGTGCACGTTAAAGAACACGCTGGATGGCCTTGACGGGAGGCTACCTTCTGTCTCCCAAGAGCTGTTCCAGTGGGTCCCCTCCCCCAACCTTCTCTGAGCCTTCGGGGTCCATGTGACCTGTCCATTTAGCCCATGGTGAGCTAAAAAGTGCCGCTCAGAGGTAAAACAACCCAACCCAATCCGATCCGCGGGACTCGAACCCACGTCTCTCCACACTCATGCGAGAGGGATCTAATTTATTTTTTCGATAACATCATTTATTGATTTATTGACTTCCGTCTCAACAGGTTAACAACTATTGATGGATCATTTCATTAATAACGTTTTGAGATCGAGTCCCTTTCATATTTACTGCTGGGAAAAGAAGTTCTATTCCCCGATCATAGATGGCGCCATGGCCAATAAAGTAAGGTGGATTTATAAGTGGATAAAGGATGGCGCTGCTGCTAATTTTATGGTAGAGCACTCGAATTAATCTGGAGGTATGTGGGTCCTGCGCATCTGCAAAAACTTCACGACGGTATTTGGAAATGTATAATTTTCAAAACTCACAGAAAACTAGGATAATTTAGGTTGATGGCGAAATAATAATCTGAAAAGTTCCATCGCTAAAAACTAAATAATTTCTCTAGAATTGTTTTAGAACAGAAAAAAAAAAAAGAAAAAATTCGGTCAGTTAATGATCGAAATCGTTTCGATAAAGTTTATTTCGAAGGAAACGGAATGATTTTCTAAATTTAGTCCCAATCGACTAAATTGTTTTCCTAGCATTGTTTAGAAATCAAATAAAAACAAGAAAAAGCAGGAAAAGAATTTGTCTGACAAACTGCCAACAAAATGGAAAATCACCTCCATTCCCAATGACTGATTCTATGGTTTAATGCTTCCAAGCCACAAATAGAGGACGATTGTTCGGCGGGCCTTTGCTCAGTGGTCAGAGCACCACACATGTTATCACGAGGTCGTGGGTTCAGATCCCACCCGGCTAATGACATTTTTTCCTCTCTATCTATCTAGAAAATAGAGGTTTCAGAATTTTGCAGAACTGTCGTGGAACCAAGAGAAATCATTCATGGAAATGAGACTTAAAAATCCTAAAATGAGACCAGAAGTGCCATTAAACGTCTATTTACTTTTCAACTAATAATCGGATTCGATTCTAGAAAAACATCTGTCAAGGCAACGGAATAAATTTCAGAAATAAGAGCTAAAAAAAACCCAAAATATAACTTCATTATAACTGTTGAAAAAAGCATTGAAGGAAACGAAAAGAAATCGGTGACGGGATGGATCTTATCGATACTCTGCCTAAAGAACGAAACTCCGCTCAACTTCGTATAACTTTTCAATAAAAGTCCGTTTCGTTTGAAAAAGATTTAATTTAAAATGATGTAATAATTTTTAAAAATCTGTCAAAAAAAAATTTCCCCAGAAATGGTGAAAAATGAAAAGGAACCACAAGAAATATCCCATTTAACGCATCTATTCCGTCCTTTACTAAAAGGACTTTCAGCAACTAAGTTTCTGAAACTTTCAATAACCGATATAGCTAATTCCCAAAGACATATTTTGAAGAAATATATTCGAAAAAATATTATTAAAGGAATAAAGGTAACGCAAAGAAATAATTATAAAAATCGGCGAGAGCAAAACTGAACCGTACTCTAGAATTGTTGAAAAATCGAAAGACTCCAAGAGGAAATACTCGTGAATTGTGTTTACATTTCCAACGAAATGAACAAAACTGCAAGTACAGGGTGGTTATAATTAAACTGACAGTACTCAGAGCGATGTAGAGAAGGATCTAATCGACGGATCACAGCGGAAAGTGGTGGATACCTTAATAAGAACATGGGGTAGAGAAGTTGCGAATAAAAAAATTAGTTAGTGTTAGTGGCACCAGGTGGCGTGGGTGCGCTAAAATAAACAATTGCACCTTGCAGGAACTTGTTGCTAAAATAAACAATTGCACTTTGCACTTTGCTTTTGGGGCTTTGAAGTGCTCGTCGGCCCCAGTCCCTGATGACGTCAGCTATACTCAGTTAGCTGACCTGTCACCTGAGGCTCTGCTTGTGACTCTTAAAGCCTTCAATCACTCCTCGACCACCTGCACAGTTCCTGAGTTATGGAAGGCAGCACACATCATGCCTATCTCGAAGCAGGAGAAACCCGCCAATGAGCTGTCCTCTTACAGGCCCTTTGCTCTATCATCTTGCCTCTGCAAGA
Source organism: Ryuthela nishihirai (assembly GCA_038380435.1). Classification (NCBI taxonomy): domain Eukaryota; kingdom Metazoa; phylum Arthropoda; class Arachnida; order Araneae; family Heptathelidae; genus Ryuthela; species Ryuthela nishihirai. The sequence continues at coordinate 37,042,725 of JAWZYU010000031.1, forward strand.
TCCTAGAGAGACTGGTCCTTGGACGCCTGGAATGGTTTCATCATCCAGATGACCATCGACATCGCCAGAGGTTTCCGTCTCCCGCATCTAACCTCCTCCACCTGTGCAGAGCTTCACGCTATTCTTTAGGCTGCACTTTTCATCCTCAGCCTCGAGAGTGACAACTTTGTCATCTTCTGTGACTGCAAGTCAGCCTTGGAAGCTCTCCAGAAGCGAGACAGCAAGAGCTGCAACCTCTTCCTCATCCAGAAGAGCATGGAGACTTGCACCATGGTCACTTCTACCAAAATCACGGTTCATTTCCAGTGGATCCCTTCCCATGTAGGGATACCTGGCAACGAGCTCTCCGATCACACCGCGAAGGAGGCGCTGGAGAGTCCGAGGTGTGTAACTAATTACCCTCTCTCTCTCTCAGCGACTGCAAGAGTTCTGTCTCACATCTGATGAGCCAGTACCGACTTGCTCAGTGGCAGAAGGACAGACTCTTTCAGGTACCTGGTTGAACCTTCTCTCACTGCTCCTAACCTCGGGAATCTCCGCAGATCTGAAGAGAACCTCCTTCATCGTCTCCGAGTTGGGGTCATCTACAGCAACTCTACACTTCACACTCTTGGCAGAGTTTATAGCCCAGACTGTGGCAATTGCAGCACACCTGAGACTGTATCACACATTCTGCTCCCGCTACAATGCCGAACGAGAAGCTTTGTTCCAGGAGCTTCATACTATCGGAACCACTGACGACTCCATCACCTCCCTTCTAGGCAACAACCATAATGCAAAGCTGCAACGAGCGCGGTTCCGTATGATCACTGACTTCTTTCAGAACATTGGCCTCTTCTGAAACGTCTAATGTTCTCTATTTGTCTTTCTCCTGAAAAGAACCATTTTTTTTAGAGAAAGCTGAGGCGCAGTAACTTCTGTATCCGCTATCTCGCACTTCTGTAGTGACTGGTGTAGAGAGCCCCTTCTTCTCTGGAGGCTAATTTCACCATATCTACAACACCCTGAACCCTGAACCTGAACCCTGAAAATACCGAGTTGAACAAACATAACCTTTATTTTACAAATCAAGATTCTCAAATGTTGAACATTCGTATGCAAAATGTGCTGGAAAAGTAATACGCCATGGTCCACAGTTGCTTGAAACATGTCTCTGGGGATGGCTGTAACATGCTATAAAAATCTCCTCCAAAGAGTGCTTCTAACCGTCCCCAAAAGAAAGTAAAAACTCCCAATTTACTTCCTATAACTTTAAAAAATAATGATCCGAACTGTATCGAAAATAGTGAATTTTGAAGCCAATTGAATTGCTTTCCTACAATGTCAGAAAAGGATAAATCGTGTGCTTGGAAATGCAGAAGGAAAAGAATCAAATCAAGAAAAATCTCTCCCTGAAACCATTTCCAAGAAAGGGTAAAAATTTACGATTCTCTCTCTCTTAACTTTTCAATTAATGACCGGAATTGCTTTGATTATGGATTATTTTTATGTCAATGGACTTACTTTCCTGAGCATATCAGAAAAATATAAATCGTGTGCCTAGATTTGCAAAAAAATAGAAGTCTCTTGTTGACTGGGTCTAAACCGTTTGCAAAAGAAGCTAAAATATCACCATTTTCCTTCCTACAATATTTCAGTTAATGATCCGAAAATAGTCTGTTTTGAAGACAGTGGAATAAATTTCTTATATATCTCACACAAAGATCTTCGTGTTCCTAGAATTGAAAAAAAAAAAATGGATTTCAACCAAGAAACTTCTCTCGTGTATTTCGTCTAACCATCTGCAATACCGAGTTAAAAATTACGACTAAGCTGAAAATTTTCGACTTTCCAATTAATCATCCGAATTGTTCCGATAATGGCTTATTTTGAATACAGTGGAATAAATTCCCTATATATATTATATATACCGCACAAAGAGATAAATCGTGTTCTTATATTTGTAAAAATCGATTGAAGCGAAGAAAAATTTCTTGTGGATTGGGTGTGATCCATGACAAAGGAATAGAAACAAATTGCGATTTTCTTCTTATAACTCTGAAATTAATGATCGAATTGTTTCGGAAATGGTTTATTGAGAAAACAGTGGAATAGGCTTCTAATAGATCTCACAAAAAGATAACCCGTGTGCCTAGATTTGCAAAAACCCGAATGAAGCCAATTAAAATGTCTGATGGATTGAATCTAAGCAATCCCCAAGAGAAAATAAAAAAAAAAAAATAAATTTTTCTTCCTGTAGCCTTCAATGAATGATATTAATTGTTTCGAAAATGAGTTATTGAGAAGACAGCGGCATAGCATCCCTATAGATAGCACAAAAAGTAAATGGTTGGCCTAGAATTGCAAAAAATCGAGAACCTAGAGAAATCTCTCGTGGATTGCACGTGAACCATTCCCAACAGAAAGTAAAATATTGCGCTTTTTTCCCCATGACTTTGTGATTAGTAATCTGAATTGTTTCAAAAAGGGATTGTCTCGAAAGCAATTGGTTGGAGATTATAATCCTCTCGCGACAATCTATATCCTGTGCCTAAGATATCTTTTGCTTTCGTCCACTCTTCTGATAGTTTTGAGGAGTGCGAAACTTCAACTGAAAGTTGAAACCTTGTCTTCACTTCGTGTCACTTTTGAAATAATGATCAGATTGGTTTCGAAAAAGATTTAATTTGAAAGGAATGCAATGATTCGCAAAATTCTGTCAGAAAAAAAAAAGTATTTTCTCGGAACCTTTTGGAAACGGAAGGAATTAAATCGAAATCTACCACTGATGTTGTCTTACCCGTCTTCGAATTAAAGTTAAAATTCATTTCGCGTAAGTTTTCTATTAATGATCTGTTTAGTTTCCGAGAAAATTTATTTCGAAGTGAATGAACATTCTTTTTTTTTAAAAAATCATTCACTGAAATTTGTTTTGTTTTTCTAGAATTGATGAAAGGAGTCAGGAGAACCGAGAGAAATCTTCCATGGAATATCTCTTCTGCATCTTGAAGTGAAAATACAGAATTTCTGTTTAATCCCAACAAAATTGTAATGAACAGTCCTAAACGTTCGCAGAAAGATATATTTTTGAAAGCAATGGAATACTCTTTTAAACAGAAATCCTAAAAAAAATATCATTTCCATAGAATTGTTGAAAATTCAAAAGAAATGCCGAGAGGTTTTCCGTGAAATGGGTGCGATCTCTTTATCACCAACTGAAAAATGAAAGTTTCGCTTCACAAATTGTAACCTTCGAATTTTGAACAGATTCGTTTCAAAAGAGATTTATTTTAAAGTGAAAATATATCTTAAGGCACAGTCACAGGAGACTAAATATTTTCCTCTGAATTTCCTAAAAATCGAAAGAAACCGAAAGAAATCTTCGATGGAATGTATTTCATCCGTCCCCCCAATGAAAGGTAAGATGTCACTATGTTACGTGTAACGTTTTAACTAATGATCGGATTCATTTCGAGGAAAAAGATTTCGAAAGCAATGGAATAAGTTTTAAAAATCAATCACAAAAAACTGAATCGTTTGTAGAATTGTTGAAAATTCGAGACAAAACTCTTCCATCGAATGAATCTGGTGAATCCTGAACCGAAATGGCAATATTGTGATTAAACTTCGTATAAACTCTGGATTAATAATGATCGTATTTCTCTGGAAAAAAGATTTGTTTTAAACGTAAAGAAATGATTTTTAAATATCGGTCAAAAAATTAAATCGTTTTTCTGGAATTCTTGGAAAATCGAAAGAAACGGAGAGAAATCTTTCCACGGAGAGTGTTTTCGTCTTCTCCAACGGAAAAGTCAGAATCGCTCTAAACTTCGTGTAACACACTCTGGTGCGGAAACAGATTTGTTTTGAAGGCAAGAAAAAAATTTTTGAAAGCAAAGTCACGGAAAAAATTCTTCTTCCTATTTAATGTTTTTAAAACCGAACGAAACGAAAACGGATCTTCAACTAATGTGTCTCGTTCCTCCCATCATGAAAGGGAAAATTTCAGTTTAAGTTCGAACAAGTTTATGCTTCGAATTCTACGTTCTTCGTTCATTCTACGAACTAGAATGTTGGAAAAAAAAGAATGAAACCAACAGAAATCCGTAACGTCTTTAGGTGTCTCCAAAGAGCAATGTAAACAAATCTTTTAACTTTTCAAATAACGATCAGATTATTTCAGAAAAAGATTTATTTTGAAGGTAATAAAAGAAAAAGATTTATTTTGAAGGTATTCTCGAAACTCAATGAGAAAAAAAAACAAACTATATTTTGCACAACTGTTGGAAAATCGAATGAAACGAACAGAAATCTGCGAAGTTGCGTGTCTGATCCATTCGCAAATGAAATGAGAAATGGACGTTTCTCTTCCTATAAATTTTTAAATAATGATTGATTTATTTTCAAGACTTCGAATAATTTTAGAAACTCAGTTGGAAAAAAAAAAAGTCGTTTCTGCAGAATAATTGAAAAAATCCTCTGAATCCAATGGAAATCTGTCAAGGAATACTTTCGATCCATTCCGACGTTAAAGGATGAAATATATTTTCCCCTCCTCTCTCCTCACATTTTAACAAGGACCGATTCATTAGAAAGCAGCGTTCCTTTCAATCGAGCGACAAAATGCTTATAACTTGGTCACAAGAAACTAAAGTTTTCAGTAATGTTTAGAAAACGAAGAAACCCCAGAGCAATCTCTTGCAGATTGTATCTGATCGAGTTTTCCGTCAGATTCGTTTCGATGAGCTGCATTTTTGATAGGAGTTTATGTTTCAAATTGAGTCAACACGATCCAACTATACTGCTCACAAAAATCAGGGGGTATTTCAAAATGAATATGAAGCGAAGAAATATCCCCTAATTTTTGTGAGCAGTATATTTATTAAAAAGTTCAAACATACGAAGATAATTCTGTTTTAAATATTTTAAGGACTACATAGTACATATAACTGAAAGATAAAAAAGAGCAATTTCTTTGCGCAATATTTGAAGTAAAAAGACAATTAATTTCTAAACATTTTTATTATCGCAATTTACAAATCTTCCATATTCTTCCAACAAAGAATAAATAAGTTCTGGTAATAGTTTTTAAAATTCAGTCATCATAAATGAATTTCTCAGGCGTTTTTGAAAACTGAAACATACCAGGAGTAATTATTCTCATCCCGAATTCAAAGAAGAATTTGCCATTCGATTAAGAATTCGCCCTTCTCGAATATCGAGTGCTTCTTTTGAGTGAACTTTTCATGTTTCGACTTTTGTCCCTTCTAAAGGGGCGGGGGTGGCTCAGTCGGTAGCGCGCCAGGCTCGTAATCTGCAGTTCCCAGGTTCGAGTCCCAGCTGGGTCAGCGTTGAGATTTATTTCCGCAACAATTCCCCGCCCTGCCCACGGTCAGTAGGGGACACCGATGGGCTTGGAAAGGCCGCCGTCCGTCGGATGGGACGTTAAGCCGTGGCCCCGTGTGTGGGAGAGTGCTCATACCCTGTGCACCTTAAAGAACACGCTGTATGGCCTTGACGGGAGGCTACCATCTGTCTCCCAACAGCTATTCCAGTGGGTCCCCTCCCCTAACCTTCTCTGAGCCTTCGGGGTCCTTGTGGCCTGTCCATTTAGTCCATGGTGTGCAAAAAAGTGCCGCTCAGAGGTAAAATAACCCGACCCAATCCTTCTAATAATGGAATCTCCAACTAAAGAACGATTCGGAAAATATAAATAACAATATTTCATTAATGTCTATCCGATTGCAAAGGACTTTTCAACATTTCTCTTAAAATAAAATGGTGTATTTTATCACCACCTTCCTGGGGGGTTAAGGTGTCGATCGCTGATGTCAATGCAAATCTCTTTAACAACCATCGCAACTCTACCAACAGATTCTCAAATTTCTACCATAAATAGATTCTTTAAATAGTAATTAAAATTTTTGTCATTTTTCAAAAATATCTTTCCCAAATGCTGGAAATTAAAACTGTTCGAAGATTCAGAAAGCGAGAATTCTAATATTTGATTAATCCAATAACTTTCGGTGACCGAATTATTCAAAGCAAAAAGAAATTTCCCCCAGAAAGAGTTGTGAAAGAAATTGATTTTTCTGTAAAAAAAGGATATCTCCAGACAGACAGAGGATTAAGCTAAAACGAGCTAAAGAGAAAGTTTTGCTCTAACCTCTGGCAACAGCTCTTCCCCGTGTCTCGCGATCTTTGCCGATTACATCCGATCATTATCGACCGAGGCAGCTGGCTCGTAACAGGAAATTGAGTCCCGCGCAGCTAAGACAACCTTAATTTCCTGTTCCAATAATACGACGGTGGTGTGTGTAGGTGTTTGCCCAAGGAGGGGGGGCACACAAACGATCCCCTCTTTCACACCTCTCACAACGGAAAATCGAGGTGGCTGAAGAGCAGCAGAAACAAGTCTTCTTCTCCCGACCAGTCATTTTAAGAAGTCTGCGCATTCGAGAGGAACGAGCTCTGCGCACGAGCCACCTGTGGGAATTGGCGACACGGCACGAAGAGCGCGAGTTTTCAAACTCCCACCCGTCAGTGAAAACGAAAAAAAATTTTTAAGAGCTGAAACTTCAAATGTGATCCGAAAGGAATGCAAAAATATGTTTTTTTATTAAGAAGCAAAACATTTGTTAACCTTGAACTAGACGACACTTTTAACATTGCAATGATGAGACGATCTCGTGTTCCTAAGAGAAATGACTCATTTTCCATTAATACATAATCCTTCGTATTCCTACAGTCGCTCAAAAATCGTTGCTAGATATTTTTTCTGAATTCTGTAATCAACCATAATGTTCGGATATTTTTTTGAGCGACTGTACCAAAAACCATCTGCTGAGGGGCCTGTATATATCTATATAAATATCCTTATCCCTGAAGATAAGTTTGTTATTCTCAAACCGATAAGTTGAGTTACCTGTAGGAGAGTTTCCTAACTATTGCTGCAACTCTCAATGTCTTGGAAAGGCAGGATGTAACGCGTTAAGCCTTGGCCGCCACGTGCAGGAGAGCCATACCCTGTGCATGTTAAAGAACACGCTGGATGACAAGAGACTGCATTCTGTCTCCTAACAGTCCGTTGGGTTCTATTTCGCCAACCTTCCCTGAGATCTTGGGGTCTTTGTGAAGCGGCCATTTAGTCCATTGTGTGCAAAAAAAGTGCCGCTCAGAAGTGAAAAAAAAAACCCCAAACCAACTGCCAAAAGGGCCAAAGATCAGAGTCAGTATCAATGAAGTCACCCAGCACAAGAATAACATTTCCCTTTCTTGACAAAATTCGAACTATCCCGGCATTGTCCGTAGAACCCGCCTTTTTCCTTCTTCCCAGGATCCTTTGCGAGGGACATAGCAACAGATGTCATCCATTAGCTCTAATTTCTTTATAAGAAATCTTCCGTTAATGCAATCCTATCGTAGGAAAGCATTACTTATATTATTGCTGCTAAGAAGAAATCCTTCACCTTGCCATCAATGCAACGAGAGATTTAAGATGAGAGCTTCACAGATGTTTAAAGCGCCCCAGCTGGCCCTGAAAGTCCCACTGATGAAACTATTACGTCAAAGCCACCCAGCATCTTCTTTAATTCTTTCCATCCCCACGGAGGGTGTCCTTTGCAAACTCATCGGTTTTCCATTTCTCACATCAGGGGTTAGCGGAGATCAATTTCAAAGCCGGCATTTGTGACTCGAACCCGGGAACATCGACTGAGCCAATCCGATCCTCGTCGACATGGCGAGCAGATAGATTAACGATTGTGTTACGTGGGGGAAAGGTTACCGACATTTTTATTCTGCACTTTTTATCTGCAAATAAGAATTATTTCTCCATTTCCTGATGGTCGAAAAATTAACTCATCGCTTCTTTTTATTTTTTACAGAAGTGAATTATAAATAAAGAATACAAAAAGGTGAAGAGCCTGACAAACAAAAAATGCTACCTAACATGAAACAGTTTGTCACAGCCGCATGCGGTTAGAAGTCCCAACGCTGAGACCTCTGGTGTTGTCTTTCTGGCCTGCTTGTAGCACTTGAACCAGAGACACGAGGATCACGTGGATTGACCTTTGAATTGTCTCCCAACGGCTGTCCTGTGAATATACCTCGCCCACTAAAATTAACGCTTGCGTGCAGAGAAATCGCAGATACGAGGCTGAGGCAGAAAAGAGGATTTCCTGTTTCCTTTCGTTGTAAGGGAAGACAATAGAAAAGGAAATATCCCCCACACTAGTCTATTATATTGCCATGTTGTCAGCAGACACCTGGTCTAGTGGCTAGCGTACCTGAGGACACACCAGCGGGGACATCCCTGACTAACAGGGCTTCTCCTTCATCTTCCTCATCTTCTTTAAAAGAAATAAAAAGTGTGTTAATGGCGATCACGTTATCGTAGCCCTGCCGATAGAAGGATGGTTTCTGCTCCTGAAGCCACTTCCTCTTTGATGACGTCATCTTCTGAGATGCCTCTTCAGCTTCCCAAAGAAATGAAAATCCGACAATGAGGAACAGATACGTATCTCTTACGGTCACATAACCATTTTCAAAGTCGCGGCGCCATTGTCTCATCTGTTGCACTGATAATTACATCCCAGCTGTTGGGTTGGGTTGTTTTACTTCTGAGCGGCACTTTTTTGCACACCATGGGCTAAATGGCCAGGTCACATGGACCCCAAGGCTCAGAGAAGGTTGGGGGAGGGGACCCACTGGAACAACTGTTGGGAGACAGATGGTAGTCTCTCGTCAAGGCCATCCAGCGTGTTCTTTAACGTGCACAAGGTATGGCTCTCCCGCACACGGGGCCACGAGCTTAACGTCCCATCCGACGGACGGCGGCCTTTCCAAGCCCATCGGTGTCCCCTACTGACCGTGGGCAGGGCGGGGAATTTTGCGGAGATAAATCTCAACGCTGACCCAGCTGGGACTCGAACCTGGGAACTACAGATTACGAGCCTGGCGCGCTACCGACTGAGCCACCCACGCCCCCATCCCAGCTGTACACATCCAGAAACTGGCAATGGATTCCCGCCACAGAAACAGAAGTACTTCTGCCATCTCCATCCAGCTTCGCATAGTTCATAACTTTTAATTTCTTTTTTCATTTTTAGTAATATCAACTTTCATAAGCGCGTGCAGTACCTTCGCCACGTTCGCTCCGATGCTGCGCCTCGCTGAAGGGGTGTGGAACTGAGAAGATTGCTGCCACCTAGTGACACTCTTTGGTACTAGCAAGTACCAGAGCTTCGTTAGTTTGGACAACATCAGTTTTAAGGTCATGAGGAGAATGCTTGATGACGTAATCTCTTACAGGAATCGATCTAGGTGTGTGTGGGGGGGGGGGGTATTTGCTATCTGGATAATTTTAGTACTGGAAAAAAATTACCATTAAGATATAATAATTTTTGATTCGTCGAAATTTCTCTCCGGTCTTTCCATTTCATTCCAACCATTCATCATCAATCTAATTTTTTCCCCTTAGATACGGGCCTGTTCTGTTTTTCGAATGAAAACTCTCACTGCAATATTTTCATCATTTATCTTTAATAGATTTTCATCTCTTTACAGGTTTATTTACAGGAAGAGGCTTTTTTTTCGTTCGCCTTTTTTTTGTCGTGTATACCAATTGTTTGGAACATGCAATCGGTTTTGGTGGAAAAAAGTTGGTGAAAAAGTTGAGTAATAAGATTAACAAGTGACAGACGATTCATAAATATAAAAATTCGTGCATTTTCCGTCTCGAACGTCTTTGGGACAAGAGAAAAGACAAATGGGACAATGGAAGAATAAGAGTCTCTTTTGGCGTTACAAATATTAGAACTTTGCATTTAGAAAAACGGATTCGTTTCGTCTGTGAAGTGATCCTTCGGAAAACTAGGAATGAAATCGTTATCACTGCGCATCACACGCAGAGTCAGAAGAAAGTAGTCAACTTGACCTTGGCTATGACCCCGCAAGTAGTCCGTCTCGTGAGCGACCTCATCGGGTGGTGAGACGAGGCCTCGCGAGTGACTTCCTCTTCTTTCGATCCCAGAGAGTGGTCAGCATCCTCTAGACTTTTTTTCCTCTCCCGGGATGCTTCACCGACGTCGGAAGGTCCGCGGCTCAGAATCTCCTTCATCCCGCACGAACAGATCCGGTCAAAGGTCATCCAAGGTCGCTTCCGCTTCTTCACTTTCCTCGGACTGTGAGCGAGCACCACGGACACGTTGGGAGCGCGGCAGGAATTTCCCTTCTGACGCTCGGCGGGTGCCAGTTTGTGAGAGGGCCACTTCCTGTTCCTCAGAACGTACTTCCTCCATCCTTTCCTGTTCTCGTGGAGGGAGGATCGAGGCGACGGAGGAGAGGACGGATATGGGATGGACCGGGATGGATCGCGGGGAGGAAACTTCGGACTGTGAACGATGTCCGCTATGGGCTTCAAGGTCACGGGGGTCAAGACGTTCTCGTGGGGAGAGTGAGACGATTCCCGAGTGTCAGCGGAGAGATTGTCGGCTGCGATGGTAGGTCGACGAACAGGCGATCCCGCGGTCTTCTTCACCGTCAAGCACGATGAAGAAGAAGGCGAAGGAGGAAACACGAAGATGCGACCCATTTCCGGCTTTGGGAATCCTGGACTTCCAGTTCTTGGATTCCGCGGCTCCACCTGCTGGGAGAAGAAGAAAAATCGTGAGCATCATCAAAAATCGAAGATTATTTGAAATGACCTTGAAATGTATTCACACGAGATTAGTTCGAAATAAAAAGTATCTTTTTTTAAGATAAAAAAATTAATTTACTATACAAAAAATAATTTTCGTAGCTTTCAAATAAGGTAGTACATTTCCAATAGAAATTTTAGTTTTAAAGTTAAAAAAAATCCCCTTTGCATGTGATGGTTCTCTTTATATTGATATTTAACAGAAGACCTTCATTTATGAATATTGAAATTGCTCCACTCGGAAGGAGTGAAGGATTTGTATGCAAATCAGCACGAAGCGCGTGACAGTGATATATGCAAATGATTGCGTTTCCATGAGAAACGCTCAAGGACCTCCATTTTACTGTACGCCGTTCAATTGGTTGCATTCGGTTGTGAATGGAAGAGTTTCATACCAGAACCGGAGAATCTAGGAGGGAGGGGGGAACTAAAAAAAGGAATTGTTGATAAATTAAAGGGATGGGAGCGAAAATAGTATTAGTCGATTTATAGTAATTAAGCGAAAATAGTATAACTCCTATTTTTAACGACATTTGTTAAAAAAAAAAACACTAGAACGGAAGGAAAACATTCACCGAGATGCCAGTTTATTAGGAACACCACACCTCGTCACGTAAATGGTTCTTTCCAACACATGTCACGTGACTGCGGTGTGCGGTATAAATAAAATCAGCTCTTCGAGCATCAGTGTTCGATTGAGCGTCAGAATTGGTAAAACGAGCGACTTTGAATATAGCACGATAGTTGGTACTAGGAGTGGCAATTCTAGCATCTCTCAAACGACCGTCCTCGTGGGCTTTTCACGCACAATCGTTTCAAGGGTTTAACGAGAATGGTGCAAAAAGGAAAAACCGACCAGAGATCGGGATCCCGTGCGCGAAAAAAGTTGTGGATCCGTGGGGTCAAAGGAGACTCTCGGGAATAGTCCAAGCGAACAGACAGGTCACAACCAGGCAAATCACAGAAGAATTAAACATTGGTAAGCAGGAGGTCATCTCCGAACGCACCACGTATCGGGGCTTGTCGCGAATTGACTACAACAGCCGCCGACCATGTCGGGTGCCGATGTTGTCAGCAAAGAACACGAAAGAGCGTCTCCAGTGGGCGCAGGAGCATCGACACTGGACAGTTGAGGACTGGAAAAACATAGCCTGACGAATCAAAGTTCCTTTTGCATCATACTGATGGAAGGATCAGAATTTGGCACAAGCAACATGAGGCCACGGTGCCAGCTTGTCTCTTGTCAACTGTACAGCCCGGTGGTGGCTGTGTGGTGGTGTAGGGAATGATTTACTGGCGCACATTAGGGCCCCTGATACCCAAAGAAGGACATCTGAATGCCACGGCGTATTTGAACATTTTGGCTGACTAAGTTCATCCTTTCATAGCTACAGTTTATCCTCACTCAGATGGACACGTTCAGAATGATAAGCACCTGCTCACAAGACACGTGTCGTGACCGAATGGTTCCAGGAACATGTTGAAGGGTTTATCTTGTTTCATTGGCCTGCACAGTCTCCAGATCTAAACCGTATTGAGCATCTTTGGGATGAGGTGGTAAGCGCTGTTCGCAGCGAGACTGTGCCGCCGTCTAATCTGCACGAACTGCGCGAACACAATCATTTCCACAAGGTACAACATTCCTGCACAATGCTTCCAGTATCTCGTAAGTTCCATGTCCGACGAATTCGGACTGTTTTGAAGGCCAAAGGAGGCGCAACACCCTGCTAGGTAGGTGTACCCTTGGCATCTCAGTGTGTGTTATATACTGAGATGGAAGGGTGGTGGGCGTAGCCCCTTCCCCCCTCCCTCTCCCTCCTAGATCCTCCGGTTCTGGTATGAAATTATTCCATTCACAGCCAATTGAACAGCATACAGTAAAATGTAGGTCCTTCAGTGTTTCCGTGGAAACGTAATCATTTGCATATATCATCATCATACATGTCCAGTGTACTGTATATTGTAAACTGGCATCTCAGCGCATGTAACGCGAACGCGGTTTCGGTTCATTCCGCCTCTAATCAGCTCTCTTGGTCCCTCTTTTTTTTTCTAGATCCGGACTTGTGAATTACTTCTGAGTGGAGGGGCGGGGGGGGGGGGGGGCTCAGTCGTTAGCACGCCAGTCTCGTAATATGCAATTCTCAGGTTCGATTCCAACCAGTGCCAGTGTTGAGATTTTTCTCCTCAAAACTTCCTGCTTTTCCCTCGGTGACCCTGGAGACATCGAGAGGCTTACGATGGGCCACGCTTGGTCATTGAGCCGTGGCCTCCTTGTGCGGGAGAGCCACACCCCGTGCACGTTAATGAACACGCTGGATGGCCTTGAAGGGAGGCTACCATCTGTCCAATCCCTCCCCCAACATTCTCTCAGCTTTTGGGGTCCTCGCCACCTGGCCGTTTAGCCCATTGTGTGGAAAAAAGTGGCACTCAGAGGTAAAACAACCTAATCCAACCTCTGAGTGAGCAATTTCAAATGTCGAGAGGTGGATTTAGAATATTGGAAACAGAAATATAGAAAAAAAAAGGGGCAATATTTTTTAAGCATAAATATCTGTATTTCTAATTATTATTGATGATTTCTGAAATTTTGGGTTTATCACCCCGTTTACTTTCGAAAACGAGTTAATAATTTCGCTTTGTCGTCTGTCCGTCTGTAGACATCGAACTTTTTTTTTTGCAGAGAAAAGGGAAAAATCCTTTTCCTCTTGGATAGGTATTGATGAAATGTTACGACGTGCACTTTCCGAATCGCTCTAAAGCTATAATTGCGCTCTCTAGCGGTGGAAAAAGTGGAAAATTCCAAACGAATACTGCAAACGATGTCTTTATGTCAGAAATTTGAAACTTTGGTGGTGGAATGTGAAGGTCACGAAGTTTCCGTTGCTAACAATGAGTTGGCCTCTTAGACCCAAAGGGGGTGAGAAAACACACTTTTTTAGTTTTAGCAGATAATTGTTTGTTTCTGAAGCTAAATGAAAAATTCTTTTATATGTTAGATAGGAACAATAAAATATTATTTTAAATCTTCCGAAAACTGTAACTGCGCCCTCTAACGGTGGAAAAAATGTTAAATTTTTAAACAAATATTGTAAACAACGCATTTAAACTAGAAATTTTAAATTTTGTTGGTGGAATGCGAACGCCATGAGGTTTCCATTCGCAACAATGAATTGAGCTCTTAGACCCAGGGGTGGATAGGAAATCGCAATTTTTTGTGTTTTAGCAGATAATTGTTTGTATTTAGAAATAAGTGGAAAAATCTTTTTAGGGTTAGAAAGGAATTGATAAACTCTTATGATTCGCCCTTTCGTAATCTTTCGAACACTACAATTGCGCTCTCTAACGGCGAAAAAGTTTGAAAATTCCAAAATTTCAAACGAATATTGCAATGATGTATGAATGATAGAAAGAGGAAATTTTGGTGGTGGAATGTGAACTTCATGAAGTTGCCATTGGAAACAATGAAATTGATAGAAAAACTCTTTTTGAATTTGATTGATACTAATGAAATATTATAATGCGCATTTTTTGAATACTTAGTAGTTTTAATTTATATATTTACAGATAAACTAATATGATAAGAACGTCAGAACTGTTATCAACTTTTATAATGTTATAGAATAGAAATGTGAAAAATCAGTGATAGATTTTAAGAGTGTTTAAGAGTTTTTAAACCCGGTTTTAAAATTTCCCCAAAAATCGAAAATCGAAAACAAAATAAACGGTTTTTTAGATTGATTTTTATCACGTTTCCCCCTTCTCTTTTGGGGGGAGAAAGAACGGGGGGTCATATTTTCGTATCCTACGACATTCCCCGCGTCAGTAGCTTTCATTCGACGTATCGCTTGTTACTTTCGGCCTTCGCGTTCTGGAGATATAACTTAAGAACAGTTTTCACATTTCCCCCTTTTTAGGTCGGAAGAAAGCACGGGGGTCAATTTTTTCCTAACCTATGACATTCCCCGCATCAGAAGCTTTCATTTGGCACATAGGTCATTAAGTTTCTCCATGGCGTTCGAAAGAGAATATGGTGGAACAAAGTTTTGCCAAATCCACAAATCGACCAACCGACAAATGTCAAAACCAGAAGAATAGCAAGATAGGTAAAAAAAGCGATCTCGAGCCGCGTGCAGTAGGAATCCACGACCTCATAAATATATAAAAGGATCCTTTACCTCTGAGCTGACGTCGGTCAAAAGATATTTTTTTCTTTTGACGTCTACGAAGCCTTGTTGCCATGTAGCCAATCAGTTGAAGCTCTAAATAACGTTACGACATTTAAAACATAGCCAACCACGTTTAATCAAAAGCAAGGATATGTTTCATAATTTTAAAGTATTACTTATTAACAGTTATAAAATCGCACTCTGTATATATAGAACCTTATTAAATCATTACAGAATTTTCCCATTATCCAAAAGAAAGCCAAATTAGAGATTCGATAATCTGAAGAATAAACTTTTCACGGTAATTTTAAATTGAAGATCAAGTGTGTCTAAATCTCAAATTTATCTCTAAAGCTATTCAAATGACAAGTATTTGTCGATCTGTTAACTAAAATAATTGTGTCTATTAAAGCTTTTCTGGGAATTTTCAAATTTAATATTAATTTTTAAGAAAATGTTTTTAAGGAGGAATGATGTTTCTGTTTTCAAATGTTCCAGGTGCCATAAAATATTTAAATAATAAACCAATGTTCCTGAATTTCAAGTCCTCAGTCTTTTCCAATTAAAATTTTTTAATTGGGGAAAGACTGAGGAAGGACTTCCCATTTTAAGGTAATGTTTGTATTGTATCGTATTCCTGAATTTCAAGATTTATTTATTGATTTTGATCTCTGAATGATTTCCCTTTCCCATTGGCACCAAAGTGGGAATTCTCTGAGGATTCGGTTCTCTATTGATCTCAATTATTAATCAAGAAATTCAAGATCTGAAGTTTTACGCTGAAGAAACATCGGCTGCAATCACAGAGGGAAAATTGTCTTTTTGGATTGAATAGGATTGTTTTACCTCTGAGCGGCACTTTTTTTTGCACACCATGGGCTAAATGGCCAGGCCACAAGGACCCCGAAGGCTCAGAGAAGGTTGGGGAAGGGGACCCACTGGAACAGCTGTTGGGAGACAGATGGTAGCCTCCCGTCAAGGCCATCCAGCGTGTTCTTTAACGTGCACAGGGTATGGCTCTCCCGCATACGGAGCCACGGCTTAACGTCCCATCCGACGGATGGCGGCCTTTCCAAGCCCATAGGTGTCCCCTACTGACCGTGGGCAGGGCGGGAAATTTTGCGGAGATAAATCTCAACGCTGACCCAGCTGGGACTCCAACCTGGGAACTACAGATTACGAGCCTGGCGCGCTACCGACTGAGCCACCCCCGCCCGAAAATTGTCTTTATCAGGCTCATTGAAGATAACAGTTCCTCTATACTTACGATTAATTTCGTCCTTACCTGGGATTTCTGGATATCAAATCATCAAATCTGTCTCTGAACAACCTGTATAATTATCGTGTATAATATTTGCATCTGAATGGGCTGCGCTTCAATATTTCTCGGTTGCCTCTCATTCAGTCATGCAAATGATCCAATTTTTGGAGTGCCTTGGAATGGCGCTCGTCGCTTCGCCAACAAAGTCTGCGGTAAAACATAGCAGCAAATATAATTACAACATCGTGTCTCGCTTATTAATTTAGGATTGGTCGTTACGTGTTCTCTCGGCCGATTGCCGTTGCCATTTTGGCTCCAATCTAGTCCATATCTGAACCGGAGTCGAAATTCGATGACCGTAACTAGATTATCGGCTGATGATTAAAATGATTCACGTGACTGGGCGAGATTGACTAACATAGAAAGAAAACTCACAAACAAATAAACGCACAGACAGATATAACTGACATCCAAATGAATAAACAAAGATACGTACTCAAATAGACAAACAAACAGACAAACACATAGAGACAGGCAGGCACAGAAACATACAGACGTAAGAGACAGATATACAGATAGACATACAAATAAATATAGAGGCATTTAAACAAACAGACATTTTAGCATGAACAGATATAGATAGACATGAAGCAAATGAACATATACAGACAAACAACTAGTCAGACACAGATATATAAAGATAAACAGCCAGAGAAACAGAAAAAGAGAAAAATCGTGAGAGGAACGAAAAGATAAGCATACAGATTGATAGGAGAACATTCAGACTGAATGAGAAACAGATAAGGAAATGGAGACAGACCCGATGCCAAAATGCCTTTTCGAATCATGGATGGTACTAACCTCTTGCACCTCTATGTGTGGGATGCAGACGTTCCCTTTGAAGGTGAGATGCGGCGAGGGGCTCTGGAGGGACGGACTGTTAGAGTCGTTGGTGACCTCGTCAGAGTGACCCGGAGAGTTGGTCGGAGATCGGAACATGCTCCCGCCGCCTCCGCCGCCGCTCACTGACCCGGAGACCGTAAGTGCTGCCATGTCACCGGAGTCACCTTCTTTGGGGATGCGGGTAGCGAAGTGACCCGATACAGAAAGGTCACTGGTCTTCGGGTTTTCCTCAAACTCGTAACAGTCTTGAGTGAGGCACCTGAAATTAAAAGAGAAGAAATCGTCACAAAATAAACGCTTCATTTTCTTCAAATTAAAAAAAAAAATTTGACACAGATCCTTTCTAAACATCAGGCGGATATGGCTCACTCGGTGGCGCGCCAAGCTTGTAATCTGCAGTTTCTGTGGTTCGAGTCCTTCCTGTGCCAGCTTTGAGATTTATCTCCGTTCTGCCCTCGACTGAGAAAGGGGACTCAAATGGACTTTGAAAGGAGACCATCAATCATCGGATGGAATGTTAAGCCGTGGTCCCGTGTGCGGGAAAGCATTTTCCTCTACACAATAAAGAACACGCTGGAAGGACCTTAACGGGAAAAGGGTGGAGGGAATCCATCTGTCTCCTGACAGCCGTCCAATCGCTCCCCCTTACCCTTAAATTCACTTAATTCTTATGATTGCCTTAACGGGAGAGGGGGTGGGGAAAATCCATCTGTCTGCTGACAACCGTCCAGTGGCTCCCCCTTATCCTTAAATTCACTTAATCCCTGTGATTACCTTAACGAGAAAAAGGGTGGGGAATCCATCTGTCTCCTGACAGCCGTCCAATGGCTCCCCCTTACCTTTAAATTCACTTAATCCTTGTGACTACCTTACCGTGAAAAAGGGTGGGGAATCCATCTGTCTCCTAACAGCCGTCCAATGGCTCTCCCTTACCCTTAAATTCACTTAATCTTTATGATTACCTTAATGGGAGAGGGGGTGGGGAAAATCCATCTTCCTGCTGACAACCGTCCAGTGGCTCCCCCTTATCCTTAAATTCACTTAATCCCTGTGATTACCTTAACGAGAAAAAGGGTGGGGAATCCATCTGTCTCCTGACAGCCGTCCAATGGCTCCCCCTTACCCTTAAATTCACTTAATCCTTATGATTACCATAACGGGAGAGGGGGTGGGGAAAATCCATCTGTCTGCTGACAACCGTCCAGTGGCTCCCCCTTATCCTTAAATTCACTTAATCCCTGTGATTACCTTAACGAGAAAAAGGGTGGGGAATCCATCTGTCTCCTGACAGCCATCCAATGGCTCCCCCTTACCCTTAACTTCACTTAATCCTTGTGATTACCTTAACGTTAAAAAGGGTGGGGAATCCATCTGTCTTCTGACAGCCGTCCAATGGATCCCCCTTACCCTTAAATTCACTTAATCCTTGTGATTACCTTAACGGGAAAAGGGGTGGGGGAAAATCCTCTGTCTCCTGACAGATGTCCACTGGCTCCCCCTTACCCTTAAATTCACTTAATCCATGTGATTACTTTAACGGGAAAATGGGTGGGTGAAATCAATCTGTTTCCTGACAGCCGTCCAGTGCCCCCCCCCCCCTTACACTTAAATTCACTTAATCCTAATAATTACCTTAACGGGAAAGGGGGTGGGGGAAATCCATCTGTCTCCTGACAGCCGTCCAGTGGCTCCCCCTTACCCTTAAATTCACTTAATCCTTCTGATTTCCTTAAAGGGAAAGGGCTGGGGAAACATCTGTTTCCTGACAGCCGTCAAGTAGCTCCCCCTTACCCTTAAATTCACTAAACCCTTGTGATAACCTTAACGGGAAAGGGGTAGGGGAAACCCATCGGTCTCCTGACAGCCGTCCAGTGGCTCCCCCTTACCCTTATATTCACTTAATCCTTGTGATTACCTTAACGGGAAAGGGGGGTTGGTGGGAAATCCATCTGTCTCCTGACAGCCGTCCAGTGGCTCCCCTTTACCCTTAAATTCACTTAATCCTTTTGATTAACTTAACGGGAAAGGGGTGGGGGGAAACATCTGTCTCATGACAGACTGCCAGTGGCTCCCCCTTACCCTTAAATTCACTAAACCTTGTGCCTTAACGGGAAAAAAATGGGGGAAATCCATCTGTCTCCAGACAGCTGCCCAGTGGCTCCCCCTTACCCTTAAATTCACTTAATCCTTGTGATTATCTTAAAGGGAAGGGGGGGGGATCCATCTGTCTCCTGACAGCCGTCCAGTGGCGCCCCCTTACACTTAAATTCACATAATCCTTCTGATTTACTTAACGGGAAAGGGGTGGGGTGGGAACATTTGTCTCCTGACAGCCGTCAAGTGGCTCCCCCTTACCCTTAAATTCACTAAACCTTTGTGATTCCCTTAACGGGAAAAGTGGTTTGGGAAATCCATCTGTCTCATGACAAACACCCAGTGTCTCCCCATTAGCTTTAAATTCACTTAATCCTTGTGATTACCTTAACGGGAAAGGGGTAGGGGAAACCCATCGGTCTCCTGACAGCCGTCCAGTGGCTCCCCCTTACCCTTAAATTCACTTAAGCCTTGTGATTACCTCAACAGTTAAGGGGTGGTGGAATCAATCTGTCTCCTGACAGCCGTCCAGTGGCTCCCCCTTACCCTTAAATTCACTTAATCTTTCTGATTACCTAAATGGGAAAAAGGGTGGGGAATCCATCTGTCTCCTGACAGCCGTCCAGTGGCTCCCCCCTTACCCTTATATTCACTTAATCCTTGTGATTACCTTAACGGGAAAGGGATGGGGAGGGGGGGGGGAAACAACTGTCTCCTGACAGCCGTCAAGTGGCTCCCTCTTACCCTTAAATTCACTAAACCTTTTGATTGCCTTAACGGGAAAGGGGTGGGGGAAATCCATCTGTCTCCTGACAGCCATCCGGTGGCTCCCCCTTAACCCTAAATTCACTTAATCTTTCTGATTACTTTAATGGGAAAAAGGGTGGGGAATCCATCTGTCTCCTGACAGCCGTCCAGTGTCACCCCTTTACCCTTAAATACATTTAATCCTTGTGATTACCTTAACGGGAAGGGGGAGGTAATCCATCTGTCTCCTGACAGCCGTCCAGTGGCTCCCCCTTATCCTTAAATTCACTTATCCTTGTGATTGCCTTAACGGGAAGGGGGAGGGAATCCATCTGTTTCCTGACAGCCGTCCAGTGGCTCCCCTTACCATAAATTCACTGAATCCTTTTGATTACCTTAACGGGAAAGGGGGGTTTGGGAAATCCATCTGTCTCATGACAGACGTCCAGTGTCTCCCCATTAGCTTTAAATTCACTTAATCGTTGTGAATTCCTTAACGGGAAAGGGGTGGGGGGGAACATCTGTCTCCTGACAGCCGTCAAGTGCCTAAACTTATCCTAAAATTCAGTAAACCCTTGTGATTACCTGAACGGGAAAGGGGTGGGGGGAAATACATCTGTCTCCTGAGAGCCGTCCAGTGGCTACCCCTTACGCTTAAATTCACTTAATCCTTGTGATTACCATAAAGGGAAAGGGGGGGAATCCATCTGTCTCCAGACAGCCGTCCAGTGGCCTCCCTTACACTTAAATTCACTTAATCCTTGTGATTATCTTAAAGGGAAGGGGGGGGGGGAATCCATCTGTCTCCTGACAGCTGTCCAGTTATCCTTTAATTTATCCTGTCCAGTTATCATGACAGCCGTCTAGTGGCGCTCCCTTACCCTTAAATTCACTTAATCCTTCTGATTTCTTTAACGGGAAAGGGCTGGGGGAAACATCTGTCTCCTGACAGCCGTCAAGTAGCTCCCCCTTACCCTTAAATTCACTAAACCCTTGTGATAACCTTAACGGGAAAGGGGTAGGGGAAACCCATCGGTCTCCTGACAGCCGTCCAAGTGGCTCCCCCTTACCCTTAAATTCACTTAATCCTTGTGATTAACTTAACGGGAAATGGGTGGGGGGAAACATCCGTCTCCTGACAGCCGTCAAGTGGCTCCCCCTTACCCTTAAATTCACTAAACCTTGTGATTGCCTTAACGGGAAAAAAGTGGGGGAAATCCATCTGTCTCCAGACAGCTGTCCAGTGGCTCCCTCTTACCCTTAAATTCACTTAATCCTTGTGATTATCTTAAAGGGAAGGGGGGGGGGGAATGCATCTGTCTCATGACAGCCGTCCAGAGGCTCCCCTTACCAGAAATTCACTTAATCCTTTTGATTACCTTAACGGGAAAGGGGGTTTGGGAAATCCACCTGTCTCATGACAGACTGCCAGTGGCTCCCCATTAGCTTTAAATTCACTTAAATTACTTGTGATTACCTTAAAGGGGTGGGGGAATCCATCTGTCTCCTGACAGCTGTCCAGTGGTTCCCCTTACCAAAAATTCACTTAATACCTTTGATTACTTTAACGGGAAAGGGGGTTGGTGAGATCCATCTGTCTCCTGACAGCCGTCCAGTGGCGCCCCCTTACACTTAAATTCACATAATTCTTCTGATTTACTTAACGGGAAAGGGGTGGGGGGGGGGAACATCTGTCTCCTGACAGCCATCCAGTGGCTTCCCCTTACCCTTAAATTCACTTAATCCTTGTGATTACGTTAAAGGGAAAGTTAAAAATCTTAGAAGGGGGAAAACCATCTGTCTCCTGGCAGCCATCCAGTGGCCCCCTTTCCATAAATTCGCTTAATCCCTTTGATTACCTTAACGGGAAAGGGGTGGGGAAAATCCATCTGTTTCGTGACAGCCGTCCAGCGGTTCCCCTTACCCTTAAATTCAATTAATCTTTGTGATTACCTTAAAGAGGGAGGGGATTCCATCTGTATCCTGACAGCCGTCCAGTGACTCCCCTTACCATAAACTCACGTAATCCTTTTGATTACCTTAACGGGAAAGGGGGTTTGGGGAATCCATCTGTCTCATGACAGACGTCCAGTGTCTCCCCCTTACCCTTAAATTCACTTAATCCTTGTGATTACCTTAAAGGGAAATGGGTGGGGGAAATCCATCTGTCTACTGGCAGCCGTCCAGTGGCTCCCCCTTACCCTTAAATTCACTTAATCCTTGTGATTACCTTAAAGAGAAGGGGGGAATCCATCTGTCTCCTGACAGCTGTCCAGTGGCTCCCCCTTACCCTTATATTCACTTAATCCTTGTGATTACCTTAACGGGTAAGGGGGTTTGGTGGGAAATACATCTGTCTCCTGACAGCCGTCCAGTGGCTCCCCCTTACCCTTAAATTCACTTAATCCTTGTGATTACCTTAAAGGGAAATGGGTGGGGGATATCCATCTGTCTACTGGCAGCCGTCCAGTGGCTCCCCCTTACCCTTAAATTCACTTAATCCTTGTGATTACCTTAAAGAGAAGGGGGGAATCCATCTGTCTCCTGACAGCTGTCCAGTGGCTCCCCCTTACCCTTATATTCACTTAATCCTTGTGATTACCTTAACGGGTAAGGGGGTTTGGTGGGAAATACATCTGTCTCCTGACAGCCGTCCAGTGGCTCCCCCTTACCCTTAAATTCACTTAATCCTTGTGATTACCTTAAAGTGAAAGGAGTGGGGGAAATCCATTTGTTTCCTAATAGCCGTCCAGTGATTCGCCCTTACCCTTAAATTCACTTAATCCTTGTGATTACCTTAAAGTGAAAGTGGTGGGGAAATCCATCTGTCTCCTGACAGCCGTTCAGTGGCCCCCCCTTACCCTTAAATTCACTTAATCCTTATGATTACCTTAACGGGAAAGGTTGCGTGGGAAATCATTCTGTCTCCTGACAGCCGTCCAGTTGCTTCCCCTTACGCTTAAATTCATTTAATCCTTGTGATTACCTTAAAGGGAAGGGGGAGGGGGAATCCATCTGTCTCCAGACAGCCGTCCAGTGGCTCCCCTTACCATAAATTCACTTAAGCCTTTTGATTACCTTAACGGGAAAGGGGGTTTGGGAAATCCATCTGTCTCATGACAGACTGCCAGTGGCTCCCCTTTAGCTTTAAATTCACTTAATCCTTGTGATTACCTTAACGGGAAAGGGGGTGGGGGAATCCATCTGTCTCCTGACAGCCGTTCAGTGGCTCCCCTTACCATAAATTCACTTAATCCTTTTGATTACCTTACCGGGAAAGGGGGTTTGGTAAATCCATCTGTCTTATGACAGACGTCCAGTGGCCCCCCATTAGCTTTAAATTAACTTAATCCTTGTGATTACCTTAATGGAAACGGAGGGGGGGGGGTATCCATCTGTCTCCTGACAGCCATCCGGTGGCTCCCCTTACCCCTAAATTCACTTAATCTTTCTGATTACCTTAATGGGAAAAAGGGTGGGATATCCATCTGTCTCCTGACAGCCATCCAGTGTTTCCCCCTTACCCTTAAATTCACTTAATCCTTGCGATTACTTTAACGGGAAAGGGGTAGGGGGAAATCCACCTGTCTCAATATAGCCGTCCAGTTGCTCCCCCTTATCCTTAAATTCACTTAATCCTTGTGATTGCCTTAACGGGAAAAAAAAAAAATAAATACCCCCTCAAGCAGCTGCTTGCCACAGAGGTCTGACAGGAGCCTGTCAGTTTATATGCCACAGTAGGGAGATCTGAGAGGATGGCAGGACCTCAGCAGAAAAACGACAGGGGTGGGGGAAATCCATCTGTCTTCTGACAGCCGTCCAGTGGCTCCCCCTTACCCTTAAATTCACTTAATACTTGTGATTACCTTAACGGGAAGGGGTGGGGGGGAATCCATCTGTCTCCTGACAGCCATCCGGTGGCTCCCCCTTACCCCTAAATTTACTTAATCTTTCTGATTACCATAATGGGAAAAAGGGTGGGATATCCATCTGTCTCCTGACAGCCATCCAGTGTTTCCCCCTTACCCTTAAATTCACTTAATCCTTGTGATTACTTTAACGGGAAAGGGGTGGGGGAAATCCACCTGTCTCATGATAGCCGTCCAGTTGCTCCCCCTTACCCTTAAATTCACTAAACCCTTGTGATTACCTTAACGGGAAAGGGGGGTTGGTGGGAAATCCATCTGTTTTCTGACAGCCGTCCAGTGTCTCCCCTTACCATAAATTCGCTTAATCCTTTTGATTACCTTAATGGGAAAGGGGTGGAGAAAATCTATGTGTCTCCTGACAGCCGTCCAGTGGCTCCCCCTTATCCTTAAATTCACTTAATCCTTGTGATTACCTTAAAGGGAAAGGGGTGGGGGAAAACCATCTGTCTCCTGACAACCGTCCAGTGGCTCCCCTTACCATAAATTCGCTTAATCCCTTTGATTACCTTAACGAGAAAGGGGTGGGGAATATCCATCTGTCTCATGACAGACGTCCAGTGTCTCCCCATTAGCTTTAAATTCACTTAATCCTTGTGATTAGCTTAATTGGAAAGTGGGGGGAATCCATTTGTGTCATGACAGCTGTCCAGTGGCTCCCCCTTACCCTTAAATAAACTTAGTCCTTGTGATTACCTTAACGGGGGAGGGGTGTGGGGAAATCCATCTGTCTCTTGACAGCCGTCCAGTGGCTCCCCCTTACGTTTAAATTAACTTAATCCATGTGATTACCTTTATGGAAACGGGGGGGGGGAATCCATCTGTCTCCTGACAGCCATTCGGTGGCTCCCCCTTACCCCTAAATTCACTTAATCTCTCTGATTACCTTAATGGGAAAAAGGATGGGATATCCATCTGTCTCCTGAGAGCCGTCCAGTAGCTCCCCCTTACCCTTAAATTCACTTAATCCTTGTGATTACCTTAACGAGATGGGGGGGGGGGGATCCATCTGTCTCATGACAGCCGTCCAGTGGCTCCCCCTTACCTTTAAATTCCCTTAATCCTTGTGGTGAGCTTAACGGGAAAGGTGGCGTGAGAAATCATTCTGTCTCCTGACAACCGTACAGTGGCTCCCCCTTACCTTTAAATCCACTTTATCCTTGTGATTAACGGGATAGGGGGTGGGGGAAATCCATCTGTCTCCTGACAGCCGTCAAGTGGCTCCACTTACCTTTAAATTCACTTAATCCTTCTGATTACCTTAACGGGAAAGGGGTGGGGGAATCCATCTGTCTGCTGACAACCGTCCAGTGGCTCCCCCTTATCCTTAATTTCACTTAATCCTTGAGATTACCTTAACGCGAAAAAAAGTGTGTGTGTGTGTGTGTGGGGGGGGGGAAATCCATCTGTCTCCTGACAGCCGTCCAGTGGCGCCCCCTTACCCTTAAATACCCTTAATCCTTGTGATTACTTTAACGGGAAAGGGGTGGGGGGAAATCCATCTGTCTCATGACAGCCGTTCAGTGGCGCCCCCTTACCCTTAAATTCACTTAATCCTTGTGATTGCTTTAACGGGAAAGGGGTGGGGGGGGGAAATCCATATGTCTCCTGACATCCGTCTAGTTGCTCCCCCTTACCCTTAAATTCACTTAATCCTTGTGAGCTGTCCATTTAGCCCCTTGGGTCTGGGCGGGGGTGTCTCAGCGCGGTCTCGCGCCAGTCTCGTAATTTACAGTTCCCAGGATCGAGTCGCAGCTGGGTCAGCGTTGAGATTTATCTCCGCAAAATTACCACGGTCAGTAGGGGAGACCGATGGGCTTGAAAAGGCCGCCGTCCGTTGGATGAGACGTTAAGCCGTGGCCCCGTGTGCTGGAGAGCCATGCCCTGTGCACACTAAAGAACACGCTGGATGACCTGGACGGGAGGCTACCATCTGTCTCCCAACACCTGTTCCAGTGGGTCCCCTCCCCCAACCTTCTCTGAGCCTTCGGGGTCCATGTAACCTGGCCATTTAGCCCATGCTGTGCAAAAAAAGTGCCGCTCAGAGGTAAAACAACCCAACCGTTGGGTGTCAAAAAAAAAAGAAAAAGAAAAGTTGTTTCTTGGAGGTATTATGAAATAAACTCGACCTAAAACAATCCTATGCCTGCACCTTCGTATAAATCCTATCCTTTTGAATGCCTTGGGGTGAAGAATATTTCTAAAGATGACATATTTTGAAATGAACTGAAACAAGACAGACGCGCTTCAGGAAAAAAAGAAATATGTGTTTATCAGAGGATTTTTTTACAGCTAAGAGATGCTTCCAAAAGTAAAAAGCAAAACTCCTCCTCTTAACATCAATGGAAGAACGCCTTCCGCTTCAGTAACTGTAAGGATCGAATATCTGGCATCAGGATACGACAAGAGACGGGGCTCGGGAAATGACGTCACCTTTCGCTGGCAAGAATGCTGAGCGGAATCTGACACCGCTATTCTTGAAATCTTCTGAATACTTAAGGAGCTCGTATTGGCTGATGGAGAGGGAACAATGTCACCTTTTAGTAACCATGGCAACGGATAAACTCTTTATCTGGAAACTGAAGATGGCTCTGTCATCCTCAATGTCGAAATGTGCTCGAGAACGATTCATTGTTGGAAGGGGCCTCATTTTCAATAAATAATTCCCACTGGAAAAAAGAACTTGTAGGTTTTTTTGACATTGATGCAGAAATTTCTGTAACGCAAACTTAGTTTCTCTTATGAGTAGTACTTTTTTCATAAAAATCTGCTTTATCCACACACCCATAAAGACAGACAGACAAACTCACCCACATTAATTCACCACATCATTGCCACCACAGACAAACGATATCTTTAACGAAAAGGAAGTCCAACCAGTAACGGAGGCAAAAAAAGTTATAAACCATTTAAAAACTTTTTTTTAAAGATATCTAAAACAGAGGGAAAATTTTTACACCGCAATGGATATCCAGAAGGTGGTTCTGGGCTTGACCAAAACTGAGTGAATCCTGTTAATTCGTAAAAATATAGTAATAAATTGGAGGATGTTTTTAGTCTGGATGGTTTACCTCTAAGCGGCACTTTTTGCACACAATGGGCTAAATGGCCAGGTCACAAAGACCCCGAAGGCTCAGAGAAGATTGATATTTCTCAAATTTCCCCTTAAAGCACTCAATGGGTTAAAAGTCTCATTATTTGCCTTAGTTCCTTCAAAATAATTGGCTAACGTGCAATGCTTCTTCGTTGACATTTGTAAGCTGGCACTTTCTAAATTTTTTTGTTTCGGTTATGTTGTTTTCCAGTGTTGATATGCAAACATCTTTATTCTTCCCCAATGCTGATACTAAGCTGTCCCATGGCCGAGTGGTTAGCGTGTTTGGCTACTGAT
Source organism: Ryuthela nishihirai (assembly GCA_038380435.1). Taxonomy (NCBI): domain Eukaryota; kingdom Metazoa; phylum Arthropoda; class Arachnida; order Araneae; family Heptathelidae; genus Ryuthela; species Ryuthela nishihirai. The sequence continues at coordinate 37,069,891 of JAWZYU010000031.1, forward strand.
CTAAGGACCTGGGTTTGAGCCCCAGATAAGGCATGGATGTTTGTGTCTTTTTTTCTGCTGAGGTCCCTGCCATCCTACAGACCTTCTGCTATGGTGTATACTCTGACAGGCTCCTGTCAGACATCTGTGGCAAGCAGCTGCTTGAAGGGGGATTTATTTTTATTTATTTAATGTTGATACTGTTGAAGAAGACAAAGAAAACTTTTTACACTCCAATGTTTTTTGCACCATGTTCAGACTTCACAAATAATTTCGAATTTTTCGAGAATTGAGAGACACTTTTAGTAGACATGTTTCCAATGGAAGGGTTCGTTTCTAACTGATTTTACAGTTAACGATGTTTGAGTCAAGGGTGGGAGCAGGGCTGGAAGTTATGGGTAGGTAGAGTAGTGATAGTCCCTAAGGACAGGTAGGTCATAAACCGGCCGTAATCCGATGTGGGTGATCATAAAAGCTAAGTCATCCATTTCATTTTGTCTATCCGTGTAGTACGCTTGTTATAAAAGTGAGCAGTTGTATGGGAATACGCATAAATTATGGTCTTTTTTGCTCATTACCTCCGTGATCTCATTATTTCCGTGCTCGTTACAACCTAGTTCAACTGTATTTTAAAATGGACCAGAGGTTCTAGTTTGACTTACTGTTGACTAAAGTGGGAATTTTGCAACTTTTCGCTCTCTACGGAGTGTATTTCACTTCATTCAGATTCACATATAAACAGTTCGATGAGACGGAGCTTTTTTTCCTTTGTGAGCAGTGATTTTGTGCACACGTTGAGCTAATGAGTCAAGTCACAAGGACCCCAAGGGCGCAGAGGAAAGGGACTCACTGTTAGTAGACACCCGTCAAAGCCATCAGCGTGTTTTTTTAATGTGCACAGCTTATGGCTCTGTGTCCAGCACGCGGCTTCACGTACAGTCGCTCAAAAAATCATCCGAACATTATGGTTGATTACAGAATTCAGAAAAAAATATCTGGCAACGATTCGAAGGTTGCCAGATCACTGCCAGAAAAAAGAATCGTTGTCAGATATTTTTTTCTGAATTCTGTAATCAACTATAATGTTCGGATGATTTTTCGAGCGACTGTTCCTCCGTTGGACGGCGATCTTTGCAAGCTCATCGGCGTCCGCTTCCTCACCGACGCTGTCCTAATTGGAACTCGAAACCTGCAGAGCTGAAGATCGCGAGAATGGCGCGCGCGCGCTGCTGATTGAACTTGCCCTATTGAGACAGGCCGACAAACGGACAATAGTTAGCAGCAATAATAGAACGCTAAAAAAATTCCCTTGTATGCTCTGTTAGGAAACAATCTTTAGATTCAGGACAGCTCTGACATGTGTTTTAGAGACAAGGCTCTGAACCTCCGAGACATTTAAAGAGTTTGCACGCAACAATGCAATCGCAACAATACCTCGAGAATTCGTTTGGGGAGATTGTTGAACGCTCTTTCCGTTTCAGCGCCACACGAACTGCATTGTCAGCTTTCGCAACAGGCAGAATTTCAATGTTGGAGAAGATCCCATTGCTTCATAGACCATTGCGTCATTCGGAAGCAGAAATCGTTCTTTGTCGTTTTTGTTGCCCATTCTTTGAAAGACTGAAACTTGGGTTGGGTTGCTTTACCTCTGAGCGGCACTTTTGTGCACACCATGGGCTAAATGGCCAGGCCACATGGACCCCGAAGGCTCAGAGAAGGTTGGGGGAGGGGACCCACTGGAACAGCTGTTGGGAGACAGATGGTAGCCTCCCGTCAAGGCCATCCAGCGTGTTCTTTAACGTGCACAGGGTATGGCTCTCTCGCACACGGGGCCACGGCTTAACGTCCCATCCGACGGACGGCGGCCTTTCCAAGCCCATCGGTGTCCCCTACTGACCGTGGGCAGGGCGGGGAATTTTTGCGGAGATAAATCTCAACGCTGACCCAGCTGGGACTCGAACCTGGGAACTACAGATTACCAGCCTGGCGCGCTACCGACTGAGCCACCCCCGCCCCGACTGAAACTTGGCAAAGTTCGTGTTTGAGATATGTAAAGGGCAGAGTTTTCGAATGTTTGTAAAAAAAGCTGAAAAATAACATGTTATATATATATGATTTTGAAAAAAAAAGTACGAAATCCTAAAGCTCACGTATAGCCCCCCCCCCCCCCCCCAACAATTTGTTTACTGAGGCTGCGTTACGTGATAAAACTCCAGTATACGCATGTCAGAGGAAGTTACGTATGAAGATATTAAACAGGACAGAGTTCAAACCCCTCCCCCCTCTTAAACGTAGGCTCATCAGTTTCACTTTTCAAACGAAACTCTATCGCTCATTTTTAATTATTCTCTTTTTTTTTCTGTCCATTTATTATTTCTGATGTTTAGGTCTCCCACAACTTCTGAACTCGAAACTAAAATAATGGGATCCATTTTGTTCCCGAAATGATATCCCCCCTCACCACTTCCCCCACTGACTCGTCATATATATTTCCCACAACAAACAGAGATTGATCCTTTTTTGTTTTTGCTTTCATAAAACTAAAAGGACCTGTTTGCCCTTCAGGAATTTCTTTTCCATTTCTCTTTGTCCCATTACGCCTTTCAACTCCGCCGAAAAACAAGAAGAAATAGTTCCCCGGAGCTATGCCCACTGAAATCGGCTATTCAATAAATGAAATGAGAAAAAAAATATATATAGGAAACAATAAAACAAAAGGAAATCGATGATTTCTTTTTAAGAAATCTCGTTTTATTGGTTGTCATGGCTACATTTTGTTTCTTCAACTGAGAGACTGGTTTTGATTTTTATCTTTTTTTTTTCTTTTGACGTTCAGTTGTTTCTTTTCAATTGTTTTTTTTCCTTCTTTTCTCTGCTGCTGGTTCCGCGTTCGATTTTGTATCTCTCGGTGGAGTTGTCAATTTCGTGGGAGGGGGGGGGAGCAACAGATGAGGACAGTTTTTGAAACGATGAATTCTCTTTGCAAAGAAAAAAAAAAGAGAGACTTCTTCGCTGCGGTGATGATCGTGATGAGGTTGACGAACGAAATGCTCGACGATGATGAAGATGATAAGCCAGGTGAGGCATTACGGCTGCGAAGAAGTCGTTTCCTTCACAGAGATAAAAAAAAAAGAAATCTGCTCATCTTCCTCTTCCTGTGACTTTGATTTTCTTTCCGCAATGGGAAAAGCGACTTTATGGTTCTTGACGTCAAAAGTGGGTTGCTCTCCTTTTGTTATTCAGAGGTGGGAGTCCAAAAATTGGTTTCTATTTTTTCGTTATTTAGGGGCATGAGAGCAAAATGTGCTGCGCTCCTTTTATTGCTCAGAGAAAGGTTATTACCTAGATATGGAGTTACAAAAGGAAGGTTTATTATTTAGAAGAGATGATGTCGCAAAGGGAAGTTGCTCTCATTTTATCAGCGGAGGAGGTATAGAAGTGGGTTTTCCAGTGCGACACTGACATCATCATCATCTCCTTGCATTTGCCAGTTGCTGGAGGAACTACATTTGGATTCTTAAAAATTTCTTTAAAAATTCTGTAGCTCATAATGAAGTGTTCCATGGGTAAATGAAATTAATTCTCGTGCTGTGCTACCCTAGAGAAATGAATACGAAAACCCTCAAGTCTCCTCCCCCCCCCCTCAAAAGAAAAATGTTTTGAAAGGGCATTTGGTACGAAGAAAGATCTCCATTGAAAATTGTTGTGGAATTTAGTGGAAAAGAGAAGTCGTCACCATTTGCTTCCGATCAGCTAACAACTCGTGTCCTCTCCGCTCTCATCCCCCACCCTGCACAATCTCTTCCTCATCTTCTTGCTCTTCTCTCTCAGCTCATCTCCATTCTTTCCCACAAACATTTCACAACAAATATCAGCAATTTTTTTTCTCTTCACTTTTCTGTTTGTTACGTCATCCTCTCGCGCAGTGTCGTGGTGATTGTGGAAGGAGATTCCCTCCCCCCCTATCACCCATTGTGAAGGGAGTGCCTCCCCTCCCTCCGTGTCCCACCGCACGCCTTGAAAACGCCTTCAAAGTGTTGGCCATTTCAGAAGCATTGAATGGCGAATGGAGGAAGCGGGAGGGGGGGGGGAGAGACGAAATGCACGTTTTATGATCCCATCAAACGAGGACAAATAAAAGGAGATCGAATTTCATTCTTAGTCTCGTGTTATTGAAAAATTCTTCCGTTGCCAGAGGAAAAAGGAATTAGTTTTTTTCGCTCTTTCTTCTGGGCGATTATTTTCATCGCCATCGATCTCGTAGATAGAATTCCTGACGCAAATCCTGATGTCCCCCCCACATTCACTCCCCCCTCCAACATTTTTGTTCCCCTACTTCTGGATCTCTTTTCCATCTCGTGATTTGAAAAAGAAAAAGGTTTATTTTAAATTTCCTCCTTTTCAACACAACTACTAATGAAACCTTCGACGTTAAGCCACTAGACAACTGAAATGCAAATTCCGTGAATTCTCCGAAACCTTTTCAATTGAAAAAAGATTCCGCTAATAAAACATTTCCCATAAATTTATTCATTTCTTTTCAGTCCCCATACGGGAACTCTTAACTGCAAAACTTTTTTTGAATTAATTTAAAACTATTAAATAAAATACAATTTTAAATTATTTTAAATTATTTTACATATGAGAATATATGCAACGTAGCTACTACTAATACTAAAAAATTTTATTTTGTATTTACTAATAATTTTTACATAATTTCCCGCATCTTCATTATTTCTAATTTTTTTTTCGCAAAAGATATTTACTTAAACCTAAATGACAATAATCTCGTGCTCCAAGCATTGTCAGTCTAGCTCTATAACAAAATATTTAATATCGATTTTGAACAATATCTGATCAATATTTGAAAAGTTAAAGAAGATGAAATATTAAATTATTTTTTCAAAATTGAATTAAAGTTAAAAATTTAAAGAAAGGTTTCAAACCATGAATATTTTAACACTCTGGGAGCTGAAAGGTTTGCTAATTATGATTAAAGTGACTTTGTCATAAATTCCTGTTCCTATTTTAGTAACCAGTTTGCTTCGCTACTGATTAAAGGGATCTGGGTTCGAGCCCCGGGTAAGTCATGGATGTTTGTGTTATCTTTCTGCTGAGGTCCCCCCCCCCAATACTCACACAATATGGCGAATAGACTGTCAGGGTCCTGTCAGACCTCTGTGGCAAGCAGCTGCTTTAGAGTATATTTATTTATTTTCATTTGCTACAACATTTGTTATTTATATTCGAAATGATTTTTGATGTAAACTACTCTGAATGGGAATTCTGCTGTTGAAATTTATTTTTTTTTATAATTTCTCTAACTGTTAAAATGCTGAGCGAATGTTGTCGGAAAATGAATATTCAATTACATTAAACTCAGATCTAACAATCTATATACAAATAATAATAATAATAAATACCCCCTCAAGCAGCTGCTTGCCACAGAGGTCTGACAGGAGCCTGTCAGTTTATATGCCAGAGTAGAAGGTCTGTGAGGATGGCAGGACCTCAGCAGAAAAAACGACACGAACATCCATGCCTTAACTCCGAGGCTCGAACCCAGGTCCCTAACAAATGCAAAAAAACATGTTACTTTGAAAAGTAATTCCTTGTCGTTACGATTTTAAAGTTTTTTTCTTCGCTATGATGATCAGTTTATTTTGAAGTCTGAAATGTAATCGTCGTTCATAATCAGATTCTTCTGCAGACGTTCACTCCATCAACATTTTAAAGCTTGCAAAAAAGAAATTTTATATTTACGGCTGCTCTAATGTCAATTGCAGATAATTTCCCTGGAGAAAATGGCAATTAAAATTCTGATCAAGTTGTGATTGCTTTTATTTTTCTGTTTCCATTTTCGAGTAGGATGCTGAAACCATGGTAACGGCTATCCTCTCTTGTTGCTATGCTACCACTAGACCTGACTGACGTGTATCGGATCGAGTTCAGTTCACTGATATCCCTCGACACAGATAAACCGACAAAACAACAACGGTTTTATTTTGAAGTACGAGGAAGAGCTGGCAACAAATAAATTTTAATCTCAAGAATCGAGAACTTTTTTGCTTTACACGGAGAAAAATAATGAAAACATTTCCCGTGCGATTTGCAATCACTCTAATTGCGCGAGCAAGTTTTCCTTTTTCGCCGTCTTCTACCCCCCGGGCTGTGATTGGTCCCGAAAAGGGTGCTGTTGTGACGTCAGAGATGATACCAGCATGATTTCTAACAAAGAAAGAAGTAGACGAGAGGCGGGGGGGATGGAAGATAAAAGCATCCCAGAGAAAGAAAGATGTAAATAAGAGCTGGTCGAGACATTCCTCACCAGTGATCTATCTCTAAGCCCCCCCCCCCTCCCTCCAACTCTACCACCCCTATCACACACTCCGTGCACGTGGCCCCTTTATCTCGTTTCTGTAGCAACCTATATTGAATTTTCTCCGTCTCTCCCCCCCCCCCGCTTTTGAAAGAGAGATTTGGTCGTCTGGCCTCTTCGCGACAATCCGTTACCTGTTGCGATGAACGCACCACATGGCGGCATCCTCTTTTTGCGGAGGAGAGGGGGAGGAAGAGGAGGAGGACTGGCAGCGTGCGCTCAACTTCCGCAGGTGGAGGAAGAAACGCTGATTACATCGGATGAAATACATGCTGTGAACTTTTGGAGGAAGGCAGGTTGGAATTTATATATTTTTGTTTTCTATGGGGAATAGCAGGATCGTTTGATCTTACTCCCTGGGTGAGATTGCATTCAATTATTTAAAATGTTGGATCATCGAACGCTTTACGTGTAGAATATGAACCCTAATCAAACATCAAATTCAAAGCATTAATGTAGCACGAATCATGAATTGTAGGTATTATTGTCATTGAAATATCACTGTAACTTCAACTTATACTAACCAAACATGAAGCAATAAATAATCCAGCACGAACGTTACACGGGGTATACTACAATACAGGGTGAAATGGATGGATACACACTCTTTCGGATATCGCAAGAAAATCATATTTATTTAAATTTTATTGACATTAAATCCTGCTCTTGTTGTAAAACATTCTATAAGATTTTTCAATCATTAATGACACTTTGGTTTGGTTGGAAGCAAAGCATTTGAGGGTCACATAGTTTCGAATGAAACAATTTTAGTGTCCTCGACTCTTTCCGATGGCCACCAGCAGACTCTTTCTTCTCATGGCCACCAGCAGACTCTTTCTTCTCATGGCCACCAGCAGACTCTTTCCTCTCATGGCCACCATCAGACTCTTTCTTCTCATGGCCACCAACAGACTCTTTCCTCTCATGGCCACCAGCAGAATCTTTCCTCTCATGGCCACCAGCAGACTTTTTCCTCTCATGGCCACCAGCAGACTCTTTCCTCTCATGGCCACCAGCAGACTCTTTCTTCTCATGGCAACAAGCAGACTCTTCCTTCTCATGGCCACCAGCAGACTCTTTCGTCTCATGGCCACCAGCAGACTCATTCTTCTCATGGCCACCAGCAGACTCTTTCTTCTCATGGCCGCCAGCAGACTCTTTCCTCTCATGGCCACCATCAGACTCTTTCTTCTCATGGCCACCAACAGACTCTTTCCTCTCATGGCCACCAGCAGAATCTTTCCTCTCATGGCCACCAGCAGACTTTTTCCTCTCATGGCCACCAGCAGACTCTTTCCTCTCATGGCCACCAGCAGACTCTTTCTTCTCATGGCAACAAGCAGACTCTTCCTTCTCATGGCCACCAGCAGACTCTTTCGTCTCATGGCCACCAGCAGACTCTTTCTTCTCATGGCCACCAGCAGACTCTTTCTTCTCATGGCCACCAGCAGACTCTTTCCTCTCATGGCCACCAACAGACTCTTTCCTCTCATGGCCATCAGCAGACTCTTTCCTCTCATGGCCACCAGCAGACTCTTTCCTCTCATGGCCACCAGCAGACTCTTTCCTCTCATGGCCACCAGCAGACTTTTTCCTCTCATGGCCACCAGCAGACTCTTTCCTCTCATGACCACCAGCAGACTCCTCTCACGGCCATCAGTAGACCCTGATACATCGGTTTAAAGTTCTTTATTTAGAAATTACGACAAAACTTAGATTTTTGGAAGACACAATAATCTCGGTGCAGCGGTGAACGAGTCAGACTGAAAATAATCAGAAAAAAATTTGAACTAGACCACCTTTAGTGGATTGGATCCTGAATCGCATTTACCCTTTAAGAAAGATGGCTTAGATATACAGGTGAATGGAGGAATAAAAATAATTTTATTCTCCAAGCATTAAATTATATATTTAATTACAATGCAAACAACCGAAAAGAATTAGTTTAGTTTGTTATAGTTAATAGCGATACCATAGTTTTGGTCTGGAGCTCGAGAGAAGAGACTCGTGATGCGTCGATGCTAAGAGATGAAGTTTTGGTTTTTCCTTTGAAACCGATTCCGTGGGTTTGCCATTTGCAATCCATAAAACATCGTTCATAAAATAAACATAAAAAATTAGAGTACAATGCCACATAGAAGCTAATGATTGTATATGGGTGAACCATAATAGTAGCCATCGTACAATTAGTAATCCTAAACGAGTACGTTGCCACTGAAAGGATTGGCACGTGCAGAAAGTGCGACTCTGCGATCTATTCGAAGTGCCTTTGCCGGAAGTGTTGCCCCCCCCCCCCCTGAACAGGATGCAGGAAGCAAATCGGAGTCAATCTCAGAGATGGAAGCAGTTGGCATTTGAACCCAGTTAACGGATTTCGTCGCTCGCCTGGTGACAGTCAAAAGAAAAAGGGAACAGAAAGATTCCCTCCCTCCACTTCTCTTTCCTCTGCAATCTACGAATTCTCTTCATTTCTGCTAGACAAGATTATATTACTTGGGATTTAATTTTGAACAGAATTCGATACAATCCAGAAAAATCATCACAGTCATCAAAACGCAAAAGATCTTCGTCACATGATCATCATCGACATCGGCTATTACCATTGGTTGTCATTATCATGAACCGTCAGCAATCGCCATCCCTACCTTACTGTGAATGCAAGATCATCGCCACTGATATCAGCTCTGCTCTTTCATGATCTCTGGTTCCATCATCGCGACATTAAGATGTTCAAAAAGATGGAAGGCAAGCGATATTAAATTTTGATTTTTTTCTATTCTCTTCTTCCCTTCGGCATGTCGTCCGACCTTCATTTCGCATTCCTATAGAGCCCGAAATGACGTCATTTTCGTTCCCGACACGTCGGCAGTTCATCCCTTCCCTGCGGACGCGATCCCATATCATACAGTTGCAGGGAGTGGGGGGGTGGGAGTAAGTGGACGAGAACTGACGTCATCGCGCGTGGTGATCGTTTTAGCCCCTGCAATTTCCGTTTATCGCAGATAAAGTTTTTGGGCGTTGAGCGTAAAATTTCTCTCTCGCGTCGTAAAAGAAGTGGAAAAATCTGTCTCGAGAAGTCTCAACAAGGATCCACGCGCAACTAAAAGGTGTTTTTCTTGCCTTTTCCGAGACGGGTGGCGGGGGGAGGGGGGGGGGAGGAGACGGTGAGACAGCAGACGATTTAGACTGCGCTGAATCTGCTGCTGGTTATCGCCGAGAGCTTCCATAACTGTCGTCCGATGGTGATGGCGTCCATTCGCTGCGCGTGCCACAGCAAAGTTGATGACGTAGAGGGTGAAGATTCTCGATTCGGAGATTGATCCACGCTGAGACGACCACCTCTCATAACAATTCCTCCCTTCATAAAAAAAAAAATGTAAATTGATCTAAACCTTGAGAGAAAATATGTTTTCTTTTCATCATAATTTTGAGCAGACGACAGCAATATAGAGGCGATTCACTCAGTTATCGTATGTAGCATATTTCATTGAGTTTTTGCTTCTGAATTTATGAGATTTGTTCCTGAAACGCAAAATGTCTGAATCAATAACTTTTTAGAAGCTTTCTTTTATAAAGAGCGTCACGAGTTGTGCCCTTTATAGTGTTGTGGGCAAAACATATAAATCCGAATCACGGATGACTTGACGACAATGTAGGCGGCGCATATTGCTGAAATTCGTCTTCCGCTGGGGAATGCTCTCAGAGATAACGGTTCAGACTTTGAATTCCTTTTTTTGTTGAAATCGTTGGATAGAATCATTATATCGAAGAGTCTTATGTGTAGCCTCATTGTTTTCAGATATTTCAATTGCCAAATTTCGTAGTTGCATTTCCAAATTCTTAAATATGCCATCGAAATAATTCGTTTCGGATCTATTGCGAGGAATATTCCGGATTGAAGCAATTAAAATTAACCTGCAAGTAAATTGTTATGAGACTTAAGTGACTTCAAATATTAATTTCACCCAGCCCCTACAGACTTCTCAGTTAAAGACCGATCTCATATTTTAAGCATTAATGCAGTGAGCAGGAGAGAGATTTTTCGCAAGTGTTCCGAAAAAAGCCTCATTTTCTACCCCAGAAAGGCTTTAAATTTCACGTATGTTTTGTAAAATAATAAAATCCAGTTAAAAAAATTATTTCCCATACAAGAACCTTCCTTTCCATCTGATCCTACATTTCAACCGATTCTAGTCTTCCCTTCCTTCCCTCTTTCTCTAGTTGAATATTCCAATCGATCCTTCTCCTCCACCTGATCCTTTCACTTTCCTTCTAACTTATCCTCCCTTTTGCTTCCAATCAATCCTTCCTTTCAACCAAATTTTAACTTTCATTTTACTCGATCCTTCCCTTTCCCTGCATCCGACTCCTTCCTACCTTTTTCCCAATCGTTTTTTCTTTTCGCCCAATTTTTCCCTTATTTTTTACGTTATCCTTCCCTTCCAACTGTCCTTTTTTCTTTCACTTGATCATACTCCTTCTCCTTATCCTGTTTTCCTTTCCTTGGATCCTTGTCTTCCATATTATACTTTTTCTTTTCCTTCTACCTTATCCTTCATTTCGTTTCAATCAACTTTTTCTTACATCCGACTCTTTCTTTCCTTTCTACTCGATCTCTTTTCTTTCACTCAAACATTTTCCCCACCCGTTTTTTACCCTTTGTTTCAATAATCTTTCCCTTCCACTTGTTATTCTTTTTTTTTTTTCAATTGATCTTCTTTTCCTTTCCTTTCCTTAGGTCATTTTCTTCCGCCTTATCCTTCCTTTCATTAGATCCTTTTCTTACGCCTTATCCTTCCTTTCATTAGATTCTTTTCTTCCGCCTTATCCTTCCTTTCATTAGATCCCTTTCTTCTGCCTTATCCTTCCTTTCATTATATCCTTTTCTTCCACCTTATCCTCCCTTTCATTAGATCCTTTTCTTCCGCCTTATCCTTCCTTTCATTAGACCCCTTTCTTCCGCCTTATCCTTCCTTTCATTAGATCCTTTTCTTCCGCCTTATCCTTCCTTTCATTAGATCCCTTTCTTCTGCCTTATCCTTCCTTTCATTAGACCCCTTTCTTCTGCCTTATCCTTCCTTTCATTAGATCCTTTTCTTTCGCCTTATCCTTCCTTTCATTAGATCCTTTTCTTCCGCCTTATCCTTCCTTTCATTAGATCCATTTCTTCCGCCTTATAATTCCTTTCATTAGATCCCTTTCTTTTGCCTTATCCTCCCTTTCATTAGATCCTTTTCTTCTGCCTTATCCTTCCTTTCATTAGATCCATTTCTTCCGCCTTATAATTCCTTTCATTAGATCCCTTTCTTTTGCCTTATCCTCCCTTTCATTAGATCCTTTTCTTCTGCCTTATCCTTCCTTTCATTAGATCCTTTTCTTTCGCCTTATCCTTCCTTTCATTAGATCCTTTTCTTCCGCCTTATCCTTCCTTTCATTAGATCCTTTTCTTCCGCCTTATCCTTCCTTTCATTAGATCCCTTTCTTCTGCCTTATCCTCCCTTTCATTAGATCCTTTTCTTCTGCCTTATCCTTCCTTTCATTAGATCCTTTTCTTCCGCCTTATCCTTCCTTTCATTAGATCCTTTTCTTCCGCCTTATCCTTCCTTTCATTAGATCCCTTTCTTCCGCCTTATCCTTCCTTTCATTAGACCCTTTCCTCCGCCTTAGCCTTCCTTTCATTAGATCCTTTTCTTCCGCCTTATCCTTCCTTTCATTAGATCCCTTTCTTCCGCCTTATCCTTCCTTTCATTAGATCCCTTTCTTCCGCCTTATCCTCCCTTTCTTTCATTAGATCCTTTTCTTCCACCTTATCTTTCCTTCCCTTCTACTCGATCTCTTGGGGGCGGGGGTGGCTCAGTCGGTAGCGCGCCAGGCTCGTAATCTGAAGTTCCCAGGTTCGAGTCCCAGCTGGGTCAGCGTTGAGACTAATCTCCGCAAAACTCCCCACCCTGCCCACGGTCAGTAGGGAACACCGATGGGGTTGAAAAGACCGCCATCCGTAGGATGGGACGTTAAGCCGTGGTCCCGTGTGAGGGAGAGCCATACCCTGTGCACGTTAAAGAACACGCTGGATGGTCTTGACGGGAGGCTACCATCTGTCCCCCAACAGCTGTTACAGTGGGTCCCCTTCCCCCAAGTTTCTCTGAGCCATCGGGGTCCTTGTGACCTAGCCATTTAGCCCATGGTGTGCAAAAGAGTGCCCCTCCCAACTCGATCTCTTTCCCTTCACCGAATCTCTTTCCTTCCGCCCCATTGTTTCCGTTTCCTTTCATTTGCTCCTTCTCCTCCACCCGATTCTTTTTCCTTCCATGTTCTTTCCATCTACTCGACCCCTCCCTTTTCTTGAAGCCGATGCTTTCCTTCTTCTACTCGATTCTTTCCTTTCAGATGATCCTCCCATTCGGTAAAGCACCAGATTATTCCTACGAGGTGTTTCAAGATCGAATCCTCTGCTACCAGAATCGATATTTTCTCCTCTTTTGGGTTGGTGCAACAGAGGAGAGGAGGGGGGAGGGTCTGAAAGGGACACTGTCCGTTAGAGGAGGGGACGTTAAAAAAAGAAGCTAAATGACCTTGACTCGCGCCCTCTCTCTAAAACTAAACCTGAAGAATTTTTCGATGTCGTTTTTCTTTTTCTTTACTTAATCGGGCGGAGAAGCCAATTTTGTCCGACAATGAAGCAAACGATATTTCACTCTACACCAAACGACTCTTGCACATGTCTTCGGATGGAGGTTGGGAGGGGGAGGGGGTGGCTATGAAAGATTTAATCTCTTACCTCTTCGTATCTTCGCTGATGGTGACCCTCCCCGGTTGGCTCCGACTCTCCAGCTGATTGGCCAAGGACACCGTGTTGCCTAGGAGACAGTAACGAGGCATCTTGACCCCCAACACTCCCGCCATCACTGGACCTGAGTGAACCCCGACACGAATCTGAAAGGAACCGAAGAAGTCATTGAAACGGAGTAGAAAACGATCTCTTAAGGTATCACAATTTACATGAATTCAAAGTCGGAAATCTCATGATCGCAGTTTTAAAGAGAAAAATTATTTCTATTCTTTATTAAATGAAGTGCAAATTAGTAAGAGGTTTAATTGATGTTGTTTAAGTGAACAATTGATCAGTTGGGCTAAACAATAATTTGAAGGAAATATCGTTAAAGATTAAGCAAGAAGTCATTGTTAAGAGATTGGCCACTGAAAAAATATGGCAGATTCGGAATGTACCCATATCGCATCTCTCATATATAAGCAATGTACCCATATCGCATGTTTAAAAACATCTTTTCTATACGAAACCTTCATTTGCATCTGATGTTACATTTCAACCGATTCTAATCTTTTTTTTCACACTTCCTTCCCTCTTTTTCAAGTTGATTATTCCAGCCGATCGACCTCCTCCACCCCATCTCTTCGACACTTCTCCTCCATTCAATCCTTCTCCTCCACTCGATCCTTTTGATCCTTCTCCTCCACTCGACCCTTTCGATCCTTCTCCTCCATCCAGATCCTTCTCCTCCACCCAGTTCCTTTCAATCCTTCTCCTCCACCCCATCCTTTCAACACTTCTACTCCATTCAATCTTTCTCCTCCACCCAGATCCTTTCGATACTTCTCCTCCACCCCATCCTTTCGACACTTCTCCTTCACTCGATTCTTTCGACAATTCTCCGCCACCCCCATCCTTTTTACACTTCTCCTCCATCCATATCCTTTTGATACTTCTCGTCCACCCATTTCCATTCGATTCTTCTCCTCCATCCAGATCCTTTCGATACTTCTCCTCCATCCCATCCACTCGACCCTTTCGATCCTTCTCCTCCACCCAGTTCCTTTCGATACTTCTCCTCCACCCCATCCTTTCAACACTTCTCTTCTACTCGATTCTTCTCCTCCACCCCAATTCTTTCAATCCTTCTCCTCCACCCCATCCTTTCGACACTCCACCTCCATTCAATCCTTCTCCTCCACTCGACCCTTTCCATCATTCTCCTACACCCCGATCCTTTCGATCCTTCTCCACAAGATCATTTCGATACTTCTCCTCCACCCTATCCTTTCGACACTTCTCCTCCATTCAATTCCTCTCCTCCACTCGATCCTTTCGACACTTCTCCTCCACCCCATCTTTTCGACACTTCTCCATTCAATCCTTCTCCTCCATTCGACCCTTTCAATCCTTCTCCACCACGATCCTCTAGATCATTCTCCTCCACCCCACCCTTTCGATACTTCTCCTCCATTCGACCCTTTCAATCCTTCTCCTCCACCACGATCCTCTAGATCCTTCTCCTCCACCCCATCCTTTCGACACTTCTCCTCCACTCAATCCTTTCGACACTCCTCCTCCATTCAATCCTTTTCCTCCATTCGACCTTTTCGATCCTTCTCCTCCATTCGACCCTTTCAATCCTTCTCTTCCACCACGATCCTCTAGATCCTTCTCCTCCACCCCATCCTTTCGACACTCCTCCTCCATTCGACCCTTTCAATCCTTCTCCTCCACCACGATCCTCTAGACCATTCTCCTCCACCTCATCCTTTCGATCCTTCTCCTCCATTCGACCCTTTTAATCCGTCTCCTCCACCACGATCCTCTAGATCCTTCTCCTCCACCCCATCCTTTCGACATTTCTCCTCCACCTAATCCTTTCGACACTCCTCCTCCATTCAATCCTTTTCCTCCATTCGACCGTTTCGATCCTTCTCCTCCACCCCATCCTTTCGACACTTCTCCTCCACCTAATCCTTTCGACACTCCTCCTCCATTCAATCCTTTTCCTCCATTCGACCCTTTCGATCCTTCTCCTCCATTCGACCCTTTCAATCCTTCTCCTCCACCCCATCCTTTCGATACTTCTCCTCCACACGATCCTTTCGATCCTTCTCAAACACCCGACCCTTTCGATCCTTCTCAAACACCCGACCCTTTCGATCCTTCTCCTCCACTCGACTATAGTTTCTTTCGACTACACTTTCCCATAGTTTCTGAGGATGAAGATGTCTCATGCTTATTCCGATTGCCAAATTAGGGGCCCATAAGGTTTCTGCGAAAACGATAGCAAGGGTGAAAAAATTTAATCTGCAGCGTAGTGATGTTTTGAATGTGAGTGACGTCAACGCACCCCCCCCCCCCGAAACGATCATCAAATTCTTTTCGCAACTTTTGTGGGTGTTGCCACTCACCAGCTGCACAGAAGGGGCGATCTGCTCTTCGAGTCTCTGCCAACGGAACCGACGAAGGGGTTTTGCACGAGCAATCTCTCACGAGATGCAAATGAAAGAAAAATGATTCAAGAAACAGATCGAATCGGTTAGAAACATTTTACAAAAAGGGACGAAAGAATATCAGCCGTTTTTTGGCTGATTTAGTAAGTCCTTTGTTAACACCAGTAATCATTAATTTCAAAATAAAATTCGATTGATATTGTAAGTGAAATAATACTACTGACTAAGAATTGAACGAAAAGAAATACACTGAAGAGCCAAAACATTATGACCAGCGTGTCTTCATGCAAATCGAAGCAAGTGCACGTAAACGACGGCGCGTGTGATGGTCATGAAACGGTATAAATAACACCTGATACTGAGCTCTGTTAATCAGTGTTATTCCTTTTCTTCAGATGGGAAAGGCAGCGACTTAAATTAGTTTGACAAAGGCCAAATTGTAATGGCCAAAAGACTGGGTGAGAGCATTTCCGAGATGGCAAGGCTTGTGGGGGTGCTCACGGTCAGCCGTGGTTAATACGTTCAAAAAGTGGTCCGAGGAGGGAAAAACCACGAACCACCGACAAGATGTGGGCTGACCACGGCTCATCGATCCTAGAGGTTAGAGATGCTAGAGGTGAGCGATGCTAGACGTGTGCGTCGTTTACCTGGGGAAGTGTTGGCACCAGGATGCACCATGGGACGAAAACAAGCCGGTGGAGGAAGTGTAATGCTTTGGGCAATGTTCTGCTGGGAAACACTAGGTTTAGTCATTCAAATGCAGGAAACTATGACGTCTACCACCTACCTAAAGATGATTGCAGATCAGGTATATCCCTCTAGTAATGCCTCCTTTCAGCAGGATAATGCGCCATGCCACACTGCCCGGATTGTCCGAGAATGGTTCGCAGAACATGAGGAAGACTTCCAGGTATTGCCCTGGCCTCCAAATTCCCCAGACATCAATCCAATCGAGCATCTGTGGTTTGTGTTGAAACAGCATATCCGTTCTGCGGCAGCTCAACAACGTAACTTACAAGAGTTAAAGGATCTGCTGGTAACGTGTTGGTACCAGATACCAGAAGACACCTTTAGAAATCTTTTAGCATCCATGCCTCGTCGGGTAAGAGCTGTTTTGGCCCCAAGTGGAGGATCAACATTTTATTACGCAGGTGGTCATAATGTTTTGGCTCTTTGGTGTATCTCTGAGTGGAACGTTTTTTGCACACGCAATGGGCACATGTTGACAGGCACCACCATCTTCGAACTCACGGCAGCCTTTCGTCACATGTTGCACTGACAGGACATCCGGGTCTTACACAGTCACAAGCTGTCGAAGGATATACACCGGTTGAGTCTCCTTGGCCCCCACCAAAAAACGGAATTGCTACTGGGATTTCCAGATTCGTATATCCGTGCAGTACCTTCGCCATGTTACCTCCGACTCTGCGCCTCACAGCCAGAGGGTGTGTAACTGCTGCCATTTAGTGACATTATTTGTACTAACATGCGGTGGGGGCACAGTCCCAGGTCTTCGTTAGTTTTGCGAGAACAAACTGGGAGCCTTACTTTTTGACTTGCCATCGTATGTAGTGAAGCCTCATTGTCTGATGGAAAGACTGGATTGCACACTTCAGTGAAAAAAACAGAATAATGACGCAATTTAGCTCTTTTACGAATGGCGGGGGATCGTTGCCATCTAGTTCGGAAAATCGAATTCAGTTCGCCTTCGAACTTTATGTGCACCTTTCATGCAAAGGATTTTCTAGTTGGAAATGAAAACGGAAGAAGTATTTAGATGGAGAGTTATTTCTGAGGAAACAACTAAACCTATCAACACGAAATGCGGAAGAATTGAGCAGAAACGTCTCTTCGTTGCGGCTGAAGTAAAAAACAATTCCCAACAATTGTGGAAAAGAAATATCGAAAATTCTATCACAGTGAAAGACTTTTGCTCATTTAGTAAATTTAATTTTTAACCTGGGGGAAGCACTAAAAAAAAACCTCTTTCTGCGGATTGTAACAAGAAAAAAAAAAACCATCGTAGGAGGGGGGGAGGCAAGTAGAACGAGAGGGAAATAAAATGACGATACTTTTTATGGTGAAACTATCCATTTAATTTTTCATAACTATTTAAAAAAGTCAAAAAGAAACATCTTAATAAAGAGCAATTAATAATTCTTAAGTCTTCGATGTGATCATCGTATGTTCATGAGTTCTAGGATTTATCTCATTCGTGTTCCCCATTTGGGGAGGGAAGTTGGGAGGTTCCTCCCCCCCTCCTCCTCACATTTCCTGCTCTAATAGGTGCGAATATAGAAGGGGGGGGGGATAAAAATGGGTCACTTGAGACTTGAGAATTTTGGAAAAGAACAAAATCACTTGGTTATCGTTCGTTAGGGGAAATGCAAAGCGTTTGAGTTCTTTTCGATTGGGAAAATTAATATGTAAAGAGTAGAATTTAAAAGAAAAAGAAATTAATTTTAATAAACGGGAGAAAATTGCTTTAAAAAGACCGGAATAAGTTAAAATGGAGAAAAGAAGTATCTAATGAGAGAAAAAAAAAAAGGTTTTTAATTTCATGTACGACAGAGAGAACAGATGTTCAGTTTCACTGATTTCGAAATGACGAAACTGAATTGTTGTTTGTTTTCGCTTGGAGGTTTCTGTCTCGAAGAAAAAAATTTTCAAAACGAAAATTCTTCAGTTTTTTTTCGCGTTGCACACAACAAAAGGGAAACTTCATTGTTACGCACGAGGAAGATTCCGGTTTAATTAACGTTATTAACTGAGAATGGAGCTGAAGAATTCGAAGAGATAAATTTTTTTTTTTTTTTTTTTTTGTAGATGAAAGAATTTGCTTTTTTATTCTGAGAAACCCGAAGCAATTAAGAAAGATTTAAAAAAAGTTCCCTTACAAGCACTTTGTTTTTTCTATGTGATAAGCTAAAAAAGGAGGGCTTTTTCAAACTCTGGAAAAGCTACATTGTTGAGAAAGAAACGCTTTCGAACAGGAAATCTTTTGTAGTGTAGAGTCAGTGGAAAACACTTTAAAAAAACTGTTCGAAATGACTTTAAAAAACAACAAGAAATGCGAATCTCAACGACGGCATAAATATTTATTAGCTTTTAGTGAAAAAGAGTGAAATTTATGTTTATTTTTGCCTTCCGTTTCTAACAATGGCAATAACAACGAGAAGAATCAAGAGATGACGTCGCCTGCCGCATTTTTAAACGAAAATGAAACTTCTTTGTTACGTTTCGAATAATAAGGCTTTGAAGTGGAATTGTTTAAAGCTGTTGTTGCATCATCTGAAGAAAGGGACGCCGAAAGCTTTGTGTTGTTTGAATGCTTTGAAACGAGACGATCGAATAAAAGGAAAAAGATAAATATTTATCACAAGAGATTTTTCGAGTTTTCAAAAACTTTCTTAAAAAACTCTTTCTTAAGAGCTGTTTTATATTTGAAAGTACAACAGTCATTAGGATAAAACACGTGCTTTAACTTAAAACTTAACCAAACAATCGACAACTAAAAGGCAAGATTTTACAGAGTTTTGTTAAGTTAGGTCTTGAATTGCATTAATTTTTTCAGTCGGGAATTAATTCCGCAAATCTGTTTAACATTTCGAACCTGATAGTTGTCTTTATTTAAATACGAATGATCAACTTTTGCAAATAAAAATAAAAGACACTTTCATTAATTGTGAATATATTGGAGATTGTTTCACGGAAGATCAAATCGAAGTTACATTTTTCCAAAAGCTCATTTGATTTAATACTTGTGTTAAAATTTAAAATAGACCTCGAATTAGTTGAAATGTTTTAAGATTTGCATGTGTTATTCTGTATAAGTTCAAACGAGGCAATCACCTTGCTAGAAAGGTCAGGGGTCAAACTTTCTGCCCTATCGTCACGAGACTTAAGTCCGAGACCCATTATGATGAATAGTAATCTGCAGGTGAAACTTCCACTTTGATGAGTATAATCTGCAGATGAAAATTTCCTTCAAAATAGGAAATTCGTTTTGCAAAATATTCGCATTTGCAGACGAAATCGTCGGTGAATGAATTTCAGGGTGCGAATAAATCGACAGTAACAACAAGCGCAGTTTTGCCGATGAGGTCATTGACTCACCTCGATCATCATTCCGTCCACGGGTGACGTCACGAAGCGCGTCACTTCCACCATCGCGAGAGCCATGGCGAGCACCCTGTCGGCGTGGTCCGGGACAAATTTCGGCACTCCGGCAACGACCATGTAGGCGTCGCCAATTGTCTCCACCTGAAAGAGAAAGAGATAACAGAAATGTAAGACAAAAGAGAAAAAAGGAGACTCTTAAAGCATACTGAATAGGTGAAAGGAAACCTTTGTAGCATGCTGAACAATTTTAGTATGTTTTGAAATGGAGCTAAATAATTACTGCTCAAGCAGATCGCCTTCGAACGTATGCCTGACAGGAGTCTGTCAGTTTAACATAAGAAAAAACCAGATTTACGAGGAAGGAAAGACCTCAACAGAAACTCTAACCGAGGCAGTGACTTCGGTCTTAATAGGAAATATCCTTGTATGAGAAGAGTCTGTACAAACTAGGAGTAGAAATAATTTTGTGAAAACTAAGATTTTCGTCAATGAGTGAGATTGAAACCCAAGCCTCCTAGTTACGTGCTCTGACCATTAAGCCACTTCTAAGCACCAGTTCCCACCACTCAGTTGGGAATTTTAAATCTCAAGGTTCAAGGTGTTGTAAATATGGTGAAATTAGCCCCCAGAGAAGAAGGGGCTCCCTACACCACTTCACAACGGAATAGTGAGATAGCGGATGCAGAAGAATCTGCCTCTCAGCTATCCCTCAAAGAATAGGAAAAAAAATGGCTCTATTCAGGACAATGTAAAATGTAGGACATTAGACGTTGCAGAAGAGGCCAATGTTCTGAAAGAAGTCAGTGACCATACGGAACCGCGCTCTTTGCAGCTTCGCATTATGGTTGTTGCCTAGAAGGGAGGTGATGGAGTAGTCAGTGGTTCCGAGAGTATGAAGCTCCTGGAACAAAGCTTCTCGTTCGGCATTGTAGCGGGAGCAGAATGTGTGATACAGTCTCAGGTGTGCTGCAATTGCCACAGTCTGGGCTATAAACTCTGCCAAGAGTGTGAAGTGTAGAGTTGCTGTAGATGATCCCAACTCGGAGACTCTCTTCAGGAGGTTCTCTTCAGATCTGCGGAGATTCCCGAGGTTAGGAGCAGTGAGAGAAGGTTCAACCAGGTACCTGAAAGAGTCTGTCCTTCTGCCACTGAGCAAGTCGGTACTGGCTCATCAGATGTGAGACAGAACTCTTGCAGTCGCTGAGAGAGAGAGAGGGTAATTAGTTACACACCTCGGACTCTCCAGCGCCTCCTTCGCGGTGTGATCGGAGAGCTCGTTGCCAGGTATCCCTACATGGGAAGGGATCCACTGGAAATAAACCGTGATTTTGGCAGAAGGGACCATGGTGCAAGTTTCCATGATCTTCTGCACCATGGTCTGCTCCCTGACGTTGTCGCTAATGGCGCCATCTATGATCAGGAAAGGCAACTTGTCCAATATTGCTCATCGGCGAAATCATTTTCTTTCCATAAAATTATTTCTTGACTCTTCTCCTTCACATATGTTGAAAAAAAAACGACAGAAAGAGTGCATTCATGCCTCCTGGAGTATTCAGATTCGTATCCCGAATTTCTTTGCTTGGTAGCAATGAGCGCTGAATCATCGGACTCGAGTAATGGGTTTGCTCTTGGAATCGAGTACTGAGTATGTTCATGGAGTTGGGAGAAGGCGACCCAATGGACAGATGTTGGGAGACAGATGTTCGCCTCCCGTCGAGGCCATCCAGCGTGTTCTTTAACGTGTACAGATATGGCTCTCCTGCAAATGAGGCCACGGCTTAATGTTCCGTCCGATGGATGGCGGCTTTTCCAAGCCCATCGATGTCCCCCTATTGACCGAGGGCGGAGGTTTTGGGGAGAAAAATGTTATCTCTAACCCAGGCCGAACTCGAACCTGCAGATTATGAGCATGGCGCGCTACCGACTGACTAGCCATTGAGGCATTCTTTCTCCGTCAGAAAGAAAAACGTTCATGATTGAACCTAGTATTCGAACCTAGGTCCTTGTGTTACGCAGCAAAGCACTCTAATCACTCGGACACTGGAATAGTGATGATAATGAAAAAAAAAATTAAGGTATGGTACTTTTGAAGAAAAAAATTCCTTTTATGAATTTATACCGTAGTTAATAAAATCGTATTATAGTTTTATTTTGCATTGATATTATTCTTTTCTTGATTAATCTTTTGTTTACGACTAATTTAAGCTCCATGTTTCGGGGATTATGTCTTCCTTTAAATTACTTTGTCGAGGAATCGGAGGAAATAAGTTTCACTTTTAATTCTTTTTCTAGTTTAGCAAATTAAAATAAGAAAGAGTTTGATAATTGGTAAGGTTTACATTTTTTGCGATATTTGGTCTTATTTAGAGAACCATGAATTATTTCAAGGAAAAGCATAATAACAAAATAAAATAAAAATAAAGTAGAGAAGCAAAACTTTTTCTCCGTTCTAAGAGGAAAACAAAACACCATATTTTTGAGTTGTTGGATTGTTTTACCTCTGAGCGGCACTTTTTTGCACACCATGGGCTAAATGGCCAGGTCACATGGACCCCGAAGGCTCAGAGAAGGTTGGGGGAGGGACTATTTGTTGGGGGAGGGACCAGTGGACCACCAAACAGCTGTCCCACTGGAACAGCTGTTTGGTGACAGATGGTAGCCTCCCGTCAAGGCCATCCAGCGTGTTCTTTAACGTGCACAGGGTATGGCTCTCCCGCACACGGGGCCACGGCTTGACGTCCCATCCAACGGACAGCGGCCTTTCCAAGCCCATCGGTGTCCCCTACTGACCATGGGCAGGGCGGGGGAATTTTGCGGAGATAAATCTCAACGCTGACCCAGCTGGGACTCGAACCTGGGAAGTACAGAATACGAGCCTGGCGCGCTACCGACTGAGTCACCCCCGCCCCTACCATATTTTTGAGAATCTGAAATCCAGATAATTGCGGCGCATTTTAATAAATATATTTTCGTATCTAAAAATTACTGAATAAAATTATACAACCTTTAATTAGACAACACGTTTATATTAAAATGCAATTTTCACTCTTATTTTTTGAAAACAAAATTACAATTGCTTCCCTTTTAGAACATATTTAACGCTTCTTCTTTAAAAAAAGTTTTTTTTATATCAGAGTATCCTTTTTTATCCTAAAAAAGAGAATCTTTTAGAACACATTTAACGCTTCTTCTTTAAAATAAGTTTTTTTTATATCAGAGTATCCTTTTTTATCCTAAAAAAGAGAATCTTTTAGAACACATTTAACGCTTCTTCTTTAAAATAAGTTTTTTTTATATCAGAGTATCCTTTTTTATCCTAAAAAAGAGAATCTTTTAGAACACATTTAACGCTTCTTCTTTAAAATAAGTTTTTTTTATATCAGAGTATCCTTTTTTATCCTAAAAAAGAGAATCTTTTAGAACACATTTAACGCTTCTTCTTTAAAATAAGTTTTTTTTATATCAGAGTATCCTTTTTTATCCTAAAAAAGAGAATCTTTTAGAACACATTTAACGCTTCTTCTTTAAAATAAGTTTTTTTTATATCAGAGTATCCTTTTTTATCCTAAAAAAGAGAATCTTTTAGAACACATTTAACGCTTCTTCTTTAAAATAAGTTTTTTTATATCAGAGTATCCTTTTTTATCCTAAAAAAGAGAATCTTTTAGAACACATTTAACGCTTCTTCTTTAAAATAAGTTTTTTTTATATCAGAGTATCCTTTTTTATCCTAAAAAAGAGAATCTTTTAGAACACATTTAACGCTTCTTCTTTAAAATAAGTTTTTTTTATATCAGAGTATCCTTTTTTATCCTAAAAAAGAGAATCTTTTAGAACACATTTAACGCTTCTTCTTTAAAATAAGTTTTTTTTATATCAGAGTATCCTTTTTTATCCTAAAAAAGAGAATCTTTTAGAACACATTTAACGCTTCTTCTTTAAAATAAGTTTTTTTTATATCAGAGTATCCTTTTTTATCCTAAAAAAGAGAATCTTTTAGAACACATTTAAGGTTCTTCTTTAAAATAAGTTTTTTTTTATATCAGAGTATCCTTTTTTATCCTAAAAAAGAGAATCTTTTAGAACACATTTAACGCTTCTTCTTTAAAATAAGTTTTTTTTATATCAGAGTATCCTTTTTTATCCTACAAAAGAGAACATATGAAATAAAAACTAAAAATATTTTAAAGATCTTAATAATATTAAAAATTTAATACCTGGAGCGAAATTAGTCTTTTCTACTTAAGTCTTTAGTCTACTTTTATTACCAATTATCCTTAACATATCATAAGACTTTCAAAAGTTGTTTCAAAAGAAATTAAAAGGGCTCAGCTATTAATCCGGAAATATGTTTGTCTAATTCCAGTGAAAAGAAATAAGATTATCGTTTTGAATTATCATTATTGTTATACGAGTACTAGTCCCAAGCAGACGTTTTTTCCTTCATCCATTTTTAATTTTTTTTTTAACTCAAGAGGAATGTTTTTTTTTATTCCTATAAACCACTGTTGTCATTAATTAAATGAAGAAGAAGTAATTTCCTTACCTCGTATTCCTTTCTTTCTAAAAGGAAATATTTAAAATGAAGTCAGCCTTTTTTTTTGCAGTTAATCCCTTACGTACTTAATTCCAACTGATTCATTATCCATGTTTCGGGGCTTATGCTGCTCTTAACTGCTTTGCTGAAGAAGCGAGGGATTTAGTTCCGGTTCTTTTAATTCTTTTTTTTTCGAACTTCCTCTCTAATAGTTTCTTTTTAAACTGAGGACACGCGTTTTAAATTTCGTATCAGAAGATATCTCATTCACTTTATTAGTCGGACAGAAGGAAGAAAGAATGTCCGTTTTTTTTTGCCTCGTGAAAAGAAACGGCGAAAAGAAGAGATAGAAAAAACCAGATGCGATCAGGTTTCCTAAACAAGAAGTGAAAGAAAATGCGCTTCGTAGCTTAGCAACGACAGTTAAGTACGGGTTTTAAAATGAACTTTAATTTAAGGGGACAACATTACGCAACGATGTTTACAAAAAAAATAGAAAACTAAAGTTATTTACAACAAAGTAATGGCTTAGAAGAACATGCCAAAATCTCTTTTTTTATGGAGATCAATGAATCGCAAATGTTTAAGATCGGAGAAATTTGCTGAGAGAATTATTCGTAGCCGAAGTTTGAGATTTTAATTTGCACGAAGAATCCAATTCAATTTTGTCCCTTACGAGTTAGCTACTAAGCAATTAAATAATTCTTAAATCTTTAAGAAAAACGCTTCGATAATTTCTCAGTGTGCCAGGCTCATTTCAATGGCGATGATCAAAGGGACCTCGTTTGGAGCTCAGGGGAAGGCATCCATATTTGAGTTGTCTTTCTCCTAGAGGTTCTCTATGGACGTATTAACTTAGCAGACTCCTGCCAGACCTGCATCTACGAGAGGGGGTATTTGTTTTTGGCCGTCTCGTGGCCAAGCGATTAGCGTGCTTGGCTACTGATCAAAGGCACCTGGGTTCAAATCCTGGGTAAGGCATGGAGGTTTCTGTTTTCTGTTGTTTCCCTGCAGAGGTCCCGCCTTCCTCATGGAACTTTTACTAAGGTGTATTAACAGACTCCTGTCAGACCTTTGTGGCAAGATGGCTGCCTCAATGGATATTTATATATATATATATCGCTTTTCAATAGAGTCGCTGAAATATATTTCATATTCAAATTTCATCTATGCGATGATTGACATTAGTTTCAGTAAAAGTTATGAAATTATGATTGGTGGTTCAGACACCGATTGCTGTTTTAGCTTAGGAATGGAATTGTAAAATCGATTGCCAGATGTAGGATTGGTTTCAGCTATTGCACACAGAAAACGCAGAAGAATATGAATAATGATGATGACGATTTTGTGATGACTGTTTAATAAGCGAAATGAAGGGATGTTAGTCAAATTGAGATGAGGTATTTCCGTCTTTTTTGTGATTTGTACACTTACTAATTTAATAATGAGGATGGAAAGCTATTGAAGAAATTACAACGATCAATTATCTAAGAGTGCATATAGATTCAAATTTAAAGTGGAGGACATATCCATATGCTGACCAAAAAAATAAGATACCATTTATATAAATTATATTACATAAGAAAGATAGTGCCAAATGCTGAGGTTATACTACGCATAGCTTCAGTCTGCTTGTGCAATATGGTTTAATTGCTTTGGGAGGAATCCATTTAGCATCAGTTTGGGGTATTGAAATTTTGCAAACGAAGTTCAGAGACAAATAAATTGGTTGAAAATAATAATGCATTTAAGAAAGCTGTATACATATCGAGTAATGTATCTAGCATTCAGAAAACCCAATACTTTAGGGGTGGGGATGGCTCAGTCGGTAGCGCACCAGGCTCGTAATCTGCAGTTCCCAGGTTCGAATCCCAGTTGGGTCAGAGTTGAGATTATCTCTGCAAAATTCCCCGCCCTGCCCACGGTCAGTAGGGGACACCGATGGGCTTGGAAAGGCCGCCGTCCGTCGGATGGGACGTTAAGCTGTGGCCACGTGTGCGGGAGAGCCATACCCTGTGCACGTTAAAGAAGACGCTGGATGGCCTTGATGGGAGGCTATCATCTGTCTCCCAACAGCTGTTCCAGTGGGTCCCCTCCCCCAACCTTCTCTGAGCCTTCGGGGTTCTTGTGACCTGGTCATTTAGCCCATGGTGTGCAAAAAGTGCCGCTCAGAGGTAAAACAACCCAACCCAGTACTTTAAAGAAAAAGGACACATGTTGTAATCTGCGAAATGGAGAATGTAAATTATTTATTCCACACATTATTTATTTCACACAGACTTTTCATGTTTCATGGAACCGAGAATCGATTATTCATTGCTCATAAATATCAGAGTGGACTAAGACTAAAGACTTACATTATGGAAATAGAGGTTTTAAAATTACTACTAAAAATAATGAAATGATAAACAAAAGCAGTGGGAGGGGATGTTGAAAAAAGTTTAAAAAATATTAATAATCAGTAAATGTTTTGTTTTTTGTACGTGTTTTTTTTTAGTTTTCTTAGTGTTTCAAGTTTTTGTTTTCATATAAAAATGGCTTGTAGATGAATGAACTACTGCAGGACGGAAAGAGACCGATGTCTCATTGTACAGTCGCTCAAAAAAGTATCCGAACACTATTGTCAGATCACTAATTTCTAAAAAAAAAACGTTGCCAGATATTTTTCCTGAATTCTGTAATCAACTATAGCGTTCGGATACTTTTTAATATATATAATGCGTATGAATATATAATGCAATGAATATGGAGCGTGTGCAGTTACCATTCACAGCAAACTGGAGCAGTTGCGGTTAATGTTCACAGCACATTGGATCGTGTGAGCTCACAAAGACCTGGATCGTGTGGGCTCACTCACGGAAATATTGAGCGTGTGCAGCTACCGTTCACAGCAAACTGGAGCGGTTGCGGTTAATGTTCACAGCACATTGGATCGTGTGGGCTCACTCACGGAAATATTGAGCGTGTGCAGTTACCGTTCACAGCAAACTGGAGCGTGTGCAGTTACTGCACACGCTCCAGTTTGCTGTGAACGGTAACTGGAGCGTGTACAGTTGCTGTACACGCTCCAGATATTTTTCCTGAATTCTGTAATCACGTGACACGAAGGTTGGCAGGTCACTAATTTCTAAAAAAAATCGTTGCCAGATATTTTTTCTGAATTCTATAATCGGATACTTTTTTGAGCGACTGTACCTGCCAATATGGATATACAGGTCTGAGAATGTGTATGTACTGTATTCGTGTTGTTGATTGCTGTTGTAGTTGTTCAAGTTTTTGTATGTTCAATATATGAATATTATATCCTATTTGCTTCTCTTAAAGAAAGCTCAGAAGAAGTGTTGCAGGATAATCGACTTTTTCCGACAGAAAACTATCAACGAGACACCTGAGGGCTTTAAAATTTTATCAGCTAAAATGCGAGTGTAAAAATAGGTTTTCTTAACAAAAATGAGACTGTTAGAATCGTCTCATTCAATGCTGTATATTGGGTAAAAATAAAACCTAAGATGGCTTCTTTAATTTTTAAAGGGTGTTTAAAAGCTTGATACATGAAGGATGTGTCAAGTTTCTTTTATCCATCTGTATCAGCCCCTGATTTAGTAAATTGTTCGCACGCAAAAGAATCTAGATGGCGAGGTCACAAAGACCCAGTCGTTGAGTAGGGATAAGGATCCATTGAAGAGCTATTAGAAGACAGATGAAAGCATTTCATGAAGGCTTTGGGTTGTTTTACTTCTGAGCGGCACTTTTTTGCACACCATGGGCTAAATGGCCAGGTCACATGGCCCCCGAAGGCTCAGAGAAGGTTGGGTGAGGGGACCCGCTGGAACAGCTGTTGGGAGACAGATGGTAGCCTCCCATCAAGGCCATCCAGCGTGTTCTTTAACGTGCACAGGGTATGGCTCTCCCGCACACGGGGCCACGGCTTAACGTCCCATCCGACGGACGGCGGTCTTTTCAAGCCCATCGGTGTCCCCTACTGACCGTGGGCAGGGCGGGGAATTTTGTGGAAATAAATCTCAACGCTGACCCAGCTGGGACTGGAACCTGGGAACTGCAGATTACGAGCCTGGAGCGCTACCGACTGAGCCACCCCCGCCCCTCTCATGAAGGCAATTCAGCGTGAATTGTGCATGCATCCAGCTGATTGGTGTTCCTTTGGTGTTCCTCTGCTCCCTCGGAGAGTAGAGAAAGAGCAGACTCTCGGATTCGGGCATCCACACCATCTGACCTTTGACCTATGTCTCACCGAAAGGAGAACAGAGGATGAGATGGAAGCATCTGTTATCAGAGAGCTAGCGCGAGACAAATTAAATTATTTAATCTTAATAATCTTAAATAAGTGATTGCCTTAGCAGGAGCACGAGAGAGAGATTGTGATCGATTAATCGATTACCTTGTAGACATCGTGTAAGGAGGTGAGATTGTCGAACTGGAGGTACAGTCTGTTGAGGAGTCGAACGATGTCGATTGGAATGACGATGCCGCACATGGCCGTGAAGCCGACGATGTCCGAGAAGAGGCACGTGACGAGGTCGAATCTCTCGGCCTCGACGGGGATGCTTTGGCACAGCTTGGTGGCCACGTGACCGGGGAAGATGGACTGCAGAAGCTCCTCGGTCCTCTTCTTGTCCTCGCGCAGCTTCGTGTCGAGCACCTTCAGGTGATTCGATGCCTCGTCGAGCTTCTCCACGAGCTCCCTCTCGCCTCGCCGGTGGTGTCCTAGGAGCACGAGGTCGCTTCCGCGGTCGTGCACCGGGAAGTCGCTGAGGAAGACCCGCGTCTCGCTCATCTCGTCCAATCCCGACACCCTCGGGGAGCAGAGGAAGAGCAGACTCTCGGATTCGGGCACCCACACCATCTGACCTTTGAGCCGCAGCCCCGAGGGGCAGTCCGACACCACGCCGTCTTTCGTCCTCACCACGAACACCATGTTGTGCTGATCCAAGATGGCGTCGAACGATTGATCTATAACCGGACGGCACACGCGGAAGAGGTCGCCGAAGGTCACGCGCTTCTTCTCCCTCCATGTCGTCCTCGTTAGTCGGAGGATGCTGTCGCCCGCCTGCGTGATCACGAAGTCCCGACCGAACATCACGTGGAACGGAAAAGCTGCCGAGAAACTCCGCACGTCGATGAGAAGGTCCCGAGGGTCAGAGGTCAACCTCTTGCCCACAGACGACGACGCCAAGCAGTAGGGTCCATTCACAGGCACGTGGATCCCGTTCTGAGGCTGGCGAATGGCGAACACAACGTGACCTTTGTTGCCCTTGTCGATGACCTCTTTCGTTTCGACGGTGACCTCCGTGTGGAAGAACTCTTTGGCGACGACTTTCACGAGCCCCCTGACGATGGCGTGCAGACCCTTCCGCTCGCTGAAGTAGTGTAGCAAGAGAGTGCCCTCTTTGCCGGGGGTGGTGCGGAACGAGGGCGCTCGCATCCCGGGGTACGTGGAGGCCAGGTGGTCATGCAGGTTGTCCAGATTCGTGAGGAAGTCTTCGAGATTGCTTCCGAGCACGCGAAGAATCTTGTCGTAGCCATTCTGTTGGCAGAACGTGAGGAAGTGCTGGCCGAAAGCCTCGAGACAGGTGTCCAGATCCAGACCTGAAAGAGACAAAGGGAACTGGCTGATTCCATCCTCTTCTCCTCCAATTACTTTGATGACAAAGATGAATTTTTAGATAATATGGGGAACTTTTGACAGAAAATATTAGACCTTCAGTGACGTTTTTTAACCAAATTATCATTTAGAAGAATTGGCAATAACAATAATAATATCTTTATTCAACTAGAATAAAGTACAAAAAATGATTCTCAAAAGCAAACACATAAACATAAAAACAAATATCGTCACTACAATTGTAACCAAGAGGTGACCGGACCGGTCCAGGGTTCACATATTTAGTATAAGTTACAACTTGATATCCTCATAACTTAAATAATAGACGTTGCATTCCATTAACATAAACAAAGATATGAAAATTAATATGCAAAAAAGAAATCTAAATAAATATACAATGAAGAAAGTGAAAGCTAAAAGAATAATATTAAATACAAAGTGTTTTGTAAGTCGAAAAGCATATTATAAAATAAGTCTGTTAGAAACGTTTTAATAAATTCTTAACTGAGTAGTTAATAGATAATAATAATAATAATAATAATAGGCCATATAGGCTTTTATATTCTTTAATCAAAGATGGGATAATACAATTTTGTAATATTTTAAATTTTTTTTCCACTTTAGAAATATAAATTGAAATTAATTTAATTACAATTAATGTCTTTACCAATAATGAAAAATTTCAGGATTTCGAAATTCTAGAATATTTGAGAAAATTTTCCAGAGATTAAGGTTGAGGCTGAGATATAATTTAAATTTTTACACAATCCAATTTAAATAAAAAAAAAGCCCTTCAAATACGATTCTTTTAATGCTGATTAGTTGTTTGTTAACAGAATAGAGAATGGGAATGGAAAATTAGTTGATTTATAATTTTAGTGATTGCTTATTTTTCTCCTTGAAGTCAGTCATGGAACGCAATGGCTGAGTTTAATGTTTTTTTTATCCTTCCTTTTATGAAGGTGAATTTGTTACATTTGATATCGGAAAGGTAAAATTTCATGAATGCTGCTTTGACCCAAAACCTTGGCCATTGTGGAATAATATTGGATGGATGAAGCGAATTTGTCATTTTTTTACCATAATGATTCTCCGCGAAAGAGGTTTGTTAATATTTTCTATGAAACTGAATCTTCAAATGTGAATCAAGAACGTAACTTTACACAGATTACGAATGGATGCAAAAGACAACTTTTAATATTTGGTAACAAAGTGATTTGAATTTAGATGGTTTGGCTGAAGTCCTCAGCAGAAGGAGCAGACCAATGTCAAACAGAATCTCGTTGTAATTGCCTTCAATGTTCAAATGCAACAGGTGTAGCTCAGAACCGACATATTTGGAGAACAAAATTATCCAGTCTGGTTGGACCTTCATACCTTCTTCAGGATTAGGTATGGCTACATATAAAAAAAAGCAAGAAATTAGCCTTCCAATGTGGCTTCCCTGCATGAAGGATGTACGAGCAATGAAGACAACATTACAGTAAGGTACTGCTTAAGCTAATGGTTTTCAAACTTTTCATGTGGCATCTCCTAAGCTTAGCAAAGATTTTATCGCGCCCCCAATTTATTGCTTTTAGTTTCTATTATATCCATAGACGATGTCACCAAATTCCAGTCCATTCCTGTATATTAAAGAGACATTGCAAACATTTCTTGCGTTTAAAAAAATAAATTTTTAAAAGTAATGTATGTACATTGTAATGTACACAGAACAGTATGAAGAGATTAAATGTCAGACCAATCGCTGGATTGGTAGAGATGGGCCAATCTTATGGCTCCCAAGTTTTTTCAGTGGAGTCGAATCTTACGCGGGTGTTAGGTTCTATAGTCAGCGCGTAATGCGAAAATTGCTTAGAGTCAAAATTACCACTGAAAATCAAATTAGTCAAAATTGCTACTGAAAATCCCTTAAATCGCCCATAAAGTACAGTATACACAATATTCGTGTATACAAACTTGTACAGTTGGTCTTGTTGGAATGTTTTACCTCTGAGCGGCACTTTTTTGCACACCATGGGCTAAATGGCCAGGTCACATGGACCCCGAAGGCTCAGAGAAGGTAGGGGGAGGGGACCCACTGGAACAGCTGTTGGGAGACAGATGGTAGCCACCCGTCAAGGCCATCCAGCGTGTTCTTTAACGTGCACAGGGTATGGCTCTCCCGCACACGGGGCCACGGCTTAACGTCCCATCCGACGGACGGCCGCATTTCCAAGCCCATCGGTGTCCCCTAATGACCGTGGGCAAGGCGGGGAATTTTGCGGAGATAAATCTCAACGCTGACCCAGCTGGGAATTATGAGTCTGGTGCGCTACCGACTGAGCCTCACTCTGCACAGTAATATGTATAAATGTATAAAGTATAAAGAGTACGTATGAAAAATATAATTTTGCCCTATTCTTTTAATAACATGAAAGAGATAGGATTCCTAGATGTCGGTTTTTGGCGAGCTTGATTTATAAAAAAAAGATTTTATATTTGATTTATGTAAAAAAAATTATAAACTTTTCACTGTAAAGCAGCATTCTATTCAGTTATTTATGGTGCAAATATAATGATTTCGACATTAATTAATAAATCATTAGCTGTGAAAATCCGTATGGCCACGACAACATAATTTCCAAAATGTTCGATGGGCCACGCTGTCTCCCCATCTTCTCGTAAATGATGATATGAGGCTGAAGGCAGACTGCAGCCGGCTGAGAGTTTACACGCAACGGAAACGGCGTGACGTATTAGTTTAGAAAAATAATAATATATTAATAATCGCTGCATGGAAAGTTAGGTGACAGACTTTATAAAACTTAAAGTAAATAGATGGTGTCCCCATAAGTCCTTATACTTAAGCAGAGAAACAGTATTCACCTTTATTCAATTGTAACTATTCGGTCTTAGATGATCGAATCCATACTAAAACATCAAACGCTCAAACTGAGCAATCCTGTGTTGCTTGCACGTGGCAATTTATGGTATTATATGTATTATAATTTATGGTTAATATGTATTATTAACTCAATAATTTCAAACGTTTACAGTGGATCCCATCCCACTGTAATATTAAATTTAATGAGCAAGCGGACATCCTAGCAAAGAATGCACAAGATTTAATTAATACTATTGTTTCTTCTTTTATATTTTACATATACAAAAAGAGTTGGGTTGGGCTGTTTTACCTCTGAGCTGCAGTTTTGTGCACACCATGGGCTAAATGGCCAGGCCACAAGGACCCCGAAGGCTCAGAGAAGTTTGGAGGAGGGGACCCACTGGAACAGCTGTTGGGAGACAGATGGTAGCCTCCCGTCAAGACCATCCAGCATGTTCTTTAACGTGCACAGGGTATGGCTCTCCCGCACACGGGGTCACGGCTTAACGTCCCATCCGACGGACGGCGGCCTTTCCAAGCCCATCGGTGTCCCCTACTGACCGTGGCAGGGCGGGGAAATTTTGCGGAGATAAATCTCAACGCTGACCCAGCTGGGACTCGAACCTGGGAACTACAGATTACGAGCCTGGCGCGCTACCGACTGAGCCACCCCACGCCCCTACTTGCACGTGGCAATCCTGTCTCTGAGTGGCTGACACACGTGAAGAAGAACTGATGGCGTTATCTTGTGACATTCAGCGCGGGTGGTCTTTTTAATTCCTCCTGTGTTCGAGGACAATTTTGGTACACATGAGATTTTAGGTGGCCCCATAGGAAAAAAACCCCAAGGGAGTCAAATCTGTACTTTGAGGTGATCAATACACCGTTCACGTCGGCCTATCCATTTGTGGGGTTGTGTTTCATCCGAACAAGTTCAGACAGATATGGCATAGTGAGTGGGTTGGGCCCATCCTACTGAAAGAAAACGCTGCCGTAACGTGCCAAGAGTATTTATTTATGGTATCAAAATGGCATTTAAAATTTGAAAATAAGAGTCGCTGGTGACTGTGTCGGTATAAAAGTAAGGTTCTCTAATGTTGTCGCCATAAATTGAACACCAAACAAATACCCTTGATCAATGATTGATCAATTGAACACCAAACCAAAATCCCTCTCCCATGAGTCTACCGTGGGATCTTTCTGTACGTGTGCACCTTCAACCCAGTGTTGTTGTGTCGCAGCCCAATAACGACAATCGTGAATGTTGACTGTCCCCTTCAAGTGAAAGTTGGCTTCATCGCTGAAGATTATGACTGCCAAGAGAGACGGTTGTTCCCGAAGTTTTTCTAGTATCCAATCACAGAACTGCTCTCTGAGGTTCTCGTGTCCTCCCCATGCAACTAGGGGCGGGGGTGGCTCGGTCGGTAGCGCGCCAGGTTCGTAATCTGTAGTTCCCAGATTCGAGTCCCAGCTGGGTCAGCGTTGAGATTTATCTCCGCAAAATTCCCCGCCCTGCCCACGGTCAGTAGGGGACACCGATGGGCTTGGAAAGGCCGCCATCCGTCGGATGGGACGTTAAGCCGTGGCTCCGTGTGAGGGAGAACCATACTCTGTGCACGTTAAAGAACACGCTGGATGGCCTTGACGGGAGGCTACCATCTGTCTCCCAACAGCTGTTCCAGTGGGTCCCCTCCCCCAACCTTCTCTGAGCCTTCGGGGTCCATATGACCTGGCCATTTAGCCCATGGTGTGCAAAAAAGTGCCGCTCAGAGGTAAAACAACCCAACCCATGCAACTTCTGTACCATTTGCCTTTTGTGTTGATGGAACCTCTTTCTTCTCAGGATTCTGGATCAGATGATGTTCCAATTCCCACCTCTTGGGCAGTTTTTCTTACAGACCGTCGAGGCGTAACTTCGACTTTAGTCAGAGCATCCTCAGTGTGGCCTTCATCTGCGGCGCCACTCCTACGACGTGGTCCAGGTTTATCTATCACCGAACCAGTCTCATTCAGTCTATTCGCAATACTACTAACGGACATGTGACATGGCTTTTCTGGATGTAACCTGCAATGCTATTTTATCCATCAGGCAAAATAGGCACAGTGCCTAGGGCTATGAGATTTTAAGGGCATACAAAAAATTTCACATGAAAAAAATGTAAATTACGGAAAAAAACTATACAATCAAATTAATAAATTTTTAATTAGATTTCTAATGTGTACAAATATGCCAACCACTGAAAAGGGAGAAAGTAATTTCAAGTTAGACAGTTTCTTTTGAAGAGCCTCTAAACCTAAGAGTGCCTAGAGCAGGCGTGTCCAACCCGCGGCCCTGGACAGCTAGTAATGCGGCCCAGAAAATCGTAAAGTTTATGTGTTTACGATATAAGCTTTCAACGTGATTGTGGTTTTCAGCGAGTTTTTGATATCCTACTAGTTTCATGTTGCCATTTTTTTAATTTTATAATAAAAAACATAAGAAAGTAAATGAAGTTTTATTATTCATATACATTACTATATTATTTATTTTATGTGCGGCCCAAAACAATTCATCTTCACTCAATATGGCCCAGGGAAGTCAAAAGGTTGGACACGCCTGGCCTAGAGCCTACGGAGGTCTTGAAAAGACCATTGGTAGCCTGTGAAATCCTTTGCACGCTTCTGCTAACTTTTTCCAGCAACATGAACAAGTATCAATTCCACCTATTCCAAAAAAAAAATCAATAAATTCCAGAATGGCTTGATTGAGGGTGATCGTTTGTCCCGATGTCTCTTTAACTTATACCTAAAGGACATCCATAAAAATTTTGATCAGGAAATTAATTTTGGAACATATGCGGACGACATTATTTTTGGACAACTGGAGCTGACTTAAACTCAATTCCAAAAAAATCTGCAACAAACTTTAAATAAACTCAATCAATACTTTAATAATTGTAACCTCAAAATTTCACCAGAAAAAACATTAATAATGTATTTCCACAAATAAAATCTCCCACAAGATTTTAATATCAAATTAAATTGAAAAATATTAAGATAGTTAAAGATTTCAAATTTTTAGGTTTAAATATTGATTCTAAACTCATATGGAACGAACACGTCAAAACAGCCAAGGAAAAATCTAATATATTATTTAATTTCATGAGATGTCTGGGATCATCTAAATGGGGCTGTTCTAATAAAAACTTTCTTCTCATTTACAAATCAATAATTTTACCTAAAATTTTTCATGGAATAGAACTTGAAACTCACCAAACCAAAATATTAAAATTTTGCCTTGGACTCTTACAATGCACTAGAAATGTGAACGTCTATGCAGAAACCTATATACCCCCTTTACACATATTAAGAAAATTTTCTTTTGCAAATCTAATGTTCAGAATTATTGCTAAAAATCATAATCATCCAATTATAGATAAATTATTAGATAATCATCAAAATTCATCAATTTTTAATTTCACAGAAAAAGATCAAGCAATTGAAATAATCAAAAATAAAACTTCTGGTGATTGTTTTTTTCCAGTTTCCCATTCTGGATATCCACATTACCAATAATTTGCAAAGACATTCATGGAATTATAGCTAAAAATCTTCATGACACACATAACTTAAAAATTCTTTCTGAAATTCACATTGAAACCTATTATAAAGACCATATTCAAATTCACACAGACGATCTCTAAATAATGATAGGACAATTGCTTCAGGAACATTCTTTTGCCCCTCCTTAACATTTTTTAAACTCAATAAATCCAACCCTGTTATAATTCCTCAACCTTTTGCAATTATTATAGCTCTTGATTCGGCAAAAAAAAAATTCACTAACAAACGTAATCTTTACTGATTGTAAATCTGCTCTAGAAATATTTTTGAATAATCCCCATAAAAGTAACTTCTCGATCTTCTTCAATGACCTTTATGTTTTAATGCAGTGTCTCGCAACCTTTTTTACTCTGCGGCACACTGAATCTAAATTTTTTTCCGCGGCACACTGAATCTAATTTTTTTTTCGCGGCACACCTAAAAAGAATAAAAGCAAACTCTATATAATCGTCATTATATTTGCGCTTTGTTGAAGTCATCAGCCTGGTTTTACTTGAATATTTGCCCTCGTTCTTTAATTCATAACTCGGTGTTTGTTTTACATATTTGTCCGTTCTATGGCTTGAAATAATCAAAAATTAATACCAAAATTTGGAAAAAGCTTGATAAATACTTACAAGATCCCAGTTGATAAAATCTGAAAGATTTTTATTAAAGCACGTCGATATTAAAGCACGTCGATAACACAAGTCAAGTCAAAATGAAACCTTTGGAATATCCAGTGTCAATTTGAAAATCTCTCGCGGCACACTTGGAATCTCTCGCGGCACACAGTTTGCGAGACACTGTTTTAATGTATTATCAGCTTCAACTCAATAATTTCATACGTTTACAGTGGATCCCTTCCCACTGTAATATTAAATTTAATGAGCAAGCGGACATCCTAGCAAAGAATGCACAAGATTTAATTAATACTGTTGCGGATCACAAAAATGGATAGCCACTGAGCGTGAGTATTAAAAGCTATATTTCAAAACCAAATTCAATACAAGGTAAATTGTTACAAAGGAAATATGGATGAAGTATCTTATTAACAAATCAACTATTAACATGCACAAGTCATCAATCTTCCTGCGTAGAGCACACAATATCAGCTCTGTGTATTTTACTAAATACTACCTTTTACTTGATTTACCAGGTCACCCGAAGATCTTCACTCGTAAACCAATTCTCGTCCTGTGCTAATAACTGTTCACACACTAGCCGAACAAAAAGACAGTCCGTGTAGACATTCGAAGTTAGCCATAAAAGTTCCCACTTTTATACTTCCGTGTATACACAACACATCAAGTTACTTCTTGATACTTAACGATAAAAGATCCCACTTTTATCCTTCCGCGTATACACAACACATCAAGTTACTTCTTGATACTTACGCGCACTGTCTCAGAACAGCTCACCGTCCATTTTCGAACTCACCGACCGTTACAATACAACGACCGTTACAACACAACGACCGTTAACACTCCACTCTTCTTCTCCAAATTCTCCCAAAGTTCTTATTCGTTGGCTGAAACTTTGCTTTCGGTTGCCAGATTCTTCTGTCGTAACACTGCCCCCTTCCTAGGTCTTGTTCGTCCCGAACAATTCTGGATTCCAAAGCTTCTTCAGTTCTTCGATGAAACGGGGCCAAATGATCCACGTGAACCACCTTGCACTTTGTAGCTGGACATCGACGAATGCGATATACCACGTCTGTGTCAAAATGAAAGCGAATCTCATTATGACGTAGATTTCTTTTCTGACTGAAGCCTCGTCCACAAACATAATACGTGTAAGGCCTATAGCCCTTGTGCACACGTTTATGTCTCTGCAGGGAGAAGAATCGACTAAGAGTTTTCGTGCAAAACCTGTAAAAAGTTTTCTTCTTTGTCGAAAGTTTTCTTCTTTGGATTTTTACTTCTATCAACAGTAACAAGGAATGAAAGTCATTAGTGACATAAAATCTAGGGAGGAGTTTCATCCTCCAGTCTGACCCTTTTGTCAGTTGACTTTCCCTTAATTCAGAACTGTCGTGATGAACCCTCAGCCATATTTCACCTGATCCAATTTGATCCCCAAGGTGCTTCACAAATATAATATCAGCTCCATAATTCTTTTTAGCTCTTCGGTCCATCTCCTCCTTCCATACTCTTGCTAGAACTGCAGCTTCTAATCCGACAACCTTACCTGTTTCTCCTGTATAAGTGAAATCAGTGATGTGTCGGGCTGCTAGCAATATTTTTTCTGTTTTACCTTCACATAGCCAGCTTGCAACATCTTCAGATACTCCTTGTTCTATTAACATGTTACGAAACTTGTTCAAAGCATTGCCGTTATGCAGAACCCTACGGACACGTGATGCTTCATCTACCCTATTATCCACAATGTTCACAAAACGCAGAAGTTCTCCTTCTAACTCTTCGACGAGCTCTTGCAGTTCCAAGGATCCGTTACCAAGGAAACACTGAACAGCTTCCATCACTTCCAGAGAGTTGTCAACAGAGTTTTCAAGAGGTGAATCCATGTTGCTGATAACAGCTGAACAACTCAAACTCTTCATTCCACGAGTTTGTGATGCTGCAACCATTTTCTTAACTAAATCAACAGCAACATCTTCTGTACTGATGAGATCAATAGCTCCTTTTCCGAATTCAACATCATAAACCAAAGCGCACACTCCTTCAGCCAGCTTTTTGGACACAATTGAGCATCTCCTTAGAAGAACGCTATCTACGGTAGCCGTCAGATCCTTGCAGCGGTAAATCTCCTTATCTGTTGGCACCAGCTCCTCTGTCTGTCCTACGATGCAGCATCCGACGTCTTCCATCATCTGCTCGATTTTATCTTTAGTGCAGTCGACTGTGAAGCCAGGGATGGATTCTAATTTGTCCAGAGTATCTCCCGTCAATTGGAGAGCACGACCGGAGATCATAGGGACCTTGAGACCTAAAGCAGCAAGTGCAGGAGCCAAGACAAGACTCACTTTGTTGCCGACACCTCCTGTGCTGTTTTTATCTACCATCCGATGGCGCCACTCGGGTCTCCAGCAAAACACATGACCCGAGGAGGTCATATTTGCTGTTTCTTCCGAATTCACTTTCTTGGAGCTCTCATTGTAATTAGCCAGGGAAATATCAGTCATGATTGCCAAATTGTTCATTCTGGAGATCAGCGACGAGTTCTGTAACATGATATTGTCCACTTTAGAGCTCTTGTAGTCGTGATAAAACTTTTCTATATCCTTATAATCTAAATGGTTATAATGTCCAAATCTGCACATTGACTGTTCAGAAAAGAAATTCAGCATGGTTTCGTTGAGATTGTCTGAGGGCTTTACTTCTCTCTGATCGTAACTCTGAGGCTTAGTTTCATCCAGAAAGTTAGTCTTTGAAGTACTGTCTCTGCCTGAAGCTCTTTTACTAGCATCACCTGTTATGCTTCTAAGCCATCCTTCGGAATTCCTCTTCCTTAAATCCCCACTTTCTATAAACGATTCAAGTGTGGCTATATGCTTCGGAAAAATCTCTCCGACTTCCCCGGTAACGACGAAGGGCACTTTGTATCTATGATGAATGGACGCCTCTTCTTTACTCGGACCACTCTGCGAAACGTAAACTCTGTTTCGTTCCCCCTCATTACCACTCGTTACTCTGCCTTTGCGATAAATGTCCATGACACATTTTGCTGACGGCGAGGAATAGAATACCTTTCGTGTGGATCTCTCTTCAGATCGTGCCAGACTTGTATACCTAGGTATTTTGAAGTGCAAAGCGTACTGTTTAGTCTCACAGCTCTCTAATCTGTGTGATTGTTCTTCACAGTTCCTAGACATGTCACCAGCGACATAGACACTCTGCCATGCATCACCAGTAGTTGCGTGGTCAAAGGCATTATCTGCGCTATCTCTACGATTCTTGATTTCCAGTAGCAGATCCACATTTTTATATGCGTTGCCTTTCTCTTTTTCTTTTCCATGTTTACAATCTAACTTAACACTATCAAGATCATCTTTTTCACTGACAAATTCAACATTTAAACTATTGCATTGTCTATTGAGTTCGGTTTTATGATCCTTGAAGTGATCAATAATCTTACCAACTCGAGAAGCCACTTCAGCTCTCAACTCATTATTTTGTGCGGCCATTTCGGCTTTCAAATCATCTTTTCGAGAAACTACCTCCGTTCTCAACTCATTATTTTGTGCGGCCATTTCGGCTTTCAAATCATCTATTTTATCGCTTAGGGCGGCCAGATCACCTTTAATATCGGCTTTCAAGTCACCTATTTTATCGCTTTGGGCAGCTAGATCACCTTTAATATCGGCTTTCAAGTCATTTATCAACTTTACTAATTCATCCATACTTCTAGTTAACGGCATTCAATAAATTATTATAATCCCACTTCTGACACCAAATGTTGCGGATCACAAAAATGGATAGCCACTGAGCGTGAGTATTAAAAGCTATATTTCAAAACCAAATTCAATACAAGGTAAATTGTTACAAAGGAAATATGGATGAAGTATCTTATTAACAAATCAACTATTAACATGCACAAGTCATCAATCTTCCTGCGTAGAGCACACAATATCAGCTCTGTGTATTTTACTAAATACTACCTTTTACTTGATTTACCAGGTCACCCGAAGATCTTCACTCGTAAACCAATTCTCGTCCTGTGCTAATAACTGTTCACACACTAGCCGAACAAAAAGACAGTCCGTGTAGACATTCGAAGTTAGCCATAAAAGTTCCCACTTTTATACTTCCGTGTATACACAACACATCAAGTTACTTCTTGATACTTAACGATAAAAGATCCCACTTTTATCCTTCCGCGTATACACAACACATCAAGTTACTTCTTGATACTTACGCGCACTGTCTCAGAACAGCTCACCGTCCATTTTCGAACTCACCGACCGTTACAATACAACGACCGTTACAACACAACGACCGTTAACACTCCACTCTTCTTCTCCAAATTCTCCCAAAGTTCTTATTCGTTGGCTGAAACTTTGCTTTCGGTTGCCAGATTCTTCTGTCGTAACACTGCCCCCTTCCTAGGTCTTGTTCGTCCCGAACAATTCTGGATTCCAAAGCTTCTTCAGTTCTTCGATGAAACGGGGCCAAATGATCCACGTGAACCACCTTGCACTTTGTAGCTGGACATCGACGAATGCGATATACCACGTCTGTGTCAAAATGAAAGCGAATCTCATTATGACGTAGATTTCTTTTCTGACTGAAGCCTCGTCCACAAACATAATACGTGTAAGGCCTATAGCCCTTGTGCACACGTTTATGTCTCTGCAGGGAGAAGAATCGACTAAGAGTTTTCGTGCAAAACCTGTAAAAAGTTTTCTTCTTTGTCGAAAGTTTTCTTCTTTGGATTTTTACTTCTATCAACAGTAACAAGGAATGAAAGTCATTAGTGACATAAAATCTAGGGAGGAGTTTCATCCTCCAGTCTGACCCTTTTGTCAGTTGACTTTTCCTTAATTCAGAACTGTCGTGATGAACCCTCAGCCATATTTCACCTGATCCAATTTGATCCCCAAGGTGCTTCACAAATATAATATCAGCTCCATAATTCTTTTTAGCTCTTCGGTCCATCTCCTCCTTCCATGATGAGTCAAAATGTGACTTAATGAGTCTCTGGGGATTATCTGTTTTCCTCGGGGGAATATTCATGTGAGATGCGATTTGCATACATACAATTCCACTTCCTCGTGGATTGCGAGACGGTACATTGTTGCTCTGTCATTCATCAACAGGGCGACTCATCCCTCAAACAATAAAGAAAAAGAGCAGATTACAGTTATTTTGACTTGCAACCATGTATACATACGCACGGGGCATGCTACACAAAGAAATATGGGACACCCTGTATATTAAATTCTCCCAGACAGTTGTTTTTAAAATGACTGAATCTACGTAGCATAAGAAACATTTCCAAAAAAAAAAAGTGGGGGGGGGGTAAATATAATTCGAAATGCAAACCAACACTTTCTTGTATTGTCAAGTGTCCAAGCGAAGACAATTCTAAAGCCAGGTTCAAATGATCCAATATTAATTTTACTGTACGTTAACGATGGCATAAAACCAGCCACTAAACACACTAGCACTCAAAAACACCAAGAATGGGCTCGAATATTTTCGTCTTCCCAGAGTCCGGTTTTGCGGTCCACTATATCCAGCAACCGTAATCATCCGGCCTGGATATTCGTGCTAGTCTATAACAACTATTACAATGATGTTGTGACGATGATGATTAGAGCAGAATTTTGTTCTTGCATTTTAGAGCACGGGGATCTACAGCACTGTAGAGCACTGGTTCTCAACCTCTTATGCTTCACGTTCCCCCTGGAAATGTGTATGTAACTGCGTAACCCTTGTACAGATAGATAAAACTATAGTTATAGTATAACAATGAGAATAAAATAAATGTTACACACATTAAAATTTTGTATTCATAAACTGCATACGTCGATAAACACAAAAAACGCCTTTTTTGCACAGCAGTGTTGCCAACTTAGCGACATTGTTACTAGATCTAGCGACTCTTGAGCTCTCACGGCGTACCCCACGTGGAGAACAACTAGTGCTGCCACAAAACAACAGAGCGGCTTTGAAACCATTGGCTTGTCTTTCTGATTTCGAAAAGTAAGTGTGACCGAGCTTATATAGTTGAATTCCCGTATGTTAAATGATGTAATTCCGTAAGTATGATGAGACTTCACTCTAGTTAATATAATCTTTTGGTGTACCATTCGGTACTTTAATTTTTGTCTACAAAATTGGACCAAGAAATAATCTTTATTAACGTATCCCAAAGTTATCTAAGTCAATACCACAATAGTCTTCGATTGATGTTGCTTCGCGGGCGGGGGTGGTTCAGTCGGTAGCGTGCCAAGATCGTAATCTGCAGTTCCCAGGTTCGAGTCCCAGCTGGGCCAGCGTTCAGATTTATCTCCGAAAAACTCCCCTCCCACAGTCAGTAGGAGACACTGATGAGCTTGTAAATGACACCGTCCGTCGGATGGGACGGTAAGCCATGGATCCGTGTGTTAGAGACCAACGGCGAAACAACCCAACGTTGTTTCGCCTAGAACAGAAGAATTTACCAGGATCACATCCTCGAAGCAAAATAGACGATTCACTGCATCCATTTCACCCTCTCCCTCTTTGTAGCTCCAGTGAGCATCCTCCTCTTCCTCTGACAATCTCTTTCGCTAATTACGACTCCAGCGCTTCTGAAAAGAAGATCGTTCAGATATTGTTCAGCTCGATCTATCCGTTCATTTGCATAGTTATTGACACCCTTGCTTGTTTTGCACGCGCAGATGAGCTGATGACAGACAGTCTCGCGATTATCCTCATTGTCCCACTGGTAGGGAGAGGGCAATTGCTCGTGAACCATCGAGTGATTCTCTTCTCCGAAAGATCGATTTAGCCTATAAAAATAGCTCAAAGGAAGAAACCACGTGACTTTAGATAACACACAGTTTTGCTTTTCGATAACGATTTTTTTTCGTTTGGAGAGCTGTAAAGTTTTTTATGAAATGCTTTTCTTTTCTACTTCAGTTGGTTTCTGATTATTTCCACATATTGGGCAGTGTTGGGTGTTATTGGCGCAAACCCCTAAGGGACGCACAGCTGAAGGAGCCGCACACTTCACACAGATATCTCTCAGGTGAGCGAATTCTCAATCAACACCAAAACAGTCTTCTTTTCTCACAGTTCAGTCTTTTTTCTGATCTTTTTTGGGTTATTATGCAATGGCTAAGCGTGACACGAGGTCCAACGAAGCAAAAGTAACGAAAGAAGAGGAACTTCATTGGAATTAACTCTACCGGACCCCCTCCCCCCTCTAAATAGGGAGTGAGGATGACTCAGTTGGGGGGGGGGACGCCATGCTCGCAATCTCGTGTGCCCGGTTCGAAGTCTCACTGTTCAGATTTCCTCCTTAGATCTTTTCTGGCATTGGTGCCAAAAGGGACACAAATTCTTCATCCTAGGCGCACCCTCAATCCTACACACATCATCAATCCTACACACACTCTCTATCCTACACACATCCTCAATCCTAGGCACACCCTTGATCTTACACACACTATCCAACACACTCTCTCCATCCTGCACACATTCTCAATCCTACACATATTCTGAATTCTAGACGCATCCTCAATCCTACGTACACCCTCAATCTTGCAGACATTTGAATCCTATACACATCATCAATCCTGGGCACACCCTCAATCCTGCACACACTCTCTATCACATCCTCCATCCTAGGCACACCCTTAATCCCACACACACACACACACACACACACACACACTCTATCCTACACACACACTCTATCCTACACACATCCTCAATCCTGCACACATTCTCAATCCTACACGCATCCTCAATCCTACGTACACCCTCAATCATGCAGACATCCTGAATCCTACACTTACTCTTAATCGTAGGCACACTCTCGATCCTACACGCATCCTCATTCTAAGGGCGCCAACCCTTTGAAGAAGGGGCCCAGGATAGGTTCAACCAATAGCGTGCCAGTCGCGAAACCTGACACTGCCAGCTTTGAGATTTATTTTGGCTCACCCTCCCCTTGCACTCAGTGAGGAAGGGGAGTGAGGATGGATTCCGAAGGACT
Organism: Ryuthela nishihirai; assembly: GCA_038380435.1. Lineage (NCBI taxonomy): Eukaryota > Metazoa > Arthropoda > Arachnida > Araneae > Heptathelidae > Ryuthela > Ryuthela nishihirai. Next base: position 37,114,877 of record JAWZYU010000031.1, read on the forward strand.
TCGATCTCTCTTATGCGTAAGAGCCAGGCTCTGGCTTCTTGTGTCGCTGTAGCCTTACGCTGTGCACGTTGAAAGCCCGCTGGATGGACAGACCCCCCCCCCCTCACCCCCAAAGGCTAAGAGAAAGAGTCAGAGAGAACCACTGCGCAGTTGCAGTGAGTCATATTTCACAATTGCAATTCAAAAATAATCAATTCCTAAATCGTCGAAAGAGGATTCAGAAATATAAAGTTTAAGGAATGAGACGTCCACACAGACAACGGGGATAAAAGAAATTGTTCCCAGTTCAGGAAACCATGAAACGTGCTCTTACCTCGAGACTTTGTGGTGGCTTTTTTTTTCTCCTTTCTGCGGTCACGGCAAGTCTTGAATGTCACGTGTAACAAGAGAACGGAAATCATTAAATCAAATCTTTATTTGTTGCGTGATTCATCCATTTCGAAACGCTGTTGTTTCTGTGATTTTTATTTTTGTGCACCTTGTATACATTCACCTTCGTCGAAGTCATCAAAACGGAATCAGGTATCTACTCCATTTGGCACTTCTCCTTGTTTCCAAGGTAACATCTTTCGTTTTCTGATATCATTATGTCTCCCCCCACCCCACAAAACATCTGGTGAACAATTTAACGAGACCTCGTGCCTTTCTCACTTTAATCAGTTCTCCACAAGGGGCGCTCGCATCAAAGGCACGCGCCATGTTCAAAGGATTTCTCTGAGACAACCTTTTTCTTCTCCCCCCCCCCCCCCCTCTAAAAGATCATTTTTAATGGCAGACGAGAGAGAGAGCAAGTAAATCGTCCGACAGAAACCAACCGACTTTTGCATGCCTCGAACTAATTAGTTTACCGCGAACGAGTTGGATGGCGAGTTTAAATTCGCCCCCCCCCTCCTCAACTGCCATCTCGACTCTCATCCCTCGCTCGAGGCTCTAATTATTCCGCAGAAACTGTAACAGAAGATGAGGAACGATCTCGTGAACAACGAAGCTGCTGCGAGAAGCATTTCCGAGCATTGTTATCGCTTGCATTGCGCAGCTCGTGCGCTTGAAGCGTTGTGTCAATTGGGAACTCTTCCAGGCGAATGGGGAAGGAGAGGGGGGGGGGGTGCGGTGTCCATTGGCCCGAGAAGTGGTCTCCAAACTTGAGTTCCCTTATTTCTCACAGTCTCATAAAGTTCCGTCCCTTTATTCGCCTCTTAACGCAACCTTTTTAATTGGATTGTCCTTGGGATATATAGGAATGTCCATAACAAGATCTTTGCAGAGTTTTCGCAATATTTGTGTCGTCTATGGGAAATATTTTAACCCATCTGATCCTTAACCGACGTGGTCTTATGCAAATCAATATGAAATGAAAGACATTCCCAGTGATTTTGTTCAATCAGGTGGTCTGTTCATATCTTTGGTTAGTTTTGACTACTCATTTTTATTTTCATTTTCGTGTCTGACTTACATATAAGCGAGTTTAAAGGAATAATTTAAAGATTTTTTCGAATTTTATTTTCCTTTTAAATTTATGATTGTTTTAAAATAGAATTTTGATTTGTGGAAGTGTCACTCTTAGAGAAGAAAACTGCTCTCTCTGCTTAAGCTCTCATAACTTGTCTTACTCCCAGAAAGAGAGAGAGAGATAGGACATGGGGTTGGCTCAGTCGGGAGCGCGCCAAGCTCATAAGTTAATGTTTTCCGGTTCGACTTTGCTTGCGTAGAGATTTTCTCCGATAAATATTTGTGTTGTTCTTTCTGCTGAGGTCTCGCCTTCCTCACAGACCTTCTGCCATGGCGTATAAATTGACAGGCTCCTGTCAGACCTCTATGGCAAACAATTGCTTGAGGGGGGGGGGATTGATGAGCCTGGATGAGTCTCCATCCGTTTGACCCCGCATGTAGAAGAGCCATAACACGATGTTGACGGGAGTCTTCCCTCTGTATCTGAAGAGCTGCGAAGTGGATCCCGCCCTCTAGCTCTGAGTGCATGGCCTCATCATTGTGGCATCATCATTCAGAGATGCGGTTCCTCATCATTCTGGGCTTATCTCCTCCTTTTATTTGGAAGACTGTGCTAATCTAAGAAATACTCGATATTCCATTTAATCTATTTCCACACACAAAAAACTCAAAGGAAACCTTCCTCTTGGAAACCTCTGATTTCGCCCACTGTGTTTGCACAAAAGCGCCCACCACTCAGAGGTTAAACAATCCAAAAACATGTTTTCCCCAATTTCAGGAAATTACTTTTGCGTTTCAGAAGGTGGCGCTTTGTTTACACCAACTGTAGACACGTGATTCCGTATAGCTGGTCTCTCGCAGAACTAATTTCTCCCCCCTGCACCTCCTGACATCCACAGAGGTTAGAGTGGGGATGACGATTTCTGTTATCGTCTACGTTGGACCTCGTTTGCTCCCATCTCCAGTTGCAAACGATCGGCATTCGGAATGATTTGAAATCGAATGGCGGAGAATCGCAGTGGTGCACGTTCAGCTAATGGACTTACTGAGGGAGAGGGAAGCCGAGGGGGTGGCCCGGCAAAGAACTGACGACAGGTGACGTAAGATTGCCACTTACCCAGCACCTCTGACGTGGCCTGCACGAGTTTCATGGTGACGTCATCCGTGTACACCTTGTGGATGAGGAACGATCCTCCGCGGAGACGGACGCCGGACTTTTTCCTGAAATGGGAAAAAGATTAATTGCAAAAAATAGGTGATCAAGAAACGAAATTAGTTACAGTTCATATTTCTAGCTCTTGCATCGGGAGGAATGAAATAAGGAAAGATTTTACTTCTATATTTCGAATTTCTCTATCCTTTAAAAAATAATCTCGTATAACAAAAGATTTCACAATAATTAAGATTGCTCGTTCAGGGTTTTATGGCACAAGAGCAAGAAAGGCCATGCGGCGCCAAACAAAATACAGAATAAAAGGATTAAAAATATAAAATGGATTTTTTCCCACCATATATCCCCTTTGGCTTAATTAACGTCTCTGAGACTTTCGAGTAGCTTGTTCTCATTTCTTCAAATATTCTCTCTGTCGACACCAGGATTTCGTTACAGAGTAATGTTGGGTTAGTATTGACCATTTATAGTCTTTTTTTCAGGTAAGGTGTCCCGGGTACCACTCTTTGTGAATGGAACAAAATTGTGAGCATCCTCGTCCTTCAGAAAAAGTATTGTCGGAGGATTTGGGACACATCTTCCGCAACTCAAACATAGTTGACGATATTTCTGGGGGGTTCCATTTGGGGCAAGCAGGTTCAAACATTGCCAGCATCTCCTTGCACATGTTGACTCTAGTCCTTTTTTTACTGTTCTGCCTGGGGCGGGGGTGGCTCAGTCGGTAGCGCGCCAGGCTCGTAATCTGTAGTTCCCAAGTTCGAGTCCCAGCTGGGTCAGCGTTGAGATTTATTTCCGCAAAATTCCCCGCCCTACCCACGGTCAGTAGGGGACACCGATGGGCTTGGAAAGGCCGCCGTCCGTCGGATGGGACGTTAAGCCGTGGCCCCGTGTGCAGGAGAGCCATACCCTGTGCACGTTAAAGAACACACTGAATGGCCTTGACGGGAGGCTACCATCTGTCTTCCAACAGCTGTTCCAGTGGGTCCCCTCCCCCAACCTTCTCTGAGCCTTCGGGGTACCTGTGATCTGGCCATTTAGCCCATGGTGTGCAAAATAGTGCCGCTCAGAGGTAAAACAACCCAACAACAACAACTGTTCTGCCAGTTTGTGGGGTACCCATATTTGGAACAGATCTTTCAGAACTTTAAATGTTGACGAATAATTGTTTCCACACTTCCAATCGATACACTGGCATCTAGACTTATTACCTGAACGGTGATGTGTGGGTTTTCCGTAATGAGTTTACGAACAGCAGAGATGGTTCTCTCGTTCACGGGGGGCGAGGGTGGCTCAGTCGGTAGCGCGCCAGGCTCGTAATCTGCAGTTCCCAGGTTCGAGTTCCAGCTGGGTCAGCGTTGAGATTTATCTCCGCAAAATTCCCCGCCCTACCCTCGGTCAGTAGGGGACACCGATGGGCTTGGAAAGGCCGCCGTCCGTCGGATGGGACGTTAAGCCGTGGCCCCGTGTGCAGGAGAGCCATACCCTGTGCACGTTAAAGAACACGCTGAATGGCCTTGACGGGAGGCTACCATCTGTCTCCCAACAGCTGTTCCAGTGGGTCCCCTCCTCCAACCTTCTCTGAGCCTTCGGGGTCCATGTGACCTGGCCATTTAGCCCACGGTGTGCAAAAAAGTTCCGCTCAGAGGTAAAACAACACAACACAACCCTCGTTCACGGCCACCTTCGGTCTTATTGGAGCAGGAATGTTTTCGAAACTCTGCCTCCTTTTCACACTTTGCGCATCCATCCTGTAAGAGTACCCTATGAACAGGCACGATCCCCATATACTGGGGGATAAATGGCACGATTTTATTTTCTCTTCGTCCTTAAGCTTGATCCTTGTGAAAATGTAAAATCTTTTCCGTCTTTAGTAGTCGCCAGCGAAGAGAGAAAGGATGGCACGGCCTTTGTTTTAAGCACGCAATGACAAGTTCAGACAAGCTTCTAGTCATAGTTCGTTAAGTTCGGAGCGACGAGTGCAAATATATAGACGTTTCAAGAGGTTTCGTGAGGAAATTTTTAATGGCGTGAGGTGTCAGATACCGTTCCGCAGATAAATAGATAAGCCATTGCAGAGATTGCTCTTACAAATGCTGTTACGTTATGAAATTCGGTAAAAGCCGGAATATCGTCGACAAGACTACAGTGGGCCCATTTTGGAAAATGTATTCCTCCCCCAGGAAAAAAAAACTTCTCAAGAATGTGCACTAAGCAAAGAAGAAACGAGAATTGGTCCAGATGCGAGAAGGGTTCGCTTCCAATATCGTAAAGGTTTCAAGGTGTTTTATCCCCGAAACTCTTTTAAATACTACAAGAAACCTGTCATCGTTTCAACATATTACAAGTAAGAATTCAACAGTTTTTTTTTCATGATTTTTTTTATTTCACAGCTTATTTATGATTGAATAAAATTACATATTAAAAAATTAGGTAAATACGACTCAGGCGAAAGTGCCTGTTTAAAAATTAGGTGAAATTTCATATTAGAAACGTTTGGTGGAACTGGATATTATAAAAATGGAACTGAAATTTCAGATTATGTATATCAGGCGAAATTTGCCGTTTTTAAAACAGCAATTCTGGTCATGTTTAGTGTAAAAATATTCCTCAGTCAATGGGTTAACCTCTCCTGCGCCCACCCACGGGAACGAATCTTCAATCCAATTTACCATTCCTTTATCTAACGTATGATAGACATATCTGGAAACTTAGCAACATCCGACATGAAAGTGTTTAACGCGAGATTCTTTGTTGAAAATGAAGATGTTCGGAAACAAGGGTTGGGTTGTTTTACCTCTGAGCGGCAGTTTTTTTGCACACAATGGGCTAAATGGCCAGGTCACAAGGACCCCGAAGGCTCAGAGAAAGTTGGGGGAGGGGACCCACTGGAACAGCTGTTGGGAGACAGATGGTAGCCTCCCGTCAAGGCCATCCAGCGTGTTCTTTAACATGCACAGGGTATGTCTCTCCCGCACACGGGGCCACGGCTTAACGTCCCATCCGACGGACGGCGGTCTTTTCAAGCCCATCGGTGTCCCCTACTGACCGTGGGCAGGGCGGGGGAAATTTTGCGGAGATAAATCTCTGACCCAGCTAGATAAAACGCTGACCCAGCTGGGACTCGAACCTGGGAACTACAGATTGCGAGCCTGACGCGCTACCGACTGAGCCACCCCCGCCCCTCGGAAACAAGAGTTTCTCTTTTTGTTCAAATGAAGGCGTCTGGAAACGAAGAAGGATTCATGCCGGACGTTAATAAAATTAAAGTAGTTTGAAAAATGTGTATTGCTTTTTTATTAAAATGTTCTTTAAATTAATAAACGTATATCTCATAAAATATGTTGATTAATAAAAAAGGTATGAAACATATATATATGTATTGTTTTTCCATGTTCATGACATTATTAGTTCGTTTATATTTTGTCCCAACTTGACTCGCCATATATAATTAGACCGCAGTTCATTTTCTTTTGCTGTGAAGTGACCTGGGACTGGCAAGTTGCAGCCGAGAAACCCTTCTGGGTACGAAAGGATTCGAAAAATTCGAATTTTTGAGAGAACGAAATAACGATTTTCGGTTTAGAAATTTCTGACGTGGAGGATATCTTGCTGTACCTCAAAATACTCTTTCGCTTCATGAAAGAGGGGGAGGAAAATTTCTCGTAGTGGGGGGTGGGGGGAGGGGCGGATCGATGGTAAGGAGCTTTATGCCAAATGAAAGCTTTGGATGGGGGGAGTGCCATCTGCTCTATACTCTGGAGAGAGAGTTTCAGAAACTAACAACTCTAAATGAAGTTGTAAATTGATTATGTGCAGAATATGCTAGCGATGATTTTAGGAGGATTCTGATGGCTGAGAGCAGCGCGAGGGAAGACAATGCACTGAACAGCTGATGGGATAAAGATGGGAACCTCCCATAAAAGATAATGCAGGGGATTTGGCTTTGCCGTACACGGGCCACGACTTAACGCCCATTCCGATGGACGTGGGCGTTTCGAGAACCATAGCTGTCCCCTTTCTCAAATAGGAATAGGTAGAGGAGAAAAATCGGAGCGTAGGCATAACTGGGATTCGAACCTGGGAGCGTTGGGTAATGATGAGCCACGTGCAGAGATTCCGAGAGGCATAACAAACCTCCCTCGATCACGTCGGATCACCGTCCCTACGTCAGCAAAAAGGGAAGCGTCATTGATTAGTTGTTTGCCACGTAGGGGCTACGACGTTCTTTTGACATCATTTCCGTTGGACGAAGCGAATCCAGCTGACCTTCGAACGTCGTGAACTTTCATTGCATTCGATTCAGTTGTGAGCACGAGGATGATGGATGCAGGCGCTCGAGAGTAATTGAGAAACGAAGGAGAGAGGAAGGTCAAAAGGTCAAGGCGAATTAGTTTTAAGTCGAGATTTTTGAGACGAAAAACTCGATTATCTTAAATGTTCTTTGCATATCTATAAATATAAATTTGTTATCTGTCGCTGAAATTCTTAATAATTTATGTGTTTCTGCGTGGAATCTCGAAGGGCGACTTGCTGCTCCGCGATTGCATCTTTCTTTTATGATGTTACTTTTTCTATTGTGTATTTGTTTTGTGCATCTTTTGAATAAATTTTAATAAGCAGTAAAAAGAAAGGTCAGTAAGGTTTAAAAACATTTTCGTATAATTTGTGCGAGTCACCAGGTGGCTCTGCTTCAGAGATAAAAAATGATGGCAAATAGAGGAAGACGAAAGTTATGCTAACATTTGTTGTCGTTTGGCGCATTTTTTAAGCAGTTATTATATATTCACCCGACCTTTGATTAACATGATAGATGTTCAAATTCATTATAACATAAATACACGAGGACAATAAATACACAATGTACAACTCTTTGTCAAATACATTATTAATACAACACTTTACAAAGAACAGAGAACGATCAATAGATATATGTGAACAACTAAGGAACTACGAGCTCTTCCAGGTTATAAAAATTTATTCATTTTCATTAAAGAAAATAAAGTAAGTAAAAAATATTAAGTATCACAGGTGGTGTGATATGTGTTAAAAAAAAACGTGTGACCAGGGCACGAATTTCTCATCAGAAATTATGGAAATAGGGAAGGATGGATTCCAGAATACGAATTGAAAAGAATCTGATTGGCATATTTTAAAATTTATTCTTTTATTATAACACTACTTTGGTTAATGGTTTACGTTTTTTATCTGTTTATGTATATTTCATACACGTAACTCATTTTTAAAGAAGAGAAACAATGAGAAATGGGAGGGGGGGGGAAAGGTAGAAATTTATTGTATTACATGGTATGATGTAATAAGATAATAATAAAGATCGAGAACGAGAAATTGTTGTCGAGTAATAAAGATTGAGAAATTGATTGTTGTTTGTAATGAATTAATAATTAATTAATAATTCGTAATGAAGATTGAGATATTAATTGTTGTCAAGAAATGAAGACGACTAACTCTATGTTTGCAAACATTTCTGCTCTGCACGTGACCAATTATAATCTTCAACCAAACAGGACGAATTTGTATACGAGTACATTGTCATTGGCCATCGGCAATTAAAATGTTCTCGTTGTTTACAAATGTACAGTCGCGCAGAAAAGTATCCGAACACTATAGTTGATTACGGAATTCAGAAAAAAAATCTGGCAACGTTTTTTTAGAAATTAGTGATCTGGCAACCTTCGTGTCACATGACACGAAGGTTGCCAGATCACTAATTTCTAAATTAGATTCCAGATCACTAATTTCTAAAAAAATCGTTGCCAGATATTTTTTCTGAATTCTGTAATCAACCATAGCGTTCGGATACTTTTTAATATATATAATGCGTATGAATATATAATGCAATGAATATGGAGCGTGTGCAGTTACCGTTCACAGCAAACTGGAGCGGTTGCGGTTAATGTTCACAGCACATTGGATCGTGTGGGCTCACTCACGGAAATATTAAGCGTGTGCAGTTACCGTTCACAGCAAACTGAAGCGTGTGCAGTAACTGCACACGCTTCAGTTTGGAGCGTGTGCAACTGCACACGCTCCAGTCCAACTGCAAACTGGAGCGTGTGCAGTAACTGCACACGCTCCAGTTTGCTGTGAACGGTAACTGGAGCGTGTACAGTTGCTGTACACGCTCCAGATATTTTTCCTGAATTATGTAATCACGTGACACGAAGGTTGCCAGATCACTGATTTCTAAAACAAATCGCTGCCAGATATTTTTTTCTGAATTCTGTAATCAACCATAGCGTTCGAACACTCTTTTGAGCGACTGTATCACCTGCTATAGCTGTTAAACACGCTAATTTTTATAGACAAATGCGAAAAAAAAAAACGTTTTGAAGTGTTCAAATTATGAACAAGGATAGCTGAGATAAGTGAGAGGAGAAATAGGTGGCAAAATGCAAAATATATGTAAATGATTAAGGGGGGGGGAAGCAGTAGAGAAATCATCTTAAATCGAACCACAGTCGTGTTAGTCGAAGAGCCTGTTTTATTGTTGGGTTGTTTTACCTCTGAGCGGCACTTTTTTGCTCACAATGGGCTAAATGGCCAGGTCACATGGACCCCGAAGGCTCAGAGAAGGTTGGGGGAGGGGACCCACTGGAACAGCTGTTGGGAGACAGATGGTAGCCTCCCGTCAAGGCCATCCAGCGTGTTCTTTAACGTGCACAGGGTATGGCTCTCCCGCACAGGGGGCCACGGCTTAACGTCCCATCCGACGGACGGCGGTCTTTGCAAGCCCATCGGTGTTCCCTACTGACCGTGGGCAGGGCGGGGAATTTTGCGGAGATAAATCTCAACGCTGACCCAGCTGGGACTCGAACTTGGGAACTACAGATTACGAGCCTGGCGCGCTACCGACTGAGCCACACCCGCCCCGGGGGGGGGAAGCAGTAGAGAAATCATCTTAAATCGAACAACAGTCGTGTTAGTCGAAGAGCCTGTTTTAAAAATCGTGTAGAAGCGAAATCGTGTTGGTACAATCGGTGTTAGTCGGGGGGCCAGGATTTTTTATTTAAAGTAGAAGGAAGTGGGTATTCCCGAACATGAATATTCAACGTAACCCGTGAGTTTTGTCTAAGCTTGTGCTGAGTATCCATGGAAACATAGAAACACTTCACCAAGGACACGCACGCCCTCTGGCTTCCCAATAAGATTCGTTAATGATTAAACCAAGTCTGCTCGTTTGCAAAGATTAAAATGTATTATAATTTAAAAACTTAAGACCAAGATTCAGTTACTTGTGAATAAATAGTAAGTGAATCCTGGTCTTAAGTTTTTAAATTATAATACACTAACTATTCTAAGACAGCCATGAATACAATTATTACTAAAATTAAAATGAAATCGATTGTGGGGAACAGATATGTCGTAAAGAAAATAATGTTGTCGGAGTCAATCAAGGAAATACGTCATTTCCTGCCTTTCGGCTGCAGTCAATGCCATATGTTAATGGGGCGGGGGTGGCTCAGTCGGTAGCGCGCCAGGCTCGTAATCTGTAGTTCCCAGGTTCGAGTCCCAGCTGGGTCAGCGTTGAGATTTATCTCCACAAAATTCCCCGCCCTGCCCACGGTCAGTAGGGGACACCGATGGGCTTGGAAAGGCCGCCGTCCGTAGGATGGGACGTTAAGCCGTGACTCCGTGTGCGGGAGAGCTATACCCTGTGCACGTTAAAGAACACGCTGGATGGCCTTGGTGGGAAGTTGCCATCTGTCTCCCAACAGCTGTTCCAATGGGTCCCCTCCCCCAACCTTCTCTGAGCCTTCGGGGTCCATGTGACCTGGCCATTTAGCCCATGGTGTGCAAAAAAGTGCCGTTCAGAGGTAAAACAACCCAACCCATATGCTAATATTGACTCTTTCCTTGTCTTTGAAGCGAATGAAGGGAATCGCATTCATTAATGTTCAATAAAATATATTCCAGTTGCTACATGGAAACGAAAGATTCACGCGAAGTGCGCGGCAAATCTCAAGCATATTTGCAAAATAATAAAAATTGGATAAAAGTTATTTCTGTGAAATGATCCTTTTGTTAAGAAAATTTGGAATGGTCGAAAGCAACAGTTCCAAACTTCGTGTGTTGCTATGGCAATCGACTGTTTCTTTAGAGAATTTGGAATGTATATGGGGATGGGGAGGGGGGAGAGGAAGGGTTTTATATCCCCCACTCTCTCTGAGCGGTGGCGTAAGGCTGCAAAAATATATTTTGTAGTTACTTTCACAGGAGTAAGATTCTTTTTGCAAAGTGTCTTCATTATTAAATTGGGTCGAGCTCTTTGGGAGGAACCTCGTGAATGACGTCATGTAGAAGAAATGACGAAGCGTGGGACCGCAGAGAGAATAGAACAACCGATAAAAAAAACTCCCTTTTTTATCTAAAGCTGATTAGAAAAACTTGTGAAGTTTTTTTAGCAAACGAATAAAAAAATTGCCTGATTCCAACTTCATTGTGCCTTCGAGACTGAACAACAAACACAGAGAAGTCGGTGCTATGTCGTCACGTGACGTCAACGGTTCCCACGCATCCAATTATTTGCACATTGTTGTTGCTCTCGGGTCGCTTCGACACAACGACAATGCTCTTCCGCCATTGAAAACCTCGATGGCATATCAGCTGCGTGTACTTTGCCCAGAAGTTGGATTAGCCAATGAACAAAGAATTGTCGGACGACGGCGCCGATTGCAAGTGACGTCCAACGTTCAGCTGCGGCGATCCCCGATTGCAGTGGCAGGGCAAGTGGTGGAGAGCGGGCCTCTTCGAACCATTGTTGCCTTGCCTCAGCGCCGAGCCTCACTGTCTGTTGGAGTTCGCATTTCGATGCACGCATTCTGTTAATCGCTTCATCGTCTGCCGTATCAATCTCGCCATTCGTAATAATTGGCTTTCGAAGAATGCAGAAGCCTCCAGTGGGAAATCTTCTGTCGTGACGCGACGCCATTCTTGAAAAGGACATTCCCTGCAACAGAGAGTAATCCAATAGTGATCGCAAGAACTGCGATCACATTTTTTGAAAATAGGGATAACAATAGCTCTGGTAAAATCCTTAGGAACCATGCCTTTATCATAAAAGATATTCAGAATTTCAGTCATCCAAGTGGTAACCGAAGCATTCCCAGCTCTAAGCATTTCGGTAGTAATTTCATCTACACCTGGGGATTTATGAAGTCTAAGTTTAGAAATAGCCAAAATAACTTCAGATGTACAGTCGCTCAAAAAATATCCAAACATTTTTTATGGTTGATTAGAGAATTCAGGAAAAATATCTGGCAACGATTTTTTTAGAAATCAGTGATCTGGCAACCTTTGTGTACAGTACACGGAGGTTGCCAGATCACTAATTTCTAAAAAAAAAACTTTGCCAGATATTTTTTTTAATTCTGTAATCAACCATAGTGTTCGAATATTTTTTTGAGCGACTGTACTTAGTGCACTGTAAGAATTTAGAGCCTATAAAATTAAGCCCCCCCCAAAAAGGAAATACTGAATGAAAGCAGTATGTAATGATAATCAAGCTTAACGAGTTCTTAATAATCGCCGTTTTATGCAACAGGATACAACAATACATGTTACCTCAGAGATTAGGCCATCTTGACACGAGACTCGAGATTTCGTGACGTATCGAAATATAATGTTATTTTAAACTATTGTGGAACTATCATAACTTATCAAATGCTTGTTCTCAAATCTCTCACAAGGATTTCGTTCTTGAACCACAGCATTGCGTTAACTAAATTCTTGCCGTTATGAGAAGAAGATTTCTAACATGATGCCTCGTAGATCGTATAATCCATATTCGATGTACCGGGTAATAATTTTACCCCTAACCATCTACATCATAAGGATATGCCTATTTGGCATGAGTAAGAACAAAATATATATGTAAAACCACCCGTAAGTGGACCCCTAAGGGCAAACATAAGAAAAGCTAAAAATAGCAGTAAAATTGTATAAGAAACCTAAAATGGGTAGGTCACCTCAGAGAACGCTACCGTTTTAGGCCTCTTGTACTTGTTCAAAACAGTATGATCGTAAAGAATCGGAGAAGAAATAATCTCATTGGGATTATTGCTTACAGCCTCAAAAAATCTTTTTGAGGTGCGTTTTATATGTGTGTATATATATATGGTCGATGCCCAGGTCTTTATGGAGTTGTCTGTTAGTGACAAACCAGGGGGCATCGACCGCAGTTCTCAATATCTTGTTCTGTAAGATCTGAATCTTACGAATATTGGTGGGTGTAGTATTCGCCCATATGGGTGAAGCATAGAGAATCACCGGTCTGATGATCATTTAACATGATGCCTCATTTCTGCTATTAATCTATCTAAATATTAGCCATAATTTTTAACGGTTGTTTATGCTAATATTTGGGCAGAGATGCCTTGAGATGCTCTTGACAGCGCTACTGTGTCTTTTGAATTAAAACTTGGTTATGTTGATACTCAAGAGAATTAAAATATTTTGAAGGTTAAAGAAACCTCCGAAACTTTCTCACCCCAAAACAGGAGAGAATTACGTAAACGATTACAGAGTCTAACGAGTTATATCTGAAATGGAAGCTTCCGATGTGGGGAGGGGGGGGGAATATTACGCGCTTGCTCAAATTATGTCTCTTACCTTCTAACTGTGAAAAGGTTGTTGTTGTTTAGGGTTGTTTTACCTCTGAGCGGCACTTTTTTGCACACCATGGGCTAAATGGCCAGGTCACATGAAACCCGAAGGCTCAGAGAAGGTTGGGGGAGGGGACCCACTGCAACAGCTGTTGGGAGACAGATGGTAGCCTCCCGTCAAGGCCATTCAGCGTGTTCTTTAACGTGCACGGTGTATGGCTCTCCCGCACACGGGGCCACGGCTTAACGTCCCATCCGACGGACGGCGTCCTTTTCAAGCCCATCGGTGTCCCCTACTGACCGTGGGCAGGGCGGGGAATTTTGCGGAGATAAATCTCAACGCTGACCCAGCTGGGACTCGAACCTGGGAACTACAGATTACGAGCCTGGCGCGCTACCGACTGAGCCACCCCCTCCTCTAACTGTGAAAAGGAGTTGGAGGAAAATATCTCACGGAGACGATCTCATTGAGGTTGGTGTCAAATGAAATCTTCTTACTTTATACCGAAACTCGAATAATCGCCGGGCAATTCTTCTAGCAATAAACAAGGCAAAAACATTCGAGGATTTCTAATTTTATTGTATAATATGTAGATCTTTTTTTGAAGAAATATATGAAAAAATTTAACTATTTTTTTTATTTTATTTTACGGAGTCGATATTTAAATGTATAAGACACAACTGCATATGCCTTGCTTACTGGTTGTGTTTTTTAGGTAACCAGTATTGAGACAACTAGACAACCAGTAAAGCAAAGTTAGCAGATGTTTCAGTTCTTGAATTCTAATGTCTTCTTTTAATTCTATTATCTTCTGCTTGTTTTATCAAATAAATACTTTTAAACCTCTGTAACGTTGCCGAACAAACCCTGAATGGATTTCTCCAAATCCATTTCTTTATTCTCTACCGTGGTAATCAATTGCGTGTTCAGATACACCGAATATAGAGTTGGTAATTCATCAGCTGTTCCCTGAGTAATTGGAAATGCAACGCAAGGCTTGCTAACATCATCGTGTTATCAGGGTTCCATCGCTCTGGTGGGGATAAACAGACGATGCTCCGATTTCAATGGCGAATAATGCAATGGAAAGATTTGGTCTGGCAGCCTTTGTGTAGCAACAAATGTGGGCCTGTTACAGCAGCAGACAGTCGGTCTTCACCCTTCCCACAACAGAATGCACTGCTGCTGCTCAACAATACAGCGCGGCCATCGTCCAACCATTCAACAATGTCATTTAGTTAGTGCAACGATGGTTCGTTGTTAACCGTGAGACTGAACAACAACGCACTTGGATGAGATTACTTAAATGAACGAAATCAAAGGAGATGGTTACTATTTTTGCAGGTGAGAAGCATCTTCAAAGTCGTAGAGATTGAGCCTCAGGTACATGTACAATCGCTCAATTTTTTTAGAAATTAGTGATCTGGCAACCTCCGTGTATTGTACACAAAGGTTGCCAGATCACTAATTTCTAAAAACATCGTTCCCAGATATTTTTTCTGAATTCTCTAATCAACCATAGTGTTCGGATATTTTTTTCAGCGACTGTACATCCATATGGTAAGAGGTTCTTATGACAGAGACCTTTTATCATATGGATGCGAGGGGGGGGGGGCACGTTTAGTGAGTTGAACATTGTTGCATATCAAAAAAGGAAAAACACTTTAGCGGGTGACAATGGTACGCTTTAAAAAAAAAACGTTCCCTCCCTCAGAACTAAGAGAATTCTGAAAGTCTTCCTCTCCCAGAAACCTCTAGTCCAGTGAAAGCTCTGGGTAAGCATCTTAAAGTTCGTGGAGGTCGACCCACTGGAAAAAAGGGTTTTAATGCCTTGGAGCATTTGGCATCTGTTGCCAGAGTACCGACAAATGTTTTCTACCCGTCTTGTTTAAAGTTCACACCTTTATTTTCTTGGTTTAGTGAGTGCGATTATCGGTGCTCATCTTTTTATATTTCCTTTTTTAATTCAATACTCAGCTCGACTCGTGAAAGAGAACAAGATGATGAAAATGGCGCACAATGCGAAAAAATGCTTCCGTTGTGCTCATCTGTATTCTCTTCTTCTTCAGACGTTTCCTCTGGAGAAACAGAGTTTAGATTTTAGCAAACGAAGTGCAACTACCAACAGATCACTTATCATTCGATAGAGAGAACTAACCATCCTTCCGAATCTTTGTAGTAAGGTGTTCCAAGCTGAGAACCTCGATGACCTTTAGCTTCTCTCCTCCTTGAGACGAATCGCTGAGCATCCGCACTCCCTGATGCCACTCAACCCTATCCTTAACCAAGAAACCCAAACCTCTTCCCTCCCCCTATCTCCTGAGGAGTGGAAGCAATAGCATGTTTGCACTGGGTCGCGTGCTAGAAAGAGCATCGCCTCCCCCCCCCTGCGAACGAGCAAGGCTCCTCTGCTCCCTCTCCGCGCAGCAGAAGCCAATCGGATCACGAGCACTTCGTCCGTCTCCTAATTGCCTCTCTCCCGTGCACCCTCCGCTGCGCGAACATTCTGATGCCTCCCGCTGCGGTGCACGTGCAACAACATCTGCTTCCGTCGTCATCCTCCCCTCCCCCATTTCCTGCCCCCTCCATCTACAGTCCTCTGGATGCTGCGATGATGGAGTTGTTGGGATCAGAAGAGAATGGCGCTATCCCCCCTCCCTTTTGTTTGAGTGAAGTGTTTCAGCGTAAAAGGAGTACGGAGAGGAACAGCAGGAAGGATGCTGCACTGGGAATCATTATTGGCTTCTCAAAAACCGATTTCGTCTCTTGAAAGAGTGGAGAGATTGGCCTGCACGTGCAACGGGAAAAAAACCTCCGTTCCCAGGCATCGGTTCGATGTTCGCCGCAGTTCTTCAAAGATGGCGGCGAAATTCAATCCGAGACCGTAGCGCGTGGAAATCATCTGTTGCTTCTTCTCGGGATTAAAAAAGAAAGATGAATTATATTCCCGTTCGATTGTGCTCATCCCAAAATAAAATTAGTTATATTTTAATGAGACGATTAAAAATGTTTTATCGATCAACTCGTCGTTAACGGAATCACGGAGAAATTCAGCGGCGACCTTTAATGACATCCGACGAGGGTGTAATCGGGGGGGGGGGAGGGGAGAAAATCGTCCGATTCAATTGTCAAAAATCGATGATTGCGAAACAAGAACGTGAAATATTTCTCTTGTCGAGCATCGATCCTTCTTCCGTATCGGAATGCGCGAGTGCACGTGCTGCTCGTGCCTGCGGCGAGACAGATGGCGGCCCCCCGAGCGCGAGGCATTCCACTCTGCGCAGGATCAACAGGTGGATCGAGCCAATTGCCACTCTTGCTCTTAATTATCAGAATTATTTGCCGTTTTAATAATTAAATAGCACCGAAATGGACGAACGACGCCTGCGCAACCATATATTGAAAGTTAAGGCGTTTCCATTTGACATTTTTGTCAACAATTCGTTTTTTTTTTCTCTTGAACACTTCACTGTTGTCAAATGTCATCGTGAAATGGATGAAGAGGAGCAGAGAGAAAAGAACGATCTTAGAGACGGACGGCATCATCCGGAGCGGAATATTGGGTTGGCACAGCAGATATCGGAATTCAAGGATAGAAACATCCCTGGCGAAAAGGTAATCCTTCGCAATACTACGAAACAGCACGGGTGGGGCACGAGACGACATTGATGATTTTCAGAGGGGGAAGGGGGGGCTCATCTGTGGGACTTGTTTATTTGGGACATATTTAAAGGCGACATATCGCAACCGCAGCTGATGTGTCAGTTGTCGTGTGTCACATTGGGGAGGACAATTGGGAGAACATAGGGTGGACAATGAGGAGGACAATTGGGAGAACATAGGGTGGACAATGAGGAGGACAATTGGGAGAACATAGGGTGGAAAATGAGGAGGACAATTGGGAGAACAAAGAGTGGACAATGAGGAGGACAATTGAGAGTACATGGGAGGACGTGTTGAAGGACAATGGGGAGAACATATGGTGCAGAATGAAGTGGAAAGTGGGGAGGACATTGGGATGGGAAATGGTGTGAACAATGGAAAGAACATTGGGGTGGACAATGGGGGAGGACGTTAGGGGTGGACAATGGGGGAGGACGTTAGGGGTGAACAATGTGGGGTTGACAATGGGGGAAGACGTTAGGGGTGGACAGTGGGGGAGGACGTTAGGGGTGGACAATGTGGGGAGGACGTTAGGGGTGGACAATGTGGGGAGGACGTTAGGGGTGGACAATGGGGGAGGACGTTAGGGGTGAACAATGTGGGGTTGACAATGGGGGAAGACGTTAGTGGTGGACAGTGGGGGAGGACGTTAGGGGTGGACAATGTGGGGAGGACGTTAGGGGTGGACAATGTGGGGAGGACGTTAGGGGTGGACAATGTGGGGAGGACGTTAGGGGTGGACAATGGGGGAGGACGTTAGGGGTGAACAATGTGGGGTTGACAATGGGGGAAGACGTTAGGGGTGGACAGTGGGGGAGGACGTTAGGGGTGGACAATGTGGGGAGGACGTTAGGGGTGGACAATGTGGGGAGGACGTTAGGGGTGGACAATGTGGGGAGGACGTTAGGGGTGGACAGTTTTTGAACATTTACGGGGAGCACTGCCTATAGCTATTCACGCAATTGCCCAAGTCAGTTTTGTTGTAACATTTATTACAATCACATTTATTTTATTAAACGATTTGTTTTAAAATACATGTGATAGCTTTTATTTGACTTTTAAATACATTTTGCGGCTAGCATTGCTATTTGCAGTTCTCATAACATTTTAAACATCAAATTGAGATTTAAATACATTTGATTTATTTCCAGTGACATTTCTGTGCAGAAAGCTTCCTTCCAAAGTTAAGGAGATTTGAATCTGTGTTTCCATTTCAAATGCAATCTTGATGCAGACTGGAGATTGGTGCATTACAGGATATGACATAACGTCAGGAGTGATGCAACACTGGGAGCAGACGAGGTGTGGTAATGCTCGCTAAGCTTTCGTCATCAGACATTATTATTTGGCTTGGCGTATTGTTCGCTTTGATCACGGAACGCTCATCAATTATGCCCTCCCCCGACTTCCGTCAGTTGCCGCCAAATATGTCACTGTGACGTGGGGAATAATTGGGACGTTCGCTTCCATTCGAGAGTTCAGCGTCGGTGGCAACAGTTGCAATTGTTAATTCTCGCGGAACGGAGAGCAAAAGGGGCAGACGATTCAGCACTTCCGTCTGCCAATTGCTGACACTTGCGCAATTTCTCCTTTCATAGCTTCCTATTTTTTTAGCAATTGTAAGAAATCAGCAACTTTGTATTTTGGTCTCCATTCCCGTTCGCTTTATTTGGACCAGAAAAGCACCGAAATATTTTTTCAAATAATAATTTTATACGAGGGGAATTCAGAAAGTTCTTGCAGAACAAAAACCATTCCACTTACCAAAACTTTTCCTGTCCTTCAAAGTACTCCCCTCTAGCATTTAAGTAAAGTTGCAGACATTTGCACCAATTCTGGAACAGTTGGTGGTACAGTCGCTGAAAAAAATATCCGAACACTATGGTTGATTACAGAATTCAGAAAAAAATATCTGGCAACGATTTATTTTCAGAAATTAGTGATCTGACACCTTCGTGTCACATGACACGACATAGTGTTCGAATATTTTTTGAGCGACTGTACTCCTGTTGGGGAATACTCTGCAACTCTGAATGAACTCATTTCGCAAGGTCTCGACCCTTGAAAAAGGTTTCCTCCTAGTTTTTTTTCCATTTTCTGAAACACCCAAAAATCGCATAGTGCAAGGGGTTTGATTTTTTCCTCCTCCAGATAGGCCAAAACCTGTTGAGTTTCGTGAGCACTGGCATGAAAAAAGAGAACCATTGGCACGCAAGTTGATGGACGCTGCTCCTTCATCTGCTTAAACATTTTGAAGAAAACAATGTTGGTGTAGTATTGGCCATTCATACGGATTTCTTTCAGGTAAGGTGCCCATGGCTACCACTCACGAACAGCAGCGATGTTTATCTTGTTCTCGGCTTCCTTCGGTCTTCCTGCACGGGAGGTCTTCGAAGCTCTACCACCCTTCTCTAAATTTGTGCATCCATCCTGCAACAGTGGCATATGGACAGACATGATCCCAATATACTTGTGATATATCGGCATGGAGTTTTTTTCGCGTCGTCCCCAAACTGCATCCTCGTGAAAACGTAAAATCTTTCCCGGTCTTCAGTAGGCTCCATAGCGACAACGCACAGATTTCGCAAACCGGATTTCACGAGCAATGATGACACGGCCTTTGTTTTTACCAAGTGATGAAGGATGACTTTCCAAATGATCTTCGGAGGAATGAGTGCAAATATACAGACACGTGTCAAGAACTTTTCGAACGCCCTCCGTACCCATCAAAAGATTTTGTACTATTTTTTACTGACTTCAATGATGCCAACGTTGTGATGCAGCGGATTTGCAAAATCCCGTTGTTAATTGCTTGCTGGTTTGGTTGTTTTACCTCTTTTTTGCACACAATGGGCTAAATGACCAGGTCACAAGGACCCCAGAGTCCCAGAGAAAGTTTGGAGAAGGAAACACACTGAACAGCTGTTAGGAGACAGATGAAAGTCTCCCTTCAAGTCCATCCAGTGTGTTTTTTAACGTTCAGAGTGCATGGCTCTCGTGCACACGGAGGTCAGCAGGGGGGGGAGGGGTTAGCGGAGAAAAAATCAACGCCGATACAATCGCGACAGGAAGCTGCGATCAGGAGATGAGGAACCTAGAGCTCTACTCACTGAGCCAACACCGATGGGTTTTGGGGATTCATTGAGTGATGTTGGAAACCAGACATATTTCCATTTAATAAAATATTATTAAAATTTTAACTTTTAATTAAATTTTTCCAACCTTCACTTGGAGCCAATAAGAATTCCTCTAATCGAGATCACTTTTATCTCCCCCTCATTGTTGTTTATTGCATAGTGAGTACTACAATTAAAGCGATTGACGAGTTCTATTGTAATTGGTTGGAAGCACATCGCAGAACGATATCACATTCGAAGCTTATCAATTCTTTATGCATAAAAATTGCGAATGTTTTTGTCTCAAATAGAATTTCCATCTATAGTAATCACGACGATGAAGGCATAACACGAGGCATAAGTGTGGCGTGACGACAGTCTGTCAGGAACGATATCGCCGTCGTCTGAGAAGGCTTGTATGGAGAAACAGGATTTCCTGTGTGCAGCAATTGACCGAAGCATTCAATGAAGGCTGTTCCCGACCCATATCTCAGCGCACTCTGCGCAGAGAATTGAAGAGGATCGGTATTATCAGTCGCATGCCTATACGCAAAACACTGATTTCTGCGAAGAACCGGAAATTTCGCCTACATGGTGTTAGGAACACCGTGACACTGGAAAAAAGTCGTGGTCTGACGAGTCGCGGTACATATTGTTCTGTACTGACGAACTCGGCCCGCCAAACTCTCAGCCTACCGAAGGTAAGCTGAGAGTTTGGCGGAAACCCTATGAAACAATGGACCCAGCTCACCTTTTAAACACAACTCAAGGTTCTGGAGGCAGTGTCATGGTGTGGGGCAGGTTTGTACGGAACTGGCCCCCTGATATTTCTGGAAGGTCAGGTGTCCTCCAAGGATTATCTGAACATTGTTACCGATCAAGTGCACAATGCAATGTGACTTTTTATCCAGCAAGTGACAGCTGTTTCATGGACGACAATGCTACTGTCCATCGCGCAAGATGTGTTCAGCGAGCATGACAACGACTTCCACCATCTTCCCTTCACCACAAAGCCCGGATCTAAACCTCATTGAGAATGTATGGGACATGTTAGAAAAACAGATTCGAGAGCAAAGTCCTCTTCCGTCAAATCTGAGCCAGTTAAAGGACTGTCTGGTGAATGCCTGGTATGCTGGAGATGGGTTGGGTTGTTTTACCTCTGAGCGGCACTTTTTTGCACACCATGGGCTAAATGGCCAGGTCACATGGACCCCGAAGGCTCAGAGAAGGTTGGGGGAGGGGGGACCCACTGGAACAGCTATTGGGAGATAGATGGTAGCCTCCCGTCAAGGCCATCCAGCGTGTTCTTTAACGTGCACAGGGTATGGCTCTCCCACACACGGGGCCACGGCTTAACGTCCCATCCGACGGACGGCGGCCTTTCCAAGCCCATCGGTGTCCCCTACTGACCGTGGAATTTTGCGGAGATAAATCTCAACGCTGACCCAGCTGGGACTCGAACCTGGGAACTATAGATTACGAGCCTGGCGCGCTACCGACTGAGCCATCCCCGCCCCTTGACACTGAGAAGATTACTGATGATGTTGCAACTAAAGGATACATTCATATCCTCAACTTAATAAGATGCTGCAATCCTCAATGTAGACAATTTCGCTGAACTAATGTACGATGATGTCGCGTTAGTGACCTTCAAATGAACGGTGATTGGTTCTTTTTCTCCTGACCTATTTGTGGTTAATTAGCATCTTAAAAGTTTGTGTGTGAATCCAAATATGTCGTAAAATCCACGCTCTGTGTCGTACTTTATTAAAACTTATCTTTTCAACATAACATACCGAAACAGAGGGAAACGAAACGTGACCTTAAGGTCTAATCCGTTGTTGGAACAGATATCCTTGGTGTTCGAAAAAGCGATGGAAAAATTGGGAGGGGGGGGGGGATCTTCTGGTGGCAAGTCGAGGGAGGGAAGGAAGAAAAGGAGGAGAATTTGGCGAAGGAAAAGATCGATGGAGGAAAAGGATGGGATGGATGGTGAGAGGATGAAGAGGGTGTATTTACTTAAAAAGAGGTGGCAGGATCTTGAAAGTAATAACTGAACAAGGCACAATCCAAAACAATTTGGGGGGGGGGTGAGACGGAGAAAGCTAAGTGATGCTGGGAACAATCGACTGCTTGTGGGGGGGGAGGAAAAGGGCTCTGTGAAAAGAAGAAGGAAGTTAGAAGCTGAGAAGAAAGTTCAGACAGATTCGGAGGGGGAAGAAAAAGGGGAGGAGATGCTCATCGGATTAGGTGGGAGAATGGATGATGGGGGTTCTGAAGAGAAAGGAGAGCAAAGGAGCAGAAAAAAGAAAGAAGATTCTTCAGGTGTTGAGATTCTAGAGGCGATGATGTTGAAGCCGAGTTTGAAAACTAGAAGAAATAGCATCTCGGTTCTGGAGAATATCGGGTGCTTGTCTTCAAAGAGAATAGAGTTTTTATTTCCCTACCCTAATGCCCTCTAACAGGGGAAATTAGAACTAAAGGATGTTTGCGAAAATGCAAATAGGAACATTTTATTAGTAACTAAACAACAGGGAAATATTTTTTATCCTTTAAATAAAAAAAAAGTTTCGTTTTGTTGACCCTCCCCCACCCTCTGTGGGTGAGGGAAATAATCATTGCTTCTAATATAAACCCTTTGGCCACCAAATCGTTGTTGCAACAGATAACAGCGACATGATATCTGTTGGTATTCGAAAAAGCGATGGCAAAACAGAAAAGGGATGTGCTGGTGGCAATTGGAACAGCCGCAGCCTCGAGCCAAGGAAAATTCTCCGCCCTGCCCACGGTCAGTAGGGGACACCGATGGGCTTGGAAAGGCCGCCGTCCGTCGGATGGGACGTTAAGCCGTGGCCCCGTGTGCGGGAGAGCCATACCCTGTGCACGTTAAAGAACACGCTGGATGGCCTTGACGGGAGGCTACCATCTGTCTCCCAACAGCTGTTCCAGTGGGTCCGCTCCCCCAACCTTCTCTGAGCCTTCGGGGTCCATGTGACCTGGCCATTTAGCCCATGGTGTGCAAAAAAGTGCCGCTCAGAGGTAAAATAACCCAACCCAACCCTCTAGCCAAGGAAGAAGGAGAAATGATTCCCCCCACCAAAATCTGAAATTGCGATCATAGATTGTTGGCAATTTTGCACTTTAACTTTTCCTACGATTAGAGGGAGAATCCAAACTATTGGGAAATTCGTAGTACTTCCTCGAAACCTATCCAACACAAAAAGCATTTTGAATTTTCCAAAAATAAAAGTCGACAATGCGAAAATTCAGTCCCTTGTTGTTCTTCCGTGATGAGAAATAACTTTCAGACGACTTTAATTTGCATTTGGCGAAAACTATTTCTTGTTATGTTCAATTTCCGTGTCTTCTTTACTTCTGAGCATTATTTCAGTTGTTTTAACTGACGAAAGCTCCTGAAAGTGCCCGGAGCTCTATCCAGTTACCAACGGGTCACGGTTAGTAGGGGGCAGCGACGGGAAGGCCGCCGTCCGTCGGATGGGACGTTAAGCCATGGCTCCTTGTGTGGGAGAGCTATACCCCGTGCACATTAAAGAACACGCGTTCCGTTCTCTGAGCCCTCGGGGTCCTTGCGACCTGGACATTTAGTCCATCGTGTGCATAAAAGTGCTTCAGAGGTAAAACAACCGAATCCATTTTTTTTCTGCATTTGATAACACCATTGCACGTTTCATAGTCGAATTTACCTTCCATGGCACGGTTCAACTTTCGTGAGGTTATCTCATCCAAGCAGTTCAACTGCATTCTTCATTAAAACGTAAAATTCCATTCTTCAGTTTCCCATTCGCTCATTTTCACAAAATGGCAAACTGCAGACGATGCGGAGGTAGCAAAAGCACATCAAAGGGTCAACGGCTCATCAAAAGCACATCAAAGGTCAAATAATGAACTGAAAGCGAACGTTACTGACTTGATTGTTTCGCTTATAAAAGACCTCAACGCCGGGATTATTATGACTCGGACGTCACAGAGAAGAATTTCTTTTCTCCCCACCTCACGATTCCTTTCGCAACAGATTGTGGACGCTTCTGTGTTGCGCAACGTAGAGATAGCAGACGAAACAAGACACTTCGAAGGAAGTGACGAAAGAAAGATCTCAGAAAAGAATTGTGTTCGGCATTCTCTGATTTCCGTTCGTTCCTGCTTCGAAAAGAAATCGAAATTCTTCTTTGAAACGCTTGCAAGGAAATTTGGAGAGACAATTAGCACTCTAGCAGGAGGAATAATTGGGGAGGGGATGTAAAGTGGTTAGGGTTAACTGAAATATCGCTTTGGGTAACGATGACGAGGTCGGCACAGCGAACCTAGAGGAAACAAGAGTCGAAAGCTTCCGGGCCATCCTCTCTTCATTGCTTTAATTGCTCTCCACGAAGAGGACTTAATATGCTCTCGAGGTCACGTGCGAAACAAAAGAGAAAATGGTCGAAGCAGTTGGAAATTCGATTAGGAGCCGTTGCCACTGACCCATAATGTAAATATCCGAGAAAAAAACTTAATTTGAAAAACGAGTTTCTTTCGTTTGCAAATTGTTTTTTGCAAGGTCGAGCGTTTTAAAGTCGATTCGTATAAAAGAAATCCAATTTCTTAAGTGCAGAGAGGTGGAAACAGAATCTTTAAACATTCATCGCAAAATAAATTATTTAGTTTTAACAAATGGGGGAGACGAAAGTTCTCTATGTTTAATTTAAAATGGGTGGAAGATTTTAAACTCGAGAAAAATTAATCGGCTTTATTTCTCCCAAGACCCGGAGTGTAAATGCGGATTGTTTCTTCAAGTTTTTTAACCTTCATAAAATTGAGTTTTTTTATTGGGTATTTTTTCATATTTTAGATAAACATTCTTCATTAGCGTAGAAGGGCGAAGAGTTGACTCAATTAGGTAGCGCGCCAGGCTCGTAATCTGTAGTTCCAAGGTTCGAGTCCTACATGTCACGGTGTTGAGATGGATCTGCGCATAATCTCCCGCCCTCTCCTAGGTGAGTAGGGGGGAGGGGAACCGATGGGGCTGGAAAGACGGCCATCCGTCAGACGGGACCTTAAGCCTTCTTTCCGTGGGTAGGTCAGCCATACCCTGTGTGCACGTTAATGAACATGCGAGATGGTTTTGAAAGGAGGCTACCACGTGCCTTCTAACAGCTGTTCCAGTGGGTTCCCTTCCTCTAACCTTCTCTGAACCCTCTGGGTCTTTGTAATCTGTCCGTTCACTCCAGTGATGTTCAGAGGTAAAACAACCCATTAGTAAAAGAGAATGGCAATAGACTTCAGGTGATAGCCCTGTCAATCATGTTCCAATCAACCTGTCCGAATTGAAGGAGCATCAACAAGTTAACTGAGCATCCTCAGAGTCTCCTTAGTTGCTATTCGCTCTTCACCACTTACCCATTAGACGGGATGGCTCAGCCGGTAGCGCACCAGGCTCCTAATCTGCAATTCCCAGTTCCACCTCGATCAACGTTGTGATTTATCTCTGCAATCCCCCCCCCTGCCCTAGGATGGACTTCGAAAGGCCGACGCGCATCGGATGGGATTGTAAAGACGCGCGGGAGAGCCAGACCCTGTGCACATTAAAGAACACGCTGGATGGCTTTGATGGGAGCTAGCGTCTGTCTTCCAACAGCTGTTCAAGGGATCTCCTCCCTCCAACATTCTCTGAGCCCTCGGGGTCCTTGTGACCTGGCCATTTAGCCCATGGTGTGCAAAAAAGTGCCGTTCAGAGGTAAAAAACGAACCGAACCACTGATGCAAAACTCTCTCTACACAATATACTGCTTAAAGGAGGTTTCAAACTCCTTTGCCTAACCTCATCATTACTTACAACGTTGAACCACCTAATGCCCAAGATACTGCGTAAGCATATGGAATCAAAAGCATCTAGTTTCCTGTTATCATGTTTACATAGTATCCAAGTTTCACTACCATAACTAACCCTAGAAAGAACCAAACTATTATAAAGTCTAATTTTAGTCTTTAGGTGTATACGCCTATTTCTCCACACTCTCCATAGATTCTTAAAAGTCCCGGCAGCAATCCCTATTCGTCTGTTAATCTCATGCCGCACATCACCATTATCTGTTACATAGCTCCCAAGATAATTAAACTGTGACACCTGCTCAAGACTGCAACCATTCAGATGAACTGAATCACAACCTGCCTGACCAATTTTCATCACTTTAGTTTTCTCTCTATTTATAACCAAACCGACTCTACTACCAGTCTCATCAACAGCTCGAATGAAAGAGCTCATCTCATCAACATCATTTGCCAAAAGGGCTAAATCATCAGCATAATATAAATCAGAAATTTTCCTATCTCCAGCCCATTTAAGGCCAAAAGCTTTCCCTTGAAGTGAATTTCGCATAACATAATCAATAACCAAACTAAAGAGAAAAGGAGACAAAATGCACCCTTGTCGAACACCAGAAGTAATGCTAAACCAATTGCTACAAGCCTTACCAACTCTCACACACGACTCAGTGTTATTATAGAGAGCTTTCATTATGTTAACTAAATTGTCTGGTATACCATATGATCTCACAATCAACCACAAATTATGACGATCAACGGAGTGGAAAGCCCTTTTGAAATCAACAAAGCTAGCAACCAAAGGTTTCTGAAACTCTAAACATTTCTTAAGAATCTGCCTTAAGTGAAAATATCTGATCTACACATCCCCTACCACTTCTGAATCCACATTGCTCATCATGCAATTGACTGTCAACCAGATTCTTAATTCTATTAAGCACAATCATAGAAAGAACTTTACCTGGAACAGAGAGTAGGTTGATACCCCTATAGTTATTACTAAACTGTGATCATGATTTTTTAAAAATAGGGATAATAATAGTTCTTGTAAAAGATGTTAGGAAAGCGGTTCTTAGAAAAGTAAATGGCGACAGAATCCCTCTAATTCCGCTAATTTCTTCAAATATTCAAAAATAGATGTCTATTGGGGGGGGGGGAATTCCAAATTTCTTCCCCCCTCCACGGCTCCCTCTTTATGACCTCTACTGTGAGGTGGAATGTCAAATAGAGTGCCGAAAATGGAAATAATTTTTTATTCGTCGGAGATATACGGGTTAGAAATTTCATCGTTGAACACGTGACCTGTTTCGGTTTTTTAAAATGACCCTTTATTGTTCAAGAGGTGCATATATTTTTTTCCCCTATTTCTTCCACGGCTTTGGCTACGGAGGTTTATTAAGTATATTATTCTGCTTACAAAGGAGTCACGTGTCGCTGCCGTTATTTAGATGCAACCAAATTATTTTATAGCCTAATTTTAGTCTTTAAATGTATACGCCTATTTTTGGACACTGGTTTCAAAAATCAGATCAATTATAGCATTTTTGTGTTCAGCTTATTACTGCCTGCAGACGTTCCAATGATTGGCGCTGAGGATTCCCTTGAGGAGGCTTCAATTTTAGGTATTCATTCAAATAAACAAAAATGATTCTTTATGTTGATCCGTGACCAATGAAAAGATGACACATCTAGTAAATACTCTCGTCAACTTTATAATTTCTGAAGAGATGAGAAAACGGAAACAATGGACGACATCACCTATGCACGCGAATGGACGCTGCCAAGCGACAGAAATGACTCCGCGAAGCGCCTGCGACGATGTTTTTCAGTTGTAAAAATAGACGGCAAGGATTTTTAATTCTCACGAGAGTATGGAATGTCGTATCCTAGCAACGTGAAAATAAAAGATCCTCGTGCTAATTGAGCGAATAGACTTCCACGTCTCTTTTCATCCCACTGACGTCATCCGTCTTTGTTGTCATCGGTCTCATTTGTAATAAGCAACAATGGAGACGCAACTTTCCCTCCAAACGATACAAGGAGATCTCCTCTGTTTTAATTAAGCGTCGATGCAAAGAGACGTTTTGTCAGCCATTCTCTCGACATCACCTATCCATTCTCTTGAAATTATTTTCTTCCTTGGATTTTGTGCGTTTATTTTTTTATTTAGGGAAGCCAAAACACGTCGACATTTCTGACACTAAGGCGGCAAATAGTCAAGCACATCGTGAACTAAAGTGTAACCTGCAATTTCCATGCAAGGTTTGAACGGAAATAGCTACGTTTGTGAAATAGAGAATCCCTGAAGCGTCAACATCCCTCAAGGTTTCATTTTAAGACGATCCGAGATTTCGCATGGTAGAGGAGTTCAACGTGATTTAATAATCCAACAGCTATCTAATCGATGGGTTGGGTGGTTTTGCCTCGGAGTTGCATTTGTTTTGCACCCAGTGGATAGATGGTTAAGTCGCCGCGAGGGCTGCCAAAGGGAAAAGCAACTCACTGGACAGCTCTGGGGAGGCAAACTCCCGTCGAGGCCATCCAGCGTGTTCTTTAATGTCTTGAAGAAGCCTTAACAATCCCGCCGGTGTCCTCTTTCTCGCTGAGAAAAGGATTGAGACCAGCGGACATAACTCTCAACGCTGATAGAGCGTGGAGACTGCAGATGATGTGTCTCGTCCCTACCTCTCACTGGACAGCTGTAGGGGAGGCAAACTCCCGTCGGGGCCATCCAGCGTGTTCTTTAATGTCTTGAATAAGCCTTAACAATCCCGCCGGTGTCCTCTTTCTCGCTGAGAAAAGGATTGAGACCAGCGGACATAACTCTCAACGCTGATAGAGCGTGGAGACTGCAGATGATGTGCCTTGTCCCTACCTCTCACTGGACAGCTGTAGGGGAGGCAAACTCCCGTCGAGGCCATCCAGCGTGTTCTTTAATGTCTTGAAGAAGCCTTAACAATCCCGCCGGTGTCCTCTTTCTCGCTGAGAAAAGGATTGAGACCAGCGGACATAACTCTCAACGCTGATAGAGCGTGGAGACTGCAGATGATGGGCCTTGTCCCTACCTCTCACTGGACAGCTGTAGGGGAGGCAAACTCCCGTCGAGGCCATCCAGCGTGTTCTTTAATGTCTTGAAGAAGCCTTAACAATCCCGCCGGTGTCCTCTTTCTCGCTGAGAAAAGGATTGAGACCAGCGGACATAACTCTCAACGCTGATAGAGCGTGGAGACTGCAGATGATGGGCCTTGTCCCTACCTCTCACTGGACAGCTGTAGGGGAGGCAAACTCCCGTCGAGGCCATCCAGCGTGTTCTTTAATGTCTTGAAGAAGCCTTAACAATCCCGCCGGTGTCCTCTTTCTCGCTGAGAAAAGGATTGAGACCAGCGGACATAACTCTCAACGCTGATAGAGCGTGGAGACTGCAGATGATGGGCCTTGTCCCTACCTCTCACTGGACAGCTGTAGGGGAGGCAAACTCCCGTCGAGGCCATCCAGCGTGTTTTTTAATGTCTTGAAGAAGCCTTAACAATCCTGCCGGTGTCCTCTTTCTCGCTGAGAAAAGGATTGAGACCAGCGGACATAACTCTCAACGCTGATAGAGCGTGGAGACTGCAGATGATGGGCCTTGTCCCTACCTCTCACTGGACAGCTGTAGGGGAGGCAAACTCCCGTCGAGGCCATCCAGCGTGTTCTTTAATGTCTTGAAGAAGCCTTAACTATCCTGCCGGTGTCCTCTTTCTCGCTGAGAAAAGGATTGAGACCAGCGGACATAACTCTCAACGCTGATAGAGCGTGGAGACTGCAGATGATGTGCCTCGTCCCTACCTCGCGCTGGACAGCTGTAGGGGAGGAAAACTCCCGTCGAGGCCATCCAACGTGTTCTTTAATGTCTTGAAGAAGCCTTAACAATCCCGCCGGTGTCCTCTTTCTCGCTGAGAAAAGGATTGAGACCAGCGGACATAACTCTCAACGCTGATAGAGCGTGGAGACTGCAGATGATGTGCCTTGTCCCTACCTCTCACTGGACAGCTGTAGGGGAGGCAAACTCCCGTCGAGGCCATCCAGCGTGTTCTTTAATGTCTTGAAGAAGCCTTAACAATCCCGCCGGTGTCCTCTTTCTCGCTGAGAAAAGGATTGAGACCAGCGGACATAACTCTCAACGCTGATAGAGCGTGGAGACTGCAGATGATGGGCCTTGTCCCTACCTCTCACTGGACAGCTGTAGGGGAGGCAAACTCCCGTCGAGGCCATCCAGCGTGTTCCTTAATGTCTTGAAGAAGCCTTAACAATCCCGCCGGTGTCCTCTTTCTCGCTGAGAAAAGGATTGAGACCAGCGGACATAACTCTCAACGCTGATAGAGCGTGGAGACTGCAGATGATGGGCCTTGTCCCTACCTCTCACTGGACAGCTGTAGGGGAGGCAAACTCCCGTCGAGGCCATCCAGCGTGTTCTTTAATGTCTTGAAGAAGCCTTAACAATCCTGCCGGTGTCCTCTTTCTCGCTGAGAAAAGGATTGAGACCAGCGGACATAACTCTCAACGCTGATAGAGCGTGGAGACTGCAGATGATGTGCCTCGTCCCTACCTCGCGCTGGACAGCTGTAGGGGAGGAAAAATTCCCGTCGAGGCCATCCAGCGTGTTCTTTAATGTCTTGAAGAAGCCTTAACAATCCCGCCGGTGTCCTCTTTCTCGCTGAGAAAAGGATTGAGACCAGCGGACATAACTCTCAACGCTGATAGAGCGTGGAGACTGCAGATGATGTGCCTTGTCCCTACCTCTCACTGGACAGCTGTAGGGGAGGCAAACTCCCGTCGAGGCCATCCAGCGTGTTCTTTAATGTCTTGAAGAAGCCTTAACAATCCCGCCGGTGTCCTCTTTCTCGCTGAGAAAAGGATTGAGACCAGCGGACATAACTCTCAACGCTGATAGAGCGTGGAGACTGCAGATGATGGGCCTTGTCCCTACCTCTCACTGGACAGCTGTAGGGGAGGCAAACTCCCGTCGAGGCCATCCAGCGTGTTCCTTAATGTCTTGAAGAAGCCTTAACAATCCCGCCGGTGTCCTCTTTCTCGCTGAGAAAAGGATTGAGACCAGCGGACATAACTCTCAACGCTGATAGAGCGTGGAGACTGCAGATGATGGGCCTTGTCCCTACCTCTCACTGGACAGCTGTAGGGGAGGCAAACTCCCGTCGAGGCCATCCAGCGTGTTCTTTAATGTCTTGAAGAAGCCTTAACAATCCCGCCGGTGTCCTCTTTCTCGCTGAGAAAAGGATTGAGACCAGCGGACATAACTCTCAACGCTGATAGAGCGTGGAGACTGCAGATGATGGGCCTTGTCCCTACCTCTCACTGGACAGCTGTAGGGGAGGCAAACTCCCGTCGAGGCCATCCAGCGTGTTCCTTAATGTCTTGAAGAAGCCTTAACAATCCCGCCGGTGTCCTCTTTCTCGCTGAGAAAAGGATTGAGACCAGCGGACATAACTCTCAACGCTGATAGAGCGTGGAGACTGCAGATGATGTGCCTCGTCCCTACCTCGCGCTGGACAGCTGTAGGGGAGGAAAAATTCCCGTCGAGGCCATCCAGCGTGTTCTTTAATGTCTTGAAGAAGCCTTAACAATCCCGCCGGTGTCCTCTTTCTCGCTGAGAAAAGGATTGAGACCAGCGGACATAACTCTCAACGCTGATAGAGCGTGGAGACTGCAGATGATGTGCCTTGTCCCTACTTCTCACTGGACAGCTGTAGGGGAGGCAAACTCCCGTCGAGGCCATCCAGCGTGTTCTTTAATGTCTTGAAGAAGCCTTAACAATCCCGCCGGTGTCCTCTTTCTCGCTGAGAAAAGGATTGAGACCAGCGGACATAACTCTCAACGCTGATAGAGCGTGGAGACTGCAGATGATGGGCCTTGTCCCTACCTCTCACTGGACAGCTGTAGGGGAGGCAAACTCCCGTCGAGGCCATCCAGCGTGTTCTTTAATGTCTTGAAGAAGCCTTAACAATCCCGCCGGTGTCCTCTTTCTCGCTGAGAAAAGGATTGAGACCAGCGGACATAACTCTCAACGCTGATAGAGCGTGGAGACTGCAGATGATGTGCCTTGTCCCTACTTCTCACTGGACAGCTGTAGGGGAGGCAAACTCCCGTCGAGGCCATCCAGCGTGTTCTTTAATGTCTTGAAGAAGCCTTAACAATCCCGCCGGTGTCCTCTTTCTCGCTGAGAAAAGGATTGAGACCAGCGGACATAACTCTCAACGCTGATAGAGCGTGGAGACTGCAGATGATGGGCCTTGTCCCTACCTCTCACTGGACAGCTGTAGGGGAGGCAAACTCCCGTCGAGGCCATCCAGCGTGTTCTTTAATGTCTTGAAGAAGCCTTAACAATCCCGCCGGTGTCCTCTTTCTCACTGAGAAAAGGATTGAGACCAGCGGACATAACTCTCAACGCTGATAGAGCGTGGAGACTGCAGATGATGGGCCTTGTCCCTACCTCTCACTGGACAGCTGTAGGGGAGGCAAACTCCCGTCGAGGCCATCCAGCGTGTTCTTTAATGTCTTGAAGAAGCCTTAACAATCCCGCCGGTGTCCTCTTTCTCGCTGAGAAAAGGATTGAGACCAGCGGACATAACTCTCAACGCTGATAGAGCGTGGAGACTGCAGATGATGGGCCTTGTCCCTACCTCTCACTGGACAGCTGTAGGGGAGGCAAACTCCCGTCGAGGCCATCCAGCGTGTTTTTTAATGTCTTGAAGAAGCCTTAACAATCCTGCCGGTGTCCTCTTTCTCGCTGAGAAAAGGATTGAGACCAGCGGACATAACTCTCAACGCTGATAGAGCGTGGAGACTGCAGATGATGGGCCTTGTCCCTACCTCTCACTGGACAGCTGTAGGGGAGGCAAACTCCCGTCGAGGCCATCCAGCGTGTTCTTTAATGTCTTGAAGAAGCCTTAACTATCCTGCCGGTGTCCTCTTTCTCGCTGAGAAAAGGATTGAGACCAGCGGACATAACTCTCAACGCTGATAGAGCGTGGAGACTGCAGATGATGTGCCTCGTCCCTACCTCGCGCTGGACAGCTGTAGGGGAGGAAAACTCCCGTCGAGGCCATCCAACGTGTTCTTTAATGTCTTGAAGAAGCCTTAACAATCCCGCTGGTGTCCTCTTTCTCGCTGAGAAAAGGATTGAGACCAGCGGACATAACTCTCAACGCTGATAGAGCGTGGAGACTGCAGATGATGTGCCTTGTCCCTACCTCTCACTGGACAGCTGTAGGGGAGGCAAACTCCCGTCGAGGCCATCCAGCGTGTTCTTTAATGTCTTGAAGAAGCCTTAACAATCCCGCCGGTGTCCTCTTTCTCGCTGAGAAAAGGATTGAGACCAGCGGACATAACTCTCAACGCTGATAGAGCGTGGAGACTGCAGATGATGGGCCTTGTCCCTACCTCTCACTGGACAGCTGTAGGGGAGGCAAACTCCCGTCGAGGCCATCCAGCGTGTTCTTTAATGTCTTGAAGAAGCCTTAACAATCCCGCCGGTGTCCTCTTTCTCGCTGAGAAAAGGATTGAGACCAGCGGACATAACTCTCAACGCTGATAGAGCGTGGAGACTGCAGATGATGTGCCTTGTCCCTACTTCTCACTGGACAGCTGTAGGGGAGGCAAACTCCCGTCGAGGCCATCCAGCGTGTTCTTTAATGTCTTGAAGAAGCCTTAACAATCCCGCCGGTGTCCTCTTTCTCGCTGAGAAAAGGATTGAGACCAGCGGACATAACTCTCAACGCTGATAGAGCGTGGAGACTGCAGATGATGGGCCTTGTCCCTACCTCTCACTGGACAGCTGTAGGGGAGGCAAACTCCCGTCGAGGCCATCCAGCGTGTTCCTTAATGTCTTGAAGAAGCCTTAACAATCCCGCCGGTGTCCTCTTTCTCGCTGAGAAAAGGATTGAGACCAGCGGACATAACTCTCAACGCTGATAGAGCGTGGAGACTGCAGATGATGTGCCTCGTCCCTACCTCGCGCTGGACAGCTGTAGGGGAGGAAAAATTCCCGTCGAGGCCATCCAGCGTGTTCTTTAATGTCTTGAAGAAGCCTTAACAATCCCGCCGGTGTCCTCTTTCTCGCTGAGAAAAGGATTGAGACCAGCGGACATAACTCTCAACGCTGATAGAGCGTGGAGACTGCAGATGATGTGCCTTGTCCCTACTTCTCACTGGACAGCTGTAGGGGAGGCAAACTCCCGTCGAGGCCATCCAGCGTGTTCTTTAATGTCTTGAAGAAGCCTTAACAATCCCGCCGGTGTCCTCTTTCTCGCTGAGAAAAGGATTGAGACCAGCGGACATAACTCTCAACGCTGATAGAGCGTGGAGACTGCAGATGATGGGCCTTGTCCCTACCTCTCACTGGACAGCTGTAGGGGAGGCAAACTCCCGTCGAGGCCATCCAGCGTGTTCTTTAATGTCTTGAAGAAGCCTTAACAATCCCGCCGGTGTCCTCTTTCTCGCTGAGAAAAGGATTGAGACCAGCGGACATAACTCTCAACGCTGATAGAGCGTGGAGACTGCAGATGATGTGCCTTGTCCCTACTTCTCACTGGACAGCTGTAGGGGAGGCAAACTCCCGTCGAGGCCATCCAGCGTGTTCTTTAATGTCTTGAAGAAGCCTTAACAATCCCGCCGGTGTCCTCTTTCTCGCTGAGAAAAGGATTGAGACCAGCGGACATAACTCTCAACGCTGATAGAGCGTGGAGACTGCAGATGATGGGCCTTGTCCCTACCTCTCACTGGACAGCTGTAGGGGAGGCAAACTCCCGTCGAGGCCATCCAGCGTGTTCTTTAATGTCTTGAAGAAGCCTTAACAATCCCGCCGGTGTCCTCTTTCTCACTGAGAAAAGGATTGAGACCAGCGGACATAACTCTCAACGCTGATAGAGCGTGGAGACTGCAGATGATGGGCCTTGTCCCTACCTCTCACTGGACAGCTGTAGGGGAGGCAAACTCCCGTCGAGGCCATCCAGCGTGTTCTTTAATGTCTTGAAGAAGCCTTAACAATCCCGCCGGTGTCCTCTTTCTCGCTGAGAAAAGGATTGAGACCAGCGGACATAACTCTCAACGCTGATAGAGCGTGGAGACTGCAGATGATGGGCCTTGTCCCTACCTCTCACTGGACAGCTGTAGGGGAGGCAAACTCCCGTCGAGGCCATCCAGCGTGTTTTTTAATGTCTTGAAGAAGCCTTAACAATCCTGCCGGTGTCCTCTTTCTCGCTGAGAAAAGGATTGAGACCAGCGGACATAACTCTCAACGCTGATAGAGCGTGGAGACTGCAGATGATGGGCCTTGTCCCTACCTCTCACTGGACAGCTGTAGGGGAGGCAAACTCCCGTCGAGGCCATCCAGCGTGTTCTTTAATGTCTTGAAGAAGCCTTAACTATCCTGCCGGTGTCCTCTTTCTCGCTGAGAAAAGGATTGAGACCAGCGGACATAACTCTCAACGCTGATAGAGCGTGGAGACTGCAGATGATGTGCCTCGTCCCTACCTCGCGCTGGACAGCTGTAGGGGAGGAAAACTCCCGTCGAGGCCATCCAACGTGTTCTTTAATGTCTTGAAGAAGCCTTAACAATCCCGCTGGTGTCCTCTTTCTCGCTGAGAAAAGGATTGAGACCAGCGGACATAACTCTCAACGCTGATAGAGCGTGGAGACTGCAGATGATGTGCCTTGTCCCTACCTCTCACTGGACAGCTGTAGGGGAGGCAAACTCCCGTCGAGGCCATCCAGCGTGTTCTTTAATGTCTTGAAGAAGCCTTAACAATCCCGCCGGTGTCCTCTTTCTCGCTGAGAAAAGGATTGAGACCAGCGGACATAACTCTCAACGCTGATAGAGCGTGGAGACTGCAGATGATGGGCCTTGTCCCTACCTCTCACTGGACAGCTGTAGGGGAGGCAAACTCCCGTCGAGGCCATCCAGCGTGTTCTTTAATGTCTTGAAGAAGCCTTAACAATCCCGCCGGTGTCCTCTTTCTCGCTGAGAAAAGGATTGAGACCAGCGGACATAACTCTCAACGCTGATAGAGCGTGGAGACTGCAGATGATGTGCCTTGTCCCTACTTCTCACTGGACAGCTGTAGGGGAGGCAAACTCCCGTCGAGGCCATCCAGCGTGTTCTTTAATGTCTTGAAGAAGCCTTAACAATCCCGCCGGTGTCCTCTTTCTCGCTGAGAAAAGGATTGAGACCAGCGGACATAACTCTCAACGCTGATAGAGCGTGGAGACTGCAGATGATGGGCCTTGTCCCTACCTCTCACTGGACAGCTGTAGGGGAGGCAAACTCCCGTCGAGGCCATCCAGCGTGTTCTTTAATGTCTTGAAGAAGCCTTAACAATCCCGCCGGTGTCCTCTTTCTCGCTGAGAAAAGGATTGAGACCAGCGGACATAACTCTCAACGCTGATAGAGCGTGGAGACTGCAGATGATGTGCCTTGTCCCTACTTCTCACTGGACAGCTGTAGGGGAGGCAAACTCCCGTCGAGGCCATCCAGCGTGTTCTTTAATGTCTTGAAGAAGCCTTAACAATCCCGCCGGTGTCCTCTTTCTCGCTGAGAAAAGGATTGAGACCAGCGGACATAACTCTCAACGCTGATAGAGCGTGGAGACTGCAGATGATGGGCCTTGTCCCTACCTCTCACTGGACAGCTGTAGGGGAGGCAAACTCCCGTCGAGGCCATCCAGCGTGTTCTTTAATGTCTTGAAGAAGCCTTAACAATCCCGCCGGTGTCCTCTTTCTCGCTGAGAAAAGGATTGAGACCAGCGGACATAACTCTCAACGCTGATAGAGCGTGGAGACTGCAGATGATGGGCCTTGTCCCTACCTCTCACTGGACAGCTGTAGGGGAGGCAAACTCCCGTCGAGGCCATCCAGCGTGTTTTTTAATGTCTTGAAGAAGCCTTAACAATCCTGCCGGTGTCCTCTTTCTCGCTGAGAAAAGGATTGAGACCAGCGGACATAACTCTCAACGCTGATAGAGCGTGGAGACTGCAGATGATGGGCCTTGTCCCTACCTCTCACTGGACAGCTGTAGGGGAGGCAAACTCCCGTCGAGGCCATCCAGCGTGTTCTTTAATGTCTTGAAGAAGCCTTAACTATCCTGCCGGTGTCCTCTTTCTCGCTGAGAAAAGGATTGAGACCAGCGGACATAACTCTCAACGCTGATAGAGCGTGGAGACTGCAGATGATGTGCCTCGTCCCTACCTCGCGCTGGACAGCTGTAGGGGAGGAAAACTCCCGTCGAGGCCATCCAACGTGTTCTTTAATGTCTTGAAGAAGCCTTAACAATCCCGCCGGTGTCCTCTTTCTCGCTGAGAAAAGGATTGAGACCAGCGGACATAACTCTCAACGCTGATAGAGCGTGGAGACTGCAGATGATGTGTCTCGTCCCTACCTCTCACTGGACAACTGTAGGGGAGGCAAACTCCCGTCGAGGCCATCCAGCGTGTTCTTTAATGTCTTGAAGAAGCCTTAACAATCCCGCCGGTGTCCTCTTTCTCGCTGAGAAAAGGATTGAGACCAGCGGACATAACTCTCAACGCTGATAGAGCGTGGAGACTGCAGATGATGGGCCTTGTCCCTACCTCTCACTGGACAGCTGTAGGGGAGGCAAACTCCCGTCGAGGCCATCCAGCGTGTTCTTTAATGTCTTGAAGAAGCCTTAACAATCCCGCCGGTGTCCTCTTTCTCGCTGAGAAAAGGATTGAGACCAGCGGACATAACTCTCAACGCTGATAGAGCGTGGAGACTGCAGATGATGGGCCTTGTCCCTACCTCTCACTGGACAGCTGTAGGGGAGGCAAACTCCCGTCGAGGCCATCCAGCGTGTTCTTTAATGTCTTGAAGAAGCCTTAACAATCCTGCCGGTGTCCTCTTTCTCGCTGAGAAAAGGATTGAGACCAGCGGACATAACTCTCAACGCTGATAGAGCGTGGAGACTGCAGATGATGTGCCTCGTCCCTACCTCGCGCTGGACAGCTGTAGGGGAGGAAAAATTCCCGTCGAGGCCATCCAGCGTGTTCTTTAATGTCTTGAAGAAGCCTTAACAATCCCGCCGGTGTCCTCTTTCTCGCTGAGAAAAGGATTGAGACCAGCGGACATAACTCTCAACGCTGATAGAGCGTGGAGACTGCAGATGATGTGCCTTGTCCCTACTTCTCACTGGACAGCTGTAGGGGAGGCAAACTCCCGTCGAGGCCATCCAGCGTGTTCTTTAATGTCTTGAAGAAGCCTTAACAATCCCGCCGGTGTCCTCTTTCTCGCTGAGAAAAGGATTGAGACCAGCGGACATAACTCTCAACGCTGATAGAGCGTGGAGACTGCAGATGATGGGCCTTGTCCCTACCTCTCACTGGACAGCTGTAGGGGAGGCAAACTCCCGTCGCGGCCATCCAGCGTGTTCTTTAATGTCTTGAAGAAGCCTTAACAAACCCGCCGGTGTCCTCTTTCTCGCTGAGAAAAGGATTGAGACCAGCGGACATAACTCTCAACGCTGATAGAGCGTGGAGACTGCAGATGATGGGCCTTGTCCCTACCTCTCACTGGACAGCTGTAGGGGAGGCAAACTCCCGTCGAGGCCATCCAGCGTGTTCTTTAATGTCTTGAAGAAGCCTTAACAATCCCGCCGGTGTCCTCTTTCTCGCTGAGAAAAGGATTGAGACCAGCGGACATAACTCTCAACGCTGATAGAGCGTGGAGACTGCAGATGATGTGCCTTGTCCCTACTTCTCACTGGACAGCTGTAGGGGAGGCAAACTCCCGTCGAGGCCATCCAGCGTGTTCTTTAATGTCTTGAAGAAGCCTTAACAATCCCGCCGGTGTCCTCTTTCTCGCTGAGAAAAGGATTGAGACCAGCGGACATAACTCTCAACGCTGATAGAGCGTGGAGACTGCAGATGATGTGTCTCGTCCCTACCTCTCACTGGACAACTGTAGGGGAGGCAAACTCCCGTCGAGGCCATCCAGCGTGTTCTTTAATGTCTTGAAGAAGCCTTAACAATCCCGCCGGTGTCCTCTTTCTCGCTGAGAAAAGGATTGAGACCAGCGGACATAACTCTCAACGCTGATAGAGCATGGAGACTGCAGATGATGTGTCCCGTCCCTACCTCTCACTGGACAGCTGTAGGGGAGGCAAACTCCCGTCGGGGCCATCCAGCGTGTTCTTTAATGTCTTGAAGAAGCCTTAACAATCCCGCCGGTGTCCTCTTTCTCGCTGAGAAAAGGATTGAGACCAGCGGACATAACTCTCAACGCTGATAGAGCATGGAGAATGCAGATGATGTGTCCCGTCCCTAACTCTCACTGGACAGCTGTAGGGGAGGCAAACTCCCGTCGGGGCCATCCAGCGTGTTCTTTAATGTCTT
This sequence comes from Ryuthela nishihirai, assembly GCA_038380435.1. Lineage (NCBI taxonomy): Eukaryota > Metazoa > Arthropoda > Arachnida > Araneae > Heptathelidae > Ryuthela > Ryuthela nishihirai. Next base: position 37,154,116 of record JAWZYU010000031.1, read on the forward strand.
GAAGAAGCCTTAACAATCCCGCCGGTGTCCTCTTTCTCGTTGAGAAAAGGATTGAGACCAGCGGACATAACTCTCAACGCTGATAGAGCGTGGAGCTGCAGATGATGTGTCTCGTCCCTACCTCGCGCTGGACAGCTGTAGGGGAGGAAAACTCCTGTCGAGGCCATCCAGCGTGTTCTTTAATGTCTTGAAGAAGCCTTAACAATCCCGCCGGTGTCCTCTTTCTCGCTGAGAAAAGGATTGAAACCAGCGGACATAACTCTCAACGCTGATAGAGCGTGGAGACTGCAGATGATGTGCCTTGTCCCTACCTCTCACTGGACAGCTGTAGGGGAGGCAAACTCCCGTCGAGGCCATCTAGCGTGTTCTTTAATGTCTTGAAGAAGCCTTAACAATTACGCCGGTGTCCTCTTTCTCGCTGAGAAAAGGATTGAGACCAGCGGACATAACTCTCAACGCTGATAGAGCGTGGAGACTGCAGATGATGTGTCTCGTCCCTACCTCTCACTGGACAACTGTAGGGGAGGCAAACTCCCGTCGAGGCCATCCAGCGTGTTCTTTAATGTCTTGAAGAAGCCTTAACAATCCCGCCGGTGTCCTCTTTCTCGCTGAGAAAAGGATTGAGACCAGCGGACATAACTCTCAACGCTGATAGAGCATGGAGACTGCAGATGATGTGTCCCGTCCCTACCTCTCACTGGACAGCTGTAGGGGAGGCAAACTCCCGTCGGGGCCATCCAGCGTGTTCTTTAATGTCTTGAAGAAGCCTTAACAATCCTGCCGGTGTCCTCTTTCTCGCTGAGAAAAGGATTGAGACCAGCGGACATAACTCTCAACGCTGATAGAGCGTGGAGACTGCAGATGATGGGCCTTGTCCCTACCTCTCACTGGACAGCTGTAGGGGAGGCAAACTCCCGTCGAGGCCATCCAGCGTGTTCTTTAATGTCTTGAAGAAGCCTTAACAATCCCGCCGGTGTCCTCTTTCTCGCTGAGAAAAGGATTGAGACCAGCGGACATAACTCTCAACGCTGATAGAGCATGGAGAATGCAGATGATGTGTCCCGTCCCTAACTCTCACTGGACAGCTGTAGGGGAGGCAAACTCCCGTCGGGGCCATCCAGCGTGTTCTTTAATGTCTTGAAGAAGCCTTAACAATCCCGCCGGTGTCCTCTTTCTCGTTGAGAAAAGGATTGAGACCAGCGGACATAACTCTCAACGCTGATAGAGCGTGGAGCTGCAGATGATGTGTCTCGTCCCTACCTCGCGCTGGACAGCTGTAGGGGAGGAAAACTCCTGTCGAGGCCATCCAGCGTGTTCTTTAATGTCTTGAAGAAGCCTTAACAATCCCGCCGGTGTCCTCTTTCTCGCTGAGAAAAGGATTGAAACCAGCGGACATAACTCTCAACGCTGATAGAGCGTGGAGACTGCAGATGATGTGCCTTGTCCCTACCTCTCACTGGACAGCTGTAGGGGAGGCAAACTCCCGTCGAGGCCATCTAGCGTGTTCTTTAATGTCTTGAAGAAGCCTTAACAATTACGCCGGTGTCCTCTTTCTCGCTGAGAAAAGGATTGAGACCAGCGGACATAACTCTCAACGCTGATAGAGCGTGGAGACTGCAGATGATGTGTCTCGTCCCTACCTCTCACTGGACAACTGTAGGGGAGGCAAACTCCCGTCGAGGCCATCCAGCGTGTTCTTTAATGTCTTGAAGAAGCCTTAACAATCCCGCCGGTGTCCTCTTTCTCGCTGAGAAAAGGATTGAGACCAGCGGACATAACTCTCAACGCTGATAGAGCATGGAGACTGCAGATGATGTGTCCCGTCCCTACCTCTCACTGGACAGCTGTAGGGGAGGCAAACTCCCGTCGGGGCCATCCAGCGTGTTCTTTAATGTCTTGAAGAAGCCTTAACAATCCCGCCGGTGTCCTCTTTCTCGCTGAGTAAAGGATTGAGACCAGCGGACATAACTCTCAACGCTGATAGAGCGTGGACCTGCAGATGATGTGTCTCGTCCCTACCTCGCGCTGCCTCTCCTATGAATGCAGAAGTTGAGATAGGCTGAAGTCAACAGCGGGCAAAAGGTTTGCATCAGCAACATCTTTTCTGCGTTTTTGATCGGCTGACATTTATGATAATGGTGGCACGTGAATCCGATCCTTTGCTGAAAGATGTTCGATCGGATGAATCGGAAGTCTGTGGGGGAGGGACGAGGGGAAAACGAATTTTTTTATGGCTTTTCGATAGTGTGGGAAAAGTTGCCAATCTATCTAGTAAACACGAATTTCGAAATATTTTTTAAATAAAAAATTATTTTCGGTTCTGTCTTGTTGTTAGCCAAAAGAGCGGCTATAATTGCCACTGAGATAAGAGAGGTAGGGCTTATCCTTTCCATTAGAGTCGCAGATTTTTTATGGTTACTGCAACAGATATCGGTACATTATGAACCAGTGACGTAGCTTTAAGTGAAGGACGCTCATTGGCGAAGATAGGTTATGGGGCATGGGCAGCTAAGGCCATAAAGCTCAAAACGAGACACATCAAAGGATAAAAGACACAGAAACTCACAACCAAGTTAAAAGGCAATACAGTAAAGGACAAAACCAACAGATGTAAAGAAGGCAGAAACAATTAATATGTGTAGAGCAAGAGATAAAAAGATACAAAAATCGGTGTAAGTAGGAAATTATTCTCCCAAGAGCGAGTGAGGCCTGCTGTCTCCGCTAGAGGCCAGTGCCTCGCAGTGTGGCAGTTTCGCCGCCCTTTCAAGTGAGGATCAAAATGGACAAAATGGAGAAATATTTCTGTTGGATTGTTTTACCTCTGAGCGGCACTTTTTTGCACACCATGGGCTAAATGGCCAGGTCACATGGACCCCGAAGGCTCAGAGAAGGTTGGGGGAGGGGACCCACTGGAACAGCTGTTGGGAGACAGATGGTAGTCTCCCGTCAAGGCCATCCAGCGTGTTCTTTAACGTGCACAGGGTATGGCTCTCCCGCACACGGGGCCACGGCTTAACGTTCCATTCGATGGACGACGGTCTTTCCAAGCCCATCGGTGTCCCCTACTGACCGTGGGCAGGGCGGGGAATTTTGCGGAGAAAATGGAAATATTTCTGTAATTTTCCTTTTTAGAGTCTTCCCCACTTGGGGGCGGGGGTGGCTCAGTCGGTAGCGCGCCAGGCTCGTAATCTGTAGTTCCCAGGTTCGAGTCCCAGCTGAGTCAGTCGTTGAGATTTATCTCCGCAAAATTCCCCGCCCTGCCCACGGTCAGTAGGGGACACCGATGGGCTTGGAAAGGCCGCCGTCCGTCGGATGGGACGTTAAGCCGTGGCCCCGTGTGTGGGAGAGCCATACCCTGTGCACGTTAAAGAACACGCTGGATGGCCTTGACGGGAGGCTACCATCTGTCTCCCAACAGCTGTTCCAGTGGGTCCCCTCCCCCAACCTTCTCTGAGCCTTCGGGGTCCATGTGACCTGGCCATTTAGCCCATGGTGTGCAAAAAAGTGCCGCTTAGAGGTAAAACATCCCAACCCAACCTTCCCCACTTGCCCCCCACTCTAGTTACGCGAAGAGGGAAGCTTTGTCACGAAACTTTCCTAAAGGAAAATGGACTAAAGGAATTTAGCTAATATCTATTTTATACATATGTGGCAGATGTTCGAATCGAAGCCCAGGTTTCAGTCCACAATTTCTCTCTCGTATGCCGCTAAAATGTGAGCGCAGGGTAAAAATTAAAACTGAGATCCGCACAATTATTGCGCTGAGTTTTTTCGAACAATTTCATTGAACATTGAACATTTTAGGGGAAAACTTTCTTTGGCAGAGCCGCAAGTTAAGCCTGGGGATATCTGTAACTCAGTAGAACAGTAGTGCTTCCCCACTATGGGGGAGAAACGGTGGAGCTACGAGGGCTGACCTTGACCCCGGAGATCTCCAGGCAGTCAAGAAGCAGACTGTTACGGAACATGTGGTTGCATAAAAAAATTGTACCCTTAAACTGTTTCAGTATTTTCTATGTAAAAATTTTCGAAATGTCTCCGTGTTAGATGAGACACTTTCGTAAAGTAATTGTGCTCTTCCTTTTCCAAGAAAAGGAAATCCGGATAACCAAACAAACATTTTGCGTTTGCCTGTCAGACACCAGAACGCTCTTTACAAATTCTGAGCTATTACCCGCCTACAATTCACGAGCACAGGCTGTCATTTAGGATTCAGAGTTTGATATGAGTTAATAAATGCTCTTCACTTTTATCATCATCATCATCATCATCATCCTCAGCAGCCATGGGCTACGGAGATCCAACCAGACAGTGCAATTTAGTTCTCCAAGCAAGTCTGTCCTGAGCTACATCTGCTGCATCTGGCCACTGCACACCAATTCTAACGAAGTCCTGTTTAACATTGTCTGCCCACCGCATCCTAGGTCTTCCCCTCCCCTTTAAAAAATTTCAAATATCTTAGACGTTACCCATATAAGGTGCTGTATTATTCAGTGTCTGTTGGGATGTTTAGGGATTTCGCAGACGAAGTCGGTCACCGGTAGAAAAGAACCGAACAGAGATCCACTAATCCTCGCTGCCATGGCAACACGGAAGGAGTCTCCTCTTCGACCTCATCCCCGCATCCATTGTGAGGCGGAAGTCTACTTGCAGTGACGTCACGAAAGGTAATACCCGAGGAAAGAAGCTCAAAGTAATTGCGATCTTAATCCAAACGACTTAGGATAGAGCTTTCTTCTCTTTAATGGCAACGGGAGTTGCAGCAGTTCCTCTAATTAAATGAGGAGAAGTGAGGGGGAGGGGACCATTAACCCCCCCCCCCAGGGATCATAAAAGTGTCATAGAAAATGACCCACTATTAGAGCTGATGAATGCGTTCCTTAAAAGACATCCGGCAGGTATTTTAATTTTAAAGCTGACCGTGTCGGAGCTTCCTATTGTCAACATCCTCATTCAGAGGACGCCGACACTTTCACGAGGGGATCACCTAGGTTGCTTGAAAAAGAAAGGGCGAGTTTTTCTCTATTAGTATAAGCTTACTTTCTATTTTATCTTTTCATGAAATATGTGAAAAAATACAGTATTCATACTTCTACTCGTAAATAAATCTGCTTTAAATAAACGCAATTTCTTTTAACTGCAAATATTTCAAATAAGGGTTTTATTTTTCTTCGAATTTCGTTGCGTTGGGTTGGGTTGTTTTACCTCTGAGCGGCACTTTTTTGCACACCATGGGCTAAATGGCCAGGCCACAAGGACCCCGAAGGCTCAGAGAAGGTTGGGGGAGGGGACCCACTGGAACAGCTGTTGGGAGACAGATGGTAGCCTCCCGTCAAGGCCATCCAGCGTGTTCTTTAACGTGCACAGGGTATGGCTCTCCCGCACACGGGGCAACGGCTTAACGTCCCATCCGACGGACGGCGGTCTTTCCAAGCCCATCGGTGTCCCCTACTGACCGTGGGCAGGGCGGAAAATTTTGCGGAGATAAATCTCAACGCTGACCCAGCTGCGACTCGAACCTGGGAACTACAGATTACGAGCCTGGCGCGCTACCGACTGAGCCACCCCCGCCCCGAATTTCGTTGCAGTTGATAACCAAAAGAAAGTCGTCTCCTGCCAAACGAGAGGTTAAAGCTTCGACTCATTCGCTCCACATCCGATTCCTAAAAACCTTCTAAAGAGCCCCCCCCCGCCCCCACCCCTCTCTCTCCTCACCCTGTTCTTCATTTTCTCATCACGAGCAAAAGGATCTCCGCGAGGTAACGGAGGAGCAGAAAGAGAACATTATAAGTCTTTAAGACGGATTCTTTTTAACTCTGTCGAGAATTCCTCCCCCCTCCCGGAAAAAAAATGTTTTTGTAAACTCGATACTGAATCAAGACAAAATATGTTGGGTTGGGTTGTTTTACCTCTGAGCGGCACTTTTTTGCACACCATGGGCTAAATGGCCAGGTCACATGGACCCCGAAGGCTCAGAGAAGGTTGGGGGAGGGGACCCACTGGAACAGCTGTTGGGAGACAGATGGTAGCCTCCCGTCAAGGCCATCCAGCGTGTTCTTTAACGTGCACAGGGTATGGCTCTCCCGCACACGGGGCCACGGCTTAACGTCCCATCCGACGGACGGCGGCCTTTCCAAGCCCATCGGTGTCCCCTACTGACCGTGGGCAGGGCGGGGAATTTTTGCGGAGATAAATCTCAACGCTGACCCAGCTGGGACTCGAACCTGGGAACTACAGATTACGAGCCTGGCGCGCTACCGACTGAGCCACCCCCGCCCCAACAAAATGGGTTTTAAGCGTTAGGAGCTGAATTCATTTATTGAGCCCCGTGACGCCGACAAGTGGCTTGGAACACAGGTTGAAGGTTTCTCTTAATATTTTTCTTTTCATATAATTTGATGAAGTGAAATAAGCATCGGCTTGCCACAGAGGTCTGACAGGAGGTTGTCAGGGTCAATACGCGATAGAGAAGATCTGGGAGAAAGGCGAGACCTAATTAGGGAGACAAAACGAAAACATCCAAGCATTTTCCGGGGCTCGAACCCAGATCGCTTTCATCTAGAAGGAACTAGGCCATCGGGAACCCGACGAAATAAATAATTCTTAAAAATATATGTTTTATACAAATCGATGGATTCGAACCCTTTAGATAAACTATTAATTAAGCGTAATTAGTTATTCTCTTGTTAGTTTCTGTTACATTTTCATCTCTTAATAGTAGCTCTAAACCCAGAACGTTTTTCGAATAGATAAATCGCAGCTCTTTTAACAATGGCAAGTGTTCTCTGTTCTTACAGCTGACCACAGAGGGTTACGGTCGGTAGGGGGCGCCGCTCGCAGTCGAACGTTCCTAGCTTTGATTCCTCATTGTGGCTGAGTTGAGGATGTCTCTGCCTCCTCATCCTCTATGCCCCTAGTGAGGAAAAGGACGCCATTGAACTTGGAAAAATATCGCCGTCTGTCGGCTGGGAGGTAAAAGACGCATCCCTTGCAACTCAACACGCTGTGTGGCAAATGGCGAGAAACGTCCGTCAATTTTCAATCGATGTCCTTTTCCGAACGCTATGGTTGATTACAGAATTCAGAAAAAATATCTGGCAACGATTTTTTTTTAGAAATTAGTGATCTGACAACCTTCATGTCACGTGACACGAAGGTTGCCAGATCACTGTAATCAACAATAGTGTTCGGATACTTTTTTGAGCGACTGTACCACTGGAGGCAGTTTTAACTAATCATTGATATCATCATCGTCTTATTCATTCAGATCCCTCGATCATCACCGTCATCATCTTCTTTCTTACAGTCTCGTGCAGAAGATGACGATCTCGGATCGGTGAAGAGCTCTAAAGAATGAGAAGATGGCAAAAAATGGCTCGTGTGATGCTGAAGAATGAGAAGATGGCAAAAAATGGCTCGTGTGATGATGAAGAATGAGAAGATGTCAAAAAATGGCTCGTGTGATGATGAAGGATGAGAAGATGTCAAAAAATGGCTCGTGTGATGATGAAGAATGAGAAGATGGCAAAAATGGCTCGTGTGATGATGAAGAATGAGAAGATGGCAAAAATGACTCGTATGATAATGAAGAATGAGAAGATGGCAAAAAATGGCTCGTGTGATGATGAAGAATGAGAAGATGGCAAAAAATAGCTCGTGTGATGCTGAAAAATCCTCGAAAGAGGATTAGCGGGAAGTTTCGTTCGTTTCTCTTTCCCCCCCCCCTCCAGGCATCGAATAAATAAAAAAGGAACCTTCCAAGAAGAAAATCGATGCGTCGAAAAGAAGAAACAGGGAATCAAAAGAGAGTGGCTGCTCGCTTTTTTTCGGTGGGATGTTTCCACGGCGATGGAATCCGAAATCCCTCCCCCCCCCTCACTTTCAACTTCCTTCCGTAATCCCCTGCCACAATCCCCACCACCCCTATCTCTCCCTCCCCTCCCAGACCGCAATTCCGATATCTCCTCGCGTTCTCTTCCTCGCAGCCTCTCAGGGACATGATTACTCCCCCCTCTCCCCACCTACGCCTTACAGCGTGAAGAGATTTAGACTCGCCTCTTGTTGTTATCGGAAGGCTTCCATCCTCTCCCCATCCCCCCGATCTCCAGGGAGTGGGAAGAGTGCACGCGCAGCCTCCATCTCTCTCTCTCTGCTGCCACATTCGGCACCCGCTTCGCCGTTTCGTGGTTCGACGTGATCACGCGCTTCCTCACCTCGTCTGCCCGTAGAGCGCATTTCTCCGTTCGTCTCCTCCGCACGAGCGACATCTCCTCTACATCCTTTTGATCTTGCCGCCAAATTCCATCGCCATTGCCCATTCCCGTCACAGGACCGACTCCATAAGCCCGGCAGAAAGAAGAAATATTCTCGAGCATAAAACCACTCCAACCTTCCTATTCTAAAGAGAAAGGGATCGCTTCGTAGAAGGCTTTTTGCAGACGGGGAGGTTATTCATCGAGATATAAGTTTTTTTCTTTTTTTTTTTTCTCCTCGCAATGATGAAAAAAGTTTAATATTCATCCACGGTTGAGTCTAAGGTATCTTTGAAAGATGTGAATGATAAATCAGAACTGGTTTTTTTCAACAATCTGCCAAATTGAAAATAGTTTTAACGAAAAAGATGAAATAGTCAGAGAATAACGTATGCCGCGCATTCAAATTTGATCTTTTTAGAGTTCCAATGCAGTTGCTAGAACAGTTTTAAAAAAGGTGGATTTTTTTTTAGTAGGCTGTTCTTTAAAAAAATCCCGTTTAGTGTAATTGGGATTAATTCGGAGCCATTTTTATGATTATTTTTCTATTAAAAAGATAAAATTTTTAATTTAACAATTTACACGTTCAAAATGTTTTGTTACATTGGCGCTAGAAAGAACCTAATTAGAATATGGAGACTCTATTTTCTAAAAGCGTTTCCTTTTATAGCTGAATCCAATCTGAATACAATTCCGTCTTCACACACACAACCACGAAAAATGTCATTCGATAACTCCACGTGGTATTTTATATTGACGAACGATAACTTCAAATCATGAATCCTTTGAATTTGAATACCAATATAACTGAAGATTCTCTTAAAAAAATCCAATCATTTCTGTTTCCAATATTCTATATCATTTAAGCATTACAGTCTCTTGTATGAGTTTATTTTCTTAGGTTGTTTATATTATAGGAATCCATATCAGCATTTAACATTTAGTTTTTTGACATTTGACGTACTTTTGGCAATTGCTTCGAACAGAACAGGCATCGTTTGCATTCATCAATTGCATGCAACAGACCGAAGTCCTTTTCAATTATCTAAAAAGAAATGCCGTTGGAATGGAAATGCTTTGCAACGAAACCTTTTATTAGCCTTTATTGTTTTAGACTTTTTTTTATTAACCTTTATTATTATGGTTATGAAATAGTGACATGGTCCATCTGTTTACAAATAATAATAATGATGGTTACATTATTTATTGACTATTTCAAATTCATGTTTCTTTGCACTGATACATAAAAAAAAAGTCAGTAAAAAATGGTAGATCGTTGAAAATGAGGGCTAAGGATGTGGGAGGTTCGCTTGATATTTATCGTCAAGAAAGATATTCCATTAATAAAGAAAAGAAAGAATTCTTTTTTTAAACTTTTTTGTGGTTGTTTCTTTAGGCATTCTAAGAGAGCTTTTTTTGTGCTTGTTAGCAAGACGAGGCGACGTCAAATAGGAATCGAGTATTTCAAAATCTTTTTCGATTCCTTGGGAAGAAAAATAAAGTCAAGGGACTGGGTGGCGCAAAAGGGGAAGCGATGACGTCATGAGGGATTAGTGCAACAGAAGGGAATTGATTGTCGCAGAAGGATCAAGGAAGAGCGGAAGAGATTTTGCTTTTCGCTGAAGAAAGGAAAAAGAAAAGAATGACATAAATTGTAACCTCTGCAAATAAAGCCCAAAGGAATAAGTGGCAATTTCATAGGAACTCGAATACTCGGCAATGCTCGTTTTCAAACACAAAAAGATTTCTGAAATCCATGGTAACTAGGGTGCAAATCGATCTAGGTTCGAGCCCTGGAGAAGCCATGGAGGTTTCTTCTCTTCTCCATCCTCTAAGGTCTCGCCTGCCTCAAATAATATATTCTCTGTGGCGTATGATACATCATCATCATCATCATCATCTATGACCTCTGTGGCAAGTGGCTCCTTCAGGGATCGTTTTCAAACGAAACGAGATAATAGTTCTGTTTGTAGACATCGAACTTTTTTATTTACAGAGATAAATTAAAAATCCTTTTCGTGTTGGATAGGTATTGATGAACTATTACGATATGCACTTTCCGAATCGCTCTAAAGCTATAATTACGCCCTCCAGCGGTGGAAAAAGTGGAAAATTCCAAAATTTCAACGAATATTGCAAACGATGCATTTATGCCAGAAATTTGAGATTTTGGTGATGAATGTGAAGGTCACAGAATTTTTATTTCCAACAAAGATTTGGCGCCTTAGACCCAGGGGGGGGGGGAACAATGTTTTTGTTTTAGTAGATAGTTGTTTGCATTTAGAGCAACCGAAGAAAACCTATCCTCCCAGTAATTAATAAAAAAAAATATTATGATTTGCACTTTCGGAATTAAGGTCGTGAAGTTTCCAATGGAAACATTGAAAAGGATAAATAGAAATCTATTTTAGTTCAATTGGTACTAATTAAATATTATAATTCGCATTTATTAAACATGGGAACAGTAGAGTTGTTGTCAAGTTTTTCAAATAATATGTATCTCAAAAATTTTAAATTCTAGTGGTAGCTTTTCAAGGTATTCCCCTGACAACAATAATCTACCCACTTTTCTCAGAGAGGTTTGAAAAATACAACTTTTTAAATTTAAGAATTAAAGATGAATACCTTTATGTTGTATAATTACTAATAATATGCTGTTTAGATTTTTCTCACCATCCGCTGGCTGAAATTAAAACTTTGAAGGAATGAAACAGTAGATACAGGAAAAACTTCATCCTCTTTGAAAACGAGATTCTCAAATGCGACAGAGACAACATGCGCTCTTTTAGTTTTTATTTAACAGTGGAAATGGAAGATTAGGTTCGGTTACTTTAGCTCTGAGCGTCACTTGTTTGCACACAATGGGCTAAATGGCCAGGTCACATGGACCCCGAAGGCTCAGAGAAGGTTGGGGGAGGGGACCCACTGGAACAGCTGTTGGGAGACAGATGGTAGCCTCCCGTCAAGGCCATCCAGCGTGTTCTTTAATGTGCACAGGGTATGGCTCTCCCGCACACGGGGCCACGGCTTAACGTCCCATCCGACGGACGGCGGCCTTTTCAAGCCCATCGGTGTCCCCTACTGACTGTGGGCAGAGCGGGGAATTTTGCGGAGATAAATCTCAACGCTGACCCAGCTGGGACTCGAACCTGGGAAATACAGATTACGAGCCTGGCGCGCTACCGACTGAGCCACCCCCGCCCCAAGGACCCGAGGTCTCAGGCAAAGGGGACCCACTGGAACAGCTGTTAGGAGACAGAGGGTAGCCGCCCGTCCAGAGGGTTCTTTAACGTGCACAGAATATGGCTCTCCCACACACGGGGATACGGCTCAACATCTCACCCGACGGACAACTGAATTTCAAAACCCATCGGTGTCCCCTACTGACAGTGGGCAGGGCGAATTTTGAGGAGATAAATCTCAACGCTAACCCAGCTGGGACTCGAACCTGGGAACTGAGGATTACGAACCTGGCGCGCTACCGACTGAGCCACCCCCGCCCCGATCCAAGAAAAAAAATGTGAATAGGTATGTTATTGTTCGTACCTATATAAACTAAAATCATTTTTGATTTACCCATTAAAACAAAAAATAGTTGAATGTATATAGAGAAACTTTTGCCAAGGTATAAACAATATTTCGTTTTTTTGAAAACGAAACGAGGAAAAACAAGAAAAAGAGAAGTACACAATTCTGTTCTTATCAAAATGGCTTATCATTGGAAATTGTATCGGAAAGAAAAAGATCTGCATCTTAGAGGAAATATTATTTGATAAACCGACATTTTACGGATTCTTTTTTCAGAGCCTCTAATTTCAAGGGTGGACTGCTGATCACAGTCCTAATGGCGGGAAACGCTTCTCAGAACATCCAACGATCCCTTGGGAGAGGTCACATGTGGCGCTTTAAGAAGGGAGAAGGAAGAGCTCTGAATGGGGGGGGGGGATCGAAGTGGATGAGGCTTTCATTCCTCTCTGAAGTGACAAATAGATGCACTTGATGGATGATGGGATCTGGCCACGACTACAATCTGCATCTTTAGGGGGAGGAGAAATATCCTGTTACCCAGGGCGACGGGGATGCAGGGAACAAAGGGACAGGTTTGTGATTGAGTTGAGGTGATAATGGAGAGGAAGATGTAAAAAATGAAAGAGCATCGTGGGAGGAAGAATGGCCACGAGGAATGAGGGTTAAGAAATATCGGCTGCCAAAAGGAGGAAGCACTGCAGTAATATTTGCCCAAATTTTTCAAACAAATAAAGTCTGCGAAGGCCTAAACAGGGGGGGGGGAAATGAGAAAAAAAATAATAAATTACCTTTACATATATCTGGAAATGCATCTTCAGCACAAAATGATGATTTTGGACAATGCAAACCAGTTACAATGAACTATTATTCATTGTTTATTTGACAATGATAATCTTCCTCCCTCCCCCAAGATATATTGTTGGATTATTTACGCGAATGTTTGTTCCTTCCTTGCAACCATTCTTAAAAGGTTTTCAGTTCGAAGTGTTATTTCATCGATTGTTGGCTACAGATCGACAACATTTGGCCCTTTTGTCGCGAGACGTAACTTCCTCCTTCCCAATTGATAGCCGAGGAGGCCCTCCCACTCTCATCAGATCCCCCAGATTCAGAAAATCATTCGTAATCCTACTGAACCCCGCCGCCACTAGAGGGAAGGAGATCATTTTTTTCGCGCACGAAATGTCTCTTCGGTGAAGTGTCTGGGGAATTATAAGCGACCAAAATTCCTCGATAGAGTTCGAAAACCGTTCTAAAAGTTTGAGTCGTATTTAAGCTAGTGCACGCGCTGACGTCGGCACGCCGCAAAGAGCCACGTGGTTTCTCTGTCGGTGTCAGCTCGCCCATTTGTTCGAGTAGAGAAATTATTTATGATCATTTTTATAAAGATCTCCCCCACTACGTGCATCTCGAATTTGGGGCGGGAGTGGCTCAGTCGGTAGCGCTCCAGGCTCGTGATCTGTAGTTTCCAGGTTCGAGTCCCAGCTGGGTCAGCGTTGAGATTTATCTCCGCAAAATTCCCCGCCCTGCCCACGGTCAGTAGGGGACACCGATGGGCTTGGAAAGGCCGCCGTCCGTCGGATGGGACGTTAAGCCGTGGCCCCGTATGTGGGAGAGCCATACCCTGTGCACGTTAAAGAAAACGCTGGATGGCCTTGACGGGAGGCTACCATCTGTCTCCCAACATCTGTTCCAGTGGGTCCCCTCCCCCAACCTTCTCCGAGCCTTCGGGGTTCATGTGACCTGGCCATTTAGCCCATGGTGTGCAAAAAAGTGCCGCTCAGAGGTAAAACAACCCAACCCCATCTCGAATTTCATTCAAATATCTACATCGCTGTCAGGTCTAATTTCGATGCGCGAGTGAGCGAGGTGACCTTAGCAGCACGGGATTACAACCGATTACATCACACCCACAATGAAAGGATTCTTCTTAGCACAAAGGGAATAATTGGGAACGAATTTTTATTTTCCACGTAATTAGAAGATCTTTGAAATTGATGAGGTTGGGAAAAAATAATTTTTTTTGTTTCTCGTGCAAGTGTTTTTTATGTTTGTGTTAACAGGCATCAAGAAACAGAAGTTTTTCAGGCTCTCTCTTTTTCTCTGTTGGTGAACACGCAAGACTTTTTTTTTTCTTGTTATAAAAGAAAAAACATTCTTTTAGGGGGGGGGGGAAGTATGATGGAGCTTTTTTTTTTCTCTTTTCAGTCGATTCTGGCTGTTTTGAAATTATATATTTCTCAAAAGGGTGGAAAAAGTGCATATTAGTTAAAACAAAAAGAGCTTCCAAGAATTAATGAGAAGAATTTTAAAGATAAAAGAAAAATGGGCTTTTTGAAATTCGTAAACATTTATAACCATAGAATTAATTATCTGAATCTTTACTCTCATTATGGGGGGGGGGTGACAGGGGGTGATCAGTTTTAAGCACGGATCGCTTGCTAAGAGAAAAGTGAACCTCGTCTCGATGGTCTAATGGAAGAAAAGGGAACGGAAATGGGAGGTGGGGGGGGAGGAAGTCGCTGAGGAAATCGCCGATGCTGGGATTGTCAGAGGAGGAGTAATGATGGAGAAGAGGTGGAAAACGTGGAACAATTAATAAGGGACGAATTAAAAAAAACGCACACACACGCGCGTGGAAATAAAGAGCAATTAAGAGAGTAGTAAATGAATCTGGCAACAGAGAATGATGGAAATGATTTCAAAGTAATTATTGAGGCTTTTCTTAACAATGAAATTAATAATTAATAGCAGATTGAACTTCCTCTCTTATAATCGTTCGTCTTCTTTTTTCTTTACCTAAAGTTATGGGGATTTAATCGAAATCTGGAGACGTGGAAGAAATAATAAGCACTGATGCAAAACGGAGAAAAAGATCGCGTTCCCCTTAACTTTGTTGACGTTTGTTGGAAACGAAAAATGGGAATGATTCAGCAGTGCATGCTCACCATCTCAACTAACATCAACTTAAGAGAATCCAAAAGTCAGAAAATATAATAATAAATCGTAAACCAGCTCCGCTATTTAAGAATCCTCAAGCCAGTGACGGCTTCCCGAGTACGTACTCCCCGCCGTCAGTCGTTCCTAGTGGCGGCATCCCAAGTATGTACGTACTCCACACAGAGAGTCGTTCCTCATGTTCCGGCATCCCGAGTACATACTCCATGTCGAGAGTAATTCTTAGTAGTGGCATCCGAGTGCATATTCCACGCCGAGAGTCGATCCTAGTGGCGGCGTCTCGAGTGCTTACTCCACGACGAGAGTCATCCCTAGTGGCGGCATCCTGAGTGCGTTCCTAGCAGCATCTCGAATGCGCACTCCACGCCGAGAGTGGATCCTAGTGGCGGCATCTCGAGTGCATAATCCACGACGAGAGTCGTTCCTAGTGGCGGCATCTCGTGTGCGTCTGAGTGCGTTCTTAGTGGTGGCACCTCGAGTGCGTCTTAGTGCGTTCCTAGTGGCGGCATCTCGTGTGCGTCTGAGTGCGTTCTTAGTGGTGGCACCTCGAATGCGTCTTAGTGCGTTCCTAGTGGCAGCATCTCGAGTGCGTACTCCACCACGAGAGTCATTCCTAGTGGTGGCATCTCGAGTGCGTACCACGATGAGAGTCGTTCCTAGTGGCGGTATCTCGAGTGCGTCTGAGTGCATTCCTAGTGGCCGCACCTCAAGTGCGTTCCTAGTGGCGGTATCTCGAGTGCGTCTGAGTGCATTCCTAGTGGCCGCACCTCAAGTGCGTTCCTAGTGGCGGCATCTCGAGTGCGTCAGAGTGCGTTCCTAGTGGTGGCATCTCGAATGCGTACTCCACGACGAGAGTCGTTCCTAGCGGCGGCATCTCGAGTGCGTCTGAGTGCGTTCCTAGTGGCGGCATATCAAGTGCGTCTGAGTACGTTCCTAGTGGCGGCATCTCGAGTGCGTACTCCACCACGAGAGTCATTCCTAGTGGTGGCATCTCGAGTGCGTACCACGATGAGAGTCGTCCCTAGTGGCGGTATCTCGAGTGCGTCTGAGTGCATTCCTAGTGGCCGCACCTCAAGTGCGTTCCTAGTGGCGGCATCTCGAGTGCGTTCCTAGTGGCGGCATATCAAGTGCGCCTGAGTACGTTCCTAGTGGCGGCATATCAAGTGCGCCTGAGTACGTTCCTAGTGGTGGCATCTCGAGTGCGTACTCCACGACGAGAGTCGTTCCTAGTGGTGGCATCTCGAGTGCGTGTGAGTGCGTTCCTAGTGGTGGAATCTCGAGTGTGTACTCCACGATGAGAGTCGTTCCTAGTGGCGGCATCTCGAGTGCGTACTCCACGACGAGAGTAGCTCCTAGTGGCGGCATCCTGAGTATGTTCTTATCATTTGCAGGCTGCGACAAAAATCATCATAACTCTGCCATCTTTTCATTCATCACAGCCTTGTCATCTTGTGCACTGATCTGGGCAGGAAGAGGAGGAAGAGGAGGAAGGGTATTATCTCATTCCCTTCCTACTTGGAGGAATTTATTTCTTATCATTATTAGCTAATTAGTTTGCATTGTGGGTCGGAAGTGCGCCAGGCTCGTAATCTGCAATTCCCAGGTTCGAGTCCCATCTGGACAAGCTTTGATATTTATCTCGTCTAAACCTCCAGCAGAACACCGATGGGCTTGGAAAGGCCGCCGTCCGTCAGATGAGACGTTAAGCTGTGGTTCTGTTTGAGCTTTAGTGTGAGGGAGAGCCTGTATGTGTATATATTCATACCCTGTGTGTGTGCCAGTTAAAGAATACGCTGGATGACCTTGACGGGAGGCTACCCTCGGTCTCCTACCTGTTGTCCAGTGGGTCCCTCCCCCAACCTTTTCTGAGGTCTCGGGGTTCTTGTGACCTGGCCATTTAGCTCAGTGTGTGCAAAAAAGTGCCTTCTTAGAGGTAAAACAACCCAACCCAATTTGTATTATTAAACATACCAAAAGAAATTCACAATTCTCAACTCTATTCAGCTGTAAGCGCCAAGAGGAAATCGTGTTAAGAAACTTCGATTTCAGCGAAACGCAATTTATCGAAGCCATCGCACCCTTTATGGCGTTGCATATGGTTGGCTGGGAAATGAAATGAAATTGAGAAACTCCGTCGATTTTTCATTTGGGAAGATTCTGTTTCTTATTTTTTCTTTCTGCCGGACCCATTAAAGCATCGATTTGAAATTATTTGAAAAAGAAAAGCTAGGGGGTGGGGGTAGGGGTGGGGGAATGGGAGAAGAAAGTGCGAAGAAGAACTCGGAAATGATGTCAAGGGGAAGTGATTAACACGTGGTTGGATGGAAGGCGAGAATCAGTACTTTGTTAGCTGAACAATGCAGTCTGTCATCAATAATGCATCGAACAAACAAGCTGAGGAGATTTCTTTGTCGTTTCAATTGTCGCTAGCATTCCCTCTTCGGGGTCATTGTTGCGTCGATGTCTCTGCCATCGCTGTTCGTCAGACGGCGCCGAAGTTTCGTCTGGGAGGAGAGCTTTCGGCATCATCCGGGCGAAAGGAATCACCTGACTTATTCGCACCTTTTCTTTCGGGAGGGAGACGTTGTAGTTAATCAGTTTATTGTGTGGTTGTTAAGGCGACGACCTTCGTCGTCCATCGCTCGAGGTCATCTCTTGAAGCGAGGCAGATGCAAACGCATCGTCAGAAGCAAAGCGCGAACTACTTTGATTTTTTTTTAAACTTATTAGAACGAGCAAATTGAAGAGATCAACAGTCACGCGCCGAGGAAGACAAACACAACGACATCCTTCTTTCTGTCGCAGAGACATCCTCCTTTCCGTCACAGAGACATTCTCCTTTTCGTCGCAGAGAAATTCTCCTTTTCGTCGCAGAGACATTCTCCTTTTCGTCGCAGAGACATTCTCCTTTTCGTCGCAGAGACATTCTCCTTTTCGTCGCAGAGACATCCTCCTTTCCGTCGCAGAGACATTCTCCTTTTCGTCGCAGAGACATTCTCCTTTTCGTCGCAGAGAAATTCTCCTTTTCGTCGCAGAGACATTCTCCTTTTCGTCGCAGAGACATCCTCCTTTCCGTCGCAGAGACAGCCTCCTTTCCCTCGTAGAGACATCCTCCATTCCGTCGCAGAAACATCCTCCTTTCCCTCGCAGCGACATCCTCCTTTCTGTCGCAGAGACATCCTCCTTTCCGTCGCAGAGACATCCTCCTTTCCGTCACAGAGACATTCTCCTTTTCGTCGCAGAGGCATTCTCCTTTTCGCCGCAGAGACATCCTCCTTTCCGTCGCAGAGACATCCTCCTTTCCGTCGCAGCGACATCCTCCTTTCCCTCGCAGCGACATCCTCCTTTCCCTCGTAGAGACATCCTCCTTTCCGTCACAGAGACATTCTCCTTTCCCTCGCAGCGACATCCTCCTTTCTGTCGCAGAGACATCCTCCTTTCCGTCGCAGAGACATCCTCCTTTCCGTCGCAGAGACATCCTCTTTCCGTCACAGAGACATTCTCCTTTCCCTCGCAGCGACATCCTCCTTTCTGTCGCAGAGACATCCTCCTTTCCGTCACAGAGACATTCTCCTTTCCCTCGCAGCGACATCCTCCTTTCTGTCGCAGAGACATCCTCCTTTCCGTCGCAGAGACATCCTCCTTTCCGTCGCAGAGACATCCTCCTTTCCGTCGCAGAGACATTCTCCTTTTCGTCGCAGAGACATCCTCCTTTCCGTCGCAGAGACATTCTCCTTTTCGTCGCAGAGACATTCTCCTTTTCGTCGCAGAGAAATTCTCCTTTTCGTCGCAGAGACATTCTCCTTTTCGTCGCAGAGAAATTCTCCTTTTCGTCGCAGAGACATTCTCCTTTTCGTCGCAGAGACATCCTCCTTTCCGTCGCAGAGACAGCCTCCTTTCCCTCGTAGAGACATCCTCCATTCCGTCGCAGAAACATCCTCCTTTCCCTCGCAGCGACATCCTCCTTTCTGTCGCAGAGACATCCTCCTTTCCCTCGCAGAGACATCATCCTTTCCGTCACAGAGACATCCTCCTTTCCGTCGCAGAGACATCCTCCTTTCTGTCGCAGAGACATCCTCCTTTCCGTCGCAGAGACATCCTCCTTTCCGTCGCAGAGACATCCTCCTTTCTGTCGCAGAGACATCCTCCTTTCCGTCGCAGAGACATCCTCCTTTCCCTCGCAGCGACATCCTCCTTTCTGTCGCAGAGACATCCTCCTTTCCCTCGCAGAGACATCCTCCTTTCCGTCGCAGAGACATCCTCCTTTCTGTCGCAGAGACATCCTCCTTTCCGTCACAGAGACATTCTCCTTTCCCTCGCAGCGACATCCTCCTTTCTGTCGCAGAGACATTCTCCTTTCCCTCGCAGCGACATCCTCCTTTCTGTCGCAGAGACATCCTCCTTTCCGTCGCAGAGACATCCTCCTTTCCGTCGCAGAGACATCCTCCTTTCCGTCGCAGAGACATCCTCCTTTCCGTCGCAGAGACATCCTCCTTTCCGTCGCAGAGACATCCTCCTTTCCGTCGCAGAGACATCCTCTTTCCGTCACAGAGACATTCTCCTTTCCCTCGCAGCGACATCCTCCTTTCTGTCGCAGAGACATCCTCCTTTCCGTCACAGAGACATTCTCCTTTCCCTCGCAGCGACATCCTCCTTTCTGTCGCAGAGACATCCTCCTTTCCGTCGCAGAGACATCCTCCTTTCCGTCGCAGAGACATCCTCCTTTCCGTCAAAGAGACATTCTCCTTTCCCTCGCAGCGACATCCTCCTTTCTGTCGCAGAGACATCCTCCTTTCCGTCGCAGAGACATCCTCCTTTCCGTCGCAGAGACATCCTCCTTTCCGTCGCAGAGACATCCTCCTTTCCGTCGCAGAGACATCCTCCTTTCTGTCGCAGAGACATCCTCCTTTCCGTCACAGAGACATTCTCCTTTCCCTCGCAGCGACATCCTCCTTTCTGTCGCAGAGACATCCTCCTTTCCGTCACAGAGACATTCTCCTTTCCCTCGCAGCGACATCCTCCTTTCTGTCGCAGAGACATCCTCCTTTCCGTCGCAGAGACATCCTCCTTTCCGTCGCAGAGACATCCTCCTTTCCGTCGCAGAGACATCCTCCTTTCCGTCGCAGAGACATCCTCTTTCCGTCACAGAGACATTCTCCTTTCCCTCGCAGCGACATCCTCCTTTCTGTCGCAGAGACATCCTCCTTTCCGTCGCAGAGACATCCTCCTTTCCGTCGCAGAGACATCCTCTTTCCGTCACAGAGACATTCTCCTTTCCCTCGCAGCGACATCCTCCTTTCTGTCGCAGAGACATCCTCCTTTCCGTCACAGAGACATTCTCCTTTCCCTCGCAGCGACATCCTCCTTTCTGTCGCAGAGACATCCTCCTTTCCGTCGCAGAGACATCCTCCTTTCCGTCGCAGAGACATCCTCCTTTCCGTCGCAGAGACATCCTCTTTCCGTCACAGAGACATTCTCCTTTCCCTCGCAGCGACATCCTCCTTTCTGTCGCAGAGACATCCTCCTTTCCGTCACAGAGACATTCTCCATTCCCTCGCAGCGACATCCTCCTTTCTGTCGCAGAGACATCCTCCTTTCCGTCGCAGAGACATCCTCCTTTCCGTCGCAGAGACATCCTCCTTTCCGTCGCAGAGACATCCTCTTTCCGTCACAGAGACATTCTCCTTTCCCTCGCAGCGACATCCTCCTTTCTGTCGCAGAGACATCCTCCTTTCCGTCACAGAGACATTCTCCATTCCCTCGCAGCGACATCCTCCTTTCTGTCGCAGAGACATCCTCCTTTCCGTCGCAGAGACATCCTCCTTTCCGTCGCAGAGACATCCTCCTTTCCGTCGCAGAGACATCCTCTTTCCGTCACAGAGACATTCTCCTTTCCCTCGCAGCGACATCCTCCTTTCTGTCGCAGAGACATCCTCCTTTCCGTCGCAGAGACATCCTCCTTTCCGTCGCAGAGACATCCTCCTTTCCGTCGCAGAGACATCCTCTTTCCGTCACAGAGACATTCTCCTTTCCCTCGCAGCGACATCCTCCTTTCTGTCGCAGAGACATCCTCCTTTCCGTCGCAGAGACATCCTCCTTTCCGTCGCAGAGACATCCTCTTTCCGTCACAGAGACATTCTCCTTTCCCTCGCAGCGACATCCTCCTTTCTGTCGCAGAGACATCCTCCTTTCCGTCGCAGAGACATCCTCCTTTCCGTCGCAGAGACATCCTCCTTTCCGTCGCAGAGACATCCTCTTTCCGTCACAGAGACATTCTCCTTTCCCTCGCAGCGACATCCTCCTTTCTGTCGCAGAGACATCCTCCTTTCCGTCGCAGAGACATCCTCCTTTCCGTCGCAGAGACATCCTCCTTTCCGTCGCAGAGACATCCTCCTTTCCGTCGCAGAGACATCCTCTTTCCGTCACAGAGACATTCTCCTTTCCCTCGCAGCGACATCCTCCTTTCTGTCGCAGAGACATCCTCCTTTCCGTCGCAGAGACATCCTCCTTTCCGTCGCAGAGACATCCTCCTTTCCGTCGCAGAGACATCCTCTTTCCGTCACAGAGACATTCTCCTTTCCCTCGCAGCGACATCCTCCTTTCTGTCGCAGAGACATCCTCCTTTCCGTCGCAGAGACATCCTCCTTTCCGTCGCAGAGACATCCTCTTTCCGTCACAGAGACATTCTCCTTTCCCTCGCAGCGACATCCTCCTTTCTGTCGCAGAGACATCCTCCTTTCCGTCACAGAGACATTCTCCTTTCCCTCGCAGCGACATCCTCCTTTCTGTCGCAGAGACATCCTCCTTTCCGTCGCAGAGACATCCTCCTTTCCGTCGCAG
This sequence comes from Ryuthela nishihirai, assembly GCA_038380435.1. Taxonomy (NCBI): domain Eukaryota; kingdom Metazoa; phylum Arthropoda; class Arachnida; order Araneae; family Heptathelidae; genus Ryuthela; species Ryuthela nishihirai. Next base: position 37,175,694 of record JAWZYU010000031.1, read on the forward strand.
AGACATCCTCCTTTCCGTCGCAGAGACATCCTCTTTCCGTCACAGAGACATTCTCCTTTCCCTCGCAGCGACATCCTCCTTTCTGTCGCAGAGACATCCTCCTTTCCGTCACAGAGACATTCTCCATTCCCTCGCAGCGACATCCTCCTTTCTGTCGCAGAGACATCCTCCTTTCCGTCGCAGAGACATCCTCCTTTCCGTCGCAGAGACATCCTCCTTTCCGTCGCAGAGACATCCTCTTTCCGTCACAGAGACATTCTCCTTTCCCTCGCAGCGACATCCTCCTTTCTGTCGCAGAGACATCCTCCTTTCCGTCACAGAGACATTCTCCATTCCCTCGCAGCGACATCCTCCTTTCTGTCGCAGAGACATCCTCCTTTCCGTCGCAGAGACATCCTCCTTTCCGTCGCAGAGACATCCTCCTTTCCGTCGCAGAGACATCCTCTTTCCGTCACAGAGACATTCTCCTTTCCCTCGCAGCGACATCCTCCTTTCTGTCGCAGAGACATCCTCCTTTCCGTCACAGAGACATTCTCCATTCCCTCGCAGCGACATCCTCCTTTCTGTCGCAGAGACATCCTCCTTTCCGTCGCAGAGACATCCTCCTTTCCGTCGCAGAGACATCCTCCTTTCTGTCGCAGAGACATCCTCCTTTCCGTCACAGAGACATTTCCTTTCCCTCGCAGCGACATCCTCCTTTCTGTCGCAGAGACATCCTCCTTTCTGTCGCAGAGACATCCTCCTTTCCGTCGCAGAGACATCCTCTTTCCGTCGCAGAGACATCCTCCTTTCCGTCGCAGAGACATCCTCCTTTCTGTCGCAGAGACATCCTCCTTTCCGTCGCAGAGACATCCTCCTTTCCGTCGCAGAGACATTCTCCTTTCCCTCGCAGCGACATCCTCCTTTCTGTCGCAGAGACATCCTCCTTTCCGTCACAGAGACATTCTCCTTTCCCTCGCAGCGACATCCTCCTTTCTGTCGCAGAGACATCCTCCTTTCCGTCGCAGAGACATCCTCCTTTCCGTCGCAGAGACATCCTCCTTTCCGTCGCAGAGACATCCTCCTTTCTGTCGCAGAGACATCCTCCTTTCCGTCACAGAGACATCCTCCTTTCTGTCGCAGAGACATCCTCCTTTCCGTCACAGAGACATTCTCCTTTCCCTCGCAGCGACATCCTCCTTTCCGTCGCAGAGACATCCTCCTTTCCGTCGCAGAGACATCCTCCTTTCCATCGCAGAGACATCCTCTTTCCGTCACAGAGACATTCTCCTTTCCCTCGCAGCGACATCCTCCTTTCTGTCGCAGAGACATCCTCCTTTCCGTCACAGAGACATTCTCCATTCCCTCGCAGCGACATCCTCCTTTCTGTCGCAGAGACATCCTCCTTTCCGTCGCAGAGACATCCTCCTTTCCGTCGCAGAGACATCCTCCTTTCTGTCGCAGAGACATCCTCCTTTCCGTCACAGAGACATTTCCTTTCCCTCGCAGCGACATCCTCCTTTCTGTCGCAGAGACATCCTCCTTTCCGTCACAGAGACATTCTCCTTTCCCTCGCAGCGACATCCTCCTTTCTGTCGCAGAGACATCCTCCTTTCCGTCGCAGAGACATCCTCCTTTCCGTCGCAGAGACATCCTCCTTTCCGTCGCAGAGACATCCTCTTTCCGTCACAGAGACATTCTCCTTTCCCTCGCAGCGACATCCTCCTTTCTGTCGCAGAGACATCCTCCTTTCCGTCACAGAGACATTCTCCTTTCCCTCGCAGCGACATCCTCCTTTCTGTCGCAGAGACATCCTCCTTTCCGTCGCAGAGACATCCTCCTTTCCGTCGCAGAGACATCCTCCTTTCCGTCGCAGAGACATCCTCCTTTCTGTCGCAGAGACATCCTCCTTTCCGTCACAGAGACATTCTCCTTTCCCTCGCAGCGACATCCTCCTTTCTGTCGCAGAGACATCCTCCTTTCCGTCACAGAGACATTCTCCTTTCCCTCGCAGCGACATCCTCCTTTCTGTCGCAGAGACATCCTCCTTTCCGTCGCAGAGACATCCTCCTTTCCGTCGCAGAGACATCCTCCTTTCCGTCGCAGAGACATCCTCCTTTCCGTCACAGAGACATTCTCCTTTCCCTCGCAGCGACATCCTCCTTTCTGTCGCAGAGACATCCTCCTTTCCGTCACAGAGACATTCTCCTTTCCCTCGCAGCGACATCCTCCTTTCTGTCGCAGAGACATCCTCCTTTCCGTCGCAGAGACATCCTCCTTTCCGTCGCAGAGACATCCTCTTTCCGTCACAGAGACATTCTCCTTTCCCTCGCAGCGACATCCTCCTTTCTGTCGCAGCGACATCCTCCTTTCCCTCGCAGCGACATCCTCCTTTCCCTCGTAGAGACATCCTCCTTTCCGTCACAGAGACATTCTCCTTTCCCTCGCAGCGACATCCTCCTTTCTGTCGCAGAGACATCCTCCTTTCCGTCGCAGAGACATCCTCCTTTCCGTCGCAGAGACATCCTCCTTTCCGTCAAAGAGACATTCTCCTTTCCCTCGCAGCGACATCCTCCTTTCTGTCGCAGAGACATCCTCCTTTCCGTCGCAGAGACATCCTCCTTTCCGTCACAGAGACATTCTCCTTTCCCTCGCAGCGACATCCTCCTTTCTGTCGCAGAGACATCCTCCTTTCCGTCGCAGAGACATCCTCCTTTCCGTCGCAGAGACATCCTCCTTTCCGTCGCAGAGACATCCTCTTTCCGTCACAGAGACATTCTCCTTTCCCTCGCAGCGACATCCTCCTTTCTGTCGCAGCGACATCCTCCTTTCCCTCGCAGCGACATCCTCCTTTCCCTCGTAGAGACATCCTCCTTTCCGTCACAGAGACATTCTCCTTTCCCTCGCAGCGACATCCTCCTTTCTGTCGCAGAGACATCCTCCTTTCCGTCGCAGAGACATCCTCCTTTCCGTCGCAGAGACATCCTCCTTTCCGTCAAAGAGACATTCTCCTTTCCCTCGCAGCGACATCCTCCTTTCTGTCGCAGAGACATCCTCCTTTCCGTCGCAGAGACATCCTCCTTTCCGTCACAGAGACATTCTCCTTTCCCTCGCAGCGACATCCTCCTTTCTGTCGCAGAGACATCCTCCTTTCCGTCGCAGAGACATCCTCCTTTCCGTCGCAGAGACGTCCTCCTTTCCGTCGCAGAGACGTCCTCCTTCTTCTGTAACGGGACTTATCAAATCATAGTACTTAAAGGCAAACATTTTTCCAAAAGTTTATTGAGATGTTTTTGGGTTATGTGAACGGAAAGCCAACATTGAAAATTTCTTAACTTTAGAAATAAATTTTTTAAGGAAAACTATCACTGGATATAAAATGGAGAGATCTCTAAATCTCGATTTAAATGGGTATGGATGCTGAAACATTAACAGCAGAATCTAATCTTACATTCTTTCGAAACAGGCCAGGATTCTATAAAAAATAATAGGGGGGGGGGAGAGAGAGAGAGAGAGAGGAATGATGCAGTCATGGAAAAAAAAGGGGAGGGGAGCAAGCGGAAAAATAAAATAAAAAAAGTTGGGGCGACTGGATTTGAATTCCACTAAAACATTTTTCCCTCCGTCTTAGTGGTCTTAAAAAATTCTTGAAAAATGAGTGAAATATACATATTTTAATAATTTTTTGGCTCCATTTCGGTTACTACATTGTCAAGGGAGATGGGGAGGGGGGGGCATGGCTCTCTTAACCCCTACATCGAATCATGTTTCTTTAAACTTAATGAAGACTGAAAAAATCACTACAAATTTTTTAAATACAATTTATTGAAGTTAACGATTTGTAATAAGTTATATTTTCGCCATTTCAATTAACTTTCAAGTTCATATTCTCTGGACTCGAAAAATTGATGTTATTTTTTTAATCTTTCTTAAGTCTTCAGCTATTAAAGCAACAATTGTTGAAAATCGAAATTTGGAAAAATTCGACTGAGATTTTAAATTTTTCTCCAGTGATTCATTTTTTTTTTCATAAAAAGCCTTTTTTTTTTACAGTTAGGAAGCTTCGAATGTGGTTTACCATTTGCACAACGTGTGACAATCTCTTTATACTTTTGGCGATAAGAAGTGTTTGTTTCTGGTTAACGATTCATTAAAGCTGTGATTTCTTTTAATTTTCACCTGACTCAAATTCAGAAATAGAATTAATTAGTGACAAGAAGAACTTCTAAGTTTAGAACAATCTTGGTTTCCTATTCCCCGAGTAAGAGAGGCCGATGAACAGGAATGCTCAGCTTTCAAGCATCCATTGCCCAAGAGCAAGAACAATCAATGTTTGCCACGCGCTAATTGTTATTTACCACATCGTTTCACTAAATAATGCTCATCGCATCTGTATTGCCCAACAACTGAAAGGGCGAACAATGACCGAGCTTTTTCATTTGACGTCATTATAGACCTTAAAATGATTCAACATTCAATGGAAGCAACATTTTTACTCTTTTTTGTGGCAATTCTTTTTCGAGATTTTCTCCTCTAAGAATGGATCTTAAATAAATTCTTTTTTATTTCCTTTTTTCTCCTCTGTTTTGGTCTCGTCTGCCAGAAGATTTATTCATTCGAAGTTGGTTCCCCGCGCAATTAACGCTTCGTTCCGTTCCCCGCGCGCTTCTGCAACAGACACATTTAGCATTTCATTGTTGTCTTCATATGTAATCCTTTAAGAGGATTAAAGCGCGCGCTCTGCAGTTTCGGGAATTTTCAAAAATGGCAACGCTGAGGTGGAAGATGAACAGAGAGACAAACAGCGAAATGGTCGCACGTGCACTCGAAATCACTAACATTTCGATGAAGAATTTAGGGAACAGCTCATTGGGAAGAGGACGTAAGTGAGGTAATGAGCGAAGTGATGAGGATCGGCTTCCAAATGAATGGGAGGCCGAAAATAAAAAAAAAGATATTTTGATGAGAAAGAAATATGAAAAGTTGCTGGCGCTTGAAGAGAGGAAGAGAAAATTATTTCTCTAATGATAAGCTCTAAGGAAAAGAATCTTTGATTACGGCAATTACGTTGGATTGGAAAGAGAATTCATTTTAAAACTGAAATCTTTTATTTAAAGTCACCTCAGTATTGAACATTCGTGAAAGAAATTTGGAATTGCTCAATTCTTAAGAGATTACGTATTTCAATGTTCAAATTTTGAGATAGTTAAAATATAATTCCCGAAATAAAAAACGCATTTTTAGGGTTTAGGGAGGAATTTACAAACGAATTATGTCTATAACAAAATAATTTAATACGTTTAGAGAATTTTTTAGAGAGTAAAATAGTTTCATAAATTTGGAGAACTGCTGCACGACGTAATGATTTCCACGTGGTGTGCAGAATTATTTCTATGTAGCACAACAATTTGCTACGTTCAGAGAATTACGTCTGTATGGTAAAATGATTTAATTCCTTTAAAGAATTATGTCTATGTGTCCTATATAGCTTAATTCTCTTAAATATAAGTATGCTCATATAATAATTATATACATTTACAGAATTACGGGCGCATAATTTAATAAATATAAGCTATTATGTCTGCATATTTTTAATAATTAAATATGTAGAGAGAAACACGTTTCAGAATAATCGTTACTTAATCAGCGTTTTCGAAAGGATATATTAACTCGCAAATCCAATCCGAACCGGGATCCATCTCCAAATGTTGGGGCAAAAAGAATATCCTCTTCATTCAAATGAAAAATTAATTTCATTATTTCGGAGAATAATAATATTGAGCGAAAAAGAGGCATTCGTTTCTCACTGTCTAAAACAAACAGGCCACACCTTCTGTTTCCCTCCATCAAGTCTCCCTGGAGATGGGCTCTCCTCTCACGATCATTAAGCTAATGCAGCCTCCAAGAATCATCCTTCCATCCTTTCTGTCACGATGAGTAGTGACGTCATTGCATCAGAAGGGAGGAAGTGAGGGAAGTGGATCAGTTGCTTGACATTTTCAACGACCAGTTCAACACTCGGAGAGAGAGCAAAGTGGGAAAGATGAAACTGACGTCATCTCATTGTTTCCATGTGACCTTTCTTGACGAGGGAAAGGAAGAGAAAATGTCGATTCAGCTGGGATTCGAACCTACAGCATCCTCGAGTCTAGGAACCGGGTGTACCACTGAATGACCCAAAAAAATCCTTCTTCAGTAATAATCCAGTTTCTTTTTAAGAGGAATAGCTTCTTGATCTGTCGACTTCGCGCCAGTTAATTCATTGAGGGAAATCCCTCCTTTTTGAAACCCTTCGACTGTTGCCATTTCCTTTACCGAAAAGGCCACCGGAAGTGCAGGAAAGTCTTCCATAATTCGTCGTCCTTTTCTGAGGAAAAGGAAGCAACTGACACTCACGCCATTCAGAATTGGGCTGAGGTGCAGTTGTTTTAGCACTGGAATAGTTTTGTGCTAAATGGGCTGAATGGTCCGGTCACAAACACCCGAGGGGTTCAGAGGAGGTTGGGGGAGGGGACCCACTGGGTAATTGTTAGAAGAGACAGATGTGGCCTCACGTTAAGGCCGTCTACTGTGTTCGTTACGTAGTAAGCAGACACAGGGTCTGGCCTTCGTGCACACGAGGCCACGTTTTAACGTCCCATCCGACTGACGGCGGCCTTCCTACTGACCAAGGGCAAGGTGGGAGGTGAGTTGGGTTGTTTTACCTCTGAGCGGCACTTTTTTGCACACAATGGGCTAAATGGCCAGGTCATATGGACCCCGAAGGCTCACAGAAGGTTGGAGGAGGGGACCCACTGGAACAGCTGTTGGGAGACAGATGGTAGTCTCCCGTCAAGGCCATCCAGCGTGTTCGTGCACAGGGTATGGCTCTCCGCACACGGGGCCACGGCTTAACGTCCCATCCGACGGACGGCGGCCTTTCCAAGCCCATCGGTGTCCCCTACTGACCGTGGGCAGGGCGGGGAATTTTGCGGAGATAAATCTCAACGCTGATCCAGCTGGGACTCGAACCTGAGAACTACAGATTACGAGCCTGACGCGCTACCGACTGAGCCACCCCCGCCCCCGGTGGGAGGTGAGCGTAGATAACTCTCAACGCTGGCTCAGGTGAGATTCGAACCTGGGAACCGCAGATTACGAGCCTGGTGCGCTACCGACTGAGCCAACATTCCACCTCTCTGGTGAAAGCAACGAAACGATTCAGAAATAAGGAAATAAAAAAAATCCTCATTTTGAGGATTCATTCACGTGATCTGCTTACTCCCCAGTTGCTCTACCAATTGAGCTCTTGTCCAATTAAGGTTTTAACTCGTACACACATTGTCGAAGCATTTTTTTGACACTTTCGCCTTTTTCTTCTGTTTTATTTTCCATCTGTAGTTCCGAACAATTTCGAGAAGCAAATCAACAATCGCCATTTCAAATTTGTGTTTATGGTGCGCATTTTTCACGAGTTCAAATCATTCCTCCTAATCTATGAATTCCAATCGAATTAAAAAAAAAGGGAACATGAAATAAGAAAAAGGTTCTGTTTGTGCTTTTCTTTGCCTTTGTTTCAGAATCCTGATCGAGATTTATTTTGTATTCCTTAAAAAAGTTTCATCCTGCACGATGTTATTCATTTGTTTACTTGTTTACTCACTGATGAAAACGCATTTTTGATCAAATGAATATTTTCTTCTTGTTTCGATAAAATGCATGACTTGAAGAACAGTCACTACCCACATCGTCGCCATTTACTACAAGAGCGGGTTGGGTTGGGTTGTTTTACCTCTGAGCGGCACTTTTTTGCACACCATGGGCTAAATGGCCAGGTCACACGGACCCCGAATGCTCAGAGAAGGTTGGGGGAGGGGACCCATTGAAACAGCTGTTGGGAGACAGATGGTAGCCTCCCGTCAAGGCCATCCAGCGTGTTCTTTAACGTGCACAGGGTATGGCTCTCCCACACACGGGGCCTCGGCTTAACGTCCCATCCGACGGACGGCGGCCTTTCCAAGCCCATCGGTGTCCCCTACTGACCGTGGACAGGGCGGGGAATTTTGCGGAGATAAATCTCAACGCTGAGCCAGCTGGGACTCGAACCTGGGAACTACAGATTACGAGCCTGGCGCGCTACCGACTGAGCCACACCCGCCCCTACTACAAGAGCGGACTTAACACAGCTGTAATAATAATAACAACCTAAAAATACGTTAGCACATTTTGTTATTGATTGACTGTTGCGAGTGTGGTTGCCATTTCTGTCCCAAGATCATCTTCCGCCAGAAGTCCTTTTAAAGAAAGAATTAAGTGATTTAAAATCGAGAATGATTATTAAAGATAAACCAATCAATGAAAAAGCCATTAATGTTAATTACAATTAAACACAACTAATAACTCAGCTATCTCTAATGAAATCTTATTTCTACATATATAATACTCCATTCAATTAAGTTTAGCATAAATTAATCTTAATTATTTAAATCCTAAATAATTTAATCTGTTTCTAGCGTTACAGATATTCAGATTTAATTTTTCTGTTTCTGACAGTGATGAAGACGAAATCTTATTAAGAACGTGAAGCGAAACGCGGCAGATATTCATCCCAGAACAGTGTTGGACTTCTTATATATCTTTCCCATTAATTGTCGTATAAATGTATTTAATTGTTAAACTACTGCTAGTTGTAAAAAGATTTGCTATTGTTATACATTATTGTTGCCGAATCTAAACATTTTGGAGAATACTTTATATTTATTGGTATAAATATCAATGCATAGTATTGAAATAATTAAAACATCTGTTAATGTCTAAGTTGTTTGCACAACTACCTCTACCTTAGTGATTCCATTACCTACCATTTTTATATTGGAATTAATCTTATCCCCCATTCCTCAGACGAGAGAGGTTGCCATCGCCTCGAAGCAAATCAAAAGAGAGAAAAGTCTTTCCTAATAAGTTAAGAAAAAGAAGAGCAACATTCTTTGTTAATTTTAAGTTAAGAAAAAGAAGAGCAACATTCCAGTCGGTTGCCAAACGACACCGTCCATTGCTTCTCGTTCGAAATCCATTACTTCCATTCGAGCAAACCTTTGACACGAGAAACGAACGAGCAGGGCGCGAGATTTTCAAAAGAGCGCGTGGCTTCATCTGCATCCGAAACGAATCCTCCTTCTGGTCACGAGACGCAGAAGGACTCTTCTCGGGGCACGCGATTCTCCGTTCGCCCGAAATGGTTCGTTCACGTGACTCTGCAAATGCCTCCACCGGAGGAGCACGTGACTCCGGTCACGACACGAGTCAGCAGGAGAAGGAATCTTCTGGACTCGAAAGAATCGATTCTTCGCAAATGAAAAGGAGTTTTGAATCATTCTTCGATTTTTTTTTCTCCTTTAAATACCGATTTTTAGTTTTAAGAATTGATTCGCCCCACAGAGCACCCCCCCACCCTTCTGTTGCATTCTGGGATTGAAGGGCAGTAAATTCAAAACATATTTGTAAAAAGAAAAAGAATAAATTATCGGAAAAGGTGTCTCTTGAGTGAAAAGGTTTCAACCCACAATATGCTGTTAACCAGAAATAAGGATTTATTTATCCGATGACGCAATCCAGAGGGGGGGGGGGGCATTGCACAGGTGTATTTTTTTTTTGCGAAGGGAAAGGTAAAAAACAATATTTCTTCCTTCCTATAATTTGGTAAAAAATAGTAATAAATGAAATAAGAAAAAAGAAAACTAAAAATATGTCCATATAACTATCTTCTTTTTCTATTTTTTTCCTACTCCTGCAAATGAGAGCTATCTATCTCCATAAGAGGTGGGCTTCTCTGATTATATGGAGAAGGGTCCAGGCCCAGCCTCCTCATCGTGGAGGCCACCATCTCAGTACTTTTCAAAAGAGATATTCTCTCCCCAGAAGGGAGACGGAAGTACGGAGGACTCTTTGTTACATGAACGAAGAGCAGATTGAATGGAGGGAGAATCATTTGGAAGAGTCGATTAAAGAAAACTTCATTTGGTATGAAAATGTCAACTGTGAATTAAATTTAATCTAATAATTTCATCTAGAAATATTTCCATAAGGATGCGAGATGTTCTCCAAGCCGATCGGTTAGCTTACTTGTCTGCAAATTAAAGAGAATTGGGTTGCAGGAGGGGGGGGAAATGCTTATGGGGGAAGAAAATTAAATTTTCCCCCCTTGATGTAGGATTATCTTCCTTCTTCCTTTTGACCTGGCTATTTAGCCCATTGTGTGCAGAAAATTGTTATCTGGCCATTTAGCCCATTGTGCGCAACACAGTTATCAGAGATAATAGGTCAGATAATACATCACGCGTCAATCAGCCCTGATGGGCTATATTACTTCTAGTGATGGCCGATTCCAGATTTGGTCAGAGTCATGCGTCTGTGAATCGGCCATATTACTGTCAGAGGTGAGATGTAGTTAAACCGATGAGATGTAGTTTAACACCACCTGAAAAAGGGTAAATCAAACAGGTAAACTCCCATCTGTACTGTGGAAGAAGTTATTTCTTAACAGGGGGCGGGGTGGCTCAGTCGGTAGCGCGCCAGGCTCGTAATCTGTAGTTCCCAGGTTCGAGTCCCAGCTGGGTCAGCGTTGAGATTTATCTCCGGAAAAATTCCCGCCCTGCCCACGGTCAGTAGGGGACACCGATGGGCTTGGAAAGGCCGCCGTCCGTCGGATGGGACATTAAGCCGTGGCCCCGTGTGTGGGAGAGAGCTCATACCCTGTGCACCTTAAAGAACACGCTGGATGGCTTTGACGGGAGGCTACCATCTGTCTCCCAACAGCTGTTCCAGTGGGTCCCCTCCCCCAACCTTCTCTGAGCCTTCGGGGTCCATGTGACCTGGCCATTTAGCCCATGATGTGCAAAAAAGTGCCGCTCAGAGGTAAAACAACAACATATTTCTTAAGGGAAAAATCTATCTAGACTTAGGGGAAAAATCTGTCTTATCTAGATCTAGTACAGCGGTTATATTTTAACGGTGACCTAGTGCGGTAAATCATTAACTTCGAGTGATAACGCTGCGAGAACAATGCACAATCAATACACTCGCTAGTTGAGGAGCAGCAACTGAGAGTTTCTGTTTTGATTCCCAATCGACTCTCAAGTTGGCTCGTGGTGAACCACTGGAATTTACATTAAGTAAATGAATCGCGCGAGATCCGTTGGCTCGAGTTCGACGAACTCTCTTCATCTGTTTTAACGGATTAATAAATTTTTCGCGGATTTTACTTCCTCATATGAAGTTTGGGTTAAAGCACTTTCTCTGTACAGCAGTGAACTCGAAGAACGTTCCCCATAAATCCATCGAGCTCGTTTAACTCTGCAGAGAATAAATTATCAGGTTTGAAGAAAAATGAGTTCTTGTCAATAAATTTGTTTTTTATTTTTCGTGTTAGAGAGAAGAGCGCTCTCTATAAACTCAAATCGTGAATGAATGAAATCTCCATTTCCCGCGGTTAGCGCCTTCGCAGAGTGATCAAAGTCTGCGTACGTTTAGTGCTGTAGCATTGAAAGGGTTAATAGAGCGAAAAACAGAATAAGACTGGAAGGTCAACCTGTCGCCTCTGGTTAAGAAGAAAGGATCGTTTGCAAAGGGAAGGAATTTTCCGACTTTTTGCACCCTCTAACGGTGAAAAAACGAACTAATGAATGATTCGCAGAATGCCAAGAATAATATTTCATTGATCTTTGAACAACTTAAAAGGAATTTTTCATTTATACCTTTGTCATGTCCCTCGAATTTTATATTTATTTATTGATGTATTTTTGTTGTGTTTTATTATTGTATATATAGTTTTATGTGTTCTTGGAAATGTTTGTGCTGGGGATGACGAATGGGGTGCGAGAAACGACACGAGAAACAAGGTCGTTTCTCGTGTCGTTTGACTAGCCTATTCTCGTGTCGTTTGACTAGCCTAGCTAGTGTCGAAATGACTAGCCTAAGGCGCTAGTGCAGCGAAGAGGCTAGGCGGGAGATTTGAAGCTTTAGTTTTGGTGCGAGCACGTTGAGCGAGAGGTCGTGTCAACAAGCGTCAGAAGGACGTCGCCCATACTCAAAGGAAACCCTTGAAGTGAGGGTGCGATTGCAAAGGGGAATCGAGATTCTTGTGTGAATCTGTTTTATTCCTGTGGTTCAGAAGGAACCACAGTGTAGGCAAAGGTTGGTTATTCTTTCGTTTGGTTTATCTTTCGCCGAGGTCTGTAAAGTGAGGATTCGCAGAGCGTGCGATTCTCCATCTCATTGTTAATGTTTGCAGCAGCAAGGCAGCAAAGGCCCACGGAGTTGAGCGCATTCCCAGCACGTGGCTGTGTAGATTATAAATAAAACTGTGTCGTCCCTATCTAACTCTCGTGCAGTAAATTGATGGACATTGTTATTCATCATTGAACGCAGCAAACGACGGGCATACAGGCCACGGGCCTAAAATCCCGCGAACCTGTCTTTTCACTGAAGTGACGGTGAAGTAATTATTAAGCAACAATCGCATCGTCCTCCGTCGACCACGACGTTTGGCTCACTCTCCATAGATCTGAGAAGGGAGGACATCACATCTGGCCCAGTCGGACAGGATCCGAACTAAGGTCATCACATCTGATTGAGTCCGACAGAATCGAAACCTTTTTGGGTCATCACACCCTTAAAAGAAAAAAGCTGCGTTTACCCACTGGGATTAAGGGGGGGATCATTGGTTTCATTCCCCTCGACCGCCATATTCTGCCATACAAATTTCAAATATACAACATGAAGAGAAAAGAAAAAGGTTTATTTTTTGAGGTACCTCTGGTTAAGAAATCTATTTTCCAAAGTCATTTTGTATATATTGCACCCAAATTGCTTAACTCTTTATTATATGAGAATGGTGAGTTGGGTTGTTTTACCTCTGAGCGGCACTTTTTTGCACACCATGGGCTAAATGGCCAGGTCACATGGACCCCGAAGGCTCAGAAAAGGTTGGGGGAGGGGACCCACTGGAACAGCTGTTGGGAGAGAGATGGTAGCCTCCCGTCAAGGCCATCCAGCGTGTTCTTTAACGTGCACAGGGTATGGCTCTCCCGCACACGAGGCCACAGCTTAACGTCCCATCCGACGGACGGCGGCTTTTCCAAGCCCATCGGTGTCCCCTACTGACCGTGGGCAGGGCGGGGAATTTTGCGGAGATAAATCTCAACGCTGACCCAGCTGGGACTCAAACCTGGGAACTACAGATTAAGAGCCTGACGCGCTACCGACTGAGCCACCCCAGCCCCGTGAGAATGGTGAAAAGTCCTCGCTTTTTCAAAAACAAAGTTCATAATGCAATCTTATAATCTACAAACTTGTCCTATGACTTTTCAGTTTTTGTGTTAAAAGCTCGATTATTTCAAACGTATTTTTTGTTTAATGGAAAGTGATTTTTCACTTTACACTGTTCATAAAATTCTAAATATATATGTGGAATTTGGACGGTCTACGTGCTTCTTGATTCCAGTTTTGTTTCTTCTTATATTTACATCTTGTTTGTTCTGTTTGTATGTATTTAGCGAATTTATTTCAATTTGATCAGTGGTCCTCAGAAGGTGTGCCTCGAGATTTCAGATGATATTGCAGATAAAAGGAAGTTTATCAACCAATGTGTTGCTACTTTCTGCCGCTGATTCTTCATTTAACCTTTTCCTTTAATCGAAAGCTTATCCGGGTCGGGGGTGGCTCAGTCGGCAGCGCGCCAGGCTCGTAATCTGTAGTTCCCAGGTTCTAGTCCCAGCTGTCTCAGCGTTGAGATTTCTCTCCGCAAAATTCCCCGCCCTGCCCACGGTCAGTAGGGGACACCGATGGGCTTGGAAAGGCCGCCGTCCGTCGGATGGGACGTTATGCGGCGGCCCCGTGTGTGGGAGAGCCATACCATGCGCACGTTAAAGAACACGCTGGATGGCCTTGATGGGAGGCCACCATCTGTCTCTCAACAGTCGTTCCAGTGCGTCCCCTCCCCCAACCTTCTCTGAGCCTTCGGGGTCCATGTGACCTGGCCATTTAGACCATGGTGTGCAAAAAAGTGCCGCTCAGAGATAAAACAACCCAACCGAAAACTTATCCACATCAAATCTTAACGTTAAACCCAAAATCAGCACAAAAATGCTTATAACACGTACGCACTCATCTCAATTCACGTCAGAACTTGAAGAGAATAGCTCCACAGAAATGGTTATTATTGAAGACAAACTTGGCCTGTGCGAGTCTCCCGTATTGTTGGCAATTTAAATTTTTAGTGTTCCGAGTATTCACGGGGGAAAATAGTCTGCAGTGAGCAAACAAAGTTTGAGACTCACTGCCCTAGATACATGCCAGAGTGCTCTAACCTCTAAACCAATCATTAGACGATAATTTGTTTCCCCAATGTGACCTTTTTATATCTCGCATGTATATGTGGCAGACCTAGCGCCACCTATTATCAAAGAAAGTCATTTTATTTTTCCAATTGTTGCTAATGAATCAGATGTTAATGAGGACTGATTTTAAACAACAGGTAATCTTGCAATTACTATGAACTGCTATTATAACTATTGAATGATTCAGAATATGCGAAACATATGCAAAGGGCCAAGGGAGCCATGGCCCCTCCAAGACACTCTCCAAAGGGCCAAGGGAGCCATGGCCCCTCCAAGACACTCTCCAAAGGGCCAAGGGAGCCATGGCACCTCCAAGACACTCTCCAAAGGGCCAAGGGAGCCATGGCCCCTCCAAGACACTCTCCAAAGGGCCAAGGGAGCCATGGCCCCTCCAAGACACTCTCCAAAGGGCCAAGGGAGCCATGGCCCCTCCAAGACACTGTCCAAAGGGCCAAGGGAGCCATGGCCCCTCCAAGACACTCTCCAAAGGGCCAAGGGAGCCATGGCACCTCCAAGACACTCTCCAAAGGGCCAAGGGAGCCATGGCCCCTCCAAGATACTCTCCAAAGGGACAAGGGAGCCATGGCCCCTCCAAGACACTCTCCAAAGGGCCAACGGAGCCATGGCCCCTCCAAGACACTCTCCAAAGGGCCAACGGAGCCATGACCCCTCCAAGACACTCTCCAAAGGGACAACGGAGCCATGGCCCCTCCAAGACACTCTCCAAAGGATCAAGGGAGCCATGGCCCTTCCAAGACACTCTCCAAAGAGCCAAGGGAGCTATGGCCCCTCCAAGACACTCTCCAAAGGGCCAACGGAGCCATGGCCCCTCCAAGACACTCTCCAAAGGGCCAACGGAGCCATGGCCCCTCCAAGACACTCTCCAGGGTTTTATTTTTCCATTCGAAAAGCCAGCCAATTACTTTCTCTGGAAGGCAAATCTCTGAAACTCTCACTCTCCGAAGGACAAGCGACAAGTTGTTGAAAAAATCTCGAATTAAATAATACATAATTAAAGTTAATAGTGTCATTTCTGGACTATAAAATCCTTCACATGCCCTTAAATGGCGCCCTACAGACTTAAGACTTATGATCGCCCCTGATATTTAGGGAGCATCGATCTGACGCAAAAAAAGAAATTTTCATTTATCTCTAAAAGTAAAAAAATTGAATATTTGCAGACAAAAGAACAAACGCTGATTAAGGAGTCTTCAATCTACATTCACTAACTGATTACTGACTGATCATTCTCCACCAATGCGCACAAAACCATCCGTTAATAAAATTATGCATTTATATTTGAATCCTTAAATTTAAGGAGATCACAAAAAAATCAAAATCATTGAACAAGAAGTAAATTAGCACGCTTAGTTACTGATCAGAGGGATCTGGGTTCGAGTCCCGGGTAAGGCATGGATGTTCGTGTTGTTTTTCTGCTGAGGTCCCGCCATCCTCACAGAGCTACTGTGGAGGGAGGTGCCTGTCATCCCTCTGCGGCAAGAAGCTGCTTGAGAAGGTATTTATTTATTTTTTAAACCTAAATAATGCAAATTTTGAAATCAATCTCCAAAATAGTACATTTAAAAAATGAACGATTTTGTTCCGGTATTCCTAAATGCTTCTGTTGTAAACAAATCTTGGAGTTAAATTCTCACTTAACTACTAAAGATCTACTTTAATTTTGACTCGCCAACAACTAAGCAATTTCTACACGATGCAATTCATTCGTATTAATAGATGCAATTAAGAACGGATTGGGGAAGGGAACTAAATGCCTTTTTGCCAAAGGCCACATTTTTTAAATTACGGCGATCAAAACAACTGTATTTTCATTTTAGGGCGACGTCTAATGCGATTTCGAGACTATTCTTTTCCCCCTAATTTTGCGTATTCCGAAATTTTGCGATGTTTCCTAAATCTTAAAAACTGAAAAGATTCAGTTGAAGAGAATTACTGTTCTCTGCTGGATAATATAATTTTCCACTTGGGATGAGACCGATCTCTTCTGTTTATCTGGCTGATATTTTATTTTCTTCCCTCATTCCGATTTAATCTCCTTTTTTAAGCTTCCCTTTTCACATCTCTTATTTATTTATTCGTTTTCTCTTAAAACGCGCAATTTTAGAAAAACAGACGATAATTTTAAACCTCGCTCCCAGGCTGACTCACGGATTCCTTAAAATAGCTCGTGCAGATGACTTAGGAAAGAGAATTGTTGCTCACAGAAGAACGAAAAGGAACCTCAACAGTTTCGTTTCACTTTCATTTAAAGAGAACCTCACTTGTCGTGTCAACAGACATTAACTGTCGCCTCCTCGCGCGAGCTCAAGTATTCCTTTCGCTTTGTTTCTTCCGCCATTTCCATGTTTAAAACTGTTTTCTAAAAAGAGTCTTTCTTCTCCCAAATACCTTCATGAAACTTTCATTTCCTTTGCACACCTCACAATTCCGAACCTTTCCTCCTCTTCTTCAAACGTTTCAATTCCTTCCCTTCAATTTCATTAACAAGAGAACTGGAAGGGTCTAATTCTTCCCTCGCCTAGGGTGGGGATTGCCTCACTCCATAGCTTCCAGGTTCGACTCCCAATCTTGACTGCATTAAGATTTATCACTGCTAACTGCCACCCTTCCCTTGTGGCTGCATTACGATTTATCGCCCCTAACTCTCACCCTTGTGCCTTTTTTTAAGATTTATCGCCCCTAACTCTCACCCTTGTGCCTTTTTTAAGATTTATCGCCCCTAACTCTCACCCTTGTGCCTTTTTTTAAGATTTATCGCCCCTAACTCTCACCCTTACCTCGGTGAGAAAAGGAACTCAATTGTCCTTTAATTTTTAAATACTTCATTATTATATTAATACTTCATACCATTTTCTTCGTTCAATCATCACCAACATTCACCTCCGTCTAGTCTCTCCCCCCACCTTATTACCCATCTACACTTCACCCCCACCCCCCCTCCTTACCTTCTCCCTCGAGCTGAGATTCCAGAGAAAGAAATTTCTTATTTTTCCCGATAAACAATCCGCATTTGATGAACGAGATGAAAGCACTGGCATCCTTGAGGACCCCACGGGAATCGATTCCCCGAAATCAGAACGGGGACGGCAGATAATTGAAGCCATTGCCAGATGCTGATGCCACCTGAGAATTGCCCTAAAAGAGAAGTCTGTTTAGCGAATTGTTTCCCTCTGCGATGCGAAGGAGAATTGCCATCATCCGTTTCATTTATTTCTCTGAGAAGTGGATTGGTGTTCCGATTCGTTTGGCAAAACAATTCCTCCACGAACGCCAAACTGGCATTGTCGAAAAGAAAAGATTTGAATTGTTAATTTCTCGTTTCGTTCGCTGAAGTGAATTCCTCTTTAAAAATTTCGTATTCCTTTGAAAATTCATTTCAGTTTCGTTTTTTTAAACGAAACATTCGAATTGCAAAGGCCCAGAGATTTGAAGCAGATAATGCTTTTAGCAACACTGAACACTCACCAGACAAAAACTTATTATTTCATTCGGATCTTTTTTTTTCTCTCGAAATTTTCTTCAAATTAAAAATTGGATGTTTCGCATTTGGATCTCTTACTGCACAGCTTTTAGTACTTACTGGTGTCAACAATGATTTGCATTTAGAATCGTGATGCCTTTCAGTTTGCGAAAAAGAAATTTCACACTCAATTTACTGTAAATACAGTTTCATACTACAACATTAAGTTGCCTTTTTTCGACGCAAAAAAAAATGAAAGGATCATTTACTGCTTTCAGTGCAGAGACATTTTTCTTAATACTCGTCTCCTAGGTTATTATATAATTCTTTACATGTAAATTTCAAGAATGAAACCTCTTAGGCAAAGTTCAAATGTGATTATAAAACTATAATTGTTTCGTATTTCTGAAACTGAGTCCTCTGTCACATTTCACTGCCATCATTCTGTATCGTTGAAATTTAATTTAATTTTCCAATTGCTTCACGGTATTTTATTTATTAACAGAAGGTTGGGTTGGGTTGTTTTACCTCTGAGCGGCACTTTTTGCACACCATGGGCTAAATGGCCAGGTCACATGGACCCCGAAGGCTCAGAGATGGTTGGGGGAGGGGACCCACTGGAACAGGTGTTGGGAGACAGATGGTAGCCTCCCGTCAAGGCCATCCAGCGTGTTCTTTAACGTTTGCACAGGGTATGGCTCTCCCGCACACGGGGCCTCGGCTTAACGTCCCATCCGACGGACGGCGGCCTTTTCAAGTCCATCGGTGTCCCCTACTGACCGTGGGCAGGGCGGGGAATTTTGCGGAGATAAATCTCAACGCTGACCCAGCTGGGACTCGAACCTGGGAAGTACAGATTACGAGCCTGGCGCGCTACCGACTGAGCCACCCCCGCCCCTAAGAAGTTACAGAGTAACTATTGACGTAACATGGAACTGAACCTATTAAAATGGCTGTTCAGTGTCTCTGTGTTCATGATGAGCAACTTTCATGATTTATGCTATGCCAAGAAAACTTTAGACTTTTATAGGCAACTTGAACGGGTCTGGCGACTCCTCAATTCGGCCTGCAACGACAATAATTTTTTTAGGGTTTGTTTTAATGTATATCTTGAACTTTTTTCCAGTTGAACAAGGGTATTATTGTTATTATTAAGTGTCTAAAAATAACAGGATTGATAGGCTCTATTTATCCGAGCAGGTCAACTTGCAACGAAAAGAATAACACGTAAAGAAGAAGATTTGTAAGGATGGCGGAACCTCAGCAGAAAGAAAATGCAGCCTTATCAAAGATTCGAACCCATGTTCCTTTGTGACGCAGAAAAGGACGTTATCTTATTGGGCAACAACAACGACAAGGCGGTGTTTAGACTCGTGTAATGATTTTTTTACACTCAGGTGTTTCATTAAAATACAGTTGACTTTTGCATGGCGATGGGGGGGGGGGAGGGGGCGGAAAGATTAAGGATCCTAGTGGCGTGCTGCAAAGTAAGGAAAGCGAAAGGCTGAGAGGATTTGAACAGAGCGAATGGCAATCACGTGTTAGCCAAGATCCAGGTCAGCACTTTGAGCGAGCGAACATTGCTTTCCAGATGTACACAGTGATTGGTCGGATCGATGACTTGGAGGAGAGAACTTCGCAGCTTCAAAGGGATCAGAGAGGCCCGGGAGAAACGGATAGAAAAATAAATCAACGAAGTAACTAAGGTTTTGTGTTGGGGTGGGTGCGACGGAACCTGGGGGAGGCATTCGCATTCTCTCTTTTCGTGTTAGGTGGTGTCGTTTGGCATCCCTCTCACAATCGACACTAACTCAGGGGGGAGGGGGAGGGGGAGGAGGAGATGTTAGCTTTCAGATCGAGGAGGGAAAAGGAAGGGGAAACAGTTGTCGGAAAGGGAACAAAGCAAAAGAAGAAACGAAAGAGAATCTGCTGCACGAGGTATTTGTGTTTCAGGAAGTTCTTGGAGCGGAACCCGAGTCGCATGATAATAGAGAGGCGGGGGGGGGGGGCGCATTGAAAGGAATTAGTTTTATTCCACCACTGAAAGGGAAACTGAAATACAGTGCACCTGAAGTAATTAGAGGAAGTCAGAATGGATTGGGAATGATGAAAGGAAGGGATGGTGACTCAGGGAAAGAGTTTTGAGGTGCGCGTGTGGGAATTGATCACAGATATGAGGGTTCAGGTGCTTCAAAAACGCGCTCACTGAATTAAGAAATTATTCTCTTTTATATTTTCCATACATGGATGCTTCCTGGGGATGCAGATCCCTGGCTACATCTTGCTCTTCTTTGATCCTTGGATAAGAGATGAGCACTAACACCTGCGTAATTGGATAGATAACTCGGGAGACTGCGCACGTGCCTCTTCTGCAGTTGTGGCTCGTGCCTCGATCACCCACAATCAGCCTATGAGCTCTGAGAACTGCGCAGTCTCAGAGTCTCTCGGCACTGCTTCCCCTGTTGCCACGGCTCAGCTCCATTCTCCGGAACCAGGATTCGAATGAAAACAATTCCAGACCAAGAAGAATTGTTTTAGTTCGAAATGTGCGTCATCGTGTGCTGAAAGAGAACAAGAGAAGCCAGCTCGAAATTCTTGCCGCTAACTGCCCCTCCCCCACCTCTGATCTCCTCCCCACCCACCCCAGCAACCGTCATCATAAAGATGAAGAGAAACAAAAGGCATCATCATCATCATAAATATCAGCAAAAGCCAAACCTCATTTCTCGTCTGCCACGAGGAACGGAGAAGCGATTCCTGTGCACGCACGAGCCATGAACAGATTGAAGGTTCGCGTCGCTGGATCAAAGGCAAAGGAAAAGGTCAACTGATATTGAGGGGGAGGGGGGGGAGGGGAAGCATGTGACGTTTACGATCGTCGAGGCAGCTAAGAAATGAGGTTGTCGCTTCGGAAGTTAATCCCTGGGAGCAGGAAGTTGACGCTGTTTGACTCGATTAAGACAGAAAAAGGAAAGAATGGATGGAGAGAGGATTAAAGAGGATCCCTGACCTTCATCTTCATTAGGAAGAAGAAAGAAATTAAAGTAAATCAATGTGAAAAACATTAGCTTTGAAAGTTTAATTAGTAACGATTTTAATCAATTGCATTCATCACAGTCTATAGCAATTATCGGTCGATTTGCGAACGAAAAAGTTAAATTGAAAGAAATCGATTAAGTCCCATTCGAAGCGATCTGATTTTGAAAATAAAGTTTTTACAGGTTGGGTTGTTTTACCTCTGAGCAGCACTTTTTTGCACACCATGGGCTAAATGGCCAGGTCACATGGACCCCGAAGGCTCACAGAAGGTTGGAGGAGGGGACCCACTGGAACAGCTGTTGGGAGACAGATGGTAGCCTCCCGTCAAGGCCACCCAGCGTGTTCTTTAACGTGCACAGGGTATGGCTCTCCCGCACACGGGGCCACGGCTTAACGTCCCATCCAACCCCATCGGAGATTTTACAGGAAAATGGCGTTGAAGATAAAGGGAAGATATCAATCAAATCTTTAAAAATTTCGATTTTGAATAAAATTGGTTCCATTTTGAAAGAATTATTAAAGCTCGAACATTTAACGGAAGACGCCGTTTATTACCTCCATTTAAACAATCTTTGAACAAAAAATAACGGAAGCTGAAATAAACATTGAACAAACTTTTAAAATTTTATTTACCGTAAACGTTCGAATCGAAGCCCAGGTTTCAATCCACAATTTCTCTCTCGTATGCCGCTAAAATGTGAGCGCAGGTTAAAAATTAAAACTGAGATCCGCACAATTATTGCGCTGAGTTTTTTCAAATAATTTCGGAACATGTGATTGCATAAAAAAATTGTACACTGAAACTGTTTCAGTATTTTCTATGTAAAAATTTTCGAAATGTCTCCGTGTTAGATGAGACACTTTCCTAAAGTAATTGTGCTCTTCCGTTTCCAAGAAAAGGAAATCCGGACAACCAAACGAACATTTTGCGTTTGCCTGTCAGACACCAGAACGCTCTTTACAAATTCTGAGCTATTACCCGCCTACAATTCACGAGCACAGGCTGTCATTAAGGATTCACGTCGCATACGGTATTTCACGAAAGTCAAGGGATCAGTGTAAATTTCACGTTATCGAAATTTAACCTTAACAGTATAGGGATGAAAAAGATCTGGGATCTAAACCCACTCTGCCTTCGTGAGGAATGTTATTCCTCGTGAAGGATTAACCATCTCGGGAATCTGAGTGGAGCGGACGAAACTCTCATCAGAATCGGCAAACAAAATTATTAGCCTTCGCCCCAGGGGTCCAGTCTAATATACATCAGCGTATTTACAATAGGGTGTATTTACAGTAGTGTTACCAGATGTCCCCTTTCTGGAGACAGTCCTGGGTGAAAAGTTCTGTTCCAGATAAATAAACGTTTTTGAAAGTATCCCTAGAATATTTTTAGATTTTTCTTTCAAATATTAAATTAACTGTACAGCGTCAGCAGATCTTTTACTAAACAGAATAATTGTGGAAACACTGTTACAAAAAAATTTCGGTCGATAATAAAAGGGCTTAAAAATTGAGGCTAGGATTTTATAACGAAAGTCGCGAATTGTAAGCTGTGAAAGCAGACGATTTCTCTTCTTCTACCACATTTCTGGCATCCTTTTAAATGATCCCCAGCATCCTTTTAAAGGATTAAGCAGACGCCTCCGTTTTAAGAAAATACTTGAAATTTAAAATTCAAAAGTCTCCGGATCCTTTCCTTTGAATCTGGTCACCCTAATTTACAGCCTTGTGAAATAATTAGCAAGAAGTCGGCTAATTAGGAAGATATCTGAGGCTGTTCATAATTTATGAAGCAGCCGTTGGGACTACATTGCTTAATCTTCTTCTTCACAAATCTTTTTTTATCTCAACATGTTTCAATGGAATTTCATTCGTCGGCCTGTCGAAAAATTTCGCTTTAAGCGATTTTTTTCGTGTTATCCGTTTCGCATTAAAAGAATATTTCTACATTTCAAAGTATTTTCGCAGCATAACGAACTTCAGTTTCGCGTTAAGCGATATTTCATCGTATCCGTTTTCATCTTAATTGCTTTCGACTTAATTTAAACCCGAATAGAGAAATAGCAAATTGCGACGGATTCAGTGACATGTTGCCGTGAAAAACGGATTTTCACAGTTAGATCTGGGGCGGGGTGGCTCAGTCGGTAGCGCGCCAGACTCGTAATCTGTACTTCCCAGGTTCGAGTCCCAGCTGGGTCAGAGTTGAGATTTATCTCCGCAAAATTCCCCGCCTTGCCCCACGGTCAGTAGGGGACACCGATGGGCTTGGAAAGGCCGCCGTCCGTCGGATGGGACGTTAAGCCGTGGCCCCGTGTGCGGGAGAGTCATACCCTGTGCACGTTAAAGAACACGCTGGATGGCCTTGATGGGAGGCTACCATCTGTCTCCCAACAGCTGTTCCAGTGGGTCCCCTCCCCCAACCTTCTCTGAGTCTTCGGGGTCCATGTGACCTGGCCATTTAGCCCATGGTGTGCATAAAAAGTGCCGCTCAGAGGTAAAACTACCCAACCCAACAGTTAGATCTAATCAGACGACCTGAGAATGCCTCAATTGTCGTCGGTGGCTAACCTTCATTCTTCGGAGTTGTTTTTGCTAAATGAAGCCTTTAGGATTTGGATATCTTACGTAAACTATTTCTTTGGGAAGACCTTTCATTCACATTAGGAGATTCAGTTGCCGTCCATCGTTTCGAAAACAAAATTCGACAGGATTAGGAAAAGTAGTTCCTTATTTCTCTTTCAATAACCAATTCCACCTAATATTCACTTTGCGTAGTTGAAACGAAAATACAGAGTGACGTGGATGCTGAAGTGGGAATTGGATTGATTGAAACAACGATTCTCTCTCGCGTGTTTCCGTAATTAAACTGCTTTCAAATGAGATTAATTAGATCCCCAATTATTAAAGAAGCGTAGAAAACGCTACTGGAGCATCCAATGGTAGCATGGGTAAATCGACAGAAGGAAAAAAATTAATTAGCACTCAACAGTAATTAGCTGCAACATTTAATTGGTGATTCAACTGTAATAGAGAAAACAATGCTTTAGAATTAAACCGCGGATTTCAAATGACTTAGTCATTTTAATAAATTACTGTAATACTCCTTATAAGGAAATGAAGAGGAGGAATTCTTCAGATATTTCGCTTAAAGAGTCCTTTTCCCATTGCTGAAATTTTGTCAATTCTGCTATAAGAGAAACAAAATAAAAATATTTTAATTGGATCTGATCATTACCTTGTTAAAAGTGTCTTGCAACTTAAACTTAAGAAGTGTGCTACCCATTTATAGCTAAACCTTAACGTGATAGGTTACTTAGTCATTATGACAGTCATGGTTTGCTTACTACTGAAGTTGAGGAAGAATGGGGTCGTTTTAAACAGGCTTTTTTGGACACTAACAGTACTCTTTTAGGAAAAAAGGAGCAGAAGAAACAGAATTATCTGAGTGATAAGGCACTTGAGCTTATTTCGGAAAGAAAGAACTGCAGGAATGTCCTTAATCAATACCCTACTATCCTAATAGAAAGGATTACAGAGAGCTTAATAAACGTGTAAAGGATCAGTTAGCTACTTATAAGAATCTTTGGCTTGATGGTTTGGCTGACAAAGCCCAGGAAGCAGTTAGACAGCACAACAGCAGAGAGCTGTACAGTTGCTCAAAAAAGTATCCGAACGCAATGGTTGATTACAGAATTAAGAAAAAATATCTGGCAACGATTTTTTTTAGAAATTATATATCTGGCAACCTCCGTGTCACGTGACACGAAGGTTGCCATATCACTAATTTCTGAAAAAATCGTTGCCAGATATTTTTTCTGAATTCTCTACTCAACCATAGTGTTCGGATACTTTTTTGAGCGACTGTACCAGATAGTTAATGTTTTGTGTGGTAGAAAACGGACAGGCATACAGGGATTGAAGGATAAACAAGGTAAGGTTATAGAAAGTGAGGATTCTGTCATGGCTAAGTGGGCTGAGCATTTTAGTGATATTCTAAACAATGCGGTTAGCTCTCTTCCCATTGTTTGCAATGATGATAGATGCATTGGTGGCTTTAATGTTGGCCCTATAACACAATCTGAAGTTATTTTGGCTGTTTCTAAACTTAAACGTCATAAATCCCCAGGGGTAGATGAAATTACTACAGAAATGCTTAGAGCTGGGAATATTTCGGTTACCACTTGGATGACTGAAATTCTGAATATCTTTTATGATAAAGGCATGGTTCCTAAGGATTTTACCAGAGCTATTGTTATCCCTATTTTCAAAAAAGGTAATCGCAGTTCTTGTGATGACTATAGGGGTATCAGCCTACTCTCTGTTCCAGGAAAAGTTCTTTCCATGATTGTGCTTAATAGAATTAAGAATCTGGTTGACAGGCAATTGCATGATGAGCAATGTGGATTCAGAAATGGTAGGGGATGTATGGATCAGATATTTTCACTTAGGCAGATTCTTGAGAAATGTTTAGAGTTTCAGAAACCTTTGGTTGCTAGCTTTGTTGATTTCAAAAAGGCTTTCGACTCTGTTGATCGTCATAATTTGTGTTTGATTGTGAGATCATATTGTATACCAGACAAGTTAGTGAACATAATGAAAGCTCTCTATAATAACACTGAGTCGTGTGTGAGAGTTGGTAAGGCTTGTAGCAATTGGTTTAGCATTACTTCTGGTGTTCGACAAGGGTGCATTTTGTCTCCTTTTCTCTTTAGCTTGGTTATTGATTATGTTATGCGAAATTCACTTCAAGGGAAAGATTTTGGCCTTAAATGGGCTGGAGATACGAAAATTTCTGATTTAGATTATGCTGACAATTTAGCCCTTTTGGCAAATGATGTTGATGAGATGAACTCTTTCATTCGAGCTGTTGATGAGAGTGATAGCGGAATAGGTTTGGTTATAAACAGAGAGAAAACTAAATTGATGAAAATTGGTCAGGCAGGTTGTGATTCAGTTAATCTGAATGGTTGCAGTCTTGAGCAGGTGTCACAGTTTAATTACCTTGGGAGCTATGTAACTGATACTGGTGATGTGCGGCATGAGATTAACAGACGAATAGGTATTGCTGCTGGGACTTTTAAGAATCTATGGAGAGTGTGGAGAAATAGGCGTATACACGTAAAGACTAAAATTAGACTGTATAATAGTTTGGTTCTTTCTAGGGTTAGTATGGTAGTGAAACTCTCAGAATAAGAGATGCATACATTGCTTAAAGTTGAATGCGGAATACCCCAAGGATCTGCTCCGGGTCTCTTATTATTTATTGTTTACATAAATCATTTAGATACCATTACCTTGATAGGTAAATTATCTATTTATGCTGACTAACTTGTATGACTAGTCCCTGATCTGGAGAACAATAAAGGGGGGGGGGGATTTCCGTTGCAGTGTAACATTTTCTCTTTGTTTTAAAGGTTTCTTAAAAATGTCTCGAAAAAATCGTGAAATATGAACAAGATATTCTCTTTTTTGCCTTCATAATCTTTACTAGTATTTTCTTTGGGGAGGGGGGAGAGGGGGGTTAGTCCTTTTAAATCTGACCCTGTGTATGACCTATATTTATTATTCAAAGTTTTCTGTGCGTGCCAGTTACGTAACTAGACGAAATTAGACGGAAAGGGGGTTTCACGTGGTGAGTGACGTACAGTCGCTCAAAAAAGTATCCGATCACTATGGTTGATTACAGAATTCAGAAAAAATATCTGGCAACGATGTTTTTAGAAATTAGTGATCTGGCAACCTTCGTGTCACAGTCTGTGATTTTGTATTCGGGACATACCATTCTTAATCCTTCTTCGTTGCCCATCGCACTCCGAAGACTGGGTGCAGGAAACAATACCAACGATTAAAGGTGTTATTTACACGGTTGTTACTTTGTATGGAAATAACTCCTGCAAATGTAGGAATGATCTAAAAATATACTAGGTAACAATTTTTAGTTTCCGGAAAAATTCTTTTCAGTGTTATTTATGTAGCAGTTGAGGTATTGTGGAAAAGTTTCGGAATTATGTCATTTGGCAAACGAACAGTATCACCGCAATTCCATTTTAGTTTAGATGATTTAGCTAATGAGATAATAGTTAATCCTCACGGAGCAAACGTTACAACCCATTTCTCGATAACGAAGCCCGATTTCATCTTTGCCATGGCAACGGCAATTATGAATTCCAAATGCTGCGACCGCAAACTGAAAAAGAGCGCTCGTGAAGCAATTCCGTGGAGGAATTTCATCTCGGCGTTCTCTGCAGGTGCCATCCTCACACGAACGGAAATACTCAAAAAACGATTTCCTTCTGTCATCGGAACACGCAATTATATTTAGCAAACGATTTTAAACTTTTCGTTGTTTATTTTGCATGAAGAGATCCTCATTTATTCATTGTGACACAAGTGGTGACATCTACACTGTTCAGGGGAATTTTATTGGATAACGTAAAAGAAACAAATACATTAGGAAATGTTTTAATAAAGGTTTTTACATTCTACTCGAATTTAGAATTTTTCGTAAGTTCCATAACATACCTAACATCACATAACTTTAGTAATAACTTTAAAATAATATTGCCCATTCTGAACTCGTCGAGGGAAGTTTCGAATTTCGGCATCAAACTTTCTCTTGGAGGGAAAAAGAGCATCAAAGAGCAGAGGTTGAAGGCTCAGAACAATAAAACTGGCTAGTTGCTAGGCGACGTTATCTTTGAGCGGGATTTGTCTTGTGCAAAAGGCGGGATTTCCAATTGTTAAAACCCTTTGGAAGCTCATGGCCGAAATTGTTTTCGCTGGAGACGAATCTCTGGGGGGGGGGGGGAGGTGATAGGAGGTAAATATCATTGTTCGATCATTTGAGACTGGAACCTGTCATTCACCCGTTCAGAGTTGATCTGGCAACTCAGTGAATGTGATGACTGATGAAGACTTCTTGCTTTCCTCATTCGAGATGTGCGTTTGTTTCGACCAATCAGAATCGTCATTTGACTTTGCTCGAGGACATGGGGGTGGGGGAGGAAAAGAGATCCCGAGAGAGAGAATCTCGACTGGAACTCCTATCGGCCTCGAGCTCACCTTCATTTATTTATTTCGTGATTTCCTTTCTGTTCTTCTTCAACATGGTAAGACGTAGACTCCCCCCCCCCCCCACATCCTCCTACTGTAAAGAGAGACAATATTCCTCAGGCATCTCCTCCTCCTACTCTAAAGAGAGTCAATATTCCTCGGGCATCTCCTCCTCCTCCTCCTACTCTGAAGAGAGGCAATATTCCTCGGACATCTCCTCCTCCTCCTACTCTAAAGAGAGGCAATATTCCTTGGGCATCTCCTCCTCCTCCTACTCTAAAGAGAAGCAATATTACTCGGGCATATCCTCCTCCTCCTACTCTAAAGAGAGGCAATATTCTTCGGGCATATCCTCCTCCTACTCTAAAGAGAGGCAATATTCCTCGGGCATCTCCTCCTCCTCCTACTCTGAAGAGAGGCAATATTCCTCAGGCATCTCCTCCTCCTCCTCCTATCTAAAAGAGAGGCAATATTCCTCGGGCATCTCCTCCTCCTCCTACTCTAAAGAGAGGCAATATTCCTCGGGCATCTCCTCCTCCTCCTACTCTAAAGAGAGGCAATGTTCCTCGGGCATCTCCTCCTCCTCCTACTCTAAAGAGAGGCAATATTCCTCGGGCATCTCCTCCTCCTCCTACTCTAAAGAGAGGCAATATTCCTCGGGCATCTCCTCCTCCTCCTACTCTAAAGAGAAGCAATATTCCTCGGGCATCTCCTCCTCCTCCTCCTACTCTAAAGAGAGGCAATATTCCTCGGGCATCTCCTCCTCCTCCTCCTACTCTAAAGAGAGGCAATATTCCTCGGGCATCTCCTCCTCCTCCTACTCTAAAGAGAGGCAATATTCCTCGGGCATCTCCTCCTCCTCCTACTCTAAAGAGAAGCAATATTCTTCGGGCATATCCTCCTCCTCCTCCTACTCTAAAGAGAGGCAATATTCCTCGGGCATCTCCTCCTCCTCCTCCTCTAAAGAGAGGCAATATTCCTCGGGCATCTCCTCCTCCTCCTACTCTAAAGAGAAGCAATATTCCTCGGGCATCTCCTCCTACTGTAAAGAGAGGCAATATTCCTCGGGCATCTCCTCCTCCTCTAAAGAGAGGCAATATTCCTCGGGCATCTCCTCCTCCTCCTCCTCTAAAGAGAGGCAATATTCCTCGGGCATCTCCTCCTCCTCCTCCTCTAAAGAGAGGCAATATTCCTCGGGCATCTCCTCCTCCTCCTCCTCTAAAGAGAGGCAATATTCCTCGGGCATCTCCTCCTCCTCCTACTCTAAAGAGAGGCAATATTCCTCGGGCATCTCCTCCTCCTCCTCCTCTAAAGAGAGGCAATATTCCTCGGGCATCTCCTCCTCCTCCTCCTCTAAAGAGAGGCAATATTCCTCGGGCATCTCCTCCTCCTCCTACTCTAAAGAGAGGCAATATTCCTCGGGCATCTCCTCCTCCTCCTCCTTGCAGGTGCAGCGAAATTATCTCCTCAGGTCAACTGAAATGGGCAGGAAGAAAGCAAACCGGCTTCTGGCGGCCAAAGAGGAAAATTTCTTTGCAACCGAATCTGCGAAACGAAAACAAGAAATCGATTAATCGCCTTGTTATCCTCTCTTACGATTTCGTCGCGAGGGGAGAAATTACGAAACGACAATGTGGCAACGGAAAACTCAGTGGGCGGGACCAGGAAGAGATTCGCCCCACCCCCCTCCTCCGCTTGCGACAGATTCTCCGTCGTCGAACATGAGACATTGTTGTCACTTGAAAGAGAGGCTGCCTCAGGGAAGACGAAGAGGGTCTTTGTGATCTTCCGGTATCCTTGGTGACAGGAGGACACTTTTGCCCGCTTTTCCGTAAATGCTTAAAAAGAATTTCTTTCATTGAGACTCAACTGGAAAAATTATGTCTCGGGGCTAGCGAAGTATCTAATTATATAAGTGGTGGGAGGGGAAGGACCGCGTGAGGTGGGGGGGGTTACGACGGAAACAGATGTCGGTCCAAAAAACAATCTTCCTGTTCATTTAGATTTTTATTGTGTACAACAGAATCTCACGAACTATTCGGTTTTGCTGTTGAATACTGGGATAGGAACCGATTCTTTTTTCTGAAGAGGTAGCAGTGAGGAGAGCGCCACCTGTGGGAGAAACGTAGAACTCCACTCGAGATAAGATCTCACCGAGCAGTGACGTCAGATTCATTTCACGTTTGGACAGATATCGGGACGAGGTTAACATCAATGATTCGAACCTGGAGCTATCCCTAATAGATTTAGTGCACGAGGAGTCTTACGTCAGGTGAAGATTTTCTCATCTCGTCGATTCGTCAAATCAAAAATTCTGGAATAAGAAGACGATGCCCTATCGTTTGGTGACATTGGATTCGTCTGCGTGCCAGAACTTAGTGATCTGAGGATTTCACTTTCTCTCGAAACAAATGAAGTTTAGTTTTTAAATCAAATTTCGGAGAATTACTTTTCTAGTTTTTGTTTCTTTTGCTGTCTTTTGTAACTTGGGAAGAGTTTTCTGTCATTTAGAAAAATTCTGAATTTTTTTTCCAAGGGAATTTTTTTTTTAAATATAATTTTTATTCATAATAGTAAAGAATACAAATACATTTACAATTTGACCCGCAAAGCTAAATAGCTTATCTGCAGGAAAATGAATAAATTATATTAAACATAGATCATTCAGCCACAAAAATGGTGTTCAGCAAATAAATCCACAAAACACAACACATAAAAAACAGCTAACTAGAAAATAACAAATAATTTTTTAATTCCATTTTAAGTCTTCTAAAAGAACCTATATTTAGTAATTCTTTTGGAATAGCATTAAATATAAGTGGTACTTGATATTCGGAGGTATGTTTCCCGTAATTATTTCGAAAATTTGGCAATTTGTAATAACCTTGGTTTTGAAGTCTTGTATTTTTATTATGTTGAATTTTTAGTTTGTAAGTTTCGTCAAAAAATTATTAATTATTACATTATATTTATATAAATTGCTGTAGGATAAAAGATTTAAAAATTTTAATCTATCGGTAGAAGTTTTAAAAATTTTTTGCAAATGAGGTGGAATAATATTTTTAGCTATTATAGACTGCAGTTTTTCTATTTTATTTATGTTAGTTAAGTTAGTTGTTCCATGCACAATTACTCCATAATTTAAAATAGATTTGCATATTGCTTTATAAAATAGTACACGTTTCCATATTTAATACGTATTTCAATTTTTGAAATTTTATCGCCGATATTCTCAAGCTTTCCCATATGTGGGATATATGGGCATTCCACCTAAAATATTCATCAAAAATGATTCCTAAGTAATTAATTTTATTTACTTGCTCAACAAGTGGGCAACTGCATAATGATTCATAATTTGAAGCATCCTTTTTTCTGCAATTTATTTTATGAGTTTTGATAAAGAGATTTTGATGAATATGAAATCCTTGAATGAATAATCATCAGTTTTGTTTTTTTCTCATTTAAATAGATTTTATTATGATTTAACCATCTAATAATATTATTGTAATCTGTTTGAACCTCTGAAATACTATCATTTAAATATTTCTGACTGTTTATTAAAACAATGTCGTCAGCATATAGATAAATAGCACTATTTAATTTTGTATTGAACAAATCATTTATGTATACTAGGAACAATAAAGGACCTAAGATTGAGCCTTGGGGAATTCCACATCGTGTAATTACTTTTCTGCTGTAGCAGTTCTTTATTTTAGTAATTGTGTATCTGTCTGATAAATAATTTCTAAACCAATCTAACAATATACCGCGAATACCGTAATTTTCCAATTTATTTAGTAAAATGCTATGATTTATTGTATCGAAGGCTTTCTTTAAATCTAAGAACATAGTTACAATTTTTTCCCTATTATTAAATGATTTATTAATATTATTTGCAATTTTGGAAATTAGTTGAATTGTGTTTTTTCCTTTTTGAAAGCCAAACTGATTTTCATTAATTATGTTGTGTTTAAGTAAAAAGTTAAAAACAGTATTATAAATATATTTTTCCATTATTTCCGAAAAAATAGGCAGAATTGCTATTGGTCGATAGTTAGAAAAATCCTCCTTAATACCACCTTTAGAAATAGGTCTTAAAATACCTGTTTTGAGTTCAGTAGGTATGTTCCCAGTAAATATAATCTGATTTATAATTTTTAATATAATATTTAGTAGTGTCTCTTTATTAAATTTTATATGTTTAATGCAAACATTATCGTAACCAGGTGATTTATTGATGTCTAATGAAGTAATTATTTCATCAGTTTGTTTTTCAGAGATTTCATGTATATAGATAGATTTCAAAACTCTTTGTATCATGGTTGGAACATAATTTATATCGTCTTGGTTATTTGTATTTCTTATCTGTAAAATTAGTGTATTATAAATGTCATTGTAATTATTTGCTATTTCTTCCACAGATAATTTCTTTTTGGTCATATTGTCAATTATTACATCGTCCGATGATTTTTTCTGTTTTCCTTATAATATTTCATATATTAATTGCCAGGTAGCCTTCATATCATTTTTTTTCATTATAAGTTTATTTCTATAATAAAGTTGTTTCTGATTTCTAATCTGAATATTAACCCTATTCCTTAATTTTTTTATAGTTATTTTTATAAGCATCACTTTTATCATTGTTTTTAAATTTAATCCAAGCTTTATCTCTTTCTTCAATTAATTCTATCAAGTTCGGTGTTATCCAATTTTTGTTATGATTTCTTTTTACTTTTCCAACTCTCCTCATATATATTCTATTTTTTCCTAAAATTCCATCATAAATGTCTTTAAATACTTTATATAGGTTTAATTCATCCTTTGAGTTGTCTCCATAATTTTCTAAATTCCAATTCGTTTCAGAAATAGCTTTGTTTATATTGTTATGGTCAAATGACCAATTCTTATTTTCCTGGTCTGTTTCACTATAATTAGTATTATTCAAATTGTTATTGGTGTTGCTAATCAGTGTTAAAATCATATAGTGATCTGTTATTTTGCTTGTTTGAATTATTGAATTTGCTGACATATTTTTAATCAGTTTAATATTAATATGGTCTATACAGGTTTTGGTAATTTTATTTTTTACTATTTCTTCTCTTGTAGCTTCCCTTATTAATCTTTCAAAATTCATTTCAGCCAATAGTGTGATATTTTTTTCTGTGCCATGTTTTTTAGTATTCATTGTATCGATATTAAAATCACCTATTAAAATCTGATTTTGATCTTTTTCTGTATTTTCCATCCAATTTCGGAAATTCAACAGAAAAGAGTTCACATCTGTACTAGGCGATCTGTATAGTGCTCAAACATGATATAGTATATTATTTTTTATTACTTTTATATATATAGTTTCCGCTGGAAGTGTTTGTTGTGAAATAATTTCAATATGTAGATTTTCTTTATAGTATACTGAAATCCCCCTAATATTTTTATTTATGTTATCATTTGTGATTTTATTAAATTTATCAATATTATATAAATAATTTTCATATTTATTTACATTTGTTTCAGTTAAAACAAGCAAATCAATGTGTTCCATGTATTTGTTAATACTTAATTTTAATGAATCCCAATGTTTTCTTTGACTTCTTATATTAACATGAGCAATTCCTAATTTATTTTTGTGAATAAGTTTACTATAATTATTTTCGAACCAAGCCTCCACTTCTAAACCTGTAGTTACATAAGCAACATCATAGTTGCTATCAAAACCTTCAAAATTCAAATCAGACATAGCTAACAAGAATATTAAAAAAAAAGCAAAAGAAAAGAGCAAAAAAAAAGGAAAAAAAAAGCAAGGTTTATCGGACTTTCATAATTTCGACAAGGTTATTCGACACTTTCATGCAAATTACGTTTGCAGTTACTTAAGGAAAAAAATTTTAAAACAAATACCTGAAACAAACGAATCATTATTATTACAACAATAGTTTGGAATTTACTCTCTGATGACTTTCGCGAAACTTTATCGCATATTTAAAAATCTTTCGTCTGCTTTAGCTTTAAAAACATAATTTCTCGAGGGAACAAGTCGGCTCAAAAAAAATGGTTTTGTTGTTTTTTTTTTAAAGAAAGAGAATTCCAGGATGATTACAAATTGAATTTTTTTCTTTCTTCAGCCAATTAAATTTGCATCTAATTATGAATTCCTCCGTGATGATCTTCGACATGAAAAAGAAGTAACGAGCTCTCGTGCTTCGAGGTTGGACAAAATGGCGTCCTTTTCTCATTCCGCAAGCAGAGATCACGTGGGAAAGAGGACAGGGCTCGTGGTGATGACGTCAAATAGAGAGGTTGATGAGATATTAAGTACCGTTATGATATTGTAAAATTTAAGAATGTTCATTATTTTTGATGATTTTTCAATTTTTTTCACAATGATGATTTCACGATGTTCATTTTTTGTGATGATTTCAAAATATCTTAAGTACTGTTAAGATATTGTGAAATTTAAGAATGCTCGTTATCAACATGTATTATAAGGAGATTTCAAGAAATAATTGTTGTCCACTGACATTAATTGTTGTCCCATTACATAAGTATTCTGTCGAATCTCCTGCAGATAAACTCGTAACTTGACGCGAACTTTATAGAATTATTGCAAAACAATTTATGTAGGAAAAAAGTAAAGTGAAACCATAACCAATTGTAGGTGATTGTTTCGCACGAGACCGGCTGGCTACGTTTGGATCATATTGCGTCATTAAATTAAATCGAGAACTGTTTCCGTTTCTTTTCTGATGCACAGGATTTGGACTTTTAAGTTATACACACAAAAAATGCAATTAATGCAAAAAAAAAACATTATTTGCACACAACAGAGTAAATGGGCACGTCACAAGGATTCTGAGAGTTCAGAGAGGGTTGGGGGAGGAGACCCACTGGAATAATTGTTGAGTGACAGATGTTCGCCTCCCGTCAAGGCCATCCAGTGTGTTCTTTAACGTGCACAGGGTATGGCTCTCCCGCACACGGGGCCACTGCTTAACGTCCCATCCGACGGACGGCGGCCTTTCTAAGTCCATCGGTGTTCCCTACTGAACGAGGGCACGACGGGGAATTTTGCGGAGATAAATCTCAACGCTGACCTAGCTGGGACTCGAACCTGGGAACTACAGATTACGAGCCTGGCGCGCTATCAACTGAGCCACCTCTGCCCCTTCAGTTCAAGGGCTGGAGTTAGAAGTTTTATCCTCTTGGCAGCGGGGGAGGGGGGGAGATTTAGAATTGATCACTTTTACATACGTGATGATCATGTAATTTGACAGTAGAGGCAAGGAAGCTCCCTCAGAAAACTCGAAATACACTTCGATTAACAGTTAAGCCCCTCTCTCTGACATAACATTTTGCCTCCCCTCAAAAGAGTCCTCCCCGACATACATATTTTGGAAACCATTGTCAGTAACCAGTACTGAAGAACTTTTAGGTTACGAAATATTTCAAATCACTGATAAAAAATTTCAGTACCTTGATCTTAAAAATGCATCATATCAATAAAGATGTGAAATTTCCTGTAAATATTTCAATCGAGTTTTTTCACAGGATATAAATACGAGGCAAGCTGAAATGAAGAGAAATAGCTTAATAAGAGAAACAGGAATTTTACGCCCCCTCCCAACAGAGCGTGTCTGCGTCGATGCACGTGTGGGTCAAGTAAGAGACGGGGTGGCATCATTGTTGCATACCTGATGACCTCTCTTATTTTCTCCCCTTGGAAATATCCAGAGGCTCTCTTGAACTCTGTTGTTGAACTGCTGTTTTGGAAGATAAAACTGTTATTAAAAGTAATATTTGCGAAGAACAAAAAAAAACAAGGCGATAAAAATGAGAAAACGGATATCCTATTCAAAACTATTTATCTCTGAGAGATACTTTTTTTTGCATGCAATGTGTTAAATATCCAAGTCACAAGGACCCCAAGGCTTCAGAACAAGGGATCAACAGAATTACTGATAGAGAACAAATGAAAGTTAACTTCAAGTATAAATTTGAAGGTGAACAGAGTATATTAATTATATATATTTAATAATTTCTTGATAACTAATGATGTACTAAAATATTAGAGGTGAGATTTGCATAAAAAGAAATATACCAGTTGATTGGCACTTGCCTGGATGACTCTTAAAAGATGGAGTCTCCAAAGGCTGCCAAAAGACGGCTTCTTGAGACTGAAACTGATAAAAGGCTTAAGATCAACAATAGAGGATGACTGTTCAGTGGCTGTCAGCCAAATAGGTGAAAGCACTTGCTATATTATTAGGAGGTCCTGGGTTCGGATGCAACCAGTTTTTTCAATATATCTGTGACAATTTTTTCTTTATATCTGTGTCTCATAAGAATAAATGCAGCATAATTGTGTAAATTCCCAATAAAAACTGCACAGCTGCGGATATAATTAATGTGTTTCTAACTTTGAGGTGGATGCAGTTTAATTGCAAAAAATACTTAAAATATTTGGTTATTTTTCAAATTGTAAAAAATAAGCTTAGTTTTATTCTTATTAAACGAAAGTTTATTATTTTCGGACCGCATACTAACCTTCTCAAGAACATTGTTGATATTGGACATTAAATCTGTAACAGTTTTGTTACTAAAAGTTAAGGCAGTGTCATCTGCAAAAGTAGGAATATTGCAATTCATGTTTAGTTTACAGAGGCCTTTAATGTAAACATTAAACAATGAGGGACCAAGAACAGAGCCCTGCGGAATGCCATATCTACTTTCTTCGGGATTGCTGAGGCAGTCTTTTAATTTATTTGAGTTCTATTTCTTAAATTTAAATAGCCAATAAAGCATTACAGAGCAATCCGTCTCATATTCAGATGCTCCAGATTTTTTTAACATAATGAAGGAGTTACAGTGTCAAAAGCTTTTTTAAGATAAAAAAAAACAGATAGAGGTGAATTCCCTTGGCCCATTGAATTAGAAATGAAATGAGTAAATAGTTCTCGAAATCCCGACATTATTTTGCGGACTCCCTGTACAGCTCACCTCGAGGGTTCACAGAAGGATTGAAGAAGGGAAATCATCGAACAGCTGTTACGAAACAGATGGAAGCATCCTTTGAAGGCTGGGTTGTTGTTTTACCTCTGAACGGCACTTTTTTGCACACAATGGGCTAAATGGCCAGGTCACATGGACCCCGAAGGCTCAGAGAAGGTTGGGGGAGGAGACTCACTGGAACAGCTGTTGAGAGACAGATGGTAGTCTCCCGTCAAGGACATCCAGCGTGTTCTTTAACATACACAGGGTATGGCTCTCTCCCGCACACGGGGCCATGGCTTAATGCCCCATACGACGGACGGTGGCCTTTACAAGCCCATCGGTGTTCCCTACTGACCGTGGGCAGGGCGGGGAGTTTTCTGACCCAGCTGGGACTCGAACCTGGGAACTGCAGATGACGAGCCTTGCGCGCTACCGACTGGGCAACCCCCGCCCCACCTCCTTTGAAGGCCTGTTCTTTAGCGTGCACAGGCTACGGCTTAATGCTCTATCCGAAGGACGGCGGTTTTTTCAAGCCCATCGATGCCTCCTTTCTGGCCGAGAGCAAGACGGGGGTTTAAATCTCAACAGGTGGCGCTCGAACCTGGGAACTGCAGATGACGAGCGCCGCCTTCTTGATCGTCGAATGAACAAATAAACGAAGAGCCATTACGGAAATGTCGAATGGACTTCGGCTCAAGGAAAGGAAGAGGGCGCTGTTGATTGTCCTCACTGTTGGATCATGTGACTTGGAGGATAATGAGGCGCCTCGAGATTCGGTTTCAGATTTCTGTTTTCGTATTGAGGAGGAAAAAATTAAATAACTAAATTAAAAAATCTAACAACATAATTACGATAGTTTTTTGGAAATATTTTTCCGTGTGTTGCTGTTATGCATAGCATATTCCCAAGAAAAGGGAGATTTTGATTTTGGAGGAAATAATTCTGTTACGAAAAGAGTTAATTATATATTTTTTCTTTTATCGTATCAAAAGGAAATATTTTGGTAACTAATAAGGAACTTATTTATTAAAAGTTACTTTTTTAATTACCACATTTAAAGTAACACGAGATTCCAATTATTATGATATTTTATCATGTTCCCCAAAAAACGATTTGTTCTTTTCCTTGCCTATCCATTTGAAAATATGATATGATCTGATTTTACATCAGGCATAACGATTCATTTTTTTTTATTTCTCACTTAATTGAGATCTTTTGCAACACAGAGGGATGCACAAACACAACACGAACAGATGCCACGTGACTTACACTTCAGGACCCCTAGGGGGAATTGGATTTGATTTTGATTTTGTGAGCTCTGTGCGTTTATAAGTGTATAAAGTGATTATAAGGCCCTAGGCCAGATTCTTGTTGTACTTCGTATAATCAAAGCCAATTCGAGGAGAGAGGACTTTGTCATAGTCTCGGGGCTCCCTCCTTAGAGGAGGGTCTAACACTCTCTCCGACAAGCAAAAGTATTAGCTGCCTGGTGTGAA
Organism: Ryuthela nishihirai; assembly: GCA_038380435.1. Taxonomy (NCBI): domain Eukaryota; kingdom Metazoa; phylum Arthropoda; class Arachnida; order Araneae; family Heptathelidae; genus Ryuthela; species Ryuthela nishihirai. The sequence continues at coordinate 37,214,105 of JAWZYU010000031.1, forward strand.
CCCCAGGGTACCAGGTAGCGATGGCTAGTGAAGCGAGTGATATGGCCTCTCAAGGGAAGAGAGCCATTCTGAAAACAAATGAACTGTTCGGAGAACTAGACTCCATATTAAACAGTAGTGCAAGTAAGGTGACTAAACAGCAAGGAGCTGAGATTAGAAGCCTGTTCAGTAAGCTACAAGACGTAGTGCACGAACAAGAGTTGAAAATCAGTAACCTCGAGGGAAGGTTGTCTGAAAGAGAAACGACTGCCATAAGTAAGGCGTCAGTCTCTAAGAGTTATGCTGAAGTTACAAAAAGGTCTTTGACACCTAAGCCCAAGAAGCGAGATCAACAACATATAATGTTGATATACCCTTAAGACGAGGGTCAGAGTTCAGAAGAACTCAAGAAGGATCTATTAAAGAATTTAGATCCAACTAAGATGAAAATTGGCATTAAGAATGTCAAAACGATTGCAAAAGGCGGAGTTCTAATAGAATGTACTGATAAGTTGGATAAGAAGATATTGAAAAATGAAATTCAGAAGAATACAGTCTTAAAAGACAAATGTGCGGCAAGAGAGTCCAAAATGAAACTGCAACAGATCATAAGATATGATGTTGATGGCAATATTGAAAAGGAAGCTTTAGTAGAAAGAATTAAAGCACAAAATGTAACTTTTATGGAAGCCCCAATGGAGGTGAAATTCTCGATAAAGGGCAAAAACAATAAGAAGCACTGGATAGCTCAGGTTGACTCAGAGAGCTTTAAAGTATTTATGAAAGAGAAAAAAGTCAATGTGGGTTGGTCTCGTTTAAATGTCAAAGAATACCTAAAAGTGGTGAGATGTGATAGGTAGCAGACCTATTGATTTTATTGATTTTAATTTTTTTTTATATACTGTATTTCATTTCTATCCTGATGCAACCACTTTGTGTCTGGAGATGTCTTCGGAGGTTAATGGGTGCAACATCTCCGTTGCGAATTTCATTCAGGGTTCCGTTTCATCTGTTTACATTGGTTGCCGAGAGGGAACTTGGCTAATGTACGGAGACGAGAGGTGTCTTGTGAAACAATTTCAGCTCGCCCAAAAGCAGACTTTGACCTTCGAAAGGAATGCGAGTGCTGGCTGGCAGCAGAGCTCCATCTCACTTGTGAAATATGGAAATGGAGTCGGGTTTTTGCCCAGGGCTCGCTTCTGATTGGCCCTTTTTGGTCGAGAGTTCCCAGGGTTGCCAGAAAGATATTATCACGCTCGACCCGGGAGGAACAGTTCGGTGTGGGTTGATCAGATTAACAGACCAGGGTTTGGTCTTTTTCTATCTTTCTTTTGCTATCTTTGCTAAGTCCAACTTTAGTGAAATTCACTGGACTGACTTTTAGGCCCTGATTTAGGGAGGGAAAGTGTTAAATTAGACATCTCTTAAATTAGTGAGATGATAAACTTTTACCTAAATACGTTAGGCGAAATTTAAAGAAATTTGCTATGCTTGGGAAAAACCACGATCAGAGAAATCTGGAGTGGGTGTTTCATGAAAATTTACGCCGTGTGCACATCACAATAACTTAGCAGAATACAGTTCTCGTTCCGGAGAAACTTCAACTTGGTAAAGTTATTTTAATTTAACTTACTCTGCTTGTTGTCACTTTCCTTTTAAGTTTTATTTTCATTATTTTGTTTGAATGTTGTCCGAACTTAAGCTTACCTGAATGGAGTGAGTACTTAGTCAATTAATTGTAATGTAAAATCATCCACCTTTATAAGCCAGTGGTGGAACTTTGTTAAGTGTTGAATTTAAATAAATTCAAAATTTTTGTTATTGTTCAAACAAAAATTGGGTCTTGGTTAATCGTGTGAAATCTTTACTCGTCGCAACTACAGTTAGAGAATACGGAACTGCGTATTGCTAGCTTGTAGATTGTTCCTGGTTCGAATCTAAAATCTTCTTTCGGCCACTCTTTCAAAAATATTTGTTTGAAGGCATTAAATTTCGAAGTCAGATCATCAAGCTATTGACATGCAGTTCTAGATAAGATAATTATTTTAGTAAACGCGGAACATTTTAAGTTCATACCGTATGCCTCGAAGAGGAAAAAGTTGCGGATGACAAACGTTTTAAATGTAATAAATTTGGTCATTTCCATACCAATTGCACAGAAGAACAGAACTGTGGAAAGTGTGGTCAGAAAGACCATAAACACTGGGAATGTAAAGAAACAGTTTTAAAATGTGTAAACTGTAGAGCAGCTAATGACAAATACAGGTTAAAGTTAGATGTCCAACATTATAGCTATAGAAGAGCTCATGCTATAGAAGAGAGCTTGAATTATTAGTCAAGCGCATACGATACTAAAATGCACTTGTCTAAAACAGTTCAAATAAATCTGCATCATGCCTGAGCTGCAACAAACAGACTTGAACTATATATGGAAGAAAAAGATTTCGAAATAGCACTAGTACAAGAACCTTATATTTATAAGGATAAAATAAGAGGTTTCCAGCAGAGTGGAGGATCTTTGGAGCACCTCACCCAATGCCAAGAAATGCAATTGTAATAGGAAAACGAAACATAAGTGCTACAGAAATCTACACGTCTAGAAATGCTGTGGTGATCACAGTAGAAAAAGGTGATCGGAGATGTGTGCCGATCTCGGTGTACTGTCCACCGAAGGATTCTTTTGAAGAAAGTTTTCAAGTCATTTCTAACATAGCTCAGATATAACCTGACTGGGACATACTCCTAGGAGGGGATTTTAATGCAAGCAATAGTCTCTGGGGTCCTCAGAGGGAGGACCAAAGAGATTGTTTTACCTCTGAGAGGCACTTTTTTGCACACCATGGGCTAAATGGCCAGGTCACATGGACCCCGAAGGCTCAGAGAAGGTTGGGGGAGGGGACCCATTGGAACAGCTGTTGGGAGACAGATGGTAGCCTCCCGTCAAGGCCATCCAGCGTGTTCTTTAACGTGCACAGGGTATGGCTCTCCCGCACACGGGGCCACGGCTTAACGTCCCATCCGACGGAAAGCGGCCTTTCCAAGCCCATCGGTGTCCCCTACTGACCGTGGGCAGGGCGGGGAGTTATGCGGAGATAAATCTCAACGCTGACCCAGCTGGGACTCGAACCTGGGAACTGCAGATTACGAGCCTGGCGCGCTACCGACTGAGCCACCCCCGCCCCGACCAAAGATGTAAAGAAGTATTAGAATTTGTCAATCAAAATGGATTCACGAGAGTAAATGACCCTAAGAGTGATCTGGGTACTAGCTGGATTGATGTTACTTTACATAGAGTCTTGAATCAAGACTTTGTCTCAGAATGGAGAGTGGAAGACGAGATCAGTTGCAGCGATCATGTGTATATTAGTTGCTCATTAAAATTCACAAATTCAACTACAAATACTAAACAGAGATATTCTTTTAAAAACCTAGATTGGTTTGAATTTAGAAGAGAACTCTCAGAAAAATATTCTATAATCTCTTCAACAGAAGTTGAGAATCAAGAAGATATAGACGATTATATTGTTGATATTACAAAGACTTTACAAACATTGTGTAATAACAATTTGAAGCAGAGTAACCAAGAAACGAAGTTAGGTTACAGAAAAGTCTCATGGTGGAATAGAGAACTGACAGAACTTAGAAAAGAAGTTAAAAATAGAAGAAGAAAATACCAAAGATGTTATACAGATGAAATACAGAGGAAAAACCTCAGAGAAGAGTATAAGCTTTGGGAAGCTAAATATAAAAGCAATATAAACGTAGCAAAAAATAATAGCTGGAAAAAGCTATTAGATGAAGTTACTAAGGAACAACCTTTCGGGGTGCATTTTAAAGTTTCAAAAGAAGCAATTAGAGGAACTTTTAAGCTATCGTCAATAACTCAAGAAGATGGCTCCCTTACTAAAATTGCAAGGGAATCTTTGAATAGATTTGCTAGAGTATCACTTCCCACAAGATAAAAGGGAAGGTGATAATGAATTTCACAGAAATGTTAGAAATAGGTCAAGGAGACCTATCAATACGCAAGATGATAGTCCATTTTCCGTAATTGAGGTGGAAGAGGTCTTGGACTCAATGAACAAGGGGAAAGCGCCAGGGTTGGATGGGCTTGCCCTTGAAATTATAAAAGAACTCTTTGAGGTGAACAGAACTTGGTTTGCAAGTATTTTAAATGAATGTCTCAAAAGAGGAATCTTTCCAGATAGTTGGAAACAAGCAGAACTTATCCTTTTTAATAAGGAAGATAAAGATAAGAAAAATCCCTCAGCTTACAGACCTATATGTCTATTGTCAACATGGAGTAAAGTACTCGATAAGCTCATGACAAACAGATGAAGATTCTTCCTCCACAGCCATGGAAGACTTAATCCAAATCAATTTGGATTCACTCCAGGTAAAAGTACTACGATGGCTATTTCAAAGCTGATGGCTCCTATAGACAGAAATAAGGATCAAAAGAAGCACACATGTGTTATATCTCTAGATGTGAAAGTGGCGTTCAATAACGTTTGGTGGCCCTTTTTATTAGATGAACTGAGAAGACATCAATGTCCAAAGAACCTGTTTAAGATCTGTAGTAGCTATCTTTCAAATAGAAGAATACTGGTGAATGATGGAGTAATAGAGATTACTCTACAATAGACCTTCTACTAGGCATATAAACTGACAGGCTCCTGTCAGACCTCTGTGGCAAGCAGCTGCTTGAGGGGGTATTTATTTATTTTTTATTTGAACAATATTATAAAGGCTATCCACAGGGGTCCAATTCAGGGCCCCTGTTATGGAATATAGTAGCGGATTCTGCACTGAATATTAAAACAAAAGAGGGAACACAGATTCAAGCATATGTCGATGACATAATATTATTGTCTCGGCATCAGGAAAACATTCGCTGGAACAAGATTGTCAAAAGGTATTAGCAGACGTAGAAGAATGGGCTGGAAAAACGAGACTCGAATTCAGTCCAGAAAAAACTAATGTAATAGTTTTCCCAAAGAAGGGAAAATGAAAAGGCTTCCAAGCCTAAGGTTTATGGATAAACCAGTGAGAGCAGTAAAGGTTATAAAGTATTTAGGAGTGTGGTTAGACGACAAAAGAAATTGGTTAGCTCATCTAAATAATGTAAAAGATAGATGTGCGAGAATACTAAATGCCCTACCTAGGATGTCAACCAGGACATGGGGGTTAAAAGGAACAATTAAGAAGGAGCATTACAAGAGGGGCATTGAAAGGATAGTAACCTATGCCTGTGGGGCATGGTGGCCTCCAGGCGGAACAGTAAGAATAGTACAGAAATTACAACAGATTCAAGGTTAGACCTTTTGGGAATAACAAGGTGTTTTAAAACAACATCTACGTCTGCTCTTCAAGTTCTAGCAGGAACACTTCCACTAGAATTAGTAATAGAACAAGAAGCAGCGATATATAGAAGTTTTATATTAGAACAAGATGTTGAACTTTGGGAGGAGACAATAGAAAGTTCTCTTATTGAAAAACAAATAAACAAGAAGGTAATACACCCAGCTAAACAAACTCGAATAGGGTGGGACAAGATCCCATCAGAGGAATCAAATACTGAAATCAAAATATATACAGACGGCTCCAGGATGGATGAGCACACTGGAGCATCCATGTGCATATACAAGGATACGAGTCCTACAATTCAAAAAGAGTATAGGCTTTCAGATTCAGCGACAGTTTTTCAAGCTGAAGTTCTAGCAATTCTAAACGCAGTGGAGTGGTTTGCAAACACTAGTACAGATAGAGAAGTGGACTTGTATTCGGATAGTCAGTCGGCATTATATGCGTTACAGAAAATAAATCATAAAAATCCAACAGTGGATAAAATTAAAAGAACAATAGCAGAACTTGAAGATGATAGCAAGATATACTTTCCCTGGGTAAAGAGCCATCGAGGCTGTATTGAAAATGAGTTAGCAGACGAACATGCAAAGAAAGCATGCAGAAGGATACAAGTAGATATTGAAATGCCTATTTCAAATGATAGTGTGAAGACAAGACAGACAAAAAAGCATGCAAAAACGGCAATCCAGATGGGAACAAGAAGATACGAAAGGAAGACATACATTTAGATTTTTAAAGAAAGTGACTATCAAAAGAACTTCAACAGATTTCTTCTCAAATCAGATCCTTACTGATCACGGAAATTTTCCGAAATATTTTAATCGATTCAAGATAAAGAACTGTTCACGTGCTTGTGGTTCGCGAGAAGCGGGAGCCATTCATTATATTTTTGATTGTCCTCATTTAGCTATGATAAGAGGAAATAGTCTAATTAGAATTGGTCCTGATAGATTAAATCTTCTGTGGGAGATGGAAGCGTTACGGTCTCAAATTAGAGACCTTATGAGGTTTGTTTGCGACAACGGTCATAGACTCGTGATTATAGACTAATGGGAGGGGACTGGATCACCTCCTACGGTGATAAGAAGATTATAATCCTCAAAACGGTTTAAAATTCCGAAGAAGAAATTAGAAGATAAAAGATTGGATCTTATGGACTAATGGGAGGAGATAAGACTCTCTTCCTACGGTGACGTGAAGATTATAATATTTGAAGTGACACTTCAAGAAGAAGGACTTGGAAGACAGAAAACTTTGTAGCCAATTGTTACTTTGCATTTAAATGGAAATGTATTATCTATTTGTTTATTTTTTGTAAAGGGTACCAGCTAGGACCCTAAGTGTATATACTTGTATATATGTTATTGTTTAAATAAAGAGAAAGATGTAAAAGAAAAATGATGGTGTTCTTCCAGCGGACCCGGGGGGGGGTCGCGGGGAACAAAATTTTAGAGTAGCTCCGATTAGCCTGTAGTGCCGTATTTGGCGGGGTAGGCATACATTAATTTTAGAGAGTCTTACACTTTAGGAGGGGACGGAATTCCCAGCTGCAGCGAAAGCCCACACACACATTACGCCCAGTGCCCACATTTCACATCCTTCCGATAAACAACACGACACTCCGACTAGCGCCCCGTGGGTAGACGACAGGCAGAACCCCGATTTATTCCCTTTCAGTGTAAGGACAGACAAGGAATTGTCTGGGGGTGCGAACGAATGCCGACAACTTAAGTTCGACCTCACACGGGAAGCTGTATTCGGGAAATCGTTCCCATAGCAACTGCAGATTTAGAACTGGACAACATCGTCCGATGTTTCTATTCCCCAACGAGAAATCCCCTTCTCCTAGGCGGCGATGTCAACGCCTAGAGCAGAGACAGACCCCCTGGGTGCAATTTATGGTTCGTAAGTTCATCTGCAGATGCTATAGATGGTCGATTGAACATACCAGTCCGACACGTCGGCCTTTCCAAACCGATTGCTACAGAAATTTTCTCACCGAGGGTAGAAGGGGAGAAAATCTGAAACTCAGTAATGATGGCAACGCGAACATCAGGCGATGATTTCGGCTAGCTTCCCACTCGGCTAATTCCTACTCCCCCCCCCCCCCCCCCGCATCTCGAGACAAAGATCAAAGATCATAATGGGCCTCTTTTGAACTCTTCAGATTTGACCTTTCCACCTGATCTGGAGATCCAAGCTTTTCTTCCACGATCAGTTGAAATCCCATCTCGACACAACAATATTTAATCATGTCCTTTCGCTGAGTAAGGAGGGAGTGAGGGGGGGGGGAAGTGAGGGGTCGACTCATTTGGTAATGATCAATCTCGTTATTTGCTCTACAGGTTCGAATCCCAACTGTTCTAGTGTTGAGATTTTCTCCCCAAAAAGGAACGGTTTCGTGATTCCTTTGCACGTTAAAGAACACGCTGGATGTCCTTGAGGCAAGGCTTCCATCTGTATCCCAATCGCTGTTCAGTGGGTCACCATCCCCAACCTTCGCTGAGCCCTTGGGGTCCTTGGTTCAGTCGGTAGCGATGTCAGGCTCGTCATCTGTTCCCTGTCCCGCCTGTGTTCCGATTTATCACCCAAAAAAACAAACCCCTCTGCGGTCGGTGAGAAATGGGACACCGATGGACACCGTTCCTTGAATTGGACGCTAAGTCGTTGGTCAGGAGAGTTACACCCCGTGCACGTTAAATCACTTGGTGACTTTCTCCTCCAGACTTCATTGCGGGAAAGAATTTAACTCAAATTTCTCTGTAATTGCTTGTAATTTGAATTACTCAATTTTTATAACCTTATCTTTTTTGTGTATTCATCTTATTGAAATTGTTCTCTTAAGTTACTTTGGGAAAGTATGAAGACTGACTTCCCATTTGTACGTTACGTTTAATGAATAAATAACGTGCATGTTAAAGAACACTCAGGATGGCCTTGACGGGAAGTTACCATCTATCTCCCAACAGACGTTCAGAGTGGCACCTCTTCCCTCAGTCTTCTCTGAACCCTTGGGGTCCTTGTGACCTGGCCATCTATCTTCCAACAGACGTTCAGAGTGGCACCTCTTCCCTCAATCTTCTCTGAACCCTCGGGGTCCTTGTGACCTGGCTATCTATCTCCCAACAGACGTTCAGAGTGGCACCTCTTCCCTCAGTCTTCTGTGAACCCTCGGGGTCCTTGTGACCTGGCCATCTATCTTCCAACAGACGTTCAGAGTGGCACCTCTTCCCTCAATCTTCTCTGAACATTCGGGGTCCTTGTGACCTGGCCATCTATCTCCCAACAGACGTTCAGAGTGGCACCTCTTCCCTCAGTCTTCTGTGAACCCTCGGGGTCCTTGTGACCTGGCCATCTAGTCCAATGTGTTCAAAAAAGTGCCGCTCAGAGGTAAACCAACCCAACAAAGAGATTCAGTGAGTTATTTTCGTTTTGTATTGTTTACACCATGTTTCAATTTCTTTTTTTAAATTTCTTTCGCAGACGTTTTCAAAGATGTTGGTCGTTGGAAAAATAAAATTGTTTGCATGGATTTTGTTTGCGAATGTTTCAGAGGAGAAGAAGATTCTTAAAAATTTCAGAATCACGAGAATCCTTCTTATTTATTTTCGAAGAATTTCTCTCCTCGGTGAAGGTCTTTTGCTGAGAAAAGTAGTCGTAAAACATTTGTTTCTTTTATTATTTACGACGTATGCTGAGAGAAAATAAATCTCGCATCAGAGTTAAAAGGAAGGGCGCGAGACGAATCTCTCCCTCCCTCCCCCTGGAAGATCGTCAGGGAAGAAATACAGACGGAAATATAAATATCGTCGTCTTTTGAAAAGATGGAGGAGAAGATAAAAAAACATTTCTTAAGAAGAGGAAAATCTCAGAAAGGAGTGAAAGGGCAGAAAGAATGGAAATTAAGAAAACAGAGAAAAAGAATTAATGACTGCTTTGAAAATATTGAAATCAAACTCGACGAATATTCTTTAGCGGAGTTGAAACCCCGAAAGCGAAAAATTCTCTTTCGGCAAGAGATGTTCACAGTGACGGAGATTAAAAAATAAAGGAAAACTTTTAAAGGAAAACAACATTAATGAGGATGTTGGTCAAGATTCTTTTCATCCGAGACGAAATTGCGAGATGGATCATTGAAATGATGCGGACGAGGAAGAAAATTATCTTTTGAACGCAAGAAGGAGATGGTGATGGAAAGCATTTTTTTACACGTGACATTAAAATAGAACGGAGGATAAGTTTGCAGTTTGCAGATGGATGCCTCGGATGGCTTTTGAATTCCAAACAATTTTGTTTTTTAATTCTACTGATAGTCGGCGACGTAAGTATAAATTGTCAGATATTATGAAATAGCGAATGGTTAGCTAATGGGAAACAGAAATATGACAAGATCTTGGTGATAATTTTATTTTTGAGTTGCATTTGATCGACTGAAAAGAGATGAAAATGAATCTGGAGACGGGAAACAATTCTGCAGATAATGAGACGACTCAAGCAGACAAGAAACAATTCTGCAGATAATGAGACGACTCAAGCAGACAAGAAACAATTCTGCAGATAATGAGACGACTCAAGCAGACAAGAAACAATTCTGCAGATAATGAGACGACTCAAGCAGACAAGAAACAATTCTGCAGATAATGAGACGACTCAAGCAGACAAGAAACAATTCTGCAGATAATGAGACGACTCAAGCAGACAAGAAACAATTCTGCAGATAATGAGACGACTCAAGCAGACAAGAAACAATTCTGCAGATAATGAGACGACTCAAGCAGACAAGAAACAATTCTGCAGACAATGAGACGACTCAAGCAGACAAGAAACAATTCTGCAGACAATGAGACGACTCAAGCAGACAAGAAACAATTCTGCAGATAATGAGACGACTCAAGCAGACAAGAAACAATTCTGCAGATAATGAGACGACTCAAGCAGACAAGAAACAATTCTGCAGATAATGAGACGACTCAAGCAGACAAGAAACAATTCTGCAGATAATGAGACGACTCAAGCAGACAAGAAACAATTCTGCAGATAATGAGACGACTCAAGCAGACAAGAAACAATTCTGCAGACAATGAGACGACTCAAGCAGACAAGAAACAATTCTGCAGATAATGAGACGACTCAAGCAGACAAGAAACAATTCTGCAGATAATGAGACGACTCAAGCAGACAAGAAACAATTCTGCAGATAATGAGACGACTCAAGCAGACAAGAAACAATTCTGCAGATAATGAGACGACTCAAGCAGACAAGAAACAATTCTGCAGATAATGAGACGACTCAAGCAGACAAGAAACAATTCTGCAGATAATGAGACGACTCAAGCAGACAAGAAACAATTCTGCAGACAATGAGACGACTCAAGCAGACAAGAAACAATTCTGCAGACAATGAGACGACTCAAGCAGACAAGAAACAATTCTGCAGATAATGAGACGACTCAAGCAGACAAGAAACAATTCTGCAGATAATGAGACGACTCAAGCAGACAAGAAACAATTCTGCAGATAATGAGACGACTCAAGCAGACAAGAAACAATTCTGCAGATAATGAGACGACTCAAGCAGACAAGAAACAATTCTGCAGATAATGAGACGACTCAAGCAGACAAGAAACAATTCTGCAGATAATGAGACGACTCAAGCAGACAAGAAACAATTCTGCAGATAATGAGACGACTCAAGCAGACAAGAAACAATTCTGCAGATAATGAGACGACTCAAGCAGACAAGAAACAATTCTGCAGATAATGAGACGACTCAAGCAGACAAGAAACAATTCTGCAGATAATGAGACGACTCAAGCAGACAAGAAACAATTCTGCAGATAATGAGACGACTCAAGCAGACAAGAAACAATTCTGCAGATAATGAGACGACTCAAGCAGACAAGAAACAATTCTGCAGACAATGAGACGACTCAAGCAGACAAGAAACAATTCTGCAGATAATGAGACGACTCAAGCAGACAAGAAACAATTCTGCAGATAATGAGACGACTCAAGCAGACAAGAAACAATTCTGCAGATAATGAGACGACTCAAGCAGACAAGAAACAATTCTGCAGATAATGAGACGACTCAAGCAGACAAGAAACAATTCTGCAGATAATGAGACGACTCAAGCAGACAAGAAACAATTCTGCAGATAATGAGACGACTCAAGCAGACAAGAAACAATTCTGCAGATAATGAGACGACTCAAGCAGACAAGAAACAATTCTGCAGATAATGAGACGACTCAAGCAGACAAGAAACAATTCTGCAGATAATGAGACGACTCAAGCAGACAAGAAACAATTCTGCAGATAATGAGACGACTCAAGCAGACAAGAAACAATTCTGCAGATAATGAGACGACTCAAGCAGACAAGAAACAATTCTGCAGACAATGAGACGACTCAAGCAGACAAGAAACAATTCTGCAGACAATGAGACGACTCAAGCAGACAAGAAACAATTCTGCAGATAATGAGACGACTCAAGCAGACAAGAAACAATTCTGCAGATAATGAGACGACTCAAGCAGACAAGAAACAATTCTGCAGATAATGAGACGACTCAAGCAGACAAGAAACAATTCTGCAGATAATGAGACGACTCAAGCAGACAAGAAACAATTCTGCAGATAATGAGACGACTCAAGCAGACAAGAAACAATTCTGCAGATAATGAGACGACTCAAGCAGACAAGAAACAATTCTGCAGATAATGAGACGACTCAAGCAGACAAGAAACAATTCTGCAGATAATGAGACGACTCAAGCAGACAAGAAACAATTCTGCAGATAATGAGACGACTCAAGCAGACAAGAAACAATTCTGCAGATAATGAGACGACTCAAGCAGACAAGAAACAATTCTGCAGACAATGAGACGACTCAAGCAGACAAGAAACAATTCTGCAGACAATGAGACGACTCAAGCAGACAAGAAACAATTCTGCAGATAATGAGACGACTCAAGCAGACAAGAAACAATTCTGCAGATAATGAGACGACTCAAGCAGACAAGAAACAATTCTGCAGATAATGAGACGACTCAAGCAGACAAGAAACAATTCTGCAGATAATGAGACGACTCAAGCAGACAAGAAACAATTCTGCAGATAATGAGACGACTCAAGCAGACAAGAAACAATTCTGCAGATAATGAGACGACTCAAGCAGACAAGAAACAATTCTGCAGATAATGAGACGACTCAAGCAGACAAGAAACAATTCTGCAGATAATGAGACGACTCAAGCAGACAAGAAACAATTCTGCAGATAATGAGACGACTCAAGCAGACAAGAAACAATTCTGCAGATAATGAGACGACTCAAGCAGACAAGAAACAATTCTGCAGATAATGAGACGACTCAAGCAGACAAGAAACAATTCTGCAGACAATGAGACGACTCAAGCAGACAAGAAACAATTCTGCAGACAATGAGACGACTCAAGCAGATAAGAAACAATTCTGCAGATAATGAGACGACTCAAGCAGACAAGAAACAATTCTGCAGATAATGAGACGACTCAAGCAGACAAGAAACGACCCATATTCATCCTGAATTATTTTTAATGAAAAGGATTTTTTTTCCTCAAATGAATAAAAGATTTCAAATTTACTCTTTTTTTGTTTTCATCTCAGCATCGTCATTTAAATATCTTTGGAATAGAGTTATTCTTTTCTGTTATTGGCTGCTGATGAGAATGAAAAATAACTACGACTAGAACCAGATCTAAGAAAAAACATTTCACCTCCTTTTTAGGGTTTTTTAAAGAAATTTCGGAAAAATGTGTATAACATAGGCTTAATATATTTTTTCGTCTCCGTTCCATTCCCAAGAGGGGGATGGTGAGCATGGCCCCCGCCCCGTCCTTCCTAGAACCATCCCCCATTACATCTTTACTTTCCAAAATAACTGTGAAATCTTATCGTTATTTTTCTACAGCATCAGTTTCTTCGAGCCCGCAGCTTCGTCGCTTGACGTCAGCTCGACCTGCTGCTATTAAAAGATCGTCGCGAGCAATGCTGTTCAACCTTCTTGAACCGAGAGTCGCAAAAGCAAAATTATTTTGTACCTGACGGCGGTAACGCAAAAATAAAATGGTGAGTGGCAGGACTTGGTTAAGGGTGCTCAAGGTATGTCTGCTCACCAATGCGAAGTGCCTTTTCAGGTATTTTACAGGTGTGAGGTTGACAAAAGCGCCCCTATGCGGTGCTTATCTCGTTTGCAGGCTTCATTCGGCCCTGGCGAGTGGAGATTCTTTTCACAGAAATGTACTCAACGCTCAACAATTACTGCACCGTTTATAAAGCCTTTTCCTTTGCATCACATCAACTGGAAAGTTTACATTTTCATTGGATTTATCATTATTCGAAATATCTAAGTTTTCATGTTAACAAAATAACCCTTCTGGCCATAAGTTACTTAGCATTGGTGAAACACAAGACAGCATTCAGAATGCAAAATTCGGTAAAAGGAAAGAGGGCCTCGAGTGAACTGGATCCAATTAGAACAGATCAAGAAGAGGGCCTCGAGTGAACTGGATTCAATCAGAAGAGATCAAGAAGAGGGCCTCGAGTGAACTGGATTCAATCAGAACAGATCAAGTAGAGGGCCTCGAGTGGACTGGATTCAATCAGAAGACATCAGGAAGAGGGCCTCGAGTGAACTGCCTTTAATCAGAAGTGATCAAGAAGAGGGCATCGAGTGAACTGGATTCAATCAGAACAGATCAGGAAGAGGGCCTTGGGTGAACTGGATTCAATTAGAACAGATTAGGAAGAGGGCCTCGAGTGAACTGGATCCAATCAGAAAAGGTCAGGAAGAGGGCCTTGAGTGAACTGGATTCAGTCAGAACAGGTCAGGAAGAGGGCCTCGAGTGGGTTGGGTTGTTTTACCTCTGAGCGGCACTTTTTTGCACACCATGGGCTAAATGGCCAGGTCACATGAACCCCGAAGGCTCAGAGAAGGTTGGGGGAGGGGACCCACTGGAATAGCTGTTGGGAGACAGATGGTAGCCTCCCGTCAAGGCCATCCAGCGTGTTCTTTAACGTGCACAGGGTATGGCTCTCCCACACACGGGGCCACGGCTTAACGTCCCATCCGACGGACGGCGGCCTTTCCAAGCCCATCGGTGTCCCCTACTGACCGTGGGCTGGGCGGGGAATTTTGCGGAGATAAATCTCAACGCTGACCCAACTGGGACTCGAACCTGGGAACTACAGATTACTCAGTCGGTAGCGCCTGGCGCGCTACCGACTGAGCCACCCCCGCCCCAGGCCTCGAGTGAACTGGATTCAATCAGAACAGGTCAGGAAGAGAGCCTCGAGTGAACTGGATTCAGTCAGAACAGGTCAGGAAGAGGGCCTCGAGTGAACTGGATTCAATCAGAACAGATCGAGAAGAGGGCCTCGAGTGAACTGTATCCGATCAGAACAGATCGAGAAAAGGGCCTCGGGTGAACTGGATTCAATCAGAACAGATTAAGAAGAGGGCCTCGGATGAACTGGATCCGATCAGAACAGATCGAGAAGAGGGCCTCGAGTGAACTGTATCCGATCAGAACAGATCGAGAAAAGGGCTTCGAGTGAACTGGATCCGATCAGACAGATCGAGAAGAGGGCCTCGCGTGAACTAGATCCAATCAGAACAGATCGAGAAGAGGGCCTCGAGAGAACTGGATCCCATCAGAACAGATCGAGAAGAGGACCTCTAGTGAACTGGATCCCATCAGAACAGATCGAGAAGAGGACCTCGAGTGAACTGGATCCGATCAGAACAGATCGAGAAGAGGGCCTCGAGTGAACTGGATTCGATCAGAACAGATCGAGAAGAGGACCTCGAGTGAACTGGATCCAATCAGAACAGATCGAGAAGAGGGCCTCGAGTGAACTGGATCCGATCAGAACAGATCGAGAAGAGGGCCTCGAGTGAACTGGATCCGATCAGAACAGATCGAGAAGAGGGCCTCGAGTGAACTGGATTCGATCAGAACAGATCGAGAAGAGGACCTCGAGTGAACTGGATCCAATCAGAACAGATCGAGAAGAGGGCCTCGAGTGAACTGGATTCGATCAGAATAGATCGAGAAGAGGGCCTCGAGTGAACTGGATTCGATCAGAATAGATCGAGAAGAGGGCCTCGAGTGAACTGGATTCGATCAGAACAGATCGAGAAGAGGGCCTCGAGTGAACTGGATTCAATCAGAACTGATGAGGAATAAGGGACGTTATTCATTTGATCATAAAGTTTGAATTGCGTAATGATTTCAGCTTCAGTTGGAATAGTTTCCAATACTTTTCGTCCCCGTTTCCGACTATTAAAATTCTCAAGGGGAGCGAACATACACTTCTCTCTCCTAACCCCTCCTTAGTGAAAACCATCCGATTATTGCGGAAGAAGCAGTTGCATTCCGACACACTAAAGTTCAGTTTTGAACATTTAAAGAAGACGCTCTAATAAAGGAGGATACTTGAACATTAAAGTTAAATCAGCAAATGTCATTTGTTAAATTGTAAATGCCCTTTCGTGTTGCTGTAATACAATTGTATTCTTTGCCATCTTGTTCCAACTCAATGAGTAAACAAAATCAGTGGGGAAGTGAAATTATTTCCAATATTCTTATCTTCCCGCCAAAACCTCAGCCAACCAACAACTGTCATTTCGACATCATTCAGAGATCTTGACACTGGTTTGTTGATTCAGTAGACGATAGCTTCGCAAATGAATTATGGGACTGATATTTAGGACCAACGAATAACAGCAGAAAAGTATCGCCCAGTAGTGGAAGGGGGGCGAGGTGAAGTATATGCACCCCCCTACTTGATCGAAATTCATTTTGCTTCATCTTCTGCCAGCAGGTTGATGGAAATGTCTTCGTGCTTTAACAAGATTCTTAAAGATAAGAAAAAATGAGAAAAAATTCTCTTCGGGATGTGTGTTGGAAGACGTCTGCTGCATAAGAAGCGTCGTCGGAACATTTGATAGAACAAGAATCGAATAGAGGGAAAGGAATTTTGAAATCGTGGATTCAAAAGTCTTTTATTTCAACAGTGCTTTAAAGTGACGAAAATAAGTCATCTTGGGTTATAAGCTATTCCCAAGACTGACTGATTGATTTTGTGATTAATCTTCAGAAGACGCAACGGAATGTATTCAGGGGAGCAAACGTATCAGTGGGATTCTGGGACCTTGTGCCTGAGAAATTCAAACGACATGTAAACAGCGGATCCGTAAGTATGGGAAAGTGAGAGAAATATTGAAAACACTGAAAAATAAGTAAAAACCTCCTCAAGCAGCTGCTTGCCACAGAGGTCTGACAGGAGCCAGTCAGTTTAATACGCCATAATAGAAGGATCTGGGAGGATGGCGGCTCCTCAGCAGATTTCTTTTGCCAACTGCACGCAGTGTTCCCAGGTGATCACTTTTCAAAGAACTGACCGCGACCCAAAGATGCTTAACTTCGGTGATCGGACGAGAACCGCTGTTTTCAGCTTGGTACTGCCGTTGGCTTGCAAACACTGAACCGAGGGGCAATTAGAGGTTTTAGTTTTTCAAGTTCGTCATTGATATGGCAAGATAATTTAAAAAGATTCGATGGTCAGAAGTTTGGTAAACACGTGGTTTAATCGTGGGAACTGACTTGATTGAAATGATCTGTTGATGGTAATTACTTTTTTTAACACTATTATGCTGTAGTCCAACGTGTAGTAATGTTACTAATGCAACAGATAATGTACACTAGATCTGTTAATCGTTGCGATAGTGATATATATATATAGATTTACAGAGATTAAGATAATGATAGATAAATACTCACAGAACTTTCTCCCAGGTTTCTCTTCCGAATTTCACAACCAAAAGGTCCTCTAATGCACAGTGAATAAATCCGTACTGGAAAATGGAGAAATAACAGTAATGAAATCTTCATGTCCTGTTTAATAATCCACATCACAATGATCAGTAATTTCTTTTTTTTAATTAATCTTTATTTGCGTTTACATGTACAAAGAGAGATCCCAAAAGCCAACTCTGACGGCTTCATCGAAGGAACAAGTGCTAAATATCATTTGAAAAGAGTGCATAGAGAAGAGTGCATAGAGCTAAGAGAGCAAACTGAGTAAAAACACTTTAATAAATTTTCCTCCAAGCTTGGTTTAGATTATATTCAGGAAAATCGATAAACGTATATATACAGGGTGATTGTAAACTCTTTCAACAAAAAAAGAGGGGTGATAGTACACATCAAGACGACCAATTTTTGCAATGGAAGCTAGGGTCGCATTCCTCTCCTTCCGCCAGAAAAGAGTACTTTCGAAAAACTCCACGCTTGCACAAGTATTTACAACAGGTGCATGAAAATCACAATACGACGATTCGGAAATCTCTCACGGTACAATCTTTGTGCTTCACGTCCATTACCACCTGCTTGGCCGTACATCAGATGCATATCCGCCAATTCATCGTATGTGTAGTCTTCCAATCCCTTCACGAATGGGGCGGGGGTGGCCCAGGCTCGTAAATCTGTAGTTCCCAGGTTGGAGTCCCAGCTGGGTCAGCGTTGAGATTTATCTCCGAAAAATTTCCCCGCCCTGCCCACGGTCAGTAGGGGACACCCATGAGCTTGTAAATAGGCCGCCGTCCGTCGGATGGGACGTTAAGCGTGGCCCCGTGTGCGGGAGAGCCATACCCTCTGCACGTTAAAAAAACACGCTGGATGGCTTTGACGGGAGGCTACCATTTGTCTCCCAACTGCTGTTCCAGTGGGTCTCCTCCCCCAACCTTCTCTGGGCCTTCGGGGTCCATGTGACCTGGCCATTTCCCCCTTGGTGTGCGTAAAAGTGCCGTTCAGAGGTAAAACAATCCAACATTAAAGAACACGCTGGATGGCCTTGACGGGGGGCTACCATCTGTCTCCCAAACTTCTCTGAGCCTTCGGGGTCCATGTGACCTGGCCATTTAGCCCATGGTGTGCAAACTAGTGCCGCTCAGATGTAAAACAACCCAACCTTCACGAATACGAATACCAACCTTCACGAATATCGACATTACCGTGATAACGTCACATGATAAGTGTATCATGTGACGTTATCACGGTAATATCGATGCACGGGTTCGGCTGCGTTTTGAAATGTTTGTTCTTAATCATCTACGCACTTGCTCAGCGCACCTGATTTGCATCTTGTGCTTTTCATGCACCGGATGTAAATACTTGTGCATGCGTGGCGTTTTTCGAAAGTACTCTTCTCTGGCGGAAGCAGTGTAATGCGACCCTAGCTTCCATTGCAATTATTGTGCGTCTTGATGTGTACTATCACCCCTCTTTTTTGTTGAAAGAGTTTACAATCACCCTGTATGTATACGCAATTATGACCAGTTATTATACATCGGATACATATTAATATTAATGCACTTGAAATCCTCATATCTAATATATATAGAGAGAGAGACCACTGAGAGACGAAAAGCCTGCAGATGTTTGAAGCTGTGGATTATTTTATGAACCACGATCCTTTTCTCTGATCATTCTACTCAAGATGAACATAAGATAAGGGATGCTTTCTCGTGCTACAAAGCAATTGCTGTTGGAACCCAAACAACTTTACTCCCTTGAAATAAGTATCTGAAACAAAATTGGTTTTGTCCTGAGTGAGACTCGAACCCACGTCTCCCAGGGACTTGCCGAGGATGAGTTGACCATCAGTAGTTGACCATTTTCTGCAGTAGATTAGCCGCTGACCATGGTTGTAGTAGTTATCGTTCCCAGCATGTTGTTTGAGAGACATGGGTTCGAATCCCACTCAGGGAAAAAACAAATCTTTTTAGCTACTTATTTCAAGAATCGCCTGTCATTTTCCTGTGATGCTTTGTTAGTGAACTTTAGACTCGTTCTTTGCAAAACACAAACTTATTATGAAGGAATCTGGAGATTAGGAAAGTAGGAGTAGTATTTTTTTTTCAAGATGCTTCCAGTTTCCACCCAACACCCTGAGGAGGGGGTCAGCAAAATGGCATTTGATGATCCCCCCCCGTCTTCAATGGTCCTGCATTTCCATTCACCACCTGATTCTCTCCCAACATCAATCTCCATCCAATAAAGACTAACACCTCTATTTTCGAAATTAATAAAAATCAGAGATGTGCTAAAACAATTTAATTAGACATGAAAATTTTGCTTTAATAAAGTTTCTTTGTAAATATAAAAATACTGTAAAGCACCCACATACACAAACAGAGAATGTGAAATCAGTGTCTTATTTTTAAGATAAATAGGTCGATAAATATAGTAAGTGATAAATAAAGGCAATTTCTTTAAAAAAAAAAGGTGTAATTAAATGTTTAATCAGATGACCTGGCCCTTATTAACTTCTGTTTACATTATTTTTTATGGGCGGAAATTCCCCACTTAAAGGGGATTTGTTTCAAATGCCCTTTTTTTTCGGTCCCACTTAACTACGGATAAGGGAGATCTCCTGTACTTATGAAATATTGTAATTTGCATTTTGAAAATCCTGAGGTAGTTTTAATTTGCACCGTTCATCATCATCATCATCATCATCCTCAAGCAGCCAAGGGCTACGGATGTCCGACCAGACCGTGCGGTTTAATTCTCCAAGCAAGTCTGTCCTGAGCTACATCTACTGCATCTGGCCACTGCACACCAATTCTAATAAGATCCTGTTTGACATTGTCTGCCCACCGCATCCTAGGTCTCCCCTTCTTTCTGAGGCCTCTAGGCACACTGTTCATAACACTATTCGCCAATCTATAATTATCCATACGGGTAATATGGCCAAACCAACGGAGTCTCTCTCTGCACAATATGCTGCTTAAAGGAGGTTGCAGACTCCTTTTTCTCGTTACAGGTCCGTAAATAGGGAAAGGGCGAAAATTTTAACGAATAAGGCAAGCAGGTCCACATCTGAAACAACAACAACAACAAAAAAAAAAAAACAGAGTAAGGGGTGGGGGGGAAATGACCCAACCGAGCCGGGAAAAACTATGATAGGTGGGGGGGGGGAGGTCAAGAGAGAATTCCATTTGCAGTACAGCATTCTCCACCATCGTTTTTGAGGTTTTTAAAATTTCTTGAACAATGCATCCAATCTTGCAATTTGGAATTTCGGTGTTGTCAAGCGAGATTCCGCTGGCAGCAACAACTGTCCTCTTTCTGAAAGGTGTATGAGAAAAGCAACTTTTTTAATCGAAGGAATAAAAGACAAACACTTCTTACGTGGCACAAGTACTAATCAAACACTACTCTTTGTATTTAACGAATCATCCATTATTATTTCGTGTGAAATACTTCAGCATAAACTTCCTTCCCTTTGAAAACGAGATTCTCGTGTGCGCCAGAGGCGATTTGCACTCTTCTAGGCAATTTCTAATCTCGATTGGTAAGATTTCCTACGGAAGTAGATGACTTTTTTCTGTGTTAAGATTTCTAATTCTTTCTCAACAGTTTCACTGTTAGACATCGGGTTAGGATTAGGTTGTATTTACCTCTCAGCGGTATTTTTTTTCCTCACAATGGGCTAAATGGGTTGGGTTGTTTTACGTCTGAGCGGCTCTTTTTTGCACACCACGGGCTAAATGGCCAGGTCACATGGACCCCGAAGGCTCAGAGAAGGTTGGGGGAGGGGACCCACTGGAACAGCTGTTGGGAGACAGATGGTAGCCTCCCGTCAAGGCCATCCAGCGCGTTCTTTAACGTGCAAAAAGTATGGCTCTCCCGCACACGGAGCCACGGCTGAACGTCCCATCCGACGGACGGCGGCCTTTCCAAGCCCATCGGTGTCCCCTACTGACCGTGGGCAGGGCGGGGAATTTTGCGAGGGCTAAATGGACAAGTCACAATGATCCCGAGGGCTCAGAGAAGTTTTTGCGGGGGGGGGGGAAGGGACCCACTGGACAACTGCTGGTCTTGACGGAAAACTTTCGTCAGTGCGCTGTCTAGTGTGCTCTTTAACTTGAACAGACCTGGCTCTCCTGCAAACGAGGCCACGGCTTTACCTTTCCTTCCGCCGGACGGACGCCTTTCCGAGTCCGTCGATGTCGCCTTACTCACCGACGGCAGGGAGGGGGGTGGGGTTGGCGGAGATAAATCTCAATTCAGACTGAACCAATACGAGCCTGGTCCCCACATCAGAGGCATGAATCCTTCAGACGAAACATATTTCACAGTGGATCATATCATGTGGGATGAAAAACGTTTTTGCCCCTGTTTTGTTTAATTTGCTGCATTGAAACCTCTTTGGGCGATTCGTGTAATGGATGCACATTGGATTGGATTGTTTTACCTCTGAGCGGCACTTTTTTTTGCACATCGTGGGCTAAAAGGCCAGGCCACAAAGACCCCGAAGGCTCAGAGAAGATTGGAGGAGGGGACCCACTGGAACAGCTGTTGGGAGACAGATGGTAGCTCCCGTCAAGGCCATCCAGCGTGTTCTTTAACGTGCACAGGGTATGGCTCTCCCGCACACGGGGCCACGGCTTAACGTCCCATCCGACGGACGGCGGCATTTCCAAGCCCATCGGTGTCCCCTACTGACCGTGGGCAGGGCGGGGAATTTTGCGGAGATAAATCTTAACGCTGACCCAGCTGGGACTCGAACCTGGGAGCTACAGATTACGAGTCTGGCGCGCTACCGACTGAGCCACCCCCGCCCCAATGGATGCACAAAATATCCATCAACGAAGTAATGAAGTTAAGATTTCTTGACTTCATCACTTTGTTGTACATAAGTTTCAAAAGCGAAAAAATCTTTCCCTCTGATGCTATTCGCATCCCTGCAAAACGAGGATAGAAGGATCACCATCCCAGAGTGCCAGGGATGCGCTCTGCTTCACTCTATAAATGGATTAGCTCTCGCGGAAGAGGAAGCTCTTACTCCACGTGAGGGTA
Organism: Ryuthela nishihirai; assembly: GCA_038380435.1. NCBI lineage: Eukaryota > Metazoa > Arthropoda > Arachnida > Araneae > Heptathelidae > Ryuthela > Ryuthela nishihirai. Next base: position 37,236,359 of record JAWZYU010000031.1, read on the forward strand.
GAGGAAGAGAAAGAGCTCTTGCTGCAATTACTGAGGAAACATCTGGCGCTTGCATGGAGGGGTTAATTAGGGGTAAAAAGTGGCGACAGATTACGATCGTTGGTGCAGATGATTTTAAATTTGCATATCTCGATTCTGGATTTCTCAAAAAATATAGAGAGCAGTTGTTTCGTCATTGGCTTTTTTCTTAGAAAATCTTTATTTTAATCTAGAATGATCAGGCGCCTCTGACCGATACGAAAAGCTCGCTTACAAAAGAGGACAACTATTGGGGAGAGACAGTCATTTTCAAATTTGGCGCCCTCTAACTGTGGAAAGTCAAACTAACGAACCATTCGGAATATAGCAACGGTACAATTCAGAGTTGTTCTAAAACTTTCGAAATGTGTTATGGTTAGTTATATTTTGTGAACGGGGAGGGGATGGAGTGTTTCTTGGAAATGGGTTGCGTAACAGAGTTTTTTTCACTAAGAATTATATGACGTCATAAAGGCTTTAACCCGGTGACCTACAATCCCACTACACTTCGGTACATTTACAAATATAAAAGTTTAATTTACATTCTGAGGCAAAGTGATCAAAATTAATATAATAATTCATTCCACAAAAATATAAATGCAAATTATGGAAATGTTCACAAAAAAAAATAACACAGCGAAACGAAACATCCCTGACGAGTCTATACAAATGGCATGATCCGTTCCAAGTTTTAGTACAAATGTCGAAAAAGAAAAGGGAGACGGTGTGTTCAAAATGAAATAGTGAGTATAATTAATTTAATCTTTTACATTATAGCACAAATTTTGCTCAACAAGGATGGGGAGGAACTGGGACAACACGGATGTGAGGGGAATCCCTCCGTTGGGGATCATAAGAGGATTATGCTATCAACTCTCTTGCTTTGGCTGCAAAACGGATGTGAGGGGAATCCCTCCGTTGGGAATCATAAGAGGACTATGCTATCAACTCTCTTGCTTTGGCTGCAAAACAGATGTGAGGGGAATCCCTCCGTTGGGGATCATAAGAGGACTATGCTATCAACTCTCTTGCTTTGGCTACAAAACGGATGTGAGGGGAATCCCTTCGTTGGGGATCATAAGAGGACTATGCTATCAACTCTCTTGCTTTGGCTGCAAAACAGATGTGAGGGGAATCCCTCCGTTGGGGATCATAAGAGGACTATGCTATCAACTCTCTTGCTTTGGCTGCAAAACGGATGTGAGGGGAATCCCTCCGTTGGGGATCTTAAGAGGACTATGCTATCAACTCTCTTGCTTTGGCTGCAAAACGGATGTGAGGGGAATCCCTCCGTTGGGGATCATAAGAGGATTATGCTATTAACTCTCTTGCTTTGGCTGCAAAACAGATGTGAGGGGAATCCCTCCGTTGGGGATCATAAGAGGACTATGCTATCAACTCTCTTGCTTTGGCTGCAAAACGGATGTGAGGGGAATCCCTCCATTGGGGATCATAAGAGGATATGCTATCAACTCTCTTGCTTTGGCTGCAAAACGGATGTGAGGGGAATCCCTCCGTTGGGGATCATAAGAGGATATGCTATCAACTCTCTTGCTTTGGCTGCAAAACAGATGTGAGGGGAATCCCTCCGTTGGGGATCATAAGAGGACTATGCTATCAACTCTCTTGCTTTGGCTGCAAAACGGATGTGAGGGGAATCCCTCCGTTGGGGATCATAAGAGGATATGCTATCAACTCTCTTGCTTTGGCTGCAAAACGGATGTGAGGGGAATCCCTCCGTTGGGAATCATAAGAGGATATGCTATCAACTCTCTTGCTTTGGCTGCAAAACAGATGTGAGGGGAATCCCTCCGTTGGGGATCATAAGAGGACTATGCTATCAACTCTCTTGCTTTGGCTGCAAAACGGATGTGAGGGGAATCCCTCCGTTGGGGATCATAAGAGGATATGCTATCAACTCTCTTGCTTTGGCTGCAAAACAGATGTGAGGGGAATCCCTCCGTTGGGGATCATAAGAGGACTATGCTATCAACTCTCTTGCTTTGGCTGCAAAACGGATGTGAGGGGAATCCCTCCGTTGGGGATCATAAGAGGATATGCTATCAACTCTCTTGCTTTGGCTGCAAAACGGATGTGAGGGGAATCCCTCCGTTGGGAATCATAAGAGAATTATGCTATCAACTCTCTTGCTTTGGCTGCGATTTATTTGAGAAACGAAATCATAAACAGGATGGAAATCTTTCCCCAAGAGAGAAGCGCGGGAAGCTGAAGGTCACCTCTTCCTACAACTCTTCATGTGGGCCAATGTTTCTTAAACTTTTGCTCTTGGCAACACACTTCTGAAAGAGTCCATTCACGAGACATTGTAAAGAGGCCATCTTTTTTGATTTATTAAATAACTTAAAAATTTATTTAAACGAAAACACATATTCGACATTTGGTGAAAAACAAAAACATAATAAAAAAAACTGAAAAAAATAAGTAAAAACTTACTAAGGTACAAATTACTATGTAATATTATTCTTTTTCCTTCAATTTTCGCTATCCATTTGGAGCGATGCATCGGTTGGGGAGAATTGATCTAGGAAACTTAAAACCTCTATGCAAAACTCTATTTCTAATTTAATCGGATAAATATCTCTCTGCATCGCATTCATTCATCGGGAAAAATTTTTAAATTTCAGTGTCTTTTTTTTCCTGAGGGGGCGGGGGAGGCTCAGTCTGTAGTGCGCCAGGCTCGTTATCTGCAGTTCCCAGGTTCGAGTCCCAGATGGGTCAGCGTTGAGATTTATCTCCGCAAAATTCCCCGCCCTGCCCACGGTCAGTAGGGGACACCGATGGGCTTGGAAAGGCCGCCGTCCGTCGGATGGGACGTTAAGCCGTGGCCTCGTGTGCGGGAGAGCCATACCCTGTGCACGTTAAAGAACACGCTGGATGGCTTTGACGGGAGGCTACCATCTATCTCCCAACAGCTGTTCCAGTGGGTCCCCTTCCCCAACCTTCCCTGAGCCTTCGGGGTCCATGTGACCTGGCCATTTAGCTCATGATGTGCAAAAAAGTGTCGCTCACAGGTAAAACAACCCAACTTTTTTCCTGAAACAAAACAATGGGTATTGAGAAATTTTCCTGGGGAAAAGAATGCAGAGCGTCAGGTGATATGTCTACGCTCCATTACATGTCGTTACCTATCCAATCCAATGTTTAATTTTCCTCTTGGATTAAGAAGATTAAACGCCTCGTTGTTGAAAGGGGACTAAAAAATAACGTCTCATTTTGAAAGACGAATTATCTGTTGGAACCATTATGAAACGACAATCGTCGCCCTGCAGACACACGACAACCACTCAAAGAATAACAATAAGTAAAATATACGAACTGAATTATTTGCATTCGAGTGTTTTCGTGATTATTGTTTCGTCTGACGTAGGAATATTTCTCGAAAGATCGCTCGGAGCTTTTAGTTACCGAGTTGGCTGGTTGCTATGGGAACGACACTCCGAGGGATTCTAAGCGACAGTATTTGCGTTCTGTTAGTTTGTGGAACAGGTAAAAGAGCATCGCATGGCGTTTCGCTTACAAACGAATGTCGATAAAGAAAAGTGGCTGGCGTCGGATACTCTACTTTCCTTATTGGTGTAGGAGGGTAGAGGACAAATGCTCTTCCTCCATCCCCCCCTCTCGGCAACCCCCTACTATACAATGAGGCATACAGCACGCAACTATGAAATGGACCAATTGGGAAGAGAAAATTTAAAAGTTTCTTTCGGCAACGAGTCAGCTTAGGCGAGCCATTACGTGCAAGGCGCGAGGATAGACGGATTGTGGCGGGAAGCCGACAAAAGGAGCTGGATGCCTCCCGCATCTGTTGACAGAGTAGATCTGAATGCGCTCCTTTCAAGGCGTCTCCATCTTGTCCAAATGGAAAGATTGTCCCTTGGCATCACGGAGGAACAGGCGGTAAACTGAAGGTAGCAGAATGAATGGCTTCTAGAGGCTTGTTGGGAAACATTTCCCTCCCATACGTTGATACATTAAGAATGTTGTCATTTCAGACGATGCTCTCGAAATAGCCATCAGCAAAATGTTTTCTCAACTGCAAAATATCACATACCTAAAAATAAGGAAAGCAAAATTCTTTTAAGAGAATGTTTTTAGAGGAAATGTGTAGAATCATCGAAATGTTATTTGAAGCGGGGACAAGATTCGGTTGACTTTTTTCGACCCGCGAGAGATGTTGAGAGAATAGGTTCCGGATGGCGGCAGAGGACGGAACGTGAATAACACAAAACATCCACCGAGTAGGGGGACATCTTTTCGAAACAACGTGACATGCATATTTCGACTTTCCCTTCTTCGATGAGAGTCGGTTGGCTCTGTCGGGAGCACCCAAACTCGTAATCTGGTGATCCAGGTTCGAGTTCCAACTTCGTCTGCATTGAGGATTGTCTCAATGCAGATGAGAAAGGAAACATCGATGAACTTGGGAAGGAAGGATGATTCTGGAAGGACTTGGAAAGGAAGGATGGTTCTAAAAGGACCTGGGAAGGAAGGATGGTTGTGAAAGGACATGGGAAGGAAGGATGGTTCTGAAAGGACTCGGGGGGTGGTGGTTCTAAAAGGACTGGGAAAGGATGGTTCTGAAAGGACTGGGGGGGGAGAAGGATGGTTCTGAAACGACTTGGGAAGGAAGGACGGTTCTTAAAGGACTGGGAAGGATGGTTCTTAAAGGACTGGAAAGGGAAGGATGGTTCTTAAAGCACTGGGGGAGGAAGGATGGGTCTGAAAGGATGGGGAAGGATGGTTCTGAAAGGACTTGGGAAGGAAGGATGATTCTTAAAGGACTGGGAAGGATGGTTCTGAAAGGACTGGGAGGATGGTTCTGAAAGGACTTGGGAAGGACCATGGTTCTGTGTGCAGGAAGACCATACCATGCGCACATTAAAGAACAATATTGCATGGCGGTAATGGGAGGCTTTCGTCTCCACCAGCTGTCCAGTGAATCCCCTTTTTCCATCCAGCTCTGATCCCTTGGGGTCCTTGTGACCTGAACATTGTGTGCAATAAAGCTACACTCTGAGGAAAAATATCCCATCATCCGACCGGTGATTCTGTAGGTTTGGTGGGTGTAGTATTCACCCATATGGGCGAATACTACACCCACCAATATTCGTAAGATTCAGGCCTTACAAAACATGATATTGAGAACTGCAGTCGATGCCCCCTGGTTTGTCACTAACAGACAACTCCATAAAGACCTGGGCATCGACCATATATATATACACATATAAAACGCACCTCAAAAAGATTTTTTGAGGCTGTAATCAATAATCCTAATGAGATTATTTCTTCTCTGATTCTTTACGATCATACCGTTTTGAAGAAGTACAAGAAGCCTAAAACGGTAGCGTTCTCTGAGGAGACCTACCCGTTTTAGGTTTCTTATACAATTTTACTGCTATTTTTAGCTTTTCTTATGTTTGCCCTTAGGGGCCTACCTAAGGGTGGTTTACTTATATATTTTGTTCTTACTCATGTAAAATAGACATATCCTAATGATGCAGATGGTTAGGGATAAAATTATTACTCGGTACATCGAATATGATTATACGATCTACGAATGTATTCCAACACCATCCTCTCCTCTTCTCCTCTGAACATGCAGCTGCCAGTGCTACTGAAATCCCTTAAATGGCCAGGTCATAAGGATCCCCAAAGATCCTTAAAGCTTGCTAAGGCTCATTATATGACTTGGTCATAAAGAGATCCCTAAGGATTCTGAAACAACCGGATCATAAGGATCACTAAGACTCTTTAAAAGGACACTTCATGAGGATTCTCAAGTCTCCTTAAATACCAATCCCAAAGAATCCTTTAGTGACCGAATGATAAGGATCCGTAGCTCCTTAAATTGTTATGTCATAAGGGGCCATGTTATGAGGATGCCCAAGGCTTCATAAATGGCCAAGTCACAAGGATCCCGCAGCCAAGCTCGGCGCAGAGAGGGTGAAAGGTTCGCCTTTCCAATACACTTGCAGGCGCACGAGCTATGACTCTGCTGCACACGAGTCACGGCATGACGTATCATGCGACATAGAGCATCCTAATACTTCCACGTATCGCAGCGGTCGCTTATCATATTTCGGGGCGAAGTTAAAGGAGAAAGGGGGACTGGAAGACGTCTAGGGGTAGGGTGATATTTGCAATTTGGGCTCGAACTGAGGAACCTCCGACTCTGTGAGTCTGTGAATAGTGCTCATTGGACAAACGCCTCCCCAAGGAAAAAGAGTGCTGCGTCGTTCTGCACAGTCAGAGAGATGCTGTTGCGCCGCAGATGGTCTCGTGGCCTTTCTCTGTTGCGTTCATTTCGAAAGGAAAGAATCAGTCGAAATCGTACGATGAGCGAAATGGAACAGGAGTTGGTATCGGTGGAGATGACCGAAGTGGTTTCGTTTCTCTTCACATCGAGGTCATCTGGAAGACGATTAGAGAAATGGAGCTAAGAATGAAAAAAAAATCAAATGAAGTTTGTCTTGGAATGTGAGAAATGTTCGGTTCGTAATTGGATTAAAAGAAATTTCATTTGTAGAAAGATTAAGAAAACTGATGCCAAAAACTACGATTTGGTAAAAAAAATTCCACAACAAGGAAAAACAATTGAACAAAATTGTCTCTTTTGAATTCGCCATTTTCGACTTTCGCGAAGAAAAATGAATGCGATTCACGATAATATTGAAAAGTAATATTAAAAAAACATCATCACCATCAAGCATCAATTTTCATTAATTAAAGGAAATTCTGTTCGTTGATACCAAAGTCACTTCCGCATTTCAAAATACCGTCGAATCTATTTCAGCAATGGCAACAATGTTTCCTTCGCTTGGAAACGACATTCTCAGAACAACCGCGAGGCATCAGCTGCCGACATTGTTTAATGTGATGATGTCCAGCCTAACGAGGTCAGCGAGCGGATGGCACGAGAGTTACCGTGGGAGTTGCCTAAAAAAGACTGCCGCGGAGGGAAACAGTGAATGAATTTCTGATCCGAAACATCGATATCCAACACGTCAACTATGAACCACCTGTCAAAGATTTGATTTTAAAATGGAATAACACGCCCAGTGGGTTCCTTTTCCAAGTGGTCGTCGTGTTTCGCTGGGGCCACCTGGTTCGAATCCCGGATATAGTGCAAACCATTCTTCCACCATTCTGTTGGATTCTTCGCTCGCACAGACAGGCTGCTGTTAAACCTTTCTAGTAATTTGTTATATGCTGAATTTAAACTGACTTTCTCCCACTACAGAGTAGTAAAAAATAACCCTATATTTAAAAAATAAATGGAATTTTTTTTACTCACCAAAATCCCAAATAATTTTTTCACAGTGCTGCAGAGGTCACCCTGTCCAAAGTACCGACGATCATTCTCTTCTGCAACATCCCCTTACCCTCTTCTTAGTGCAACAAGTTGTTTTCTTTGCATCCGAGTCAACCTCCTCCGTTGCTAAGCAACGTCTCCATTATCCGCCCCATCTTCCCATATCTGTCCCTATCGCTCGCAATTTAAAGGAATCATTTACAAACAAACTTCTGCCACAAATCTCACGCAATGCAGAGATCGTCCTTTCACAAATCTCACCGCGCTCTCTCTCTGACCGATTCCTCCGCATCTTTCGAATCTCTTCTACATCCTGTCACTGCTTCCCCCTACCTCGACCCCCAAACGATTTCGACTTCTGTTACACCCAACTTCCTTTCTCTTACATCTTCTGCGCATGTCCTTTCCTTCCCCGATGGCGTCTGCTCGGCGTCCTCTTTGCTTCCTTTCAATCCCTTTCCCAGTTCCACCTACTCCTTCCCCCCCCCCCCAGTAGATCAGTCCGATATAAATCAGCATCGTCCATTTGCTTCTTCCCGTCTCAACTCAATGCCAAAGCGATTGCTGTTTCAAACTCCGGAAATTATTATTACATCTTTAGTTTCATTTTCAATTCATTCCCCCCCTCCATCCGAAATCTTTGTATTTATTTCTTTTCATCTGAGACCATATATTTTCCTCTGCTTTGTTCTTCTTCTTACATCTACAAAATAAAAATATTCTTTCGAAATCCCGATTTACATTACGGCCTTTCCATTCAGAAGGGTGTTTAATTGTTTAAAGGTTTCTTCCGCAACAGTCGCGCTCAACTTAGTCAATCAACCATTTGAATCTTATTCACTCGAATCCTGTAATCAAACATTTCAATCTCTATCACTCGATTCCTGCAATCAATCATTTGAATATCTATCACTCGAATTCTGCAATCAACCATTTGAATCTTATTCACTCGAAGCCTGTAATCAAACATTTCAATCTCTATCACTCGATTCCTGCAATCAATCATTTGAATATCTATCACTCGAATTCTGCAATCAAAAATTTGAATCTTATTCACTCGAATCCTGTAATCAAACATTTCAATCTCTATCACTCGATTCCTGAAATCAACCATTTTAATCTCTATCACTCGAATTCTGCACTCAACCATTTGAATCTTATTCACTCGAATCCTGTAATCAAACATTTCAATCTCTATCACTCGATTCCTGCAATCAACCATTTTAATCTCTATCACTCCAGTCCTGCAATCAACCATTTGAATATCTATCACTCGAATCCTGCAATCAACCATTTCAGTCTTTATCACTCGAATCCTGCAGTCAACCATTTGAATCTCTATCACTCGAATCCTGTAAGCAACCATTTGAATCTCTATCACTCAAATCCTGTAATAAATCATTTGAATCTCTATCACTCGAATCCTGTAAGCAACCATTTGAATCTCTATCACTTGAATTCAGCAATCAACCATTTGAATCTTTATCACTCGAATTCAGCAATCAACCATTTGAATCTCTATCACTCGAATACTGCAGTCAACCATTTCAATCTCTACCACTCGATTCATGCAATCAACCGTTTCAATCACTATCAATAGAATCCTGCAGTCAACCATTTCAATCTCTATCACTTGAATCCTGCAGTCAACCATTGGAATCTCCCATCACTCGAATCCTGTAATCAGCCATTTGAATCTCTATCACTCGAATTCTGCAATCAACCATTTGAATCTCTATCACTCGAATTCTGCAATCAGCCATTTGAATCTCTATCACTCGAATCCTGCAATCAGCCATTTGAATCTCTATCACTCGAATTCTGCAATCAACCATTTGAATCTTATTCACTCGAATCCTGTAATCAGCCATTTGAATCTCTATCACTCGAATTCTGCAATCAGCCATTTGAATCTCTATCACTCGAATTCTGCCATCAACCATTTGAATCTTATTCACTCGAATCCTGTAATCAACCATTTGAATCTCTATCACTCGAATCCTGCAATCAACCATTTGAATCTTATTCACTCGAATCCTGTAATCAGCCATTTGAATCTCTATCACTCGAATTCTGCAATCAGCCATTTGAATCTCTATCACTCGAATCCTGCAATCAGCCATTTGAATCTCTATCACTCGAATTCTGCAATCAACCATTTGAATCTTATTCACTCGAATCCTGTAATCAGCCATTTAAATCTCTATCACTCGAATTCTGCAATCAACCATTTGAATCTCTATCACTCGAATTCTGCAATCAGCCATTTGAATCTCTATCACTCGAATTCTGCAATCAGCCATTTGAATCTTATTCACTCGAATCCTGTAATCAACCATTTGAATCTCTATCACTCGAATTCTGCAATCAGCCATTTCAATCTCTATCACTCGAATTCTGCAATCAGCCATTTGAATCTTATTCACTCGAATCCTGCAATCAACCATTTGAATCTCTATCACTCGAATTCTGCAATCAACCATTTGAATCTCTATCACTCGAATTCTGCAATCAGCCATTTGAATCTCTATCACTCGAATTCTGCAATCAGCCATTTGAATCTCTATCACTCGAATTCTGCAATCAACCATTTGAATCTTATTCACTCGAATCCTGTAATCAACCATTTGAATCTCTATCACTCGAATTCTGCAATCAACCATTTGAATCTTATTCACTCGAATCATGTAATCAACCATTTGAATCTCTATCACTCGAATTCTGCAATCAACCATTTGAATCTCTATCACTCGAATTCTGCAATCAACCATTTGAATCTTATTCACTCGAATCCTGTAATCAACCATTTGAATCTCTATCACTCGAATCCTGCAATCAGCCATTTGAAGCTCTATCACTCGAATTCTGCAATCAGCCATTTGAATCTCTATCACTCGAATCCTGCAATCAGCCATTTGAATCTCTATCACTCGAATTCTGCAATCAACCATTTGAATCTTATTCACTCGAATCCTGTAATCAGCCATTTGAATCTCTATCACTCGAATTCTGCAATCAACCATTTGAATCTCTGTCACTCGAATTCTGCCATCAGCCATTTGAATCTCTATCACTCGAATTCTGCAATCAGCCATTTGAATCTCTATCACTCGAATTCTGCCATCAACCATTTGAAACTTATTCACTCGAATCCTGCAATCAACCATTTGAATCTCTATCACTCGAATTCTGCAATCAACCATTTGAATCTCTATCACTCGAATTCTGCAATCAGCCATTTGAATCTCTATCACTCGAATTCTGCAATCAACCATTTGAATCTTATTCACTCGAATCCTGAAATCAACCATTTGAATCTTATTCACTCGAATCCTGTAATCAGCCATTTGAATCTCTATCACTCGAATTCTGCAATCAGCCATTTGAATCTCTATCACTCGAATTCTGCAATCAGCCATTTGAATCTCTATCACTCGAATTCTGCAATCAGCCATTTGAATCTCTATCACTCGAATTCTGCAATCAGCCATGTGAATCTTATTCACTCGAATCCTGAAATCAACCATTTGAATCTCTATCACTCGAATCCTGCAATCAGCCATTTGAATCTCTATCACTCGAATTCTGCAATCAACCATTTGAATCTCTATCACTCGAATTCTGCAATCAACCATTTGAATCTTATTCACTCGAATCCTGTAATCAGCTATTTAAATCTCTATCACTCGAATTCTGCAATCAACCATTTGAATCTCTATCACTCGAATTCTGCAATCAGCCATTTGAATCTCTATCACTCGAATTCTGCAATCATCCATTTGAATCTCTATCACTCGAATCCTGTAATCAGCCATTTAAATCTCTATCACTCGAATCCTGCAATCAACCATTTGAATCTCTATCACTCGAATCCTGCAATCAACCATTTGAATCTTATTCACTCGAATCCTGTAATCAACCATTTGAATCTCTATCACTCGAATCCTGCAATCAGCCATTTGAATCTCTATCACTCGAATTCTGCAATCAACCATTTGAATCTTATTCACTCGAATCCTGTAATCAGCCATTTAAATCTCTATCACTCGAATTCTGCAATCAACCATTTGAATCTCTATCACTCGAATTCTGCAATCAACCATTTGAATCTTATTCACTCGAATCCTGTAATCAACCATTTGAATCTCTATCACTCGAATCCTGCAATCAGCCATTTGAAGCTCTATCACTCGAATTCTGCAATCAACCATTTGAATCTTATTCACTCGAATCCTGTAATCAGCCATTTAAATCTCTATCACTCGAATTCTGCAATCAACCATTTGAATCTCTATCACTCGAATTCTGCAATCAGCCATTTGAATCTCTATCACTCGAATTCTGCAATCATCCATTTGAATCTCTATCACTCGAATCCTGTAATCAGCCATTTGAATCTCTATCACTCGAATTCTGCAATCAACCATTTGAATCTTATTCACTCGAATCCTGTAATCAACCATTTGAATCTCTATCACTCGAATCCTGCAATCAGCCATTTGAAGCTCTATCACTCGAATTCTGCAATCAACCATTTGAATCTTATTCACTCGAATCCTGTAATCAGCCATTTAAATCTCTATCACTCGAATTCTGCAATCAACCATTTGAATCTCTATCACTCGAATTCTGCAATCAGCCATTTGAATCTCTATCACTCGAATTCTGCAATCATCCATTTGAATCTCTATCACTCGAATCCTGTAATCAGCCATTTAAATCTCTATCACTCGAATCCTGCAATCAACCATTTGAATTTCTATCACTCGAATCCTGCAATCAACCATTTGAATCTTATTCACTCGAATCCTGTAATCAACCATTTGAATCTCTATCACTCGAATCCTGCAATCAGCCATTTGAATCTCTATCACTCGAATTCTGCAATCAACCATTTGAATCTTATTCACTCGAATCCTGTAATCAGCCATTTAAATCTCTATCACTCGAATCCTGCAATCAGCCATTTGAATCTCTATCACTCGAATCCTGCAATCAGCCATTTGAATCTATCACTCGAATTCTGCAATCATCCATTTGAATCTCTATCACTCGAATTCTGCAATCAACCATTTGAATCTCTATCACTCGAATCCTGTAATCAACCATTTGAATCTCTATCACTCGAATCCTGCAATCAACCATTTGAATCTCTATCACTCGATTCCTGCAATCAACCATTTGAATATCTATCACTCGAATCCTGCAATCAACCATTTGAATCTCTATCACTGGAACCTGCAGTCAACCATTAAAATCTCTATCACTTGAATCCTGCAGTCAACCATTGGAATCTCTTTCACTCGAATTCTGCAGTGAGCCATTTTTATCTCCATCAATTGAGTGCTTCAATCATTTCAATCCCGATAAGTTGAATCCCTCAATCATTTCAATCCCGATAAGTTGAATTCCACAATCATTTCAGTCTCATTAAGTTCAATCCTGCAATCATTTCAATCTCGATCAGTTGAACCCTTCAATCATTTTTAGGCGCGATCAAATGAATCCTTCATTCATTTCAGTCTCAATAAGTTGAATCTTTCAATAATTTCAGTCTCAATAAGTTGAATCCTTCAATCATTTCAATCTCGATCAGTTGAATCCTTCAATCATTTTAAGTTTTAATACTCAAATTTTTTGCATCAAATAACAGACATCTGAAGCTCCAAGATGAGCTGGATCATCGACTTAAAACTACATTCCACAGAATAGCAGCGTCCTGCAATATAAATATAAATAGTGGTGCTGCGCTGGTGTCAACTGGGTAGACTGTGCGACTGCGCAGTTGACGCTTCGCCAGGTGCCGTAGCTCATAGGTCAATGAACCAATGATGAATGAGAACGCTCACGAATGATGCAGTTGGATTGCTGAATCTTTCACCAGCGGTACCTTTAAACAATGGAGACATAATTAAAATAATAATTTATTTCCTTCATATATTATATAAAAAATTGAAGTGGTAGGAAGCCTCATCTGCGCATGCTCAGTCTCCCGAACGGCCACTCAGCTGGACAACCCTTGACCCTCGACCGTGACTCCCTCCTGACCACGTGACTTGTATCTTCTGAGTCGAAAAAGTCGCCTCCAGGTGTCGTCACAATGTTAACAGTTGATACGATTCAACAGAGGCAAATTTAATGAACGCTGAAAGCCAACAATGCGCGAGAAGTAAGAGCAGCAGGAAAAAGACTCGCGCGGCAACAAAGTGATTGCAACGGTTTTCCGCTTCTTGTAAAAAAAAAGGGAGAAAAAGAAGGTCAAGGGATGCTCTGCTTCAAAAAAGGGAGAAATCTGTGCGAAGATTAAAGAGCTATTTGTTGCAAATAAGATTAGACGAAGAAAAGTCGGATTTTTTTTTTTATTTCTGCTACTAATCTCTTTTTTTGCCGATGTCTTCATCTGATGATGAAAAAGATTCTCTCTTCTTCGAATTTTCAGTGAGAAGACTTTTTCTTTCTTCGCAGAAATCGTACATCGACTCCTAAAATATTTATTTTTCTCTACTTCGACTCGTATTTTACTGAAAAAGAAAAAAAAAATCTTTCTTTTTGGTTTTGCTTCCTTTCGTGACATTAAGCATTAAGCGAAAAAAAAAAGGATGCTATGATTTACTTTTTTCTTCTCTTCCGAATCGCATAAGAAAACGGAATTGACCATAAGCAGAAAGAAAGAAAGAAATTGCACGAAAATGAATGCAACGGAAAGAGGAAGGATTTGAAAAATCGTTTATTGCAAAAACATCAGTTTTTTCATCCGTTGCTCTTAAATTTGGGAAAAGTATTCTTAAGAGAGATTTTTAAGTTAAAAAAGTGAATTTCGATTTCTCTCGTCGGCGACGCATTTCAATAATTCCAGCTTTGAACGGTTGAACCTTTCACTAACTCTACATTTCAATAATTTCGTCATTAACTAACCATTAATTATTTATTAGTAATTAACCATTAAGTAACCGTACATTTAACTGAATTATGAACTAGCCTTACCTTTAATGAACCATTAACTAACCGTACATTTAACTGAACCATTAACTAACCGTACATTTAACTGAATTATGAACTAGCCTTACCATTATGAACCATTAACTAACCGTACATTTAACTGAATTATGAACTAGCCTTACCTTTATCTGAATCCTTGCCTGATGTAAGTTTGAAAAATTAAACCTTTGACTGAGTATGCCTTTGAAAAGATTAAACCATTAACTGTACCTTTAAATAGCATTATCATTGACTAAAAAATAATTCTGTTTTTTTAAGACACTTTATTCAGACAGTCATGATGCAAATCTCTAACTGAAGAATGATGAAGTCTTTGAAATATTTTACATTTAGATAATTGAATCTCTCATCTGCTCTATATTTTATGCTAATCTTTCACCTTCAGCCTTCGAAAAATGAGGTAGTTGTTGGGTTGTTCTACCCTGAGCGGCACTTTTTTTGCACACCATGGCCTAAATGGCCAGGTTGGGGGAAGGGACCCACTGGAACAGCTATTAGGAGACAGATGGTAGCCTCCCGTCAAGGCCATCCAGCGTGTTCTTTAACGTGCACAGGGTATGGCTCTCCCGCACACGGGGCCACGGCTTAACATCCCATCCGACGGACGGCGGTATTTCCAAGCCCATCGGTGTCCCCTACTGACCGTGGGCAGGGCGGAGAATTTTGTGAAGATAAATCTCAACACTGACCCAGCTGGGACTCGAACCTGGGAACTATAGATTACGAGCCTGGCGCGCTACCAACTGAGCTATCCCCGTTCCAAATTCAGATAGAAATGAAATGCTATGACAATGCGCATGGAATGAAATATAGAAAATGGAAATTCTTTGGAAGAATAAGAAAGATGAGAGAACTAAGAAGTCATTTGATGGAAAAAATTGTATTGTAATTGCTAAAAGAGTATCTAAACCTCAAATCCCCCCCCCACCTCAAGGTTTGCGGGGACCTATCACACCGGGGGTGGGATGCTGTTTTCCAATCAGTATCCCTCTCGACTCAGTTACTCTTGTAGCAATTCCAATGCAATTTTTTCGATCGAATTACTTCTCAGCTTTCTTATTCTTCCAAAGAATTTCCATCTTCATATTTTCTTTGTCCATTTTCTACATTCCATTCGCATGCTCATAGCATTTCAATTCTGTGATGAAACTTGATCTTCAACTATTTAAAGGAAGAGCATCGTTTTCTGTAGCTTTGAACAAATAAATAACAGACCATGAACAATCAGCTTCGTTTCCCCCTAATTAGAAATTCCCCCCCCCCCCCCCCTTGCTCCTTGTGGGTCTGAGGTTATTCTCTCAAAGCCAGAGTTTGGCCCTGAACTTCGTTAACATAAGACCATGACAGTCATGGATGATGTCATTTTCTTCTCGTCATTTTTGCGATTAAGTCCAAGCTTAAGTGTTTAATGAACTCTTAAGATTAGAAATGTCAATCACTTTTTTTTAATTCCTCCTGTTTCTTTGCTGCTCTTTTATCATTTTTTGCAACAGAAGGAAAAAAATTAATCATATTCAAAATAATTTATCTGAAACCATGCAAAAAAAAAGCACAATGCAACTTTTGTCCATGTCCGTCTGACTGAAACAATTATTTCATGAAGAAAGTTGTAAAAAATAATTCCTTCCAAAGTGTCGAATTATGGATTACGAAATATTTATTGTATACGTTTTCAAAAAGTTAATATTCAAGTGTGTGATGGGGCACGTGAAACGAAAGGGCCTCGAGACATTTCTCACAGGGGGGGGGGGAGATGGGGAGGGCAAGAGTTTCTCTTTCGCCACTCACTAAAGCTATAGTCTGCCAATTGAAATAAGAAGAGAAATTATAAAAGTCACTGTAATCCAGAACCGAAGCAAAAACAAAAAAGACGTAAAGAATAAATGGAACAAGGATAAAAAAAAACTATCAATGAAAGAGGACAACAATAGGTGCATAGGATCAGGGTAAAAAAGCAAAAAAAGAAAGGAACAATAATTATATAATAAGAAGCCTAACAAGAAGAATGAGATATCGCCTCTTGCAAATATGGGATGCTTGTTTTCAGAGAGAAAGGAGGCTCCTTGCAATCTCCAGTGCTCTCTGGCAATGGATGATATTCGAAAGAGGGGATGGTTGCCGAAAGGCAAATGCTAACAGTTCATCGGTTCCTATAAAAAACACAAAAGACAATTTCTCATTTATCTCTTAAAATTAGAAAATAATAAATAAAGTTTCAGAATGACAGAGACGAGAGAAAGGCTTTCTGGTTTTTCCAACTCATGCGAATAAAAGTGTTAGAGGGGGGGAGGGGCATAATAAGGCAGGATTGGGTTGGGTTGTTTTACCTCTGAGCGGCACTTTTTTGCACACCATGGGCTAAATGGCCAGGTCACATGGACCCCGAAGGCTCAGAGAAGGTTGGGGGAGGGGACCCACTGGAACAGCTGTTGGGAGACAGATGGTAGCCTCCCGTCAAGGCCATCCAGCGTGTTCTTTAACGTGCACAGGGTATGGCTCTCCCGCACACGGGGCCACGGCTTAACGTCCCATCCGACGGACGGCGGCCTTTCCAAGACCCATCGGTGTCCCCTACTGACCGTGGACAGGGCGGGGAATTTTGCGGAGATAAATCTCAAAATAAGGCAGGAGTAAGGCAGCAAATCACTGCAGTGATGCTCACCTCTTCACACTTCACCCCAACAACTCAATTTTTTGTTTTCAGTGAGGAATGAAAAATTCCTTTCCAGTTGAGCAGGAACTAATGAAATGTGATGATTCATAGTTTTCGCATCCCTCCATCGCTAGGAGGCGCTAAATGCAGCAAAGAGAAAACACGATGTAATGATGAAAACGATATATTGATGCTAGAAATTGGAAAGTCTGGCGAAAACTGATGAAGACTATTTATATTTCCAATCCCCATTAGTAGGAATTACTATTGTTAAAAATGCAAAATTTAAAAAATTAAAAGTTTTATTTCCTTTTTTAAAAACGAGCATCCCATATTCGTCAAGGGCGATTGGCGATCCTTCCTTTTGTTTTTTTGTTTTTCTTTTGAAACGAACTAACAATTTAAAGCATCTTTTTTCAATGTACAGTCGCTCAAAAAAGTATCCGAACACTATGGTTGATTACAGAATTCAGAAAAAATATCTGGCAACGATTGTTTTAGAAATTGGCGACCTGGCAACATTCGTGTCACGTGACACGAATGACTTTTGACTATGATTTATTAGTGATCTGGCAACCTTCGTGTCACGTGACACGAAGGTTGCCAGATCACTAATTTCTAAAACAATCGTTGCCAGATATTTTTTCTGAATTCTGTAATCAACCATAGTGTTCGGATACTTTTTTGAGCGACTGTAAGTTCCAACACTTTTTAAGGAAGAGCCATCGTAGGAGAGTTAAGAGCCTCCTCAGGGAGACCATTCCCTACTCTTCCTTCTGCCCAAATGAAGAAATGTTATTTGAAATTTCTCTTTTGATGACGTCGCTTTGACGCTGTTAAGTGTCTGATGTCATAAGTCGATTGTTTCCCTCCATTGTTCCTCGAGGATCAATTTTAGGAGCACAACAATCAAAAAGCGTTTCTTTTCCGTTTCGAAATCTCTTTGTTGTTTTCGTGAAGCGCTGCAATTCGATTCGGCTGCAGAAAAACGAATCTTTCCTAAAAGTCTTGAAACTGCTGACGTCGCTTACCCCCCCCCCCCCCGCGCCCACCCGTCCCTTGAAGGAAACAGTTTGAAAAGCGGAAGTATTTTTTTTGTTTTTTTCCTTTGCCGCTTCCCACCGAGATAATCCCAGCGGGATTTTCACCGCAAAGCAGCAAAACAAAATCCCTTTGCACGTGTGAAAGTGATGTCAGAAATGAAATCTCGAGGAGCAAATAATAAAGTTTGAAGGGAGCATTAGCGGAAGGGCATTGTTGAGACATTGTTGATCTCTCTGCGCCTCAATGTTGCCGAGGTGAGAGACCATGATGTCCGATATTCGTCACTCTGATTCGCCAGTCTTATCTTTAGATTATGCCCCCCCCCCTAACACTTTTATTCGCATGAGTTGGAAAAACCAGAAAGCCTTTCTCTCGTCTCTGTCATTCTGAAGCTTTATTTCTAGAGTTCACCCGCGTTGCACGTGATAACTTCTCCTCCAGAAGTATCCATGGCAACTATGATGGAGCTTAAACAACAGGACCGAGCCAAGGCATGGCCGAGGAGAGCATAAGCCCTGGGCGCAATTTCAATTTATTATTATTATACGGTAATTTTTAATTTCTATGATGGCATATAAACTGACAGGCTCCTGTCAGACCTCTGTGGCAAGCAGCTGCTTGAGGGGGTATTTATGTGACAAAACCAACTATTCAATAGGTTGCCAAAATACGTTTGTCTCCAGGAGCAAAATTGACTAGTCACGGCCTTTGAACTTAAACCTTAACTTTTTAACTCCTCCTACTTATGATGAACTTTAACCTCTCCGCACCCACCGATGCTTTGATAAGAGAGAAGCGAGGCTCGTCCAGGCGGAAACCATGCCAGATTCAGTACCTGTGATCACAGAGTTCGATTCCCTTAGTTTCGTTGACCAAAACCTCTCTGTTCCTGAGCACGAGCGTAAAACATACAAATTTATCAATTTATAAGTTTCATAAATTAATTTTATTTTTAATAATTTCAAATGTTTGCTTAAATTTAAAATGACCTTAATTTCTACGCAAAATCCTAATAGCCTTAAGCTGCAAATGGGACCCCTGTAATTGACTGTTTAGGTGCCTGGGCCACGTTGGCCCCGATCTTCATCTGGCCCACGCCCAACGGGTCCTTATGACTTGGCCATTCACCTGTTGTGTGGAAAATGGGTTGCTGAGAAATCGAACGGCAATCTTCGTGATAACCTTGAAATGCCCTCCTTCTATTTCTTTCTTGAAGTTACCATGGCGACGGTGCACTTAATCTCGATCCCGAAGCGAGACTATCCTCTACTTCCCGCTTTTCTCCTAGCTGGGTGTCATTGCACAAATTGAAAATGGGAGGATCCATTTTAAGTCCTAGGGATGGGGGGAGGTAAATGTTTCCGCCAATATCACGAAGGACTATTTCTTTCGTAGGAAATGTGAAAATCAGTGTTTCTTTGCATCGAGACACAATCTCCCACGGATGGCAATCTTCAGGTCGTAACAATGAAATAATAAGAGAGGCAGGCATTGAAATTGTTGCAACTTCTGTTAAAAGTTTACCTCTAACTTTTTTCTTAATTACTTCTATTAATAAGGTGTTATGTAATGAATACAGGTGCTGAAAAAGAATGAGCACAAAGTTACTAAATAGAAGAAACACGAAATGAGTGCAGACGTTTTCTCAAACATCAGTCAAGCATTTAAAGGTTATCACGAATATTGCTGTTTGATTTCTCAGCAACCCTTTTTTCCACACAACAGGTGAATGGCCAAGTCACTCACAATCCCTTGGGCCTAGGCCAAAATCGGTGTCATTACGTAGTCAGGATTTTTAACTAAACAATATTAAACCCTTAATTGTTCTAATTGGATTGTTTTGGATTGTTTTACCTCTGAGCGGCACTTTTTTGCACACCATGGGCTAAATGGCCAGGCCACAAGGACCCCGAAGGCTCAGAGAAGGTTGGGGGAGGGGACTCACTGGAACGGCTGTTGGGAGACAGATGGTAGCCTCCCGTCAAGGCCATCCAGCGTGATCTTTAACGTGCACAGGGTATGGCTCTCCCGCACACGGGGCCACGGCTTAACGTCCCATCCGACGGACGGCGGCCTTTCCAAGCCCATCGGTGTCCCCTACTGACCGTGGGCAGGGCGGGGAATTTTGCGGAGATAAATCTCAACGCTGACCCAGCTGGGACTCGAACCTGGGAACTACAGATTACGAGCCTGGCGCGCTACCGACTGAGCCACCCCCGCCCCAAATTGTTCTAAAGGTAGCCATTTTGGACTCCATGCCAACATAAGTACATTCGTTTGCAAAATGATCACATTGCCATATAACAACAACAAAAAAAAAGAGAAATAATTATCTGGTCGAATATTAATATCGGTGGCATTCTCCCAGGTCTGGATTTAGCAAAAATAAGTGGTGGTGGTGGGGGGAGGGGGGGGAGCAAGGAATTGTGGGTGAAAACAAGGAGGAAGACCAATAAGGGATTTATTCCTATTTCCCCGGAGGAGGTAGCACGTGCCTTGGTGCTACCCTCCTGAATCGGCCACTGACCCTGGACTCATTCGCCACAGAAATCGTCTTAGCAAATCGGACTCGAGTAATTAATAATTAGCAAACGCTTTTCTCAACGTAGTTAGTCAAAAGAGTTTCGTTCACACTTTTGAAAAAAAGAACTTGAAAAGAATCTGTGAGGTGCAACGCATCTGACGACAATGCTTGTTTCCGCGGTGCAACGAACACCTGATCCATTCTCACGTGAAGGCTCCGTCTCTTGTTTTCCGATTCGCGCGACTCTTTTAAAGCCTCGAGAAATGTCTCGGTGCCGTCAATTGCTGCAAGACAACGCCATCCCTGATTGTTGCTCCACTTGCCCCTTCTGTGACGCAACAGATGAGGCGAAGAAATTCTGTTTCCACTTCAACACCCGCCACTGGACTCAATGAAGACGAACGAAACGTAACAGAGACGAACAGCGAAGGAATGATGGGAAATGTGCGTTGGGAGGGGGGGGGGAATTGCTTTCGAAGAATGTGTTGCTAATCAATGAAAGAGAGAATTCAATAAGGACAGAGGGGGGGGGACATTTCCCTTGGTGATTGGGGGAATCATTCCTCGAGCATCGAGGAGGCGCGTGCCCAAGTGTAGCCTCGATTCAAGCACTCTTATCGAATAACAAATTACGAAAGAGGAATTGTCCTCCCTTTTTTTTGCATCGTGTAAAAATCAACTTTTCGTTTGCGCAAAGAGCGCGTGCGCGCACCTTCCTTCCAGCGCATCCAACTCTATTTTTTAATCCTTCGTTAATGACGACGTCCTTTCGCCAATCAGAATCATTCGGTTGTTTTCATCTCCGAGAGCCATTTCTCTTTTAAAATGGAGATCAATGTCTAGGCCACGAGGACCCCGAGGGATTAAAAATGGAGTAAGGAAAGTAAATCTACTGGACAGTTGTTAGGGAGACAGCTGGATATCTCCAGGGTCAGAATCAGGGTCATCTAACATGCTTTTTAGCGTTCACAGGAGAGCAAGTCGGTAGCAAGCCAGGCTCGCAACCTGCAGTTCCCAGGTTCGAATCCCGTCTTAACCAGTTTTATGTCTTGCAAACTTCCCTCCTGCTTTCGGTACGAAAGGAGACACCGATGGACATCGCTTGCAGAAGATCCGAATCCTGTGCACGCTGGATGGCCTTGACGAGAGACTTCCGTTTGTCTCCTAAGAGCTGTCCAGTGGGTCTCCCTCCCCTGATCTTCTCTGATCCCTGGGGTCCTTATGACCTGGCCATTTAGTCCACTGTGTGCGAAAGGTGCCGCTCAGAGGTAAAGGAACGAAGCCAATCCACGGTGCACAGAGTGATGGCTTCCTGCAGACGAGGCCACGGCTTAATATCATCCGGTGAGATGCGACAGAAGAGGGCTTTTACCATCCCCGAGGTTGCTACCTACAACGGAAAAAATCTGAATACAAGGGACAGTGATCACCGAACTTGTGAATGTTAGGTTAGGTGCCTGGCTCGCAACCGGCAGAGCATCCCCTCCCCCCGCCTCCATCCATTGGGAGTAATCCAGAAAAAACGCTTTCTCACCTTCGTCATCACCACGAGGTACAGTCGCTCAAAAAAGTATCCGAACGCCATGGTTAATTAAAAAATTCAGAAAAAATATCTGGCAACGATTTTTTCAGAAATTAGTGATCTGGCATCCTTCGTGTACAGTACACAAAGGATGCCAGATCACTAATTTCTGAAAAAATCGTTGCCAGATATTTTTTCTGAATTTTTTAATTAACCATGGCGTTCGGATACTTTTTTGAGTACTGTACACGTATTTCGATATTGGAGCGCAGCGCCTCCCGCGAACATAGCAGCACGAGCTTATTGACGTTCTTGGTTCCTCTGCTGTAATACCTGCATGAATAGGAAGAAAAAATGAGCTATGCTTTCGGCTTCTTATATATTTTGGAATCTGAATTTTAATTAAATTTATCGCGAAACTAATGCCGCCAAAGGAATGATGCACAAGAAAGAAAGAAAAAAGTCATCCGCTTGTTTATGATGACGTTGGCGTCAAATGAAGAAAAAGGCATTAATAATGCAATTACGAAAAACAAAATGCTAAGACTCCCGTGAAAGTGAGAGTTTTGGGAGAGACTAAGTGTTTAATTGAAATTGCTGCTGAAAATGATTAACTGGAGCAGATTGGGGAGCGATTTGTTATGTGCTTAAGTCATTTCCTAAAGAGATTGCAGAATTAGAAAACAAAATAACACCTGACTTTGTAAAGAAAAATGTCAGTTTTGCTTTATGAAGCTGGAATTTGTTTTCTAAATAAATTCACGTGGGATTTGGAAAAGACGAATGAATTCAGATGAATCGTGGTGGCAGATATATTAGAAATGATTAAGAAAAAGTGACAGAAGTTTCGAAAGTTTTATAAAGAGAATAATTAATTTCAATTCGCTTCAAAATAAAATAAATTATCTGTTTAAAATTTCGAATTCTTTTATTGGAGAGAGAAAAAAAGATTTAATACTTGTAAGAGCCTGAAGATGTCGCTTAAGTCGGTTCAAACAATTCATAAATGTGATACTTTGCCTTCTTAAAGATGGACGTTGGGATAAGTGCAATTACGTCAAATGTAATCATTGATTTAAATTGCGCTTCAGAAACTTAAAAAAAATCGCTGATTTGTGCCACTTCGATCGTGTTATTTGACGTCACCAGAGGGTGCTGGGAATTGGAACTGAGTTTTAGGATCGAAACATTCCGCCTTAAATAATCACGAGTAAATGAATTTCATGTTTTAAGTTTCTGTAGTAGAATTTGAATAAATTACTAATCTAAGGCAACCAAGAATGGACCCTTAAAAGCAATATTAAAAAAAAATTCCCGTCAAGCTGCTGTTTCCCAGAGGAACCTGTTAGTTAAATATGCCATAGAGTTCGGGTTCTCAACGTAGGGTACGCAGTAAAATTTTTTGGGGTACGCCGTGAGAGCTCAAAAGTCACTAGATCTAGTAATGAAGTAAAAATAACCATTGTTATACTATAACCATAGTTTTTTTCTATCTCTACAAGGGGTACGCCAGTTACATACACATTTCCAGGGGGTACGTGAAGCATAAAAGGTTGAGAACCACTATAGTTATAGTATAACAATGGGAATAAAATATATATATACACGCACACATTAAATTTTGTATTCGTAAATTACATATATCGATAAACACAAAAAATGACAAACAATTTAACAAATTTTATAAAATTATAAACATTTTCCTGGGCAATCAGTGAAATGGTTGCGCTTGTTTACGCTTGCACAGTTCATCAAGGGTTGGGGTTATCTTGCTAAGGTAGAGTCGCAAGTCATCTTCATCCTGTTCCTATATTTATTTTTTTAAAGCAGTTAAAGCTCGAAAAACCAGTTTCACATAAATAAGTTGTTATGAAAGGTAACAAATATTTGACTGCAATTCTTGACAAAGTCGGATATTCCTTCTCCACTCCAATCCAGAAACTAATCAGTGGCTTTTTGGAATGAATGCTTTTTAAACTATTGTCACAAGATATCTCAATGGACTCTTTCTTTATTGCACAATGGAAGATCTAGCGTTTTTTAAGCTCCCACGGCGTACCTCAAAAAAATTTACCACGAATCCCAAAGGTGGGTACGCTTACCCCACGTTGAGAACCCATACCAAAGAGAAATACTCTGTGAGGAAGGCAAGACCCCAGGACAAGCACAACACATACACCGATGCTTTATCCGGGGCTCTAGCCCACAGCCCCTTGGCTGGGCCCTTTAGCCCAGGGAGCGATTTTTAAGCTCCCACGGCGTACCTCAAAAAAATTTACCACGTATCCCAAAGGTGGGTACGCTTACCCCACTTGAGAACCCCTACCAAAGAGAAATACTCTGTGAGGAAGGCAAGACCCCAGGACAAGCACAACACAAACACCGATGCTTTATCCGGGGCTCTAGCCCACCGCCCCTTGGCTGGGCGCTTTAGCCCAGGGAGCTAACCCCTCTGCCAACAAGATGGCTGCTTCACTAGAAATAGATTCCTAAGGTCTCTAGGTTAAATTTCAGTTGGTTGGTTGTATCTGAGCTGCACCTTTTGGCACACCATGGGCTAAATGGTCAGGTGACATGGATCCCGAAGCTCGGAGAAGGTTGGAGGGAGGGGACCCACTGGAACAGCTGTTAGGAGACAGATGGTAGCCTCCCGTCAAGGCCATCCAGCGTATTCTTTGAAGTGCACAGGGTATGGCTCAACAATTTCATGCGTGCCGTTTTGTGTGCACGAACCGTACAATATGGCAGCGAGCTCGTCGGGTTTTGGGAAAGGTACATCTTTGCCCTATCCGACGCCCAACGTTACAAATCATGAAGATGTTGAAAAGCAGAGGATTTGGCATTTCTCGAAAGGGCATCTCTTTGAAGCGAAGCACCAAGGACCGAATAACTCGATGGGAAACTCGACAATGCAAGGGGGGGGAGGGGGGGGCGATACCTTGAAGGAGGCACTTATTTTCAAGGAGAGAAAATTTTAAACGAATTTGGGAAAGATTCCAATAAAAGAGAGAAAGTAGCAGAGGAAACTTATCTGCCCCTCCATGGATCTCTCCTATCTCTATGATATGAATCTCTCCTATCTCTATGATATGAATCTCTCCTATCTCTACGATATGAATCTCTCCCATCTCTACGATATGAATCTCTCCTATCTCTACGATATGAATCTCTCCTATCTCTACGATATGAATCTCTCCTATCTCTACGATATGAATCTCTCCTATCTCTACGATATGAATCTCTCCTATCTCTACGATATGAATCTCTCCTATCTCTACGATATGAATCTCTCCTATCTCTACGATATGAATCTCTCCTATCCCTACGATATGAATCTCTCCTATCCCTACGATATGAATCTCTCCTATCTCTACGATATGAATCTCTCCTATCTCTACGATATGAATCTCTCCTATCCCTACGATATGAATCTCTCCTATCCCTACGATATGAATCTCTCCTATCCCTACGATATGAATCTCTCCTATCCCTACGATATGAATCTCTCCTATCCCTACGATATGAATCTCTCCTATCTCTACGATATGAATCTCTCCTATCTCTACGTTATGAATCTCTCCTATCTCTACGTTATGAATCTCTCCTATCTCTACGATATGAATCTCTCCTATCCCTACGATATGAATCTCTCCTATCCCTACGATATGAATCTCTCCTATCCCTACGATATGAATCTCTCCTATCCCTACGATATGAATCTCTCCTTTCTCTACGATATGAATCTCTCCTATCTCTACGATATGAATCTCTCCTATCCCTACGATATGAATCTCTCCTATCTCTATGATATGAATCTCTCCTATCTCTATGATATGAATCTCTCCTATCTCTACGATATGAATCTCTCCTATCTCTACGATATGAATCTCTCCTATCTCTACGATATGAATCTCTCCTATCCCTACGATATGAATCTCTCCTATCTCTACGATATGAATCTCTCCTATCCCTACGATATGAATCTCTCCTATCTCTACGATATGAATCTCTCCTATCTCTATGATATGAATCTCTCCTATCTCTACGATATGAATCTCTCCTATCTCTACGATATGAATCTCTCCTATCTCTACGATATGAATCTCTCCTATCTCTACGATATGAATCTCTCCTATCCCTACGATATGAATCTCTCCTATCTCTACGATATGAATCTCTCTTATCTCTATGATATGAATCTCTCTTATCTCTGCGATATGAATCTCTCTTATCTCTGCGATATGAATCTCTCTTATCTCTGCGATATGAATCTCTCTTATCTCTATGATATGAATCTCTCTCCCATTCCAGCCACCATAGATAAGACCAGTTTCAAAACGTCTGCAACTACTTAAAATAAAATTAGTATTTTCCAACCTTGTAAAATATTGACTCGGGTTTCGTAATTCTTGAGTAAAATTGTATATGCAATTCAGAAATAAAAAATGAAAAGAAAGCAGAAAAATATTACATTTAGAAAATCGCTTAAATCTTTTTCTCCTTCTCATAACAAAAAAAGAAAAAAAAAATAATTTTAAATTTTTATTATTGTTGTTGGTTATTGCTCATGCACCAAATTGTCATGTGTATTACATAACTTAGAACTAATCGACGGGGGGGGGGGGAGTTATTTCCCTAAAAATAAAAACCGTACAGTGCCCAGCAGATGTTATCAAGAAGGTTCACCCAATGTCCAGTCCTGGAGCCAATGAAGAGCCACCAAACTCCACGAAGTCTCCTTGTCCACAGAGCACGATGTCTTCGGAGACAATCTTCGCTCACAGCGCGCGCTTCAGTCGCCGTGTCGACAAGGTGCTCATTTGGTAGAGCTCCAGAATCATAATCTGCAACTCTCAGGTTCGAGTCTCAATTCTGTCAGCGTTGAGATTTATCTAAGCAAAACTTTCAGAAAGGGGATGCCTGCGATTTTGGAAGGGGCTCCGTCCCTCCAAAGGGTCGTTAAGCCACGGCTCCGTGTGCAGGAGAGTCACACCTTGAGTTCTTTGAAGAAGATGTTAGATGGTCTTGACGGGAGATTTCCTAAGAGCTATTCAGTGGATCCCCTCTCCCAATCTTTCTCTGATCTCTCGGGGTCCTTTTGGATCTGGACATTTAGCCATTGTGTGCAAAGAAAATGCCCCTTAGAGGTAAAACAGCCCAACTCTGCGATTTCCTAATTCTTATGACAGACAAGTTTTACAATATTTCTAGTCCTGAAATACCTCCTCTCTTAGACTCCTCCTCTCCATCTTCCGATACCCTAGGCTTAAGATACATCAGGCTCTTCCTGATACGTGCATGCATAATCCTGAAACATCCGCATCTTACGGAAGTAAAGAAAGGGAGGTAGTGACACTTCTCCATTTAAAGTTCCCTTTGCTTTGAAAAAAAATCATTTATGGAGAGATTCTACTGGAGAAAGAGGATTTCACTCAAATCTCAATTTTCAACAATATTCGCCTATTGCTTAAGAAGCTATGGATGCGGAAATATTTAAGAGAAGCCTTGCTAAGTCACAGAATTGACCCTAAAAGCTTATTAAAGCCCAAATAATAACGGTCATAACAAATCTTTTTTTAGAAAATAAATCCCCTTTTTACCTCTTTTGACGAAGCTAGTGAGTGCTTTTGGCTTTCACATTTGTCGGTCGGTCGGTTTGTCCGTTTCTGGATTTGACAAAACTTTGATCCACCATATCTATCGAAAGCGACGGAGGACCTTAATGACCTATGTGCCAAATGAAAGCTTGCAATGCGGGGAGTGTCATAGGTTAGGAAAAAATTGACCCCCGTGCTTTCTTCCGACCTAAAAAGGGGGAAATGTAAAAACTAATCTTTAGCTATATCTCCATAACGCGAAGGCCAAAAGTAACAAGCTATACGTCGAATAAAAGCTTCTGACGCGGGGAATGACGTAGGCTATGAAAAATTGACTCTCCCGTGCTCTCTTCCCCCCTAAAAAGGGGACCAATATGAAAATGATTGTTCCCCTATATCGCCTGAATGCGAATGCAGAAAGTAACGAGCTACGTGTCGAATAAAAGCTTGTGACGCGGGGAGTGTCGTGGGCTACGGAAAACTGACCCCCCCCCCCGTGCTCACTTCCCTCTAAAAATGGGAAATGCAAAAGTCTTCCTACTATATTATCTAAACGTGAGGTCCTACAGTTACGAGTTAGGTGTCAATGAAAGCCCGTATAATGACGGTCGTAAATTATTTCGAATTTTGCTCCCTCTATTCCCTCCTGATAAAATGTGGGGGGATGGACCTAAAGGGGGGTAAATGTGCTCGATGTATATGAGTCGTATATCAAAGTTTCTGAAGGTAGGTGTTTTTGTTACAACAAAAAAATATAAATTGAAAATTTTAAAAAATACCTATCTTCCTACAGGGTTCTAAAAAATAGAAAATAAACTTGAAGCATATCGATGGCGCAATCGGTCACCGAGTTCGTATTCGCATCGAAGGAAGATAGGGGGCCGATTTGCCCACTCGACAAGATTGTCGGCGCCCTATTTTCCTTTCAAGTGAATGCAAACTCAGTGACTGATTGCACCATCGATATGCTTTAGGATGATACGCTACTTTTTAGGACCCTAAAAGAAGATAAAAAAAAAATGTAAAAAATATTTGTCACTAAAAACACCTACCTTCAAAATATTTGATATACGACTCATAAACATGGAGCACCTTTACCCCCCCCTTTTGGAGTGATGTTTAAGGTAGCTCACGACATTGGAGACGTCACAAGCTTTAATTTGAGATACAACTCGTTAAAGCCGAACCCCGCGAAATTCCGCCCCCCACACATTTTATTAGGTAGGAATAGTGGGGACATTATTCGAAATAGTATTCGATCGCCATTATACGAGCTTTTATTTGACGCCTGACTCGTAATTATAGGCCCTCGCGTTTGGAAGATAAAGCAGAACGACTTTCCCATTTCCCGTTTCTTAGGGGGGGATTGGGTTGTTTTACCTCTGAGCGGCACTTTTTTGCACACCATGGGCTAAATGGCCAGGTCACATGGACCCCGAAGGCTCAGAGAAGATTGGGGGAGGGGACCCACTGGAACAGCTGTTGGGAGACAGATGGTAGCCTCCCGTCAAGGCCATCCAGCGTGTTCTTTAACGTGCACAGGGTGTGGCTCTCCCGCACACGGGGCCACGGCTTAACGTCCCATCCGACGGACGGCGGCCTTTCCAAGCCCATCGGTGTTCCCTACTGACCGTGTGCAGGACGGGGAATTTTGCGGAGATAAATCTCAACGCTGACCCAGCTGGGACTCGAACCTGGGAACTACAGATTACGAGCCTGGCGCGCTACCGACTGAGCCACCCCCGCCCCCTTATGGGGGAGAAAGCACTGGTGGGTCAATTTTTTTTATAGCCTCTGACCCTCGCCGTGCCACAGACTTTCATTTGGGACATAAATCTTCTCCATCGCGGTCAAAAGATGTGGTGGAACAACGTTTCGTCAAATTCACAAACTGACAAATGTCAGTTTTTTTGCAAAATATTAAGATTTAGAACTGGTACTGCAAAGTTAAACAGCTACTTATACAAGATAAAGAAATCAGATAGTGAAAATTGTACTTTCTGTAACTGTGAAGAAACTATTTCATACGTTTTTAAACTGTTCACATCATGACAAAGAAAGTAAAATGTATTTTCAGCAATTATCTCAACCAGGAATAAATCATTTTATGAGGTATGTTCACTTTTCCAGTAGATGACGTCAGAAATGCAAGCTACAATTTTCTTATTAACTTCCTGCTCGCGACTTCTTTGTTTAGCAGGATATAACCGGATTTCTTCTGCAACAATGGGAAAGCTCGACCAATCAGATTTCAGTTTCTATGGTTACAGTAGTTAAATTCGATCTTTCCACTTTAACGTTCCGTAACTGTTCTGTGACGGAGATTTGTTCCTTCACAGCCTCACTTTGAATACGTCTAATATATAGCCATGCATATATTAAATGTATCAATATCACTCGGAGCTTTATTTTCAAACCTTAAACTATTATTTCTTTTACTACTAAACTAATAAACTATTAAGCATAAAAACTATTAAATTTTATAACTATGACACTTATTGAACAATGACAATTTATATATTTGTATTATGTATATTATTTAAAATATTCTCTTGTTTTCCTTTATACTTTTTGTATTGTTTTTAAATGAAACTGGTTTAGAAGAGCCTGACCCTAAGATCACCATGATTGTTAGGCGTATAAATAAATAAATAATAAATAAATAAATAAATAAGTAAAATAGAGTTGGGTTGAGTTGTTTTACCTCTGAGCGGCACTTTTTTGCACACCATGGGCTAAATGGCCAGGTCACATGGACCCCGTAGGCTCAGAGAAGGTTGGGGGAGGGGACCCATTGGAACAGCTGTTGGGAGACAGATGGCAGCCTCCCGTCAAGGCCATCCAGCGTGTTCTTTAACGTGCACAGGGTATGGCTCTCCCGCACACGGGGCCACGGCTTAACGTCCCATGCGACGGACGGCGGCCTTTCCAAGCCCATCGGTGTCCCCTACTGACCGTGGGCAGGGTGAGGAATTTTGCTGAGATAAATCTCAACGCTGACCCAGCTGGGACTCGAACTTGGGAACTACAGATTACGAGCCTGGCGCGCTACCGACTGAGCCACCCCCGCCCCGTAAAATAGAGCCCAAAAGCAATAGGAAGAGAGGTAAAAAAAAGTGTTAGGATGAGCATAACTGCATCGTCTGCTGTTCAGTGTTCAAACTTCAATGAACAACTCCTTTAAATATTAAAAGGGATATTCCTAAAAATGGAGATTAAAAGTGAGAATTCCAGTTCATCTCTAAGTAAGATTTTTCAGTAAAAATCTTACTTCAAAATTAGGAAACTTTGAAAACGGCTTTCCCCTTCACGTGCATCGAAATGCCCCCTTATGAGTTGGAGGGTATTTTCATTACAGAATCTGCACTAACATCTCGCTGATATCTACATCAGTTTTCATCTCTGCAAGCAAAAGATGCGACATCGCATTTGCTCTCTATTACGAGTTCATCTGTTCCAAGGCCAGATCGTTTGCCATCGTCTGAATTCCTCCGCACCAAACGATCCCATGATCTCCATCTCTCCCCAGTGCATTGCTCCTAAAGATGAGGATCAGAAGTGATCCTCCCTTCCTCTCATCGAACCTTTGCATCACGAAATACAGCAAACGATTTCAACATCACATCCTGGAAAGGATTTCACGAGACAGCGGAAGTGACCTACCCCCCCCCCCCCCCATCTTAAAATAAATTCTTTCTTCTCAACCTAAGAGCTCTAAAGAAATGTATGGAGCAAAAAAACACATAAAAAAGTATCCGTTTTATTTCCCACTCAGTTTTGTTAATCACAGTGATCTTTTGAATAAAACAATTTCAACCAACTCAATGACTTCGAGATCTTCAGAATCTCGGAGTGACGTTGTTTCAATCTCTGAGCTGCAATTTTGTTCGCACAGAGAGTTAAATGGTAAGGTAATATTAGGTCATAAAGACCCTAATATCTGAGAGAGCATAATAGTGGCCTAATATCTGAGAGAGACAGACAGGGGATGAGGATCTGTTGGACAGCTGCCAAGAGACAGATGGAAGCCTTTTTTATTTTTAAGGCCATGAAAGCATAATCTTTCAAAGCTCCCAGATCGATCTCTATATCATGGCTTAATTTCTCATATAACGAGTTGGGTTGGGTTGTTTTACCTCTGAGCGGCACTTTTTTCCACACCATAGGCTAAATAGCCAGGTCACAGGGACCCCGAAGGCTCAGAGAAGGTTGGGGGAGGGGACCCACTGGAACAGCTGTTGGGAGACAAATGGTAGCCTCCCGTCAAGGCCATCCAGCGTGTTCTTTAACGTGCACAGGGTATGGCTCTCCCGCACACGGGGTCACGGCTTAACGTCCCATCCGACGGACGGCGGCCTTTCCAAGCCCATCGGTGTCCCCTACTGACCGTGGGCAGGGCGGGGAATTTTGCGGAGATAAATCTCAACGCTGACCCAGCTGGGACTCGAACCTGGGAACTACAGATTACGAGCCTGGCGCGCTACCTACTGAGCCACACCCGCCCCCCATATAATGGGAGTCTGGATGGGAGGATCTCGTGCCATCCTGATTCTATATATATAGCCATGGATTAACATCCAGCGGCTCTCCTATATTGGATATGGAGCCATGGATTGACATTCTATTCTAGTAGTTCTCCTACACTACGGAGCCAGCGGTTAATGTCCTCTAGCTGTCCTACGCATGGAGCCACGGCATTAACGTCCCATGCTCTCCTATATATGTAGCCAAGGCTTAATGTTCTATTTGAGGGACGGTTTTCTCATCGATTTCACTATTCTCTGTCGGGGGAGGGCAGGATAGAGATGAGGGAAAAAATCTAACAGAAGCAAAATGGGATTGAAACTTAGGATCATTGAATTGGAGGCTCCATGATGAAGAAGTCGCATCTCCTGAGACATGAGACAGGATTTTAGGGGAAGTGATATGCCGTAGGGGGTAGGATGTGGGTGGGTTGGGGGGGGGGAAGCAACTGAAAGAAATGAACCTCTGAATTTTTTTTTCGGAGTGATTAGGATGTGTGGTTCCAAAGCAAAAGCATCCGAGTTCGAATGCCGCAGAGTCATCGCCAAGTTCAAAGGTTTTTTTCCATTGGCCCTCTCATTGTGAGTGGGAACTGTGGAGACTGTGCGACTGCGCAGTTGACACTGCAACAATTCTCTCAGACTGGTGACTTGCCATCTTAGATCGAAGGAAACGGTTCAAGCATCCACTGCGCACTCTCAGTCAGTTGTCTGCCCACTGCTAACAGATTCCTCTTCATGGAAGCTAGCCAAGGTGCACTTCGTTACTCCGATCTTGAAGTCCATTAAACTGTCAAAAACATATCGTAGATGATGATCTCCACATCCCCAATTTTCATTTGGCTGAAAACTCCTTAAGATCGATCCCAAGCGAAAACTTCTTTTCTTTTAATGGTGCAGAGGAGGAGACATCATTTCAGATATTGTGTTCGGCTGTTTTAGCTCTGAGCGGCACTTTTTTGCACGCGATGGTCTATGTGGCCAGGTGATAACGATTCAGAGAAGGACGGGGGGGGGGGGCAGGAAACGCACTGGGCAGCTATTAGGAGACAGCTGTTTGCCTCTCATCATGGCCATCCAGCACATGGCTCTCGTGTGGGGCGGGAGTGGCTCAGTCGGTAGCGCTCCAAGCTCGTAATCTGTAGTTCCCAGGTTCGAGTCCCAGCTGGGTCAGCGTTGAGATTTATCTCCGCAAAATTCCCCGCCCTGCCCACGGTCAGTAGGGGAAACCGATGGGCTTGGAAAGGCCGCCGTCCGTCGGATGAGACGTTAAGCCGTGGCCCCGTGTGCGGGAGAGCCATACCCTGTGCACGTTAAAGAACACGCTAGATGGCCTTGACGGGAGGCTACCATCTGTTTCCTAACAGCTGTTCCAGTGGGTCCCCTCCCCCAACCTTCTCTGAGCCTTCGGGGTCCATGTGACCTGGCCATTTAGCCCATGGTGTGCAAAAAAGTGTCGCTCAGAGGTAAAACAACCCATGGCTCTCGTGCACACGCGGCCATGGCTCAATGCTCGATCTGAAGGACGGCTGCTCTCCGAGTTCCTCGGTGTCCCCTTTCTGCCCTATATCAGGCGGAGGAAACGCACTGGGCAGCTATTAGGAGACAGCTGTTCGCCTCTCGTCATGGCCATCCAGCATATAGCTCTCGTGCACACGGGACAATGGCTCAATGCTCGATCTGAAGGACGGCTGCTCTCCGAGTTCCTCGGTGTCCCCTTTCTGCCCGATATCAGGCGGAAGGCTTAGAGGAAATGAATCGCAATTCTCAGTTCGGACTCGGACTGCAGATTATAAGCCGGCTGCCCTTACCGACTAAGGCACCCACCACCACCACTCCCATTTTTTTCGGGAGGGGAGATGAGGTACTTGGGTGAGCAAACTATATAAGAAATTTTGGGATCGTATTTCTTACAGTTTAAAAGGATTTCTTGTCTCTTTTTTTCTTTTTTGGAGGGGGTTCTTTTTTGACAGGAAATGTTGTCAGTGGCAAACACGTTGCTTCCAGTTACGTTGAGAGGAAAGTTTTAATCATTTTGCGTTTTTTTTTTCAGAGGGATGTGGGAAGGTTGAGAGCGAAACCGTTACAATTGCTTTGTGATCAGATGAATCTGAATATCCAATTTGGTGCGGGGATGGATAGTCGGAAGCCTTCTCTTTAATCTCTCGACTCAATATGCAAAATTCGTTTAAGACAACTAAAGAGATCGCATATTTCATAGTGAACATATAAACAGACAACTTTTCAAAGCGTGCATAAGATCACAATCTGATGTCAGATCTCTGTGGCAAATGGGATTTCGAGGAAGATTTTTTTACCACCGGTGCAGCACCCAACTCTCAGTGACACTGTAATACATGGAACTGGGGTTCGAATCTCTGCATGGTGGTATTTTTTTTTTATCTTTAATTATGAATAGTTTTCGGAGAGGGAGTTGAAATTATTAACTATCGGGAAAGTGAAATTTATAATTATTTAAGATATTATTTACTGAGTTTGATTGTCCAACCCCTAAGAACTTGTTTATCTGTTCAATGCGGTTTCCGTGGAGGTCAAAAGGACTCCAAAGGTCAGGTGAAGGACACGCTAGACCGCTTAGATAGTTAAGATGGGAAATCCTGTGACGCTCATCTAAGGTTAAGGGTCGGAGAGAGTTCTACGTCTGAGAGCACTTTCTGCACCAAATGGAATAAATGGACAGATCACAGGAAGATCCTTAAGGACCCTGAGGGAGGAGGGGATCCCCTCCAAAATTGTTAAGTGGCAAATGTAAACAGACAAATTTAAATTCTTCTGAATAATCACTGTTTACCTCATTTAAATATGTAGAAAGCACTAAAGGAATTATTTTGCACAAAAATACAATATTTCACTGAGAATATTACAGAAGTAATTACATTATGTACTAATTTGAAACAGTGATTTATCTGTAAATGGTAGCTTCGCATAAAATGGAAGGAGAGAAGTGCAACAATCCCCTGTGATGATGCATAGAACAGGTCAAGCACCTTTTGTGCCATATATGAATTATGGGGCTAATGTATGACCCCGCCTTCTCGTGGTGCAAGCCGTTAGTACCTTTCAAAAGAGATACTCTCTTGTGGAAGTGAACGGAAGGGGAGGGCTGCCAGATTAGTGTGGCCTACTGATCTGGACAACTATGGCTACTTTTCTTTTTTTTTCTACCCTGCTGAGGAGTGGTCAACCACACAGGGTCCTGGTGCTGACCATTTAAACCCACTGGACAGATATATGGCTCTGAGCTTGATTATGGATCTGATTTTGCTGCACTGGTGGGCTTCTGTGGAGGGAAAACCTTCCGCTGTGTTTTCTGTTTGTTTGTGGGTTGACAGCCCCAAGTGAATAGATTCACAGGATATGTTTATCAGCTGGTGGATAATCCTGAGCAGAGGTCATCGCAGGCCCCTGAACACTTTGCTTCTACTGGCATCGTCAAATTCTACATTGGAGGAAGTCTTCCAGTGTAGATGGCTTCAGCCTTTAGTGGTGGGTGAACGGGTCTTTGCCCCATGTCTGTGATTAGGGGGCTGTTTGATATTGTCGGCATTCCCTCTCTCAATAAACATAGTTTCTTTAAACATCCCACTAACCATTTTCTCTCCATAGGTAGTTGGAATGTGAGGACTCTGCACAGAGCTTTTTCTCTTGATGTCCTCACACAAGAATTCCACCATTATAATTTAGATATTCTCGGCTTGAAAGAGACCAGATGGACAAAGGTCAGATTCTTAAAAATAATCTTAAATTTCTCTTTTTAGGGAGGGACGACAATAAGCATCATCAAGGCGTGGGTCTGCTTCTCAGCAGACACGCTAGTGATGCTCTTCTAGGATATGAGTGCATTAATGAAAGGTTTCTTACAGCAAAATTTGAGACAAGCGTTAAAAACTTGAATGTTATCTGCTGGTATGCACCCATTGAGGATGCCTATGAGGATGAGAAGGATAGGTTTTATGAACAACTTCAGGATATTTTGAATTCTGTCAAGAAAGGAGATATTACCCTTGTTCTAGTCGACTTCAATGCTAAAGTTGGTACAGACTCTTTAGCCATTTTAAACAGGCTTTTCTTCAAATTAACAGAACTTTTTGAATAAAAATTAGCAGAAAGGCAAAAATTATTTGAGTGATAAAGTACTTCACCATATTTTGGAAAGTAAAAACTTCAGGAAAACACTTAATTAACACCCTACTAAACCTAACAGAAAGCGTTACAAAGAGATTAATAAACGTGTAAAAGATCCGTTAGCTGCTGATAAGAATCTTTGGCTTGACGGGTGGGCTGACAAAGCCGGGGAAGCAATTAGACAGCACAACAGCAGAGAGCTGTACCAGATAATTAATGTTTTGTGTGGAAAAAACGGACTGATATACAGTGATTAAAGGACAAACA
Organism: Ryuthela nishihirai; assembly: GCA_038380435.1. NCBI lineage: Eukaryota > Metazoa > Arthropoda > Arachnida > Araneae > Heptathelidae > Ryuthela > Ryuthela nishihirai. The sequence continues at coordinate 37,272,985 of JAWZYU010000031.1, forward strand.
AGGTAAGGTTATAGAAGGTGAGGATTCTGTCATGACTAGGTGGGCTGAACATTTCAGTGATGTTCTAAACAATGCGGTTAGTTCTATTCCAATTGTTTGCAATGATGATAGATGCATTGGTGGCGTTAATCCTGGCTCTATGTCTATATTACACTGGTTTCCATAAAATAAGGAAAAACCCTATGTTAAGTCAATGGGAAGCTAACGTCAAAGCTCTTATAACTTCTAAAATAAGTTTTTTTTAATTGTGATTGCAGATAAAGATCTCAATCAAATAAATCAATATCTCGATTTTCAACAATATTCGTTCGGAATTTAATGAGTTATAGATGTTTGAATATTTAGCGATAACAATGCCAGCCATAGAAATTGACTTCAGAAGTTAATTAAAACTTAGTTAAAATCAGTATTGTATCAAAGTGTTTAATAAAATAAGTTTGTATTTTAGAACTTTTTGTAAAGAATTCTTTCACTATTCAGTTTTGTATAAGTTTCTTAAGACTGGCATTGCTGCTGTTAAATATTCAAACTTCCATAATTCATTAAATATTGAACGAATATTATTGAAAATCGAGATGTTGATTTATTTGATTGAGATCTTTATCTGCAATTGCATTTTTTAAAATTAAATACTTATTTTAGAAGTTATAGAGCTTTGACGTTAGTTTCCCATTGACTTAACATAGGGATTTTCCTTAATTTATGGAAACCAGTGTATTTCGCTATTTTTAACCTTAAACCACATAAATCCCCAGGGGTAGATGAAATTACTACGGAAATGCTTAGAGCTGGGAATGTTTCAGTTACCACTTGGATGCCTGAAATTCTGAATATCTTTTATGATAAAGACATGGTTCCTAAGGATTTTACCAGAGCTATTGTTATCCCTATTTTCAAAAAAGGTGATCGCAGTTCTTGTGATAACTATAGGGGTATCAGCCTACTCTCTGTTCCAGGTAAAGTTCTTTCCATAATTGTGCTTAATAGAATTAAGAATCTGGTTGACAATCAATTGCGTAATGAGCAATGTGGATTCAGAAGTGGTAGGGGATGTGTGGATCAGATATTTTCACTTAGGCAGATTCTTGAGAAATGTTTAGAGTTTCAGAAACCTTTGGTTGCTAGCTTTGTTGATTTCAAAAAGGCTTTCGACTCTGTTGATCGTCATAATTTGTGGTTGATTATGAGATCATAAGGTATACCAGACAAGTTAGTTAACATAATGAAAGCTCTCTATAATAACACTGAGTCGTGTGTGAGAGTTGGTTGTAGCAATTGGTTTGGCATTGCTTCTGGTGTTCGACAAGGGTTCATTTTGTCTCCTTTTCTCTTTAGCCTGGTTATTGATTATGTTATGCGAAATTCACTTCAAGGGAAAGATTTTGGCCTTAAATGGGCTGGAGATACGAAAATTTCTGATTTAGATTATGCTGATGATTTAGCCCTTTTGGCAAATGATGTTGATGAGACTGGTAGTAGAGTAGGTTTGGTTATAAACAGAGAGAAAACTAAAGTGATGAAAATTGGTCAGGCAGGTTGTGATTCAGTTCATCTGAATGGGTGCAGTCTTGAGCAGGTGTCCCAGTTTAATTATCTTGGGAGCTATGTAACAGATACTGGTGATGTGCAGCATGAGATTAACAGACGAATAGGGATTGCTGCCGGGACTTTTAAGAATCTATGGAGAAATAGGCGTATACACCTAAAGACTAAAATTAGGCTGCATAATAGTTTGGTTGTTTCTAGGGTTAGTTATGGTAGTGAAATTTGGACACTTTGTAAGCAGGATAACAGGAAACTTGGAGCTTTTTATTCTAGATGTTTGCGAGCATTTCAGCCATTAAGTATGATAACTTTGTAAGTAATGATGAGGCATGTTGCTCATATGCATAACTATGCTCATATGCATAACAGACCTAGGATGCGGTGGGCAGACAATGCCAAACAGGTCCTCGTTAGAATTGATCTCCAGTGGCCAGTTGCAGCGGATATCGCTCAGGACAGACGTGTTTAACTAAATTGCGCCATCTGGATGGACTTCCGTAGCTCGTGGCTGCATGAGGATTCTGTATGTATGGAGGTACATAACAATAATAAGGAATAATGTGTTATGCCGTTTACCTTTTAATATAAACGTAAGCGGTGGCAAGCCACATTCGGCCCCACGAGTGCCATGGCATTGAATGAAGAGATGTTGATTGACGGTCCAGTAGCTCAGTGGTCAAAGTACCTGACATTATATTTGGAGGTCTTGGATATTCGTATCCCACTCGACTCAAGACATTTCTTTTTTAATCTTTTCCCCCTAAATTTGATATTGATGCTAAGAGTGACTTTATGACTTTTCGGCAAATGGAAGCCTGTCGTCATGAACATCCGGGGAAAGATTATGACCCTGAAGGACTGGAGCCCAGGGTTTAATGCCGCTTCCAAAGGACGTCAATCTTCTCAAGTCCGTGGCACCCACAGAGAAGGAGGAGGCGGAGGAAGAAGAAGTTTTTTGTTGAAGCCCGGAATTCACATCATTAAATATCGGTGAATGTTGGTAGTGGTGGGAGGGAAACAGTGGGGGGGGGGGAAGTTCCCCCTGGGGATGTTTAAAATAAAATGGAACATCTCGCGACACTCATTTACTATTGGCCACCTAATTTTACTCTAAATCCAATGCGGACTGAGTCACATAATTCCCCTCGTTCACTGCCATCGTGATGCATGTGATGTCGATCCCCTGCATCCCTTCTCTTCTTTTAGTCCATCGTCAGAATCCTCCTTATGACGCAACAGGAGGATTCGTTTGCACTGCATTAAGGAATGTCGTGCTTTAGCAATGGCAGAAAAGGATTCTGGGGTTTTTCCTTACGTGTGCTCGTGCATAAAGAAGAGGTCATATCGGAGGGGTGGAATGGGAGGGAAAGGTGTAAGGGGGGGGAATGAAATGTCCAGAAGATTTTGAGATTGTGTCCCTGTTGCCTTGAAGACCAGATTGAAATTCGAAACTTGTAAAAAAAAAAACCGTTTTCATGGAATTGATGATAAATCCATTGATGGTGGAAATTGAGGTGACTTTAATGTCAGGACAGTACTTACACAGAGGTCAGGGGGGTTACAGGTGTATTTCATCGTATTTCAACCCCCCCCCCCCGTCCCACAATTAAATTTATTTTCTCATCTGAAGCTGTTTATTAATCCTGATGAACTTCTTATTATGAAGCAACAAAATATTTTGATTTCATTGCTAAACCAATAATTCTTAATCTCAACACCAGGTGGGGCGGGGGTGACTCAGTCGGTAGCGCTCCAAGCTCGTAATCTGTAGTTCCCAGGTTCGAGTCCCAGCTGGGTCAGCGTTGAGATTTATCTCCGCAAAATTCCCCGCCCTGCCCACGGTCAGTAGGGGACACCGATGGGCTTGGAAAGGCCGCCGTCCGTCGGATGGGGCGTTAAGCCGTGGCCCCGTGTACGGGAGAGACACACCCTGTGCACGTTAAAGAACACGCTGGATGGCCTTGACGGGGGGCTACCATCTGTCTCCCAACAGCTGTTCCAGTGGGTCCCCTCTCCCAACCTTCTCTGAGCCTTCGGGGTCCATGTGACCTGGCCATTTAGCCCATGGTGTGCAAAAAAGTGCCGCTCAGAGGTAAAACAACCCAACTCGACACCAGTTGAGTGATGAGATTTCCCTCTCAATCCATGATTGGATATGCAGCAGGTTTCAAGAGGAATATTATAATTCAAGCAGCTGTGTAAACCACATTCGGGGTTGGCAAGATTCAATTTCCATTTTTGCATCAAGTGATACGATTTCCTACCCAATGGGGTTGATCCTTCGCTAATTCGCTAAACCACCTGGGAGTACCCTCCTCCCCATGAGCACGTGAGAAGGACCCCATTTCCTCCGTTCAAATATATTAATGTTGCACGTGAGCTGTTCTTGCCGTGACGATTCCGAAGTGGTCACGTGAGTTTGTACGAAGCCGCTGGGTGTCATCCGTTGTGGAAAAGTATCCAATGCGCAACTCGAAGATCCCGGGTTCGAATCAGAAAACAATGCTTACCACTTGGCTATTGTCTGGTTCGTCGTCTTTTAAATTCAACATTTTGGTTCCCTGCGGTGGCATTGAGCACACGTTCTTCTGTTTGTCTCGTGCTCCATCGACGAAACTTCCAACAACAAAAAAAAAGTTAAGGCAAGTGTTTAGAAACCCATCGAACGATAATCTTATCCGTATTTGCGAGGGAGATGGACGTCGTCTGTCCCCTCCAACTTTCAACACACCGTCACTATCGTAACGGAAAGATTTCCCGTATAAAAAAATGACGGCAATGAAAATTACCGCCAAAAAAACACAAAAAGGTGTTTACATTAAATTGTCTTAAGTTTCAGTTGCCTTGAAGTATCGTGCTATTTAAATCTTTTTTGCCCCTTTCCCTAATCCCCCCCCCCTCTCCGTAAAGAGAGTTTTGTCCAACCATCCTTAAAATCTAGGGTGGCCAGATTTACAGAAGAAGATCCGGGGACTTTTGAAAAACTCCGCTGCGAGTTGTCATCAAGGATGAGCAGACGTCCCAGTTTTCCGGGTAGTTCGGAATTGACGACTTTCATCTTCCAATTCCAGCCTCGCTTTTTCAATCAGCTGCAGAATCACCGACCTTTTTTAATTTTTTTATAGCAGTGTTGGCACGAGCACCCCTTTATCACTAAAACATCTGCTCGTGCTCTACACTTAATTTAATAATTGAAACAATATCTAAAAATAAATTTCGGGAACACTTCCGGGGACATTTATTCGTCGGTGGGGGGGGGGGAGCTTTTCACTTTTCATCGAGGGACTGTCGCCGAAAAAAGTGACCTCTGGCCACCCGCCTAGAATTCCTCTCTGTGAAGAAACCTTCTTACGGTTCTGGTAAAGAGAGCGATGCGAAACGAAAAGAGTGCGAGAGGATGCGGAGAGAAAGACGGAGGAGAGAGATTTGGGAACTCACCATGGCTGGAGGTGTAGCGGGCGATCGCGCGAGGGGGGGTTGTCAGAAGACGAAGCCACCAGGTAACCACGGCACCATCTCCTCTGCCGCCGGAAAGGGAACTGGGATCGCTGCACTCGACGCTTCGGCGAGGAAGCCGGCTGCGCATGCGCCGAAGAGTTGGACGCGATCGTCTCACCTGCAGAGAGCAAAACATCACCTGAGAAGTGGGATCAGAAATCGCCTCTTCATTTCTTTTCATCTTCAAAATCATCTGTTGGCAGTCATTCAGACGATTCACGAACCCAACTGCAGACCTCTTCCAAAAGATGACGCTTTCTGATAATCAAAAGCCGACGAACTGGAATCGTTATGGGTTCCATTTTACGGAGGAGAAATAACTGGTGAAAATTACGACTGTGAAATCAAAACCCTTATGAGGTCGTTTTCATCACCACATCAGTTGCATAAAAAATTTTACAGCAATAATAAAGGTTCACCATTTTTTTTTAAATGAAGGTGAAAAGAGTTGCACGAGAAAACATTGGTGAAGCAAAATATTTCTGGAAACGCTCATTTCATTGGTAATATCTCTGGGTTGGTGGTTTTACTTCTGAGCAGCCGTTTTCTTCACCCAATTGTCGAAAGGCTCAGAGGGGGTTGCGAAAAGAGGACCCCCCTGGCCAGCTGATGGGAGACAGAGGGCAGTCTCCCGTCAAAGCCAGCCACCACATTCACGTGCACAGGGTATCACTATCCTATGCACGGGTCCCAGCTGGGCCAGCGTTGAGATTTATCTCCGTAAAACTCCCCGCCCTGTCCACGGTCAGAAGGGGACACCGATGGCATTGGAAAGCCCGCCGTCCGTCGGATGGGACGTTAAGCCGTGGCCCCCGTGTCTGGGAGAACCATACTCCGTGCACGTTAAAGAACTACGCTGGACGGCCTTGACGGGAGCTACCATCCAACAGATGTCCAGTGTCCACACCCAACCTTCTCTGAGCCTTCGGGGTTCTTGTGACCTGGCCATTTAGCCCATTGCTTGCAAAAAAATGCCGCTCAGATGTTAATCAACCAACTAAATCTTATATAGAGCGTGAAGTTCCTAGTGACGGACGCCGCCCTTGGTAGGAATCCCATCCACCACTTCGAGGCAGCCGACCGGTGTTCCCTTTCTCACCGAGTGCAGTTCAGAGGAGATCGATCTGAAAGCTGGCGCAGTCGGGACTCGAACCTAGGAACTGCAGATTACAAACCTGGTGATCATTTTGAAACTAATGTGAATTTTAAAAAGCACGAAGAAGCTTTTTTACTTTTGTTTAAAAGTTGCTCATAAGATGCCAAACACGTACTTTAACATTTTTAAGCCAATTCTTCACTTAAAAAGAGTCTTTTTTTGTTTTCATTCGAATTTGTTTACGCATCAAAGATCAGCGCAGAATAAAAACAGGCGACATTTTGCAGAATTTTTGTTTTGTTTCTGCTGAGGTCCTGCCATCCTCTCAGATCCTACTATGGCATATAAACTGACAGGCTCCTGTCAGACCTCTGTGGCAAGCAGCTGCTTGAAGGGGTACCTCCTCAAGGGTATTTTAATCTCAATTAAATCCCCTCAATTAAATTTTTATATTAACTCGGTACCGATCATTTAGAGTAGTTACCTGACAGAGTAAAGACTTCAAACGTCCAACTTTACATTTGACTTGTATTGAGTGAGAATGTGTTCCCTCTTAATTTGTGGGCTGTTCCAACTGAACTGACATCAGAGGATACCTTAAATTGACTAATCCTGATCACATGTCATCGCAGATTCTTGATTTTGGAGGCATCGACGAAATTGAATTGTAAAATGTCTCAGGAAGGCTAGACACTGGTTTTGGATTGGATTGTTTTATCTCTGAGCGGCACTTTTTTGCACACCATGGGCTAAATGGCCAGGCCACAAGGACCCCGAAGGCTCAGAGAAGGTTGGGGGAGGGCACCCACTGGAAGAGCTGTTGGGAGACAGATGGTAGCCTCCCGTCAAGGCCATCCAGCGTGTTCTTTAACGTGCACAGGGTATGGCTCTCCCGCACACGGGACCACGGCTTAACGTCCCATCCGACGGACGGCGGCATTTCCAAGTCCATCGACGTCCCCTACTGATCGTGGGCAGGGCGGGTAGTTTTGCGGAGATAAAGCTCAACACTGACCCAGCTGGGACTCGAACCTGGGAACTACAGATTACGAGCCTGACGCGTTACCGACTGAGCCACGCCCGCCCCAAAGAGGGGGGGGGGGAGCGGCGATGCAATCGAAGGGAAAAAAGTGAAAGGTGGATGCCAAGAGAGCGGACTTGATTTGCAGTGAAACATTTCTCTCTGTCCGTTTTAGACGCCTTTAAAAGAATTCTTGAAAAACGAGTGAAAAGTGCGCGAGTTCAATCGTTTCTTTTGGTTCCCTCACCCCTACATTTACCACTCCTATCGTTCGCAAAGGGAGAAGGAGCATGCCTCCTTTAGATCCGACCCGCCCTCCTAATGACAAGCGATGCCAAAGCCTCCTGTGGTATTGGGAGGCGATCAGTCCGTGACGTCACCCCACTGACACTCCAATTAAAAACCACCATAAAAAACAGTCCTTTAGTCGCCCGACATCGAGAAAGGATTGATGAGAAAGAATCTCTCATTTGCTGTTGAACAATGTATCCGAGCAGAAGAAAATGGAAGTGTTTGTTGGTCCCCTTGGCAACGTCTCTGTCGGAGCTGATGCTCCACTGAGAGCGTTGCCATTACCGAGTTAAACGACGTCTCGTGCGATGATCATTAACATCGAATGAGAAGAGCTCGCGAGGTCATCACACGAGCAAACAGGTTCAGACATCGTTTGCTGTTGATTCAATAAATGGATGCGGAAACGAGGAGGCGGGATGGAGAGTTGTTCAAAGACCGTTTCTTCATGGGGTTTCGCTTTTTTCCCCCTCTACAAAATATGCAAACAGTGGAGAGTGATGGAGCTCTCTAGCGATCGTTACATTCGTTCCATTAGAGCCCTTCGCTCGTTCACTTTTCCAACGATCGCCTCTCTCGTCTGAAGAAGGCGTTTCGACTGAACCGAGAAAGAGATTCCAAATCGCAATTCACATTTTTTACTTTAATTTATGTTTTATTATTAGACATATTATTTAATTATGTTTCTAAGATTTTATTTTTCGCTTTCATGATATTGATGTCAACAGTGAATGAGGATCAGTCCGTTGCGATCCCTATCTCCACTTCATCGCTTCCTTCGTCATGGCAACCCTTTCACGTGCTTCATCAGCACTTCCTGTCGTAATTTATTGCGATGCCTCTGTCCGTTTCCTTACCACTTTCATTGCGATGCCTCTGTCCGTTTCCTTACCACTTTCAGTGCGATGCCTCTGTCCGTTTCCTTACCACTTTCATTGCGATGCCTCTGTCCGTTTCCTTACCACTTTCATTGCGATGCCTCTGTCCGTTTCCTTACCACTTTCATTTGCAATCCCTTCCACTCCATCAGAATCTTTTTCCTCAACTTCATTTTGATTCCTTTCTCTTCTTCACCAGGCTCTTTTTATTCCTCCTCTTATATCATCATATATCCACCTCTTCTTCATCGGCATCTTTTTTTTTCTCTACTTCATCAACATCTTTTCCTCTACTTCTATATTCGCTAGTCATCAAAGAGAGACAAATTTCACGAGAGAGACTCGTCCGTGCAAAGTTCGCATCAGGGACCTCCAAAGGGAGGGAATGTGTGTCAGTTGGAGTGAGTTGAGAATTCCAGTTGGAGGGGGGGGTGGGGTGAAGAAGGGGGCTACATCTAGGCAGAGTTCCACGTGCTGTCTTGCGGACGATTTGGATGACTACCCTTTTGCACGTTCAGCATCTGCATCAAAACTTAGTTTCTATTGACGCATATTTTACGGAAATTAGAAAATTGAAAAGAAATTAACAGTTCAAAGTTGAATGTATTTTCTTTACCGACAGCATTTTTTCTAACTTTTTGCTCTTTGAGAGGATTTTTTTTTTTGAAAGATTTAATTATCAAAACTTCCCGGATGAAAAGTTTACTTTCTTGTCGAAGGACCATTTCGAAGGGAAATTTTAACATCTCCGTTTCGCATGCCATTTGTTGCTGTGCGCGTGACATTCCCCGCCTCCAAGGCAACTCCTTCCCCCCCCCCTCACTTCTTACACCTTCCGACCTGATTATTACAGGAGATAACTTCATCTCCATAGTAACGCCAACGTCTTTGGATGCATCAAGATGGCATTTCCAAGGCCAACGTTTTCAGTCGCCATTTCTTCCGGGTGTCTTTATCCGTCATCAAATATTCCACTTCATTTCTTCTGAAGCAACAACTCGTCCACTTCCTTTTCATCCCCCCTCCCACAACAACCTCCTCCCTGTCGTCGCAACCAAACAATTGCCTCGTGTCAGCATCACTTATGTAAATCGGACGCAATATGCAAAGTGCACGTGCTGCCAGTCAGTCCTCCGAGGATTTCCTAGCACGTGGGCCAATGCAAGAAGCTTTATTGTATCGCACTACTTTTTTCCATTCTCCTTTTTAAACTTCACCAAAGATTATTTTTTCTCCGAAGGGCATACAAAGGTTTGCCAGTTGTAAAAAATGATTCCGGTCCCTTTATTCTCATTTTCCATTGCCATTGACAACGCATCGCAAATTCCTCCCCCCCCCCCTCAGAACTCCATCAGAAGAAAGTTCGCTCATTTTCGTTCCAAGTTGAGTGGGTGGTAAAAATAAAAAATCGTGACAAGGTTGCCAACAGAGAAATAACTGCTTCGTTTGCGGGATTCACAAACCGCATTCTCGCCCTCCCCCTTTAAGTGTCTTTCAGTTCAGAATTTAATAAACTCGGTTGTTGTTCGTTTTTTCTTACTCTTGCCCGATTTTTATCCCCCTCAGCTGTTGCCATTGTCCTTTTCTGTGTGACGTCTTTTCCGGTTGTCTTCCCTCCAATCGACTCGAAGAATGGCAAAAGGGGAAGAAGACACGCCTCCCTCCCTCTAGAGCTTCTGAGAAATGGCCGCTAGAGCTCGTGCAATTAGAGCTCGATTACTTCGGAGATCTCGAGCGTCTTTCGCTGTCATTCAAATGGTCACGTGTTATTGTCGCGAGACTCTGATCTAATTCCCGCGTGTTTTTTCTTTCAATTCTGTTTCAATGCCTTTTTAAGAATCGTTCAGACAGAAATAACGCAGAAGAGAACAAAGAGTGATTGCGCAATAGATGCATCTCTTAGCTTAGAGGTTGAAAATAAGGGAGATTAGAGAGGCAATATTCACCGCATAAATTTCCCCCTCTCAGCTGATCCTAAATTCTTTTCGAGTCCAAGTTCTCCTTAACGTAGGCCACAGTCTGTAATCGATTTTTGAAGGTTTTACTTTTCCAGCCGTTTTTCTTTTTCCTTTAAATAATGAGCTGTTATTATATTCTGTAAACATTCAAGACATTTTTTCGTTTTTTTTTTCATAGATAAATGAAAATTTGTTTTTGAGTTAGTCTGGTGTTGATGAGATATTTCATTTCTTATTTTCCATTGCCATCAATAGAAGGCGTTAAAAAAAAGTATGATTATTAAAAACAAATTCTCTTCGACAGTAGAGACGAGGGTTCACAATATGCAGAAGAGTTAATGTCTTTTCAGAATTAGAACTGCACACACATTTTCCACTTAGCACATTCCAATTCCGCAGAGGAGTTTCTCGATTTGAAAACCATTTAGGTCGAAGGGTTAATCCTGCTACATTTAGCGACATTCCTTTGAAGGCACGAGCATAGGTATCGGAATTCCTTTCTCATACTATTCCCAAGTGAGATTTAAATCAGGACGATCACTTTTGTCTGCGGACTGGGTTTAATCGTTTTACCTCCAATCGCGCTTTTTGTTTTCACACAATGGTCAGGTCACAAGGGCCCCGAGAGCTCAGAGTATTTTGTGTGGCGGAGAGCATCCGCTGGGCAGCTGTTCGGAGGCAGATGGTAGCCTACCATTCAAGGGCATCAGGCGCTGGGTGGGCTGCGGAATGGAGAGAGTTAATCCACACCAAATCCAGATTTCCACCAAGTCCTCAGAAAAAAGAGATTTGTAATGGATGAATCCAATGGTCCCCTAAAGTGATATGTTACGAAGCGGGGGGGGGGGGCATACATTATATTAGTGATATTTCAAAGATACAGTTAATTCTATTATATTCTTTGCAAATATATCTTTACAAAGAGATAAAATTTGACGAAAATCGATAAAACCGTTTTTCCGTATCTCCATTTCATGCGGTTGGGTTGTTTCATTTTGAGCGGCACTTCCTTAGCACACAATGGGTGGGTTGTTTTGGGTTGTTTTACCTCTGAGCGGCACTTTTTTGCACACCATGGGCTAAATGGCCAGGTCACATGGACCCCGAAGGCTCAGAGAAGGTTGGGGGAGGGGACCCACTGTAACAGCTGTTGGGAGACAGATGGTAGCCTCCCGTCATGGCCATCCAGCGTGTTCTTTAACGTGCACAGGGTATGGCTCTCCCGCACACGGGGCCACGGCTTAACGTCCCATCCGACGGACGGCGGCCTTTCCAAGCCCATCGGTGTCCCCTACTGACCGTGGACAGGGCGGGGATTTGCACACAATGGGTTAAATGGTCACGTCAGAAGAGGTCTGGAGGGGATCCATTTGGAAGAAATGAAACATTCACGTTATGATTTACAGAGGCGTACTCAGGAAGGGGATAGAACCTCCCCCCCTCCCGAGGGCGTACATATTTTCTAAGAAAGTATCTGAAAATCAGAGACTGGAGATGTTACCCTCCCACTGTAAATTTTAAGGCACGCCATTATTAGGGTATGGCTCTCCCGTAGATGCATCCGTAGCTTAACGTCTCATCGAACGGACAACAACAGCCTTTCCAAGGTCATCGGTGTTCCAACTCTCGGCGAGGGGAAAGAGAGAGTCCGCGGAGGAAAATCAGAAAGGAGACACCGTGGCCTCGAATCTGGGAACATCGGGTTATCATTTCCTGAAATCTCTGGAAGACAGATAGCCCTAATTATTGCATCGAAAACATTCCCTGTTCGCAACTCAGAGACGAATATGCCAAAATGCGAAACTTCGGTATCTTGGCACCTGCAAAAAAATGTTCAGATGTTCAGAGCCCCTCATCTCACATCGGTCGAAACTATTTGTTGGAGTTCAGAATCCCCTGAAGCGAAATCTCATCGAAAACTCGAGATAGAAAATATCTTCGCGACCAAAAGACATTTTTCGATTCTTGGGATGAAAAAGCGGGAAACCGAGTGCGTGCATCTCTTCTCGCACTGAACGCAAAATCAGCAGAACGATTGTTACGGGGCGTTGCAGAAGCTGGGGGATTGAAACAGTTTTAAAGAAACATTCCGAGCAGTAGGAGGAGGAGAGATTCTCTTCTCGTTGAAGAAGGATTACGATGCAAAAACCATTCCTCATCCAGCTTAAGCCCAAATTCATCTTCATTTTGAGAGCAGAGGAAAAAGTAACTGCGTTGTCTGTCGAACAGAACCAGACGAACCAGCAAAGAAACGACAAAAGGCAATTATTGCGGTTGTCTCTTTTTTTTTTTCGCAAATAAAAAAAAGTACAAACGATGAATTCTCCAAACGATTCCTAATCGCCGAGAAAATGATTTCCGATGGGATCCAAGACAAGAAAAAACTTTGCACTTTTTTTTTATACGAGGCGAGGGTTGAGAATATCATTCCCCCCCCCCCTTAATTTAATGAATCGCGAGGCCTGAGAAATCTCGAAGGAGAGCATCGGTAATCCACGAGAAGGGATTAATAATCCATTGGCGGGTGATTACGTCATCCTGTATCGCTGTCCAAAATAATTTGCAGCGTAAGCGGCTTAGTCTCGTGCAGAGCGTGGGGAAACTCGCGCTCGAACTCTCCACCGCATCCGCTCTCGTTGCCTAGGCAACGGGCGCCTTCCCCTCTCTCATCCATCACGAGTAACAAGTTAACAGTGCACGTGGCAGTCTATCTGCTGTCGCTTGCTCTTCCATCATTTGGACGGGGGAGGGGGGGAGGTCATGTGGCATTTCTTCTGACCACTCGTTTCGACATCTTGTGTTCGGACAAGAGAAACTTAATTCATTTTCCGGAAGACAGATCTCGGAAGTTAAAGTGGATCCGCAGACGAGAGAGACAGATTTATGGTCACTGCGAGTCAGTCGTCTGCATCTCTTTTACCCCAAATCCGACACGTGCCACTCTTTAGAAAAACCGCTGCTTCTGATAGGTTCATAAAAATCTGAAAAAGTTCGATATGAACTCAATTTATTTTGACGACCAACCGATATGCGAGTTCTGCGCCCCCCCCCCCCCCCATTCCATCACTTCTTCACATTTTAAAGGTATTCACTTCCTTTAACGGTTGCTTTCAAACCCTCACAGTCTTATACCATACTTGGTTTCTTAACTTCTGCGTTTTCAGTGTTTACTTTTGCAGGCTTTAATTTTATTTTCTTTTGGTATTTTATTTTTTACCTGGGGCGAGGGTGGCTCAGTCGGTAGCGCGCCAGGCTCGTAATCTGTAGTTCCCAGGTTCGAGTCCCAGCTGGGTCAGCGTTGAGATTTATCTCCGCAAAATTCCCCGCCCTGCCCACGGTCAGTAGGGGTCACCGATGGGCTTGGAAAGGCCGCCGTCCGTCTGATGGGACGTTAAGCCGTGGCCCCGTCTGCGGGAGAGCCATACCCTGTACACGTTAAAGAACACGCTGGATGGCCTTGACGGGAGGCTACCATCTGTCTCCCAACAGCTGTTCCAGTGGTCCCCTCCCCCATCCTTCTCTGAGCCTTCGGGGTCCATGTGACCTGGCCATTTAGCCCATGGTGTGCAAAAAAGTGCCGCTCAGAGGTAAAACAACCCTACCCAACCCTTGTGCAAATGTGCAGAGGCGACGCCGAGCAGTCAGTGCGCGTGGAGAATCTAACGGTATTCGTTTACAATTCAAAATTTATAGAACAAACTACAATTCAGTTGTAAAGTGCTATTCAGAATAGAGGTGGACAAAGTGAGTTTACGTCACAAGATATTCAACCTGCTCCGAAAAGATGAAAGTTCATCAGCCCATTTGCAAAACCTTTGGTGACGATGCAATTGGTTTCAAAAAATTCGTTTTGTCAAGTTGAAGGATCAAGCCACATTCTGAACGAATTTCAGTAGTTAATAGCGAATGGAAAAGAAGAGGATCCACATCAAACACGTGAAGGGATGGGCAGAAAAGATGAGATTATCCCGAGTGAACTGAATCGAAGCTAAATCAAAGAATTTGGCTGCATTTTAAGAGGCAACATTTGGGTGTCTGATCACCTCTCCCAAGCAGATGGCAGAACAGTCTTTTGAATTGGCTTCTTAGGGACAACGGAAAATGGATACTCGACAGCAATTTGAAGCACAGAAAAGAATAGTGTAAATGAGATAGCGAAAATCCTCTTCTAGTTTCAGAGCCAACAAGAATACACCACAAAAAATGGTTCTATTTTGGTGGGATGAGAAGGGAATCATCTTTTGTGATCTGCTCCTACATGGTCAAACTGTTAACGCAGAACGGTAAAGTCATCATCAAGTGAAGCAATCATCGAAAAACGTTCATCTCTAGCCAATAGAAAAATGGTTGCCTTTCAACAATGTGGTCTTGATAACTGGTCAAGAGTTGAAGAACAATGGATTCTGCAGGCTTCTGAAAAGACTGAAAAAAAAAAGTCACAATGGAGACCGTGTAATCGATTAAACCAATAAATATTTTCCTACGAGTTTCACTTTATGTATCGGAAGTAACTTTTACAGAGACAGAATATTTATTGAAGTAAGAAGGTCGTTAAATACTTTTGAAAAGTGGCAACCTGTTTCCTGTCTGCCTGGAGATGTACCCACCCTCCAGGGTCCAGATCAACCCATATGGCGTCGTCCATTTCTCTCCCATAGTAGGGAATTACTTTTCTGCTCCGAGTTTCAAATTCTGAGATATCCTGCGGCTTTGCCCAGAGGAAATTTATTCCTAAAATGATCATTGTGAACTGTAATAATTAATTCTTTGGTATATTATGTTGCGCAGAATGCCTTAAAAAAAACCCGTTAGACACATGGGTTCGGTTGATTCCCCTGTGAGCGAGAGTTTTAGCATAATAATGAGTTTCAGGTCCTCTCAGACCTTTATGATAACATAACCTTCCGAGGCTATTTGTTTTTCACATAACAGTATCTTTTTTAACAAATTTCCCATGCAACATACAAACACACAAACAAAGCATACCCTTCGCTATTGCTTGGTGTGAGAAATGAGGACAGACTAGGCAAGACTTCCAGTTGCTTCAGTCCTTTCTCTGTACGAAAGAATACTCCTCTTGTTAAAGACATTTATTGAATTAAATATTTATTTTAGTTAAATTTTTGAGTTACATTATTGTCACAATGGTGTTCAATGTTTCGGGTTGGGTTGTTAGCCTCTCAGCGGCACTCTTTTGCACACAATGGTCTAAATAGACAGGTCACAAGGACCCCAAGGGCTCAGAGAGAGTTGGGGAAGGGGACCCGCTGGACAGGAGGAAGATGAAAGCCTCCCGTCAACGCCACACAGAATGCTTTTTATTGCGCACAGCGTATGACTCTCGCGCACAGGGGCCACGCCACGGCTTAACGTCCCATCCGACGCACGGCGGTCTCTCCAAGCCCATCGGCGTCCCCTTTCTGACCGACGGAGGGACGGGGAATATATGCGGAGATAAATCTCAATTCTGGTTAAGGTAGGACTCGGACCTGGGACTCGAAACGTTTCCGCTTCCCATTACGTCTTTAAAAACGGATGAAATGAAAATGTGGGTGGGATCCAATTGAATTCTTGAATTTACGCTTCGGTCCATTTTAAGAATTTTGATATTAAGGAAGTTCTCTTTTCATCGTGAAATGAGACATTTCTTCTTAAAACGATTTCGATAAGAGTGACGTTTCAGTACTCAAAGGTTTCAAATACGTTTAGTAACTTGTGTTTTTATCGCCTTGGAAACTTCTCCACTTTGAACTTCAAATTGATGAACATTCCTTAGTGGTGCAGGAAGAGTTCACTACACAGAACTCTTTCGGATGAAGTGCCCTTTAAGCTCATTACAGGAGAGTTCAGTTAAGTAACTCGGTGTTGAGTTCGTGGGGAATGACTGGACGATAATGGATGTCAGTCAGGAACCATTCTTTACGGAACTGAATTACCTTTGCCCTGTTGGCATTCCTTTCTGAGGCACTGGGCAAATAATTCCGAAACGGAAGTGAAAATTTCACTGAATACGTATCCTAACTCTCACATTATAACGCTCACATTGGATCTCGTGAGCAAATAAGTGATTCCCCATTCCATAAAGTCTTTCAGGCCTGGGAAAACTATTTCGGATTACGGACATGGTGATGCGGCAATATTTCTTGTCTGTTGACGATCAATGGGGTGAAGGGTCGAGTCCTCTTAACCACTTCGGATGGTGACGAGAGCGATTCATCCGCTGCACGAGAAGGGAAAAGAGGATCTCGAGCTGCAAACCAAACAACTTTTCGGTTGGAGGGATTCGGTGAAGAGAAAGTAGAAGGAAGAGGAGAAGGTTGTTGGGACAGATGGAAGCCTCCCGACAAAGTCATCCAGTGTGTTCTTTCATGTGCACACCGGAGAGCCACGGCTGAACGTCTATTTAGACGAACGGCGCCTTTGCAAGCCCATCGGTGTCCCATTTCTGACCGAGGATGGGGGGTGAGGTATTTAACAGAAAGACTGATAGTAGAGTAGGTTTGGTTATAAACAGAGAGAAAACTAAAGTGATGAGAATTGGTCAGGCAGGCTGTGATTCAGTTAATCTGAATGGTTGCAGTCTTGAGCAGGTGTCACAGTTTAATTACCTTGGGAGCTATGTAACAGATACTGGTGATGTGCGGCATGAGATTAACAGACGCATAGGTATTGCTGCCGGGACTTTTAAGAATCTATGGAGATTGTGGAGAAATAGGCGTATACACCTAAAGACTAAAATTAGACTGTATAATAGTTTGATTCGTTCTAGGGTTAGTTATGGTAGTGAAACTTGGATGCTGTGTAAACAAGATAACAGGAAACTAGATGCTTTTGATTCCAGATGCTTACGCAGTATCTTGGGCATTAGGTGGTTCAACTTTGTAACTAATGATGAGGTTAAGGCAAAGGAGTCTGCAACCTCCTTTAAACAGCATATTGTGCAGAGAGAGACTCCGCTGGTTTGGCCATGTTGCCCGTATGGATAATTATAGATTGGCGAATAGGGTTATGAACAGTGTGCCTAGAGGCCTCAGAAGGAGGGGGAGACCTAGGATGCGGTGGGCAGACAATGTTAAACAGGACCTTGTTAGAATTGGTGTGCAGTGGCCGGATGCAGCAGATGTAGCTCAGGACAGATATGCTTGGAGAATTAAACTGCGCTGTCTGGTTCGACCTCCGTAGCCCATGGCTGCTTGAGGGTGATGAGGGTGATGATGATGATGAGTTCTCAACGCTGGCAGAGGGGGGACTTGAATCTGAAGACTGCAAACTACGAGCGAAGTGCGCCACCTACCGAGCCACCACCGTCCATTTAGTTATTAATATTGCTGTTACACTAAACCCGAAAGATTTCGGAATAAATGTGACAATCCATCACAACAGTTCGAATCTCGCGCGTGAATTGATTATTTACTCAGTTCTGTTTCTAAGAACAGAAATCTTCCTCTTTGCTAATTTTCAGTTCGCTTTCCCACTCTTCTCATTTATTTTTGCAATTCCAGTTTATTTTTGTTGAAAATTGCTAATCAGCAGATCTCTCTGGAATGGAGACGAATAGGATTTGATTGTATGCTTCAGAAATCATCCGTAGACTTTTCTGCTTTAATCCCGAACAACCTTTCCTTCGCATGGTCACGAGCAGGACTAAACAGCACCCGCTGTCTGTTGACATACCATTCGCAAGAAGAGATTGCAAATACCATTTCTTTGTTTGTCGAGTATGGATTGATCTTCCGGAGGTCGAAGTCATCTCTCCTGCCAGAGTCGTTTTTAAAAAGCCTTTACGAAGCAAGGACTTAAAGCATTTCAAATATTTACCTAAGTTTTAAAGGTTTCATCTGTTTTTGTCTCGATATTGCCAAAGGGCTCATTTATCTGCAATCCATTTTTTTCTTCTGTGTGATGTTGTACATAATCATTGAATTCGTGTTATGTTTGCAATGCCATATGTCTGTTAATTCTCCCAAATGGAGTCAGTGTAAAGGGTATTTACCTTCCATTTATTATAAATATTTAAATAATCGACGTGATCCGCCATCTACTTCGAGGCTATCAAGCGTGCTTCATCCCTTTCTCTTTAAACGGATGGAGAAGCGTTCCTCCTGAAAATCCTCATCTCACGTGACCTCACAATGTATTCGGATGCAGAATCATCAGTGGAATAAATCGGAAGATTAAAGGAGGCAACGCGTCCTTTATAATTCTCATAAATATAAATGAATATTTCTTGGTGGCAGACTGATTAGCTCACTTGTCTGCAGTGAAAAGGAGCCCTGGGTTCGAATCCTGAAAGAAAGATGGATAATTTCTTCATATTGTCTTTCTGTTGAGGTCTCACGTTCCTTATAAAATATATTCTCTTGTGGCAATGTTATATTGTCAGAGAATTGTTAGAGTTCTGGAGTAATTCTTTAAGTTTTTTAATTGTTTTAATCATATAAAATATCACCCTATCGGAATGAAGTCAGAGCATTTACGTAGGTAATAATCCTAAGGAAAGGAATTTCCAATCCATCACGAGGGAAGCTTTGAGAAATTTCTTCCCCGTTCATTAAGTGACGATTCATCCGGCAGTTGCAAAATGGGAAATAAAACAAGATTCTGAGAGGTCGATCAATTGTCGTTAAGGGAAAAGAATTTTTTGTTTCTTTTTCCTGCTATCTTGTTTAAGTTCTGCTCAGCGGGAATAAAATGAATAACCGAAAAGAATTTAAAAAAAAAAAAAGGAAAACTGTCCTTTCTGGAGAGAAAGAAAAGCCTCGTTTCTTTTTCCGCGAAAGAGTGTGCCTTTCATTGGCAGACGTCTTTGTTTGTCTTCCGATGACGTATCGGAGCGAAAGGCCAATTTGCCGCTGCCATTCCTTCCTCCGATCCCCACGAGACCACAGCCAACATCCCTCCCATTGCTCCCGGTGCTCCTCCATCATCCGGCTTCCATCGCTTCGCGGATGGATGGAAGACGGGAGAAGTCGCCAATTGATCCTTTCGCGCTAATCTGCCACCAGCGCCCTCTGAGGTCGAAACACCTCGATACCAAATCGGGCGTTAAGAGTCGTCTGCTTCCTTGCTCGTCTATCGCTTGCAAATGGAAGTGAACCGAGAGCCTCTGCGCTCATCGTTCGGTGAGCACGAGCAGAACACTTCTCACGCTGGACAACAAAGCAGACGAGACGAGCTTTCCGAAACAACAGAAAGATGTGGAGAACGAGTTTTCCCCCTTGTCTGCGTTCACTCAGTCGGCATCGCGACAGACTCGCAACCTGATGCTCCCGGGTTCGCTTCCCCACTGTTCCCTCGCGGGAATCTTCTACCCATAGCACGTGCTCTGAGATTTAGCGAGGAAAGGGGCACCGATGCGTTTGGAAAGAGAGCCGTCCGTCACAACCGATGTTAAGCCATGGTCACGTGTAAAGGAAAGTCATACCCTGAGGAAGCCAAAGAACATGCTGGATAGCCTTTCATCCATCTCTTGTCCAGAGACTAACCTTCCCCTATCTATCTCTCAACCGTTGGGATCCTTGTGACCTGGGACATTTAACCCTTTGTGTGAAAACATTGCCGCCTCAGAAGTAAAACAATACTCGTCCTCTCTCCCCCCGATTGAATATTTAGGACAGTTATTTTAACAGATGACATTCGAGTCTTTAATTTTTATTTAAAATTTTGGTGTAAGAAATCTTTCATTAATGCAGTCATATTCTAGAAGAGCATCACTGGCGTGTCTGCTTAGAAGCAAACCTACACCTTGGAGATGCTTTCCATCCTCCCTCCATGAAAAGAGAAATTGAAAGTTATTTCCAAGTACCTCACCTTATCTGTCCATCTGGTCTCTTGCAAACATAAAATAACTAAGTTATAACGCTGCAATCCCTGCGTGAGGACATTTAGAGAATAATATCTAAGTAACGCCCTCACATTCGACCTACCTATAGAGAGAAAATGATTAGTAGGATTTTTTAAAGAAACTAGGTTTATTAAGAGAGGTAGGGCCAACAATATCATACATCACACTAATCGCCGGTATGGGGCAAAGACCTGTTCTCCCATCGCTAAACGTTGAAGCCACCTATGCTGATAGAACTTCGGGCACCACTCTTTAAAGTAGACCTTTCCAAGAGCCATATGGCCTGCCTGAAACACATTACTCCAGTTTAGGATTGGCGATACACAACTAGCTAAATGAGAGTTGAGGTTCTCCCACTGCTAAAGTCTGAAGCTACCCATGCTGGTAGGAACTTCAGGCACCACCTTTTCAAATTGAAAAAAGTGGTACCTGAAGAAGAAAAAGTGGACCATTTCAAAGCCAAAGATCTGCCTGAGACACATTACTCCAGTTCAGGCTTGACGATGCCCAACTAGCTAAGTGAGGGTTCAGGTACCTGCGATGGTTTCTGATCAAGATTATCCACCAGCTGATATAAGGTATTCTGTGCCTCTGTTCGCTTAGGGCTGGCAACCCAGAAGCAAACAGAAAACACAGCGACAGATTCTCCCTCAACAGAGGCCCACCAGTGCAGCAAGTCCAGGATCCATAATCAAGCTCAAATCCATAAACAAGTCCAGTCTAGTAATCGAATCTAGGGTGTAAGAATCGAATGAAGGGGATGACACTTGTTATGAATAGTGTCTTGAATAAGGGTAATAAACCGCAGCTTTCTTCTAGATTCAAGAGTGGGAATTTGGCAGCTGGAACGAATACCAGTAAGTGTTAGAGATTCTCGTTTGTTAAAATAGATTTTGCTGATGATTTTGAGAGCTTCATTTTGAACTTTTTCTAATTTATATTAGAAAAGATATATAGAGGCTCCTTTTCACTGCACCCAAGAGGGCGGGGGTGGCTCAGTCGGTAGTGCGCCAGGCTCGTAATCTGTAGTTCCCAGGTTCGAGTCCCAGCTGGGTCAGCGTTGAGATTTATCTCCGCAAAACTCTCCGCCCTGCCCACGGTCAGTAGGGGACACCGATTGGCTTGGAAAGGCCGCCGTCCGTCGGATGGGACGTTAAACCGTGGCTCCGTTTGCGGGAGAGCCATACCCTGTGCACGTTAAAGAACACGCTGGATGGCCTTGACTGGAGGTTACCATCTGTCTCCCCACAGCTGTTCCAGTGGGTCCCCTCCCCCAACCTTCTCTGAGCCTTCGGGGTCCATGTGACCTATTCATTTAGCCCATGGTGTGCAAAAAAGTGCCGCTCAGAGGTAAAACAACCCAACCCAACTGTATCCAAGTGAGCTGACCAGTCGGCCACCAAGAAATATTCGCTTATATTAATCAATATTATAAGAGTTCTTTTTATTAATTCCAGAAAGAGTGGAAGCACAGTTTTCGAGTTTCGGTCGGATGTAAATTAAAAAAAAATAGGAGGATATATAGTTTCGAATGCACCTCAATACATAAGTTCATTTAGAAGCTGAGTTGTTGGGTTGTTTTACCTCTGAGCGGCACTTTTTTGCACACCATGGGCTAAATGGCCAGGTCACATGGACCCCGAAGGCTCAGAGAAGGTTGGGGGAGGGGACCCACTGGAACAGCTGTTGGGAGACAGATGGTAGCCTCCCGTCAAGACCATCCAGCGTGTTCTTTAACGTGCACAGGGTATGGCTCTCCCGCACACGGGGCCACGGCTTAACGTCCCATCCGACGGACGGCGGCCTTTCCAAGCCCATCGGTGTCCCCTACTGACCATGGGCAAGGCGGGGAATTTTGCGGAGATAAATCTCAACGCTGACCCAGCTGGGACTCGAACCTGGGAACTACAGATTACGAGCCTGGCGCGCTACCGACTGAGCCACCCCCGCCCCTCATTTAGAAGCTGAAGCAACGGTTGTATGAAAGTGAATTCCAAAGTCAAGATTATTATCTATCGTCATAGCTAAGTACTTCATGGAAGTGGAAACTATAATATGGGTGTTATTAATTTTAATATTTGTGTCAGGCCATTTTTAGTATACCAATGAAACACATCATGAATATTGTTTTCTATTTCTTGTTTTAAAGAAGTGAAAGAACTTGAGGTAAAAGAAAGAAAACAATTATCTGCACACTTAAAAATATTGCAGTTGGTGGAGGATTCTGGGAGATCATTTACAAAAAGGTTAAAGGGAAGTGGGCTAAGAATGATACCTTGGGGTACTCCCCGATTGATTTTAAGAGGTGTAGAGATCTCATTAGTGCTTATTTTAGTTCGGATAACACGGTCGTTGGGATAAATAAAAATAATGTAAAGTAGATAAAAATGTAGATAAAGTAAAATAATGAGCATAAAAAAGCCAACTAGATTAGATCCCTGGCATTGATCATCTTCTCTAATTTCATCGCTTGGAATGGGATCTTTTTCCCCTGTCGCCGCCCTGACAAGTTTTACGGTCCTCATCTGGTCGATTATTTTCCCCCTTAAGGCGACTACGATGGGGCATTTGAAAAATAGTGCATTGAGCGCCTTTAAAAGAAATTGACCTTTTAGAAGGGAGGGGGGGGGGGGGGTGTCATACCTTCATAACATAGGATCTACGTCAACTATGGTGAGTTGAGTTCATTAAAAATATTAAATGAGAGTCTTTGCAATGCTTTGTACATCCCTTCCCAGGTCATCGGTTTCAGGTGGAGGAATTTTGGCGGCAAAACTCTTTTTGAAAAGTCTTCAAAAACTAACAACAGATTTTATCTAACTTTTCCACTTTTTTTTTTCAAGCTTTGGCATTTTTCTGCCTCCTTTTCTTCCTCGCTTTTCTTCCAAATAGGTTTGATTTTCTTGTTACCTGGTCATAGAGAGCATCAGGGTCGGGTCAAGACCGTAAACGGAAGAAGCCCTCATCGGGAAGCCTTCGACAATATGGCGCCTGAAAAATGTTTGAAAAAAGGGCTGAAAAGGGACATCATCGGACGCAAGCATACCTTGGGTCGTCCCGTAGATCCGATTATGAGAAAAAAGATGGAAAAAAACCTCATTATCTGAAACAAAGAATTTAAATACGACTAAACTCTGGCCCTCATTCAGAAAAAGACTTTTAAACAATTTCCCGTTCCCATTTGCATATTTCGAGAACTTTGAAATTTCTATTTTGTCGCAGTTTGCAACAAACGAGGAAAGAAAAACCACGTTTTCTCTACTTTTCGAGATAAATGAGGTAGAGAAAGAGAATACTCCGCGGAGATCTCGTTCAGCAATTTCCCAAATCACGTAATAGCTTTTCCTTTAGCTAGCAAACCGAATTTCCCAGATCCACTTCGATAACCATAAAGACCAACTATTTGGCTGGCATTCACGCTCCACTAACTTCGTTACATCAGACTCCGAAAGTGAACTCTACGCAGACTCGTCGTATTATCTCTTGCGAAACCGAAACCTTTGGATTATCTATCTCTGCTTCATTCCCTTTCTGCTTTGCAGCAACACCGAGATCGTGCAGACCTCGGCGTCCGCCTTTTCCCTCGAGCCATTCATTCGCTCGCGTTCGCAGCTCTCGCGTCTCGCCGCTGCAAAACGCATTTTCGGAGATCTGTTCGGCTTCTTCCGTTCGCGGCGGGAACGAAAAAGAAATTCTAATTTTAGGGAAGTCGGAAAACATCCTTAGACGGGGAATAAACACAACTCTGCTTTTTGTATCCAAAGACAGCTTTTTAGAGGAAAAAAAATATTTGAAAAACAAGAGAGAAATCTTCAAAACAAATTTTGTGATTTTGTTTCTCTTTCGACGCAATTTGAAAGGTATGTCATTCTTTTTTTTTATTATTATTTTTTATTTTGCGACATATAGGACAGAGAAGAATCCTAGAAGCTACTCCTAGCTTAATACAGGCCTTCTCATACAAGGACATGCCCTACTAAGACCGAAGTCACTGCTGCCCACTGCCTTAGTTAGAGCTAACACAACACACAAAGTTTGACCTGCTGATGAATTGCCCTGCTGGAACAGTCCATTCTGTCTTTAAAGATCGACTTATGATAAAGATCATTTCATCAGGAATTTGGCTAACAAAGTTCCTTTCTGGTTCCATTTAGTAGCCTCAGAATTTCTTGTTGTACCTAACAGTGTTGTTACTTAACTTGCAAATCTGACTGACTAGAATTTGTATAAAATAAGACAAATTTATACATTCCTTACTCGATATATACATATCACGACTCTACACTAACCTCCAATATGTATTGGGATATTTCCTTATAAGGTGTGGGTTGTTTTACCTCTGAGTAACACTTTTGGTGCACAATGGGCTAAATGGCCAGGTTGGGTTGTTTTACCTCTGAGCGGCACTTTTTTGCACACCATGGGCTAAATGGCCAGGTCACATGGACCCCGAAGGCTCAGAGAAGGTTGGGGGAGGGGACCCACTGGAACAGCTGTTGGGAGATAGATGGTAGCCTCCCGTCAAGGCCATCCAGCGTGTTCTTTAACGTGCACAGGGTATGGCTCTCCCGCACACGGGGCCACGGCTTAACGTCCCATCCGACGGACGGCGGCATTTCCAAGGCCATCGGTGTCCTCTACTGACCGTGGGCAGGGCGGGAAATTTTGCGGAGATCAATCTCAACGCTGACCCAGCTGGGACTCGAACCTGGGAACTACAGATTACGAGCCTGGCGCGCTACCGACTGAGCCACCCCGCCCCAAATGGCCAGGTCGCAAATACTCCAAGAACTCAGAAAAGGTTGGTTGGAGGGGGGAGGGGGCACTTAAGAAGAGACAGATGGCAGTCTCCCGCCAAAGCCATCGAGCGTGTCCTTGAATGAGCCGAGAGTATGATGTCTCTGCAGCACACGGCTGAATGTCTGAAGGACGGCGTCCTTTCCAAGACCATCGGTGTCCCTCTCTCTCAGCGAGGGCAGGACGGGGATTAGCGGAAATAACCGAAATCTGGCATAGTTGGAGTTCGAACCTGAGAACTGCAGATTAAGATCCTGGCGCATTACCGATTGAGCCAATGCATCATCTCTTCCTCATGTTATGAGAATGAAAATTCATATTTTAATCTCCCTAACTTTGTAGCAAGTTCTTTTACGTATAAATATCGCTCAATGAAATTTAAATTATCAATGAAATCTTTTAAATCTCGATTTTCAACAACGCTAGTATAATACACTGGTTTCCATAAATTAAGGAAAATCGCTATGTTAAGTCAATGGGAAGCTAAGGTCAAAGCTCTAGTTTTACTTTGAAAAAATGTGATTGCCGATAAAGATCTCAATCAAATAAATCAATATCTCGATTTTCAACAATATTCGTTCAGTATTTAATGAGTTGTGGAAGTTTCAATATTTAGCGATAACATTGCCAGCCACAAAAATTGACTTCAGAAGTTAATTAAAACTTAGTAATAAGTATCTGGCAACGATATTTTTTAGAAATTATTGATCTGGCAACCTTCGTGTCACGTGACACTAATTTCTAAAAAAATCGTTCAGATATTTTTTCTGAATTCCGTAATCAACTATAGTGTTCGGATACTTTTTTGAGCGACTGTACATCAAAATTAGAAACATTTGAGAAATGGCGATAAGTCTTCACTCTAAAAGTTAAAACTCAATACTCGTAGAAGTGACAATCGCGCTTGTCCGAATTATTCAATTAATTAGATTTTATTTCTCTACTCTTGCATTAACACTGAATTTCAGCGAAATTCGAGGTTCACATCATCTTACTTCTTTCAAGACAAAGATCATAAACATCATAAAAAAAGCTCACCTTAATTTGACACCTTTTAGTATTCTTATTATCACCGATTACTGCGGTGTTAGATTCTTGATCTTGAACAATCTGCACTTAAGACCACGGAAACTTCAATGCTCTGGTTGACTTCTTAATTCTAATTCCGAAGCGTCCGTTTGCATTTCGTACGATTGCTTGTTAAACTTTATTCGATTGAATAAATATTAATTGGCTGAATGAAATGCACAAAGAATTAATGCGCGTCTTTCCTAACTCGGCGAAGAAAAAGAAAAAGAGTTTTTCTGATGTCGCGAGATGGTCTCTCGAAATCCGTGCCTTATTGTTGCACGGCCGAATAACTTCAGATGGAGTTTCGCCCCCCCCCCCCCTTTCATTCATCGGAGTAAAACAATGGGAGCGGAATGATTCTCGTCTGACAATCTCGGGAAAAAAAAGCATCCTCAGCGGCACGTGCTCTTCATTACCCTCCCCAGAGAATCCGTTTCCTCTCAAATTCTCTTTTCCTCGACTCTACCTGAAATAATTTCTCCAGGGATTCGAGACCCGGATGCTGCAGATGTTGGAATATCACTGATATGAAATTCTTTAAGGGATATTTACCTCGGCTGAAGAGACAAGTGGGACGCATCCTGTTTCCTCACCCCCCCCCCCTTCTCTATAACTTCAAAGGACCCACAGGGCTTTGAAGACGAAGCAGTCGTTGGCCGGGAAAAGGTTATCAAGAAACATAAAGTAAAAATGAAGTCATCGCCTGAGGTCATAAAGGAGGGGACGCATGGGATCGAAAGCGACTCCGTCATTTGATGCGAGAAGTACGCCTTTGATAGAACGAAATGCCACTCGAGTCTTTAAAGTGATTGCCAGGAAGAAGCCAGAACCTCAGTTTCAATGGGACCGCTTTACTCATAAGAGACAATTTTGCGCACACAAGGACCCCAAGGGCTCAGAGAAGGTTACAGCTGTTTGAAGACGGATGGTGACCTCTCGTCAAGACCATCTAATGTATTTCTTTAACATGAACAGGGTATGGCAACCGACTGACGACGACTTTTCCAAGCCCATCGGAGTCCCCGTTCTCACCGAGGAGACGGATGGGGGAGTTAACGGAATGAGATCAAAAAGTTGGCAGAGTTAAAACTCCAACTTAAGAACTGCAGATGGGGAATTGCCTTCTTTTTATGCAAGATGTTGGTATATTTCAAATGAGATATTCTCTCTTCTGAAGGGTGAACAGAAAAAGAAGGGCTTCAAGATCAGTGGGGCTTGCTGATGTCAACATCACCAGGGCGATTTTTGATCATTTTCATCCCGGTGATGGAAAGCAGTCAGCCTCAACTCGGTACCGATCATTTAGAGTTACCTGACAGAGTAAAGACTTCAAACGTCCAACTTTACATTTGACTTGTATTGAGTGAGAATGTGTTCCCTCTTAATTTGTGGGCTGTTCCAAATGAACAGACATCAGAGGATACCTTAAATTGACTAATCCTGATCACATGCCATCGCAGATTCTTGATTTTGGAGGCATCGCCGAAATTGAATTGTAATGTCTCAGGAAGGCTATACTCTGTAGTTCTTGAGAGGGTCAATGTAAAGGGTTGGGTTGTTTTACCTCTGAGCGGCACTTTTTTGCACACCATGGGCTAAATGGCCAGGTCACATGGACCCCGAAGGCTCAGAGAAGGTTGGGGGAGGGGACCCACTGGAACAGCTGTTGGGAGACAGATGGTAGCCTCCCGTCAAGGCCATCCAGCGTGTTCTTTAACGTACACAGGGTATGGCTCTCCCGCACGCGGGACCACGGATTAACGTCCCATCCGACGGATGGCGGCCTTTCCAAGCCCATCGGTGTCCCCTACTGACCGTGGGCAGGGCGGGGAATTTTGCGGAGATAAATCGCAACGCTGATCC
Source organism: Ryuthela nishihirai (assembly GCA_038380435.1). Taxonomy (NCBI): domain Eukaryota; kingdom Metazoa; phylum Arthropoda; class Arachnida; order Araneae; family Heptathelidae; genus Ryuthela; species Ryuthela nishihirai. The sequence goes on from JAWZYU010000031.1 coordinate 37,300,847, forward strand.
AGCTGGAACTCGAACCTGGGAACTACAGATTATGAGCCTGGCGCGCTACCGACTGACCACCCCCGCCCCAAAGACTATGAGGAGAGTGTCTAAAAGATGAGGCGGGTGGCGGGTGGTGAGGAACGAAACCTAATGAATACGGAGTGAGGCGGTGGTATACTAATGAGGCTGGTGAATACTAATGAGGCGGGTGGTGAGCACGAAACAGGACCTTCTTACTATTGGCCTGCAATCTCTAAATGCATCAGTTGTCGCTTCGAATAAATTTGTTTGCAGAATTCAGTCTCACAGTCATAACCTGGTAGGACTTACGTGAGTGTCGCGTGTGTCGGCTGGCCTACCTTCCTGTCTTAATGACATCAGTTCCGATTCTGCTTGAATCGAATACGTCAGCAGTCTTCCGCAAGTGCATCTGCGTCACTTCCGATTCCACTTCGATGCTAGAACGAGTTTCGATTGATCCGTTGCTTCCGTTTCAAGCGATTGCGGCGTTTCTCCTCAACTGAATTCCTTTTTAGAGGATCACTTAAGCGTAAAATGGATTCACTGAGGCAGGAAGAACTCTTCTAAAGTCCAGTTGAAACAACTCGCGTCTTGATTTTCTTTGCCGATTCCTTCTTGGGATCTTGCAAAGGGAAATGGACTCTACCTTATCCACCGAGGTCGATTGATAGGCAATTTCTTCTTAAATTGCACTTCTCCGTTTCTGCTCCGCTTCCCTTTGGGGGCATACACCAACTCATTTTCTCAACCTTTGAGTGCTCGTGACTTGTTCGCCTTTAAACCCACTTCACTGCAGATTTCGATTCGGCGGAGATCGGAACTTAAACGAAATCAAGTGTAAATTCCGATCAATCTTTACAAATATCTACCAACTGACAAAATTCTGTCCCAGATGCAATCGTTAAAGAGAAAAAATATATATATCGAGTTCATTTGATGAGGTGAATGTAAAACAGATATATTTCACAATTAATCGCTTCATCGTGATTTCGGTTTTGATTAATTGCTTCACCATGATTTCTGTTTTTACCAGCTACTTCATCACGAGTTCTGTTCTAGTCTACTTCATCTGTCGTTTCATCGTGATTTTTATAAAAAGTCGCTCAATCCTGATTTCTGCTAAAATCAGCAGATTCTTCATGATTCATGTTACAATCAATTTTTTCATGATGATGATTGTAACACCAATATACGAAATGAAAGGAGATGCCTCTGACTCTTCCAACTTGATTGCCCTCATCAATAGGGGCGGGGGTGGCTCAGTCGGTAGCGCGCCAGGCTCGTAATCTGTAGTTCCCAGGTTCGAGTCCCAGCTGGGTCAGCGTTGAGATTTATCTCCGCAAAAATTCCCCGCCCTGCCCACGGTCAATAGGGGACACCGATGGGCTTGGAAAGGCCGCCGTCCGTCGGATGGGATGTTAAGCCGTGGCCCCGTGTGCGGGAGAGCCATACCCTGTGCACGCTAAAGAACATGCTGGATGGCCTTGACGGGAGGCTACCATCTGTCTCCCAACAGCTGTTCCAGTGGGTCCCCTCCCCCAACCTTCTCTGAGCCTTCGGGGTCCTTGTGACTTGATCATTTAGCCCATGGTGTGCAAAAAAGTGCCGCTCAGAGGTAAAACAACCCAAAGCCCTCATCAATAATAGCTCCTAAACTAATGGAAAGATGCGTCTTAGTCAAGCTGTTGAAGTTTCTTTTGCTCCACAATCTCATTACCATTGATCAGTTCGTATTCATTCCTGGAAGATCTATTGCATCAATGTGCCGGCCACAAGTCTCCTCCTCCTCCTTAGACAAGAATGAATCCTTCGGAATTATCTAATTGGACTTTGAAAAGGCATCGACAAACTTGAAAGATCAACTCTTTATAACAAAATCTTGACGTATTGGATTTTAAAGAAACTAGTCTGGCTTATCCAATCATTACCCTAAACGACAGTCAAAAAATCGAAGTCAATGATGAGAGGCGTAGGAACGTGTTGGCATCGGGGCAGTTGCCAAGGGCGCCGGAATCCCAGGGAGGTGCTGGGGAGGCATGAGCCGTTCCACGATATCTGACGTTTATGTGCAAAATAAAATCGAATGATTAGCCGCCCAAAGTTCGTTGAATTTAATACGTATTGTTTATACCGTCGTATCGTCAAGACAACATATTATAAATTTTCGTTATTTCCTAAAAAAAATATTATTTTCCTTTTATCGGTGGACAATTATCATCCCCCTCCCCCCTCCCCATGCACCGCTCATGCCATAAAACAGCTTTGGGGCGCAATTTCCAACTGTTCATATTTGCTTTTACAAATCATGCCGTTAGAAAATAAAATTTTGTTACATAGGTATCTTTTCTTTGGACGGGAGTTCATAATTTGTACATCGTATTGAATTACTATGTTTATAAACCCCGGAATTGTTTAAGATGAACATCGGGACAGGAGCGTACAGCATCACTTTGTTCGGTGGACAATTATCAGCCCCCTCCCCCCTCCCCATGCACCGCTCATGCCATAAAACAGCTTTGGGGCGCAATTTCCAACTGTTCATATTGCTTTTACAAATCATGCCGTTAGAAAATAAAATTTTGTTACATAGGTATCTTTTCTTTGGACGGGAGTTCATAATTTGTACATCGTATTGAATTACTATGTTTATAAATCCCGGAATTGTTTAAGATGAACATCGGGACAGGAGCGTACAGCATCACTTTGTTCGGTGGACAATTATCAGCCCCCCCGCCCCCCTCCCCATGCACCGCTCATGCCATAAAACAGCTTTGGGGCGCAATTTCCAACTGTTCATATTGCTTTTACAAATCATGCCGTTAGAAAATAAAATTTTGTTACATAGGTATCTTTTCTTTGGACGGGAGTTCATAATTTGTACATCGTATTGAATTACTATGTTTATAAACCCCGGAATTGTTTAAGATGAACATCGGGACAGGAGCGTACAGCATCACTTTGTTCGGTGGACAATTATCAGCCCCCTCCCCCCTCCCCATGCACCGCTCATGCCATAAAACAGCTTTGGGGCGCAATTTCCAACTGTTCATATTGCTTTTACAAATCATGCCGTTAGAAAATAAAATTTTGTTACATAGGTATCTTTTCTTTGGACGGGAGTTCATAATTTGTACATCGTATTGAATTACTATGTTTATAAATCCCGGAATTGTTTAAGATGAACATCGGGACAGGAGCGTACAGCATCACTTTGTTCGGTGGACAATTATCAGCCCCCCCCCGCCCCCTCCCCATGCACCGCTCATGCCATAAAACAGCTTTGGGGCGCAATTTCCAACTGTTCATATTGCTTTTACAAATCATGCCGTTAGAAAATAAAATTTTGTTACATAGGTATCTTTTCTTTGGACGGGAGTTCATAATTTGTACATCGTATTGAATTACTATGTTTCTAAACCCCGGAATTGTTTAAGATGAACATCGGGACAGGAGCGTACAGCATCACTTTGTTCGGTGGACAATTATCAGCCCCCCCCCCCTCCCCATGCACCGCTCATGCCATAAAACAGCTTTGGGGCGCAATTTCCAACTGTTCATATTGCTTTTACAAATCATGCCGTTAGAAAATAAAATTTTGTTACATAGGTATCTTTTCTTTGGACGGGAGTTCATAATTTGTACATCGTATTGAATTACTATGTTTATAAACCCCGGAATTGTTTAAGATGAACATCGGGACAGGAGCGTACAGCATCACTTTGTTCGGTGGACAATTATCACCCCCCCCCTCCCCATGCACCGCTCATGCCATAAAACAGCTTTGGGGCGCAATTTCCAACTGTTCATATTGCTTTTACAAATCATGCCGTTTGAAAATAAAATTTTGTTACATAGGTATCTTTTCTTTGGACGGGAGTTCATAATTTGTACATCGTATTGAATTACTATGTTTATAAACCCCGGAATTGTTTAAGATGAACATCGGGACAGGAGCGTACAGCATCACTTTGTTCGGTGGACAATTATCAGCCCCCTCCCCCCTCCCCCTCCCCATGCACCGCTCATGCCATAAAACAGCTTTGGGGCGCAATTTCCAACTGTTCATATTGCTTTTACAAATCATGCCGTTAGAAAATAAAATTTTGTTACATAGGTATCTTTTCTTTGGACGGGAGTTCATAATTTGTACATCGTATTGAATTACTATGTTTATAAACCCCGGAATTGTTTAAGATGAACATCGGGACAGGAGCGTACAGCATCACTTTGTTCGGTGGACAATTATCAGCCCCCTCCCCCCTCCCCATGCACCGCTCATGCCATAAAACAGCTTTGGGGCGCAATTTCCAACTGTTCATATTGCTTTTACAAATCATGCCGTTAGAAAATAAAATTTTGTTACATAGGTATCTTTTCTTTGGACGGGAGTTCATAATTTGTACATCGTATTGAATTACTATGTTTATAAACCCCGGAATTGTTTAAGATGAACATCGGGACAGGAGCGTACAGCATCACTTTGTTCGGTGGACAATTATCAGCCCCCTCCCCCCTCCCCATGCACCGCTCATGCCATAAAACAGCTTTGGGGCGCAATTTCCAACTGTTCATATTGCTTTTACAAATCATGCCGTTAGAAAATAAAATTTTGTTACATAGGTATCTTTTCTTTGGACGGGAGTTCATAATTTGTACATCGTATTGAATTACTATGTTTATAAACCCCGGAATTGTTTAAGATGAACATCGGGACAGGAGCGTACAGCATCACTTTGTTCGGTGGACAATTATCAGCCCCCTCCCCCCTCCCCCCTCCCCATGCACCGCTCATGCCATAAAACAGCTTTGGGGCGCAATTTCCAACTGTTCATATTGCTTTTACAAATCATGCCGTTAGAAAATAAAATTTTGTTACATAGGTATCTTTTCTTTGGACGGGAGTTCATAATTTGTACATCGTATTGAATTACTATGTTTATAAACCCCGGAATTGTTTAAGATGAACATCGGGACAGGAGCGTACAGCATCACTTTGTTCGGTGGACAATTATCACCCCCCCCCCTCCCCATGCACCGCTCATGCCATAAAACAGCTTTGGGGCGCAATTTCCAACTGTTCATATTGCTTTTACAAATCATGCCGTTAGAAAATAAAATTTTGTTACATAGGTATCTTTTCTTTGGACGGGAGTTCATAATTTGTACATCGTATTGAATTACTATGTTTATAAACCCCGGAATTGTTTAAGATGAACATCGGGACAGGAGCGTACAGCATCACTTTGTTCGGTGGACAATTATCACCCCCCCCCCTCCCCATGCACCGCTCATGCCATAAAACAGCTTTGGGGCGCAATTTCCAACTGTTCATATTGCTTTTACAAATCATGCCGTTTGAAAATAAAATTTTGTTACATAGGTATCTTTTCTTTGGACGGGAGTTCATAATTTGTACATCGTATTGAATTACTATGTTTATAAACCCCGGAATTGTTTAAGATGAACATCGGGACAGGAGCGTACAGCATCACTTTGTTCGGTGGACAATTATCAGCCCCCTCCCCCCTCCCCATGCACCGCTCATGCCATAAAACAGCTTTGGGGCGCAATTTCCAACTGTTCATATTGCTTTTACAAATCAAGCCGTTAGAAAATAAAATTTTGTTACATAGGTATCTTTTCTTTGGACGGGAGTTCATAATTTGTACATCGTATTGAATTACTATGTTTATAAACCCCGGAATTGTTTAAGATGAACATCGGGACAGGAGCGTACAGCATCACTTTGTTCGGTGGACAATTATCAGCCCCCTCCCCCCTCCCCCCTCCCCATGCACCGCTCATGCCATAAAACAGCTTTGGGGCGCAATTTCCAACTGTTCATATTGCTTTTACAAATCATGCCGTTAGAAAATAAAATTTTGTTACATAGGTATCTTTTCTTTGGACGGGAGTTCATAATTTGTACATCGTATTGAATTACTATGTTTATAAACCCCGGAATTTTTTAAGATGAACATCGGGACAGGAGCGTACAGCATCACTTTGTTCGGTGGACAATTATCAGCCCCCTCCCCCCTCCCCATGCACCGCTCATGCCATAAAACAGCTTTGGGGCGCAATTTCCAACTGTTCATATTGCTTTTACAAATCATGCCGTTAGAAAATAAAATTTTGTTACATAGGTATCTTTTCTTTGGACGGGAATTCATAATTTGTACATCGTATTGAATTACTATGTTTATAAACCCCGGAATTTTTTAAGATGAACATCGGGACAGGAGCGTACAGCATCACTTTGTTCGGTGGACAATTATCAGCCCCCTCCCCCCTCCCCATGCACCGCTCATGCCATAAAACAGCTTTGGGGCGCAATTTCCAACTGTTCATATTGCTTTTACAAATCATGCCGTTAGAAAATAAAATTTTGTTACATAGGTATCTTTTCTTTGGACGGGAGTTCATAATTTGTACATCGTATTGAATTACTATGTTTATAAATCCCGGAATTGTTTAAGATGAACATCGGGACAGGAGCGTACAGCATCACTTTGTTCGGTGGACAATTATCAGCCCCCCCCCCGCCCCCTCCCCATGCACCGCTCATGCCATAAAACAGCTTTGGGGCGCAATTTCCAACTGTTCATATTGCTTTTACAAATCATGCCGTTAGAAAATAAAATTTTGTTACATAGGTATCTTTTCTTTGGACGGGAGTTCATAATTTGTACATCGTATTGAATTACTATGTTTCTAAACCCCGGAATTGTTTAAGATGAACATCGGGACAGGAGCGTACAGCATCACTTTGTTCGGTGGACAATTATCAGCCCCCCCCCCCCTCCCCATGCACCGCTCATGCCATAAAACAGCTTTGGGGCGCAATTTCCAACTGTTCATATTGCTTTTACAAATCATGCCGTTAGAAAATAAAATTTTGTTACATAGGTATCTTTTCTTTGGACGGGAGTTCATAATTTGTACATCGTATTGAATTACTATGTTTATAAACCCCGGAATTGTTTAAGATGAACATCGGGACAGGAGCGTACAGCATCACTTTGTTCGGTGGACAATTATCAGCCCCCTCCCCCCTCCCCATGCACCGCTCATGCCATAAAACAGCTTTGGGGCGCAATTTCCAACTGTTCATATTGCTTTTACAAATCATGCCGTTAGAAAATAAAATTTTGTTACATAGGTATCTTTTCTTTGGACGGGAGTTCATAATTTGTACATCGTATTGAATTACTATGTTTATAAACCCCGGAATTGTTTAAGATGAACATCGGGACAGGAGCGTACAGCATCACTTTGTTCGGTGGACAATTATCAGCCCCCTCCCCCCTCCCCCCTCCCCATGCACCGCTCATGCCATAAAACAGCTTTGGGGCGCAATTTCCAACTGTTCATATTGCTTTTACAAATCATGCCGTTAGAAAATAAAATTTTGTTACATAGGTATCTTTTCTTTGGACGGGAGTTCATAATTTGTACATCGTATTGAATTACTATGTTTATAAACCCCGGAATTGTTTAAGATGAACATCGGGACAGGAGCGTACAGCATCACTTTGTTCGGTGGACAATTATCAGCCCCCTCCCCCCTCCCCCCTCCCCATGCACCGCTCATGCCATAAAACAGCTTTGGGGCGCAATTTCCAACTGTTCATATTGCTTTTACAAATCATGCCGTTAGAAAATAAAATTTTGTTACATAGGTATCTTTTCTTTGGACGGGAGTTCATAATTTGTACATCGTATTGAATTACTATGTTTATAAACCCCGGAATTGTTTAAGATGAACATCGGGACAGGAGCGTACAGCATCACTTTGTTCGGTGGACAATTATCACCCCCCCCCCCTCCCCATGCACCGCTCATGCCATAAAACAGCTTTGGGGCGCAATTTCCAACTGTTCATATTGCTTTTACAAATCATGCCGTTTGAAAATAAAATTTTGTTACATAGGTATCTTTTCTTTGGACGGGAGTTCATAATTTGTACATCGTATTGAATTACTATGTTTATAAACCCCGGAATTGTTTAAGATGAACATCGGGACAGGAGCGTACAGCATCACTTTGTTCGGTGGACAATTATCAGCCCCCCCCCCTCCCCATGCACCGCTCATGCCATAAAACAGCTTTGGGGCGCAATTTCCAACTGTTCATATTGCTTTTACAAATCATGCCGTTTGAAAATAAAATTTTGTTACATAGGTATCTTTTCTTTGGACGGGAGTTCATAATTTGTACATCGTATTGAATTACTATGTTTATAAACCCCGGAATTGTTTAAGATGAACATCGGGACAGGAGCGTACAGCATCACTTTGTTCGGTGGACAATTATCAGCCCCCTCCCCCCTCCCCATGCACCGCTCATGCCATAAAACAGCTTTGGGGCGCAATTTCCAACTGTTCATATTGCTTTTACAAATCATGCCGTTAGAAAATAAAATTTTGTTACATAGGTATCTTTTCTTTGGACGGGAATTCATAATTTGTACATCGTATTGAATTACTATGTTTATAAACCCCGGAATTTTTTAAGATGAACATCGGGACAGGAGCGTACAGCATCACTTTGTTCGGTGGACAATTATCAGCCCCCTCCCCCCTCCCCATGCACCGCTCATGCCATAAAACAGCTTTGGGGCGCAATTTCCAACTGTTCATATTGCTTTTACAAATCATGCCGTTAGAAAATAAAATTTTGTTACATAGGCATCTTTTCTTTGGACGGGAATTCATAATTTGTACATCGTATTGAATTACTATGTTTATAAACCCCGGAATTTTTTAAGATGAACATCGGGACAGGAGCGTACAGCATCACTTTGTTCGGTGGACAATTATCAGCCCCCTCCCCCCTCCCCATGCACCGCTCATGCCATAAAACAGCTTTGGGGCGCAATTTCCAACTGTTCATATTGCTTTTACAAATCATGCCGTTAGAAAATAAAATTTTGTTACATAGGTATCTTTTCTTTGGACGGGAGTTCATAATTTGTACATCGTATTGAATTACTATGTTTCTAAACCCCGGAATTGTTTAAGATGAACATCGGGACAGGAGCGTACAGCATCACTTTGTTCGGTGGACAATTATCAGCCCCCTCCCCATGCACCGCTCATGCCATAAAACAGCTTTGGGGCGCAATTTCCAACTGTTCATATTGCTTTTACAAATCATGCCGTTAGAAAATAAAATTTTGTTACATAGGTATCTTTTCTTTGGACGGGAGTTCATAATTTGTACATCGTATTGAATTACTATGTTTCTAAACCCCGGAATTGTTTAAGATGAACATCGGGACAGGAGCGTACAGCATCACTTTGTTCGGTGGACAATTATCAGCCCCCTCCCCATGCACCGCTCATGCCATAAAACAGCTTTGGGGCGCAATTTCCAACTGTTCATATTGCTTTTACAAATCATGCCGTTAGAAAATAAAATTTTGTTACATAGGTATCTTTTCTTTGGACGGGAGTTCATAATTTGTACATCGTATTGAATTACTATGTTTCTAAACCCCGGAATTGTTTAAGATGAACATCGGGACAGGAGCGTACAGCATCACTTTGTTCGGTGGACAATTATCAGCCCCCTCCCCCCTCCCCATGCACCGCTCATGCCATAAAACAGCTTTGGGGCGCAATTTCCAACTATTCATATTGCTTTTACAAATCATGCCGTTAGAAAATAAAATTTTGTTACATAGGTATCTTTTCTTTGGACGGGAATTCATAATTTGTACATCGTATTGAATTACTATGTTTATAAACCCCGGAATTTTTTAAGATGAACATCGGGACAGGAGCGTACAGCATCACTTTGTTCGGTGGACAATTATCAGCCCCCTCCCCCCTCCCCATGCACCGCTCATGCCATAAAACAGCTTTGGGGCGCAATTTCCAACTGTTCATATTGCTTTTACAAATCATGCCGTTAGAAAATAAAATTTTGTTACATAGGCATCTTTTCTTTGGACGGGAATTCATAATTTGTACATCGTATTGAATTACTATGTTTATAAACCCCGGAATTTTTTAAGATGAACATCGGGACAGGAGCGTACAGCATCACTTTGTTCGGTGGACAATTATCAGCCCCCTCCCCCCTCCCCATGCACCGCTCATGCCATAAAACAGCTTTGGGGCGCAATTTCCAACTGTTCATATTGCTTTTACAAATCATGCCGTTAGAAAATAAAATTTTGTTACATAGGTATCTTTTCTTTGGACGGGAGTTCATAATTTGTACATCGTATTGAATTACTATGTTTCTAAACCCCGGAATTGTTTAAGATGAACATCGGGACAGGAGCGTACAGCATCACTTTGTTCGGTGGACAATTATCAGCCCCCTCCCCATGCACCGCTCATGCCATAAAACAGCTTTGGGGCGCAATTTCCAACTGTTCATATTGCTTTTACAAATCATGCCGTTAGAAAATAAAATTTTGTTACATAGGTATCTTTTCTTTGGACGGGAGTTCATAATTTGTACATCGTATTGAATTACTATGTTTCTAAACCCCGGAATTGTTTAAGATGAACATCGGGACAGGAGCGTACAGCATCACTTTGTTCGGTGGACAATTATCAGCCCCCTCCCCATGCACCGCTCATGCCATAAAACAGCTTTGGGGCGCAATTTCCAACTGTTCATATTGCTTTTACAAATCATGCCGTTAGAAAATAAAATTTTGTTACATAGGTATCTTTTCTTTGGACGGGAGTTCATAATTTGTACATCGTATTGAATTACTATGTTTCTAAACCCCGGAATTGTTTAAGATGAACATCGGGACAGGAGCGTACAGCATCACTTTGTTCGGTGGACAATTATCAGCCCCCTCCCCCCTCCCCATGCACCGCTCATGCCATAAAACAGCTTTGGGGCGCAATTTCCAACTGTTCATATTGCTTTTACAAATCATGCCGTTAGAAAATAAAATTTTGTTACATAGGCATCTTTTCTTTGGACGGGAGTTCATAATTTGTACATCGTATTGAATTACTATGTTTATAAACCCCGGAATTGTTTAAGATTAACATCGGGACAGGAGCGTACAGCATCACTTTGTTCGGTGGACAATTATCAGCCCCCTCCCCCCTCCCCATGCACCGCTCATGCCATAAAACAGCTTTGGGGCGCAATTTCCAACTGTTCATATTGCTTTTACAAATCATGCCGTTAGAAAATAAAATTTTGTTACATAGGCATCTTTTCTTTGGACGGGAGTTCATAATTTGTACATCGTATTGAATTACTATGTTTATAAACCCCGGAATTGTTTAAGATTAACATCGGGACAGGAGCGTACAGCATCACTTTGTTCGGTGGACAATTATCAGCCCCCTCCCCCCTCCCCATGCACCGCTCATGCCATAAAACAGCTTTGGGGCGCAATTTCCAACTGTTCATATTGCTTTTACAAATCATGCCGTTAGAAAATAAAATTTTGTTACATAGGTATCTTTTCTTTGGACGGGAGTTCATAATTTGTACATCGTATTGAATTACTATGTTTATAAACCCCGGAATTGTTTAAGATGAACATCGGGACAGGAGCGTACAGCATCACTTTGTTCGGTGGACAATTATCAGCCCCCTCCCCCCTCCCCATGCACCGCTCATGCCATAAAACAGCTTTGGGGCGCAATTTCCAACTGTTCATATTGCTTTTACAAATCATGCCGTTAGAAAATAAAATTTTGTTACATAGGTATCTTTTCTTTGGACGGGAGTTCATAATTTGTACATCGTATTGAATTACTCTGTTTATAAACCCCGGAATTGTTTAAGATGAACATCGGGACAGGAGCGTACAGCATCACTTTGTTCGGTGGACAATTATCACCCCCCCCCCCCCTCCCCATGCACCGCTCATGCCATAAAACAGCTTTGGGGCGCAATTTCCAACTGTTCATATTGCTTTTACAAATCATGCCGTTAGAAAATAAAATTTTGTTACATAGGTATCTTTTCTTTGGACGGGAATTCATAATTTGTACATCGTATTGAATTACTATGTTTATAAACCCCGGAATTTTTTAAGATGAACATCGGGACAGGAGCGTACAGCATCACTTTGTTCGGTGGACAATTATCAGCCCCCTCCCCCCTCCCCATGCACCGCTCATGCCATAAAACAGCTTTGGGGCGCAATTTCCAACTGTTCATATTGCTTTTACAAATCATGCCGTTAGAAAATAAAATTTTGTTACATAGGTATCTTTTCTTTGGACGGGAGTTCATAATTTGTACATCGTATTGAATTACTCTGTTTATAAACCCCGGAATTGTTTAAGATGAACATCGGGACAGGAGCGTACAGCATCACTTTGTTCGGTGGACAATTATCACCCCCCCCCCCCTCCCCATGCACCGCTCATGCCATAAAACAGCTTTGGGGCGCAATTTCCAACTGTTCATATTGCTTTTACAAATCATGCCGTTAGAAAATAAAATTTTGTTACATAGGTATCTTTTCTTTGGACGGGAATTCATAATTTGTACATCGTATTGAATTACTATGTTTATAAACCCCGGAATTTTTTAAGATGAACATCGGGACAGGAGCGTACAGCATCACTTTGTTCGGTGGACAATTATCAGCCCCCTCCCCCCTCCCCATGCACCGCTCATGCCATAAAACAGCTTTGGGGCGCAATTTCCAACTGTTCATATTGCTTTTACAAATCATGCCGTTAGAAAATAAAATTTTGTTACATAGGTATCTTTTCTTTGGACGGGAATTCATAATTTGTACATCGTATTGAATTACTATGTTTATAAACCCCGGAATTTTTTAAGATGAACATCGGGACAGGAGCGTACAGCATCACTTTGTTCGGTGGACAATTATCAGCCCCCTCCCCCCTCCCCATGCACCGCTCATGCCATAAAACAGCTTTGGGGCGCAATTTCCAACTGTTCATATTGCTTTTACAAATCATGCCGTTAGAAAATAAAATTTTGTTACATAGGTATCTTTTCTTTGGACGGGAATTCATAATTTGTACATCGTATTGAATTACTATGTTTATAAACCCCGGAATTTTTTAAGATGAACATCGGGACAGGAGCGTACAGCATCACTTTGTTCGGTGGACAATTATCAGCCCCCTCCCCCCTCCCCATGCACCGCTCATGCCATAAAACAGCTTTGGGGCGCAATTTCCAACTGTTCATATTGCTTTTACAAATCATGCCGTTAGAAAATAAAATTTTGTTACATAGGTATCTTTTCTTTGGACGGGAATTCATAATTTGTACATCGTATTGAATTACTATGTTTATAAACCCCGGAATTTTTTAAGATGAACATCGGGACAGGAGCGTACAGCATCACTTTGTTCGGTGGACAATTATCACCCCCCCCCCCCTCCCCATGCACCGCTCATGCCATAAAACAGCTTTGGGGCGCAATTTCCAACTGTTCATATTGCTTTTACAAATCATGCCGTTAGAAAATAAAATTTTGTTACATAGGTATCTTTTCTTTGGACGGGAATTCATAATTTGTACATCGTATTGAATTACTATGTTTATAAACCCCGGAATTTTTTAAGATGAACATCGGGACAGGAGCGTACAGCATCACTTTGTTCGGTGGACAATTATCAGCCCCCTCCCCCCTCCCCATGCACCGCTCATGCCATAAAACAGCTTTGGGGCGCAATTTCCAACTGTTCATATTGCTTTTACAAATCATGCCGTTAGAAAATAAAATTTTGTTACATAGGTATCTTTTCTTTGGACGGGAGTTCATAATTTGTACATCGTATTGAATTACTATGTTTATAAACCCCGGAATTTTTTAAGATGAACATCGGGACAGGAGCGTACAGCATCACTTTGTTCGGTGGACAATTATCCGCCCCCTCCCCATGCACCGCTCATGCCATAAAACAGCTTTGGGGCGCAATTTCCAACTGTTCATATTGCTTTTACAAATCATGCCGTTAGAAAATAAAATTTTGTTACATAGGTATCTTTTCTTTGGACGGGAATTCATAATTTGTACATCGTATTGAATTACTATGTTTATAAACCCCGGAATTTTTTAAGATGAACATCGGGACAGGAGCGTACAGCATCACTTTGTTCGGTGGACAATTATCAGCCCCCTCCCCCCTCCCCATGCACCGCTCATGCCATAAAACAGCTTTGGGGCGCAATTTCCAACTGTTCATATTGCTTTTACAAATCATGCCGTTAGAAAATAAAATTTTGTTACATAGGTATCTTTTCTTTGGACGGGAATTCATAATTTGTACATCGTATTGAATTACTATGTTTATAAACCCCGGAATTTTTTAAGATGAACATCGGGACAGGAGCGTACAGCATCACTTTGTTCGGTGGACAATTATCACCCCCCCCCCCCTCCCCATGCACCGCTCATGCCATAAAACAGCTTTGGGGCGCAATTTCCAACTGTTCATATTGCTTTTACAAATCATGCCGTTAGAAAATAAAATTTTGTTACATAGGTATCTTTTCTTTGGACGGGAATTCATAATTTGTACATCGTATTGAATTACTATGTTTATAAACCCCGGAATTTTTTAAGATGAACATCGGGACAGGAGCGTACAGCATCACTTTGTTCGGTGGACAATTATCAGCCCCCTCCCCCCTCCCCATGCACCGCTCATGCCATAAAACAGCTTTGGGGCGCAATTTCCAACTGTTCATATTGCTTTTACAAATCATGCCGTTAGAAAATAAAATTTTGTTACATAGGTATCTTTTCTTTGGACGGGAGTTCATAATTTGTACATCGTATTGAATTACTATGTTTCTAAACCCCGGAATTGTTTAAGATGAACATCGGGACAGGAGCGTACAGCATCACTTTGTTCGGTGGACAATTATCCGCCCCCTCCCCATGCACCGCTCATGCCATAAAACAGCTTTGGGGCGCAATTTCCAACTGTTCATATTGCTTTTACAAATCATGCCGTTAGAAAATAAAATTTTGTTACATAGGTATCTTTTCTTTGGACGGGAGTTCATAATTTGTACATCGTATTGAATTACTCTGTTTATAAACCCCGGAATTGTTTAAGATGAACATCGGGACAGGAGCGTACAGCATCACTTTGTTCGGTGGACAATTATCACCCCCCCCCCCCTCCCCATGCACCGCTCATGCCATAAAACAGCTTTGGGGCGCAATTTCCAACTGTTCATATTGCTTTTACAAATCATGCCGTTAGAAAATAAAATTTTGTTACATAGGTATCTTTTCTTTGGACGGGAATTCATAATTTGTACATCGTATTGAATTACTATGTTTATAAACCCCGGAATTTTTTAAGATGAACATCGGGACAGGAGCGTACAGCATCACTTTGTTCGGTGGACAATTATCAGCCCCCTCCCCCCTCCCCATGCACCGCTCATGCCATAAAACAGCTTTGGGGCACAATTTCCAACTGTTCATATTGCTTTTACAAATCATGCCGTTAGAAAATAAAATTTTGTTACATAGGTATCTTTTCTTTGGACGGGAGTTCATAATTTGTACATCGTATTGAATTACTATGTTTATAAACCCCGGAATTGTTTAAGATGAACATCGGGACAGGAGCGTACAGCATCACTTTGTTCGGTGGACAATTATCAGCCCCCCCCGCCCCCTCCCCATGCACCGCTCATGCCATAAAACAGCTTTGGGGCGCAATTTCCAACTGTTCATATTGCTTTTACAAATCATGCCGTTAGAAAATAAAATTTTGTTACATAGGTATCTTTTCTTTGGACGGGAGTTCATAATTTGTACATCGTATTGAATTACTATGTTTATAAACCCCGGAATTGTTTAAGATGAACATCGGGACAGGAGCGTACAGCATCACTTTGTTCGGTGGACAATTATCCGCCCCCTCCCCATGCACCGCTCATGCCATAAAACAGCTTTGGGGCGCAATTTCCAACTGTTCATATTGCTTTTACAAATCATGCCGTTAGAAAATAAAATTTTGTTACATAGGTATCTTTTCTTTGGACGGGAGTTCATAATTTGTACATCGTATTGAATTACTATGTTTCTAAACCCCGGAATTGTTTAAGATGAACATCGGGACAGGAGCGTACAGCATCACTTTGTTCGGTGGACAATTATCCGCCCCCTCCCCATGCACCGCTCATGCCATAAAACAGCTTTGGGGCGCAATTTCCAACTGTTCATATTGCTTTTACAAATCATGCCGTTAGAAAATAAAATTTTGTTACATAGGTATCTTTTCTTTGGACGGGAGTTCATAATTTGTACATCGTATTGAATTACTCTGTTTATAAACCCCGGAATTGTTTAAGATGAACATCGGGACAGGAGCGTACAGCATCACTTTGTTTCCTATCAATCGAGTGAGAACTGACTCAAAAAATTAATTTTGATGAGATTATTAACGATTTTGTCAACGAAAAGTAGGAAAAATTAAATTACTTTAAAAAATTATTCATTACAATTAATATTTATTCATGTAACTGTATTAAAACAATGACAATAAACATAGATAATATGTGTATTTTTTATCAATAACTGAACAAGGGAGGGCAATTAGAAATTTGCCAATGGCGCCAAAAGCCTAGCTACGCCTCTGTCAATGATGAATTGTCAGCAACCACAAATGTTACAAGTGGAGTTTTTTAGGGAAAAGTGCTTGGCACATAACGTTTTGTACTTTTTCACGTTTGACATTCCAGATGTTCTTCGCCCAATCCCGAAGAACATCTTTGCGGATGACATCAAGTTTTTCTAGGCTTCAGCGATATAAGACCAATTATACAGAGCTTGTAACACTATTCTAGAATGGAACATAATTCCCGAACTACTTGTTTCGAAGCCAAATCTTCAATTAATCATTTGGGTCACAATTGCCACCACTACAACCATCATATTGAAAACAGGACCCTCCAGAGTGTCCAAGAACTTTTTGATCTTGGCGTCGCGTTCAACAACGCTATGATATTTTCACCCCATTTTACAAAGGGACTAAAGACCTTTCACTTTGACAGCATGGTTCTAAGTAGCCGTCGAAAGTGAAATCATGCTATTCTCGTCAAAGCCTTCTTCACATATCTTAGATCCATACTTCAATATGCGTCTCCACTGTGGTCTATGATATTTGTCTCGTTAGAAAGGCCACAAGAATGGTTCACTAAAAGACTACCATGGTACTTCAACTTAACATACGAACAAAGGTTGATAAATATTAATATTCATCCACTGGAACGGAAAAGTATTGGATATGAAAATATGTCGCAAATTTATTTATGGGACAACTCACCAAGACATCCGACATCCCTTTCTAACAGTTTCAAGTAGCAACATCAGAAGCACCCTGTGTGTATTAATATTCCATTGGCCAAAAGAAACTGTAAATATCGTTATTTTGTCTTCAGAGTAGGAAGGGGTTGAAACCACCATCTGACGGACGTTATGCTTTTCCCATATTTGCGGAATTTCATTGAAGAATTGAAAGAAGTGGACCTGTCACCATTTCTTCGATGCTTCAGATTTGAAACCTCATAGTGAATGTTGCAGCAAAAGAAATATAGCATTTTTGTAATCTTTTGCTTTGCATTCTCCGTTTTTAAGTCAAGAGGGAAGGCGTAAGAATGCTACGCAACATCTGACCCTTCTGTGTATCCAATTACACGGAAAATAAATTATTTTTATAATCATCCCTTCATGATTTTTGCTGGATTGGAAGTACTGAGACAGAATGCCGAATAATTCTAAATTAGCTGCGAACGTTCATGTTGCGCAAGATTCCTTTCTTCTCTCGCAGGTGATGAAGGAAATGTGCTTTGACCCCTGTCTGACCTTGAGTGACGGAAGCTGCTCGTTTGCAATCTCGTTGATTAATATTCGGAAGAGGTGCTTCTGTGACGCAACAGCGAAAAGTTATCAAAGCCGCGAAAGGATTACGCGGATTTCAAGACAGAGAGAGTGGCGCGCGCAATAACAAGGAAGATCGCCTTCCTCTCCGGGGTCTGTAAAGGGAAGCGTTTCATCCAAGGATCACAAGAGGC
Organism: Ryuthela nishihirai; assembly: GCA_038380435.1. Classification (NCBI taxonomy): domain Eukaryota; kingdom Metazoa; phylum Arthropoda; class Arachnida; order Araneae; family Heptathelidae; genus Ryuthela; species Ryuthela nishihirai. Next base: position 37,318,874 of record JAWZYU010000031.1, read on the forward strand.
TGCGTTGATGGAGGATGGAGACGTTAATCTCTTCGTAGAGGGCGTTGTTACGGAAACGCCGATCAAAATGGGCTTAAAGATCGCTTGCTTCTCCGTGTCGCGTGCCTCAGAAAGGGCGCGAAACGAGAAAGGTTTTCGTTTGTCTTTTTCCGGGTTGTTCCTCTCCAGACGAAAGTTCCTGATAATCGGAGATCAGAGAATGAACATCTTTGTCCCCAACTTTTTAGTGAAAGAGAAAAAACTTTTTCTTAACATTCCGAAAAAGAGTGCTTTTGAACGGATTTCGATTTTTCTTCCAGACGGAAAACTGTTGCAAAAGAAATAAAATATTAACACTCTTACGCCATCGGAAGGGATCAGAAAAATCCTTTCTGTTCCGCTGCAATTGGGGTGCTTTCAACAACTCTGAAATATTTAAGTGACATCGTGTGTGTGTGGGTTTTTATTGAATTGTTCGGGAATCACCGAATCGATCTATGATGAAAAATCTATCCCGTGGTACTATTCCCCTACGAAGAAGAGGAAGACGGAAAGACTCACGTTGAAATAATAGGAAATCACAGTATACATCTGTTGGTTGGGTTTGGGTTGTTTTACCTCTGAGCGGCACTTTTTTGCACACCATGGGCTAAATGGCCAGGTCACATGGACCCCGAAGGCTCAGAGAAGGTTGGGGGAGGGGACCCACTGGAACAGCTGTTGGGAGACAGATGGTAGCCTCCCGTCAAAGTCATCCAGCGTGTTCTTTAAGGTGCACAGGGTATGAGCTCTCTCCCACACACGGGGCCACGACTTAATGTCCCATCCGACGGACGGCGGCCTTTCCAAGCCCATCGGTGTCCCCTACTGACCATGGGCAGGGCGAGGAGTTTTTGCGGAGATAAATCTCAACGCTGACCCAGGCGGGACTCGAACCTGGGTACTACAGATTACGACATCTGTTGGTGATATATTGAATACAAACATAGGCAAAAATTGCCATCCAAACTCATGACCTCCTGACATGCCAGAGATGTTATGAAGAGGTCGTGGGTTCGGATCCCACCCGGTTAATGATAATTTTTTGCCTCTATATCTATTCCATTATAGATTCATTTTATAAGGACGGCCATTCTCTAATGATGAGTTAGATGAAAAGACTCGAGTTTCGGAGGAATTGGCACCACCAACCAAAACATCTCGAATACGTGTCAAATGCATTTTGTCAGCCTCTCGGAATCCCTCATCTAAAGGGAGATGATGAAGATGCACCTGACGCCATCCATCGAATCGAAATGGGACGCAACAATTTGCTCAGAGGAAGAAGTTATTTTGATGGTCGAACAGAAAAATCATCAAGAAAAAAAAAATCCGTTATAAGGTCAGACCTTTACCAATTTCTTAAATTAAGATTCTCTCTAAAAAATAATAGGGAAAATGGAGACTTTCGGGGCCAAAGATGCAAAACAACGTTTCGGTGGCGCGTGACTCATCGCCATTGATCGTTTGTTTCGATGTTTGGAGCATTTTCTTCGATTCCCTTCCCTTCGACGTTTGGAGCATTTTCTTCGATTCCCTTCCCTTCGACGTTTGGAGCATTTTCTTCGATTCCCTTCCCTTCGACGTTTGGAGCATTTTCTTCGATTCCCTTCCCTTCGACGTTTGGAGCATTTTCTTCGATTCCCTTCCCTTCGACGTTTGGAGCATTTTCTTCGATTCCCTTCCCTTCGACGTTTGGAGCATTTTCTTCGATTCCCTTCCCTTCGACGTTTGGAGCATTTTCTTCGATTCCCTTCCCTTCGACGTTTGGAGCATTTTCTTCGATTCCCTTCCCTTCGACGTTTGGAGCATTTTCTTCGATTCCCTTCCCTTCGACGTTTGGAGCATTTTCTTCGATTCCCTTCCCTTCGACGTTTGGAGCATTTTCTTCGATTCCCTTCCCTTCGACGTTTGGAGCATTTTCTTCGATTCCCTTCCCTTCGACGTTTGGAGCATTTTCTTCGATTCCCTTCCCTTCGACGTTTGGAGCATTTTCTTCGATTCCCTTCCCTTCGACGTTTGGAGCATTTTCTTCGATTCCCTTCCCTTCGACGTTTGGAGCATTTTCTTCGATTCCCTTCCCTTCGACGTTTGGAGCATTTTCTTCGATTCTCTTCCCTTCAGCTTTAAGTGCCCGAAATCTTCAAGAATTTCCGCGTCGCAACTGGCAGAGGCTCACAAGAGATTTATCTTTTTTCCCAATTAATTCCCTTGCATTAGGTGATGATTAATAGAGGAAACATGCTGCGAATAAATTAAGGGGTGAGATCAATATTTCAGGATGAGCCCCCATCTTCAACTCATCCTTCATCCCATCTGCGCAAATTATCCTCTTCATTATCGAGATGTTCATCTCTGAGGGACGAGATGCATCGAAATTTTGTCTGATGGCGAAGAACAAAGAGAGAAGATGAGGCAAGGCTAATAATTTTCAAAGTATCGATTCTTCCGATAACAATAACAATAATCAGGTATCATAGCAACGATTGTTATGAATGTATCAGCTAATTAATGAAGTAGACTTCCAAGTGGCCGAGTGATTACTCCTCTGCAAATGAGAGTCAGCGAGAGTAAACGGATGGAGAGTTTTCTTTGTCTCTCTACTCAGCTCTTCACCTTCCCTATGGCGTGTTATTCTCACATGCTCTTGTGAGACCTCTGCAGCAACTGCAGCTTTAAGGATTATTTATTTATTTATAGTTACGCATATATATAGGTTGGGTTGTTGAGTTGTTTTACCTCTGAGCAGCACTTTTTTGCACACCATGGGCTAAATGGCCAGGTCACATGGACCCCGAAGGCTCAGAGAAGGTTGGGGGAGGGGACCCACTGGAACAGCTGTTGGGAGACAGATGGTAGCCTCCCGTCAAGGCCATCCAGCGTGTTCTTTAACGGGCACAGGGTATGGCTCTCCCGCACACGGGGCCACGGCTTAACGTCCCATCCGACGGACGGCGGCCTTTCCAAGCCCATCGGTGTCCCCTACTGACCGTGGGCAGGGCGGGGAATTTTGCGGAGTTAAATCTCAACGCTGACCCAGCTGGGACTCGAACTTTGGAACTACAGATTACGAGCCTGGCCCGCTACCGACTGAGCCACCCCCGCCCCCATATATATATATATTGAAATCACTATTGAGCCAAATATAAAATGAGATACTCTGTTAAATATGTAATACATAAAAGACGTATTAAAATTTTTTTACCAGGAAATAGTTTAAGATCAAGGTATTAAAAACAGATATTTTCAAATATGTGGTATGTCAATTTGTTTAATTATAACAAATATTCGTAAAAAATTATAAAGAATGTTTTGTTCAAATGTTTCCCAGGTAGATGAAAATATAGACTTTGTACATTGCAACGTTAACATGCTGATAATATCTTAAATTTTCCATTTTAAAACCTTCATTGATTTCAAGTATTTTTTGCTACTTATAAATTAAGAATAAATTTTTTTATATGAAATTATTAAACTAAATAGAACAATTTTAAAGAGAGAATTTCGCTATCTTGCTCAAGCGCCCGATGAAGGATCAGCGAGGTTCTAAGTCTAGCCATTATTTGAGGCCCCTCACATTTTATCATGAAATTCATTCTAATTGGTCAGTGGGCGTGGCCCTAGTCTGCCTCGGGGCCCCTGAGTTGAGGTCTACTTGACCTGTAAGTTAATCCGGTCTGCTTGCATCAAGGTTATTTTATTTATTGGAGCTTAAACATAGAAATGAAACATAAAAGAAGCAAAAGCAGGAGTACTTTTTTTTGTATGAGCTGTTGTATCCCCCCCCCCCTGCAGGAGCGAAAGAGGAAACTGAACTATCCCCCCCCCCCCCACGGAAAACCATTACCCACATTGCCTCGATTCTTGGTTCTTTCCGCAAAACACTCGAGGAAATTAAAATGGCGAATGAGCGGGCGTTAGAAAGGGAGGAGTTGGGTTGTTTTACCTCTGAACGGCACTTTTTTGCACACCATGGGCTAAATGGCCAGGTCACATGGACCCCGAAGGCTCAGAGAAGGTTGGGGGAGGGGACCCACTGGAACAGCTGTTGGGAGACAGATGGTATCCTCCTGTCAAGGTCATCCAGCGTGTTCTTTAACGTGCACAGGGTATGGTTCTCCCGCACACGGGGCCACGGCTTAACGTCCCATCCGACGGACGGCGGCCTTTCCAAGCCCATCGGTGTCCCCTACTGACCGTGGGCAGGGCGGGGAATTTTGCGGAGATAAATCTCAACGCTGACCCAGCTGGGACTCGAACCTGGGAAGTACAGATTACGAGTCTGGCGCGCTACCGACTGAGCCACCCCCGCCCCAGAAAGGGAGACATTGGCTTATCCCTCGATCTGAAGAAATCTTTAAAAAAACTAATTTTAAAGAAAAGTTATATCATAACAATGATATTATGATACGCATCTTGTTTCAATTTTGTCTGTTCCAATTTCAGCTTTTTATAGTTCAAAAAGAAAAAGGAAAATTGATCCATCCCCCCCCCCCCTAGAAATAATTCCTGCCGATGCCCATGGGCGAATACATCTGCAATCAGCAAAGTGTTTCTTTTACGCCAATTGCTTTTCCTCCTTCTGCCAGTAAGTGCTCGAATTCCCATCCGCCATTTCGACTTCTAAGTGATAAATACGCGCCAAAATGTTTCTCTCAGCCTCTCCATCGCCGCCATCGGATGATGATAGTGATTCCCGGATGAAGCCTCTCCCAAATATTGCCTTATTCGCGGGAACGGTGTTATGAGACGATCTCAGAAGGGAAACTCTTCTCTGCTCCGTGTTTATGAGACGGCCCTGGGAGCCATCGTCTCTCCGCTCCACGCCAGGTGTGCTCTGTAATCAGCAGCAGTCATCGTGACTGCCATGCACGATCGAAGAGGAGGAAGTGTAAACAGTCTTCTTCGTTCATCCGGGGAATTGGAAGGAAACGGGCTTTTTCTCCCCCTACTGATGATGTCTTTGTCTTTCTCTCGCGCTCTCAGTGATTCTGCCAATCGGAAATGCAGGTGCTGGAAGAGAGCGAAGAAAACGCTCATTCTGTTTCTCTCGGCGATTGAACGAGTTGAAGTTCTCCGCAAGGAGTGATTGGCGCGCAGTTTCATCTCTCTAGATCGTTGCTTTTCGACCTGTGGTCAGTGACGAAACACTTTTAGTAAGGAGCGAAAAATGTGGCGGAACACTGAGGGTTGGGGGGGTTGGGGTGCATCAGAGGGACACTTTTGTTGCACGCAATGGATTCAACGGAGAAGTGAGAAGGACCTATCAGCTGTGCTGTCGGCCCCTGTATTCCTTTCAGGTTGAAAACTAGGTTGGCCTATCACCTGGAGAAGTATCGGCCGAAGAAGGGGGAGTTGTTGGCAAAACCTCACAAAATTCGCCTTGCACTGGAAACATTGCTGTTCAGTTCCGTTTGCAAAATCCTTCCTGTCGCTTGCTCTGGGGAAGATGTCATTGTTGATTCATTTTGCTTTGTTGCCCCCATCTCTTCGTCATGCGCTTCTCGACCTAGCAGCGCCTGCAACTCGTACGACCGTCTTATTCCTCCCTATTAGAGTTTGAGGCGGGGGTTGGCTCCGCCGCTAGAGGGCCAGGCTCGCAATCTGCCTTGGTCAGAGTTGAGATTTGTCTCAGCTAAATTCCCCGCCTCGTCCTCGCTCAGAAACGGAACTCCAATCGGCTTTAAAAAGGAGACTTCCGTCCAATAAGACGCTGTTAAGTCACCTCATGTAAAGAGTTGGGTTGTTTTACCTCTGAGCGGCACCTTTTTGCACACCATGGGCTAAATGGCCAGGTCACATGGACCCCGAAGGCTCAGAGAAGGTTGAGGGAGGGGACCCACTGGAACAGCTGTTGGGAGACAGATGGTATCCTCCTGTCAAGGTCATCCAGCGTGTTCTTTAACGTGCACAGGGTATGGCTCTCCCGCACACGGGGCCACGGCTTAACGTCCCATCCGACGGATGGCGGCCTTTCCAAGCCCATCGGTGTCTCCTACTGACCGTGGGCAGGGCGGGGAATTTTGCGGAGATAAGTCTCAATGCTGACTCAGCTGGGACTCGAACCTGGGAACTACGGATTACGAGCTTGGCGCGCTACCGACTGAGCCACCCCCGCCCCCCTCGTGTAAAGATAATCGTAACCTGTGCACATTAAAGAACACGCAAGAGACACCCATTTATCTCCAAATTTCCGTTCGTTTAGATCCCAAACTCAGCTCTGAGTTTAGAGGTCCCTTCTCACATCAGATTTTAGAGTACAGTGTGGAAAAAAAAACAAAAAAACAGTCGCTCAGAGGTAAAACAACACAACCATATAAATGTTCGTTGAATACGCTTTTCTTGTTCATAAATCAGGAATGTGTAACACCTTTTATACGACTAATATTTCCACTTCAGTTTCTATTATTAAAACTCTTCAAGGGGAATATATAGGGGAAGGGGGAGACACAGTCACCTTCTCACCCCCACCCCACCCATCTAGCGCTGGTTGCAATAAATATATTGAGTGATAGAAGGTAAGAAACAACAAATATTTGATGACGTAAGGTGTATTGTCAGTTGTCCATTCCCTCGTTCGTATCTACGTTGCGTCCTTCCCATCTACGTTGCTTCCTTTCCATCTCTGTTGCGTCCTATCCATCTCTGTTGCTCCCTTTTCATTTAAGTTGTGTCATTTCCATTTCTGTTGCGTCTTTTCCATCTAAGTTGCTTCCTTTCCATCTACGTTGCTTCCTCTCCATCTACCTTGCGTCCTCTCCATCTACGTTGCGTCCACTCCATCTACGTTGCGTCCACTCCATCTACGTTGCGTCCACTCCATCTACGTTGCGTCCACTCCATCTACGTTGCGTCCTCTCCATCTACGTTGCGTCCTCTCCATCTACGTTGCGTCCTCTCCATCTACGTTGCGTCCTCTCCATCTACGTTGCGTCCTCCCCATCTACGTTGCGTCCTCTCCATCTACGTTGCGTCCTCTCCATCTACGTTGCGTCCTTTCCATCTCTGTTGCGTCCTTTCCATCTCTGTTGCGTCCTTTCCATCTCTGTTGCTCCCTTTCCATCTAAGTTGTGTCATTTCCATCTACCTTGTGTCATATTCATCTACGTTGCGTCCTTTCCATCTACGTTGCGTCCTTTCCATCTGCGTTGCGTCCTTTCCATTTCTGTCAATGAGGAGGCAACAGAGACTGATAAGGGCTGTGCCCAAACGATTAACTGATTCTTCACGAAGGAGTTCTCTCACAAGAAACGAAAGATAGCAATTCCCGTTTCAGAAATGAAGATATCAACTCACAATATTTCGTAACTTTCGTATAAACGCTTCAAGTTCCTGTTTCGAATTTTGAAATAAACGTTTGAAGTTGATCTTTGCAACTCTGAAATAAGCTTTTGAAGTTCACTTTTTTGAACCTTCTGCAGATTGATCGGACTGAGATTAAAATTTGCATTAAATCGAAACGAAAGAGGAAGATAACAACGTGATTGGGGAGCGCAAGACGAAATCCACGTGCTTTAGGTTAACACTATCGATGGAGTTTTAACATCGGAACGGCAAATCCCAACTGAAGAATAATTATGGAAACTTATCCTCCGATATACACTACATTGGCAAAAATATTAGGACTTTATCCCATTAGATACGTAGAGGAAAAACCTCCATTTCCAATTTTAGAACCTCCAGGTCAAAGCCATCTAGCATTTTCTTGCACTAGAAAGAACTCGGATACTTTCAACAGTTTTTTTTTTGCTAAAGGAACAACATCCTTCCGAAGGATATTCCCGGAGATCGTTGGCAAAGGACGGCATTGCAAAGGATCCCGATATTTTCAGTAGAACTGATAGCAAATCCATAATAGCATTCTAAAGCATTTAAAATTAAGGTATTTGTGTAAGAGATTAAAATGGGGGTGCGGGGGTAGCGCGCCAGGCTCGTAATCTGTAGTTCCCAGGTTCGAGTCCCAGCTGGGTCAGCTTTGAGATTTATCTCCGCCAAATTCCCCGCCCTGCCCACGGTCAGTAGGGAACACCGATGGGCTTGGAAAGACCGCCGTCCGTCGGATGGGACGTTAATGCCCCGTGTGCGTGGGAGCGTGTGCCCCGTGTGCGTGGGAACGTGGCCCCGTGTGCGGGAGAGCCATACCCTGTGCACGTTAAAGAACACGCTGGATGGCCTTGACGGGAGGCTACCATCTGTCTCCCAACAGCTGTTCCAGTGGGTCCCCTCCCCCAACCTTCTCTGAGCCTTCGGGGTCCATGTGACCTGGCCATTTAGCCCATGGTGTGCAAAAAAGTGCCGCTCGGAGGTAAAACAACCCAAAACAACCCAAATTTATTTCCCTAACGATGACCTTTATTTCCCTAATGATGATCTTTCCCGATGACTGTTAATTGTTTACGTGGAAGAAGAGTTTTACGTCTGCTACAAAAACTTCTTCGGAAATAAAGTTCTACTTATTCTCCATGGAGAGACATTTTAATCGTTGTCATGGTGATGACACCCTGTCATCCGTTTATGACGGAATTTTCCACCTGTCTCTCCTCATCCCCTCGTAATGCATCTCGTGCCATCGATCCTTTCAGGTGGGAGGTATTCTCATCTCTGATTGCTCTCCCAATCTCTAACATTGGGGAGGAGGCCGGAAGCTCTGCCTCCAAAAACTTGTTTATCGACCTTCTAAATCGCTTGCTGTCATCACTGCAAAAGAATTCGTCATTACTCGCGCATTCGAAAAGTTCTCTTTTCGATTATTATCGTCTCCGTAAGAAGGACGGAGATGAGAGCAAGGAGCGCTCGCAACCTGACGCTTCTACGATCCCGTTTCCGCTGCGTTTGAGAATTGATCTCCGCTAATTCCCGTTCTCCTCTCGCGCGAAAGGGAACACCAATGGACTTGGACGGACGCCATTCGTCGGATGGGATGTTAAGCCGTGACATCCGCGTGAAGGAAAGCCAGCCCTGTGCACGTTAAAAAGCATGCTCACTGCCTTTGACTGGAAACGGGGACGGGGGTGGCTCAGTCGGTAGCATGCCAGGCTCGCAATCTGTAGTTCCCAGGTTCGAGTCCCAGCTGGGTCAGCGTTGAGATTTATCTCCGCAAAACTCCCCACCCTGCCCACGGTCAGTAGGGGACACCGATGGGATTGGAAAGGCCGCCGTCCGTCGGACGGTGCGGAGAACCATACCCTGTGCACGTTAAAGAACACGCTGGATGGCCTTGACGGGAGGCTACCATCTGTCTCCCAACAGCTATTCCAGTGTCCCCTTCCCCAACCTTCTCTGAGCCTTTGGGGTCCTTGTGACCTGGCCATTTACCCCCTGGTGTGCAAAAAAGTGCTGCTCAGAGGTAAAACAACCCAACCCAACTTGAAGCTCCCAGATGTCTCCTAACATTGTCCACTAGAATCCCTTCCCAAGGGGAGCTACTTCAAAGGGGAACCCCTCAGCCATTAGGGTCCTCGTGACTTGGACATTTAGCGCACTGTTGACGCAAAAGTCCCTCTCAGAGCCAAAATAACAAACTGAACTTTTCGCGAGAATGGGCGAATCTCTCTGCATTGTTGCAGGTAGGATTTAATTGAAGCTCTCGCCACCGAGATAAAGCAAGTCTTTAAGATCCTTTTCTGCAAAATCTGTTCCCTAAACTAAAAAAAAATCTCTGGCATTTTCCTCTCTCGCCAAAATGAATTCTTTTATTTTTATCAGGTTCCTTTGCCTCGACTTCGTTTTTTTGCTCCTCTCCATTTGACAACTCTCGAAATCGCTAATTAAACCTCTTCCGTTCGTTTGCAGAATTGAATTGTGCATAACAATGAACGTCTCTTCAGATGCGCCCCCCCACCCCCTTTATTAAAATGAGCTTTCTCTTTTATCGCGCACCGCAATGTATGCAGATGAATCGCCTCGCGCTGCAAGTAATGAGATTAAAGAGAAATTAATTAAGACAAGAACGACACGTGCATACACGGACAGAGTCTCTAGATTTGCTTCCAAAACGAGATTCTACGGATATTTATTCAGAGCGAGTTTACGAAACGGGAACGTTCAAGCGGGAACAATTTTCGGATTATTTCCATCAGTAGTGAGTGGCAGCCAACTGACACAAGGATTGGGGAGGACGCAGCTGACAACGGTGATCCGAGAAACGGGAGATGCCACGAAGAAGTTCGAGCAGTGACGGCTCTGCACGAGACTCAAGTGACGGCATAGAGAATGTTTTAAATAATCAATAAAACAAATGTAATTGTAAAAAAAAGACTTCGCTTTTGGAAGAAATGTGTATTTATATTTGAAATATCTTTCAAGGAGCTTGTCTGTCTGATCGAAACCTCCTCCTAAATATTTGGGTTGGGTTGTTTTACCTCTGAGTGGAACTTTTTCGCACACAATGGGCTAAATGGCCAGGTCACAAGAACCCCAAAGGCTCAGAGAAAGTTGAGGGAAGAGACACACTGAAACAGCTGTTGGGAGACAGATGGTAGCCTCCCGTCAAGAACATCCAGCGTGTTCTTTAACGTGCACAAGGTATGGCTCTCCCGCACACGGAGCCATGGCTTAACGTCCCATCCGACGGACGTCGGCCTATTTCAAGCCCATCGATGTCCCCTACTGACCGCGGGCAGGGCGGGGAGTTTTGCGGAGATAAATCTCAACTCTGACCCAGCTGGGACTCGAACCTGGGAACTGTAGATTACGAGCCTGGCGCGCTACCGACTGAGCCACCCCCGCCCCTCCTCCTAAATAGCAACAGCTAAAGCCACAAAACTCGCAACAGAAACTTCCTTTTACAATAACTAAAAGCACTGTAAGAGTTTGATCCTCAAACGTTTCCCCCTCGTAAAAAGCCTACCCCCCCCCCCACCAAAAAAAAAAGAGAGAAAAAGATAGAGATGGGGTGAGAGAGAGAATTCTTTCTAAGTGGAAAGAACTCCGACCACCCAATTCTGCAGACTTCTCCTCTCATTGCTTAAAGCAACGCAACGGTTCTGCTCCCCTAAAAGCGAGGAAGACAATGAACGTTTAATGGGCGCATCAAATCACATCTGAAATGAAATCTTCTGAGGTGAGGCGTGTCATGGCCTGCCTCAAATAATATCCTCTCTAAAAAGGAGGAGGGTAATTTCACGGGGATCGAAAGCAAGGAATTGGACTGTAAGCTTGCGATGAGGGGAGTGTCATCGAAAATCTGCTGGTTTATATATATTTAAATAAAAGGATAATTTGCATTTTTCACATACATTATTTAAAGATAATTTATTCTAACAATGAAGCATGATTATGTTTCTATTTACCCTTGCATCTTAAATCAACAAGAGTACTTTTCAGAGGGGGCGGGGGTGGCTCAGTCGGTAGCGCGCCAGGCTCGTCATCTGCAGTTCCCAGATTCGAGCCCCGCCTGGGCTAGCATTGAGATTTATCTCTGCGAAATTCCCAACCTACTTTCTGCGGCGTCCGTCGGATGAGACTTTAAGCCGTGGACCAGTGAGCGGGAGAGCCATACCCTGTGCACGTTAAAGAACACGCTGGATGCCCTTGACAGGAGGATACCATCTGTCTCCCAACAGCTGTCCAGTGGGTTCCTTCCCCCAACCTTCTCTGTGCACTCGGGGCCCTTGTGACCTGGCCATTTAGCCCATGGTGTGCAAAAAAAGTGCCGCTCAGAGGTAAAATGACACAATCAGAGTGGGAGCCGGAAAAATATTCGATGCCGAGTTATTTCACTGATACGTCAGGAAACGGAGATTAGATGGCAATTATTTGCTAAGCGCATTGATAAATTGTGTAGAAGAATAATTCCCCTACCATCTGGTATATCTAAGTGCGCGCCATGGTGGATGATATAAGCTCCTCCCACACACACACGACCAAAGCAACATCATTTCCATTTTCGATGGCCACGCATTTTAAGTTCGTCTGATCTTCGGCCAGTCCAGTAGGTGATGCACGTGCGGAAACATGGCCCTCTCCCCAATGAAGCGATATAACGATTTCGGTATTTGTCATCGATGTGCAAAATTGCGCGGGTGTTTTTGCCAATCCTCATTCGAAAGAAAACCCGGAAATCATGAAAAGGTTTGCGCCACTGAATGCATTCGGATGACGATTTTCGTCGGTTTCTTTAAAGATTTATAACTCGAGGTAACTGGAGAATTAGGGGCGGGGGTGGCTCAGTCGGTAGCGCGCCAGGCTCGTAATCTGTAGTTCCCAGGTTCGAGTCCCAGCTGGGTCAGCGTTGAGATTTATCTCCGCAAAAATTCCCCGCCCTGCCCACGGTCAGTAGGGGACACCGATGGGCTTGGAAAGGCCGCCGTCCGTCGGATGGGACCTTAAGCCGTGGCCCCGTGTGAGGGAGAGCCATACCCTGTGCACGTTAAAGAACACGTTGGATGGCCTTGACGGGAGGCTACCATCTGTCTCCCAACAGCTGTTCCAGTGGGTCCCCTCCCCCAACCTTCTCTGAGCCTTCTGGGTCAATATGGCCAGGCTATTTAGCCCATGGTGTGCAAAAAATGCCGCTCAGAGGTAAAACAACCCAACCCCAGGTTCGAGTCCCAGCTGGGTCAGCATTGAGATTTATCTCCGCAAAATTCCCCGCCCTGCCCACGGTCAGTAGGGGACACCGCTGGGCTTGGAAAGGCCGCCGTCCGTCGGATGGGACGGTAAGCCGTGGCTCCGTGTGCGGGAGAGCCATACCCTGTGCACGTTAAAGAACACGCTGGATGGCCTTGACGGGAGGCTACCATCTGTCTCCCAACAGCTGTTCCAGTGGGTCCCCTCCCCGAACCTTCTCTGAGCCTTCGGGGTCAATGTGGCCAGGCTATTTAGCCCATGGTGTACAAAAAAGTGCCGCTCAGAGGAAAAACAACACAACCCAACCCAACTGGAGAATTCCTGCCTCGTGAGCCCTGTGCAATAACCTCCGCATTTATAGAGATTGATTAACATCAAGGTAGAGAGGGAGGAGATGGGGGGGGGGGGGGGAGGAAAATAATGGATGCATAAGAATGGAGAAATTTGAAAAGAGAAGCACTTCCTTCATTTCCGAGTTTTCGTGGAGTCTCCAGTTGGCTCGTCAATCTCAGCGAATCCGATTAAGCTCACCCGTAATATGAAGAGGATCCTCTTTTCCGAGCGATGACAGTAAGCAGACTCTTTCCGACCCCATCCCTCGAGGAGGAAGACTTCTTCGTCAGAAAAGGAATTTCCACGAGGCCCAGAAGAAATGACACCAGCGATCATCTCGCCAACAGAGAAGATCATATGGTGTGCAGAAACCATTTACCGACAACAAACGATCCTCATAAAACTCCTCCGCGCAGGAAAGAGGGCGCCAGTTTCTTTCTGTTGGGTGCAGTTGCCATTCGAGAACTCTTTAAACGCAGACTGTGACTTAAATCCCATACGACAGATGAAATTATGTTCTTGCAGAAAGACGTTTGCTTCAAATGGCCACAAACACGATGCATGTATACATCAGACAGACAGACAAAATATTTCTGGAGGGGGTGAAATGAATCTCGGGAAGGGCTTAAAAATTGTATCGTGGAAAGGCGAAATTCGATACAGTCGCATCGGTGGCTCAGTGGAAGCGCGTTGGCTCGCGGTGATACTGTAACTGCTGGAGTCGAGTCTCGGATATCACATGGTTATATATTCCGTCATTCAGTCATCAGTTGTGACTGTCTTCCAGTAAAGTCATCAGTCAGACCTTTCAGTATCGAACTGTTCACTTCTAAATATATCATAGAAATTGATGTTCTTACATTAGGACATGAACCGAGCATTTTCTAAGTTTGAAAAAATCGAGATTTTGGACTCCTCCAGGTTTTCACTTCAGTTTTCGCCATTACGCTCGAAGAGGTGTTCTGATTGCCAAGGACGACACTTTTGTGCACGCACCGGGATAAATGGCCAGGTTACAACGATCCGAAGAGTTGATTAGGAGTCGGAGTAGGAATAGCTGTTAGGACATAAATGATAGCCTCTCGTCAAGTGTCGTTAACGTGCGCAGAACATGGCTTTCTTCAGCACAGGGGGCCATGGCTTTAACGTCCCATCCGACGGACGGCGGCATTTCCATGCCCATCGGTGTCCCCTACTGACTGTGCAAGGAGGGGAATTTTGCGGAGATAAATTTCGACTTTCGCCCAGCTGGGACTCGAACCTGAGAACTGCAAATTGAGAGTCTGGTGCGCTACCGACTGAGCCACCCCCGCCCCAAGACACTAATGGCTAGGTGGTAAAGGGATCAGGATACGAATCCTGAAGGATGTTGGATTTTCAATCTTTGAGCGCCATTTTGTTTTTAGCACATAGTAGATTAAATGGCAATGTTAAAAGAATAGCAAGGGCGCATAGCTAGAGAGAGAAAGGGCTACACTGGACAGCTGTTAGGAGAGAGACGGGGCTTCCCCTCTGTGAACAAGGGTGTTCCTTAACTGCGCGGGGTTTTGCTCTCCCATACTTGAGGTCACTGGAGGCTTCTCCATCGGCATTCCCTTTCTTAGCGTTAGGGTGAGCGGAAGATGTTTCGACGACAATAAAAATAGGGTTCATAACAGAGAACATCAAATTACGAAACTGGTGCACCCAAAGACATGGCTGTCACGATTACTGTGTCTCATCTTCCCCCTCAGTACATCTCGGTGGCAATACCTTGACGCATGTTCGTTCTACGCAAATTCGGTATAAAGCAATATGCTAGGTAGTCACTGGAAGGAGAGCTATGCACCAATCCCCTGTAATGATGCATAGAACCGGCCAGGCCTAGCACCTAATGTCCGACCCCGCCTTCTCGTGGTGCAAACCGTTAGTACCTTCCAAAAGAGATTCTCTCTTGTGGAAGTGAGCGGAAGGGGGGGGGGGCTGCCAGATCTGCACAACTATGGCTACTTTTCTTTTTTTTTCTACCCTGCTGTGGAGTGGTCAACCACACAGGGTCCTGGTGCTGACCATATAAACCCACTGGACTGAATTATGGCTCTGAGCTTGATTATGGATCCTGAATTTGCTGCACTGGTGGGCTTCTGTGGAGGGAAAATCTTCCGCTGTTTCTGTTTGTTTGTGTGTTTGTGAGCCCCAAGTGAATAGATTCACAGGATATGTTTATCAGCTGGTGGATAATCCTGAGCAGAGGTCATCGCAGGCACCTGAACTCTTTGCTTCTATTGGCATCGTCAAATTCTACATTGGAGAAAGTCTTCCAGTGTAGATGGCTTCAGTCTTTAGTGGGTCAACAAACGATTATCTTGAGATTAGGGGGCTGTTTGATAATGTGTCGCCATTTCCTCTCTCAATAAACACAGTTTCTTTAAACATCCCACTAACAATTTTCTCTCCATAGGAAGATGGAATGTGAGGACTCTGCACAGAACTTTTTCTCTTGATGTCCTCACACAAGAATTCCACCATTATAAATTAGATATTCTCGGCTTGCAAGAGACCAGATGGACAAAGGTCAGATTCTTAAAAATAATCTTAAATTTCTCTTTTCAGGGAGGAACGATAATAAACATCACCAAGGCGTGGGTCTGCTTCTCAGCAGACACGCTAGCGATGCTCTTCTAGGATATGAGTGCATTAATGAAAGGTTTCTTACAGCAAAATTTCAGACAAGCGTTAAAGACTTGAATGTTATCTGCTGTTATGCCCCCACTGAGGATGCCGATGAGGATGAGAAGGATATGTTTTACGGACAACTTCAGGATATTTTGAATTCTGTCAAGAAAGGAGATATTACCCTTGTTCTTGGTGACTTCAATGCCAAAGTTGGTACTGACTCTGACCTTTGGGGAGGGGTGATAGGCCCTTTTGGTATTGGTAACTGCAATGGCAATGGGAAACGTCTCCTACAGGTAAGTAAACTCAATGGATTCAGAATAACTAACACTTATTACAAACACCGCGACATACATAAGTACACATGGGTTTCACCCGATGGGCTGCATAAGAATATGATTGATTATATATTAATTAACAGCAAATGGGCTAGTTCTGTTAGGAATACCAGGTCATATAAGAGAGCTGAAATTGGATCTGACCATTACCTTGTTAAAAGTGTCTTGCAACTTAAAATAAAAAGTGTTGTGCAAGGGTTAAAAATTTTACCTAGAACAATGAAGCTCTGAAAGACCCAGTTATAGCCAAAGCTTACCATGATAGGTTACTTAGTCATTATGACAGTCATGGTATGCTTACTACTGAAGTTGAAGAAGAATGGGGCCATTTTAAACAGGGTTTTTGAGACACTAACAGTACTCTTTTAGGGAAAAAGGAGCAGAAGAGACAGAATTATCTGAGTGATAAGGCATTTGAGCTTATTTCGGAAAGAAAGAACTGCAGGAATTTCTTTAATCAATACCCTACTAGTCCTAATAGAAAGCATTACAGAGAACTTAATAAACGTGTAAAAGATCAGTTAGCTGTTGATAAGAATCTTTGGCTTAATGGCTTGACTGACAAAGCCGAGGAAACAGTTAGACAGCACAACAGCAGAGAGCTGTACCAGATAGTTAATGTTTTGTGTGGTAGAAAACGGACTGGTATACAGGGATTGAAGGATAAACAAGGTAAGGTTATAGATGGTGAGGATTCTGTCATGGCTAGGTGGGCTGAGCATTTCAGTGATATTTTGAACAATGCGGTTAGTTATATTCCCATTGTTTGCAATGATGATAAATGCATTGATGGCTTTAATGTTGGCCCTATAACACAATCTGAAGTTATTTTGGCTGTTTCTAAACTTAAACTACATAAATTCCCAGGGGTAGATGAAATTACTACCGAAATGCTTAGAGCTGGAAATGTTTCGGTTACCACTTGGATGACTGAAATTTTGAATATCTTTTATGATAAAGGCATGGTTCCTAAGGATTTTACCAGAGCTATTATTATTCCTATTTTCAAAAAGGTGACCGCAGTTCTTGTCATAACTATAGGGGTATCAGCCTACTCTCTGTTCCAGGGAAAGTTCTTTGCATGATTGTGCTTAATAGAATTAAGAATCTGGTTGACAGGCAATTGCGTGATGCGCAATGTGAATTCAGAAGTGGTAGGGGATGTGTGGATCAGATATTTTCACTTAGGGCAGATTCTTGAGAAATGTTTAGAGTTTCAGAAACCTTTGGTTGCTAGCTTTGTTGATTTCAAAAAGGCTTTCGACTCTGTTGATCGTCATAATTTGTGGTTGATTGTGAAATCATATGGTATACCAGACAAGTTAGTTAACATAATGAAAGCTCTCTATAATAACACTGAGTCGTGTGTGAGAGTTGGTAAGTCTTGTAGCAATTGGTTTAGCATTACTTCTGGTGTTCGACAAGGGTGCATTTTGTCTCCTTTTCTCTTTAGTTTGGTTATTGATTATGTTATGCGAAATTCACTTCAAGGGAAAGATTTTGGCCTTAAACGGGCTGGAGATACGAAAATTTCTGATTTAGATTATGCTGATGATTTAAACCTTTTGGCAAATGATGTTGATGAGATGAACTCTTTCATTCGAGCTGTTGATGAGACTGGTAGTAGAGTAGGTTTGGTTATAAACAGAGAGAAAACTAAAGTGATGAAAATTGGTCAGGCAGGTTGTGATTCAGTTCATCTGAATGGTTGCAGTCTTGTGCAGGTGTCACAGTTTAATTATCTTGGAAGCTATGTAACAGATAATGGTGATGTGCGGCATGAGATTAACAGACGAATAGGGATTGCTGCCGGGACTTTTAAGAATCTTTGGAGAGTGTGGAGAAATAGGCGTATATGTTACCACTAAAGTGCAGAAATCAGTTATTCTACAGATTATCTAGGTATTGTGCAGATTAACTAGGGTGATCCGTTAACGTGCGGAAAATTGTTTCATTTCTCAAATTACCTAGGTAATCTGCAAATTACCTGGATAATCTGCACATTACCTACTAGGCACTCGTTAAAGTGAAAATAAGATCTTTGCTGGAACAACAGGAACGTTTCTGTGCGCTTAAATTAACATAATGTTATTTATCTAGTGTCCGAGAGTAGAGTTGAAACCAGGGTCATCCCTCTGTCAACATGAATCAGTCGTCCGAATTATAAAAAACGCCCCCAAAATGAGCAGGCCAAGTGAGAACGAATCATTTTAGTGATTCGTTATCAAGAATGAATCACTTTACCGATTCGTTCTCACTTGGCCTCCGCTCATCCGGGGCGTTTTTTATAATGCGGACGAGTGAATCACGTGACACGAAGATTCATATTCAAGAGATTCACCACTATGAAAGAAACAAACTTTTGAACTTTAACGATACGGAAGTCGTTAATGTGCACATTACCTAGGTAAAATGCGGAAAAATCTTGATTCCGCACGTTAACGGAACAAATCAGTTAATCTGCAGATTAGCTAGGTAATGTGCACATTAACGGCTTTCGAGCTTTAGCGGTAACATATACACCTAAAGACAAATTAGACTGTATAATAGTTTGGTTCTTTCTAGGGTTAATTATGGTAGTGAAACTTCGACGCTTTGTAAACAAGATAACAGGAAACTAGATGCTTTTGATTCTAGATGCTTACGTAGTATCTTAGGCATTAGGTGGTTCAACTTTGTAACTAATGATGAAGTTAGGCAAAGGAGTCGGCAACTTCCTTTAAGCAGCATATTGTGCAGAGAGAGACTCCATTGGTTTGGCCATGTTGCCAGTATGGATAATAATAGATTGGCGAATAGGGTTATAAACAGTGTGCCTAAAGGCTTCAGAAAGAGGGGGAGACCAAGGATGAGGTGGGCAGACAATGTCAAACAGGATCTTATTAGAATTGGTGTGCAGTGGTCAGATGCAGCAGATGTAGCTCAGGACAGACTTGCTTGGAGAACTAAATTGCACTGTCTGGTTGGATCTCCATAGCCCATGGCTGCTTGAGGATGATGTTATTGAAGTCATCTTTTAAAGGAAAAAGATCGTTCATACAGGTGTAGGAGAATTATTAAATCTATCGAAAACATTAGTGGACAAAAAGTAGAAAAAGGAGAAAAATATACAAAAATAATGAAAAACTGCGTGACCCGGAAAAACCTAGTTTAAAAACACCTCCTCCCAGAGATACTATTTAGTTGAAAGGAGAAACAAAGGACCCGTGAAAGCTAAGGTGGGCACTGATTATTTCTCAAGCAGGCGCTCGTCATAGAGATATGGCACGAGACTCTCAGTATAATACCGCATAGAGAAGATCTGTGACGAGAGTACAGCAATTACAATTATCGTATTCTTTACTCTTTGCCTTAATGAAAGCATCGCTGTTTTGGCAAATGAAAGACTCCTCACTGCAAGTGGCTGACTGAAAAGAATTGTTAATTTCGAAGACTTTTTATTCTCTATTCTCCGTTATTTCTTTCAGAGATTTCCTGTCACGACTACTAATTAGCATCGCTTACTTCTGCTAGTAGCAAAGGGGACCGAGATTTCCAAATAAGGAAACTTCATCGTCTATAGATGTTCGCAGATCTGAATCAATGCAAGTCGCCATTAGGCAATGGCGACCTTCACTTTCCGCATTTAAACGAGCGGAGAGAATGAAAATCCCATCAAAACGTAAGCTACTGTTTCGCATTTTACATAATAGTAGCTGAAATTTCTTATTTCTTACATCAAGTTGCATTTAAATTGAAGTATCACACTCTAAGGAAACCAGATTTTGATATGAATCATTGAAAACGAAACCAAATTAATTTCTAGTTGAAACTCCGCGAGGACTGATAGACGAGAATGAGTTTATTTCTAACACAATTTCATTTGCGTCTGTTGAAACGCAGGCGCTTTCAAAAGGGAACAGTTTTAATTAATCTTTTGTGCGGCATTCCTCACATTAATTTCTGTCTATGCAAGTCCTTCTCGAAAGCGACGCCGGCCAACTTCGCTTGCACAATGCCTCTTCTAAGATGGAACTCAGCAGTTCCTATCACTTCGCACCAACAGATGTTGACTCAACCTAATTAAGTCATAAAATTGAACGCCAACTGACGAGAGTCGTTGCTTATTTTCACATTTTGTTTACTGCAAACTAAGTCTTATGAACCATTTGACAAAGGTAGACTAAAAGTTACTAATCACTGGGATTTGGGTTGGGTTGCTTTACCTCTGAGCGGCACATTTTTGCACACAATGGGCTAAATGGTCAGGTCACGAGGACCCCGAAGGCTCAGGGGAGATTGGGAGGTAGGGGATCCACTGGAACAGCCGTTGGGAGACAGATGGTAGCCTCATCAAGGCCATCCAGCGTGTTCTTTAACGTGCACAGGTGTGGCTCTCCTCATATACGAGACCACGTCTTAATGTCTCATCCGATGGACGGCGGTCTTTCCAAGCCATCAGTGTCCCCTACTGACCGTGGTAAGGCGGGGAGTTTTGCGGAGATGTCTCAATACCGACCCAGCTGGGACTCGAACCTGGGAATTGCAGATTACGAACCTGGCGCCCTACCGACTGAGCCACCTCCGCCCCTAATCACTGGGATGAAAAGTCTGATGAGTATAACCTTTGAGTATAGCGCGTATAACGCATTAAAAATTACTAAATTAATGCAAATCTCTCTTGTATAAGTGCCCTAAAAAGTAAAAAAAAAACACAATTGCCGATGATTAAATGCTAAATTTGTGTTCATTTCAAAGATAAGAGGCGAACATTACACTTTCCCCAGTAGGTGAGAGAAACGCGTTTTGGCGCCATCTTCTTTTGTATTAATCTAAATTCAGAAAATTTGTTTCATTTTATTTTCCTTCGGATGTAAAAGAATGTTTATTGACTTCATTGATTTCCAGTGATTACCTTCAAAAAGAAAATTGTCACTCAAATCATTTTATATTTCCTCTGTTTTGGAGAGAGGCAATTTTTACCTGCCACATACTCACGTGCTTCCATATTTGATATATGAAATTTTGCGATGTGGAATCCATTATGAAACAACCGTTTGCAAACTGCCCCTTAGTAGAAGGGGGGGGGGGAGACAGGGAAAAGTCTTTTTAGCTCATGTCGGATTCCCTTTCAACAGTCGTTTTTGTGGTCGTCCAATTCTCGTGCAGAAACGCGTAACATTATGGAGCCTTGCCTAAATTACATAACGCTGTTTCAGCCGAATTCCTACTCTCCCTCTATCCTACGTAACGCCATTTAATGATTCATCACCGCCCGTTACGTAATACTATTCTATTTGTGAGTGTAACCTACTGAAAAGCTCCCATTCTGTGCAGATTACCTTACAGAAATGTAGAAAAAAAAATGACTAATTGCTTAAGAAAAGTAGAACATTTTAGTGTTACATAACCCACCTCCCTGTCCCCCACGCAATAATGCATAAATATAACTCCCTACTCGACATGCTACGGAATTCATGAACGATTCCTTAATATTTTTCAATAGGCCGATTATTTCCCGATGCTTGCGGTTTCAGCATTCATTCTCGTTAAATGAATTTTAGATGTTGTCAAACGATCACTGTCACTGAGGAGTGTTAATAATAACACCAAGATGCAGTCATATCTTGCTATTCGTTGGATCTTTATTTATTGCCGATACGCCAAACCTTGTTCTTCGTAATCAATGGCTCACCATGCGCCGACGTAAACTTCCTCAGCCGTTCAACCAAAATACTAATGCTGTAGGGCTACAGACGAAGCACGGATTTACTTTACTTCTATCAGGGTCGGATCAATGGAGAGGAGGGAGATTAAAGACCCATCCCCCTTTGTGAATTAGACATCGGAATGCAGACACCGACATGTGATAAAAAATGGGCTTGTCAGAACTTAAATGGATTAATACTAAATATAGCATATATAAAAATAAAGAAATCCCCCCTTCAAGCAGCTTCTTGCCACAGTGATTTTTTTAATACGCCATGGTAGACGGTCTGTGAGGATGGTGGGATCTCAGCAGAAAAACAACACAAGGGTTGGGTTGGGTTGTTTTACCTCTGAGCGGCACTTTTTTGCACACCATGGGCTAAATGGCCAGATCACATGGACCCCGTAGGCTCAGAGAAGGTTGGGGGAGGGGACCCACTGGAACAGTTGTTGGGAGACAGATGGTAGCCTCCCGTCAAGGCCATCCAGCGTGTTCTTTAACGTGCACAGGGTATGGCTCTCCCGCACACGGTACCACGGCTTAACGTCCCATCCGACGGACGGCGGCCTTTCCAAGCCCATCGGTGTCCCCTACTGACCGTGGGCAGGGCGGGGAAAAACAACACAAACATCCATGCCTTATGCGAAGCTCGAACCCAGGTTCCTTTGATCAGTAGTCAAGCGCGATAACCACTCGGCAACGGGAGGGCTTTTTTATACTAACTATATATATATAATAAATATTAAATGACTTACATGTGAAATGTAGATTTGTTGTGCTTGTCCTTAAGATGTTGCTGAAGGGAAATCTGATGGCGCGACCAGTTACTCAGCTGCGAGGTGTACAACAGTCAGCTTGACCGAACCTATCTCCAGGGGTATATCACAACCCAAGTAGCCTCCATGTCTCGCCGAGTCCCAAGAGACCTCTTTCAATATTAGGAGGGTGATCTCATTATCCAATAGGCCCCTGAGTGTATAACTCTTTTCAGACTGGTCGTCGTGTTTGCAAGAGATAAATGAGCAGCAGTTTTACAAACTCCCTCTCGTTTGCGAGAATAATTAAAGAGTGGAAAAGTTTCGTAACCTTTGACCTTCTCATGCAATGAGCTCTCACTTGACATATAACCCGTTACGATCGATCACCTGGGTTGGGCAGAAATAGCGGAACAATCTTTTTCTCAGAAGTGATAAACTAAAAGCAATAGGAAGACATTCAAATATTGAATTCCACTTTGAACAATCAGTTATGTTGTTGCAGAAATATCATAAGAGGAGAATGCAGAGACTGACACACACCGTAAAACAATTTTTCCAGCACCTTTCCAAAATTCAGCACTATTCTGCTAAAAAGTCAGTAGATTCGTCGATCCATCATATACCAAAATTCACGGCGGTTTCTTCACCGTACCGATTTCCAGCTTGTTAGTGAAAATACAGATCAACGCATATTTCAGTTTACTTCGGCTGCCATTAAAAGGAAAGGAGAGTAGAATTCCGTCTTTCGCTTGCAACGCTCGGAACCTTTGATGAAAGAGCGAGCAAGAGAAAGCTCTCCATTAAATTGGCCTTTCATTCGTTAGGAAGGTGCAGCGGGACCGACAGTGGCAATATCGATTGGAAACTTGTTAGCTTGGTTGCAAACTATAAGTGGATGCGTAAAACAGTTCCAGCGAGGATTGTGGAGACGAATCCGTCCACCTGTCGATGAAATATTGATCACGAATGGATAATGAGAAGCGGAAAATGTGGAATGGTATCTATGCGCAGGCAAGCACAAAGGAAGATTTCTTTGAACGAGGAGCAGGCGTAGCGCCACAATCAACGCCGAATGCTTCGTAATTTAATTAGAAAAAAATTGAATTGTTCGATGCGCTTATTTCATTCTTGCAATAAAAGATCAGCAAAAAATATTATGACTTAAACAAAGTGCTTTTTCTTTTGTTATCAATAAGAATTTAAAAATGTAGTGTTTTAAAATTAATCTTAGAAAAAGAATGTTATCGTCCCCACAGCATCATAATCCTAAAGCGGCCATAAGATACAGATATTAAACCAGATTGTGCCATTTACTTCTCGAAATTCGCCTACCTTGAGAAACAGGTCTTGCACTTGGCCACTGCAAGGCAATTTTAAGATCCTGTCTTGCATTGTGCACCCACCTGATTCCAGACTGCTCTCGGTCAGCAGGAAGCACCGATGGGCTTGGAAAGGCCGCCGTCCGTCGGATGGGACGTTAAGCCGTGGTCCCTTGTGCGGGAGAGCCATACCCTGTGCACGTTAAAGAGTGCCGTAAAGCCGTGGTTCATTGTGCGGGAGAGCCATACCCTGTGCACGTTAAAGAGTGCCGTAAAGCCGTGGTTCATTGTGCGGGAGAGCCATACCCTGTGCACGCTGGATGGCATCGACGGGAGGCTGCCTCTGTCTCCTAACAGCTATCCAGTGGGTCCCCTCCCCAACCTTCTCTGAGCTTCCAGGGTCCTTGTGACCTGATCATTTAGCCCATTGTGTGCAAAAAAAGTGCCGCTAAGTAAAACAACTCAACCCTCACTCTTGGTCCTTGAAGCACATTGCTTAGAAGTCCTTTCACTAATATTTAATTACGCACGCTGGTACCATGGCCAAATAAACAGAATTTTTCCTTATATATAAAAAATAAAAATAAATACCCCCTCAAGCAGCTGCTTGCCACAGAGGTCTGACAGGAGCCTGTCAGTTTATATGCCATAGTAGAAGTTCTGAGAGGATAGCAGGATCTCAGCAGAAAAACGACATGAACATCCATGCCTTATCTGGGGATGGAACCCAGGTC
The DNA here is from genome assembly GCA_038380435.1 of Ryuthela nishihirai. Lineage (NCBI taxonomy): Eukaryota > Metazoa > Arthropoda > Arachnida > Araneae > Heptathelidae > Ryuthela > Ryuthela nishihirai. The sequence continues at coordinate 37,343,288 of JAWZYU010000031.1, forward strand.
CCTTAGATCAGTAGCCAAGTGCGCTAACCACTCGAGATGCTATTTAAAGGCCGTTGATAACTTCATGTGTCTTACTTTGTTATTTTACATAACCAACTAATACTGAAGATAGCCACAAGAATCTGAAATCAAAAGCATCGTGGGTGTTGTTATCTCGGGTGTAGAGTTCAAAGTTTCACTACCATAACAAATTTTCCAGAGGAACGCACCGTACGTATTATAGAGCCTAAATTTACTGTTCAGGCCGGATCTACAAAAAAATAACTGTGTAGGTGAATGTTTGGGCAAGAAACGCAAGCGAACCGGTGAAAGAAAAAAAAAAGGCTTCGCTGACTGCCAGAGTCTGCGAAACAACCGCTCTTCTCCCTCGCAAGGCAAAAGATCACATCAAGTGCCATTGGAATGCGAATGAAGACCAACTTTGAAGATCAATAATTTCTAAAATCGGCAAATAGATGTGCCTGAAGATGCATCAGAGATCTAACAGAAATTCATCGGAATCTATTATTTACATGCGTTCAATATTTAATTAGGGAAGCTAGAATATTTTGACAGCAATATGAATTAGAAGAATAACAAACGACTTCTGGCGAATATGAGATGCTCGTTTCCGAAGAGAATGAACTTTCTCATTTTCGGACTTTAGCAATCTCTAACGATGGAAATTCGAATTAAAGGATAATGAGGAAAAGAGAAATAGGAATATTTTATTACTACCTATCAAAGTCAAAAAGAATTTGTAGTGTTATGTTCACCCTCTTTATAGACCTTTTAAAATAAAAAAACGAGCTAATGTTTCCTCCTTATCATCTGCGTATCATTCTGTAGATATTGAACTTTTCGCTTGTACAAGTAAATTAAAAATTATTTTTGGGTTGGATATGCATTGACGAAACATTAAAATTCTCACTTTCCGAATCTTCTCATAGAGTTAATAGCGTCCCCTAGTAATGGAAAAATGTTCGAATAAGTTGGAAAATTGCACATGAATCATGAATATTGCAAACGATATTTTTAATCTAGAAATCTGACATTTTGGTGGCAAACTGTGAGGGCTGAGATTTGCTCTCACTGCAATCACCCTTCTCCTTAACTCCCTGGGCTGGTGGGGGGGAGATACAAACTTTTTCGTTGTAACAGATAAATTAAAAATAACTTTTTGTGTTTTATAGATGCCAAACAATACTTTCTGAGTTTTCCCAATCATCAGTTAGTTCGAATTTCAACTGTTAGAGGGTATAAAAGGTCGAGTTGGGTTGGGTTGGGTTGTTTTACCTCTGAGCGGCACTTTTTTGCACACCATGGGCTAAATGACCAGGTCACATGGACCCCGAAGGCTCAGAGAAGGTTGGAGGAGGGGACCCACTGGAACAGCTGTTGGGAGACAGATGGTAGCCTCCTGTCAAGGCCATCCAGCGTGTTCTTTAACGTACACAGGGTATGGCTCTCCCGCACACGGGGCCACGGCTTAACGTCCCATCCGACGGACGGCGGCCTTTCCAAGCCCATCGGTGTCCCCTACTGACCGTGGGCAGGGCGGGGAATTTTGCGGAGATAAATCTCAACGCTAACCCAGCTGGGACTCGAACCTGGGAAAAGGTCGAGAAACTTCGTTTTCTTTGAAAACGATCACCCCATATTCGCCAGAGGCTATCTTATTTTAGTTACTTATTTCAATTCTTTCTTCGCTCGGTTGGATTGTTGGACTCTGAGAGGCACTTTTTTGCACACCATGGGCTAAATGGCCAGGTCACAAGGACCCCGAAGGCTCAGAGAAGGTTGGGGGAGGGGACCCACTGGAACAGCTGTTGGGAGACAGATGGTAGCCTCCCTTCAAGGCCACCCAGCGTGTTCTTTAGCGTGCACAGGGTATGGCTCTCCCGCACACGGGACCACGGCTTAACGTCACATCCGACGGACGGCGGCCTTTCCAAGCCCATCGTTGTCTCCTACTGACCGTGGGCAGGGCGGGGAATTTTGCGGAGATAAGTCTCAACGCTGACCCAGCTGGGACTCGAGCCTGGGAACTGCAGATTACGAGCCTGGCGCGCTACCGACTGAGCCACCCCCGCCCCTTTCTTCGCTGGTATCGTGGCTTTGGTGTGTTACTGACCAGGAAGAGGCCCATCCGACCAACGGAGCTCTTTCCAGGTCCATCGCTATTTTCCATGGGAGTAGATGATGTTAGAGTATTAAAAAAAAAGAGATAGAGATGGTATGGTCATAACAGAATATTACGGAGCAGGTTTTTCCAAATTTTAAATACCTGGAGACAGTTTTCTTTCTCAGTACCTTTTTTGCTGCCGAAAAATATAAGCAGATAAAAAATATAAAACAAAGAAATAAACGTTTACTCTTTTATTAATCTTACAAGAATAAGTCATTTCTTGGTGCACTTTATAGCTTTAATAACGAAGTAAACACTAAGAAGAAAATAGGAAATATGCGTTGGGAAAAAGTCGATATCTCAGCTTTCGTGAAAGTTGAGCGATAATAATAGGATCATGTGATTTCGTGCATATTTTCTAAGGACAGGTAGGTTTCCTTGCCGGGGACAACACTTTTGGAAACGATGATATGGAGAATGGTCTCTGTATGTACTATTTGTAAGGAGTAGGTAGCATTTCTTCTTATAGTGAAGCTATCAGAGCTTGCTATGATAAACTCTGTATATGTTAATGCAAAGGAAATAAGGGACTGAACTATGAGGAAAAAGATATAGTAGAAGAAAATGTGGAAAATTGAACCCATGGGATAAGGTGAAGAAATAAATAGGTAGTGTGGGTGAAGAGATGAGAGAATGAAGTTTTAATAACAATAATAAGTTTATTGACCATAGATAACATATAATACACTTAATAGAAAATAAACAATGCTTACACATAAAAAATGAGTTAAAATATATATCCACAATTCAGTATGAACAAATATATACAATTGAACATAAATAAACCCATGTATGTAAAATATTTACTGTGAAATTAAATGCAATAAAATAGAAGCCATATAAGAACAACCAATGAGCTTTTTGCTTTTACTTTTGTTGTTAGTTTATATTATTATTTTTATCGATATGCATTTTATAATACAGATTAAGAGGTTTAAGAGTGGAAAAAAATTAATAATTTCAGATTTATTCATTAATGACGTGAAATGAGGTAAGTCACTTAATAGGGAAATAAAGACTCAATATTGTTTATGTTTAATAATTTTTGCCTAATTTTTATTTTAAAGCTATGTTCATTTTTTTCTGCCCTTATACTTTTCGGTAATTTATTAAAATTTTGTGGAGTAATCATTTTGTAAGGAAATCATGAAATGTTTATGAATAATTTCTTTTCTTGAAAAAGGTACATAATAAAGTTCTCTATTTCTAAGATTTATTTTTGTATGTTGCAATTTTTAGAAATCTGGGTTTTTAAATACAAATATAAGGATTTTATAAATATATAATTGTCTTAAATCGAAAATTTTATTCCCAATAATCATATTTTTTAAATTCGTAATAGAGTTATTCAGAATTTTGTTTTGTAATGTTATTAATTTATTTAAAGAATTTAAATACGTTCCTCCCCAACTAATTAAACAATACTGTAAAGAAGACTGAATCCATGAGTAGTAAAGAGTTATGAGAAAGGAAGTACTTACAATTTTCTTTAGATGATATATTCTAATTAAGAAATATCTTAAACGTTTTGCAATCATATTTCTATGACTATTCCACTTCAAATTACTATCAATATTAATTCTCAAATATTTGTAAGCTTTAATTCGTTTCATTTCTGCACATGTACAGACATTATTATTATTACAGGTAAATCTATGATATATGATTTTTTTTTCTTTGAAATAACTCTTGTTAGTGAGACTAAAATACATTGAATACGATTGTTCAATATTTAGTGTAAGATGATTTTGATGAAAACATAACTGAATTTTTTTTAAAACATGATATATTCGATTTCAATTCTTCAATATTATTACTTCTATATACTATAGCAGTATCATCAGCATAGGATATCCTTTTAAGTTATTAAAAAAGAAATCATTGAAATACATCAGGAACAAAAGAGATCCTAAAACTGAGCCCTGAAGCACTCCTTTAGTAAGCAATAAGGGTGAACGTTTTGCATTTCTTATATCTACAATTTTTTTTATCTGTAATATATGATTTAAACCATTTTAGCTATTTCCTCTAACACCAATGTAATTTAGTTTCTGCAATAAGATTTCATGATTTACTGTATCAAATGCTTTTGCAATGTCTATAAAAAATTACCATAGTTTTTTGAGAATTATTTAAAAGAGTAGTGGTCATTTCTAACACTGCATGATCTGTACTCTTATGTTCTCTAAACCCAAATTGCAAGTTATAAAAAAAAATGAGTTATTTAAAAATTTCATAATTCTATTTTTCATTATTGTTTCAATAACTTTTGAAAACATAGGTAATATAGAGATTGGTCTATAATTATTTAAAATATTTTTATCTCCTTTTTTGTATATAGGCTTTACAAAAGCAGTTTTCAGTTGGTTTATAAAAATGCTAAAATTAAACGATCTCCATAGTAAATATACAGATTACTTGTAGAGATAGACTTCAAACATTAGTTAAAAGTTTCTGAAAAAAATTCATCGCCATTCGCTTCCCGCCATGTCGGCGATGAATTTTTTCAGAAGCATTTAATTAAACGACATATTTATGATTTGTGTTAAAAATGTTGCATGGTATTTATTAATGATTTTTTAATATTTTGGGACTTATATCAATAAGTTTTATTTTCATCTAAGTTGTTTATAATATCATTCAATTCAGTTTCATCTGTCTCTTTTAAAAAATATGGAGTTTTTGTTATTTAAGATAGAGGGATAATTATGAAAGTTAATATTTGTGTCATTATTATAATTATTAACATTAATGAAATGATAATTAAAGTAATTAGTTAATTTAACTACATCAGTATACACTGGTAATGTTGAATCAGAAGTTTTTTCATTTAAAAATTTCTTTACACATTTCCATTGTTTCCTTGCATCCTTTTTACATTTTTTAAATTCAGTTTCATATTTATTTTTAAAATTTCTTATTTTTGAAACTATGCTATTTCTAATTGTTTTATATTCATCATTATATCGCAATATATATATATATGGATATTTTTGGTGTCTTAAAAATGCTTTTTCTCTTTTTTACACAAATTAATTATTTCATTAGTTATCCAAGGATTATCATTAATTTTTGTTTCTACCATCAATATCATGTGTTTGTGTGCTGTTTAATATTGCATGATTAACTAACTCTATAAAAGTTTGATATATATCATTAATATTTGAATTATCAATTTCATCTAATTTAAAATTTAAATATTTTATCCTAGATTCTAACTTTTTAAAATGGATACTAGTTGTTTGAGATATATCATTTTCTTTTTAATTTTTATATTAGGCTTAAGAATTTTTAAAATCAAAGTATAGTGATCTGTTATATCATCTAGAAATAGTGCATATTTATAATCATATATTTTACTTTCTCTCGTCCCGTGGCCGAGTGGTTAGCGCGCTTGGCTACTGATCTACGGGACCTGGGTTCGAGCCCCGGGTAAGGCATGGATGTTCGTGTTGTTTTCTGCTGAGGTCCTGCCATCCTCTCAGATCTTCTACTGTGGCATATAAACTGACAGGCTCCTGTCAGACCTCTGTGGCAAGCAGCTGCTTGAGGGGGTATTTATTTTTTATTTATTTATAATAAAGATCTCATTAATGCAACTTTTAAATTGATTATAAATTCTTGTATAGTCGTTTATAAAGGATTCAAATCCATTTGCTGATAATATATTAAAATAGTCATTAGTATTAGTGTTATCATTATTTATATCAATATTGATATTTCCAATAAATAAAACATTTTTGTATTTAATAGTATGTAAAATTGAATCTAGTTCTTCCAGATAATCATGAATTGAATAATTATGATCCCTATATAATGTCATAATATAATGATCATTTATTTATCATATACATTTATATTATCATCAGTATTCATTTCAATGTTAATATTTTGAAATTCAAATAATTATTAAAATAAAAGAGTATACCACCAGATTTACTGCAGTCTCTACATTTAAAAACCATTTGAAATCCTATTATATTGAATAAACTGATTTCATCATCCTTCACCCATATTTCACTTAATATTATTATATCTAAGTTGTAATTAACAGTAGACAATGAAATTAATAATTCATTAAAATGTGCTCTTAAACTACGAATATTTAGGTGAATTATATTAAAGCAAATGTATAAATTATGTCTAATGAAATTACCAAAGTCCATTATATTTTCAAATTTTGAACACTTATTATTATCATAGAATGGAAAAATGTTATAATTTATATGATGTAAATTATTCATAATTTAAGGAATATTAATTAAATCATTAACATTTGTTATGATTTAATTCATAGAATAGTTTCTTATTTAACTGGGTTAAATGTTCGTTAATGAAGATTTCTGTTGTCATAAATCTGGAAGAGATCTCATTAGCATTGATCCTTGTTTTTTTCTTTTTAGCAGCTTGGAGAAATCTGTTTCTTTGGTCTTTGCTCTTAAACTTAACTATAATGAGCTTGATTTTATTTTTTACTTTCGTTCGAACTCTGTGTATTATTTCAATAACAACTTCTTCTTTAATGTTAAAACGATTTTTTATGAATTTAAAAATACTATATATTTTTCTCTTTTGGAACACCCAATATTTTAATATTAGTGTTTTAAGAATATTCTTCTAGATCATTTAATTTTGCTTTCATTACATTCATTTCATCTTTTAATTATATATTTTCATTTTTAGGCTTAAATTTTCTTTCTTTAATTTCTGATTTTAATTCACTGAGAGTTTTGTTTAATTCGATTATATAATCCGAATTGAATTCTAAGGATTTTTTAATTTCTTCAAATTAATTTTTATATATTTGTTATTTTTGGTAAATTCTTCACGTATACAATCAGTAATGTCTTTTGCCAGTATAAAACTGTTACCAGAAACAATTGTATGTGGTTTTAAGTTATTTTTAATTTTTATTTTGTTACTAGTTACGCTGACATTATCATCATTAGTTTCTATACATCTTATATCTGTATCAGAGTAATGCCAGGGAGAAAGTTTGCTTGAGTAATGCATTTTACAGATTATTTTTAAGCAAAGTATTCTTATATTTATATTTCATTTTTATATTTCATCTTTAAAGTATTTTTCAAGTGAAATGTACACACAAAACATTATCATTGACGTTTTGTAATTTCCAGTCAGAATATCATTAGTTTACAATAATTGAACAGATTGACGAAAAAAAGGGTCTTGAGTTACTGACACGTGATGACACATGAGCATGAGGAAATAAGAATGTCACGTATGTTCATTCTGAAGTCAGTTTAAAACATAATACAACAGAATTACTAATCGAGTTCACAATTCTTTTGAGAAATATTGGAAACAAACTATTTTGCAGCGATTACAAAACAACAGTTCAAAACTTACTCAAAGCACACTTTGCATATTAATGAACCAATCTACAATTGCATTAATAAAACAATTACAACAAACCGGAATAAATAAAAGAAATCACAGAGCACAAAACTAACATAGCCATTAGCTTAAAAAGCTGTTGCCATATTTCTTAAAAAGTCTTTGAAAGGAAAATTAGTTAAATGGAAAGAAATGCTGTTCTAGAATAGGCAAACTCTCTTTAAAAAGTTGCGTTTTCCCATTTCCTGGGGATAAGGTAAAAAAAAAAACTTAATCACCCACTCTACCTTTCAAATTTCAAGCATCAATAGGTCGTTTACATTACTGGCCATTTTCCAGTTTTACCTCCATGTAACGATAAATTTAACAATTTAACCCAATTTAACTTGAGCTGTCTCCTCACAAAAAAAACTGTTCCGCAATTTCGAAAATGCTAATCTTATTTCATTAGAACCTATCCATCCGAAAATGAACTTTTTTATCACTGACAATAAAATGCTGAATATCTGCAGACAGAAGAAAGGAAACAAAGAGAAAAAACAGCTCGTTTTTATCATAAAAGTGTATCTTAAGAAAAAACGAAATAATAGCTGATGCATCGAATCATTTACAAAAAAAGTATTTCGGGAAGTATTTCTAATAATTACTTCAGTTTTGTCAATTTGAAGGGGTTTTTTTTAGCATGAAGGAGCATTTGTTCAATATTTTCAGTCTCACAACTTTATAAGTACAGGACGAATAACGTTAAAGATTCAGATATCTCTGGTTATGATTTTTTTTCTCCCGAGACACCGCTAGATGCATGTAAAAGATTTATTCTGCATTGCAGACAGAGAAATTTTTTTTCTTTTGCTATGAAGTGATCCTCTCAGGTAGATAAGATGTAGATTACATCTGAGGAGTAAGATTACAAACACACCAGCAGCAGAACAACTTCAGCAATTGCATCATACTAATTACAGTCGTGTTGCACGGTGTGGACACAAGCGTTGCCAGTCTGGATGGTGACTTTACACAAGAGGAACAAATACACAGAAGGGGAACGCGTTACTTTCTCTTCGTTGATGATTTCTTCTTGTTTTATTGGTATACTGTTTGGGGAAAGAAACCGCTAACTCTTTATACGATGGAAAACTAATTACTATCGGATGGAGAGAAATGCACATATTTTACTTTCTACTTGTTAGAGAAATGTAACGAATTTTTCAAGTACCAGTTTGAAAGAGTCACGAACATCCGCAGTAATCTTCATAACTGGAACTTTCAGTTGTTTTACCTCTGAGATGAACTATTTTGTGCACAACAGGATAGAAGGCCAGGTCACAATAACCCCAAGGGCTCAGAGAAGTTTCAGGGAGAGGGATCCACTGCAGTACGGGTTCTCAACGTGGGGTACGCGGCAAACTATTTTGGGGTACGCCGTGAGAGCTCAAAAGTCGCTAGATATATGTTATATATAAAAATATATTATTTTATTCCCATTGTTATACTATAACTATAGTTTACCTATACAAGGTGTACGCCATTATATACACATTTACGTGAAGCATAACAGGTTGAGAACCACTACACTAGAGCGCTGTTGGGAGACAAATGGTAGCTTCTCCAGCAAAAGGGAGCCAAGGCTTAATGTGTTTCATGAAAAATTACCTTTTGTAGCGAAATACAATTTCTCCTCGTTTCCCCCCTATTTACGTACTATTTGTTGCCAGATGTTACGGCAACCACGGCAATCCCCGGTTCCGCCTTTCGACACTACCAAGTTAATGGAAAGCCGTGACCATCTCTAGTCGGGGGCAAGGCTACACCATAAAGATGCATCTCATCCCCGACCTCGTATGGCGAGCAGCCCTATAGAAGGAAAGCACGTCCATCGGTTGAAACCTGGAATTTAATCTGTTCCCCGGTTAGCCATGAACAAGGATATGTAGATCCAAGTTCGCTCGGCACCCGGGGTGGAGATTCTTAGTGGGGCCCAGACTTTGAAAAGGGCCCTTGCCTACTAGGGGACCAATCCGTTCGGCAGGGCCCTTGAACTGCTCCACAGAGCACCTGATTATGAGGTCTTGGCACATTCCAATCCGGCCACTAAACCGGTCAGCGATGCCTTCGACCTCGGTTGGTCTTGGCTCTGTCCAACCGGTCAGCAGAGTCTTCGACCGGTTGCTGGGCCTCAAGCCCCCCCCCCCCCCCACCACGTCCACCACCAATACGGCAAGGTGGTCCCCTATCGCCCCCCCCCCCGATAGGCATTTACGTATAATAATATATATATAATAATATTTATATATATAACATGATAGGCATTTACGTACTATATAAGGCAACTCAATACTCGTAATGATGATGTTGAATGTTTCTAAATGTGCTTCTTCGACATTCGTTTATGCGAAAGTACGACGCCAATTAAAAACTATCAACAAAATCTTTTACCAAACCATGAAATTCTGTCGGAAAGCCATGATATTATTAAGACTCAGAGAAGGTTGGGGGAGGGGACCCACTGGAACAGCTGTTGGGAGACAGATGGCAACTTCCCATCAAGGCCATCCAGAGTGTTCTTTAACGTGCACATAGTATGGCTCTCCCGCACACGGGATCATGGCTTAATGTCCCTTCCAACGGACGGTGGCTTTTCCAAGCCCATCGATGTCCCCTACTGACCGTGGGCAGGGCGGGGAACTTTGTGGAGATAAATCTCAACGCTGACCCAGCTGGAAAGGATATTATGGGTATACGAAGTTCTAAAACTTGAGTTATCTTTCACTGGGAAACGTGCGAAGTATTGTATATAAAAATCGAACACTAGAAACAACTAGGTCAATAATAGGGTGACAGTCCAAGTAATTACAGCTTCTTCGCCAGAAACACTGAAGAAATATTAAGATAAAGTTCTCTTGTAACCTGAGAAAAAGGTTTACTGTTATAAACTTTTATGGAGTAAAACAATGAAGCTTTTCAGAGCACTATCCTATCTTACAAATGCTTTTGAGTTGTAACCGATAAAGTTTTAACACAGAAATTCTAGAAAGATAATAAACATTAAATATTATGATTTAAATTAATAGAGAACTTCAATCTTTTATAATATGGGCTATGTTAATACACTGGTTTACATAAATTAAGGAAAATCCCTATGTTAAGTCAATGGGAAGCTAACGTCAAAGCTCTATAACTTCTAAAATAAGTTTTTTTTTGTTTTGAAAAATGCGATTGCAGATAAAGATCTCAATCAAATAAATCAATATCTCGATTTTCAATAATATTTGTTCAATATTTAATGAATTATGGAAGTTTGAATATTTAACAGCAGCAATGCCAGTCTTAAGAAACTTATACAAAACTGAATAGTGAAAGAATTCTTGACACAAAGTTCTAAAATACAAACTTATTAAACATTTTGATCCAATACTTATTACTAAGTTTTAATTAACTTCTGAAGTCAATTTTTGTGGCTGGCACTGTTATCACTAAATATTCAAACTTCCACAACTCATGAAATAGTGAAAAAATATTGTTGAAAATCGAGATATTGATTTATTTGATTGAGATCTTTATCTGCAATCACATTTTTCAAAATAAAACTAGAGCTTTGACCTTAGCTTCCCATTGACTTAACATAGGGATTTTCCTTAATTTATGGAAACCAGTGTATTTCCTTAGAGTAACAATACAGCATGAATTCGCGTATCTCTAAAAAAATAATCTTTAATAAATTATTAAAAGATAAATGGTTCATGAAGTTTCGAAGGCCACGATGATTTTTTTCAGATCACTACTCTTGATGAACAAAACCCTTGCATGGACTAAGGGGGAGGGAGAGAGGTTCACAATCGAAGTCTCATAGGGGTTAACCTTTCAGATGCCTGTGGAAATGTCTAGCCTACTCATGAATTTTTCCACTTCGTTCCAGGATTTCAAATTGGACAAATCCATACAGGAGAATTTTCGTCCTAAACCGACTTATCCATCTACTTCAGCGGAATAAAACTTTTCTAGAAGTGCCGCCATCTGTTGGCTGACATATCAACTACAACTTTACCCTTAAATTTTTTTAATCTCCACAATTCAATCATCTTCAACTCTACAAATCTCTAACGCTTTTTTAAATATCCCACGTGTTTTATATAACTCATTCTACGAACATTTTCATATTAGGAGAAATTGGAAATTCAATCCTTGCTGATTCCAGGAATTGCTCAGGTTCGATCTAAAGACCATAGGCTTGAAAAGTCAACAAATCGCTAGACTAAATATACTAAAACATCCAATTCAGCTAATAGGATGGATGCTAAGCATTGAATTTCTCGCCTGATAGTATCATCGTTGTAAATGTACAAACTGGGAAATGTCGTTAAAAGCACTGGTTTTTGCATGAAATTATAACTTTCTATATTAACAACTTGAGTTCAGCAGTCTAACTTCACTTTTGATTCTGCCTGAATAATGATGCTCTTGAATTACGCATTCAAAAGTTGTTGTTTCCTGGAACTATGAAAAAAATTAAATTTCCCCTCAAGCAGATGCTTGCCACAGAGATCTGAAAGAAACTTGTCAATTTAACACGCCAAAGCGAAGATCTGTGAGGAAGGCGAGACCTCAGCAGAAAGAGAACACAAACACCCATCCTTACCTGGGTATCTTACACTCAAAACGGACAAATGGGAAATGTAATATACACTGTTCACAAAAATTAGGCGATATTTCAAAATGAATATGAAGCAATAAAAAAAAGAAGCATTTTAATTCTTTTTTATTAAACAAGAACATCAGAAAAGCAAACGACGTCAAAGAAAGTTGTTCGATTATGCAAATGAGATGCAAACTCAATTGTCGTGAATGAGTAACAAGTGACATATTAGTGGGGGTGAACAGAAGCGTGTCAAACTGGACGAGAGTGGCACACATTGACTGTTCAAAAGGGTGTATGGTCACCCAAGACTGCCAAAACACACTGACAGCGATGGAGCATGGACAGGATCAGAATGTCCAGCAGTTCTTGTGGGATCCTCTGCCACTCTTGCTCCAGGGCAACTTCCAGCTCAAGAAGTGTTGTGGGAGGCATTGGACGGTTTGCCAGACGTCTTCCCAGTGCATCCCAAGCATGTTCAATGGGATTCAGGTCTGGAGAACGTGAATGCCAGTCCATGCGTTCGATTCCTGCCCCCTGAAGCATGTTGTTGACGAGATGCGCACGGTGGGGCCTTGCATTATCGTCCATGAAAAGAAAGTTGTTTCCAACTGCTCCAACATAGGGTACCACTATAGGGTGCAGGACCTCATCTCGATATCTGACAGCAATCAGCGATCCGTTTCTGATGACGTGTAGGTCGGTACGACCACCAATGCTGATGCCAGCCCACATCATGATTCAACCACTACCGAAGGAGTCCCTTTCTCGCATGAAACGAGGATTCTCCCGTGTTCTTCGTTCACGCCAGATCAGGACACGATGATTGTCAGGCTGCAGACTGAACCGTGACTCATCAGAGAAGAGGACAGTTGACCACTCATCACGGGTCCAATGACGATGCTCATCAGCCCACCACTATGGGTTCTACGGTGTTCAACAGATAACGGAATGCTAACCATTGGTCGCCGGGCATGCAGTCCAACACGATGGAGCTGATTTCGTATGGTCTGGGTGCATATCCGTCGTCTAATGGCAGCGAGAAAATGTCCCCGCAGCTCTGTTGCATTGCTGCGCCTGTTCCTTCTTGCCAATAAGGTCAAGTAGCGGTCATCTCTTGCTGTTGTGGCAGATGGGCGACCCTGCCCTCGTCTTCTTCGTACTGCGCCAGTCTCTTGAAAGCGATTTCACAGTCTGCTAATCACGCTTTAGGATGTTCCAAGTGCTGTTGCCACTGTCGTCTGTGTTTGAACAGCTTCAAGACGTCCTATGGCTCTCCACTTTCGCATTCGGGCAAATCGTGTTGCAGGGGCATTGCAAGGGCTGGGAAATTGCAGGATGTGCACTTTCAAGATCAGGGAACGTGCAGATACTCTAGTACTTCCAGCCCTTTTTATAGTGCATTTTCACCAATGAAATAAAAGTTGGTTTTGCATCTCATTTGCATAATCGAACAACTTTCTTTGACTTGTCGTTTGCTTTTCTGATGTTCTTGTTTAATAAAAAAAATCAAATGCTTTTTTTTTATCGCTTCATATTCATTTTGAAATATCCCCTAATTTTTGTGAGCAGTGTAGTAGTTTGGAAACGATTAATCTGAAAACATGTTGAAAAAAGCGTGCATCACTTTATTAGACAGAATTTAAACACAAATGCAAAAAAAAGTTTGCTGTAGGGTATACCAAGTTGCTCTATGGATTCAAGTGGGCCATTCCACATGGATATCTTCAATTTCTAGTATTAATTCCCAAGTGTTCGATGGTCGTATATTATCTTTCATAAAAGTGAATATGGACCAACAGCAATCCACAAAAGATGCTTATAGAACTTTCGAACTTCATTGCTATATCGTTGTGCTGTTCAATAACCATCAAAAACATTGAAGTCCATTAAAATTATTTAGACAATTAAATTACTGCTTCATAATTGATCTATTTCCACAATATTTCGGGTTCATAGCGAATTCTGTGATTCCAAAGGATTAATTGTTATTGTCTTACTGCGAGATAAATAATGACTTGTCTGAAAACTATACATCCTTCTAGCTTTCTTCCATTCGGGAAGTTGAAGGCACCATGTAACGCGCAGAAGCGTAATCTGTTTTCAGGTCCCAAGACAAATGATTGAAACGAAGACCCACTCTCCTAAAACAATACCAGAGACGGAACTTAGCAATGCCTTGCCACAGTTCCGCTTCTGATAATTGGTCGTAATTGCTGAAATTAAAGGAAACAAACTGCTAATCTCCTACCATAAAGACCATTTCATATGAAGTCTGTTCAGTCTCTGATACCTACATCCAACAGCTGAGTACAACTCCAAAAACAGTTGGAAAGTACTAATTGTTCTGTAGTTCAGGTTTGAACCATATAATAGTCATCTCTTGGTACCTAGCTCTAGAAGCCTTAACAGCTATTTCAAGAAACATATCCAGCGTAATGGTACTATCATCAAAATTCTACATAGCCTTTTTGCTAACATTCCGTGATCTAGCTTATCTGTTCCTATTATTTTTTTGTCCCTGTTCTTGCTTTATTCTTCCTACTTTTTTTGTTCCTTGTGTAATATTCTGACAATCTGTTATCTTGGAGAATCCTCTAAGAGATGTCTAAATGGCAAACAGGTTGTTATAAGTAAAATATCCCTATTCAGGAGGCGGGATTGGCACAGTCGGTAGCAGACATACTCATAATCTGATGTTCATAGGTTCGAGTCCCAACTGTGCCAGCTTTGAGATTTATCACCATAACACCCATCCACCCTTTCTCTAGGTGAGAAAAAGATAGAACTGATGGGCTTGGAAAGCCCAAAGTCTGTCAGATGAGACATCAGGCTGTGGCCCTGTGTGCAGAACTATCATGTTACGAAGAAGTTGAATCTTCTTGACAAGGTGGCTTCCGTCTCCTACAGCTAATTGGTCCCCTACCCATTCTTGAGCACTTGTGACCTGCCATTTAGCCCACTGTGTGCATCAATTGCACCACGTGCGTTATTCAGAATGAATGAAAATTCTGAAGAAATCAGAAGTTTTGTAGTAAGAGCCAAGACCATAGAGGATATTAGTGCAAATAGCTCAGCTTGAAGACGTTGTCATGCAGTTGTGGAGCTGAATAAATCAGAGTCCATGTGGAAGCAACCACAATGTTGCACAAGTAGTAAATATACCATTTGCTCCAATTTTTCAAATTATTTTCTTAGCACCCCTCTCCCCCCCCCCACAAAAAATAGCATTTGAATTTCACCTAGAATAACAACGTACATATACTAAATCTGAAACAAAACTACTTTAATTTAGTATTTTTGTTACTAAATATAATTAGATTTAATTTCACACTGAATCGGAAACAAAACTTTAATATTCATACATTTTATTTTAGTATATTTGATACTTAATATAATTAAAGATTTAATTCAAATGAGATATTCAGAATGATGAGTCAATAGGCCTACGAAATAAAAAATGATACGGATTTTAGCATTCGGGTAAAAAAGTTTGGTTTCTTTCAATTTCGATTAATTTAAGCTATTTAAGTATTCATTTATTGTAACTCGTTTATGACATGAATTCCAGACTTTGATGCCCAAAATTTGAAAAAAAAAAAAAACTTTCCATATGCTACGATAAAAAAAAGTGACATGTCACTTACTATCCATACAAGTTTCACATTATGTAAAAGCTGCAAATTGAGGCATAGGAGCTGGCTTGACATTTACTCTCTTTCCTGATACGAATAAAGAATGACGAAACTTGGCCCATCCTTTTGTGGGGGATGAGATCCTTGTCGGTTTTAATGGCCAAATGAACACTCAGAACTGTCACATATTTGGGTAAAGTACACGTGACATAGGAAATCCCTTTGCATTTACCGAAATTCTTATTAAGGTGTGGTTTCGCAGCCACGTTTATCGTTGGCTTATTCATTGAAGAGCTGCAACCTACAGCATCGCTCCTGGATTACTTCAAAGTTTATTAGCTTACTATTTACTTAAATTTCCTACTAGCCTTGGGTAAGACTGGGCGAAAATCCCAGTGGAGGCCTTGGCAAGAAGGGTAGCCAGATTAGCTTAAATTTTTATTTAAACTTGTAGCTTCTTAGCTAGGGCCTTTTTCAGATTTAATTTTTCTACAATGTTGTGTGAATAAAGTCTATAGTGGATACTACTTTGGATATATATTACTATATTTGATAAGTATTAGTACAGGCCAATAGCCGACCTGAGTTGGCCGCTGTATAGGAAAAGTACGCGCCAATAGCCGACTTTAAGTTGGCCGTTATTGGCGTTGGAAGAGTACGTACTGATAGCCGACTCAGCGCTTGGCCATTATTGGCTTGGAAATATACTATTCAAGTAAGCTTCCTACTTTAAAAATCTTCCGTTGAGGTATTCTAGTTCTAAGTTTTTTGTAGTTTATTCGATTCTAGTTGCTACTGAAAGGTAGCTTTTTGTATTTCATTCCTTATTAGTTCTGTAAATTTACATTTATTCTCATATATTTTTACTCATTTTGAGTCTTAATATTGTTTTTGGATTGATTACTGTTAGTTTACAATAATCCTATTCTTTTTCAAAACCGGTCTGAGGCGGTTTTTTCAGTTACAGTCGCAACTGCCAATTTTTACAGTTGCAACTGCCAAATTTTATATTTGCAACTGTTCGAAACTTTCAAATTTTTGCATTTTTGTGATATTGTTCTATCTAATTGATATATATATACTTATATATACTTATATATTGTGCTTTTCTCTCTGAGAAAAATATTATTCGATTTTAACTCTACAATTGCCAAAATGCCTTCCATGAAGGACATACACAGCCTTCTTCCAGAAGACCGTTTGAAGTTGTAATCTTGGATATATTTTACATCGAAAAAGATATTAATGAGCATGTCTGTAATGAGCATTGCTCTAGCCAGACTGTTTTGGAGTCTATCCAAAATTTGAATCCTATCCCAAAGCATGAGATGGACATTTATCAAGATGAAACCAATGCCTCAGTCAAACCAAAAAAGAAGGGGGTTGGTAAGAATTCTAAAAAAGGGAAAGGACATGAGAGCCTTATCTCCAAATACAGTGCCTACATTTGCCTCCAAGACCAGATTTTCGGCCTTGGAGGAGGAATTTTTGGATACACCAGCCTCCGAAATGGAAACTACAGATTCTATTTCTACTCCCAAGGAGATTAGAAGTAATAAAGGAAAAATTCCTCCAATCATTATACGTTCACCCAAGAAGTGGATGAACACCCATAAGGAATTGACAAAAATCGCTGTAGGGGCATTTACTGCTAAGACCTCTGGCGAAACAGTCAGGTTACAGACTAGATGACTACAGGTCATTTGTTCGATTCTTTAATACCTACAAATTGAGGGATGAGAAAAATCCCAGGGTAGTCATAAAAAATCTACCCTATGACATAACTTCCGATGATGTCTGTATTGCTCTGGTTGACTTGGGTTTTACAGTCATAAAAATATCACAGATGAGACGTGGCAAAGATAAAAGTCCGATCCCTGTTTTCTTGGTAGAATTACCAAAAGACACTGTCAACAAAAAGATATACGATGTCACTGACCTCTTTCATCTGAAGATTCACATTGAGAGCTACAGGACTAAGAAAACACCAACGCAGTGCCATAATTGCCAGCGCTATGGCCAAGCACAGAGTGGTTGTTTTAATCTTCCACGCTGTGTGAAATATGCTGGTAGTCATGTAACAAAGGACTGCCTTAGGAAAAAGGATGAAAGTCCGCCCAAATGCGCCAATTGTGGCCTTGGCCAATTACAAAGGTTGTTCTTATTATCCTACTAAGGAGGTTGTGACTACTCCAAAGGAAAACTCTAATATTGCATCTTTAAAGGCTGTTAGTACTCCTGTCACACCTCAATTATCTTACGCAAGTGCTGCTGCGAAAAGCGCACCTGCTCCCAAATCTATTGGTAAAGACATACCTTTACCTAAGAGAAAGCATCATTCTGCCGTACCTCCTATGCAAGCTCCTTCTACAAGCGAGCAGTTTGATGCCACCATCTTAAACGACTTGAAGGAAATCTTTTTGATTTAAAAAAAACTTAATGTTGCTAATATCTTATTGATGGCTGTCATTAATTAATGAATATCAGAATGCCAACGGCCTTATGGACAAACTCAGTTGGGCTGAAAGCGTTCGATTATTTACTCTCTTTGCTGTCATCAAATGGAGCACAACCGTAAGAACTATCTCAAGATTTTTTCTTGGAATGCGAATGGCATTCTCACCGATTTATGGGAGTTCAGTAACTTTTTGTGACTCCCAAGCTGTTATTGTCTCTTGGGCGAAACACACCTTAGAGCTTCTGATAAATTGAAGTTTCCAAACTTTGAGGTCTACAGAACGGATCGACAGCATAACAGAGGTACTACTGTTATCAAGAGATCCATCAAACACCATCTTTTACCTACTGTAGACTTCAATACGTTGGAGATCACTGCTATTGAAGTCAACGATGTCCTTTTTGGAACTTTGAATATATATGCGGCATATAAACTGCCCAACTCTGATATTATTTTAGATGATTTTAAAATAATTTTTAACACCAATACTCCTACAATTTTAGCAGGAGATTTAAACTCCAACAATATTACCTGGAACTCCAGATCCTGCAACAAAAATGGAAATATTCTTCTCGACTATGCCACAGCCAATGGCATTATTGTGGACGCTCCCAGCGAGCCCACCTTCTATCCTTACAACTCCATGCACAGACCAGATGTATTAGATCTGGTCATGTTCGGAAATTTTTTACCATCCTATGAACTTTGTGTTCATGATAATCTGAACTCTGACCATTTACCAGTTTGCTTACTCTGTTTTCGTCTGTCACCCTTGTCCCAGACAATTTTAGAGTCGTAAACTGTGAACTCTTTAAAACTACAGTCAACGGAAAAGTCTCCGGATCTTGTAATCCTATCTCTCAGGAAGATTGATGATACAGTTTTCACCTTTACTGATCTTTTGAATCAATCTAGAATTGATGCTAGTACCATTCATAAACCTCGTAAGGACTTCTACATCCTTCCAAGATTTCTTTCTGATCTTATTAAAGAGAAGAATAAAGCCAGACATAAATGGCAGAGATCTAGAGAGAGACATGATAAGAATGCTTATTATGCACTCAAGATCGATGTCAGACAAGCTCCTGGACCACCGTAGTTTTACGTGGAACAGGAAAATTACCTCACTTTCTACAAGTGATGGCTCCATCTGGAAGATGGTTAAAACATTAAAGAATCCTTATGTTAACTACCCTCCCATCCATGGAAAGGAGGATTGTGCTATAATGAGGATGACAAATGTGAAGCTTTTGCGGATGCGCTTGAGATTCAATTTCAAGAAAATTCTGATCTTTCCAATGATAACACCTGTGATAAAGTGGAGGAAACTCTTTTCCGTTTCTCTCAAGTGGACAGATCTAGAATTCGTTTTACATCTCTATCTGAATTGATTCAGGCCATCCGCAAGTTGAAACCCAATAAGACTTCAGGTCCTGACGACATATCAAACAGGATGCTGAAGAACCTCCCGAAAAATGCTATCACGCTGCTGTGCAATATTTTCAATTTCCTCCTCTGGCATCACATCTTTCCGGAGGTATGGAAGAATACCTATGTTGGGCTCATCCACAAACAGGGTAAGGACCCTTCTTTAGCTGACAGCTATCGCCCAATAAGTCTATTATCCTGTTTAAGAAAGTTGTTTGAGTGAATCTGCTCAACCGACTGGATGAATTCCTTTCAAATCACCCTATTCTACCCGAGTCATAATTCGGATTCAGACGAAAAAGATCAACTCAGCATCAAGTCCTCAGAGTAGTGGAGAATATTGCTGAGGCACTCAACAAAAAAGAAATTGTTGCTGCCGTCTTTCTGGACGTGGCCAAAGCCACGACCAGAAAGACGGCAGCAACAATTTCTTTTGAACGAAGCTTTTGACCGCGTCTGGATGGACGGCCTCATCTATAAACTGATCATGATTGGAATTCCTTCGGGCCTTACCCGTATCCTTCAATCTTATCTTTCGGATAGAACCTTCCAGGTTCACATTAAATCCTCTATTTCCACAAAGAGAGTGGTGGCCGCTGGAGTCCCACAAGGCTCTCTCCTAGCCCCCCCCCCCCCCCCTCTCTTCTCATTGTACCTTTTTGACATTCCTTCTTTTGATCGGATTGTCATTGCTCAGTATGCTGATGATATTGCACTCATCTCCCTTCTTTGGGAGTTGAGTATGCAATAAGTTCAAAATTGCTTGAATGAGTTAGACTCATGGTACGAGAACTGGAAGATGAAAATAAACACAGATAAGAGTAACGCCATACTCTTTAGTGGCAGGAGGATTAATAACCCTCAAACCTTACTCTTTATGAATGAAGACATTAGATGGCAAGATACTGTGAAATACCTTGGAGTCACCTTGCATAAGAAACTCAAGTGGGATCCCCACATTCATGAGATCATCACTAAGGTGAACACCGTCAGATGTCAGCTAGGGCCTCTTCTCAGACGAAAATACGTCCCATCATATCATATGCTTCCCCTATTTGGGCGAACACTACTCCCACCAATATCCACAAGATCAGGTCTTGCAGAACAAGATCTTGAGATGTGCGGTCGACGCCCCATGGTTTGTAACTAACAGACAAATCCATAAAGATCTGGGCATCGACCATATTTACTCTTATATTAAATTTCTTTCACGTGGCTTTTTTTGAGTCAGTTCAAAGCAATCCACATGAAATCATATCCTGCTTGCTTGATTACAACCATGAAGTCATGAATAGTTACAAGAGGCCTAAAACGATGGCCTTCAGCAAAGCTTGTCATCCATTTTAGGTCTCTTGTGCATCCTTACTACTTTTATATTGATTTTTAATGCCCTTCGTGGCCCACTACTGGTGGTTTAAATTTTTATTTGTGTTTACACTGATGCCAACTAGGCACATGTTCAGATGGAAGAGGTTAGGGGGTACCCAAGTACCTGGTACTCTGATAATCATTTACCGATCTACGATCTACTACCTTGTGAACCAGTATTATTAGATACTTCATTTTCTGATGTTTACGGATATTACTATACAAGCTTATGAAAACTTATGCTGGATAAAAATATTTTACCGATTATATTAAAAATGGAAAATTAGCTTATCATTAATGCATTCTAGCATTTTTAATTTCCAATGATTTGCATTTTTGAAAATTACCCATACAGTACTCTTAATGGAATGTTCAAACATACTGAAATCAAAAGCAGTGAGTTAGTGAATAAGATACATCAGTCATCAAATAAACTTTATTAGTCTGCTGTTGTCACTTGACATAAATAAGGGCTATCACGTATCTCGTTTTCATACAACAAATGACGTTCTTAGCAATCCAACTATAATCTGACAGTAGTTTGA
This sequence comes from Ryuthela nishihirai, assembly GCA_038380435.1. Classification (NCBI taxonomy): domain Eukaryota; kingdom Metazoa; phylum Arthropoda; class Arachnida; order Araneae; family Heptathelidae; genus Ryuthela; species Ryuthela nishihirai. Next base: position 37,364,877 of record JAWZYU010000031.1, read on the forward strand.
TCAGTGAATCACGGAAAAATGCACTAATGGATGATTCTTATATTAGACAGATTTTTGATACTCATGAAAAAAAAAACAACCATTTTATATTAGAACTGTGTTCGTTTTTATATTAAATTAATAATCACAGTGGAAACCTTAACATATCTCCTATTTGCTTGTATTGCTGTTGGTCATTCAATTACTTAAGATTCACGGCATTACATTAATCTTCAACTAATGTAATTTATAAGAATCAGTAGTTCACACATCGTATAAATTCTGAAAAGAAAATAAGGTGCAACACAAGCCTACAGTAGATACATAAAGTTATTTGCATGCCATACAATGTGCATTACATTAGCAAGTGAATTCGAAATTCATCTTATGCACATTATACTTATGAAGCTGCATAATATATACATTAATGTATATAAATACTCTTTAATGGATTATTAAATTTCAATCAGTTTCAGTCAATTCAATACATATCAGTTTGTAATTACATTTTGTACTTTTTTCACCACCACATTGCAACAAAAACAAAATAATCTAAATACATTTCTAATTAACTCTGTTAAATTTTGCATTTGAAGTGATCTTTTCAGGATACACTTCAATTTTGAAAACAGAAAACATGAATTAGCACCACCTCAGGTGAACATTGCCTGCTACAACTAACAGTGAAAGAAAACCTATACTTTTACTTTTTTATGTATACAGAAATTTACCATAGCTGTTCTATATGAAACAATTCCTTGCAAATAAACAACATGTAAAACTCCACAATCATATTACTTAGCAATAGCAACAATTAAAATTCAAGTGAAAGAAACAGATTTTAAGGATTTAAAATTCAGTTTTACTAATTGTAAGTATAAAATCAACTTAAGTAGGAAAGCCTTCCTTGGCACTCTGATTAAAATAACTTAAAAACAAAGCATTTTCTTATTATATGGTTTTTATCATTTGTAAAGTGCAAAACATAGCGTCATTTCCACTTAAATACGAGATCTATGCCACTGTACATCAAAATAGTAAAAATTCACTACATAATCAGTACTTGAGTTCACGTACTTGTAGGTTTCAGAGTTTTCTACGTATTAAAATATTTACAGCAGGAATAGTTAGCATGTTGACCACAGGTTAATTTTTAAGCTTTTTTGAGTTGTCATGCATTATTAAATTTTTATCCGCTGTGTTATAATGCCCAATCTACATCATTCTAATGCCAAGGGTTGCTACTCTATCAGACTACTCTCAGATGGTTTTCTAGTATTTTCAAAAACTGCAAAAGAGCTGATTTCTTTTCATTTCAAGAGCTATTTCTATTCATTAAAAAAAAAACATTTCTGTGGTAACAGAAATGGAAGATTCAAAGTAGGGGTTGCCAGTAACACAATTAGAAACATAAAAGTAGACAACCCAAGCCACACATATGTATATCATCAATAATGCAATTTTTTTTAGTAGCCCTTGTGCTGCTGATGAATAGATAATTTTTACTCTAGTATTAAATGCCAGGGCCTAAAAATTAGCCTGTGTATAATTGTAGCCAGTAAATAGTACAGATTTTGTAAATAGTGACTATTCTCAGACTGGGATGTCAGACATCACAGAATCTGCAGGAAAACTTCAATTTGCCTCATGTCTTGCACCAACCTTCGAATGTCCCACTAAATTCATTCCTACTGAGTCGGTATTATTTCTTAAAAAATGAACTACAACACCTGTGTCTTTCTAATTTCTTATAAAGTGTATTCTGTGGATTTGAAAACGGAATTGTACAGTTACTTTAGGAGAGTGTTTGATTTGACATCGATAATTTTCATATAAAAAACTGGAACAGTTTTGTGCAAAATTTTTATATAATCATGTGTATATAATTGAAAAAACTCGGTCTCAGCTACTTTTAATTTCATTTGTAGTCTGCACTTTTATAGTAGTTTGGGCTGAAATTGTAGCCCAAGCTACTATTCGAATATTTAGAGTAGTTAAATTATATCGAAATCAGAGCTAAAGGACAATGGCAATCCAGTCATTTAATAAACTCAAAAGCTGAGTGCATAAACTGAAAAATGTGATAATGATGATAATAGTATTAGACTCAATCATTGAGTCTAATAAAAATATATTTTATTAGACTCAATGATTTGGCAACAGTGGGTTTAATTTAATATTGGATGTTAACCTTTCAGTGCTACCAGGATCTGTTTGTAATACTATATGTATACTTAGTGAAAATGTTAAAAAAATTAAATCCTCTTTATATCTGATTTCATTCCTGAAAGGATGAAAATTACAAAATAGGCATTGTTGCAAGAAATGATACTATTTGTGATCTGTGGTACCCCTTAGGTTATTCAGGGCTCTAAAAAATGAAGTTAAAATGTACTATGTGGATTGTATAAAATCAAAAAAAGAAATACACCCAGTCCCTAACTAGCATGAATACTATCAGCACAATTTCGGTTTAACATGTTTTTTTAAAGCAGGACAGGTTTTCAACTAACAAGACTGGTTGTTTGATTTAACATGGTTTCTCAACTACTTCTATACAATTGTTTACATTATTGCATTTACCATACAAGAACTTTGGATGGTTTCCTTGTCTCACCCATCTGGTCTATCCTTGTACATAATTTAGCACTTTGAAAAAGATTTTTCCCATTTGCCTTACAAATCAGTGCATTCTTTATTGCTTACAAACTAATTAATTGTTACTGACAATGTATGCATACACCTCAATTAGTGAAGGATTATAACTTGTCAGGCATAAAGTAGGAACACTTACAAATATATACAATTAGTTATTTTCATAACTCAAAAACTTTTACAATTTCTCATTTTCAGTCTTCATTATTCGAAATCTTCTACACATACCATGAATTAAAAACTGGATTTAGCAATTTTTGGTTTCTACTTTTATTATTGTTACTATTCTGTAAAGATGAGTTACCTGTATAAAACATACATAAAAAACACAAAGCATAAACCAACAAATAGCCATATTTTTAAATTTACTTCTTTATTGTTTCTTAATTACATATATAATCAGGGTCTGGAATGCATCTCCCTATTGCATTAATTTTTCATGAAAAACTTGTGTCGAATTAACACAATTTACATGAAATGTTTTCAAGAATGCATCTATTGTGTTAGTTGGGGACTGGGTGTATCAATATTTTTTTTTAATTCCTTGAGAGTAACTCTGTCTGTGAATTGTTTGGTACAAGAATTTAGCAAATGATTTCAACAAAATATTTTTTTTCAATGGTTCAGAAAATATACTGTTTCATGCAAACACTTGCTAAAACAGATAAGGACACTCACAACAGGTGTAACAGGCTTTGAAGATTAAAAAGGTATTGTTTGAAAAACATAATATGCTCAATAGACAAAGAAAAAACAACCGACACCTTATAGGTGATTATAAATTTAAATTGCAGAAATAAAACAGCCATCCTTAAGTATAATGAAAATTATGTGATACATAAACATTTGTTAGCAAACGTATTAAAAGTCTTAAATCTGGTAATTTTCAAAAATATTTCTCAAAAAAAAAAATCGATTTTACTTATTATTATGAGAATTAATTCTTTTTACTTTTAAATTTTTTTTTTGAAGTTACTAGCACATAGCAGAAACAAAACTTCCATTATGCACACATTCTGAGTCAATGAGGAATAATGAAGCCAGTGAAGTCTATTTTATTGGCTACCATTATTTTTTGCCTCCAAATTAAAATGCAAAAGTGCTTTAGGAAACAAATTACTATGGTTTAGTTAAAATAAAAGATACTTCTAGACAATGTATATCAGTAAATATAAAATCTTGATACCTCACTTCCAAAATTAAATAGACCTGTGAATGACATTTTTGAAACAGTTGCATATCATAAACACGAATATTTGCCTCTACAGTTAAAACTAAACCAATACATAAAAATGCAGCTGGGGCAAGTGCAGAACTCTTATACTAGTTATAGATAGATGTGTTGAGTGAGCCACCTTATGCCCATGCTATAGGGAGTCTGAGGGCTTGTGTTAGGTGCAGGTTTGTTTTAGTAAGTAAAATGTTTAGTAATAAACCTGAAAAAACTAGCTACCCAAAGATTCCATATTTGGAACTTTGTACTGTATTTATGGATAGTAATTATAAGTGACTTCGTCACCGATGGTTTATTATACCTATTAGTGGGATGCAAAAAATAACTGCTGCCAGAATTGATTGGCAACCGTCTTGACACTTTTATTATAAAGAGTTGAATTATTACTGATGATTATATATATATAAATAAAATTAAAACATACCTATCTTCTCATATGCATCCTAAAAAGTAGAAAACTAAAGCAATTTCTTATTATCCAATTTTTTTTTTGGGGGGGGGGGAGAAAACATGGGGGATCATTTTTGTTTTGTCTATAACACTCCCTATGTCCCAAGCTTTCATTTGACACATAGCTTGTTACTTTTGGCACTCACATTCTGGGGATATAGAAAAACAATCGTTTTCATATTTCCCCTTTTTTAGGGGGACACTCCCAGCATCATAAGCTTTCATTTGACACCTAATTCATTAAGTTCATCCATCGCATTCGAAAGATATTGTGGAACTGTTTTAGCAAATCTACAAATCAATACATTGCCAAACGACGAGTGAAAAGCAATAGGAAGATAGGTAAAAAGTGATACCTTAGTGAAGTTAGAAATGAAAATTCATGGTTGTTTGTGTCTTGCCAAAGATATTTTACTGGCACATGGAAGTTTTTTCGTACATGGCATGTGCATTATCACATGTTGGGATAATGCAAATAAGTCTTGGAATTGGCAATTCATAAAAATCAAAGTGGGCAATTTAGATTAAGCTTGTTACTCTGTAAATAAGAACAAACTTACAACTTATAAAACTGCTACCAATAGAATATATTAATTTTAAAATAAAATTAAAATCTTTAATTCTCTATGACATTGTTAAATGTTTTTAAGCACTTCAACAAATTTTCTATACCAGGGGTTCTCAACGTGGGGTACACGGTAAATTTTTTCTCATGGCGTCTTTTAAAAGACGCCACGAGAACTCAAAGGTTGCTAGATCTAGTAACAAAGTCGCTAAGTTGGCATTATTATACTATAATTATAGTTTTATCCATCTATATAAGGGGTAAGCCAGTTGCATACACATTTCCAGGGGGTATATGAAGCATAAAAGGTTGAGAACCACTGTTCTATACTATCAAGTATCAAAAGTTATTAAAGAGCGATTTATGTACCGTACCGCAGAGGATGAGTAGTAAGAGGAACTTCTGGGATATATTCCGCCATATCTTCTAGGATTCCTGGAATTTCCTCTTACTACCCATCCTCTGGGGTACGGTACGTAAATCTCTCCTTAATAAATTCTAATACTTGATTGCGAACATTTGTTGAAGTGCTTAAAAACTTTTAACAATGTCATAAAGAATTAAAGATTTCAATTTAATTACTGCACTGTGAACCTCTACTGTAATTTTGAATATTAATTTTATCTAACATTCTTCATTACTATGATATCAACATTTGATTATGATTATACCATTTACGATAAGGTATGCCTGAAAGTCTACTGGTTTTCTGATGAGAAACACCACTCTAAATTATTACATACAACTCTATATGAGATAGTGCAACTACTTCCATAATTTGTGTCAATAATTTTGCCTTTTAATATTTTTCACAAAAGTTTTCAATGACAAAGAAATAACGACAGTTTTTATGGCGCTTTCATTTTGGTTATAAACCACTGATCTATATTCTCACATAAAGATTGTCGTGGCAAATCTTCTTCAAAGAATTTCTTGTCCAATCATTAATGTTAAGTGTCATTACTATGCTTAACAATGAAAACCAATGAAAAGGAAGATTCTACACCTTAAAATGTATCAATCCTCAACTCATTAGGGAGCTTTTATGGCAAGTATTTTACATCCATAATAGTAAAAGATGTTTATAGTCGCCATAACTCTTCATATAACGGGGCTAGGAACCTTGATATCTGACAGATTAAGATTACCATGAAGATATGCAGTACAAATTATAACTTGACAGGTTAAATAAATAGTTAGATATCTATATTTCACCTCTGTTCTTCATATATAGGTTCTTTCACAATTTCTAATCAAGAAAGCTATCAACCGTTGCCAGATCCCTCATTCCTAAAGGCACTATTATATTAAGGTGTCCCTTTGAAGGTAGGAACCTGATTTTTTCACCTAAAATAGGGTCATACAGGGGGAATCCGGTACGAAATTTGAGAATTCAGTAAGTATCTTTGGAATTACAAGGACCAAAATTGAAATAAAAGTTTTAATAATTTACATAGAAACGAGACTACGGGTCATGATAGTGTGTGATAGCACACACTGACTTCATCAACAGCTTGGGTAATGCCGGACAATTCTTCTAGTCGCTAATATACTGGTGTAAAAGAAATATGTTTCATTGTGCACTTTAAAATATTCCCGAAATTAAGAACAGCATTTTTAATTACAGACTTCCATAAACTATACATATTAATGACAGTTCAAAACAGGCTTCATTTCATTAAGACGTTAAGAGATAGATTGCATCACAATGGCAGAATATAATTTTAGCAAAGGAATATAACTCGTTGCATATAGCGATTTTATTAATACAGAAATTTATTATTATCTATTTATTCTTGAAAATAAATGATATCAATTAAAACCATTTAGTTGATTGTTACCTTTGGGATAACAGTCTAATAAATAATCTCCCTTGATGCTATACCACTGCTACTTCATAATATGTATTATAACTACGTGCAAGTCCAGATCTAGAAAAAAATAGAATGAGGGCCAAGGAAACTCGAGCACAAAATATGTAAAAAAGTGGGCCAAGAGACTGGTTTACCATGCAGTATAACATCCCCCCCCCCTCCATCTTACAGGTCTATAATTTCTTAAAAAATGCATGAAATATAAATAAGTTTAATAATTTTTTACCTTTACCTTACTAGCATTGTGAAGGGGGGGGGGCGTAGCCACTTGCCCTCCCCCTCTCTAGATCCGGCCCTGTCTATATACATAAAAAAACTCAATAGGTACCATGTAAAACAGAGTCTGCAACTCTGTAAATAGAAATCGATTGCATACCTTTGACTGTATAAAAAAAAGTGAAACTGTGTACTGTGTAAATCGAGAGACAGGTGTACTTATTTCTTGCATAAGGTTTGGAACCATTTGTTGTACTGGAATTGCATCTGCGAGTTGTTCTTGCTAGAACTAATGTGAGTGTGGAAACTTTTCATTGGCTGTTGCACTCTTTGACCTTGATTTTGCAGCTCTTCTTTATGTGAAAGGGAGTACAGATGCTTATAATAACTGGAAACATAACTTGAAACCTCTGATTAAAAATCTGGCATGCTACCGACTGTGCCATATCGCATCCAAGCACTAACAGATGAACAATTAAAATATAATATACAATAAAATAATGTATAAATGAACCAAAAAATTTAAAAGTAGGTTTCAGAACATAATTTATTTATTAGCTTCCAGAAAACGTTCAGCATTTAAAAAAATAATGCCTTCCAAAAGAGCTGATTTGTGCAAAATGTCTATGTGAAGGATTCCACTCACTAAGATAAGTTTAACCCTTAAGTGTACAAAGTAGATTAACTGTTTTTTAAAATTCGGTGAAAACAGTCTTTATTTTAGATTGAATTTTTTTATTATTATTTAGAATGAAATGTTGTTTTATGTTATGTAACATGACCTGTATACAAGGTTTTCAGCCAGTAATGCACACCAGCAAACATGGGTATATTTTATACTATAACCAGTATGCTAATTTCAAATGCTGTAAACAGATTGAGCGCGGGCAACAAAATAGTGCTGGTCGACTTGCTTGATTCAGCTGATGTTCGCGTCACTCCTGAAAATCCCCTTAAGAGCAAGGCAAGCGCTGAAAATAATAAACATGAATATAATTGAAAAGTGCCATATTAGTGAAGCGTCCTAAAGCAAGGTATGCCTGTATATTTATTAGTCACTGCAGGATAAAGTTCTGAAGTTGTGTTTTTAATAACCAATCCTTTGCTTTCCACCATAGTTGAGATAGGAATAAAATTGTTTTTAAATATTTTGCTTTATGTTCATAATATTCATTTGTCAACTTTTATTAAACATTTCCTTTAGTATTATTGTATTATGAGGACAGGATAAAACCATGGATATTTTACTGCATTCAAGATAACAATCACTGATAATTTAAATTTTGTTCTATTTGATCATTTAAAAAACAATGCTAATAACTGGTTTTACTCTTGAGTGGCATTTTTATATTTTTACTGTACAATAGCTAATTGTGCAAGTCAAAAGACCTAACATCCCAGATAAGCCTGGGAAAGGGGACAGATGGAACTTTCTGTCATGATCAATTTATTTTTTTTGTCTCTGTACAGTACACAGATTTCTTGTAATACAAAGCCAGCATTAAGATTTAACTCTCAATCTAATGAGTAACAGATGGTAGGTTTTTCATGCCAATAGCATCTTCTTCCTCAATGAAAAAGAGTGCAAACACATGGGAAAAAAATACAGATAGTAGTTATTAACCTGTAGAGTGCACCCCTTAAGAAGACACGAAAATTTCAAGGGAGGGTGTGAAGTATTTTGAACCAAAATCAGCTATGCTTCAAAAACTATGTGAAATTTTTTTATGCAGTGACAACTCATTGCTGACTGTATTATTTATTACTTTTGATTCCTTATTAGTTATTATTTTCATTATTCTTGATCTTAGTTTGTTTTTATTCATCATTTTACAGCAGTTCATTTATTGTGTATTTCTTACATTTTCATGTTTTTGTAATGCAGATTTTTAATTTTTTTCCCAAATATTCTGCAAACATTTTCTTCATATTTCATTTATTTTTTTTTGTATTCAGTGAAATCTGAACTTAATACTTCTACATAAAAATTCTTAAAGAGATGAATGTTTCTGCAAAAGGGAGGGTGTAAGATGAAGGATTAAGAAACACTGTTCTAGATGCTTATACAATTGGAAACCAGAAGCAGGGAACCTATGGTTACAAGTCTGGCATGCTACCAACTGTGCTATCCCATGTCCCAGCACTAATAGTAGATGAACCATAAAACATTATACATAATAAACAAAATATTAACTCAGACAGCACACTATGAAGGTATGGTAAAAGCCTAAATGCAACATTACATCAGATAGATCCATGATAGAAGCAGCACTTCAGCAGAAATACAAACATCCATAGAATAATAAAATTTGAATTTAATAATAGAAAATATAGTTTCTACTCAAATAATAATAAATACCCCCCTCAAGCAGCTGTTTGACAATAAGGTCTCACGAGAACCTGTCAGTTTATATGACATAGAAGGTCTGTGAGGATGAGGGGGAAGGGGAGCTTAGCAGAAATACAACACAAACATTCATAACTTACCTGGGGTTCAAAACCCAGGGCCCTTTGACCAGTAGCCAAGCTGCTAACCATTCAGACACAAGACAGCCTACTGGCAATTAATATTGCTTCACCAGAATTTTTCAAAGTAATTTGCACCACAATGATCACGAAGTTTTTCAGAAGAGACATAAAATTCTTTGATCATTTTGTGACATGCTGCAAACTAATTACCTACAACCTGAAGATTCGGTCCATATGCATTTAAATTAACTCTCATTATTAGATATGTCTAAATTTGTTAAATTGGAGTGAGATAATCAAATCTTTTATCCACAGTAATTAGTGTTTCTAAACTCATAACCAAATATTTGAATTTATGAAGGTTACTGAAAGTGATTGGACAACCTTTTCAGTTAAGAACACTGCCAGGTAAGATCACTATTTTTCTCAGCTTTGGGAAAAACGAGAAAACCAGCATAGTTGAACTTTATCATGATATTTAAATAAAGCTGACAAAAATCTTTAGATTTACACTATGTTGAAAAAAAAAAGTGTCTGGACACTTCCATGTTATGTGAATAGAAAGTCACTTTTCAATGTCCCTAACATTGAAAATAAACCTTTTATGCAAAAACTGTTATTGGCGATAAATTGTAGATGTCCCTCAAATCTCTCTAAATATATTTCCTGCAATATTCGTCTAATATTTAAAGAATGAATGGAAGCTGAAGCATTTATCTTCACCTTTTGACACTTGTGAAAAAATACTTCTATAGATAAAACATAACTCTTGTAACAATTTGTTCACTAACATAAATTAAATATCTGAGTTTGTATGACTTTTTTAAGATTTCATCAATTTGGAGGCAATGTGACAGTGTCAATTTTCAACAATCTTCGATCAATATTTAAAGTCATTGAAACACGACCATTTAAAAGCAGACAACACTGTCACATTGCCTCCAAATTGATGAAATCTTAAAAAATCATCATACATTCAGATATTTATGTTAGTGAACAGATTGTTACAAGAGTTGTGTTTTATCTATTGAAGTATTTTTTCACAAGTGTCAAAAGTTGAAGATAAATGCTTTAGCTTCCATTCATTCTTTAAATATTAGACGAATATTGTGGGAAATATATTTAGAGAGATTTGAGTGACATCTACAATTTATCATCAATAACAGTTTTTGCATAAAAGGTTTATTTTCAATGTTAGGGAGCTTTGAAAGTGGTTTTCCATTCACATAAAAATGGAAGTGTCTGGACTATCCCTTTTTTTCAACATAGTGTAACTACAGGAATTGGGGGAAACTAATTGCTGTAAGAGCAAAGCTTTATATTCAAGGGAAGAAAATGCCTGTCACTAACACATTTACAGGTTTTAAACATTTATCCGCTGCTGCTTTATCATATTTGTATCAACATATGTATGCAAGCAACTCTCTTCGCTGAATTTTATCAAATGTAGCAGATGGTATAACTGAAGGTTAGTCTAATTTATGTAACTCTTCATAACACCACTTCACTTTTTAGAAGTCATGACATTTGTAATAAAATATTGCACATAACCCCTTCTACCATTTGTTAAAAGTCTACACAGACTAGCTGGTAAATTTAAAAAAAAAAGATTTCTAACTATGTGTGCATGAATTATCACAAAATGCTGTAATTTGTATACCACTGAAGTGCTGAAACATTGAAAGGGTTAAAGAAATATTTCTCTGCTTACATAATTTAATAATTAAAAATTTAATGATAATCACAAATTAATCAGATAAAATGTGTTTTTGCTTTAGCTGTTTTAAAAAGAGAAATGAATTCAGACTACATTCATAGGACTGAAGAATATGACAACACTTTTTCCTCCAACCTATAACCTTCTTCAGGGTGATATGACCTATGTCATCACAGAAAGAATTTTCAAATTTTATTTGTTTTGCCATTAAAAAAAAAACAATAAGTTCAATAAAATCTAGTTATAACAAATTATAGAGGTAAAAGATAAAAAGGATATGTATCCACCAAAACTACATTTGTCGTAATGTGATAGGGTCTGTAAATGGTAGCTAGGTAGTCACTGGAAGGAGAGCTATGCACCAATCCCCTGTGATGATTCATAGAACCGGCCAGGCCTAGCACCTAATGTCCGACCCTGCCTTCTCGTGGTGCGGACCGTTAGTACCTTTCAAAAGAGATACTCTCTTGTGGAAGTGAACGGAAGGGGAGGGCTGCCAGATTAGAGTGGCCTACTGATCTGGACAACTATGGCTACTTTTCTTTTTTTTCTACCCTGCTGAGGAGTGGTCAACCACACAGGGTCCTGGTGCTGACCATATAAACCCACTGGACTGGACAGATATATGGCTCTGAGCTTGACTATGGATCCTGATTTTGCTGCACTGGTGGGCTTCTGTGGAGGGAAAATCTTCCGCTGTGTTTTCTGTTTGTGGGTTGACAGCCCCAAGTGAATAGATTCACAGGATATGTTTATCAGCTGGTGGATAATCCTGAGCAGAAGTCATCGCAGGCACCTGAACTCTTTGCTTCTATTGGCATCGTCAAATTCTACATTGGAGGAATTCTTCCAGTGTAGATGGCTTCAGCCTTTAGTAGTGGGGGAACGGGTCTTTGCCCCAAGTCTGCGATTAGGGGGCTGTTTGATATTGTCGGCATTCCCTCTCTCAATAAACATAGTTTCTTTAAACATCCCACTAAATATTTTCTCTCCATAGGTAGTTGGAATGTGAGGACTTTGCACAGAGCTTTTTCTCTTGATGTCCTCACACAAGAATTCCGTTATAATTTAGATATTCTCGGCTTGCAAGAGACCAGATGGACAGATAAAGGTCAGATTCTTAAAAATAATCTTAAATTTCTCTTTTCAGGGAGGGACGACAATAAGCATCACCAAGGCGTGGGTCTGCTTCTCAGCAGACACGCTAATGATGCTCTTCTAGGATATGAGTGCATTAATGAGAGGTTTCTTACAGCAAAATTTCAAACAAGCATTAAAGAATTGAATGTTATCTGCTGTTATGCCCCCACTGAGGATGCCGATGAGGATGAGAAGGATAGGTGTTATGAACAATTTCAGGATATTTTGAATTCTGTCAAGAAAGGAGATATTACCCTTGTTCTTGGTGACTTCAATGCCAAAGTTGGTACTGACGCTGACCTTTGGGGAGGAGTAATAGGCCCTTTTGGTATTGGTAGCTGCAATGGCAATGGGCAACGTCTCCTACAGGTAAGTAAACTCAATGGATTCAGAATAACTAACACTTATTACAAACACCGCGACTTACATAAGTACACATGGGTTTCACTTGATGGGCTGCATAAGAATATGATTGATTACATATTAATTAACAGCAAATGGGCTAGTTCTGTTAGGAATACCAGGGTATATAGGGGAGCTGAAATTGGATCTGACCATTACCTTGTTAAAAGTGTGTTGCAACTTAAACTTAAAAAGTGTTGTGCTAGGGTTAAAAAATTTACTTTTAATACTGAAGCTCTGAAAGATCCAGTTATAGCCAAAGCTTACAATGATAGGTTACTTAGTCATTATGACAGTCATGGTTTGCTTACTACTGAAGTTGAGGAAGAATGGGATCATTTTAAACAGGCTTTTTTGGACACTAACAGTACTCTTTTAGGAAAAAAGGAGCAGAAGAGACAGAATTATCTGAGTGATAAGGCACTTGAGCTTATTTCAGAAAGAAAGAACTGCAGGAATGTCTTTAATCAGTACCCTACTAGTCCTAATAGAAAGCATTACAGAGAACTTAATAAACGTGTAAAAGATCAGTTAGCTGCTGATAAGAATCTTTGGCTTGATGGTTTGGCTGACAAAGCCGAGGAAGCAGTTAGACAGCACAACAGCAGAGAGTTGTACCAGTTAGTTAATGTTTTGTGTGGTAGAAAATGGACAGATATACAGGGATTGAAGGATAAACAAGGTAAGGTTATAGAAGGGGAGGATTCTGTCATGGCTAGGTGGGCTGAGCATTTCAGTGATGTTCTAAACAATGTAGTTAGTTCTACTCCCATTGTTTGCAATGATGATAGATGCATTGGTGGCTTTAATGTTGGCCCTATAACACAATCTGAAGTTATTTTGGCTGTTTCTGAACTTAAACTACATAAATCCCCAGGGGTAGATGAAATTACTACCGAAATGCTTAGAGCTGGGAATGTTTCAGTTACCACTTGGATGACTGAAATTCTGAATATCTTTTATGATAAAGGCATGGTTCCTAAGGATTTTACAAGGGCTATTGTTATCCCTATTTTCAAAAAAGGTGATCGCAGTTCTTGTGATAACTATAGGGGTATCAGCCTACTCTCTGTTCCAGGTAAAGTTCTTTCCATGATTGTGCTTAATAGAATTAAGAATCTGGTTGACAGTCAATTGCGTGATGAGCAATGTGGATTCAGAAGTGGTAGGGGATGTGTGGATCAGATATTTTCACTTGGCAGATTCTTGAGAAATGTTTAGAGCTTCAGAAACCTTTGGTTGCTAGCTTTGTTGATTTCAAAAAGGCTTTCGACTCTGTTGATCGTCATAATTTGTGGTTGATTGTGAGATCATATGGTATACCAGACAAGTTAGTTAACATTATGAAAGCTCTCTATGATAACACTGAGTCGTGTGTGAGAGTTGGTAAGGCTTGTAGCAATTGGTTTAGCATTACTTCTGGTGTTCGACAAGGGTGCATTTTGTCTCCTTTTCTCTTTAGCTTGGTTATTGATTATGTTATGCGAAATTCACTTCAAGGGAAAGATTTGGCCTTAAATGGGCTGGAGATACGAAAATTTCTGATTTAGATTATGCTGATGATTTAGCCCTTTTGGCAAATGATGTTGATGAGATGAACTCTTTCATTCGGGCTGTTGATGAGACTGGTAGTAGAGTAGGTTTGGTTATAAACAGAAAGAAAACTAAAGTGATGAAAATTGGTCAGGCAGGCTGTGATTCAGTTAATCTGAATGGTTGCAGTCTTGAGCATGTGTCACAGTTTAATTATCTTGGGAGCTATGTAACAGATAATGGTGATGTGTGGCATGAGATTAACAGACGAATAGGGATTGCTGCCGGGACTTTTAAGAATCTATGGAGAGTGTGGAGAAATAGGCGTATACACCTAAAGACTAAAATTAGACTGTATAATAGTTTGGTTCTTTCTAGGGTTAGTTATGGTAGTGAAACATGGACACTTTGTAAACAAGATAACAGGAAACTAGATGCTTTTGATTCCAGATGCTTACGCAGTATCTTGGGCATTAGGTGGTTCAACTTTGTAACTAATGATGAGGTTAGGCAAAGGAGTTTGCAACCTCCTTTAAGCAGCATATTGTGCAGAGAGAGACTCCGTTGGTTTGGCCATGTTGCCCATATGAATAATTATAGATTGGCGAATAGGGTTATGAACAGTGTGCCTAAAGGCCTCAGAAAGAAGGGGAGACCTAGGATGCGGTGGGCAGACAATGTCAAACAGGACCTTGTTAGAATTGGTGTGCAGTGGCCAGATGCAGTAGATGTAGCTCAGGATAGACTTGCTTGGAGAACTAAATTGCACGGTCTGGTTGGACCCCGTAGCCCATGGCTGCTTGAGGATGATGATGGTGATGATGATGATAGGGTTGCACAATGAACTTATGTGTATTTAATGTGTTAAGGTTGCCTTTACATTAAGAAACTTGAAATAGGACAGGAAATCAGGCTATACAGAGTAAGTGTAGGATTAATATGCCTTTTGCTTCCTGTGTAGCATTATATCTAAAAATGGAACCTGTTCATTTATTTCAAAATCATGTCTTAACTTAATTGTATCAAAATACTGGCATTTCTTTTTAAGATTAATTTTTTTCTTCAATGAGAGATGATATGAGGTTACTGATGTAGTAAACTCTTGTTCTTTTCATTCCTTATTTTGGAAACTGCAATTATAGCCTATTTTACTGATATCACTTTTTTTTAAATGAAAAGCAAAAATTTCTGGAGAAATTCTCCCCAAATAATCTTCAATATTTGAAGAAAGCTTTGAGCTGGAATAGACTATTGGAAAACTCTTAATCTATTAAACTCTCTAATCCTATTAAAAATATGATCTGAACTCTTTTATCTTTTAAAATAGTCAAAAAAAAATATTTTTTATAATTTTTACTATATATTAACAAAGAAATGCTACTTTTATGTAGCATAATTTATATTACATGGCAAAAATCATTGTATCAAATGACTACCAATCAATGGCACTAGAATGAATCTTTATGGTGAGGGAAAACAAAAACAGGAGAAACGTGGAACAAAAGAATTTAACATATTTGTACTCCAATTTTCAGTTCAGAATTCTGTTAAATTTCCACTTCATGACTAATGAAAGTAAGAGAAAAAGCTTTTTTATTTAAACCTTTAACTGCTATTGATACCTTTAGGCATCAGCACCAACACTTTGCATCAGTGCTGCTATTTTTTCACTAGATTTCAAATGGTTGCTAATCTTTCTTGAATTGCCATGTTTTGGAAAAAAAATTGAATCAATACTCTTCATGTCAATTATACTTTTAAAAAACAAAGGACTAAAAAAACAGCATTACAATCGAGCCTTTTAAACTTAACAGTTAGAGGGTTCAGAAATATAATTTTAAGCAATAGATATTTTGGGAGTTAACATAAATATTCACAGAAATGTATCTGCTTGCAAATGAATTGTACTATATTTTTTTTACACTTAAAACTATTCTACACATTCTGAGACATTAACAGATGCAACTTTCAGACTTGAGCTCAGGACCATCCGGTTATACTGAATTGTTTTGCTTACATAACCAGGAGGTCTCAAGTTCGAGTCTTGAAAGCATACGTTTTTTTCATGCTTGCCTATCTTTGATTAGTGTTCTACTTCACCATGTGAATCTCTTGTCTGTGAAATTCTTCTAGTGGCTCTTACTTTCAGCAAGAAACAAGTGATTGTTTTTGCATCTGCTAATTTTTCAAATAGCTTCTTCCAGTAAACATTATGTTAATATAAACCATAAGAGACATAAATCTACAAATGCTATTATAATTGAAGCTTGTTCATGCACAAACAATAAAAACAAAGTATTCACATTTTATTTATGCAACATGAGTTTGAATATCTAATTAACTAATCATTATCCTTCATATTAATGAGTGATAAATAAAGAAAAAGAAAATTTTGTAAAATCTGTACATTAATAAATTACACAACATATTAGAGTTTACAGCAATTATAACATAGAACATATGTTAACAATTAAGACAGAATGTTTAAAAAAGAAGCTGCATGTTTTCTAATTTCAAATTTCTACAACATAAGCTCACTGTATTATAGTTAACTTGATCATATAAAAAAACATAACTTGTAATACACTACACATAAAACTAATATTCTGTCACTTTGAGTCTTAATGACACAATGACAACACCACACATATTTAAAACATGTTACAAAAAAGTTATAAAATTATGACATGATTAGTAGCAGCATGTTCTGTACTTCAAGACTAGGTTATGTTGCATGATTGAGTATTATAAAACATCTCTGTACAAGCAAATGTGATATGGCATCACGTAATAATTTCTATTTACAAAATACACAGCAGCTACACTAATCTGCAGAGTTTGGAGCAATGTGTCCACGCAAATAAACATCATCATACATGTGTCCAAAAAGCTCATCATCAGCTCTATGAATAGCATGACGAACATTGCGAATAAACTCTCTTTTTGACATTTTGTTCTTGATGTGAGGACTGGTAAGATCCACTGACAACATTATCAAGGAAAAGCATAAGATATATACCATATCTGTGTAAGAAAACCAGTCGTGAGAATAAGAAATTCTTTTCTTACAGCATTTCTATAAAGTAATTTTTTACAAAATAAAATACTCAAAAAGTTTTAAAAATTTACAATTTTCATAAATAAATACTAATTCAGTATGTATACATATTATTTGTATCTTTCCAAAGCAAAAATAAATGAGCTATTATAAAATATATGCCAAAGCAAAGGAATTTTGGAAAAAAATATTATAGACATATTCACAGAATGTGATGGGTGGAAAATGTCAAACAGGATCTTGTTAGAATTGTCCTGCAGTGGGCAACAGCTATAACTCAGGGTATGCTCAGATATGTGTTTGCCTAATATTTCTCAAATAATTAACAAAAAGTGAATAAAATTCTTAGCATAAAAATTTAGCATACCTTAAAACATTAATTTTAAACTATTTACACTACTATTAAAATTAACAAAAATAATTTAAAAAACTTTTTAACTTGCTATATACTTGCATATGAAATGTCAGTATCAACAGTTGAACTATAGACACACATCTCTTTAGACACTCAGAATAACTTCCTTGGCATCCATTGTGAGGCATTTTTTAAAAATTATCATGATGCTAACTGTCTATAGAGATGTACATGTCCACAGTCCTCTGCCAGTACCAGTACTCCATCTGTAAGTTAAAACTTTTCATTCTTTTTGGCTAATTTTAATTATTAGTACAAAAGTAAAATAAAAAATGTTTTTAAGCAAAATATTGAATTTACTTTTTAGGATACATCTCTCAAAGATGAAAAAGTATCACAAGCATTTAAAACTCTTTGGAATGTAAAAAATATTTTGAGAGCAAGCAGAGTTCTGATGGCATACAGCAGTTATTAGATAGCTATTATCCTCAACATATTTTACTCAGAGGCATCGAAAGCATCAGTTTCCACCCAACTTTTCTGTTTACTACTTAGTTGACTTTCTTATGTAAAACTCTTTAATATAAAGTAAACAATTTAGTGCACACATTACAAAAATCATACTACTAGTCAACTGGTATTAAAATGGTAGCTATACATAACTGGAAGGAGAGCTGTGCACTAATCCTCTATGATGATGTACAGATCTGGCCAGGCATAACATCTAAAGTCCTACCCTGCCTTTTCATGGTGCCAGCTGTTAGTATCTTTCATAGAGATATCCTCTGCCCTAAAGAGAAGTAGAAGGGGAAGGCTGCCAGATCAATGTGACCTATTGATTTGAACTTCTATGGACTTTTTTTTCTTTTTCTTCACCTCTGATGAAGAGTGGTCAGCTTTATAGGATCTTGATACTGATCATATACACCAGTCCAACTGTCTACTAGCCGGGTTTTGATTTTGGATTAAAAATTCAATTTGGGATTATAGAATTAATGCACAATGGTGGACTTCTATTGAAGGAAAATCTAACACTTTGTTTTCTGCTTGTTTGTGGGTTTCCAGCTCAAACTGAACAGATGCAAAGAATACTTTATATCAGCTAGCAGATGATCCAGATATGATGCCATCACAGGTACCTGAACTCTTGAAAATAGTTTTTGCATAGCTGATCTTAAACTGGAGTAATGTGCTTCATGTGTTGGCTTGTTGGTACTTGAATAGCAAAACGGATTCCGATGGTAAAAACTCCATTATTTGTCCAATTCTTACACACATGATAGCTTCTGTTCCTAAGAAACAGGTCTTTGCTCCAAGCTTGCAATTAAAAGGCTGTTTGATATTGACCATACTTCTCTCAATAACCTAGTTTGTTTAAAAAACCTAGTAACATTTTCCACAATCACTTGGTATATAAGAACTTTTAGCAGATGCTTTCTCAGGATAACTTCACACATGAATTACAATGATATAACCTGGACATTTTGGGCTTATAAAAGGCAACATGGACAGATACTTAAAGGATAGAAAATTAAAAATAATCTTAAATTTCTCTTTTCAGGATATGAAGAAAACAAACATATAAGGTGTAGTAATGGTCCCCAGCAAGAATGATTTAACATGTTCTTAACATGTTAAATCATTGTCCACGTCGTTGACCAGTGTCCACGTCGTTTGTATATGTTTGGAGAATCTGAATTGAGAGGCCAAGGATGTATGTTTTTAGTACAACAAAAAATATCGATTTTTTAAAAATAAAAATTGCTGTTATAATTTATATATATAACTTATAAAAATATATAATTCAGGCTTCAAAAATAATATTACGTTTTTTAATTTAATGCATATTTTATTAAACTACAATGTAAATAATTTTATAAAGCCACCTGATTGCTATTTCTTAGAAGCACTAAACGGTATTGCTGATTTGCTTCTTAATGTTCCTGTTTGCTGAAGCAACCTTCTGATTTAAGCTCACAAGTTTGATTTAAACTATTATCAACAAATTTTTCCTTAAATTTTCGAAAATCTCCTAAAAATTAACAAAAAAAAAAACTGCTATTTTTAAAAACAACAGATTTTGAAAGTAATTACAAAATACATACCACCATTTTTTTTACGTTTCACACTCTTTTCTGTCATAAACTTATTTTAGTATTCCCAAGCTATTTTTATCATTTTCCCCAGCATTCTATGCATCTTTCCCACCTTTAAATCGAAACTGAAAGTAAACACATCTTTCTTAGAAATTCTGGTTGCACCTGCATTTAATTAGTTATGCTTCACTGAGTCAAACAAGATGTAGGTGGCTGACACATGCTATCTCCGTTCCGTGTGCTATGTGTTTTTTACAGTTTTGATCCAGCATATTGGATACTCTTTGTAAAGTTAGTATTTTTTTTTATATTTAAACCTTAGTTAGTTATGTTATATCGTATGGCCGGCCTACAATTTGTTGCTGTGATATTTTAACATTGCATTAGGCTATATGTTAATTTTCATTATATTATTTATTACTTTTCCATTAAAACTTCGATATAGTATCATTTTCTGAAAATAAATGAGGTTTTGGATATGAAAGCAAATTCCCTTTCGTATATTAAATCCAGTTAGTGATCTTCAATCGGTTGATTTATCAATCTTTCCAAGTTATGCTAGATCAGAGGCCAGCTTAAAAGTTGTTGGGATATTTTATTTAACATCCCATCAGGTTATATGTAATTTTTCTTTTATTATTTCTTGTTTTTTTAATAAAAAAAAAACTTTGAGCTTGTACTGTTTTCTGAAATTGAATGTCTTGGATATGGAAACAAAATAGACTTCCTTGCTAAGGAAATCGGCCATCATTTGGGAGGGCAATTTTGGGAAGGAATCCTTGGTGCACAAACCTTTCTGCACTTCTCCAAGATCATCAAACTTCAACACCCAAAGAAAAAATTCATAATGTTTAGTAAAAAAAAAAGCAGCCAAGGAAGTTTTTTTTTTCTATTTCATAACCAGTTCAGAAAATCCCATGAATGTAAGAAGGCCAAGTCATGTTGTATAACACTGGCCATGTTTAAAATATACAATACTGAAAAGAATCATTAAAAGAAATGAAAATCATATTTCAGGTTGAATATTATATTATTTGGGAGGAAGTTTCTTTTTGATAAATATATAATCTAACTATTTTTATTCAGGAGGTTTTCGAAAATGAAGCCTTAATTGTATAGTGCAATCTTTTTTTTTCACCATATCACATTGAAAAAGGCTTATTAAAATCAATATGCTTGCAAATTTGTTTATATTATTTATTTTCACAAAATTCGTAATTAAATTCTGTTTATAAATAAATTAACAGACTAAACCTATTTTGGCAAATAACCACTCTCTTAGTTGATTCAAATATTTAAAGGAAAAATTGTCTTGAGCCGGGTGGGATATGAACTCACGACCTCCTGACATGTCAGGTGCTCTGGACCAATGAGCTACCGGCTGCCGATCAAGATCTCCTCTAACTGATGATATGAACTTTCTCTATTTACTTTCCTAATATGTAGGAAGTGTTCAGGCAATTTCGCAACCAGCAGCTTATTAATGCCTCATCATCATCATCCTCAAGCAGCCATGGGCTACGAAGGTCCAACCAGACCGCGCAGTTTAATTCTCCAAGCATATCTGTCCTGAGCTACATCTGCTGCATCCGGCCACTGTACACCAATTCTAACAAGGTCCTGTTTGACATTGTCTGCCCACCGCATCCTAGGTCTCCCCCTCCTTTTGAGGCCTCTAGGCACACTGTTCATAACCCTATTCGCCAATCTATAATTATCCATACGGGCAACATGGCCAAACCAGTGGAGTCTCTCTCTGCACAATATGCTGCTTAAAGGAGGTTGCAGACTCCTTTGCCTAACCTCATCATTAGTTACAAAGTTAAACCACCTAATACCCAAGATACTGCGTAAGCATCTAGAATCAAAAGCATCTAGTTTCCTGTTATCTTGTTTACACAGCGTCCAAGTTTCACTACCATAACTAACCCTAGAAAGAACCAAACTATTATACAGTCTAATTTTAGTCTTTAGGTGTATATGCCTATTTCTCCACAATCTCCATAGATTCTTAAAAGTCCCCGCAGCAATACCTATTTGTCTGTTAATCTCATGCCGCACATCACCAGTATCTGTTACATAGCTCCCAAGGTAATTAAACTGTGACACCTGCTCAAGACTGCAACCATTCAGATTAACTGAATCACAACCTGCCTGACCAATTTTCATCACTTTAGTTTTCTCTCTTTTATAACCAAACCTACTCTACTACCAGTTTCATCAACAGCTCGAGTGAAAGAGTTCATCTCATCAACATCATTTGCCAAAAGGGCTAAATCATCAGCATAATCTAAATCAGAAATTTTCATATCTCCAGCCCATTTAAGGCCAAAATCTTTCCCTTGAAGTGAATTTCGCATAACATAATCAACAACCAAACTAAAGAGAAAAGGAGACAAAATGCACCCTTGTCGAACACCAGACATAATGCTAAACCAATTGCTACAAGACTTACCAAATCTCACACATGACTCAGTGTTATTATAGAGAGCTTTCATTATGTTAACTAACTTGTCTGGTATACCATATGATCTCACAATCAACCACAAATTATGACGATCAACAGAATCGAAAGCCTTTTTGAAATCAACGAAGCTAGCAACCAAAGGTTTCTGAAACTCTAAACATTTCTCAAGAATCTGCCTAAGTGAAAATATCTGATCTACACATCCCCTACCACTTCTGAATCCACATTGCTCATCACACAATTGCCTGTCAACCAGATTCTTAATTCTATTAAGCACAATCATGGAAAGAACTTTACCTGGAACAGAGAGTAGGCTGATACCCCTATAGTTATCACAAGAACTGCGATCACCTTTTTTGAAAATAGGGATAACAATAGCTGTGGTAAAATCTTTAGGAACCATGCCTTTATCATAAAAGTTATTCAAAATTTCAGTCATCCAAGGGGTAACCGAAACATTCCCAGCTCTGAGCATTTCTGTAGTAATTTCATCTACCCCTGGGGATTTATGAAGTTTAAGTTTAGAAATAGCCAAAATAACTTCAGATTGTGTTATAGGGCCAACATTACAGCTGCCAATGCATCTATCATCATTACAAACAATGGGAGTAGAACTAACCATATTGTTTAGAACATCACTGAAATGCTCAGCCCACCTAGCCATGACAGAATCCTCACCTTCTATAACCCTTACCTTGTTTATCCTGCAATCCTTGTATGCTTGTCTGTTTTCTACCACACAAAACATTAACTATCTGGTACAGCTCTCTGCTGTTGTGCTGCGTAACTGCTTCCTCAGCTTTGCCAGCCAAGTCATCAAGCCAAAGATTCTTATCAGTAGTTAACTGATCCTTTACACGTTTATTAAGCTCTCTGTAATCCTTTCTATTAGGACTTGTAGGGTACTGATTAAGGACATTCCTGCAGTTCCTTCTTTCTGAAATAAATTCTTATCACTTACATAATTCTGCCTCCTCTGCTCCTTTTTCCCTAAAAGAGTACTATTAGTTTCCAAAAAAGCCTGCTTAAAATGGCTCCATTCTTCCTCAACTTCAGTATTAAGCAAACCATGACTGTCATAATGACTAAGTAACCTATCATGGTAAGCTTTAGCTATAACTGGGTCTTTCAGAGCTTCAGTATTAAAGGTAAATTTTTTAACCCTAGCACAACACTTTTTAAGTTTAAGTTGCAAGAGACTTTTAACAAGGTAATGGTCAGATCCAATTTCAGCTCCCCTATATGCTCTGGTATTTCTAACAGAACTAGCTCATTTGCTGTTAATTAATATATAATCAATCATATTCCTATGCAGCCCATCAGGTGAAACCCATGTGTATTTATGTATGTCGCGGTGTTTCTAATATGTATTAGTTATTCTGAAACCATTGAGTTTACTTACCTGTAGGAGACGTTGCCCATTGCCATTGCAGCTACCAATACCAAAAGGGCCTATTACTCTTCCCCAAAGGTCAGAGTCAGTACCAACTTTGGCATTGAAGTCACCAAGAACAAGGGTAATATCTCCTTTCTTGACAGAATTCAAAATATCCTGAAGTTGTCTAAAACCTATCCTTCTCATCCTCATCAGCATCCTCAGTGGGGGCATAACAGAAGATAACATTCAAGTCTTTAATGTTTGTGTGAAATTTTGCTGTAAGAAACCTTTCATTAATGCACTCATATCCTAGAAGAGCATCACTAGCATGTCTGCTGAGCAGCAGACCCACGCCTTGGTGATGCTTTCCATCCTCCCTCCCTGTAAAGAGAAATTTAAAGTTATTTTTAAGTATCTCACCTTTACCTGCCCATCTGGTCTCTTGCAAGCCTAGAATATCTAGGTTATAGCGCTGGAATTCCTGCATGAGGACATCAAGAGAATAATCTCTATGTAATGTCCTCACGTTCCACGTTCCTGCAGAGAGAAAATGATTAGTAGGATTTTTAAAGAAATTAGGTTTATTGAGATTGGTAGGGCCAACAATATCAAACAGCCCCCTAATCGCAGGCATGGGGCAAAGACCTGTTCCTCCTCCACTAAAGGCTGAAGTCACCGATGCTGGTAGGAACATCAGGCACCACCTTTTCAAGTGGATTTTTTCAAGAGCCATATGGCCTGCCTGAGACACATTACTCCAGTTTAGGCTTGACGATGCCCAACTAGCTAAGTAAGGTTCAGGTACCTGAGATGGCCTCTGATTAGGATTATCCACCAGCTGATATAAGGTATCCCATGCCTCTGTTAACTTAGAGCTGGCAACCCAGAAGCAAACAGAAAACACAGCAGCAGATTCTCCCTCAACAGAGGCCCACCAGTGCAGAAGTCCAGGATCCATAATCAAGCTCAAATCCATAAACAAATCCAGTCTAGTAGGTATAAATGGTCAGCACCTGTGAAGTTGACCCTTCCTCAGCAGGGTTGAAAAAAAAAAGAAAAAAGTGGCCATAGATGACCAGATCAGTAGGCCATACTGAACTGGCAGCCCTCCCCTTCCGTTCCCTTTCAAAAGAGAATATCTCTTTCGAAAGGTACTAATGGCCTGCACCACGAGAAGGTGGGGTCGGACATTAGGTGCTAGACCTGGCCGGTTCTGTGCATCATCACTAGGGATTGGTACACAGCTCTCCTTCCAGTTTACGCCTAGCTACCATTTACAGGTGTTTATGAGTATGCAATTATAAATAAATTAATAGCTCAACCTATAAATAACCACTCTCTTAGTTGATTCAAATATTTAGTATTACAATATTTCACCAGCAGCAGCTTATTACTGCCGCTGGTGGCAAAATTGCCTGAACACTCCCTATATATTAGGAAAGTAGCTGGAGAAAGTTCATATCATCAGTTAGAGATCTTGATTGGCAGCCAGTAGCTCAGTGGTCCAGAGCACCTAACATGTTGTCAGGAGGTCGTGGGTTCATATCCCACCCAGCTCAAGCCAATTTTTCCTCTAAATATTTGAATCAACTAAGAGAGTGGTTATTTATAGTAAATTCTGTTTAATTTGGTATATATATATATAACATGACCTATTTCCATTGATTGGTTATTTTTTTTAATTCTAAAGTTGACTTGTTTACCTGACTCAGCACAGTTGGCTAAAAGCCTGGAATTTTTCTCAAAATATGGTACTGAGAAAAAATTTACTTAAAATCAAAAAAGTAATTTTTTTGTTATTCAGAAATATAGTCATTCTATTCATGTGCATTATAATCATATCTGTCTATTAATTTTTTTAATAAATTTTTATTTGTGCTGCCAGATGCATTTTTTACTACATGACTCTAAAAAAAAAAGTCCTATTAAAATAAAACATATAGTCTTTTTTGTTAAATACTTGATTTCCAGAAAATCCAGAATTAAATGCTGATTAATTTGGTATACAACATGCCATAATTCTCCTTGCTTTTTAAGTTATTTGGAAAAATAACTAAAATAGTTTCATAATTCACTTGCTTTCATTAGTTATTTGGAAAAAAAAGTTCTAAAGTTAAAGTTTTTTTTAGCCGAGCATAGTGAGGAAATAGTTTGGCCCCTGGATGGGAACCTGTTTTTCAGCCTGGACACTGGAAGGATTAAGGCTTTTTTCTACAGATATCATTATCCCTATATTTAAGAAAAGTGATAATTGTTCTTGTGATAATTATTGGTATTACTTTCTTTCCCATCTACTTTCTGTCCCAGGTCAAGTTTCTCCATTATTGTGCCTAACAGAATTAATTACTTGGTTGAAGAACATCTTTGGAATGAACAGAGTAAGTTCAGATGTGGTAGGGGCTGCATAGACCAAATCTTTTCACTTAGACAAATTCTGAGAAAGGTTTAGAGTTTCAAAAACCAATTGTCACTTGCTTTGCAGATTTTAAATATGTCTTTGATTCCACTGACTGCCACAATTTGTGGTTGAGTGTGAGATTATATGGAATTGCTGATAACATAATGATAGCTCTCTATTATAACACTGAGTTGTGTGTGAGAGTTGGTTAAGCTTCCAGTGATTATTTAGCCTTAGAGTTCAACAAGGCTGCATTTTGTCCTTTTTTTTTTTCAGTTTGGCTGTTGTTTTTTTCATGATGAATTCATTTCAAGGGAAAGACTGGAGCTTTAGATTGTCTAGATATGTAAAAGAACTATCGGATGGAGCCTTAGATGGTCCAGAGATATGAAATTATCTCACTGAGTATGCTCATATTTCTGGCAAATTATGTTCAAGTGATGAATTCTTGCATTAAAGCTACTGATACAATTGATAATAGGATAGGTTTGGTGCAAATAGAAACTAAAGCAATGATAATTGGTCAGGTGGATGGTGCTCAAATTCTTTTCAATGGCCATGCTCTTGAGAAAGTTTCTCACCTGAATTATCTCAGGAGTTGTGTGACAGATACTGGTAACATGCAACATGAGAAAAACAGAAGAATAGGAATTGCTGCCAAAAATATTAAGATTGAAAGTGTTGAAAATTAGATGCATACATCCAAAGACCAAATTTAGTTCTTTCTAAAGTTTGCATAGTAATGAAACTTGTACCCATTTTAAGCAAGATAATGGAGAACTTGATATACCTTTGATTGCAGGTATTTATATAGTATCTTGGGCATTAGATAGTTTGACTGTGTACTAATGAGGAGGTTAGATGAAAGAGACATCAACTATCTTTGGGCAGAGCCTCGTATAAGGAGAGTTGGTCATGTTGCCTATATGCAGCACTTTAGATTAGAATCATGAACAGTGTGCCTAAAAGCCTCAGAAAAAGAGGAAGACCTAGAATGTGATGGGTGGACAATATCAAACAGGACCTTATTAGAATTGTCCTGCAGTGGGCAACAGCCATAGCTCAGGATATACTCAGATATGTGTCTGCCTAATTAGATTCATTAATCCTAAATTAGATTGAAAAACAAATCTTAAGTTTTAGTTGGTTAAAAATTATTCAGTTGTAGGAAAATTATGAAGTTTGCATATTTTTCTGGGAAAAAAAAAGGACAATCACTGCTAAGTTGTAGAATATAAACAGTGCATCAAATAATGAGATTGAAGTAAAATAAAAAATAATCATGTATAGGGAAACATGTTTATTAACTATTAAAAAATCTCTCAAAATAGTTCCCAAGGGACCAAATACACTTATTTCAGAGATGATATAAACTTTGGAAAGACTTAGAAAACTTGTCTGCAGTATTAGTATTCAGTTTAGCCATCACATTTTTATTTTTCCAAATATCATCGGTTGTATGATACAACCAATGATATTCAGTGACCTTTCAATCTCAGTCTCAACTTAAGAACAGAAAAAAGTTTGCTAGAGCCAGGTTGGGGGGAGGGGAAGGTGATTGAACATTGCAACCTTTTTCTGTCATATTGTTCTTACATTCATCACTGTATGAGCAGGTGTGTTGACATTCAAAAGCTGCCAACCAAACTGTGGACCTTATCAATTCCTTGCTCACATTTACTTCACTTGCCATCATTGTTCATTAATGATATCTTGCAAGTAAATTGTGCACTTTTGTCCACTAGTTCTGGGTTGGAGGTTGTTTTCAAATTTCCACTGTGAAGGTCGTCTTCCACATCCTCTCTGCCCTCTTGATAATACTTTAACAATTGAAACGTTTATGCTCTGGACAGAGAGTCCCATTCCCATAAGCTGTTCATAACATTTCAGGTGTTTCAGTGTTTTTTTTTTTCCTAGCATATGCGGAACTTGACGTTGACATGCTGTATCATTAATGGATTTCTGACAGTGCAGTAATATACAATGTACAGAGTATGCCCATAGAAAACAATGCAATCCGAACTGCTTATGATTAGCAGGACTGCCAAGGTTACACTTCAGTGTGTCTATAGCACATCTTGTAGAATGATGCCCATACTGTATATTTTTATTTTATTTCAGTCTCATTATTTCTTGCTACCCTGTGTAATGTTAAAGCCCAGAATTTTATTTTATTAAGCAAAAACACTGCAGTTATATAAAATGCAGAGATGCAAACATAAAATGCTAGAAGAAATCAAAATTTAAATTATTTCTCAACTGTAGCCTCATGTTGTTCTGCATTATGCATTGAAACTTGGCTGCACTTGTGAAACCCAGGTTATGAACAATTTTTCTAAAGGTCTCAGAAAGAGGGGGAGACCTAGGATGCAGTGGACAGACAATGTCAAACAGGACCTTGCTAGAATTGGTGTATGGTGGCCAGATGTAGCTCATTATAGATATGTTTGAAGAACTAAATTGCAAGGTCTGGTTGGACCTCTGTAGTCCATGGCTGCTTGAGGATGATGATGGTCTAGCTTATGCAAAACAAAGTAATTACACAGAACATGATATATGAATTAAAAAAAAAAATCCGTTTTGTAACACCACAAACCTGTGCTAAGTCCCAAGTTTGGATTGCATTTGCAGAACCTGGCAGAAAACTTTTCAAGAAGAGCATGGAGGTAGTTGTCATGCTGATTTGGAGCCTGTAGAGTTTGAAAAAACCTACGCAAGGCTTGAGGTAGAAACTGGTTAGAGAAGTTTTGCAAATCTATTAAGTGATCCAATATATCTCTCCTGCAATGGAGCACACATGAATTTATTCTACATTTTCAATATCTACAAATACTCAAAGTGCAATAATAAATATTAAAAAATAAATTTTAACATATTTATTAAATAAAATTACATAACTTACAATGCATAAACTGCTCTGTTAAACTTTATGCTGGCCAATTTTTTAAGTTTTAAAAACAAATAACTGCCCAAAGTTTCTACACTTTAAGAAAAAACTAATGATATACTAAATATTAACCACTTTGTAAGTTGATTTAATTTTAGAGGAAAAATTGTCTTGAGCCAGGTGGGATATGAACCCATGATAATGGAATATGTACTATAGGTTGAGAATGTTCATATCATCAATTAGAGGATATCTTGATCGGCAGCCGGTAGCTCAGTGGTTTAGAGCACCTGACATGTTATCAGGAGGTCATGGGTTCATATCCCACCTGGCTCAAGACAATTTTTCCTCTAAAATTAAATCGACTTACAAAGTAGTTAATATTTAGTATATATCAAGAAAGTAGAGTTAATTCAATATTTAATAAAAAAAAAACTAAGGAGTAATTCTAATTGCTGAATTACATTCTAAATGGCATAAATTTTATTAAATACTAGATTAACCTACTCGGTGCTGTCTGAGTGCCACTTTTAATCTGTATATTCTTATTTACACTATTCGCATTAATGGTAAATTTTCTAAGGAACTCCCCCCTCCCTCCCAATACTTTAGCACAGATTTTCAACAGGAAGAAAGAGCACTCTTCATAGTCTGTGGCTTACTTTCTGCATAAGAGTTGGGTTGTTTTACCTCTGAGTGACACTTTTGGCTAAATGGCCAGGTCACATGGACCCCGAAGGCTCAGAGAAGGTTGGGGGAGGGGATCCACTGGAACAGCTGTTGGGAGACAGATGGTAGCCTCCCGTCAAGGCCATCCAGCGTGTTCTTTAACGTGCACAGGGTATGGCTCTCCCGCACACAGGGCCACGGCTTAACATCCCATCCGACGGACGGTAGGCCTTTCCAAGCCCATCAGTGTCCCCTACTGACCATGGGCAGGGCGGGGAATTTTGGGGAGATAAATTTCAATGCTGACCCAGCTGGGACTCGAACCTGGGAGCTACAGATTACAAGTCTGGCACGCTACCAACTGAGCCACCCCCGCCCCGTTTCTGCATAAGATATAGAGATTTTACTTCCGTTACCACAGATTTTGCTGCCCTATGGCTCCCATGATATTTGTTCACATGGTCCAAATTTCCTGCACAGTGTCCCCCATGTGGTCCAGTGATTGGTTTAAAAATCAAGTTCTCACTTGGCCCATGGCTTCATTTCTACACAAATTGTGACAGCTCGTGTCTCACTTTTAATCTGCATATTCTGTTGTTTCCTGCACTAAAGGTTAGTTTTGTGAGTATCCCCCCCCCCCCCCGAATATTTTATCATAGTTTGAACATGAAGAATTTCCCGGTGTTGCAAAGGTCATTGCTGACTCTGCGTATGCTCTCAGAGCCTGTGACAAACAATCGAGATATTTATTTTGCCAGATTTTGGCATACTGTAATTCCCGACGTACTTTACCGAAAGGTACCAAATTTCGTAAGCAGGTTCCCCCTGCTCGACCCCATGTTTGGTTAGGAAATCAGGTCCCTAGCTTCAATGGAATGCTTCAATAATGCCTTTGGAAATGTGGGGAATCTGGAAACGGCAGTAGATTCAAATGCTATTTTAACTCTTTACTTTCACAGTTAGGGAACAGTAAATTTGACAGCAATTCTCATTTCCCACAGGAATAGCATGGTAAATATTTTTGGTTCTAGCAAGCCCCCCATTTGGACTTTTGACCTGAAATTTGGCACTGCAATCCGGACCACAACCAGAAACATTCTCTGAAAATTTTGGAGAGTGTACGGTGATTTCCCGATGAGTTATGGCTGCTACAGACAGACAGACACACACACACACACACAGACATCTTCTTTTATTATATAGATAAGTATGGATATTTCTGCAATGATTATAGCACACTTGACCATAGATAAATTGTATGTGTCTCATAGTTTTTTTTTATACATACTTTAAAAATCAAACTGCAATTTATTATAAAAAGTAAGGAACCAGTGAAAATTTGTGAGGAACACACAATGTCTTAACAAAACCTAAATGTGCTGAAAATGACTTACTGTTACCAGAGATACAGAATAAGGTGGCATTTATGAATATAAAATTCAAAGTGTAAATAGCAAAGAAAATATGATGAAAAACAGAGTTATCAGCAGATGTACAGCGTTTTACTAGAAGTTTTCTCCCATGCAAATGCTGAACTATTTCTGAGTACTTGAAACATAAATGACTTCAATGTCATAAAAATATTGTTGCAAAATTAGTCAAAAAGAACTACAATGTGAGAAAACTACAATCAATATTTTGATTATAGCATTGAATTGGTTTTTTACTAATATTTTATAACATTTTTCAGAGTAATTTCATTTATAAACTCTGTAAATTAGAGATGTACAACTATCAAGCCCCATGGGTCAGGTCTGGCATGTCAAGTGAATGTAGATGGGTCTTTATATCTAGTTAACGTTCTAACCTCAATTAGATATATATTCTGCATATTATGACTAAAAAACAAATGAAGTGTACCCAAAGTGTAGTTTACCCCCTACACACAAATACTTTGGCCCTCGGTCAGTAGGGGACACAGATGGATTTGGAAAGGCCACCACCCATCAGATGGGAAGTTCATGAGTGCTTCCTGACCACCATGAGTTAACCCATGACACTGTATGTGAGAGAGTCATACACTGCACATGTTAAAGAACATGCTGGATGGCCTTGACAGGAGCCTACCATTTGTTACCTAACAGCTGTTCCGGTAGGTCCCCTTCCCCAACCTTCTACGAGACTCTGGGATCCTTGTGGCCTAGCCATTTAGCCCATTGTGTGCAAAAAAAGTGCCATTCACAGATAAAACAACCCAATTTGAAATATTTTTTATAATCTACTTTTAATATGTGTTTATCATAAAGTTATGTGACTTCGCCAAAATATAAGTACAATGTTAAAATTTAAATACACAGCAACAGATTAAAAACTATTTAATGCACGATTATGCTGCTTTTAACTGAGTAAAGTTCTTAAGCTACTGTCTCGAATTACTCAAGACTGTATAGTATAGTCTGGGTATAAGCTGACAGACTTGGCAATGATTAGCTTAGGGCATTTTTACACTTGTTAAAAAGTCCAAAATAAGGTTGTAAAAAAGGTTACCATTTTATAAGAGAGTCCTGCTGGCTTCAGCTAAAAGTGCACATCTTATCACCTAAGATTCAGCAATTTTTCTTCTAGGTGATGTTTGAAGACATGATGTTAATCAGTAAAAGATTTCACAATGATATAGTTGCCATGCACTTTAGATACCAGTCCGGATTTATGATGTTTGAAGCTATTATTTCCTTGATATTTTAACGATAATGGTAGAATGCACAAGACGTTGATTAGCAGCTCATTTATGTTAGAAACAGGTTCATGGAAGAAATCATGATATAACGTTCAAATATAGTTCACTAACAGCAGATTCACAGTGGTCAGGAAGCACTCATGAACAGCATATTCAGTGCCGGTTTAAAACAACAACCAGTAAAAAAGTTAACCATTTAAGCGTTAAAATCACCAGTCTAGACTTTCAAGGCGACTAGTTTTGCCCCGAATGTGTGCAGGGCTTTAACAAGCAATGTGAAGTGAGATAGTAAGAGTATAAATAGTAGTCTCCCTCTATCGGTGTTTCAACAGATTGCAATGCTGCTCGCACAACAGGAGGTTCCATGCCGCAGGTAAGGGTGGAATCTGTGTTGCACAAGTGGTCTTTATGCAAGTTAATTAAAAGTTTTTCGGCATATTGTAATTGAAACTTGCTGGGTGGTGCAACTAGAGATTTATATGTCAAAGTATCAACTTCAATCTGATTATGTATAATAGTCTGCAATAAAGCAGTGTTATCAATTTAATTTTTAATGTCCGTTTGATGTTCGTTCATACGTTGTTGGTATGTTCAATATGTTTTTCCGATATACTTATTCCCTCCCCCCCAATTTGTCATCTGCATCGGGTATTTCAATTTCGTACACCCCCCCCACCCTGTTGAATTACGTTTATCTCGATCATTAATTAATAGGTTTTTAATTGTATTGCGAACTGTGTAT
Organism: Ryuthela nishihirai; assembly: GCA_038380435.1. Classification (NCBI taxonomy): domain Eukaryota; kingdom Metazoa; phylum Arthropoda; class Arachnida; order Araneae; family Heptathelidae; genus Ryuthela; species Ryuthela nishihirai. Next base: position 37,397,838 of record JAWZYU010000031.1, read on the forward strand.
GGCATATTTAAATTATATTTACTCAAAATGTTTTTAAGTGTTTTAGATACTCCCGGTATAAAAGGAAAGCTATGTGTATTTTGGATTCTATCCGTTAATTGTGAAGGGTTGGGTTGAGATGTTTTTTGTACACAGAATTTAGCGGTTTTTTGAATTTTCAAAACAAATGCATCAGGGTATTCTGCAAGTCTCGTTATATTATATATAAAATTTAATTCGGTGTGTAATATACTTTTATTAGATGAATATCTGTAGGCTCATAGAAAATACATTTTTATGGCAGACTTTTTATAGACAATAAGGAAGTATTGAGTTATACAGAATAATGTTAGGTATAAATGTTGGTTTATGATATACCGCAGTACCGCAAAATAGTTGGTTACGTTTAAATCGATATATCAAGAAAAGGTAATTTGCCGTCCTTTTCAAGCTCATGGGTGAATTTAATGGTAGATAAAACTGCATTAAATGTATCTATTAATTTATTAAGTTCTGATATTGGGTGGTTCCAAAAAATCAATGTGTTGTCCACATACCTAAGGTAAAGGAGTGTTTAAATTTTGAATTTTTTAGAGCTGTCTCCTGAATGCAAAGATTGTCCTTCCAATTTTTAGGAAGGTTGCAAGATCTTGTGATCTTATTGCCCGAGGAAGACGCAGACGACTTCAATAAATTAAAAGAAGATATCTTGTACTGTTGCAAAGTGTCTACTGCAGAATTTAAATGACATCTTGATGGAGCAAAGAACTTCCTCTAATTTGAATTGGCATACTTTTGAGGCATGAGCGAGAGAAATACGGTGACGCTATTTTGATAGCCAAAGAGTCAACACATATGCGGGACTTGTAGACCTCTTGGTGTCCAATATGATCAAGGCCGAAGTACCAGCTTTGAGAGAGTATGTATCCCTACACAAGTGCACTGATTGGTTTAAGCCTCGAGAACCCATTGAGTGCATTGCCCACCACTTGGCAAGTACCCAGTGTTCAGGAAAACCAGATGCAGCAGACAAAAAAGGTACCCATTACATTCCTCTTCCTAGGAGATTTTCCATGTACAAAGCTCCCATTTGTAAGACACAAATCCAGACATCATCAAAAGTAAGTATTGCATGTTAATGCTTCATATGTGGTTCTTTGTGCCATTTGCGATGAGAATTTCGAGACTGCAAAATGCTAGCAAATTACCATTTGCAGGTGCACGGAGCATTGTAGTGAACAGTGTGAAGTTACTCTGTGTGAAGGTAATGACTTGCATGCTTGTGCAAAAAGTGGAAATAAGCAGAAAATTTCAGGGGAAACAGTGATTAAATTAAGCAAACCTGAGAAAATCAGTTTCTTGTAGCGGTAAAGTTTTTGCAATTGTCAACTCGGGCACAGATTAGAAACAATCCAGTGAGACTGGATTTCAATTGTAGTGTAACATTTTCCCCTTGTTGCAGAGGTTTAAAAAAAAAATCATGAAAAATGGATTTTACAAATTTTACAATAAAATGATTTTACAGTGTAATAGTGGTAAATGTTTACATATCTTCAGATGGTGACGTTTTTCTTGTTTTGTTCCAAAACTGCTTATAATTATTATATAATTATTTTGGAAAAAATTATTGCCAGCAGTCAGCAACTGATGGCCCACTTAGTCAGCAATAATTTTTTCCAAATAATTATTTATTGAATTCTATATCTACATCTAATCCGAGTATTTACTAAAAAATTTTATGATTAGGATATGAATAATCTTTCACATCATGTGGAAAATTGGGAATAATGCATAGAAACATGTTTACATACATAAAAACAAGTGATCCTATTTTTATCTTATCCATACTTGTTAGAGGGATTGACTTTTTTTATGTTCACTGGTAAATCTTGAATGTTATTTTAAAAAAAATTCAAATTTTGTTTATTAAATTTACATTACAAAACAAAGAGTGATATGCAGAATTTAAAATAGCTGTCCAAGTATTAACAAATATATAATACTTAATAATGTATGTTTTAAACTTACCGTGCATTTAAGTAGAGCCTCTTTTGCCTTACATTTAATGTGTGTGTGTTATGAATGAAACGAGCAATCTCTAAAGGATGATCATCTACCAGTCGATGTTTAAAGAAGTACGCCATACCCTGAAATTTTATGAAATGTAAATCATTTTCATTTCTTTCCTCTCACTCACTGTTTTTTCCTTATATAATGCAATTTATAAATCTCTTAAATTTTATAGCAATACAAAAGAGAATCAAAACAAGAAAAAAAAAGGAGAAAAGATCATATCTGGCGAGTTTAAATGGGTAGCACCAGGGTCTGGTGCTACCCATTTAAACTCGCCAGACTTTCTAATGGCTTTCAATATGATTACTGAACTGATTGTGCAGAAATGGTGGGTCTATTCTGAAAGAAAATCAACTGCTGTATTTCTGTTTGTTTCTGGGTTACCAGCTCTAAGTGAACAGAGGCATGGGATACCTTAAAATAGCTGGTAGATAATCCTGATTAGAAGCCATTACAGGTACCTGAACACTTAGTTATAGGATAATCACTTGTCTTAAACAGGAGTAATGCGTTTCAGGCCAGTCAGTTTCTCTTTTGATTCTGGTTCTTGAAAAGGTACACTAATAGAGATGGTGTCTAAAGTTCATATGAGCATTGGTGGCTTAACCTTTAGCAGTGAGGAAACAGGTCTCTGCCCAATCCCTGAGATTAGAAAGAGGCTGTTTGATATTATTGGCTATACATCTCTATGAACCATACTTCTTTAAAAATCCTACTAACCATTCTCTTTCTACAGCTACTTAGAATATAAGTACTCTACATAGAGATTATTCTCTTGATGTCCTCAAATAAGAATTCTAGTTTTATAACTCAGACATTTTGAGTGTGTAAAAGACCAGATGGATAGATAAAGATCAGATACTTAAATTTCTCTTTTAAGGTGAGAGGATAGCAAGCAATTGTAGGGTGCAGGTCTGCTTCTCAGCAGAAATGCCAGTGATGCTCTTCTAGAATAAGATAGCATTAATGAAAAAAATATTACAGCTAAATTTAAAACATGGATTAAAGACTTGAATGTTATCCATTATTATGCTTCCACTAAGGACCCTGATGAGAATGAGAAAGACATGTTTTACATATAAACTTCAGTACATTTTGAATCTGTCAAAATAGGAGATTGTACTCTTATGATGGGTGACTTTAGTTGCAAAGTTGGCAATGACTGACCTTTGGGCAAAACTAACACATCCTTTTGGCATTGGTAGTTGCAATAGCAATGAAAAAATGATTTTACAAGTAAGCAAACTTAATCCTCCCAGGGCCTAACCTGTATGTATACGTACAGAGAATCTGAATTGCGAGTGTCGATGACTTATGCATATGGTCTTAGTACAACAAAAATATATCGATTTTTAAAAAATAAAAACTGCAGTTGTAATTCTTTTTATATATATATCTTATAAAAATATATAATTAAGGCTTCAAAAATAATATTTTGTTTTTTAATTTGATGCATATTTTACTAAACTGCAATATAAATAATTTTATAAAGCCATCTGATTGCCATTTTTTAGAAGCACTAAACGGCATTGCCGATTTGCTTGATAACGTTCCTATTTGCTGAAGCAACTTTCTGATTTAAGCTCATAATAAGTTTGATTTCAGCTATTATCAACCAATTTTTCCTTAAATTTTTGAAAATCTCCTAAAAATTAACAAAAAAATGCTACTTTTAAAATTCATAGATTTTGGAAGTAATTACAAAATACGTACCGCATTTTTTTTTTTTCCATTTCACACTCTTTTCTGTCACAAACGTATTTCAGTATTCCCAAGTTATTTTTATCATTTTTCCCAGCATTCTATGCATCTTTCCCGCCTTCAAATCAAAACTGAAAGTAAACACATCCTTCTTAGAAATTCTGGTTGCAGCTGCATTTAATTAGTTATGCTTCACTGAGTCAACAAGACACAGGTGGCTGAAACATGATATCTCTGTTGTTCTGTGTACTGTGTTTTTTTTCCAGTTTTGGTCCAGCATATTGGATACTCTTTGTCAAGTTAGTATTTTTTCTATATTTAAACCTTAGTTAGCTTTCATTTCAGTAGATTTATTTTCGGAAATTAGCGATTTTTTGGCCGATCGATAAGTATTGATTTTTTCATAGTTATGTTATATCGTATGGCCAGCCTACAACTTGTGGCTGTGGATATTAACATTGCATTAGGCTACATGTTAATTTTTATTTTATTATTTATTACTTTTCCAGTAAAACTTTGATCTAGTATCATTTTTTGAAAATAAATGAAGTCTTGGATATGGAAGCAAATTAATTTCTGTAGATTTATTTCCGTTAGTTAGCGATTTTTAGATTGGCTGATTTATCAATTACTGACATATCTTTCTGGATTGGCTAGATCGGAAGCCAGCTTAAAAGTTGTTGCGGATATATTATTTATTAATCCCATTTAGGTTATATGTAATTTTTCTTTTATTATTTCTTGTTTTTTTAATACAAAAACTTTAAGCTTGTACTGTTTTCTGAAATTGAATATCTTGGATACGGAAGCAGACTCCCTTGCTACAGAAATCAGACATCATTTGGGAGGGCAATTTTGGGAGGGCTGGTTCTTGGTGCACAAACCTTTCTGCACTTAGTCAAGATCGCCAAACTTCAACACCCAAAGAAAAATTTCATCATGTTTAATAAAAAAAAAAGCAGTGAAAGAAATTTTTTTTTTCTCTTTCATAACCAGTTCAGAAAATCCCGTGAATATGAGGTCAAATCCCGTTGTATAACACTGGCTGTGTTTAAAATATATGATACTGAAAAGAATCATTAAAAGAAATAAAAATCGCATTTCAGGTGAATATTATATTATTCAGGAGGAAATTTCCTTTTGATAAATATATAATTTAACTATTTTTATTCAGCAGGTTTTCCAAAATAAAGCCTTAATTTTATAGTGCGATTATATTTTTATAGCGATGAAAAAGAACCGAAAGATGAAAATCAATCTTAAGGGATAAAACTTCTCTATAAAATGTATTCTGCTCTAGCATACATGAAGTTTAAGACAACTAATAGGATATAATAACAAAATGTTCTCTGTCACTGAGCAATTAGTTTTTTGGTTTGAAGGACAAACTCTTAATATTTTATTGCTCAATGACAGAAAACTTTTCAGTATTATATCCTAATTATGTTGTGAGCAAGGTCTTTCACTTGTGATACATCTAACATTAAAACTGCATGCAAGTTACATTTTTAAGCAACAAATAAAAGAAAAACTATTAGAATCATTGATATTATATAAGTAAAATAATGACTTTTTTTCTCATTAGGGGACTGTAGCATTACCATTTCCTTCCCATCAATAAAAGCAACTTACCATAAAGGCATCAGCATTAAATGTAATAGTGCCTTCATCAAGAAGTAAATAGAGTCGGTGATAAGAAAACCACCTATCTTTAGGTTTGGAATATAGAGTTGTGTAACCCCACTGGCTATGGCATAAACTGCAAAATAAATATAAATACATATATAAAATTTTATATTAAATATACTCCAAAGAACAGGTTGAAAAATATAAATTTCAATAATAATTTTCTACTCAATACAAAATACACATCATGTATTAATAGCAGTGGTAAGTTGTTGCTTAGACCACCTAGGCTATTGACCCATTAAAAAATAAAGAGTATCTGCAGTTTATATTCATTACAAAATTCTAGTGTTTGAGTGGAACATTATTTACATTTTTTATATCCTTCATACACTTATTTTTTTACCTTGTCTTGCAAAACATTACAATATGAAATCAACAGAATGATATATTGTAAGCCTTTCTTTGAAGAATCACACAAATAAAGGGTCACCAGAATGAGATTCTTGATTTCAAACATTGATATAATTCAAAATTATTTCAGGTCAATTTAAAATATAGTTCAGGTAAACTGGTATCTCTGACCTAATGAAGAGTCCATAACTTCAGTGAAAGTAATAACAGCTAATCAGAAATATTTAGTTATCTTTAGGAAACATGAAATTTACTTGATGATGTAAATTGGAAAATCTCATAACCTGATTCACCCATAACTAAGCCTGGCAATGTTTCTATCATAAGGCAATAGATAAATTAGTTAAAATAATGACAGTGTAATACAAATTCCAAAAAAAAATACTTTCCAAGCTAGATTGCAATGTAGCAGTATCTGGTACAGACAATCTTAAACTAAACTGTACAAAATAGGAAGTTTAAATTGTGAGCAAATGATATTATTGGGTTATTATTATGACAGAAACCCATGTCAATTAACCAAGACTTTCTTCCACCCACAGATTTCAATGATATTTGAGATAAATATTAGTGTACAAAAGAAATATTTTTGCCCAAAACATTACACATCAAAAACATTTTTAAAGGGAGTTATGGTTATTTGCTGTAACTTGTCAAATTACATAGATCAGAAGCATAGGAAGTGGTCAGCATTACATCCATAACAACAACAAAAAAACTTTGCTTTTTATCTATTTTTCACAAAAAAAATAAATAAAAGAGATAATACTTTTGCATTGTCATGTCTTTCTGTAGACATTGAACTTTTTTGTTTATAGAGATAAATTAAAAATTCTTTTTGTGCTGGATAGGAATTGATGAAATATTACAATTTGTACTTTCCAAATCTCCCTAAAGCTATAATTGTGCCCTCTAACGGTGGAAAAAAGTTGAAAATTTCAAAATTTCAAATAAATATTGCAAATGGTGTAATTTAAGCTAGAAATTTGAAATTTTGGTGGTAGAATGTGAAGGTTACGAAGTTTTCATTGTCAACAATGAGTTGGCTCTTTACACAGTCATATGAGAATTATGTGACAACCTACCTAATAATGGGAATAACCACCCTTGGACCAGATGACAGCGGCGAGATGGCATGACATGGACGCAATGAGGCTCTGGAAGGTTGCTAGAGGCACATGTGCCCATTCAGACTCCAGCAGAGAACGGAAGTTCTGGAGATGACATGGTTGTGGGTCCACACACTGAACCTGTCGATCCAAATGGTCCCACAAGTGCTCTATGGGTAGGCGATTTCACTGGCCAAAGGAGAATGGAGATATCGCTGTCGTGTTCCTGGAACCAGTCACACACCACCTTAGCGACATGGCAGGGTGCATTGTCCTGTTGGTAGACACCATCACCACCAGGATAAATGTCCAACATGAAGTGATGCATGTGGTCAGCGAAGATAGACAGGTAGCCATTGGCATTCAGGGACCCATCCAGTGGTACCACCGGTCCCAGGTCATACCAGGAAAACATCCCCCAGACATGCACATTGCCACCGCCAGCCTGTACTTGACTGACAAGCGTGTCTGGGTGTTAGTTCTAGTGTGTCTGATGCCGTATCTGCCACCACCCATCACTTCTGTGGAGCAGAAACCTCAATTCATCAGAGAAGGCAACCTTTTTCCACTCTTCCACTGTCCAATGACGGTAGTCCTGTATGAACTGCAGGCGTCATTGCTGATAGACCTCGGTTAACATGGGCGCCTTTACACAGCGTCAACTCTGGAGAAAGATGTGTAACAGTGTTCGCTCTACTGTTATCGGGAACACTTACCTGGGTGCCTCAGCATTCGAGTGGTCAATTGCTGCACTGTTGTGTGTCGATTGACCTTTACCAGTCAACGGAGGTAATGTTCTCCTCTGGGGTCGACAGCCTTTGGGGCTCCACGATTATGACGTCTGGAGGTACTCGGTGTGCCAGCGGTCCATTCTTGGTACACTCTTACTACAGCACCTCATGAACAGCCCACAAAGTCTACTGTTTCCGAGGTGCTTCCAATCTTGGCGCGGTAGCCGATGATCATTCCTTTTGAACGTCCGTCAAATCAATACCTCTGCCCATTGTGCTCACGTTATGCACTATAGCTCATCTATCCTGGCCGGCCGCTTATATCTCTTTATGGTCGACCTTGTCATGTGCACTCTGTGACGCGCCTGGGCACATACACTGTGATTCCATGGGTGGTCATTTTATTTTGATACAACTGTGTATACCCATGGGGGTGAGAAAACACAACTTTTCTGTTTTAGTAGATAATTGTCTAATTTTAGAAATAAATGAAAAATTCTTTTTGGGTAAGATATGAATTTATGAAATATTATGATTTCACTTTCGGAATCTTGTAAAAACTATAATTGACTTCTAATACATCGTAATTGACTTATAAATGACAATTTTCTGCTTATAGAGATAAATTAAAAATTTTCTTTAGGTTGGATAAGTATTGATCAAATATTACAGTCTGAACTTTCTGAATCTTCCAAAAGTTATAAATGCATCCTCTAATAGTGGAGAAGTTAAATTCTGAACTTTAAAACGAATACTACAAATGATATATTTATGCTAGATTTTTTTTAATTTTTGTGGTGGAATGAAAAAGGTCATGAAGTTTTAATTGGCAACAATGAGTTGACCTTTTACCCTTGAGGTGGGAAAATGCAACATTTGTACATTTGTGGTTTAGGAGATAATTGTTTGTTTTAGAGATAAATTAAACATTCTTTTTGAATGGGATAGGTATTGATGAACTATTATGATCTGCACTTTCCAAATCTCCAAAGAGCTATAATTGTGCCCTCTAAAAACAGAAACAATCAAAAATTCAAAATTTTTATTAATATTACAAATGATGCAATGATGGATGGGTGAGAAACTCAACTGTTTCGTTTTAAGAGATAATTGGAAAACTCTTTTTAGTTGGATTGGAACTAACAAAATATTATAATTCACATTTTACAAATACATGGGTAGTTTTAATTTACATTGTTAGAGATCATTGAATATGGAAACAGCAAAACCTTTAACAAATGTTGGAAGTGATCTGTTTATGGTAGAAATTTGAACTTTTGGTGGTAGAGTACCAATAGATGTTTACACTGAGTAAAAATCTGCTGCCTTTTCTCAGAAAGGTATGAGAAAAGCATTTTTTTTTTAAATTTCAGAAATAAAAGACAAACAATTTTTATGTTGCATAATTACTAATAAAATACTATTTGCATTTCCCCTATCATTCATTAGCTCAAATTAAAACTTTTAATGTGTGAAAAAGAATGCAAACGAAAAACTTCATTCCATTTGAAAATGATATTCCCATATGTGTCAAATGTGATATGTATTCATCTAGTCAATGGCATATCCTATTTTTGAAATCTAATTCACTGTGGGTACAAGTATTATTATATATTATTTACAATATCAATTCTCAAATAAAATTTTATATATTTAATTCACAAATTAATTACTATTAATATATCAAAAAGCACAACACCTACAATTTTTGTGAAAAGGCATACACATAATTCAAATATAAACACTATGTGTTCACAGAACATGGACAATACGCAATGAAGCATACATAAGAAGTTATAAACAAGAATTCTCAGTGAATAAATCCAAGAACATTTTCATGATAAATGCACATGATTGGAGAGGTTTTGTGATACTAAGATTGAGTACCACAAATATCAAGGCATCAAGTATTTTGAAACCTATTGCTTTAATTTCATATACAATGTGATGACATAAGTGAAAGATGGAAAGAAACAGAGCTTTTCCATTCTATTTTCATTTGAATGTCGTTAATCATCTTGTAAGTCCTGATGAAGAAATGAAGATTATGGTTTCAAAATTAAGTGTGCAATTGGTTGGATGGTAGTTTTACCTCTGAGCAGCAGTATTTTGTACACAATGGGCTAAATGGCCAGGTCACAAGGACCCTGAAAGCTCAGAGAAGGTTGGGGGAGGAGAATCAATAAACAGCTATTGGAAGACAGATGGTAGCCTCCTGTCAAAGCCTCCAGTGTGCTCCTTAACATGCACAGACCATGGTTTAACATTCTATCTGACAGACAGTGGACTTTCCAAGCCCATCGGTGTCCCCTACTGACTGTGGGCAGGATGGAAGTTTTGCTGAGATAAATCTCAACACTAGCCCAGCTGGGATCTGAACCTGGGAACTGCAGATTTGAGCCTGGTGTGCTACCGACTGAGCCATCATCACTCCTACGTGTGCAGTATAAGATTTGGCAAGCAAAAAAACAAATTATTGCACAGGGTAAAAATGATTTTTGCCCAGTATCTTTTTAATTTACACATTATAAAATTATTTTGTGAATAAAATTGTGAATTAAAAACCTTACCATGCAATAAAAAAAGGATTTTTACAATTATATTTTTTGAATTTCACACATTATAAAATGCATTTTTTGGTAGTGAAATATTTGAAAATGTCCAGTAAAATAATAAAATAGACCAATAACTTTAGACATGTATTTTAACCAAAAAGAAAATGCAACAATTTAACAAACAGCAAAAAATATTTTTGCAGAGTAAAATTTTACCATTATTTAAATTTTTTGCTCATTCTAAATTTACTTGTAAAGTGAAAAAAATTAAAAAGCAGTTTAAAATTTTTAAGCAACAATATATTAAAAGAATTAAGTGCACTTCACATCCCATGATACATATGACCTGAACATTACAATGGACACTGTCTTTACTGTCAGTTGGTACTGTTTGACAATCACCGGCAATAAACCTTTCAAAATGACGTTTATATTTTAATGATTAGTAAATTTTATGATGCTAGATTTAATAATGTTATACTATCTCCCTATATTTTTAAATGTCTCATATATAGATATTATAGGGTTTACTCATCATGCATTCATGTGTGTGCTTCTCCATGTATGCTCCATCACTTGATAATCCACATGCTTCTCTGGACTCCTTATGATATTTGATTACCTCCAAGCTTTCTCACAAAAAAATCATGTGTTGTACTTTCTATATATTATCAATGATTAATTTTTGAATCAATTAATCAGCTTTATTACCTTTACCACAACTCAGGGCAAATTTTTTACTTGAAGATCATAAGTGTCATAATTTGCTAAAGCCCTGGGAGAAAAAAAAAAAAGTTTCCTAGAAACAAGATCTTTTTTTTTTGTAAGAAATGTATTTTTATATTATCAGATCTTTATACCAGCAAGACCAAAATGTTGAGGTAGTTTACTCTGACAATTCTCTTATAAATGAATAAAGAAGTTTTTACTTTATTGCTGTTCATCATGTTTTCCCCTCAATCACAATTTGTTTCAGTTTTGTTGAAGGTAATTTCAGAACATATTAAAGGGCTTTCAGAAATCTTTGCATACCTCTGCCAAAGAACTTCATCTTGAGCAAGCTCTCGCCATACACATGCTGCTAAGCAAAGATCTGTAGCATTAAGATGAGAAAGAACACTGAGGCTTAACTCTGGTGGCAATATAGCAAGATCAGGAAAACCTAAATGACAGTAATAAAAATAGTTGAAATCTTTATCATAACATACAGAGAAAAAAAAAATCATGTGGACACTATATTTGATTGACAAATTTTATCAGTAAAAAGACACTAGCAAAGTTCTCAAAATGTTAATGTACCAAACAGATGTTTTTCAAAATACCTGACTTGAAACTAAGATAATGTTCTGAAAGATCTTGCTAAAGAGGCACTTGAAATAAAATCCCTCACAATCACAGGTGATGAAATATAGAACCCATATGGTACAAAGTTAATACTATAGTACTCACCTATCTAGAATTAAATTATTAGTTTTATATATTTATATCAGTTCTTGTAGGCAACAGGATTCATACACTTTTTTTTACAAAAAAAAAGACTTTTTAGAACTTTTAGAAAAAATTAGGATTTCACAAAAATAGGTTTTCCCAGTATGGAAACATTACAAAGTCATTAAAAATTTTAAAGTTTATCCTTCAAACTATCTGTATGATGAAAGTTTTTGGGAGAAAACTCGGAAGCTTTTCGGAGCAGTGACAGCGCTCCGTCTTCAGTGAAATGATGCTATGTAGTCACTTCACTGAAGACTTTTTTGGAGCACTGTCACTGCTCCGAAAAGCTTCTGAGTTTTCTGCTAAAAACTTTCATCATACAGATAGTTTGAAGGCTAAACTTTAAAATTTTATTGCTCAACAACAGAGAATTTTTTTAATTATTTTTTATTTCTGAGCAAGAAGGTCCTTTTAATTATTACAAAGTCAAATTATAAACTAAAAGCCATTTTCATTATTAACTCAGTTATGAACAGATATTTCCATTTACATCAACAATACAATTGCAGGCAATGCTGCAATTGTATTGTTGTTAGACCCCCTGTTTCTGACAGAAAATTGTACTTTAAACTCTTCTATTGTTTTTGCCAACAAGCATAATCTAACTTGTTAAGCTAATCAGAATAAAAGGAGCACTTTCTTGTATAAACTGCCATATTTAACAAATAAAAATAATCAGTACCACAGAAATTTTTTTTCACCAAACACTCATGCAAAAAAAATTAAAAAGAATAACAGGATTACAATAATCTGATCACCTTAAGTTGCAATTATTATGGTTAAATTGTGCTTTAAACTCTTCTATTGTTTTTGTCAACAAGCATAATTGTTTTATACCAACAAGCATTTGTTGGTCCAGTATTAAAAAACTGTCATCAACATGTTCAAAGACAAGATTTTAAATGCTAGCTAGCTCTTGAGAATGGATAAATAGTCTATATTATTTCCATTAATTTTGAATTGCTTAACTAAGAATTGGCACAGATCAATTCAGAATTTCATTTTCCATATTACAACTTTTTTCTCATATACTGACAGGTGAAATGTGAAGATGCTGGATAGAGATTATCCTCTTGATGTACTCAGACAGGAATTACAGTGTTACAACCTAGACATTCTGGGCTTGCAAAAGACCAGATGCTTTTGGTCTTTTATATCAAATGAATTACAGGTATGAATCATATCATATATGAATCATAGGAATATGATCAATTATATATTAACAACAAAAGGTACTATCTCTGTTAGAAATACTGAGTCATACAAGGGAGCTGAAGTTCTTAAGAACAGTTAATAAGCTTAAGAAATGTTGTGCTAAGGTTAAAAGAATAACCTTTGCTCATATAAATGGTCAGATACTTAAAAATAATCTTAAATTTCTCTTTTCAGGATGTGATGATAGCAAATACCTGCAAAGTTTAACTATGCTTCTCAGCAGGAATGCTACTGATGCTCTTTTAGAACATGAAGAATGGATTATTGAAATATTTCTTATGGCTAAATTTAAAACAGCAATTGAATACTTAAATGTTATCTGTTTCTATGACCCCACCGAGGACTAAGATGAGAATGAGAAAGATAAGCTTTATAAACTTCAGGTTATTCTGAATTTTGTCAAAATATATATATATATTTGTGCAGGGTGACTTCAGTGGCAAAACTGATATTGACACTGGTCTTTGGGCATAAGCGAAATGTCCTTTTTGCATTGGTAGTTGAAACAGCAATGGAGGAAAGGTCACCTAAAAGTAACTTAATGGTTTGAGAACAGTCAAATTACAAACATTGTGATATTATTATTACACTTGGATTTCCTTTGATGGGTTGCATAGGAATATGATCAATGATACACTGCCTGACATTGAAATTGCCCCACCCAGAAGGAGTGAGGGGGATAGGGGTGAAATGTAGCACACACAAAGCAATACATATTGGCATATCATGATTTAATTTGCAGCCACTTACAGTGGTTAGAAGATAATGCAACACAATGTGACTGCCTCAGTAGGTGGTTGCACTGCTGTGAACGGCAATACAGGCAGCAATACATTGACAGCTATGGTTATGAGGAATTGTACACCAAATAGCGTTGACTTGCGCCCATAATTCATTGAGATTCCCTGCCAGCCGGTGAGATGATTGCACATGTCGTCCAATGTGGTCCCACAGATTTTCTATTGGGGATAAATCTGGAGATCGTGCCGGACCATGGAAATACTTGAACATGATGCAAACATTGTCTGGAGACCCTAACAGTGTGTACACGAGCATTGTCATACTGGAAAATGGGCTGCTGCATGCCTTCCAGGAATGGTAACAAAACGGGCTGCAGAACCACACTAATGTATCATGCAGCTGTCAGTGTTCCTGTGATGCAGAGAAGAGGTGGCCTGCTGTCATATCCAATAGCATCCCATACCATTATGCCTGGCTGAAGGGCAGTATGTCGGTCATGAACAAAAACTGGATTCCTCTTGCCAGGTTGTCACCATATACGGACCTGTCAATCATCAGCACCTAGACATAAATGGGATTCGTCACTAAAAACAACAGTGTTCTATTCGTGACCCAATTCGCACGACTTCAGCACCAAGCCAGACAAGCGCTGTGATGGTTTGCAGTCAATTGTTGTCGATGTAACAGTTGCCTAGAGCACAGGTGTGCCTCATGCAACCTTCAGTTTACCATTCGGGTTGTTATGGGGACGTCTATGGCTGCTGACACATAGCTCGTTGAATATTGCCTGCAGTGGTCTATGGCGACGAACGAGTATGCAGAACAATGTGCCTATCAAGTCATGCTGACATCTGACAGATGGCACCACTTCCTCTGCGATGCATGCTAGAACCTTCATTTCATCACTGTTGCCAACAGTTCGTGCATCCCGATGAACATGGGCAGCGATACAATGTGTAGTCCATCCAGCTTCACATAGACCTATAATTCTTCCTCTCTCAAAATCATCCAAATGACAATAAATATGCCGATGACGTGTACCACGCATTTTTGGCCTTTGCTGAACAATTTCCAAGTGGAACCACCTAATCTCAACCGTTCACACGACTTCCTCCTGCATAAACATAATACCATCCGTTCCTTCTTGCACCTTTAATCTCTTGAGCCATGCGTCATTGGCTCCAGATTATCATTTGCATATCTCAACTGTGCACACCCACCCTTCTATTTGCATGTTTGCACAACATGTCCTTATGGGTGGGGCACTTTCAATGTCGAACAGTATATATTAACAATGAAAGGTACTAGCTCTGTTAGAAATACCAGATAATACAAGAGAGTTTAAGTTCTTAAATATATGTTAATAAGCTTAAGAAATGTTGTGCTAAAGTTAAAAGAATAACCTTTGAAACTGAAGCTCTGAAAAACATGGAAATAGCCAACACTTACCATGACAGGTTACTGTCGTAATGAAAATTGTGGTTTGCTTATAACTGAGAATGAGCATGGAGACATTTGAAACAGGATTTTTTTTAAACCAACAGTACTGTTTTAGGTAAAATGGAAAATAGGAGACAGGGTCATTTGATTTTGAAAAAAAAAAAGGATAGTAGGACTAAGTTGAATCAAACTCTAATAGTCTTAACATATAGCACTGCAAAGACCTTAATAAATGTGTCAATGTTCAGTTAAATATTGTTAAGAATCTTTGGCTTGATAGACTGGCTAACAAAGCCAAGAAACTACTAGAGAACACACATACAAAAAAAAAAGAGTTGTATGACATAGTAAATATTTCGTGTGGGGAAAAAACAGAATGGCATACAGGGAAAATGATGGCTAAGTTATTGAAGGTAAAGTTTCTATCGTGGCTAGATGGCATGAGCATTTTAGATATGTTCTGAACATTGTAGCTAGTTCTGTTTCCATTGTTCGTAATGTAATCTGATGTATTACTAACTTTAATATTGGCCTTATTTCATTATCTAAAATTACTTTGACTTTATCTAAATTAAAAATACACAAATTCCCAAAGGGGGACGGGGATAGATGAAGAAATTATTGCTGAGATGCTTAGAGCTCAGAATGATTCTGTTGTCATGGTCTTCTAATGTTCGTTGGTTGAATGGTGGGTTGGTGGATGGATGGATGGATGAATAAATGGATGATTTCTACTACAAATGGACTGAAATTTTTTAGAATGGATTTCATTTTCTACAATAGTGATATACAATTTTTATGTCATTTAAAATTCTCTTCAACACTTCTATAATACTTAAGAAGCTTCAAATCTGATGCCCTATTAAATCTTTTAGTATACTTCCTATATTTTTTGTGATAACTTAATTTCTTTATTAATATCAATGGATGATTTTCTTAAATTCAGTTTTTGGATTAGGTTGGGTTGTTTTACCTCTGAGTGGCACTTTTTTTCTCCACGATGGGCTAAATGCCAAGGTCACAAGAATGAGAGCTAAGAGGTTGAGTGAAGGGAATCCACTGGGCAGCTGTTAGGAAACAGATGGTAGCCTTCTGTCAAGGTCATTCACTGTGTTCCTTAACATGCACAAGGTATGGCTCTGACACCATGGCTTAACATCTAATGCCATGCACAGTGGTATTTCCAAGCCCATCAGTGTCCCCTATTGATGGAGGGGCTAGACGGCAAGTTTTGTGGAGATAAATCTTAATGCTGGCCCAAGCAAGACTCGAATCTGTGAATTGCAGATTACAAGCCTGGTGCACTACTGACTGACCCACCCCCACCCCAATTTAATTTTCAGAAAACATAGAGAACACAGTTTGAGAACACGTGGTCCATATCATTCAGAACACAGTTTGAGAACACATGGTCCATATCAATAATATATCACAATTAAACACATAAATTGACTTGTGCAAATCACTTACCATTAGAACATGTAGTACTTTCTGGATGTGTTTCACTTTCTTTTAATTTTTTCAACACTTGCCCCATCATTGTATATACAATAGCTCACCACCTTTAAAAATATATGCATTTTATTTTATGCACTTTTGGTTTTAATTCATAATATTTATATAATTTTAATACTAAATATATACATTTAAGTGGAAAGTAGCATTTTACGATATTTTGTCTAAAGAAACATACACAAAAATGAAATTTAAAATAAAAATAATAAAGTAAAAGCACAAAAAAAAATAATATTAACCAATGAAACAATAAGCTGAAATAAATTGGTTTTGCCATGAATGGTATTCAAACTCAATCTCCAGAAACATGCCAGGTATGCTAATCACTACACCACAAACAGCTAATGTTTTTTTCTTCAGCTACTGTGACTTATAAGCTTTCCCACATTTTTTATTTGATTCACTCTTGGGAAGCAAAATGCAGGAAAGTTTATGTCACACTAGCTGAAGAATAAAACATGAGCTGCTGATGCCTTCAAGTGATCACCATATGCATGGAGTGCAATGTGAGCAGAGTATAATGGTGTGTCTCACGCAACATCACGGAGCACCAAATGACAGGTAAGGGACTAGAATGTTGTACCACCAGACATGAAGATGGCATGCTCCATAGGAGGGCCATTCTCAACCCTTTCACCACAGTGACTGTGCTGCACAATGATTTGCAGACCGCTATGGGTACCGTGGTCTCCATGCAAACCATTAGACACCGTTTACATGATGCAGGAATGAGGGTGAGATGTCCATTCTGGCACTGCCGTTGCAACACAATCACTGGGTATGACATTATGCATTGGTGTCGAGCAAGGCAACATTAGACTATGGAATGGAGGAGAATGTTGTTCATAGATAAGTTCTGATTGTTTCAGCATGCCAGACAACCATTTGTCTGCATGACATCAGTGTCATCATCAACATGTGAAAGCCTATTCCATTAGCCACCATATGGCTCCCCACTGTGGTACAATGGTATGGCATCACATATGGTGGCTGGACACCTCTGCTCCATGTTTGTGGTGCATTAAGAGCAAGATGTTACATCGATGATATCATTAATCCTGTAGCATGAGCTTTCCTTACTGCCTGGACTGATTCTGCAGCAGAACAATGCCACCCCACACATGCAATGCAAAGATGGACAGTCTCCAAGGTGTGGACATCTCTCATGGCTGCCCCACTACCCAGACTTATTGCACATTGAGCATGTACAAGACCTCAGTGCTGAACCAGGTACAGTTGCGTGCCAATTAGATGTTGTTTGGAATGCCATAGTTCAGGACACCATTAATCAGCTGACTGATGGAATGTTGAGATGCCTACAGGCTTGGATAACAGCCCAAGGTATTCCTACTATGTACTGATGAATCTGTAATAAATGACATAACTTGCGTTCTCACATTTTGTTTATTGAACATTTGCACATCAACCCTCATAGCTTCTGTCCTGTCAGTTTCAGCATGTACATCACTTCCTCCACAGTGTTGTAATTTCCACTTTGAGCAGTATATAAGCATCTTTTACCTGAACAATTTTTAGAATTGTTCATATGTAGGAAGAATGTGTATCCCAAGATTTATGCTCTTAACAGCAATTTAGTAGTAGTGCCAGTGGATAGCATTAATTGTGAAAAACATTTTAGCCTAAAACCAGCATAAAAACTACACTAAAGATTTGGGTTGGGCTGTTTTACCTCTGAGTGGCACTTTTTTGCACACAATGGCCAGGTCACAAATACTCAAGAGCTCAGAGAAGGTTGGGGGAAGGGGATCCACTGGATAGTTGTTAGTAGACAGATGGTAGCCTCCTATCAAGGCCATTCAGTGTGTTCTTTAACGTGCATAAGACAAGATAAATTTTCAAATATGAATGATCCAGTCTTTAAAGATTAGAAGCAAAGCTGGATCTAGGGGAGGAGCATGCCCCTCCCCCCTTTGAGAATGCTAGTAAGGGTAATGGGGACCAAAAACTATTAAACTTGGGCATATTTTACACATTTTTCCTGAAAATTTTTAAAGACCTCCAAAACAAAGGGAAAAATGTTACACTGCAATAGAAATCCAGTGTATCAAATTTCAAGTACACAGTGTAAGGTTCAGTTAAAGTTTACTTCACAATTTTCAGTATATAAATACCTTAAAAATACATAATTGTTCTCAAATAATGGGTGCTTGCACTGGTGGCTACTAGATAATAATCTTGCCTTCTGGCAAAAGTTCCGTGCTTTCTGTTTCAACTTCTTAGTTTTTAATTGCACACATATTAGATTAAAAGCTAGTAAATTCTTACCATAGATGTTGTCTTGTTTATTGTGCAAGGCTGGTGCACTCCACTTTTGTTTTTCACTCCTGTCTCAGTTTCTGGTTGTTTGTTGCTGTCAGTTGTTTCATCGCTGCTTTCCACCAGGACTTTTTTTGCATCGGAGATACCAGTCCTTTTGCATATGTTTTTGATGATCAGCTTGGTGGGCTTTTTCTGCTTTTCACTATATTGCTGATCTTTGCACATTATTAGATGATCTTATCCCATTCCTTGAGAGTTTCAGGTTCTTCAAAAAACCTTTCCTTCAAGTTGAGCTGATTCTTCAGTGGTGATTGCTGAAGAAGCTGTCAGTCAGATGGACAAAATGCATCTGGTTTCACTTTTAACTTCTTTCCTCCATGCATGTCAGCTCAAGTTGGTGGAAATTTTTTTAAGAACCCGAAGCTCTCAAGGAATGGGATAAGATCATCTAATTGTGTGCAAAGGTCAGTGATATAGTGAAAAGAAGAAAAAGCTCACCAAGTTGATTGTCCAAAACATCATATGCAAAAAGACTGGTATCTCCAATGCAAAAAAAGTTCTGGCGGAAAGCAGCAATGAAACAACTGACAGCAACAAACAACCAGAAACCGAGACAGGAATGAAAAAATAAAAAGTGGAGTGCACCAGCCTTGCACAACAAACAAGACAGCATCTATGGTGAGAATTTACTTGCTTTTAATCTAATACATGCACAATTAAAAACCAAGAAGTTGCAACAGAAAGCTTGGAACTTTTGCCAGAAGGCAAGATTATTATCTAGTGTCACTGGTGCAAGTAATCATTCTTTGAGAGCAATTGTTTATTTTTAAAATATATTTACAGAGTGAAAATTGTGAATTAAACTTTTAATTGAAATCCAGTTTCTTGCCTCCCCCCCTTCCTTATTGTTTTCTGCCTCGACTGCATTACTTGCCCCCCCCCCCTTCCTTAATTTTTTCTAGATCTGGGCCTGATTAGAAGATATGAAAAAGATCTGTTTGAACAATGATAGCAGATAATGAAGAGTAAGTTACATAAATCTCTATACACACTATGAAAGAAAAGATCTTACATATAAGTAAAAATATGTTTGAATAGATATTAACTTGTTATCTTTGATAACAATCTTCTTTATTATTTAATCCACTTACAGATATTAACTCATGTTTAATGAATTAATGTCTGAGGTAAATTAAAATGTTTGGCATTGCTGTTGTTAAATATTTAAACTTCTATAACCATTTAAATAAAGTAAATACAGTTGGAAATCAAATTTTGACAGACTTGATTGAGATCTTTAGTTATATTGGTCACATTTTCTCAAAAAAATGTTTATTTTAGAAGTTACAGAGTTTTGAAGTTAGCTTTCACTGACATAACACGGTTGTGGATGGTCATAATTCAATGATCACTCAATATATATATATAATGCAAACAAACCATAAGTTTGGATAAAGGAATAATGAAGCACAACATAAACAATTATACAAATGATGGGTAAAGTAATCATGATTTTTAGATAGATATCTATTCAGCTTCCAATAGTAAAACTAAGTTTTATTTCAAGATGCAGCTTACATATGGTCTTCATTAGAAACTGAACTTTGGCTAGTCATAGATGTGCTTTATGTCCTATCACAGATATCTATTTATTTATTGTATGCAACATGTTCATTGTTGAGCTGGACAGATTTTTCAACATTTTTTATTTGCTGCTTTCATTCAGCTGCCAATTATAACTGAGTAAAATCCACCCCAGTAAACATGAATTAGGAATATTGTTATTGCAACATATTGAGCTGTTAATATAAATTGGCTATTGGAGGGTTATGTACTAGTGTACAGCTCATTAAAAATTGAAAATTCAGAATAGCAAATTAAAAAGAATGGAGGAAAAAGTGGCTCCAAGTTTCTAAATTGGATTCTGTTAAGGTAGGAACTTGAAGTGGAAAAATAAAGGTGGTTTTAAACTTAAACTCAGGTTCCATCATAGGCATAGACTTGATGTTTTCAGTGCAATATGAGGTGGCAAAGGGGAAACCTGCATGAAAAATCTACAATCAAGAAATAAAGTGTTTGGGAAGTTGTAGGGGAATTGGAAAGTTAAATTGAAATTTCAAATAATAAATTACAAAAATAGGGGGTGGGGGTGGAAATGATTTTAGGTTCTAAATCAAGATTTATTATAATTTTACAATTTCTGTTCAGGAAACTTAGATTTGAAATATCCACATGAACAAGCTGTTTTTGGACTTCACACTGAAGAATGAAAGATTAGACAGAGCAAATTTACAATGAGATAATTTCTTTGAGAAACTGAATGAGAACAGCACTAGCAGAAGGAAACTAAAAGAATAATAACTCACCACTGGTGAATACACAATACTCATTTTCAAAAAGCATGAAGTTTGTCATTTTCTGACTTTAGCACCCTCTAATTGTAGAAATTCAAACTAATAAATAATTTATAAAATACAAATACTAATATTTTATTTATACCAATCAAACCCCAAAAAATTTTTCATTTATTTCTTAAAACAAAAAAAAGTTGTTTTCTGATTTCCTTGGTAGTAAGGGGTTAAATCACTGCTGTAAATGAAAACCTCTTCACTATTACTCTATCACTCAAATTTCAAGAATGAATAGTTGTTTATAAATATTAGTTTATATTAGTTAACAATTTTGCATTCTCTAACTTTAGCACACCTTCTAGTGGTGAA
Source organism: Ryuthela nishihirai (assembly GCA_038380435.1). Taxonomy (NCBI): domain Eukaryota; kingdom Metazoa; phylum Arthropoda; class Arachnida; order Araneae; family Heptathelidae; genus Ryuthela; species Ryuthela nishihirai. The sequence goes on from JAWZYU010000031.1 coordinate 37,419,428, forward strand.
GATTAGGAAAATGTGAATCCTAATATCCCACCTAACATAAAATTCTTTTGTTTTCCATAAATGGAAAAAAAAGTTCAATGTCTGTTGATGGACAGACAACAAAGCAGTGCCAGAATGAAATATAAGCTTTTGATGGCTCCCATCCATTAACAGTGGTACATTGCGAATTTTCGGGATGTCAAATGTCCCAGTTTTTTGACAATATAGAATCAACTCTCAATTTACGTGGATTTAATTAATGTGTTTTTGGATATCACACATGAAGGCTTCAAATTAGACATGTCAGAGAAAAAATCACACCTCTCCAACATGCTCCCAGCAACAATAAAAGACACCTCTGTGAGCTACAGGCTTAATGTCAATCTAGGCAGCATAATTCAATCTGTCTTGTGTTTTAGATTGCATGAATTACTGCTTCTACCACCTACTGCAATTTGTCCATCATGTATACATCATGCCTATTGCCCAGTTGTACAATTGCTTTAGTTAAATTTAATGAAGTTTTCTGTGGGGTTACACTTCCACGAAGAAATGTCCCAGTTTCAGCAAACTGAAATCAGAGTTATAATTAAACTGTCCCAGTTAACTGTTCAAGTTTGAAAATAATCATATTCCCCTTTTTCTCTCCTTTGTACTCATTTGTCAGGAGTCTGTGATGTCATCCATACTCAGCCCCAGCTTCTGCCCAGCCTACAACTGGCTGAGGACAGAGAACACACATCTCTAAATTCAACTATTGAGCACTATCTAAAAGTAATTAATCATTGATAGCAATGCTCCACTATGAATGGAGGGAAGCCATTAAGTCTGTTGTCATATTACAATTCATTCCAGAACTACTTTATGACCACTGACATCCCAATAACATATCTTGAATTCATTACTCTCCATTATTAATGCTACATTCAGATCTGTCAGAGACTTAGTATGTCCTTCAATTTAAGTTTGCTATTTTTGAATGTGCTGCCATCTATTGGTTCAAGCACTACTATACTTTATTTCAGTGTATCTCATTTATCCATGTTGCTGTCTAGGCACAGACAAGGAAATCAACATCTGAATTTGAAGAGTTGTTAATTTTGACTTATTAAATTTGGCAGCATGAGAGAAATCCATCTGAATCTCTGAATATTACTGCTTATCAGCCAAATCAGACTTGGGCATCTGCACTCGAAGAGAAGAACACATTATGCCAAGATGCCTTTGCTTGGGATCAAACTGAGGACCCCAAGGAAGTTGGACAAGTTCCAAATGAAAGAAGAATGATTTAAGCCATTATGCTAAGAGGCTAGCCCTGAAAGGCATCCTTAGGTTAAGTACATATGCATCTCCATCTTAGTGACATACTATTACAAACCACCTGCCATTATAAAATATCACTTGTATTCATAGGCTGGCAGTTATTCAACACATCATACTTCCATTTTTTTTTTCCACAATTTAAGCTCTGTTAAAGCAAATTTGGTGGTGCTATCTTTAGATGGAACCTAAAAAGATATCAAAAAATACTTGGATTCACAAGTATTTCATCCTTGTTTTCTGCCTGTGGGCATCAGATTCAAAACATTGTGATCAAGGAAAATGGTAATTCTGGTAGAGGTAGTGGCAAGAGGATGGTGTAGTACAATCATTGACGATGGGTGGAAAAAGTTTTTTGGTGTCTAATGATGACCTATCCTCAGATTACTTATACTGTACAATGTGGTGTAAAAGCTGGGAGCAATTTTCTTTAAAATATGCTTTTTACACATAATTTCTAATTGTTACCAGAGATAATTTTTGTACATGTAGTCTTCATTTTCAGATTACTATCATATTATTACAGGTATGGATCAAAACTAAATTTCCACCTAATGTTAATCTGAAGCTGGTTGAGAAGGAGTTTTTCAATATGAGTGCAAAGCATTAAACAAAAAATAAAACTAAGTTTTGATTTGAACAAATATTTAAATGCTTCAAATATCTTAAATTCAATTGCACAAATCATTTATTGTTTTAAAAATTTTACTTTTACAAGATGAAAGCATTTTTCAGTATTTTTAAAAAACTCATTCTACTATATCTCTTACAATGCCTTTTGGAAGGTACTAAATGAAAATGTTACTTGCTGATTAGTGATACCTTCCCTCGCTAACTTCAATTAGAGTATAGCTACTTTCCTTTTTATAGAAATTTTTATGGAAAAATAATTTTTATTAAACATGAATAAATTGATACCTGACCATTATAGAAAACATGCATAAATTCATACCTGGTAGCTATAATTATCTTCTAACAAAAGAGCTCTTGTATTTCCATATATGATACTGATGAGTAATTGGCAAAAACTGCATTCTGTAAATAACAATAATTTTTTCAAAACAATATATTCAAATAACACTATTAGAACCACTAACTAAAAATGTGTTTTGTATAATGACAGATCATTTTAGAAAGACTCTTAAATTATCCTGAAGGCTAATCATCAATTTTGAAACCTTTAGCTTTGATATCTAATGCTTCTTCCATGGTGACTTTGAAGTGAAATACACTCGACTGGAAAAGTTAAGTTACACATTAGTTTTCCTTAATATTTAGAAAAATATAGGGATATCATATGAATAAATAAGCAATAAAAACATTTCAGAAGCTCCATTCAAATAAACTGTCAGTACAAAAGATGTGTTCTAACACGACTATCCATTGTTTGATCATGAATTTTGAATATTCTTTATTGTTTGTCCATTAATTGCAAATTAAAGATTGCCATTTCATTCAAAAATCTCTAAGACAATGCTCAGATGACTTGTTAAGGTGATGTGCACTGAAACAATGTAGGCTGGCTAGTCAGAAGGCAATGTAGCTAGCTGACTGAATGTCTCAAACAGTGGTCTTCAGGTTCTAGGGCACGGATGGAGCAGTTGGTAGTGCACCAGGCTCATAATCTGCAGTTCCCAGGTTCAAGTCCTACCTGGGTCTGTGTTGAGATTTATCTATGCAAAACTCTCCACCCTGCCCTCAGTCAGTAGAAGACATTGATGGGCTTGGAAATGCCATCATCCATTGGATGGGATGTTAAGCCATGGCACAGTGTGTGGAAGAACTATACCCTGTGCACATTAAAGAACATGCTCCTTAAGAGGCTCCCATCTGTCACCTAATAGCTACCCAGTGGTCCCTTTCCCCCAACCTTTTCTGACCCTTTGGAACCTTGTGATCTGACCATTTAGCCTACTGTGTGCATAAAAGTGACACTGAGAGGTAAAATAACCCATTCCATAACTTCAGGTTCTAGAGACAATTTCAAAATGCAAATACGTTGCTAGAGGACCAGTATTAGGTTGCACAAGAATCACATCTTGAGGTGAATAGTATCTGCTTTAACTGATAGCAGTCACAGACAGCTTCCTAATTGGCTTGGGAGTTTGTTTCATACACAGGAAGAATTTCAAGGTTGACGATTTCTAGAAGACTTCAGAAAAGGGAGCTTTATTTAAGACAGCCAGTGGTTTGTGTCCCCTTAACTCCTTCCCACACAACAGCACATCTGAATTGGTTTCAGCAACATGTGAATGATAACTAGCAATTGTAGATGACTGTTCTCTTCAAAGTAAGTTGAGATCCAGTGTATAGACTGATTCTCAACACACAGTCATGTGGAGAGAATGTGGGACATGGTATTATCCCTCTAAATAAAAATACCCCCATCAAGCAGCTGTTTGCCACAGAGGTTTGACAGGAGACTGTCAATTCATATGCCACAATAGAAGGTCTGAGAGGATTGCAGGACCTCAGCAGAAAAACGACATATACATCCATTCCTTACCTAGGGCTCAAACCCAGGTCCCTTAGATCAGTAGCCACAGGGAAAGGAGCCAATAAGGAGGTGGTGGTTTCATAGTTTGGGCAGGAATCAACATCAGTTTGGCCATACCAGCCTCCATGTGTCTTATAGAAGGTTCTACCTGCCGAAAAGTATCACTGGGATGAGATCCTCCAGCCATGTGTTTGCCCATTTGCAGATGAAGCAAGTTTGAGATTGATTTTAATAGACAATAATCTTGTGTACAGAGAGCTCATTTGGTGAGTTAATATCTTGAACATGAGGGTATTGAACATATGGGTTAGGCTGCAAGATCCTTTGACCTAAATCTTGAGATGGTTTCCGATCTCGATCAACTTTTGCACTTGACTGTAGTATGGGTAGTACTTTCAATTTCAGCAAGTACCACAGGATGAACATTTTCTGTAGTAGCAGCTAAAATGTAAGACAATTCATATTGCATGAAAATTGGTAAAGGCAAAATGGGAAGTTTGATCATGGATCATGGAAAAAAATAATAAAAATAAAAACTTTTAAAACTTTAAAGCCCACAAAATCTCAGAAAAGGGTAGAAGATAGTAAATAACCTCTACCCTTCTCTGAGCATGAATGGCACTATTTGGACTAGTACATTTAAAATTTTGGCTATTATAGGCATTGCATTTTAACAAAATATACTAATTAATATTAGCAAATTGCATTTTATTACCAAAATGTTTACTGCTGTTTTAAAATTATACTTTTTTTTTGTAGCAGTTATGCAGTTTCATCCAAAAATGTTTCATTCTCAATTTAAATATTTCAGTTAACTTTTAAAGGCTCCAAATACTTCAATTCACTTTTTTTTTTTCAGAGTTCTTTATATCTTATTTAGACATTTCTCAGATATAGTTTAAATTATCTTATTCTTAAAATAAAATAATGTTTTTACTTCCTTGGTCGAGTTTGCCAATAACCAAAAAATCTAATCTTATATATATTACTGCATAAATGCTAGAATACATTTAAAAATATATATATAAAATTTAAAAACAGAAATACTATAAACTATTTACATTAAAATATTTTTAAAAGTGGCATTTTTGTAATTATTAAATTTAAAATGAAAAACTAAGGGTAAAATTTTACAGTTTAAAAATATACATAAAAAATTTCACTTACCTATCTTTTCTTTCAACCCTTCCCATGTTCAGGTCATATGTATATGTTGACAGAATCTGAAATGCGTGGCCAAGGAAAATATGTATCAGTGTTTCATCATTATCATCCTCCAGCAGCCATGGGCTATGGAGGTCCAACCAGACCGTGCAATTTAGTTCTCCAAATATATCTATCCTGAGCTACATCTGGCCACTGCATATCAATTCTACCTAGGTTCTGTTCGACATTATCTGCCCATCGCATCCTACGTCTCCCCCACTTTCTGAGGCCTTTAGCATACTATTCATAACCCTGTTCGCTAGTCTATAATTATTCACACGGGCAACATGGCTAAACCAATGGAGTCTCTCTCTGCACAGTATGTTGCTTAACTCTTAAGTGTCCTCATCATCTGTATATGTACACAGAATACGCAATGAGAAGCAAAGGATGGCTGTATACGTTTTTAGTACAAAAAAATTGCCTTTGAAAATTTTTTTAATATATATATCTTATAAAAATATATAATTTGGGCTTGAAAAATAATATTTTGTTTTTTCATTTGATACATAATTATTCATATGTGCAACATGGCCAAACCAACGAAGTCTCTCTCTCTGCACAATATGCTGTTTAAAGGAGGTTGCAGACTCCTTTACCTAACCTCGTCATTACTTACAAAGTTGAACCACCTAATGCCCAAGATACTGCATAACCATCTAGAATCAAAAGTTTCACATTTTCTGTTATCTTGTTTACAAAGGGTCCAAGTTTTATTATCATAACTAACCCTAGAAAGAGCCAAACTATTATACAGTCACATTTTAGTCTTTACGTGTATAAGCCTAATTTTCCACACTCTGCATAGATTCTTAACCTTTCCAGTGTCCACGTTGTCTGTATACGTTCGGAGAATCTGAATTGAGAGGCCAAGAACGATGTATCCATTTTTAGTACAACAACAACAAAAAAAAAAATAATAATAATAAATAAATTAAAAAAAAATAAAAATTGCAGCTGTAATTTATATATCTATATCTTATAAAATTCAGGCTTCAAAAATAATATTTTGTTTTTTAATTTGATGCACATTTTATTAACTACAATATAAATACACCTATCCATCGATTTACACGGTATTCAGTTCACACAATTTTGGCTTTGCACGGTCAAAAAATGCAACCAGTTTCGATTTACACGGTACTGACTGAGACGTACATAGAAAGGAAATCTCAGTCAGTACAGTGTAAATCGAAGCTGGTTGCATTTTTTGACCGTGCAAAGCCAAAATTGTGTGAACTGAGTACCGTGTAAATCGAGGGATAGGTGTAATTTCATAAAGCCATCTGATTGCCATTTCTCCGAAGCACTAAACGGTATTGCTGATTTGCTTGTTAAAGTTCCTATTTGTTGAAGCAACCTTCTGATTTAAGCTCACAAGTTTGATTTGAACTATTATCAACAAATTTTTCCTTAAATTTTCGAAAATCTCATAAAAATGAATAAAAAAAACTTTTACTTTGAAAAATGATAGATTTCAGAAGTAATTACAAAATACGTACTGCCATTTTTTTTTCCATTTCACACTCTTTTCTGTCATAAACTTATTTCAGTATTCCCAAGTTATTTTTATCATTTTTCCCAGCATTCTATACATCTTTCCCAACTCTTAAAATCGAAACTGGAAGTAAACACATCCTTCTTAGAAATTCTGGTTGCAGCTGTATTTAATAAGTTACACTTCACTGATGCAAACAAGATGCAGATGGCTGACACATGCTATCTCCATTCTGTGTGCTATATGTGTTTTTTACAGTTTTGGTTCAGCATATTGGATACCATTCGTAAAGTTAATATTTATTTTTTTTATATTCAAACCTTAGTTTTCATTTCAGTAGATTTATTTTCGGAAATTAGCGATCTTTTGGCCGAAAGCAAATTTAAAGCTCCAGAGGTTCCCAACTTTTTTTATGGAAAATATAATTCAGAAAGGTTAAATATTTAACAAAAATCTATTTCTATATATATGATTTCCGATATTTTTTCTCTTGCTCTTTTTGAATTTCAGATTATTTTCATTATATTAGTCAAAGCATTTATTCCAATGTACTTCTCCAATGTGTCAATGGTAACAATATCATGTATAAAAGAGGGACCTTTTAGGACAACTGTCAAGGAGGAGATTAGTGATAGGAGATCCCACTATTTCTAACTAAAAATGCAAAAGTGGTAAAGCTTTAAAAATTTGCACGAATTAGTTTTTTTTTCTGCTTATTATTTCATGAGTTCCTGTGATTCTTTACTACTGAAGTATTGATTTTTTCACAATTATGCTACATCGTAGGCTGGCCTACAACTTGTTGCTGCGGATATTTTAACATTGCATTAGGCTATATGTTAATTTTTATTATTTATTACTTTTCCAGTAAAACTTTGATCTAGTATCATTTTCTGAAAATAAATGAGGTCATGGATATGGAAGCATATTTATTTCTGTAGCTTTACTTCCGTTAGTTAGCGATCTTTCGATCGGCTGATTTATCGATCTTTCCCAGTTATGCTAGATTGTAGGCATGTTTAAAAGTTGTTGCGGATATTTTATTTAACATCCCATCAGGTTAGATGTAATTTTTATTTTATTATTTCTTGTTTTTTTTTTGTAAAAAAAACTTTGATCTTGTACAGCTTTCTGAAAATGAATGTCTTGGATATGGAAGCAAAAAAACTTCCTTGCTTTGGAAATCAGCCATCATGTGGCACGGCAATTTCGAGAATGCATCCCTTCAGCTACACTCACGTAGAAAGTTTCACCCCTCCTCCTCTAGAAAAATATAATTTTTTTTGTTTATATTGAATGATTTTAAAGGCAATTTGACTTGTTTATGTGACTCAGCACAATTGGCTAAAAGCCTGGAATTTTCTCAAAGTATGGTACCGAGAAAAAATTACAAAATGAGAGAAATATTTACTTAAAAAAATTATTTTTTTTGCTATTCAGAAATACATAGTCATTCTATTCATGTGCATTGCAATCATTTCTATTAGTTTTTTTAAAATAAATTTTTATTTATTTTGCCAGATGCATTTTTTAAACTACATGACTCTAAAAAAGTCCTATTAAAATAAAACATATAATTTTTTTTTTGTTAAATACTTTTATTTTCAGAAAATCCAGAATTAAATGCTGATTAATTTGGCATATAACATACCATAATTCCTTTCATTAGTTATTTGGCAGAAAAGTTCTAAAGTTCTTTTTGGCTGCGCATAGGGAGAAAATAACTTGGCCTCTGGATGGAAACCTGCTTTTCAGGCTGGACACTGGAAGGGTTAAAAGTCCCAGCAGCAATCCCTATTCATCTGTTAATCTCATGCCATATATCACCAGTATCTGTTACATAGCTCCAAAGATAATTATACTGTGACACCTGCTCAAGACTGCAACCATTCATATTAACTGAATCACAGCCTGCCTGACAATTTTCATCATTTTAGTTTTCTATCTGTTTATAATGAACCTACTCTACTACCAGTCTCATCAATACCTTGAATGAAAGAGTTCACCTCATCATTTGTCAAAAGGGCTAAATCATCAGCATAATCTAAATCAGAAATTTTCGTATCTCCAGACCATTTAAGGCCAAAATCTTTCCTTTGCAGTGAATTTCTCATAACATAATCAATAACCAAACTAAAGAGAAAAGAAGGCAAAGTACATCCTTGTCAAATTCCCCTAGCAATCCTAAACCAATTGCGACAAGCCTTACCAACTCCCACACATGACTCAATGTTATTCTAGAGAGTTCTCATTATGTTAACTAACTTGTCTGTTATGCCATACAATCTCAAAATCAACCAGAAATTATGACAATCAACAGTCAAAAGCCTTTTTAAAATCAACAAAGCTAGTAGCCAAGGGATTCTGAAACTCTACAAACATTTCTCAAGAATCTTCCTGAGTGAAATTATTTGATCTACATAACCCTAGCATTTCTGAATCCACATTGCTCATCACACAATTGCCCATCAATCAGATTCTTAATTCTATTACGAACAATCATGCAAAGAACTTCACCTGAAACAGAAAGCAGACTGATACCCTTATAGTTATCAGAAGAACTGAGATCACTTTTTTTAAAAATAGGGATAATAATAGCTCTGGTAAGATCCTTAGGAATCTGCATTTATCATAAAGATATTCAAACATTCAGTCATCCATGTGGTAACCAAAACATTCCCAACTCTAAGCATTTCTGTAGTAATTTCATCTACATACATACAAAATCCTCATGCAGCCATGGGCTATTGAGGTCCAACCAGATTGTAATTTTCCTCTCCAGACACATCTTTTGAGCTACAGCTGCTGCATTTGGCCACTCTAGGCCAATTCTAGCAAGGTCCTATTTGACATTTTCTGTCCATTGCATCCTAGGTCTCCCCCTTTTTCTGATACCCTTAGGTACACTGTACATAATCCTCTTTGCCAATCTGCAGTTATACATATGGGCAACATGGCCAAACCAACACAGTCTCTCTCTGCACAATATGCTGCTCAAAGGAGGTTGATGACTCCTTCTTCTAACCTCATCATTACTTACAAAGTCAAACCACCTAATGCCCAAGATACTGTGTAAGCATCTAGAATCAAAGGCATCAAATTTCTTGTCATCCTGCTTACAAAGGGTCCATGTTTCACTACCATAACTAACCTTAGAAAGAACCAAACTATTATACAGCCTAATTTTAGTCTTTAGGTGTATACACCTATTTTTCCATACTCTCCATAGATTCTTAAAAGTCCCAGCGGCAATCCCTATTCCTCTATTTATCTCATGCCGCACATCACCAGTATCTGTTACATAGCTCCCAAGATAATTAAACTGAGACACTTGCTCAATACTACAGCCATTCAAAGCAACTGAAGCACCATCTGCCTGACCAATTTTCATCACTTTAGTTTTTTCTCTGTTTATCACCAAACCTATTCTATTGCCAGTCTCATCAACAGCCCTAATGAACGAATTCATCTCATCAACCAATAATGCCAAATCATCTGCATAATCTAAATTGGAAATTTTGAAATTTCTATGCCATTTAAGGCCAAAAAATTTTTCCTTGCAAAGAATTTCACATTACATAATCAATAACTAAACTAAAGAGAAAAGGAGACAAAATGCACCCTTGTCTAACTCCACTAGCAATGCGAAACCAATTGCTGCAAAACACACCAACTCTCACACATCACTCAGTGTTATTATAGAGAGCTCTCATTACACTAACTTATCAGGTATTCCATATGATCTAACAATCAACCACAAATTATGTCGATCAACAGAGTCAAAAGCCTTTTTGAAATCTATAAAACTAGCAACCACAGGTTTCTGAAACTCTAAACATTTTTCAAGAATCTGCCTGAGTGAAAATATTTTATCAATACATCCCCTACCACTTCTGAATCCACACTGTTCATCACACAGTTGTCCATCAACCAAATTCTTAATTCTATTAATTATAATCATGTAAAAAACTTTACCTAGAAGAGAAAGTAAATTAATTCCCCTATAATTATCACAAGAACTGTGATCACCTTTTTTAAAAATTGGGACAATGATAGCTCTAGTAAAATCCTTAGGAACAATACCTTTATCATAAAAAAATATTCAAAATTTCAGTCAGCCATGTGACAACACAAATGTTTCCAGCTCTAAGCATTTCAGTGGTGATTTCATCTACCCCTGGGGATTTATGTAGTTTAAATTTAGAAATAGCCAAAATAACTTCAGACTGTGTTATAGGGCCAACATTAAAGCCAGTAATGCATCTATCATCATTACAAACAATGGGAGTAGAACTAACCATATTGTTTAGAACATCACTGAAATGCTCAGCCCACCTAGCCATGACAGAATCCTCACCTTCTATAACCTTACCTTGTTTATCCTTCAATCCCTGTATACCTGTCTGTTTTCTATCACACAAAACATTAACTATCTGGTACAGCTCTCTGCTGTTGTGCTCTCCAACTCTTCCTCGGCTTTGTCAGCCAAGCCATAGATTTGTATCAGCAGCTAACTGATCTTTTACATGTTTATTAAGCTCTCTGTAATGCTTTCTATTAGGACTAGTAGGGTATTGATTAAGGACATTCTTGCAGTTTTCTTTCTGAAATAAGCTCAAGTGCCTTATTACTCAAAAAATTCTGCCTCCTCTGCTCGCTTTTTCTTAAAAGAGTTTCAAGAAAAGCCTGTTTAAAATGGTCCCATTCTTCCTCAACTTCAGTAGTAAGCAAACCATATCTTATAAAAATACATAATTCAAGCTTGAAAAATAATATTTTCGTTTGTTTCATTTGATACAAATTTTATTAAACTACAATAAAAATAATTTGTTAAAGCCATCTGATTGGCATTTCTTAGAAGAGCTATATGGTATTGCTGATTTTTTTTTTAGCATTACTCTTTGCTGAAGCAACCCCTTGATTTAAGCTCACAAGTTTGATTTGAACTATATCAAAATTTTCCTTAAAGTTTCCAATTTCCCTTAAAAATTAGCAAAAAATCTATTTTTAAAACAGAAGATATTGGAAGTAATTATGAAGTAAATAGCTATGCTTTTTTGTCCATTTTAAACACTTTTCTGCCTTAAATCCATTTTAATATTCCTAGAATTATTTATATCATTTATCCCAGGGGTGGCTCAGTTGGTATCATGCCAGGCACGTAATATGCAGTTCTCAGTTCAAATCCCACCTGTGGTGCATTGAGATTTATCTCCACAAAACTCTCCACCTTGCCCATGGTCAGTAGGGGACACTGATGGTCTTTGAATGTCCATTTCCATTGGATTAAGCTGTGGCCCTGTGTGCAGGAGAACCATACCCTACGCATGTGAAAGAACATGCTGGATGGCCTTGTTGGGAGGCTACCATCTGTCTACTGACAGTTATAGAGTGGGTCCCCTTTTCCCAACCTTCTCTAGAGCTTTCAGAGTCATTGTGATCTAGCCATTTAGCCCACTGTATGCAAAACAGTGATGCTCAGAAGTAAAACAACCCAACCTATTTATCCAGCATTCTACAAGTCTTTCTTGCTTTTCAAATCGAAACTATAAGCAAAACAGAATTAAGAATCTTCTTAGCCAGAGCTCATTATTGTAGCCAGAGCTCATTATTGTAAAGGCTGATTGCAGCATATATTATGTCTCAGCACAGCAGAAGCATGACCTGTTAATTACTGGGACACATGTGGAGTTAAGTGGCTGGCTACATAGTGGATTGTTTACAGCAAACGTTGTTGGATCACAGATACAAATTGGATAATGTCACCAGGCAACTGGGATAGTATTTATACTTTCATATTCATTTTTATTTCGGTAGATTTATTTTTGTTTTCATAAATTAGTGACCCTTTGATTGGCTGATTTATCGATCTTTCTGAGTTATGCTACATCAAATAGCCAGCTTACAAGTTGTTGCAGATATTTTAACATCACATTAAGTTATACATGATTTTTCTTTTATTTTTTTCTTTGTTTTCCACCAAAAAAACTTTGTTTTTGCATTGTTTCCTGAAAATGAATGAAGTCTTGTATATGGAAGCAAAAAGGATTTCCTTGGCATGGAATAAGAGTTTTGTGAGTTTATGGCTGTTTATAAGAGTTTAGCCTCTCCTTCAATATATTAGCTATGCCACCCTGACTATATAGACGTTCCTCTCTTTCTCTTGGTGCACAAACCTTTCAGCTGTTAAGCAAGATCACCAAACTTCAACACCCAAAGAAAAAATTCACAATATTTAGTAAAAAAGGCATCCAAGAAAGAGTTTTTCCATTTCAAAAATAGGACAGAAAATCCCATTAATGAGAACAATCCAAGTCCATAGTTATATCCACACCATAGTTATGCTACATCGTGTGGCGGGCCTACAGCTTGTTGCTGTGGATATTTTAATATTGCATTAGGCTATATGTTAATTTTTATTATTTATTACTTTTCCAGTAAAACTTTATCTGGTATCATTTTCTGAAAATAAATGTGGTCTTGGATATGGAAGCAAATTCATTTCTGTAGATTTATTTCCGTAAGTTTGCGATCTTTCAGTTGGCTGATATAGATATGATAGAGATAGCTGAGGTAGTATGTTCTGCTTCTGAGTTCTCACCCTCCTGTTGTGACTGGTGTAAAGAGCATTTCATCATGAACTTACACCTTGAGCCTTGATCTTTCTGAGTTAAGCTATATCGGAGGGTGGCTTAAATGTTGTTGCGGATATTTTATTTAACATTCCATTAGGTATATGTAATTTTTCTTTTATTATTTCTTGTTTTTTAAGTAAAAAACTTTTATCTTTACCGTTTTCTGAAAACGAATATCTTGGATATGAAATCAAAATAGATTCCCTTGCTACAGAAATCAGTCATCATGTGGGAGGGCAGTTTTGGGAAGGCTTCCCCTCCGCTAAGCTCACTATGAAAGTTCCCCCCCCCCCCCTCTAGAAAAATATTATTTTTTTCAAATTACTAGTTTTATGTTTATGTTGAATGATTTTAAAGGCACCCCCACCCCCCTCAGTACCTTGACTGTGTCATACAGACGATATAACGCTGTTCTTTTTTTGTTTTGGTGCACAAACATTTCTGCACTTAGCCAAGATCACCAAACTTCAACACCCAAAGAAAAAATTCAAAATATTTAGTAAAAAATGTAGTCAAAAGTTTTTTTTCCCCTTTTCATAACTAGTTTAGAAAATCATGTGAATGTGAGAAGTCCAAGTCACTTTGTATAACACTATAAATAACAAAATAATAAATAAATTCCCCCTCAAGCAGCTACTTGTCACAGAAGTCTGAAAGGAGCCTGTTAGTTTGTATGCCACAGTAGAAGGTCTGAGAGGATGGTGGGACCTTGGCAGAAAAACTGCACATACATCCATGCTTTGCCCAGGGCTCGAACCCAGGTCCCTTTGATCAGTAGCCAAGCACGCTAGCCACTCAGCTACGGGACCCGTGTTTAAAATACACAATACTGAAAAGAATCATTAAAAGAAATAAAAATCATATTTCAGGTTGAAATTATATTATTTGGGAGGAAATTTCCTTTCGATTAATATATAATTTGACAATTTTTATTCATCAGGTATTCCAAAATGAAGCCTTAATTATATAGTGCGATCTTTTTTATCACCATATCACATTGAAAAAGGCTTATTAAAATCAATATGCTTGTAAATTTGTCTATATTATTTATTTTCATAAAATTTGCAATTAAATTCTGTTTAATTTGCTTTATAACATAACCTATTTCTGTTGATTGTTTTTTTTTAATTCTAACTGACTTGTTTATCTGCTTCAACACAATTGACTACGAGTCTGGAATTTTCTCAAAGCATGGTACCAAGAAAAAAATTACAAAATGAGAGAAATATTTACTTGAAATCAAAAATATAATTTTTTGTTATTCAGAAATAAATAGTCTTTCTATTCATGTGCATTATAATCATTTTTGTCTATGTTTTTTTTAAGATAAAATTTTGTGTTGCCAGACGCATTTTTTACTATATGACTCTAAAAAAGTCCTATTAAAATAAAACTTGTCATCCTTTTTGTTTCAATATTTTATTTTTCAGAAAATCCTGAATTAAATTTTGATTAATTTGGCATATAAAAAAAAAATACCCCCTCAAGCAGCTGCTTGCCACAGAGGTCTGACAGGAGCCTGTCAGTTTATATGCCAGAGTAGAAGGTCTGAGAGGATGACAGGACCTCAGCAGAAAAAACGACACGAACATCCATGCCTTAACTCCGGGGCTCGAACCCAGGTCCCTTAGATCAGCAGCCAAATGCGCTAACCACTCGGCCACGGGAACATGCCATAATTCTTCTCAAGTCTATAATAAAAAGATCTATAACTCTTCTAAGAAAAAAACTTTTAAAGTGAATTTTTTTTAGCTGAGCATAGGGAGAAAATAGCTTGGCCTCTGGATGGAAAACAGTTTTTCAGGCTGGACACTGGAAAGGTTATGTTCTATTAAAATAAAACTAGTTCTCTTTTTTGTTAAATATTTTATTTTCAAAAAATCCAGAATTAAATGCTGATTAATTTAGTATATACCATAATTCCTTTCATTAGTTATTTGCCAAAAAAGTTATAAAGTTAAATTTTTTTCTGAGCATAGGGATAAAAATAACTTGGCCTCTGGATGTAAAACAGTTTTTCAAGCTGGACACTGGAAGGTCTAATTTTTGCTTTTTATCAATCATTATTAAGTGGTCTTTCTGTTTATATATATATATGAACCATTTCTATTTGTTAATTATATAAAGATGAGGTTTTAAAGCTATTTATTTCATTTCCTGAAAATACTTCAAAATTAATTCAACCATTACAGCAAATTCATTTTTAGAAATTATCAGAAATCATTCAATATAAGGTTTATACTTGCACACCAGTAACCTATAATGCTAGATAAGTAACACATACTATTTTCACTACTTAAATTTCAACTTTTTTAATACTGATGAAGTTTCATTTACTCCTGAAATGATTCTTGTCAACATCCATAGTCAAAACATGCATATGTATGCAGTGACCAGTTTATTGTTTTACTTTGGAATTTGTATATTAATTTTCAGGTGTTGAGTAACAAGAATACTTCACTTTAAAGCAGATTTAATTTAGTTAAATGAGAATCTAAATTTTTTGTAAAATGTATGAAGAGGTAAATACCCCTCTTTCCCCTGTTTCTACCAAAGAGAGGGTAGTAACATCTCTGGTAAAGATACGAACATCAAAATATGCATAATAGAGAATTCCTAGTAACAATCACTTTAGTGACACACACTCTACTAATCATATAACTGATGTTAACAATAAGTTGATACTAATTGCATTAGTAGATGCTAACCAAGTTGAATCTATCTAAATCTGATTAAATCTGTTTTACTAGATTATTTTACAATTTTGTCTATATCTGCTTTACTAGATTATTTTACAATTCTTATATTCAACTAGTGAATTTAATTGCATTTCTAGTTACTTATTAAACCTTGATCAGCAGTACATCATGTAAACTGCAAAATATTACTTCAAATGGATTTCTTCAACTGATAAAATTTTATGGGACTTTCATTTCTTTGGGCAAGAAAAAATATTGAAAAGGAGAGTTGTTACATTCATGTTCTCTTAGCACCACACCGGAATAAGAACTCTTAATGAGAATGTTTGTCACACCTTATTGAATTACTGCTTGTTTCTGATAACTTATTAAAACATCTATCTGATATGTCAATCAACCAAGGATAACGAAACTGAATCTAGAGTAAATAATCCAACATCCAAACACATTTCAGTGTTTCAAACAAAATTATTTAATACATTTTTAATGTCTATAACAGTTTTAAGCACTTTGTTTTTGACAGTATTATTCTAAATCCTTTCCTAACAAATCTTAGAATTCTTTAATCTTACGACCAAACTAAAACATAACATATAAATTCTTACTTACGTTCTACCATATAGATATCATTTCAACGTTTATTGCATATGAAGTTTGAATTTTTTTTTCCACGGAATTTATATACCCTTTATTTTACCGCTAATGAAACGTTTACACCAAATGCATTGCAATATTTACATCATCAGTATATGCGTTGCAAGCTTTGTAGTAAACATAATAACTGAACACAGTTACGGTTTATTTATATCTGAGCTTTCTATTTTTATAAGAAAATTACACAGTTTACGAAATAATGAAACGCGGGGGAAGACGGAACTAGCGTCCGTTGAGAGCAGACGCATCCCACACTGCTCCCGACCGTCTGTGTTGAAAACAAAACAATTATAAATTATGAAATCTCGACTTACAACTGCGATATATGTTTACGCAAGTATATATATCCCTTAAGATCATGTATAATCCTTTTATGAACAAGGCATTCCATAAATGTTGCACAAACCACAGAGTTTTATCTATACTAGAGGTAATTCCAAGGTGAGTATCTATAACCGTAGATCGTATATGGATATGCCATGTTCCAGGAAAAACATTACCCATTACCCTCTCCATCTGAGAATTATGCCCATTTGGCATAAGTAAAAACATATAATAAGTAAACTACCTGTATGCCCCCAGAGGCTGAGTATCTAATGGTGGGGTCACAAGGCTATGATTTCACAAGATATTCGAGTGTCGCTGAGAGGATCGAACTTTGAAGTTATCACCATCATCATCCTCAAGCAGCCATGGGCCACGAAGGTCCAACCAGACAGTGCAATTTAGTTCTCCAAGCAAGCTATCCTGAGCTACATCTGGCCACTGCACACCAATTCTAGGTCCTGTTTGACATTGTCTGCCTACAGCATCCCTAAGTCTCCCCTCTTTCTGGGGCCTTTAGGCACACTGGTCATAACCCTATTCGCCAATCTATAATTAACCATACGGGTAACATGGCCAAACCAACAGTATAGTGCCTATAGGTATAATGTGGCATTCGCCTATTAAAATTTGGCAGAAAAAGGTCCCATACCAGTAGAGGGCACTGGGAACGATATTCTTCCCTTGTTAACATTACCCTCTATGGACGTTTCGCTTTTCAATGACTTTTAAACATAGAAGCATTTATACAATGATTTTACCATTCAAATGCACATTATTCCAAAGTATTTTAACTGAACTAATAAAATTTAGAGAACGCTTGAGCAAGTATATTTTTTTAAAACGAAGAAAATTGATGGCCGTTCGATCAAAACAAACCGCATTTCGCTTTATGTATCAGAGCGCTGAAGTGATCGTTTTGATTGGCTCTTTGGTAAACTCTTCGAATGACACGTGATGTAACATATGTTCTAACATGTGACGTTTGGACTCGCCAATTGTAATAGAAGTCTTATGGCGTAAATATCCTTGTAAATTGCAAAAGCAATTTAAAACGTTGTAATTGGCTAAACAAGAATGCAAGTTATTAGTATCACGATTATTCTTTCTTGTTTAGCCAATTATAACGTTTTAAATTGCTTTTGCAATTTATAAGGATATCTACGCCATAAGACTTCTATTACAATTGGCGAGTCCAAACGTCACATATTAGTATGTATGTCATTTGTCACATCTTCGAATTATAAAATATACTTCAAGTAATAAAAATTTGAATTAACCGATAGGTTAGATCATTTTAATACTGCAAATTATTAGTTTCATTATTATTCTATATTAAAATGCTCTAACTTATCATTAATCCAAAATTCTATTACGTTGTACGCTATGAACGGCAGCAAATAATTCCTTTTTGCAAATCATTTATCCAAGCCTGTCGTTTTTATGGATATTTCAAGGCTTAAACGTATAAAAGTAAAAAACGCTGAATATTTCCGATTATTTTCGGTTTGTGAACTTGTAGATTTACAATTCAACATTCATATATATAGACGATTTTAAGTGAGTGACTGAAGGCTGACTGACAGTGGATTGTTCTATGGTGCAGAAATAGTACAACTGTGACAATTTGCACCTAGGGTAATCCGAGTCATAGATCTCGAAAAAAAATCCTAAATTTGACCTCTGATGTGACTTTGGAGGCGAAATGGAGGTCACACAGACCTCCATTTCACCTGTTTGATAGTTTTTCCATAGGTGAAACGGTGATCTGCGAGTGCTAGAAATGCGAAAATTGGCGTCTGCAGGTGTTTCGGGTTGTAGATCTCGAAAATGTTATGACATTTCGGATCCGGAGGGTACTTTGCAGTCATATTTAGGTCTAGTAATGCTAGGGAGCTAAAAATTGGTTCCTGGGCATTTTGAGTTGTAGATCTCGGAAATGTTGCAAAATTTTGGATGTGATGATTCCTTCATGGTCAAAAGTCAAATATCGATCTACAGGTGTTAGAGGGCTCAAAATTGATGCCTTAACATTCATCTTCAGATCAAAGATACTATGAAGAATACTAATATTCTTTCAATACTATAGGCCAGTCATAGAGTGTTGCCTAGTTCTACCACATAGCAATGTTACTGTAGAAAGAATATTCAGCAACCTAAAGATAGTGAAAACTGCAAACAGATAATCTTTTAGAATCACTACTGCAGAATGCTTTTATTGCAGAATAACATGAAATTTGGAGAGGGATTTCAAACCAGTTGATGAGGGAAAAGCAAATTTGAAGATATGACATGTTAAGCAGTATTGTTTTTAAACAAGAATTATGTAGAAATGACCCTGTTATCAGATTATGTGTTTTGTTATACATAGAAAATTACAGTGTTTACTAACTTATGTCCTCTATTTTTATACAGAAAGAAATTCCGATATTATTGAGTTTCTGTGTTAAATTTTTATTATTGGATGGGAAAAATGGCCCATGTTAATCAAGGTCCATCGGCAACGACGCCCGCACGGGACTACTGTTATTGGACAGTGGAAAAAGATTGCCTTCTGCGATGAACCGAGGTATCTACATCACACAGCGAAGTAGAAGAGTATAGAATGCTCAACCGGTTTGGAAAGTTGAGGTGAATTGAACGACCGACAGCCATGTAAAGGGTGGGCAATAACGCAGGCAGCGCCCATTGCTTAGCATTGACTTTACATGCATTGGTAATATAACTTTGATTGAATATAATACTCAACTGAATAATTGCTTTCAGAATTATCTAGAAGTCAAGATTACTTTCAAAAAATA
Source organism: Ryuthela nishihirai (assembly GCA_038380435.1). Classification (NCBI taxonomy): domain Eukaryota; kingdom Metazoa; phylum Arthropoda; class Arachnida; order Araneae; family Heptathelidae; genus Ryuthela; species Ryuthela nishihirai. Next base: position 37,439,041 of record JAWZYU010000031.1, read on the forward strand.
TGAAATGTACTATTTTTCTAATTTTTATTCTTTTAAAACATTATTTATTCTTTTCCCCGCTGAAACTGCTGGTCACCGGAGATCAGATAGGAGCCTGGCAGTTAATACTATACATTCATTAAATTTCCACTTCATTCTTTACGTAATAGAATTTTCTTACATTTTACAGAATTTCAGAATAAAATTCATTATTAGAAAAAATAAAACTTTTACATACCTTGTATCAGGACCCTCCCCCCATTCACTTTTAAATTGCTTTATTAAGCGCTTTTTTGCGCAATCCAATCGTTACAGATGAGAAAGGTATAAATACTTTTTAATCACTTTTAAACGATTTTGATTAAGGGAACTGCTCTATGCTTGTTAACATGTTTATAATTAAAAACATTTGTTTGAATGATACAAAATTAATCAAACTCTCACTTTTAGTTTTTTTTCTGCATTAACACATAGAACAATGGTAAACATATTTAAATTATTATAATCAGTAGTCATTTTTCATGTAGTCAGCAGAGGTACTACATGGAAAAAAACAATTTACTGTCGTTTAAAATGGATTAGTTTAGTAAATATTTGTCTACTGCTGTTCCGTGCAATTGTAAACTCTGTTGCTTACACGTATGATGAATACGAATGGTGAAAAATTCTTTTAGCAAATTGTTCACAAGTTTTAAGTAATGCGAATTCTGCACCAAATTCTGCTGCAGAGAACAGTCACAATTTTTGAACCTCATAGTACTCGAAATTATACTTAGTACTTCACATTGCAGTTCTAGCATCCAATTTTTTTTTCATTTCGAATGATGCACTCGTTTTGCTATCGCGCATAATTGAATAACATCAGAAGAAGCATTTACCAATCTCCCATCATTTTTGGTATTTATAAGAGTGCTTTTTCCTGTGTCGGAAATTGTAACTTCAATAAAAAGCCAGCATTTGGATTTCTTTCTATATTTTCTTGCAACGCTTACAGCAATGTATTGACTTACATTCTCAGCAAAAATGGTAATTGATCTCTATGTTGCGATCTTGTGCAACCACGGCAATTCCCGGTTCCGCCTGACAGCACTACCTGGTTTAAGAAAAGCCATGACTATCTAGAGCCGGGGGCAAGGAATACGCCCTATAGGCGCACCTCAACCCCGGCCTCACATGGCAGCAGTCCTATAGAAGGAAAGCTGACCACCGGAAGAAACCTAACTTTAATCTATTCCCCGGTTTGCAAATGTGCAAGGATATAAAGATCCAAGCTCGATCGGCACCCGGGGTGGAGACTTAGTAAGACCCAGACTTTTTGGACAGCTCGTGCCTACTAGGCCGAGGGAAACCTTTCGGCAGAGCCGTCGAACTGACCACACAGGTCCCTGAGAGGTGAGGTCTCCGACGCCATCACCACCCGACCGGCAATTAAGCCGGCCAGCAGCGTCTTCAACCTCGGTTGGCCTTGGCCATGTCCAACCGGCGCCCAACCCAGTCGGCACAGCCTTCAGCCGGGTTGCTGGGCCCTAGGCCCCCCCACCACGACAAGGTGGTCCCCTATCGGGGGGGAGCAAAAATGGTAAGTGGTTCATAATCACTGACGGATGTGAATTTTCATTCTGACCATGCATATAGCAGTGGATTGACCATGCCCACCAGAATGGCATCGCCACCCAATTTTCTATTTTGTAACGTAATTCATAATATTTAAATTTCAGGAGGACACTAACGAAAACTTTTAGCGGTTTATAGAATATCAGGTTTTTACATGCCCACAATGTTTCGAGATATTAATTATTATGTAGAACTACTTTTTTGCTATCTAGATCTACTTACAACGGAGCGGGGTAATTTGGCGTAAAACGGTACTATATCAATATATTTTCACTGCGCATGCACGAATTTATATTTCGATTCGAGTCCCCCTGTCGGTAGGGGACCATTTTTTGGACCACTTTTTAATGGCTTGGCTATTGACGATTGCCACACTATATACTTATAAGCACTATAATTTGGTTATTGATTATGTTATGGGAAATTCAGTGCAAAGGAAAGATTTTGGCCTTAAATGGTCTGGAGATACGAAAATTTCTGATTTACATTATGCTGATGATTTAGCCCATTTGACAAGTGGTGTTGATGAGGTGAACTCTTTCATTCAAGGTACTGATGAGACTGGTAGTAGAGTAGGTTTGGTTATAAACAGAGAAAAAAATAAAGTGATGAAAATTGGTCAGGCAGGCTGTGATTCAGTTAATATGAATAGTTGCAGTCTTGAGGAATTGTCAAAGTTTAATATGCTTGGCAGCTATGTAACAGATATTGGTGATGTGCGACATGAGATTAACAGATGAATTGAGAGTGCTGTCGGGACTTTTAAGAATCGATGGATAGTGTGGAAGAATATGCGTATATACCTAAAGACTGAAATGTGACTGTATGATAGTTTGTTCTTTCTAGGGTTAGTTATTTTTGTGAAACTTGGGCCCTTTTTAAACAAGATAACAGGAAACTTGATGCTTTTGATTTTAGATGCCTTATGCAGTATCGTGGGCATTAGGTGGTTCAACTTTGTAAGTAATGATGAGGTTAGGCAAAGGAGTCGGCAGACTCCTTTAAGCAGCATATTGTGCAGAGAGAGACTCCATTGGTTTGGCCATGTTGTCCATGAATGAATGAATGAACGTAACAGCTTTCTTGGAGGCCCGTTTTTGGCTTTTCCAATAACCAAGGAAAATTAAGCAATAAAATGTATTATAACAACAAATCTTTCGCTAAAGAAATCAAGAAATGTCTAAATAAATGTTTTAAAATCATTTAAATAAAATTTTAGAAAAGCTTTTATGAATAAAGAAAAAAATTAGAAAATAATTTTAAAGAAAACTTTTCTTTAAAAATAAGAATAAAAAGGTTGTTACTTAAATTCTGTCCCAAAGTCCGATTTCGAGAAGAAATTGTCCTATCAGTTCCTAAATTGACTTTTCTGTACTAATATTTGTATAATTTAATAAAATATCATTAGTAAGTTCATAAATTTTAAGTTCTTCAAGGGATTTTATAAGAGTATTTCTTTCGTGATAGTCACGAGGACAGTTTAATATAACATGGTTTATAGATTCTGAAACATTACATGTTGAGCAATATTGAGAGTTAATTTTTTTAATGGAATATAAGTATGGAATTAATTTAGTTAAACCACTTCGAAGTCTTAAAATTTTTCTAAGAAGAGATTAGATATCGAAAGTTTGCATATAAATTAAATATTAGGTGACAAATGATAACGATAATTATTAGAAAAAATATCGTTAATTTTAAAGTAGTTGTTGGTTAGGAAAAATTCATATTTATCAATTATTTGAGTAAAAATAAACAGTTTTGGTATTTTCAGTCAAGTTAGAATTTTTTTTTAACTAAATCATCAGCTTTTTCATTTTTAGAGATTCCGCAGTGACTTTGAATCCACTTTATAAATAATTTATTATGTAGATGATTTTTATTGAAGGTAGTAAGTAAAAGAAGTTGGTAAATGAACTGTGGATAAGCTGTATAATATAAATCTTGACATAATATATTTAAAGCACACCTAGAGTCAGTGAAGATGACACATTGTTTATTGTTAAGGTTGTAAGTTATATAATAGATGGCATCGATAATAGCTACGAATTCAGCATGTGTAAGGATGGGAATTGGTCTCAGAAATGAGTTGCTGAAAATTTGGTTTCAATGACGTAGATCAGTGGTTCACAACCTTTTATGCTTCACGTACCTCCTGGCTATGTGTATGTAACTGATGTACCCCTTGTATAGACAGATAAAACTATAGTTATAATATAACATATCTAGCAACTTTTAAGCTCGCAGGATACCCAAAAAATTTTAATGCCTACCCCACGTTGAGAACCCCTAACATAGATAGTTGAATGATATTCAATTTTTAATGGTTAGCACACTTGGCTACTGATTTAAGGGAACTGGGTTCGAGTCCCGGGTAAGGCATGGATGTATGTGTTGCTTTTCTGCTGAGGTCCTGCCATCCTCTCACACCTACTCTGGCATATAAACTGACAGGCTCCTGTCAGACCTCTGTGGCAAGAAGCTGCTTGAGGGGGTATTTATTTTTTTTTATTTTATATTAATAACAGAAGGTAATTTAAATGATTGAGAAAAATTATTAATTGGACATAAAAGGCAGCAGAAGTAGAGTTTGAATCCAATTGGACTGAGCCATCCATATAAATGTCAAAAAAATTCTTATATTTTGTATTACAGTATGATTTTGCTAAAATTTTCCATATGCATGCAGAATATGTTTTTTTAGAAGAAATATTAGGAATATCAGTTTGAATGATTGGTCTAAAATGACTCCAATCAGCAATATGTGTGAAAATTTCACCAGAGGTTGAGAGATAAAATACTAAATTAAGAAGAGTGTCATCTTGAAGTTTATTAGAATATTTATAAAAATTTTTTTATAGTGAATAAAATTTTGAATAAATGGATGCTGTGGAAATTTAAGAAAAAGGCAAGATAAATATTTAATCATTATAATTTTTGTTCTAATATGAAAAGGTGGAATAGCAGTTTTACCAATAAGTGATAAGGACAATTTCAGAAACCAAAAATTATTAAAACCAAAATTATTTCTTTTGCGGATGATACATCCGTAGTTTTTGATGCAGAAGATAATGAAGCATTACTGGGAAATATTGATAGTAGTTTAATAATTATTAAAAAATGGCTTACAAAATGAACTAGAATTAAATGTAAAAAAGACTAAGTACATATATTCTGCATTTCCCATTTCTCAAATTAAACAAAAATAAGCAAATATATATAAATAGCAGCAAGGTGTATTACTTATATCTGTATATATTTTACATTAACTTCATTACATACATTTGGAAATAACATAAAACTTCACGAATTGAACTGTTTATGTGCAGACTGCTGTAACTCTGATACTATCGAAGTGACTGATAGCTACATTGAGGTGAGCTACAATTATCTAGGATTGATAATAGAGTCTAATTTTAAATGGAAAAAACGCATTTACTCACTTTCTTTAAACTAAACAGAATATTATATAAAATTTACTACTTAAAACGTTATTTTAATTATAATTTCCAAGGGACATTTATTTCGCATGGGTTCAGTCTAATTTAATTTATGGGATTTGTTGTTGGGTAGGAGAATATAAATGAATATATTGCCTTTAATTTATGTACAAAATAAAACAGTTCCTAATCTTAATTCTAATTACTTTGCTGGGAACACAATATTATACAAAAACACAATATATTGCCACTAACGAAATTATATATATATATTTCAACTATCTTTTGTATAAAAATCAAGATTTAATTCCGATTAGAAATCCTAATTTTAACTCCAGAGTTTTGGGTTTACAATTTTATATAGAAAAAAAGGAAAAAGGAAATTTTCCATAAAATTTTTATTTTATTGTGCCTAAATTTTCTAATTTATTCTAGTATACAATAAGAAACGAAAAATGTTTTACAAGTTTTAAGAAATGTTTGCGTACATATTTGTCAAAGTTAGACAACATTGAATGTATGTTTACTGTGATTAAATAATATTTTGATAGCATTTACATAGGAACTGACATTTGATAAAACTGCATACCCACACCACCTGTGATAGTTAATATTTTTTATACTTTTTATTTTCTACTTACCTTATTTTCTTTAATAAAATTGAATTAATTTTTTTATAACCTGGAAGTACTCGAAGCTCCTTGGTTGTTCACATATTGATTGTTTTACTTAGTTTTATGCTTTTATTGTTTCTCTGTTCTTTGTAAAGTGTTTGTGTTGATAATGTATTTGACAAAGTGTTGTGCATTCTGTGTGATTATTATCCTCGTGATTTCTTTATGTTATAATAAATTTGAATTTGAAACGTAATCGATAGGAAGGCACAAGTACGACCTTGCCGTCTCAAGAATCTGAACCATACGCCATAACCAATTGGCTACCATTACTAAATTTTTTTTTTAGCAAATAACTGTAATTGCCGAAGTATTGCATCATGAGTCTGAAAAGTTAGGAAGTAAGCCGCCACTGTTTAAACTTTTGTCAACATGTGTAGTTGTTTTTTATTGTGGTTGTAAATATAATTGAAAGCTATTTTAGTTTGTGTCTTTTTGGAAAATTTGTTAAAAAAAAGATTTAATTTGTAAGTAATTGGCAATTTTATTGTTATTCTAAGCAATCAGTATTTGGTCAGAATTGTCGCACAAGCAAAATAACGAAGTTATTTCAAGAGTAAAGCATCCTAAGAGATGCTCTGTAGACTTGAGACTCATGAAATTGTAAGCTGGAAAAAATTTGCTTTGCCTATTTGAATAGCAAGCCGATGCATTTCAACCTATTCAGAAAAGTGAAAATACAACTCCGATTGTACAGTTTTTTTGGGAGTGTAATTAATAAGTCGCTGTTGTGTTTGTGTTAAACTTAAATGTTACGTATGTGATATTTTTTAACGAATTATAAGTGTATGTGTGCAATTGGTCTATGCTGTTATCATTCTGTAATCAAAACTCGAATGTTTCAATTGAATTATTTTGCATAGGATTGACGTTAAAAAAGTTTGCCATGTGAGGCACGAAACAGGCAAGTTGAATTAAAAATGTCAAAATATAAAAAAATGCAGGGTGTCCAAAAAATAATAGTGTGGTTTCAAGAATAATATGTTGGAAAATAATATACATATTCAAAAAGTAGCATTTTAATTGAAAATAAATCTCAAATAGTTTTGAACATAAGTTCCCCATTTATGATCCTGCATATGCCCGATTAATATTCCACTTCTTTTCACACACAGTGCAGCATATCTTAGTTATTTTGCTGGCTTTCAAATGATAAAAAAATAAATAAATAAATACCCCCTCAAGCAGCTGCTTGCCACAGAGGTCTGACAGGAGCCTGTCAGTTTATATGCCACAGTAGGAGATCTGAGAGGATGGCAGGACCTCAGCAGAAAAACGACACACACATCCATGCCTAATCCGGGGATCGAACCCAGGTCCCTTACATCAGTAGCCAAGCGTGCTAACCACTTGGCCATGGGACGGCTTTCAAATGATACAGGTTGCAAATTATGTCCATGGAAACAATTCTTTAAAAAGCCCCACATAAAAAAAGCGTGTCAAATCAGGGTTCCTTTGTGGCCATAAAATTCGACCATTGATATTAAACTACACAGCAATTTGTTTAAAAAGATGTTTAATTCATGATTATGCTCTACTATTAAAAAATTTGAATAACCATAGTCTACATTAAAACTATTTTCACATAGTTGAGCCATGAGTATTATTCATCCTGGTAAACTATCACTTAAGGACACTTTTATAAAAAGTTCCCAAGTAGAGAGGTGTAAATTGTTAGCATTTTTTAGATGTCATATATTTCTAGCTGGCTCAGCTGGTTGTGCTATTATCCTTGCATTGTTCTTGCAGGGCCCTGCTTCCAGGATTTCAACTTGATTGCCAGTGACTTCCCATTGGCTGTTGTTGATGTATAGCACTGATGTTTATTATTTAAGTTCCAATGTATAGCACTGAAGTTTATTATTAAGTCCAAGTTTTTGCATTGTAGACACTATTCTGAACATGATTCACCACCAACCAATGGATTTGCATTTCATGTTCTTTACACTTACTGCAGAACATGAGTTGCTCAAAATGATTCCCATTGTTATGTTTAAACATCTTAAAAAAAGCTTAACAAACTTTACTATCAACTCACTAAGCATTATAACAAATTTAAAAAAAGCCTCAGCAAATTTAAATTCCAAGTTAAAAAATGTTAAAATTACAGACATTAACATTAAAATCCACTAGGGATCTCCCTCTCCATACTGCTATGGTGACATGTTTCATCCTACACCACTGGCAATCAATTTGAAATTCTGGAAGCAGGGCCCTGCAAAAACAACACAAGGATAATAGCATGACTGGCTGAGTCAGCAAGAAGTATGGAAGACACCTAAAAAATGGTAACAATTTACACCTCTTGGGAACTTTTTATAAAAGTGTCCTTAAGTGATAGTTTACCAGGATGAATAATACTTATGGCTTGATTATGTGAAAATAGTATTAAGCTTAATGTAGACTGGGGTTGTTCAAAAGCTTTTAGTAGTATAGCATAATCATGAATGAAACATCTTTTTTGGACCATTCCTGCCAATCAATCTGTCAGAAAATATATAGAGCAAGAAGTGGAATACTGATTGAACACATGCAAGGTCATAAATGGTGTACATGTGGAAATTCAGTAAATTTCATAAATACCTCAAGCATCTGCTTATCACAGAAGTCTGACAGGAGCTTGTCAGTATAATATACTGTTAGGGCCAGCGCTAGCTATTTTAGTCTACCCGGAGCAAACTTGGATATTTACCACCCAGAATGAGCTTAGACTCTGTCGCCCCTTCAAGTCAGATCTTAGACATTAATGATTAATTTAGCTAAATTAAATGTCATTTTAAAAAGCAACTGAAAATCATCTGTTGAAAAATAGGCCATACTTACTTGAGTCAGCTTTACTGCAAGTATGGTTGCTAGTTTGCAAATTTGTTGCCCAGTGCATTTGCATAGCTTGCATGTGCAGTAGCACCACCCCTGTATACTGTAGAAGTGATCTGTGAAGAAGATGAGACTTAAACAGAAATGCAACATAATAACCTCACCTCCCTGGAAAAATGCAGAGTTCAAACCTAGGTCCCTTTGAATTTCAGCCAAGCATGTTAACCACTTGATAGTATTTAAAATTCATAAGTAGGTTTGTGTTGTAATATGACTTTTTTTTTGAAATGTTTGCTTGTAGATTTTTACCAATTGTTTATAACAAGATAGCTGTAAATTGTTGAATGGTTACTTCTCATCCCTTGAATTAAAGGTTTGAAGTTAGAACTGAGACTTTCCCACTTAACAAAGTGCAAAATAACCAATGTTTAAGTATACAATTAAAAGACCTTCTTGCTCAAAAGTTAATTTAAAATAATTTAAAAAAATTCTCTGTCATTGAGCAATAAAATTTCAGAGTTTATCCTTCAAACTATTTGGATGTTGAATGTTCTCCTGAGAACATTCAACATCCAAATAGTTTGAAGGATAAACTCTGAAATTTTATTGCTCAATGACAGAGAATTTTTAAATTATTTTAAACCAATGTTTAAATGCAGCCCAACATTGGACAGGTATAAGCATTGTTTTGATAACTTTGCACAAGAATGACCATTTGTATTTTTACCAGTTTGCTGCTAGTATAAGTAAATCTATGATACCAGACTAGTAGTAGGAGGGAAAGAAATTACTAAGCTAAGCCAATGAGGGTGGCTACTAGTGCAGAGGAGTATTGCAGTGAAGCCCATTAACTGGGAAAGGAGTAACCTAAACTGAAATCTATAGTTTCCACAGTAACCCAAACTGCAAAATAACCGACTATTCTAGGCACCCAAAGCATAAAACTTTGCTAGCACTGAACAAAGAAAATATAATTTATGACTAGCTCTCTTTTGTTCAACTAATTGTTTCATTAACTTAATGTAACAGTAGTTTCAGCTACATTACCAAAATTCTTGCTGAATTGCTGAAAAATGTGTGCTGCTCTTAACTTGGTTGTGTTCGAAGTGTCTTGGTAAAATTCAGGTGAGATGTAAAAAGTTGGGATTTTTTTTTGTAAAATTATAGCGAGTTGGCCAAAATGAGTTTGATATCTTTTACCTTTTTAATCTTGTTTGGTGCAACATAACGTTTGTTGCTAATGTATTAAAACTGCATAATAATCAAACCAACCAAATATAATTCAAGAAATAATTTTTTTGAAAAAATGAATTTTGCTGATAAGTGGGATTTGAACCAATGCTTCCCAGTTACATGCCTGATGCTCTAACCACTAAGCTATCACCAGCTGTGATCATAGATGGTGCCATGAGTGACAAGGTCATTGAGATTTAAGAGAGTTAAAAGTCACAATTAAGTAGATAAATGACAAAGCTGGCAATAGCTCAATGGTTAAAGCACTTGGGATTTAGGGGCAGGGAGGGGGGAGGGATTCAATCAGTAGCATGCCAGACTTGTAATTTGCAGTTCCCAGATTCCAGCCCCAGCTGAGCCAGCTTTGAGACTTTTCTCTGCAATACCCCCCATTCCACTCTGTCCTCAGTCAGTAGGAGACATCAACGGGCTTCAAAAGGCCATTGTTCATCAACGGAGATAACCTAGATATTAAAAATCAATCCAAAGTGAATGCACAGTATTCCCTGTTAAGATAGACATCAAACATTAATTAATAGATTTTGAAAAAAATTCATCACCGCCACGGCGGGAATCGAACCCGCATCTCTCCAGATTAATGCCAGGAGAGATGCGGGTTCGATTCCCGCCTTGGCAGCGATGAATTTTTTTCAGAATCTATTAATTAATGTTTGAAACCTAGATATTAGGCTTCTGGTTTCTCATACAACATACAAACACTCACACAAGGACATGCCCTGCTGGTCATAGTAGTCAGGTATACTAACTACTAGACCAGGTAGGATTATTTGGCAAAAATCTTAGTTATAGTTAATTACATTAACTTTAGATTTTCAATAGCAACAAAATATTGAATTTCAGAAAGAAATGATATATAAAAACTATTTTCAGGAAACCATGTGCTTTCTCCTCCAGTAGAGATGCAAATAGTAAAAAAAAACATGTAGACACTGGTATAAAATCGTATATGGTGTACATCAATTTTCCTGTATGTAAAAGTGCAGTACAAAGTGAGTGAAGATGAATATTATTTGGAAAAAGTCCAATTTAATGTTATTAGAGATGCACTTACATTTCTGAATAGTGGAAAATGAAGAGCATATCCTTGATGAAAAAACTTGATAGCTTTGTTGTGAAATGTCAGAGAATAACATTATGATTGTATCATGCACAATTCTGAGAATCACCTCGTAAAAATTAAAATAATACAAAATATATCACCCACAAAATGCAAAGTATAAATATTTGCAAAATAATAAATTACTACTTTTTTTCAAATATTATTGAATTCTAGGTTCACATTACATCTCTGGCTTCATTTAGCAATAAAACTTTGCAAAATGTTACACACTTCACAAAAACTAAAATAGTACAAAATATATCACCCACAAAATGCAAAGTATATATATTTGCAAAGTAATAAATTCGCTACTTTTATTCAAATATTATTGAATTCTAGGTTCACATTACACCTCTGGCTTCATTTAGCAATAAAACTTTGAAAAATGTTACACACTTCACAAAAAAATTCTGGTTAATTATTTGATAAATTAAAAAGGCATTAGAAGTTGAGAATTAAATAGGAAATTAAAGTGGTGTTTGATCATAGAAAACTCGGTAATCAAATAACTTAGTGGTCATCAGTAGTGGTCTGAACCCTGGTTATTGGGTGAGGAAAGCATTGGGCAGGGTTGACCTGACAAAACTGTAAAAAGAAATTGCCTGAAAATGTCAACTCAAAGAGAAAGTTGTAAATTAAAGATGCTTGAGATACCAAGTATCTCATAGGCCACATAATCTGATAAAGTAGTGAGTAAATCTTGAAATTGCTATTTGTATTTATTACTTCCAAAGATATTTTAGCTTAACATCTCATGAGAAATGGGGAAATATTTTAGAATTATTAATAATCGTCAAGAAGACTACTGTATGGCTTTTAATAATGAAAGCAAAGTTAGTGCAAAGAATGATAGATTGCTGATAAAAAAAACTTTGACACACTGAAAGATAATGTGAAATATACAATTTTATTACATATTAAAAATTTCTTAATTTTGTGATAAAATTGCATCAGTTTGGGAGTTGTATATAAATCTTAAAAAAATAATAAGATACTTTCATCGAGGTTGATATGACAAAAGGAAGCAAGATGAAGAGAGCATTGGAGGAGGTATTATGCATTTTGAAGAAAGAATATCAAAAATTGTATATTAAAGTTTGAAATATGTAAGTTATTAGTTAATAAAACTGAAGTTCCTTGTTTGAAAAGGGTTTTGGAGTTCTAACCCAATATTTTGAAGAGCTTCTTGTTTAAAAACATTTTCTACTTTTGTTTTCTTAATTGCATTAACTTTTCATATATTGTCACATAAAAATAAGATCTTTCTCCCATTATTTTCAACAATGAATAGTTAAAATTACCTAACTTTTGGCAAAGTAAACTTCTGACAAGTACATTATTTTTTTTGTTTTTTTTTTGTCTGATTATGGATCCTGATTTTGCTGCACTGGTGGGCTTCTGTGGAGGGAAAATCTTCCGCTGTGTTTTCTGTTTGTTTGTGGGTTGACAGCCCCAAGTGAATAGATTCACAGGATATGTTTATCAGCTGGTGGATAATCCTGAGCAGAGGTCATCGCAGGCACCTGAACTCTTTGCTTCTATTGGCATCGTCAAATTCTACATTGGAGGAAGTCTTCCAGTGTAGATGGCTTCAGCCTTTAGGGTTGGGGAACGGGTCTTTGCCCCATGTCTGCGATTAGGGGGCTGTTTGATATTATCGGCATTCCCTCTCTCAATAAACATAGTTTCTTTAAACATCCCACTAACCATTTTCTCTCCATAGGTAGTTGGAATGTGAGGACTCTGCACAGAGCTTTTTCTCTTGATGTCCTCACACAAGAATTCCACCATTATAATTTAGATATTCTCGGCTTGCAAGAGACCAGATTGACAATAAAGGTCAGATTCTTAAAAATAATCTTAAATTTCTCTTTTCAGGGAGGGATGACAATAAGCATCACCAAAGCGTGGGTCTGCTTCTCAGCAGACACGCTAGTGATGCTCTTCTAGGATATGAGTGCATTAATGAAAGGTTTCTTACAGCAAAATTTCAGACAAGCGTTAAAGACTTGAATGTTATCTGCTGTTATGCCCCCACTGAGGATGCCGATGAGGCTGAGAAGGATAGGTTTTACGGACAACTTCAGGATATTTTGAATTCTGTCAAGAAAGGAGATATTACCCTTGTTCTTGGTGACTTCAATGCCAAAGTTGGTACTGACTCTGACCTTTGGGGAGGAGTAATAGGCCCTTTTAGTATTGGTAGCTGCAATGGCAATGGACAGCGTCTCCTGCAGGTAAGTAAACTCAATGGATTCAGAATAACTAACACTTATTACAAACACTGCGACATACATAAGTACACGTGGGTTTCACCCGATGGGCTGCATAAGAATATGATTGATTATATATTAATTAACAGCAAATGGGCTAGTTCTGTTAGGAATACCAGGTCATATAGGGGAGCTGAAATTGGATCTGACCATTATCTTGTTAAAAGTGTCTTGCAACTTAAACTTAAAAAGTGTTGTGCTAGGGTTAAAAAATTTGCTATTAATACTGAAGCTCTGAAAGACTCAGTTATAGCCAAAGCTTACCATGATAGGTTACTTAGTCATTATGACAGTCATGGTATACTTACTACTGAAGTTGAGAAAGAATGGGATCATTTTAAACAGGCTTTTTTGGACACTAATAGTACTCTTTTAGGAAAAAAGGAGCAGAAGAGACAGAATTATTTGAGTGATAAGGCACTTGGGCTTATTTCAGAAAGAAAGAACTGCAGGAATGTCCTTAATCAATACCCTACTAGTCCTAATAGAAAGCATTACAGAGAACTTAACAAACGTGTAAAAGATCAGTTAGCTGCTGATAAGAATCTTTGGCTTGATGGTTTGGCTGTGAAAGCCGAGGTAGCAGTTAGACAGCACAACAGCAGAGAGCTGTACCAGATAGTTAATGTTTTGTGTGGTAGAAAACGGACTGGTATACAGGGATTGAAGGATAAACAAGGTAAGGTTATAGATGGTGAGGATTCTGTCATGGCTAGGTGGGCTGAGCATTTCAGTGATATTTTGAACAATGCGGTTAATTCTATTCCCATTGTTTGCAATGATGATAAATGCATTGATGGCTTTAATGTTGGCCCTATAATACAATCTGAAGTTATTTTGGCTATTTCTAAACTTAGACTTCATAAATCCCCAGGGGTAGATGAAATTACTACTGAAATGCTTAGAGCTGGGATTGTTTCGGTTACCATTTGGATGACTGAAATTCTGAATATCTTTTATGATAAAGGCATGGTTCCTAAGGATTTTCCAGAGAGCTGTTGTTATCCCTATTTTCAAAAAAAAGGTGATCGCAGTTCTTGTGATAACTATAGGGGTATCAGTATACTCTCTGTTCCAGGTAAAGTTCTTTGCATGATTGTGCTTAATAGAATTAAGAATCTGGTTGACAGGCAATTGCGTGATGAGCAATGTGGATTCAGGAGTGGTAGGGGATGTGTGAATCAGATATTTTCACTTAGGCAGATTCTTGAGAAATGTTTAGAGTTTCAGAATCCTTTGGTTGCTAGTTTTGGTGATTTCAAATAGGCTTTTGACTCTGTTGATCGTTATAATTTGTGGTTGATTGTGAGATCATATGGTATAGCAGACACGTTAGTTAACATAATGAAAGCTCTCTATAATAACACTGAGTCGTGTGTGAGAGTTGGTAAGGCTTGTAGCAATTGGTTTAGCATTGCTTCTGGTGTTCGACAAGGGTGCATTTTGTCTCCTTTTCTCTTTAGTTTGGTTATTGATTATGTTATGCGAATTCACTTCAAGTGAAAGATTTTGGCCTTAAATGGTTGAGATACAAAAATTTCTGATTTAAATTATGCTGATGATTTAGCCCTTTTGCAAATGATGATGAGATGAACACTTTCATTTGAGCTGTTGATGAAACTGGTAGTAGAGTAGGTTTGGTTACAAAGGGAGAGAAAACTAAAGTGATGAAAATTGGTCAGGCAGGTTGTGATTCAGTTAATCTGAATGGTTGCAGTCTTGAGCAGGTGTCATAGTTTAATTACCTTGGGAGCTATGTAACAGATACTGGTGATGTGTGGCATGAGATTAACAGACGAATAAGTATTGCTGCTGGGACTTTTAAGAATCTATGGAGATTGTGGAGAAATAGGCATATACACCTAAAGACTAAAATTAGACTGTATAATAGTTTGGTTCTTTCTAGGGTTAGTTATGGTAGTGAAACTTGGACGCTGTGTAAACAAGATAACAGGAAACTAGATGCTTTTGATTCTGGATGTTTACGCAGTATCTTGGGCATTAGGTGGTTCAACTTTGTAACTAATGATGAGGTTAGGCAAAGGAGTCGGCAACCTCCTTTAAACAGCATATTGTGCAGAGAGAGAGAGAGACTGTTGGTTTGGCCATGTTGCTCATATGGATAATTATAGATTGGCAAATAGGGTTATGAACAGTGTGCCCAAAGGCCTCAGAAAGAGGGGGAGACCTAGGATCCGATGGATGATGATGATATTTCTAGGAAGAGATACAGACCTAGGGATCTATTCATTCATCCCTAGGATGGATGATTAGAATTGGTGTGCACTGGCCAGATGCAGTATATGTAGCTCAGGACAGACTTGCTTGGAGAACTAAATTGCATGGTCTGGCTGGACCTCCGTAGCCCATGGCTGCTTGAGGATGATGATGATGATGATATTGTTTTTAAACATAATTAGTTATCAGTGAAATTATTGGTGTTATATTTTTAAATGCAATTAACACTTTGTTTTTCTAGTATAATATTCTAACAGTATCAAAATATCTGTTATAGGGTAATGATTTACAGCAGCTTGAAATAGCATGGCAACAGGAGATAAAAAGAATAATTTGAGAAAATTACACTCTGATTTGAAAAAGATTAATATACCTTCCAATTTAATTAATATTCAAGGGTAAGTAATATTTTGTTGATCTTTTTTATATATTTTTGTCAAAAATTGCAAAGAAATCAGCTTTAAATAATCAAGTCAAAATAACAAAACTCTGCAAGTTTTGACGTATTGAATAATAGTAAACATTTCATTGTTACATATGATCAGGGATTTGCAAATTGTGTCTGTGCTTGGTAACCTGTTGAAGTATAATTCTACTCATTACTCTGTGCAGATATAGTGCTAGTACAATGACAGAGGTATTGATCAACATAATTAATGATATAGTTATCACAGGTTTAACGAAAGTATAATTATCCTCATTTGCTTTGTAGATTTCCCTAATTTTTTTAAAGTTCTCTCTAAACTTTTTTTTTTTTTGCATTGATTCCTTTAGACCAGTGATGCCAATAGTTTTGCAGTTATTGGTCATGTAAGGTATACTGTGAAAACTCCCATGGATCATATTACACCAGTGAACATTTACAAAACTCATGGTATTATGTGTAATTCACTGATTCTGGATTAAATGCTACAACAACAAAAGTGGTTGAGGGAGGTTGGTAATAACCTTATGCTGCCTGCACTCTTTCATAATGATAGTGTTATAGCACAATTTTAAAAGTAAAATAAATTCAAGTTGTAGCCCAATTGTAAAACCATAAAAACAGTTCAAGTCATTCTGACAAAATTCCAAGAGTACAATGCAAATTCAACTACAAATTTCACTTTTTGTTCATGGACTGGATTAGAACTGGTGGGCTGAATTTGGCTTGTGGGCCACAGTCAGACCCACTACTTTAGATTGAGAAATACTGTGTGTACACAATAAACATAAAACAAATATTAACAAAATAGGGAAACCTGCTGTCCAGATACAGCTGGAAAAGAACAAAAAGCTGAAATAATTATATAGGGAATAATCAAGTGAAATAGTGACTGATTAGCTTTAGTGTGGAGTATGAAAAGCAAAATGATGTAACAAACAAGTTAAATAAATTTCATTATATTGTACTTTCTTATTAAAAAGTGAAAACTTTTTTTTTATTAGGCTTTCATCAGGAGACAGTGTTACATACCTGAAGATCTTTGATTATCTCTTTCATTGGCATAATCCAGTATTATCTCATTCTATTAATCTCACAGTGCAGAAACCATCTTCTTTAGAGCTGGACAATACACGCTTTTTGGAAGGAATATATTTGGTTTTAAGAGATTACTTTAAGTGGAAACCACCTCTCACCATTCCTCAGTTCCTTTCAAATGGATTTGTGGAAAAGAAAGTAAGTTATTTTTAAACTTATTGTGTAATGCTCCAAAAGAGTATTAAATTTCTTTACTTTGGACCTTTTGACTGATCCAAATTAAATTAAAACTCTGGATAGCATTATTGGAGATCAGGCAATATTAACTTGCCAATTGAAGTTAAATGAGGGTTTGTTAGGTATTGTTGTTACTTATTAAGTAACAAATGAAAAGATTGTCAAATTATTAAAATTATATCTTAATCAAAAATCAATTATTGTTGCTCAAGAGAAAAATAGAAAAGTCAAATATATATAACAAATAAAGTTTATTTCCAAAAAAATTCAAGACACCATATATATACTGATGGATGCAAAAGTGTGAGCATCTAAAAAATCCATCTATAAATACAACTAAAAAAACACTTCTACTGACTCCTTTCTCTTACTATCATCACTACAGTCTTGCATTCTGACTGCTAACGTCTTCATCCACCTTCTGACTCTTAGCTTCCTAACTCCATACTAACTCTGTGACTTAACATCACTTAGTATTATATACGGCGTACAACTAACGTATATGTTGCACGCTGGGTAAAACATTTGCATCATCTGACTACTGCGCTAGCAATGATGCAAGAGGGGATGTGTCCTTAATGTGCGCATTAATGGCTGTCAATCAAAAGTTGGAGTTTCATATCTGCAACTCCTTTAGCAGATCGGAATGAGGAAAAAATGATGGCCAACTAAAATATAATCCCCCAAAATGATAAATATAACATAAATACCATCCTGTGGCCAAGTGGTTAGCATGCATAGCTACTGATCTAAGGGAGCTGGGTTTGAGCCCCGGGTAAGGCATGGCTGTCTGTGTCGTTTTTCTGCTGAGGTCCTGCCATCCTCTCAGACCTTCTACTGTGATATATAAACTGACAGGCTGGTATATAAACTGACAGGCTCCTGTCAGACCTCTGTGGTAAGCAGCTGCTTGAGGGGGTATTTTATTTTTTTTTAAGTAAAAGTTAAGGAAAAGTAAAAGTGAATGGGTGAATCATCACAATTGAATTGTTAAACAGTAATATGTGAGAAAGTTAAGTGCTTTCATGATGCATATATTTGCTTTGCATTCAAAAGATTTTATGCTGAGTTTTTAATATATGGAATTTATTTTATGCATTAAATTCAAGTAATAGTATCATGCTAATGTAAGAGAAACACTTTTGGTCAAGTTTTATATTCCGGTTATTTCAATGAATCTGTTAAATTTTCGTCAACTGTGATATATTTTTCAATACTGTTTCAAGATGCTCTCTGATCCTTGAAATAGTCCCTGAGGTTCATTTTAACCAATACAAACCTTGTTTTTATGTGACGATTGAATTTTTGCCCATGAATTTCTGTTAACCCTTCCAGGGTTCTCAACAGATATAGACATTGACAGAATTCAAAATGAGGGGCTCAAGACATCTATGTTCATTTTTAGCACAAAAAATAAAAATAAAGACTTGAATGTCATCTGTTATGCTCACAAACAGGACTCTGATGAGAATAAGATAGGTTTTACAGACAACTTTAGGATATTTTGAAGTCTGTCAAGAAAGGAGATATTATCTTTGTTCTAGGTGACTCCATTGCTAAAGTTGGTAATGATTCTGACCTTTGGGAAGGAGTGTTAGGTCCCTTTGGCAGTGGGGTGGGGGTGGCTCAGTCGGTAGCATGCCAGGCTCGTAATCTGTAGTTCCCAGGTTTTAGTCCCAGCTGGGTCAGCATTGAGATTTATCTCCGCAAAATTCCCTGCCCTGCCCACGGTCAGTAGGGGACACCGATGGGCTTGGAAAGGCCGCCGTCCGTCGGATGGGACGTTAAGCAGTGGTTCCGTGTGCGGGAGAGCCATACCCTGTGCACATTAAAGAACACGCTGGATGGCCTTGACGGGAGGCTACCATCTGTCTCCCAACAACTGTTCCAGTGGGTCCCCTCCCCCAACCTTCTCTGAGCCTACGGGGTCCATGTGACCTGGCCATTTAGCCCATGGTGTGCAAAAAAGTGCCGCTCAGAGGTAAAACAACCCAACCCAACAACCCAACCCCTTTGGAAGTAATAGTTCCAATGGCAATGGGGGAACATCTCCTACAGGTAAGTAAAGTAAACGGTATGCAAATAACAAACACTGGGATATTTATAAATACATATGTTTCACCTGATGGGTTGCACAAGAATATGATAGATTATATTTTAATTAACAGCAAATGGGCTAGTTCAGTTAGGAATACCAGATCATACAGGGGAGTCAAAATTGGGTCTGACCATTACCTGGTCAAAAGTGTCTTGCAACTGAAGCTTAAAAATGTTGTGCTAAGGTTAAGAGGAGTACTTTTAACATTGAAGGTCTGAGAGGTCAGATATAGCCAAAGCTTACTATGATAAGCTGCTTGGTCATTATGACAATTATGGTTGCTTACTGCTGAAGTTGAGAAAGAATGGCATCAGTTTAAACAAGCTTTTATTGAAACCAACAGTGCTCTTTTGGGAAAAGGGTACAAGGGAACAAACTATTTGAGTGATAAGGCTATGAAACTTATTTCTATAAGAAGGAAGTGCAGAATTAATATGAATCAACACCCTACTAGTCCTAACAGATGGCATTACAACGAGCTTAATAAATGTGTAAAGGATCAGTTGACAGCTGATAAGAATCTTTGGCTTCATAACTTGGCTGATAAGGCAAAGGAAGCAGTTAGACAGTTCGATAGCAGGGGGTTGTACCAGTGAGTTAATGTTTTGTTTTGGAAGAAACAAACAGGTACACAGGGATTGAGGGATAAACATGGTAAGGTGGTTGAAAGTGAGGATCTTGTGATGGCTAGGTGGGCTGAATATTGTAGAGATGTTCTAAATAATGTGATTATTTCTACTCCCATTCTTTGTAATGAGGATAGATGCATTACTGGCTTTAATGTTGGCCCTATATCACATTCTTAAGTTGCTTTGGCAATCTCTAAATTAAAATTGCATAAATCCCCAGGGGTGGATGAAATTACCACTGAAATGTCTAGAACTGGGAACACTTGTGTTGTCATTTGGTTGACTGACATTTTGAATATTTTTTATGATAAAGGCATTTTTCCTAAGGATTTTTCTAGAACTATTATTATATTTATTTTAAAAAAATATGATTATAAATTTTGTGATAATTATAGAATTAATTTACTTTTTGTACCATGTAAAGTTCTTTGCATGATTATACTTAATAGAATGAAGAATTTAGTTGATGGACAACTGTTTGATGAATAGTTGGGATTCAGAAGTGGTAGGGGATGTATAGATGAAATATTTTCACTTAGGCAGATCCTTGAGAAATGTTTCGAGTTTCAGAAACCTGTCGTTATTAGTTTATAGATTTCAAAAAGGCTTTTGCTTCTGTTGATTGATGTAATTTATACTTGATTGTTAGATCATATGGAATCATTATCCTCATCCTCAAGCTTTAATATTAAATTTTTTGTAAATATTTGCTAGAGCTGAGAGTGTGTGGGACACTTTTGTGAGGAAATGTTTTAAGCAAAAATGGTCAAATACTGTGGAAATGAAATGGGTCATTGAATATGAAGGATCAAACTAATGCAAAATATACAATGGGAAACAAAGAACAAATGAGTCTGTATACATCAGTATCACTTGTCTGTAATCCTCCACAGTTGGAAATAATAAGTCTGCACTTCTTTAGTATGCTATCACAAACCCTCTTAAGTTCATGCTGAGTAACAGATGCCCAGATTTTTTGATAGGTTGCAGTGAACTCATTGTACAAGTGATCAGTAATGTCTGACTTGTGTGATGTCACTGCATAATGCCCCTGATGTGTTTAAGAGAATTTAACCCATTTGTTTCCTGTAAACAATATTAGATTTACATGATGTATCAAATTCATTGTTTTCAACAGGCGTTCTGTGTAGTTTTCAAGTCATTTGAAAATTGCACAGAAGCATATAGGAAGGATTCCAGGATTAAACCAAATTTTTTTCAGCAAATTATTTCTAATATAGGAAGGAATTATATGTAGGGTGGAAAGGAAGAAGGGGCAGCCAAACCCCTATACTATGTTAAGTTCCAGAGGGAACAGTGTACTGAATTTGGTGGTCCTAGTTCTTATCATTTAGGTGGAATTTTTGATTAGGCAATCTCAAAAATATATAGTAATATGGTGGGAAGGTGGAGGTTTTGAAAAATTTCACAATACAATTACATTATTTCTAACAAAAATAAAGTCTATAGTGCATTTTTATAATCTTCACTCAATATATAAGAGCAGAGGTTTGCTCACTTGGTAGTGTGCTAGGCTTATAATCTGCAGTTCACAAGTTCAAATCCCATCTGTATTATCATTGTGATTTATCTCTGTTAAACCTTCACCCTGCCCTCAGTCAGAAAGGAAACACCAATGAGGTTGGAAAGTTCCCTGTCCATCAGATGGGATGTAAAGCCATGGCCTTGTGTGCAGGAGAGAGCCATACTCTGTGCATGTTAAAAAAAAAAAAACACTTTGGATGGCCTTGATGGGAGGCTTAGTCAGTAGTGCACCAGACTTGTAATCTGTAGTTCCCTGGTTTTAGTCAAGCCTGATCAGATTAGGAAAACTGACAGCTATTAGGAGACAGATGGCATCTTTTTTTGAGAGACCTCTGTAAGTCTCATTGAAATTTACCTCTGTAAAACTCCTTGTCCTGACCTCAGTCATCTGTCAGATGGAATGTTAAGCCATGTTCTGTGTGCGGAAGAGCCACAACCTGTGCGTGTTAAAGATCACAATGGATGGCCTTGATGGGAGGCTACCATCTGTCTCCTAACAGCTGTCTAGTCTTCCCTAATCTCTGAGATCTTGGGGTCATTGTGACCTAGCCATTTAGTCTAGTGTGTGCAAAAAAATGCTGCTTAGAAGTAAAACAACCAACTTTTTTCCTGTGCACATATTCCTCTACAAGTATGCCAGTGGTGTACAACTGTCATGAAGTAAATGACACTGAAAAGAGATCCACAAGATCAACTGAAAAACAGTTAGGTCTTCAAGGCATATTTTTTTAATATGCATAGGATGGCTTTTTTTTTACCCAGTAAAATACTGTCAATTGACTTTTTTGGGTGAATTGACCAGAAAACATTTTTTCTAAACTAAGCTTAACAAGAAAACTAGTTTACATTCCTTCTGATAGATAATTGACTTTTCAGGACCATTATTTTTTCTACCAAGGTCAGAGTACAAAAATTTCAACACTAATGCAATCAGTACTCAATCCAATCATTAATATATTATGATCTAGCATGATACTGATGCACTTTGATCCAAATTATAAAAGTAATGATAGAATGCTGTAAGAATTATGCATTCTCTTTTATTTCTTGAGTGTATTGCTGAAGGAATTAAAGGTAAAAGTAAATTTTGTTTTTAATGTTTTATTTTTCAGATAATAATGTGTATTGAAATAGTGAAACTAGTTTGTGAAAAGGAACAAACACTTACGCCAAAGACAGCAAGGAAGCAACAACAACCAGCAGTAAGTAATTATTTTGCTAAAATTGTAAAAAAAAAAAGTAAAAATCACAAATAGAAAATTTTTAGTCATAAAAGAATTTGAAACTCACAAATAATGGAGATAACAAGACCCAAGGAATGAGATAAGAAGACGATATTTTTATTACACATGCGGTGCTCAGAACACAAGTGGTCCAAGTTCAAAATTTTGAGCTTTTTGCCTTTATAATAGCTTAGAGGGAATATTATAAGGTTTATGAAACATAAAGATACATTGCCACTTTGCCTTTGAAAATGAAATTTATGAAAAATAATTTTACCATACAATTGCAAGTTTCATAAAAACTTAAAAGTTGATTCTTTCAAAAATGTTTTTATGGCTTTGGATACCTTGTGCTCTGAGCATCTCCATATGTTAGATGCCATATAGTTGTTTTAATCTCAAAAATATATAATAATATGGTGAGAAGCAGAGGTTTTGGAAAATTTCACAATACTATTACAATATTTCTAAAAAAAAGATTAAAAAAAAAATCTATAGTGCATTTTTATAATCACTCAATATATAGGAGCAAGGGTTGGCTCAGTGTTTTACACTTGCTTAATTGCTGGTGAATTTACAGTATGTTATTATGATTTACATGTTATTCATACTGAGAGAGAGAATTTATCCTTTTGATGGAAATATTGCCCACAGATTATAATGGCAGCCAGTTTTGAATTTATTTTTACATGTTTTACTTACATCTTTCATCTTGAAAAAGTATGCTATTTTTAATGCTTCCATCACAGTGGTGAATGCTATTATTATCTTACAAAGATGAGAATTTTTTTTATTTGCAATATCACTATTTGAATTAATTAGTTAGCATGTGGAGAAAAATTCAGTTTATCTGTAATTCAAATCAATTCTGGGTGTGGAATGGCCATGGCCTATCTGCCACTTTGGATTCTTGAAATTTTTAGAAAAATGTTTGCAGGTTTCATCATCATCCTCTAGCAGCCATGGGCTATGGAGTTCCAACCAGATAGTGCAGTTTAGTTCTCCAAACTCATCTGTCTTGATGTTCACCTGCTGTAACTGTCTACTGTAGAACAACTCTAACAAGGTTTTGTTTGACCTTGTCTGGCCACTGCATCCCAGGTCTTCCCCTCTTTTTGAGGCTTTTAGGCATACTGTTCATAACCTTATTTGCTAATCTATATTACACATAGGGGCAACATGGCCAAACCTATAAAGTCTCTCTTCACAATATGCTGTTCAAAGGAGACTGCTGACTTCTTTGCCTTAACTTCATCATTACTTACAAAGTTGAACCACCTAATGCCCAAGACACTGCATAAGCATCTAGAATGAATGGCATCAAGTTTCCTGCCATTGTGTTACAAAGTGTCCAAGTTTCACTACCATAACTAACCCTAGAAAGAACCAAACTGTTATACAGTCTAATTTTAGTCTTCAGGTGATATGCTTAATTCTTCACACTCTCCATAGATTCTTAACCCTTCCAGTGTCCAGCCTGAAAAACTGGTTTCCATCCAGAGGCCAAGCTATTTTCTCCTTATGCTCAGCCAAAAAAAATAACTTTGAAACGTTTTTTGCCAAATAACTAGCGAAAGGAGTTACGTCATTTTATATGCCAAACTAATCAGCATTTAATTCTGGATTTTCTGAAAATAAAATATTTAGCAAAAAAAGACAAGTTTTATTTTAATAGAACTTTTTTAGAGTAATGTAGTAAAAAAATGCATCTGGCAGCACAAATGAAAATTTATTAAAAGAAAAAAACTAATAGATATGATTTTAATGCACATGAATAGAAAAACTATTTACTTCTGAATTAATGAAAGAATTATTTTTTTGGTTTCAAGTAAATATTTTTCTCTCGTTTTGTAATTTTTTTCTCGATGCCATACTTTGAGAAAATTCCAGACGTTTACACGTTGCACATGCACAACTCCGAACTTTCGATTGTCACTTGCTAAAGCGCGTGTGTACAAGGACATGCCCCCTCTTGCGTCATAGCTTGCATGCTCATTTTATGCAAGTGTCTTTACCAGTGCAACAGACACGTGTTACTGAGCCTGTACACTTGTTATAACTGTGACATGTAGTCACAGTAGTCAGAGTTGTGAAGAGCTGGTGTTAGTCACAGAGAGTTGTTGTTAGTAGCAGCGAGATAGTGATGATGTACTCGACATCTCATTGAAGTTGGTGAGTGTTTAAAAATAATTTTTTGGAAATAAACTTGTTTGTTATAGAAACGTTTTTGAATCTTTGCTATTTTTTCTCTTGAGCAACGTTAGTTGTTTCGATTGTAAGTTAAATTAGAATTGACAATCGTTTAATTTTTGAATTCTTGCTCGCTAAGTAATGCCCGCTGGTATTCAAACCCTAATTGAACTTTATTTGGCAATTTGTTAATTATTGCCTGGCTTTAGCTATCTGGAGCTCGAATAAATATTGGATCAGACAAAGGGTCCAAAACTTTAAAAGTATTATAAATCTTTGGAGCGTTACAACCCCTCCCCAAAGGTCAGAGTCAGTACCAACTTTACTGTTGAGGATGCCTAGAACAGGTAATATCTCCTTTGATAGTATTCAAAATATCCTGAAGTTTCCCATAAAACCTATTTCTGTCATCTTCATTGGCATCCTCAGTGTGGACATAACAACTAACATTCAGCAAAGCTTGTTTTAAATTTAACTGTAAGAAATCTTTCATTAATGCATTCATATCCTAGAATAGCATCACTAGGGTGTGTGCTGAGAAGCAAACTATGCCTTGAAAATGCTTTCCATCTTCCCTCCCTCCCTGAAAAGATAAATTTTTAAGTATTTGACTTTTATCTGTCCATCTGGTCTTTTGAAAGCTGAAAATAACTATGTTATAACAATGGAATTTTCGTGAGATGACATTAACAGAATAATCTCTGTGCAGAGTCCTCACATTCCAAAAACATGTCGAGAGAAAATGGCTAATGGGATTGTAATGCTCCAAAAGTATGTTAAAGTTCTTCACTTTGGACCTTTCGACTGATCAAAATTAAACTAATTTTCTGGATAGCGTCAGGCATCAGGCAATATTAACTTGCCAAATAAAGTTAAATGAGGGTTTGCTAAAGTGAGTAAGAAATCAAAAGATTGTCAAAATAAATATAACTTTGTAAATGTAAGTTAAATGTTAATAAAAATCAATTATCATTGCTCAAGAAAAAAAATTAGAAAAGTCAAAATTCGAAAAACAAAGCTTATGTCCAAAAAATCAAGACTCACCATATAAACTGATGAATACAATATTCTGAGCAACTAAAGATCATTTAAACATCTCCAAAATTGACAAACCTCTCAGCTAACATTGTCCTCTCCACACCTTTCTCTACTACCTCTTACTGACATGTCACTGGGAAAACATTTGCATAAACTTATACCCATGCTAGCTATGACACAAGAGGGGTGTGTGTTCTTAACATGTGCATTAGTGGCTGTCAATCAAAATTCAAAGATTTGCATGCAACTCCTTTAGCATTGTGGATGAGGAAAAATGGACCAACTGAAATTTAAACCCCAAAATAATAAATAAAACATAAAAATGGTAAAACTGGTTAAGGAAAAGTAAAAGTGAATGGATGGACCATCACAGGATCCTTAAAGTAACTGTTAATTGAGAGAGAGGAAATGCTGACAATATTCAACAGCCCCCTAATCACAGGTAAGGGGTAAAGACCTATTCCCCCACTACTAAAGCCTAAAGCCATCTGCACTGGTAGGACTTCCTCCAATGTAGGTTTGATGATGCCTGTAGAAGCAAGGGTTCAGGTATCTGCAATGGCCTCTGATCAGGATTATCCACTAGCTGATAAAATGTATCCTGTGAACCAATCCCCAGTGATGATGCACAGAACCGGCCAGGTCTAGCACCTAATGTCCGACCCCGCCTTCTCGTGATGCAGGCCGTTAGTACCTTTCAAAAAAGATATTCTCTTTTGGAAGGGAACGGAAGGGGAGGGCTGCCAGTTCAGTATGGCCTACTGATCTGGTCATCTATGGCCACTTTTTTCCTTTTTTTTCAACCCTGCTGAGGAGTGGTCAACTTCACAGGGTCCTGGTGCTGACCATTTATACCTACTAGACTGGACTTGTTTATGGATTTGAGCTTGATTATGGATCCTGGACTTGCTGCACTGGTGGGCTTCTGTTGAGGGAGAGTCTGCCGCTGTGTTTTCTGTTTGCTTCTGGGTTGCCAGCTCTAAGTGAACAGAGGCATGGGATACCTTATATCAGCTGGTGGATAATCCTAATCAGAGGCCATCGCAGGTACCTGAACCTTACTTAGCTAGTTGGGCATCGTCAAGCCTAAACTGGAGTAATGTGTCTCAGGCAGGCCATATGGTTCTTGAAAAAGTCCGCTTGAAAAGGTGGTGCCTGAAGTTCCTACCAGCATCGGTGACTTCAGCCTTTAGCGGAGGAGGAACAGGTCTTTGCCCCATGCCTGCGATCAGGGGGCTGTTTGATATTGTTGGCCCTACCAATCTCAATAAATCTAATTTCTTTAAAAATCCTACTAATCATTTTCTCTCTGCAGGAACGTGGAACGTGAGGACATTACATAGAGATAATTCTCTTGATGTCCTCATGCAGGAATTCCAGCGCTATAACCTAGATATTCTAGGCTTGCAAGAGACCAGATGGGCAGGTAAAGGTGAGATACTTAAAAATAACTTTAAATTTCTCTTTACAGGGAGGGAGGATGGAAAGCATCACCAAGGCGTGGGTCTGCTGCTCAGCAGACATGCTAGTGATGCTCTTCTCGGATATGAGTGCATTAATGAAAGGTTTCTTACAGCAAAATTTCAGACAAGCATTAAAGACTTGAATGTTATCTGCTGTTATGCCCCCACTGAGGATTCTGATGAGGATGAGAAGGATAGGTTTTACAGACAACTTCAGGATATTTTGAATTCTGTCAAGAAAGGAGATATTACCCTTGTTCTAGGTGACTTCAATGCCAAAGTTGGTACCGACTCTGACCTTTGGGGAGGAGTAATAAGCCCTTTTGGTATTGGTAGCTGCAATGGCAATGGGCAACGTCTCCTACAGGTAAGTAAACTAAATGGTTTCAGAATAACTAACACATATTACAAACACCGCGACATACATAAACACACATGGGTTTCACCTGATGGGCTGCATAAGAATATGATTGATTATATATTAATTAACAGCAAATGGGCTAGTTCTGTTAGAAATACCAGGGCATATAGGGGAGCTGAAATTGGATCTGACCATTACCTTGTTAAAAGTGTCTTGCAACTTAAACTTAAAAAGTGTTGTGCTAGGGTTAAAAAATTTACCTTTAATACTGAAGCTCTGAAAGACACAGTTATAGCTAAAGCTTACCATGATAGGTTACTTAGTCATTATGACAGTCATGGTTTGCTTAATACTGAAGTTGAGGAAGAATGGGGCCATTTTAAACAGGCTTTTTTGGAAACTAATAGTACTCTTTTAGGGAAAAAGGAGCAGAGGAGGCAGAATTATTTAAGTGATAAGGCACTTGAGCTTATTTCAGAAAGAAGGAACTGCAGGAATGTCCTTATCAGTACCCTACTAGTCCTAATAGAAAGCATTACAAAGAACTTAATAAACGTGTAAAGGATCAGTTAGCTACTGATAAGAATCTTTGGCTTGATGGCCTTGCTGACAAAGCTGAGGAAGCAGTTAGACAGCACAACAGCAGAGAGCTGTACCAGATAGTTAATGTTTTGTGTGGTAGAAAACGAACAGATATACAGGGATTGAAGGATAAACAAGGCAAGGTTATAGAAGGTGAGGATTCTGTCATGGCTAGGTGGGCTGAGCATTTCAGTGATGTTCTAAACAATGTGGTTAGTTCTACTCCCATTGTTTGCAATGATGATAAATGCATTGTTGGCTTTAATGTTGGCCCTATAACACAATCTAAAGTTAGTTTGGCTATTTCTAAACTTAAACTTCATAAATCTCCAGGGGTGGATGAAATTACTACGGAAATGCTTGGAGCTGGGAATGTTTCAGTTACCATTTGGATGACTGAAATTTTGAATAACTTTTATGATAAAGGCATGGTTCCTAAAGATTTTACCAGAGCTATTATTATCCCTATTTTCAAAAAAGGTGATCGCAGTTCTTGTGATAACTATAGGGGTATCATCCTACTCTCCGTTCCAGGTAAAGTTCTTTCCATGATTGTGCTTAATAGAATTAAGAATCTGGTTGACAGGCAATTGCGTGATGAGCAATGTGGATTCAGAAATGGTAGGGGATGTGTAGATCAGATATTTTCACTTAGGCAGATTCTTGAGAAATGTTTAGAGTTTCAGAAACCTTTGGTTGCTAGCTTTGTTGATTTCAAAAAGGCTTTCGACTCTGTTGATCGTCATAATTTGTGGTTGATTGTGAGATCATATGGTGTACCAGACAAGTTAGTTAACATAATGAAAGCTCTCTATAATAACACTGAGTCATGTGTGAGAGTTGGTAAGTCTTGTAGCAATTGGTTTAGCATTACTTCTGGTGTTCGACAAGGGTGCATTTTGTCTCCTTTTCTCTTTAGTTTGGTTGTTGATTATGTTATGCGAAATTCACTTCAAGGGAAAGCTTTTGGCCTTAAATGGGCTGGAGATACGAAAATTTCTGATTTAGATTATGCTGATGATTTAGCCCTTTTGGCAAATGATGTTGATGAGATGAACTCTTTCATTCGAGCTGTTGATGAGACTGGTAGTAGAGTAGGTTTGGTTATAAACAGAGAGAAAACTAAAGTGATGAAAATTGGCCAGGCAGGTTGTGATTCAGTTAATCTGAATGGTTGCAGTCTTGAGCAGGTGTCACAGTTTAATTACCTTGGGAGCTGCGTAACTGATACTGGTGATGTGCGGCATGAGATTAACAGACGAATAGGTATTGCTGCCGGGACTTTTAAGAATCTATGGAGATTGTGGAGAAATAGGCGTATACACCTAAAGACTAAAATTAGACTGTATAATAGTTTGGTTCTTTCTAGGGTTAGTTATGGTAGTGAAACTTGGATGCTGTGTAAGCAAGATAACAGGAAACTAGATGCTTTTGATTCTAGATGCTTACGCAGTATCTTGGGTATTAGGTGATTTAACTTTGTAACTAATGATGAGGTTAGGCAAAGGAGTCTGCAACCTCCTTTAAGCAGCATATTGTGCAGAGAGAGACTCCGCTGGTTTGGCCATGTTGCCCGTATGGATAATTATAGATTGACGAATAGGGTTATGAACAGTGTGCCTAGAGGCCTCAGAAGGAGGGGGAGACCTAGGATCCGGTGGGCAGACAATGTCAAACAGGACCTTGTTAGAATTGGTGTACAGTGGCCGGATGCAGCAGATGTAGCTCAGGACAGATATGCTTGGAGAATTAAACTGCGCGGTCTGGTTGGACCTCCGTAGCCCATGGCTGCTTGAGGATGATGATGATGATGATGATGATGAATCTATTCACTTGGGGCTGTCAATCCACAAACAGAAAACACAGCAGAAGATTTTCCTCAAAAGAAGCCCACCAGTTCAGCAAATTCAGGATCCATATTCAAGCTCAGAGCCATTATTCCATTCAGGTTGGTATATATAGTCAGTAGCAGGAACCAGTGGAGTTGACCACTCCATATCAGGGTAGAAAAAAAGAAAAGTAGCCATAGTAATGCAGATCAGTAGGCCACACTAATCATGAAACCCTTCCATTTACTTCTACAAGAGAGTATCTCTTTTGATAGGTACTAAAAGTTTTCATCACAAGAAGTTGGGGTTGGACTTTAGGCACTAGACCTGGCCAGTTCTCTGCACCACCACAGAGGATTGTTGCATAGCTCATCTTCCAGTGAATACCTAGCTACCAATTACAGACAGATGCATTTTATAAAACATTTCAATTTTCAATTTGCATGATACTTGCTTCACATATACACAACTTTTGGTTTGCAGCCAGGCAGTGCATCTGTCATCAAAATTTCAGTCAGTGTCCAACATCCATAATGTAAACATCATCTTTCATGTCCTCTAACATTTTTTATTTAATCCATCCACAAATATAATAATGGCATTGAACAAAGCTTGTAATGGTGTGCTTAAGTGAGTATGAAAATTAATACTCTGAAAAATAAAACAGGAATCTTGGGAAAGTTAGTGAAGTCAGTAGTGCTACATGATTGTTCACCAAGCTTGAATGAATAATCATTGATCTTGACTCCACATGGAAAAGGAGTGTAACAGTTTAAGACTGGTTTTGAAAAACTCTTCATGTTACAAGGAGCTCTAAGAGGCACTGACTTAGTATGAGAAGCAGCAGATGATCACTCTTTCAAGCCTTAGTCTGCCTCTTCAGACTGCTACACATCTCATAATGAGAATCCAGGTGACCCATTGCAACCTGATGAACTTCCATCAGATGTCTAAGTTGTGTAAATATTATTATGTTATTATTAATTTAAATTTTTGTTTTTGCTTTTATCATGATATAAGTCTATTGAAAAACAACTCATTAAGTATCCACTAATAATTTCCACTCTGTAAAGTATTAGTGAAGTCTATTGAATTCAGTTCCAGGTCCCTATCTCCCTACTTTCCATAGACTTAAGCTTCAAGTTAGGTGGTTTCAGAGTACTCTGTATGTTCCAGAAATGTAACTATGGTCTGACTGTACTTACAGAAAAGTGATATTTTGTTATAATGAGCTATTAAAGAGCAAATAATGGTAGTGTATTTCTTTGATTTTTCTATGTCAGAATAATGGTATATTGTGTGTTTTATTGTATAGTAAAATTTATTTTATTTCAAGAGGCACTAAAAATATATTTACTGCTCTCCTAGCATTGTGGGTTAAAAATGATATGGAAGAATCCCAAAACTCCATGTAATTTTTTGAAAACTGGAACTGATTTCAAGAAAGGTATGTTTTAGAGATTGTAAAACTATGAGTTAAAACAGTTAATTGACTTCATCTAAAAGACTTACACTAACCTTCTTACAATGGAACCTATTTTTAATGTAATGCTTGAGTATTTAACCATCATATCATTGGAAAACCCTCTGGAATAGTTTGAAATAATGGTGAAGAGTGGCCCAATAATGTAAAAATATGGCATTTCATTAATAATCTTAAAAATTTTAATCTTAAGAGGTGACTTACTGCAATTATTTATAATACAAAACAGAGGAAATTCTTCCCACCAAGATAGGCTATGAAGAGCAAAAGTCTTTCATTTCAATGAATGTCAAAGTCTCAGTAATAGAGGTTAGGGTAAAAGATATTTTTCTAATTACTGCTGTAAATTAAATTTCAGAGAAAATATAATTGAAAATAAAATTACTGAAAATAGCAACAACAGATACACTCCTTCATGTTATAAAAATCCATAATTCAAAAGAACAAAAATTTAACATGTCCCAAATATTTGAATAAATTATTCTAGATATTTGTCAATGAACTACATATATATATATGAATTTAAAAATATTAAATATATTTAAGAACACAGTGATAATATTAAATTGCAAATTTAATTCACAAATTCACCATTAAAATTTGAGATATTTCTCAAATTACGATAATTTACACTCAGTTTGGAATTGCATGCCCTTCATTTTCATTTTGCTGAAAATAGACTAAGGCAGCAAAGCTAGTAAACCGTTTTCAGATCTTAAATCTAGTTAATAAAAGTGATTTGCAAGAGCACTAACTATAAGCATGTACTGCTATGCATATAAAATGGTATATTTTCCTACAGTTTGTCGAAAATATTTTATGAATTTTATGTTTGTTTACCTTTCAAGTCATAACTCTTCTACAGGGTCATGGATATTCTACAGGGTGATTCAAAACTTATCGTTCAAATTTCGTGGGGAGGTAGGGAATACGTCAGGAAACCGATTTCACATAGGAAAGTATGTCCGCAAATGTCATCTACATGAACAAAATGGACAAGTAAAGTGAACACAAGGAAACAGTACAGTTAAGTGGTAACGAATGTGACTTTTATTCCAACATGGTAAAGTACAGGTTCACAGTAGGTGCTCAAAATTGCGACCATTTACACGGACACAGGATTCACAGCACCGTTGCATTGACTGCCGAACATTTTCAAAAACGCCTGGCATATCATGGACAATGCCTGCGGCGGCCACTATTGGTGCAACTAGGTCCATTTCACTGTCGATGGGGTCTCGTACACCTGGTCTTTCATGGCCCCCCACAAAAAGAAATCCATGAGCGATAAATCAGGTGACCTGGGTGGCCAAGCGATCGGTCCACCTCTACCGATCCATCGAGCTCCGAATGTTCGGTTCAGGTAATCACGCGCAACAATTGTGCTATGGGCTGGAGCCCCGTCATGTTGATACCACATATCTCGGCGGATATGCGCAGGAACAGCACCCAGAAAAGTCGGTAACACTGTCTCGAGAAATATTAGGTATTTCTGGCCGTCCAATCAGGGCGGTAGCAAGTAAGGTCCCAACAAACAGTCACCAATGATTCCACCCCACACATTTACGGCAAAACGATGTTGCGCAGCGTGACTTCTCGTACCATGCGGATTGTCGTAAGCCCCCACATGTGAATTGTGTGTATTGAACACACCTTCACAAGTGAATGAAGCTTCATCTGTAAAAAGGACAGATGCTGGAAAACTGGGGTCCACGGCACCTTTCTGCATGAACCATTGTGCAAATTCCACACGCTTCGGATAATCTTCAGGATGCAGTAACTGCACCCTTTGCAGATGGTAAGGATGCACACGTCTCTCGTGCAGTATCCGCCACACTGCTGACTGAGAGACCCCAAGCTGCTGAGCAATAGCTTGTGTGCTGGTATTTGGATTATCTTCGATGGACTGTAGGACTTGTTCTGCGACATTGACAGTCCGCGTCAGTCATCTTCTCCCCGTATCCTGCATGTTGCTGCGCAGTGAACCACGTTCACGCAAATTGCGATGCACATGTGCAAACATTTGATGCTGCAGTATTCTTCTTTTGGAGTATTGGTCTTCGTAAACTTGCCTAGCTCGGCGGCCGCTTTCGCTAGCTGCCCCATATGCGAGATGCATATCCGCTAGCTCTTGATGCGTAAAATGATTCATCTTATCACTAGTAAGTCAGCTCGTACACTGATGACAGCGGGAGTGGTCGGGCGAGCTGTGCACTGGTTGGGTACACACAGCGCCCTCTTCATACGCATGCGTACATTTGCGGACATTCTTTCCTATGTGAAATCGGTTTCCTGACGTATTCCCTACCTCCCCACGAAATTTGAACGATAAGTTTTGAATCACCCTGTATACTCTTGGATAACCTGCTCCCAGATAATTTGGAGTCTGCTGCAGTGGTGCACTCAGGATTTAATCTTTGGGGGGGGGGGGGGGGGCTGCTGGTCAGGCTAGGGCAAACGAAGTAGCGCTCGGTCCGCAGAATTTGTTCACCTTGTGTTCACAGTAGCCGTGATTCCCGAGAACTATAGGGTATTCCTACCTTATGTGACCACTAATGCATAAGTAGTATAGAAATAGAAGACGCAACACAACATAAATATAAAAAATGAATTTTAATTAGGAAAAGATTTTTGGAAAAATTTCTAGTGTTTTTTTTCCATTTTCTTTGGAGGCTGCGAGGGCCCCTTCCCCCCCCCCCCCCTCTGGGTGCGCCACTGGTCTGCTGTATTATTTTCTATGATTCCACTTATTATTATTCCACTTTATTTTTATTAACACTTTAAGTGCCAGAAAACCATTTTTTAAAACTGGACTTTAATATTAAAAGGGGGAAAAAAAAGGATATGTGTTATTTTATTATTCAAAATGAAATGCTCTTTCATTTGGTATATATTATGACCATTTTGGGGGCTGGGGTGGCTCAGTTAGTAGTGCACCAGACTCTTAATCTGCAGTTTCCAGGTTCAAGTCCCAGCTGGACCAGAATTGAGATTTATCTCTGCAAAACTCCTTGCCTTGCCCATGATCAGTAGGGGACACCTATGAGCTTGGAAAGGCTGCTGTCCGTTGGATGGGACGTTCAGCCATGAACCTGTATGCAGGAAAGCCATACCTATGCACATTAAAGTACAAGCTGGATGACTTTTGTGGGAGTCTACCATCTGTCTCTCAACAGCTGTCCAGTTGGTCCCCTTTTCCCAACCCAAATCTGAGTCTTTGGGGTCCTTGTGACCTGGCCATTTAGCCCACTGTGTGCAAAAAGTGCTGCTCAGAGGTAAAACAACTAACCAAATTATGACAATTTTTGTTTATTAGTTACCTTAGATAATTGATAAAAGTTCAGGAATAAATGATTAAAAAGTATCTTTAAACACTGGTATAAAATCGTATATGATATAGATCATTCTTCTTGTATATATATATATAAAAGTGCAGCACAAAGTCATTGAAGATCATTCAGCAAAGTACAATTTAATGTTATTAGAGAGACAGTTCATAATAGTAGGAAATGAAAGGTAAATCCTAGATGAACAAACTTGATGACTCTCTTGTGAAATACTGAAGAACTATTTCATGGCTACATCACACACAATTTTAAAAACAAGATAGGTGAGAATCACATCGTAAAATATGGCACAAATATATTGTGCACAAAACACAAAGTATGTAGATTTTGAAGTGTACAATACATTCTTCATCAGCAAAATGGTGGTAAATTCTGTATCAAATTGTATTATGAAAAGGTTTATTTGAAAAACATTGAAGTATGTAAGATACATATCCACTAATAAATCAGCACTTTGACATCCATTTTCTTTGGAGACCCATGACCATGATTTACAAACCCATGACCTCCTGATAACATGTCAGGTGCTCTGGACCACTGAGCTAACGGCCACCGATCAAGATCTCCTCTAATTAGTGCTATGAACATTCCTTTTATGTCACAAAAATTTTTTCTCTAAAATTAGAATCGACATCAAAGTGCTGATTTCTTAGTGGATGTTGAACAGTCGAGTTTATCTCATTATTTATCAAGATATATATCATTATTAAGATGCATGCATTTGAAGTATTATTATAGGGGCGTGAATACTGCACATATCTATTGTAGCATGATGGGAGAAAATTGGCTGTATTTGTTGTTGTTGATTAAAATATTGGGATTACAGTAGTCCTTTAATAGAAGTTTCCAGGCTACTTTACTAATAGCTACTCCTAGCTATTAGTAAAGTTGTAAACTGTAAGTGTGTCTCTAATAACATTATATTGGGCTTCGCTGAATGATCTTCATTGATTTTGTGCTGCACTTTTACATACAAGAAGATTTATCTGTATTGTATACAATTTTATGCCAGTGTTTATAGGTGCTTTTTAATAATTTATTCCTCAATTATACATACTGAGATTTTCAACTATTAATAAAAATTAAGAATTCCTTTAAGATTCTAAAGTTTAGCTTTTACTGCTGTAAGAAAAAGCATTCTTTGTTAGAAACCTAACATTTTAAGAGTAAATATTTTCAATTATTTCCTTGGAGAGAGATTTTAGAGTATCTGGCATTTTCGTTTGAGTCAGTCCCACCATCAATAAGCTTTACTAGAGGGGATGCATTTTGGTAAACTGAGACTCCACTCAGGTGATCTGTGACAGTACAATTAGCAATTGCAGAAGGCAGATATTGTACCCATCAGATCAAAATAGTATTTCTGGATAGGTCATGATGATCCATTGGATGGGACATTAAGCCATGATCCTTTGTGCAGGAGAGTTATACCTTGTGTATGTTAAAGAGCATGATGGATGACCTTGATGGAATCTTTTTGGGATTTTTTTTTTGATTTGCAACACATAGGTTAGAGAAGAATCCTAGAAGCTACTCCTAGCTTTTACAGGCCTTATACAAGGATATGCCCTACTGAGACGAAAGTCACTGCTGACCACTGCCTCAGTTAGAGCTAACATAGCATACAAAGTTTGTCTTGCTGTCTCCTAACATCTGTACAGGGGATCCCCTTCCCCAACTTTCTCTGAGTTCTTGGGGTTCCTGTGACCTGGATATTTATCCTATTGAGTGCATAAAAGTGCCACTCAGAGACAAAACAACGTAACCCGACTTGTAGAATATGTATAAAACGTTTGATACATTAAAGAGAAATAATGAGGATAAAAAAGAATAAGATATATTGTAAATGAGCATGCAAACAATAAAATTTTAAATGCTGGTTGATTAAAAGTTTAAATATATTGGTCTGAGTAAACACTCAAACATTAAAAATAACTTTCATAGTATAAAAATGCTGCAATCATTAATCTATTTTTGTACACTATCAATTTGTATATTTATTTATTCCTTAAAATGCACAAGACTTTTTATTTGTTTGGAAATATCTCTTATGTGATGTTTGTTTCTTTCATATGAAGAATCAAGTGTCAGTTCAAAAACTGTGCTGAATTTCAGCGTAGGAAATGCTCTTAAAGAGGTAAGAGAGAAATAAAGAATACTTTAAAAAAATGAGTGAAAAGTTCATTTCAAACAATGCTGAAAATGAGAATTATATCTAAATTATTAAAAGGAAATATTATATAAGAATAAGATTTCTTTTAAAGTCAAAGGGAAATTGGAATAAACTATTAACATATAAACTAATAAACATTATTGGAATAAATTATTAACGAGCTGTGTAACTTTTCTGAATTAAAATATTCTTTTTAA
Source organism: Ryuthela nishihirai (assembly GCA_038380435.1). Taxonomy (NCBI): domain Eukaryota; kingdom Metazoa; phylum Arthropoda; class Arachnida; order Araneae; family Heptathelidae; genus Ryuthela; species Ryuthela nishihirai. The sequence goes on from JAWZYU010000031.1 coordinate 37,476,286, forward strand.
AGCAAAGTTTGAAACTTGGGTACAAAATGTGTAATCTAAATATTGAATAGGAGACCACTACGAGGTCATCCAAGAGTCATAACATTTCAGGATGACCAGTATCTGGCTTTAACTGCCAGGCATCTTAGGGTATTGACAGCTTCTAAACTTGCTTCATCCAGGGAATGATAATTTCAGTGTGGAGAGTTTCCACAAAGTTTCAGACATGAGGGTTTATGTATCTCCTAACTCCCTCCCATAGAAGAGTCCATTGAATTGGTCTCAGTAGTAAGCATGGTACCCAGGAACAAAAGTTCCTCTGATCAGTAGTCAAGCACACTAACCACCCAATCATATGTGGAAAACTAAAAATTGAATCTTTTTGGGATTTTTTATTTTTTTGATTTGCAACATATAGGCTAGAGAAGAATCCTAGAAGCTACTCCTAGCTTTTACAGGCCTTCTCACACAAGGATATGCCCTAATGAGACCAAAGTCACTGCTGACCACTGTCTCAGTTAGAGCTAACATAGCATATAAAGTTTGTCTTGCTGGAACCAAGGCTAGTTCCCTAACCACTATGCTAGTTAAGGCGATTTATTTTAAATATTAAGAGACACATTTACATGCCCTTTAGTAGGAAGAAATAATTAAATCATAATCAGTTTTGTAAAACCATTTCTTATTAGTGAAAAAAGAATGTCATTTCTTTGTGACTCATAGTTTTGCAAAAAATTGCTTTTTCTCTTGCTTCAGTGTTTTCTCCATTTAAAGTACTTAATTTATTGACAGTATTGATAACATTTTTGAAAATGTGCTTACCATTTCAGATATCGCCTGAAAGCTAATGTCATCTCTGTTTCCATTCAGGAGCGGGGGTCCCTCAGTTGGTAGTGTGCCAGGCTCGTAATCTGCAGTTCCCAGGTTTGAGTTCCAGCTGGGTCAGCATTGAAGTTTATCTCTGCAAAACTCCCTGCCCACAGTCAGTAGGGGATACCGATGGGCTTGGAAAGGCTACCGTCCATCGGATCGAACATTAAGCCTTGGCCCTGTGTGCGGGAGAGCTACACCTTGTGCATGTTAAAGAACACATTGGATGGCCTTGATGGGAGGCTATCATCTGCCTCCCAACAGCTGTTTCAGTGGGTCCCCTCCCCCCAACCTTCTCTGAGCCTTCAGGGTCCTTGTGACCTAGCCATTTAGCCCATTGTGTGCAAAATAGTGTCGCTCAGAGGTATAACAACCCAACCCAAGTTTCCAATCAGTATAGTAATGGTAGATGTTATGTAAAGTGTACTACTAATAATATAAATAAATAGTAATACAGTTTCAGTTGAAATATAAGAAGTCATTCTAACACATGGATATCAATTTTTAGATGAAGAATTCTCGAGCTGGATGAGATTGGAACCCTCAAACTCCCAATAAATCAGGTGCTTCTGAAGTGTTTCTGTCCCACCCAGCTGAAGACAGTTTTTCCTTTAAAACTGATATTTGTAATTAGAATGCTTTCTTATATTTCAAAATGTACATAGTGCTTTGAGGGCTGTTTATCTACTGAAGAAACAAAGCCTTTGACATAAATTACTATTCTTGAAGTATTTCTAGTAACCACATATAGAAGCAAACATGTTTTTTTTAATATAAATGTTTGATTTTAATTTTTTTTAGCCATCTGCATTATCTACCACTGATTCATCAGTTAAGCAGCTAGCACCCAATATGATCAGTAATTTTAATAACATAAGTTGTATAATGGAACACATCCCTAAAACTGATGAAATAAGAAAGCTTGAATCTGTTGCACACAAGGATAATGCTGTTCACCTGTCAGAAGATTCGGGTACACTTTCAAAAGCTGAATTTCCTGTTATGAATCCAGCACATTTAAAAGATCATGAACTGTTGTCTATGATGAATCAAAGAATCACAGACTTGGAACACAGAATAAGTAAATTTGAAAACAGATTATCTGTACTAGAAGAAACTGTTGTTAGGTGTGGTAATAAAATACTCACACTAGAAGAAACTAGCAGAGATGGAAAGCAGCATATTTTTAATATTTAGTTAGGTTCTGCTGATTATATAAATATTGACTAATTGTATGCTAAAAGTGATGTTTCTGCTCATCACAATTTTAAAGGTAAGTTAGACTACAGTTTTGTTCCCCAATAAAATTGTTTAGTCATAAAACTGTGTATTGCATTTACCTGATCTACATGTCATCTAGCATCTGTTCACTCAGAGAGATGGGCATATTTTAATATTGAGTTCTAGAATTTTTCCTGATTACTTAATGAATATCTTTGTTCTTTAGGCTTGAATGATAACTAATCATGGTGCAGATGTAGAGATTAATATACTTCCATTGTGCAAAAGCTATTCAGACACTTTCCCATTAGGTTAATAAAACCCCAAACCTGAATTTCCATAACTCCCAAAATGTTTCTTATGGCAAATTAGACTGGTATAAATAAAAAATTTAAGCCAAATCTAAATCTTTATTTTCTAGCAATATTCTTTTAGTAATTAAAGAGTTATGGATGCTAGAATGTAAACAGCAACGTTAGTCATCATGAAAAAATTTAAAACTGATGAAAATTGAAATAATTGCATGAATTTTGCAAATATTTTAATAAACAATTTTATCTAAACTTTACTTTTTAAGTACCGCTTGTGTATTCTTTGAGTGCCATTTTCAATTTTGTAGCTTCTATAACGTAATATTTAAATCTAGATTTGGATATTGTAACGCTCCAAACAAATGCAAAATACTTGAAGTTTTATGCTCTGGATAGCTTAGACGGGCGCCAGGCAATACTTAACAAATTGCCAAAAGTAGAATAAGTTGATAATAAGTTGATTTAGGGTTCAAATACCAGCGAGCGTTTATGAGTAAGAATTAAAATGATTGTCAAGAAAAATATAAATGTAAAAAAAATCCTTAATTCGTGTTGCTCAAGAGAAAAAAACTGTACAGACTCAAAAGATTTATAACAAAACAGATTTATTTCCAAAATAATTCAACTCACCAAGACATCAATGAAGAACACATAACTGCTACTCCTGTGCTACACGCACTGTGCTTGGTGCTACGCACCTTGTGCACTCCTTAGTGCTACTGCACTAACTCTCTGTTTACTCCCCCCTCCTTCTCTCTAAGTGACTCGCAGGTCATGGTTTTTGACAATGGGCCGGCGCATGCCGGGAAAGACATTTGCATACTATGACGAACGACGCAAGCTATGACGCAAGAGGGGGCGTGTCCTTTGCACGCGCTTTAACGGTACAGTCGGAAGATCGGAGTTGCGGCGCATGCGCAACTCCTAGAAATTTGAAAACGAGTGCTGTGATGCCGAAAAGGAAATAAAAAATCCCCAAAATGATAAATATAACGTAAATTAAACAAAACTGGTTAAGGTAAAGCAAAAGTGAACGATGGGGCATCACAATATGTTTCATCATGTTTCATACTAGAATAAAATGTAGTTAATCCTTTGTTTGTGCATAGGCAAGTCATATCTTAGGCCTGACAAATTCAACTTGCCAGAGCTGTTAAATATGCTTGTCAATTTTAAATATAATGCTTGCCTTAATGCCTATGAACATGATCATAATGAAAAATTTCATTTGTTACTGACAATGCAATATTGGATGATAAAAGCATTGACAAACTTCTTACAGCCACTGTTTGAAATAGATTAGTATACCCTCTAAATACCCACACCTAAAGTGTCATATAAATTTTGGTTTTTAAAGTACATTGATTTACATTGTTTCAAGAGCAAAAATTAATTCACATGATTCCTATTTCCATTTGACCAAAATAAAATAAACAGGTTCTTAGTTGTTCTTAGTCCATTGATTGGCACTTTTGTGCACTCAATGGACTAATGGCCAAGTCACATGACCCCAAGATCTCAGAGATGAGTTGGGGACCTACTGGATAGCAGTTAGGAGGCATGGAAACCTGCCAAGGTCTTCCAGTATGTTCAGTAACATGCACAGGGCATGGCTTTTATGCAAACAGCAGCATTACTTAACATCTCATCCAACAGATGGTGGCCTTCCCTGATCATCCAACTAAAATTTATAAGACACTGTAGCTATGGGTATTTCACGGGTACACTAATCTATTTCAAAAATTGGCTGAAAGAAGTTTGTCAATGCTTCTATCATCCAGTATTGCATTGTCAGTAACAAATGGAATTTTTTATTTGATCATGTTCATAAGCATTAAGAAAGGTAAGCATTTTATTTAAAATTAAAATTGGCAAGCATATTTAACAGCTCTGGTAGGTTGACTATTCCTGGCCACAGATTGTAACAGATGGTGGCCTTCCTTGATGGTGACAAAAGATGATCGCCAAGTGGAGTTGCTCTTTTCACCTAGGGCAAGTTTTTTTTTTCCACTAAGAAGATATTTGATATTGAAACATTATACTTGAAAAACAAATAAGATGGAAACTAATAAGTAAAAGCCATGTCCAGACATATTGGTGGTCACTCTTGTACCAGATGGTGATGCACCTTTCATCCATTAGATGCTGACATAACTCTTTGGCAGCTCTCCAACTATTGTTATAGCAAAATTTTTATTGGGGAGAACTTAATCACCACATAACCATTCAAACAGATTTTTATTTTTGTAATAAGTTTGCTTCATGTAATTCCCCAAATATCTGTATGGCTGGTTCCAATTTTTGTACATGAATTTCCCCTGGCCACCCCAAGATAAGTTAAAAATTCAAGTTCCCACCTATAAAATATTGTGATTTAGAACCTCTAATCGATTTTTACCCTTGAAAAAATACAAAAACAAATTGAGCAATTGAAGGCATTTAATATTATTTGACCTCCCCATAACTACCCAAATACTTCACTGTTCAGTCCCAAATTTCCCTTTTGAGTTTACTCTTTGCCACCCTGTGTTGAACAAAAAAATTCTCTTTAGTTGGATGAGATACAATCCCATGATCTTGGTATGATGACAAAAGCTGAGTTCTATGAAACCACCATTATTTTCCGACTTCATTGGGCAAGGGACTATGTTGATGATTTTCAGTGAGGTATTTGTCGCATTAAATCTTCAAGTCCTTAGTTTTATAATAGAACCTGATTTCAAAACCTGGAATTATTTATTTCCCTATTCTTTTTGAATTTTCAGCTTTTTGCCTGTCAAACTTTGATGGGCTTTCTGCTAGTACCTTATTTATTAACACAGTTTACTTGAAATAGTTTTTTTTTTCATTTAATTATTACAAGTGTTTCTTGTCTATAGGACATTTCCTGTGATACTTTATTACAGTGTAGTTTACATTTCACATTTCTATAACACTGTTTGGAAAAATACGTAAATTTAGTAGCATCCCACTTTGTAACCACTGTAATAAATAATTAAAGTGAAAAATAAAACGGTATCATTACGGAGGGGGGGAGGGGATTGTTGAAAATATTTAGTGCTTGTCAAGTCTTATGAATGCCTTGGTCTCTTATCTCAAAAAGATTTCAGATGTCTCTTTTAGGCACTTACACATATTGGATGGCTTTGATGGAAGGCTATCTGTTACTAACAGATGTTTGACAGATCCTTTTTTTTGTGCTTTGGAATTCATATGATCTGGACAATTAGCATATTGTGCAGAAATAAAAGTGCTGCTCAGAAGTAACACATCATTTCCTTCTAATCTTAAATTTCCTACTTCAGAATAGATATTTCAAACTCCCAACTGACTAATTAGCCTGCATTACTGCAGATTAATACCAATTATCTAATGCAGTGGTCTTCACTAGATTACACTTATAATCAAGGGCTAATAGATATTAAAAATCATTGATGTAGCACAAAAATAATATTAAAAAAAATAGGATCATAGTGGTTTATTCCTTCAAAAGATATTTTTAAATTAAAATTTGCAAATTATAATCAAAATCTAAGATAATGTACATTGTCTTTATTTGGATGCTGATAGGTGCAGCCCATCACCTTTTTGCATTATTTTTAATCAGTATATGTTGATTGTTTTGAAATAGTAAGCTAAGAGCACCAATAAGTTGGATTTTGTGTTTGTTCTTAATGAATTTTATCTTGTTAAAAGGAGTGTAGATAATGTGGCTCTAAAGAAAGATTCTATATATTTCTGCCACAGGCTAATTAGAGAAGGGTAGTGTTTTACAGAAAGCACATTAAAAAAAATGATTCATAGTCTAACTTGTCTGCAGCCAGTGACATCATGCCGGAAATTTAAGTTTGCAGTTTTCTCCCGTATAATGTGAACCAACTGACCTAATCTGTGTTAAACTCCATCTTAATTCATATTATTGTTGTCTAATAGCAGCTGTGTACAGATTTCATTATAACTTTCATAAGCCACCTTTTTGTGGGAAATATTTTTTCCTGAAATTTAGATTCCATCTTTAGCATTTTTTAAATATTTTTTTTCTGTTTACAATGTTTTTTTCTACCACCAGAAATTTTATCCCACTTTTACATTGTCGTCTCTAATGATTAATTCCAAAAAGTTTAAACATTTTCATGATAAGCTTAATTCCAATTGCACAATAAAGGAACTGCTGGAACAGTAAGTATATTGTATACCAAATTGAAAGTTGCTACTTATAGCTTTATAATTTAACTTAATTGTATGAAAATGTATTACTTGAAATTAGAAATATATGGCATGAAAACTAAGTGAAACTAGACTGACATGCTTTGAAGTGCTGATAAACTAAGCCTGGTGCTGCTAGATGGACATTCTAGCATTTTCTGTTTGGTGACTGGCCATCCTAACATTTTTTGTTTGGTGACAGGCAATCCCTATGGCAGAAAGTCCATTTACAACATAAGGAATTATATTCACAACAATATGTATTGTAGAGGTGGATTTCTTGGAAGAAATAATACCAATATTACTGCTATGATTTCTTCCATATGACCCACTTGTTCCTCCTGTTGATCATGCAAGATGACAAAATAAAATTCCAAATTTGACTTTTGTGTTCTCTAACTAATACCTTACACAAATACAGCAAAAGTTTATGCAGCAAAATAGTTAAACGATTTCTGTTATGCAAGTGACTAGAGAAACGAATGTATGTTCCCATTATGATTTAAATGAAAAAATTGTGTTACAAGTACGAAATGTATTGTTCATAATTTGAGACATTCAAGTGAGACTGCACTCTCATAAGTATTGAGAAAAACATTCTGAACTGGTTAAGTTTCATATCATATTTTAATATCAGAAGAATTATAAAGTAAAGATTTTCAGTAGGCTTTTTAAAGTCACAGGTGGGTGGCATGTTTTAAATATTCTCAACTTCATGATGTAGCACATGTAAGCATTCATTATAAGAAATATACTGTATTTTATTAAAAATATTGAACTGTTTTCCAAGTTAATTTTTTGTTCAAAGGTGCTAAATCTTATTCTTCAATTTATAATTGCAGTCAGAGTATACAAAAATAAGTTTTGCACAAAGGAACAATTTAAATTAAGTTGCCCAATGTCTATTCCAAAATTAAAGATTATTAATGAAGGTGAGAAATCTGAAATTCATTTCGTAGAATTTTTTCCAATCACTAGTATCTGCCATGCTAAGTATTTTTAATACAATATTTATAGTTTAAAAACTGCAAATTTTTATTGTTAAGAAAATGTGTGGCCATAGTTTATAATGTATATTTAATTCGAAAATTAGTTATGCTCAGGTAAAATAATGATTTATTGAAGAAAGCATGATATTTAAAAAGGAGGCTATATGTAATTATAATCAGGTTTATAGACAGCAATCAAATATATATAGGAGATAATGAAATATGTGGCAATTTTTAGAAAGATTTTATAATGTACTTTTGCAATAAAGTGTTTTAATTTGTAGATGTTTATGAATAAATTTTAAATGACCGCAAATAACATTGCAAAATATTCAAAGCATTTTCATTATTAAAAAACAAAATGAATTTTGACTTCAAATAACTAAAATAAAATGATAAAATCTGCCTGCTTATAAAATATGCACAGAATTCTCTATCAGTTAAGATTAGTTTAGGACAGCTCACATTCTACACCCTAACATGTGCCAGAAAAGACGTATTTAGTAAATCTGGTTAAAAATTACAGCTAATGTGTTTGCCAAAACTTTTATTTTTAATAAACACGATTTGGATACCATCTGTCATTGCAGTGGATTTTACGCACATAAAATTCTCGAGTGATCCAACTAGACTATTTCCAAATGTTCCAAACAGACTGCAATTTTTCTCCAAACTTATGCTGATTAAGATCTATAATGCTATTCCATTGAAAGCCAATTCTAATGAGATCATGTTTGATACTGTGAGACCACCCCGTTCTTACCCTACTCAACTTTATTAAGCCTTTAGAAACACTTCCTGATCGTATTATTATATTCATTCAGTAATATCTAATCTACTTGGAAAATAAAATAAATACCCCTTCAAGCAGCTGCTTGCCACAGAGGTCTGTCAGGAGCCTGCCAGTCTATATGCCATAGTAGACTATCTGAGAGGATGGCAGGACCTCAGCAGAAAAACGACACATACATCCATGCCTTAACCCCTGGCTCGAACCCAGGTCCCTTAGATCAGTAGCCAAGAGCGCTATCCACTTGGCCATAAGCAACATGATAAAATGAAGGAACCCTCCTTTTATACAGGATGTTGCATAGGTGGTTGATGACTCGTCTAATCTTATTCACTAAAACATCCAATACCTAAGATTGACTCAAATTGTTTACAATTTGAGTCAATAACTTTTCTTCTATTATTGTGTTTGCCGTCCCGTGGCCGAGTGGTTAGCACGCTTGGCTACTGATCTAAGGAACCTGGGTTCGAGCCCCGGAATTAGGCATGGATGTGTGTGTCGTTTTTCTGCTGAGGTCCTGCCATCATCTCAGATCTCCTACTGTGGCATATAAACTGACAGGCTCCTGTCAGACCTCTGTGGCAAGCAGCTGCTTGAGGGGGTATTTATTTATTTTTTTTATTATTGTGTTTACGAAGATTCGAGTTTACTTACCATAATGAGCTATTTAAAAGATCAGAAAAGTAAAGCATCTGTGGTGGGCGGTGGTAAGGAACGACGCAGATTTTTATTCTTCAGATCACGTGTAATTAATTACCTATGCTGCTCAACTGCGCCAAGTGTGTTGGGCCAGATGACAAACGATTAACCACTATAGTAGAGGACGATCAATTAGTCCCTTAATTACATTCACCATTACTTAGGTGAAATCACAGGTTCGTGGGTTGTTACACCCATACCGACATATACCTCAGACTTGCTGCGCCTGGGGCGGGGGTGGCTCAGTCGTAGCGCGCCAGGCTCGTAATCTGTAGTTCCCAGGTTCGAGTCACAGCTGGGTCAGCATTGAGATTTATCTCCGCAAAATTTCCCCGCCCTGCCCACGGTTAGTAGGGGACACCGCTGGGCTTGGAAAGACCGCCGTCCGTCGGATGGGACGTTAAGCCGTGGCCCCGTGTGCGGGAGAGCCATACCCTGTGCACGTTAAAGAACATGCTGGATGGCCTTGACGGGAGGCTACCATCTGTCTCCCAACAGCTGTTCCAGTGGGTCCCCTCCCCCAACCTTCTCTGAGCCTTCGGGGTCCATGTGACCTGGCCATTTAGCCCATGGTGTGCAAAAAAGTGCCGCTCAGAGGTAAAACAACCCAACCCTTGCTGCGCCAGGTGATGTGTAGAAATATGACCAACAATTCAAACACGAGAGTAGTATATGGAGAGACAGTTTATTCACATTTATATACAATCACGTGCTGGGAATGCGCTAGATTCCTTGGGCTTTTCTATTACAATCAAGCAATGAGGTGGAGATCTGTGTTTTGCAGATTCTCGCTTTACTGACCTCGCACTCGGCGAGAGGATATTTAATCCTCGCCTACTACCAGGTTCACACAGAACGTACTTCAGTTCACACAGAACTGAACCCTGGTTCCCACAGAACTAAGCCCTTTTAAGGGTTTTGTTTTTGAGCGAGAGCTGTGTCCCTTGACGCGTGTTCAAACGTCCTTCTAGTTTGACAGCGACACTCTGACTCCTGTTTATTATTGCCGCGCTTGTCTCCGCGAGCCAGAGGCTAGTCGTAAAAGTGCTTTTCGACTTGTGAGCGTGTTTAGTCAGCTAGCTCAGACCCGAAAACAACAGCTCATTAGTGACATCCCCATCTCAGCACTTCCACAAACACACTTGCAAATATATATTTACAATAACAAGAATACAATAAAAATACGATAATAAATAAAAATAAATGGACTTGACAACATCTAAAAATTCTAGTAACAATTTTATTTCTTCTGTTTCAAGTCTCGTATTCCTGCGTTCCCAAGAAAATTTAACAAAAATTTCTCCAGAGCAAAAGCTATCAAATGGAGAATATACTACCCTCTAAATCAGGCCCGGATCTATAAAAAAATCGAGAGGACCCCCCCCCCTTACTACCAGCTCGATTGCATCGCTTGACCCTTTTTCTAGATCAGGCCTGATCACAATTATGGACGAAGACCACTAAAGTCGCAGAAATTTTTTCATTAACAATGAGTAGCAAGCATGTTAATATCTTTTACAGTTAGTTTAGCAGTTGTCTTAGTAAATTGAAATAATATATAATTTTGTAAAACGGTAAAACTGTTACTTTTCAACTGTTACTTCGTAATGTGCAGTATTCCTAAAAGTCATTACGTAATAATAATCATTTTTGCAGTACAAAAAAGTCTTTGCAGTATCAAAAACTTGCGGAAAATGTTAATTATGTGGCACACCAGCAGTTTAAACGCTTAAGGCATTTTAATAAAGTTCAATTGCGTTTCAATGGATAATACTTTTCAGCTTTAAAAATAATAATAGTTCATTAATATTGATTTCTCGTATCACCCCATATTAAAATGCAATAATGTAGATGAGGATAATGGAACTATGGTAGGCGTGCTTTATGGCGAGATTAGACAGTGGAAGTCACGTTAAATGTATTTTGCTTTCTTTATAGAATAAATGCCGCCTCAAGCAGCTGCTTGCCACAGTTGACAGGAGCCTGTCAGTTTAATACGTATTAAACTGACAGGCTCCTGTCAACTGTGGAAAAACTTTTCTGTGACTGTCAACTGTTTCTGTGAGGAAAGCGAGACCTCAGCAGAAAAACGACATAAACATTTATGCCTTATCTAGGGCTCGAACCCAGGTCCCTTTGATCAGTAGCCAAGTGTGATAACCACTCAGACACTATATTATTTTTGTGCATAAAATATTATGAATTGCCAACGCAACTGAAGTACAACGTTTGAATTAGACCATCTTATATAGAAAATTCAACCACGAACAAGTGATTGTTCGCAAAAAATTTTCGCCAAGTAATGCGTGGTTATCGCCATTATAGAAATTTCCGTAGATTACGTAGTATTCTATAATGAAACGATGGAATCCAGATGCCAAAACGTACTATGAATGGTAATTCGCACATGACAAATAATTATTACATACGAATATAAAAATTCCATTGTTTTTCATCCTCCTCCTCCTCAAGCAGCCATAGACTATGGAGGTCCAACCAGATAGTGCAATTTAGTTCTCCAAACGCATCTGTCCTGAGCTACATCTGGCCACTGCAGAACAATTCTAAGGAAGTCGTGTTTGACATTGTCTGCCGACCGCATTCCAGGTCTTCCCCTCTTAGGTCTTTAGACACACTGTTTATAACCCTATTTACTACTCTATAATTATTCATATAACATGGTCAAACCAGCAAAGTCTCTTGCTGCTCAAAGGAGGTTGCTGACCCCTTTGTGTAACCTCATCATTACTTACAAAGTTGTACCACCTAATGCCCAAGATACTATGTAAGCATCTAGAATCAAAAGCATCAAGTTTCCTAGATAAATATGGAAGAAAAATTGTCAGCCGGGTGGGATCTGAGCCCACGACATCCTGATAAACATGTCGGGTGTTCTGACTACAGCTACTGGCTGCCAAACAATTATTCTCTATTGGTGGCTTTAAGCATTATACCCATACAATAGTCATTGAAATTGTAGTTGACTGTAAATGAAGACTGGTCCAGATGACACCTTCCAGGTTAGTGCACACTGCCAGCCCATGTCAAATGTCACGGTATTTTTTAAGCCGACAAGCCGAGGATCAAGTGTAAGCATTGTTGTTGAAATAATAGAATTTCTCAGATACACACCTGGTAGTGATTTGTTAAATAAATACAGGTGTATCTGAGAAATTCTATTATTTCAGCAATGCTTACGCTTGATCCTCGGCATAAGGGCTAAAAAAAAATACCATGATATTTGACGCTTGATCTGGGCTAGCCGTGTGCACTAAACTGGAAGGTGACATCTGGACCAGAGTCTTCGATTACAGTCACTTACAATTCCATTGACTATTCTATGGTATAATGCTTGAAGCCACTAGTGGAGGATGATTGTTCAGTGCCCAGTAGCTCAGTTGTCAGAGCACTTCACATGTTATCAGGAGGTTGCGGGTTCAGATCCCTCCCGGCTAATGACAATTTTTCCTCTATATTTATCTAACAAATCACTACCAGGTGTGTCTGAGAAATTCTATTATTTCATCAAGTTTCTTGTTTACAAAGGGTCCAGATTTCACTACTATAAGTAACTCTAGAAAGAATCAAACTATTATACAGTCTAATTTTAGTCTTTAGGTGTATACGCCTATTTCTCCACATTCTCCATAAATTCTTAAAAGTCAGGCAGCAATCTCTATTCGTCTGTTAATCTCATGCCGCACATCACCAGCATCTGTTACATAGCTCCCAAGGTAATTAAACTGTGACACCTGCTCAAGACTGCAACCATTCAGATTAACTGAATCACAGCCTGCCTGACCAATTTCCATCACTTTTCTCTCTGTTTATAACAAACCTACTCTACTACCAGTTTCATCAACAACTCGAATGAAAGAGTTCATCTCATCAACACCATTTGCCAAAAGGGCTAAATCATCAGCATAATCTAAATCTGCAGTTAAACTGCATAAAGTGGTTCAGTCTTCACTATAAGTAATAAGCAACACGCATTTATCGTAAAATTTTAAGTACTGTACGGTGAGCTTTTGCTGCTGCTGGATCCCTAAAAGCATCCATTTCTAAGCATGGTTCTTTTTGATGTCATTATCTGTAAGACACGGATAGCGATCAAAATCAGTCTCAAATTTCTTTGTAAGGCAGACATTCCTAACGGAACAAGTTAGCTCATTTATTATTAATATATAATCCTATTTTTGTTTTACCCATCAGGTGAAAAGTGTATTTTGTATAAATGTCTTTGAGTTGAAATGCGGGTTATTAAGTACACGTAGATGCATTGCAATTTCAAATGCCAGAAGGTCTTATCATTCCAGCGCAAAGTACGAACTCTGACATTAAAAGCGCCAAACGCAAGAATACTTCCCAATAGAATTCAAAATATATATCGAAGTTGGTAACGGTCAACTCAGCACAGAGATCATCGTCCGGTTACGTATTTCCTGCTTGCACTGGGAGACGATATCTGTGACGTCGTGATCGGTTACGGTTTCCCGTTCTGTGTCTGTCGAAGGATTGACCATTGATGGCATGTGCTGTCGGTGTGCGCTCTTTTTTCACGTGTCCACGGAGAAGTGAACCGAGGCCGAGAGACAGCCGCCGGACATGTCATTATTAACACCGGTGATCGCTGACGTGTCCGTGCTTCGGATGGAACGAGGTGACCTATCGATCGTCGTTGCTTCGCCGTCGTCGGTGGCAACAAGCGGTCGGGAATAACTTGGCACTGACGAAGTCGTTGCCATCAAGAATTGATGGATGTTTTCCTTTGCTCTAAGTGGAGTTTAGGGGCAATGGAATAAAAGACTTTTATTTGGCAGGTGTTATCACTAGAGGATCCAGTGGTGGAGTAGTAGAGATATTATTTACGAACTGTTTATTCCCAGAATAAGATTACATTCCATGACTTACAACAAACATTTATTAATAAATAGACCCGGATGTAGAAAAAATTTAGGGTGGGTGGGGAAGGCAAGTAAGTGATCTAAACCGGAATGAACCAGAAAGCAGACGCATTATTTTCTTTTCCGGATATTGTTTTGGCTAAATTATGCACTGTATGTTTTTTCCCCCATCGTTCTGGTTCTTTTAAAATATTCTTGCATCCGTTCTATTATTGAATTTCTGCAAGGGTGGTGGCCCTTTCCTCTTTTGACTGTTCGTGTCAGATATTGTCTTATTAGGTAAGAGTGCATTAGAATGCTTTCTTCACTTCGTAGTTCTCACCAGTCCCAGATCTAAAAAAAAATAGGGATGGGGGGCAAAAAACTAACTTGAGCCGCGAAGAAGGGGGAGGGACAAGAGCTGGATTCTATTATAGTGTAATATTTTCTACTCCGTTTTAAGAGATTTTTAGAAAAGTTGTTGAAAAAGGTATGAAAATTTCTTAAATTCGATATTTTTTTGCCTCTGTTACCCTTACTTGCATTCTGGGGGCATGACCTTCTCTCCCTCCCCCTTTCTAGATCCGGTTCTTGTTTCTGGCAGCAGTTGTCAAAATAACAAGTATGCATTTTAATTTTTTATTTGTTCGTTAATGAATTCTTATTTTCATCTTGCAGTCGACGAGCGTTTCATCCCAAATTTAAAAGGAGCGAAATGTTTCTAGCGGAACGCGCGCTCCCGGAGAGTAAATTGTCATTCAATTGAATTTTGGCTCGCTCCGTTTATGCATGTGTCAGCGTAACAAAGGCCCCCCGGCGCATTCGGTTTCTGCTAATGGCGGCTCCAAAGTGTCTAATTGCGTCTTGGACTAACGCTCCTCGCGCATGCGTTGCTACGTGCCTCGTAGAACTGGACTAGCGGGTTCGTTGGTACGTGGATTTACCGTTCGACACTAAGACAAATTGTTGCCCGTCTGCAGCTTTAGAAGCTTGGTTCAACAATTCCTTGCGAATTTCAATTCACTGCAAGACAGCCCCAATTAACCGGAGTTGAAATAACTCTTAATTTCACAGGGGAGGAGTTCAGCAACTCTGTGTACAGATGTCAAAATTCTAAATAATTCTTTCTCACATACCTTTGAACTCCAAAATTTGGAATTAATTTCTAGACGAAAATGAATTTTCCCCGCATTATATAGGACGAGTGCAGTTATCAAGAGTTATTTGGAAGAGGTCAAAGATTAAGGATCACGGAAAGCATTCAAAGATAACCTAATTATTAAAATGATTGATATAAATAAAAAAAAACCGTTTTCTTCCAAGTGCCGTAAAAATAAAACATATTAGCAATATATAGATGAAATACTTTTGAATAAGTGATTTCACAATTTCTAATATGCTTTATTTTACTTCAAAAAGGAGTAGAGGGTGCCTTTTGATAACAGAAACTTGTTCATGTGCCTTACTTTGAAATGAACGTGGATTTAGTTGTTTCACTTCTGAGCGGCATCTTTCGCGCACAAGAGGCTCAATGGCCAAGTCACAAGGATCCCAAGCGCTCAGAGAAGGTTGGGGAAGGGAATCCACTGGACAGCTGTTAGGAGACAGACGGCAGTTTTCTTTCAAGGCCATTCGGCGTGTTCCTTAACGTGCACGTGGCATGTTTGTCCCCTCAAAGAGGCGAGTCCTGAAGTAGTAGTGTTCGTCTTGCAGTTCGCTCTGTTAAACACGAGAGAATCGACCGTCAAATTACAATGATGATACGCCACGATCTCACACCCAATCTGTTTATCATCAATGTCCCGAGTTCAGGGGCTCTTGTGACTTAGCTGTTCAGCCCATTCATATGCACTGACAAAAGCGTCTCTTAAAACTTGAGATTATCTGAACATTTTACTTTTGCAGTAGTTATTGGGTGGTGCTTCTAGTTGTTTTCCATTTACTCTATGTATTCTGTTAGATCGGATTAGAAAACGAGTCCATTATATTTATCTAATTACTAAAATACTGGTTGTCTTAAAAAACTTCCTTTTCGTATAATATATTAATACGTTATTACTTGATAAGATTAAATAATAATTAACTCTACACAACAGCCACTGAGTTAGAAACTTTTATGCAGATGTACGTAAACGTCACTTTCGCAGCGATTATGCAAACTAAGTGGTAATGTGCATCACCACGTGATCTAGGCAACTATTTAAGACTGCTGCTCGTCAGTAATTGTCAGTAGTGTTGATCACAATGGTGAAAAGAAAGGCTCTTTCGAGGTTCGATAAAGGACTTATTGTGGGTGTCCGTCTGGCTGGAGCGACGATTTTAAAAACAGCAGAGCTGACTGTTTTCTCAAGCTGGTCTAACAGGCGTAAATGTGGCACGACGATAATCTGCCAGGAACGAGATCGCCGTCGTCTGAGAAGGCTTGTATGGAGAAACAGGACTTCCTGTGTGCAGCAATTGACCGAAGCATTCAATGAAGGTTGTTCCCGACCTATACTCAACGAAATCTGCGACCCATACTCAACGAAATCTGCGCAGGGAATTGAACACTGATTTCTGCGAAGAACCGGAAATTTTGCCTACAGTGGTGTTAGGAACACCTTGACACTGGAAAAAAGTCGTGGTCTGACGAGTCGCGGTACATATTGTTCTGTACTGACGAACTCGGCCCGCCAAACTCTCAGCCTACCGACGGTAGGCTGAGAGTTTGGCGGAAACCCTATGAAACAATGCACCCAGCTTACCTTTTAAACACAAATCAAGGTTTTGGAGGCAGTGTCATGGTGTGGGGCAGGTTGGTACGGAACTGGCCCCCTGATATTTCTGGAAGGTCAGGTGTCCTCCAAGGATTATCTGAACATTGTTACCGATCAAGTGCACAATGCAATGTTGACTTTTTATCCAGCAAGTGACAGCTGTTTCATGGACGACAATGCTACTGTCCATCGCGCAAGATGTGTTCAGCGAGAATGACAACGACTTCCACCATCTTCCCTGTCCACCACAAAGCCCGGATCTAAACCTCACTGAGAATGTATGGGACATGTTAGAAAAACAGATTCGAGAGCAAAGTCCTCTTCCGTCAAATCTGAGCCAGTTAAAAGACTGTCTGGTGAATGCCTGGTATGCTGGAGATGTAAAGACACTTCAACATTTTGTGGAAATAGGTTTGAGTGATGCCATCCGATGCTCCACGATACAAGAAAGTACTATATCTGATGGATGACATCACTAATCACTTTTGTGTGCTGATCGACGCAAAAAGGAAAACTGACTTTAAAGCTGAGAAGGAAGCTGTCGAAGAGATCGACATTACATTAGTTTCCAAATTTTGTCTGTTCACTCAAATCCAGGAAAAGTGGAGACTTTTGAATTTTAAACCGTGTCAAGGAATTATTGACAATAAGATTTGGTAGCGATAATGTCTGAATTTATACTGTAAACTCTGTAATTGTACCGAGAATCAACCGTTTTTAAGGGGGGAGTTTCGAGCTTTTTCTTATATAAAAAAAAAGTTATGGCTATCATGAAATCAAATAGATGGGACTATTGTCCAAGTTAATAGCTCTCTTGGGTTCGTGGATGGTTGGGAGAGGGGACCAACTTAACAGGGAAAAGGGTGTGAGCCTCTCGTCAAGACCATGCCAAACCGCATACGTGCTGTAATTCGGGCTAAAGGAGGTCCAATTCAGTATGGAATAAAGTTTCTAATTCAGTGGCCGGTGTGGGTATAATTTCCATTGTCACTCCGTGCCTCGTTATCTAATTGTCTTCTCAGTTCCTCGAAAACTAACTTAATCCCTATATAGACCCTTATTAGATTTATTTAATCACTCTATCTCTCTACACCACATAAATCATTATCTAATCTATCTTAGCACTCGCTGAGTAATCATCGCAATTGTCATCATATTCACCCCATGATTCGTTGAATAATTTTCGTCATCTTCAATACATGACGTTATCGCATCATAATCACAGGTCTCTTATTTAAGTTCAACGCTAGACTAGGCCTCATTATTTAATTTTCTATCTCATCATTCTTTGCCTAATTATTTATACACCTCATTGTTTCATGCCTCTTTTAATAAGTTAATTACCTCGTCATTTTATCTTAATTATCTAAATATTTTCTTGAATACTCAGTGCTTCTTCTAATTATGAACTTTAGCCACTCAACGCTGCTGCAGAATTATCCTTATGGTTAATCTCTGCCTACTTACAAAATTTTCCTTACGATGAATTTATACCTCATTACAAAATTATCTCTTTGGTGAATTCACACCTCATTACAGAATTATCCTTATGATAAACTTTTGCCTCGTTACAGAATTATCCTTATGATGACGGTATGCTCCTCCGTTTTCGAATTGCCTTCATCTTTGTATGGCTCTTCTATCGAATGAACTTTATGCTGCTTTAATTAAATTGCCCCGTCATCGGAGCAGTTTGTTCTTCGCCACGAGACCGAATGGAATGGCCGTCACCCGATTCGATTGCAAACGAATGGATTCATTCTCGAAGGAGGATGAGGAAGGAGAAAGAGGACGAATTGGGGTGGGTGGAAACGCTCTCCACTCCTTGAAGGTCAAACGGATTTCGCCAAGAACCAAGTTGATGAAAGATAGTGTTGGGTGGCATTGTGGACATCGGAAGCTTCGCGGAACACCTTCTCGGACCTCTTTTGTCAGTGCAGCGAAAGACTGTTATCCTTTCGTTGCTCGCGCCTTCAAGAGAGCGCAAAAAAAAAGACGACGGCGGCGTCGCCTCATCGTTTCCGTCATCAGTATGCAGCTGGCGGAGAGAGGAAGATGGAGAGAGCGAGGTCAACAGGAGAGCAGGAAAAATGTGTCGATTGGAAGGAAGTGCCAGGAATTTTGAAGAAAGCAGTCAGGACGTTTGCTTACGAAAACTACCAAATTGATATCTGCAGAAATTGGAAAGATCAAATTTTTAGAAAAACTGGAAAATAAGCATGGATTACAAACCAAAATCCTGTGATATATATATATTAGATTGGCTCCTTTTACCTCTGAGCGTCACTTTGTTGTTCACACAATGATCAAAAATGGCCCGGTCCCAAGAATTCGTGTTTGAGACGGAGAAGAATTTCCACTGTACAGCTGTTAGCAAACAGTGGAAGTCTCCTGCCAAGTTCATCGGATCTGTTCTTTGAAGTATACATCAGATTCCTCCTGCGCACTTCTCATCCGACGGGCGGCTATCTTTCTCAGTCCATCTGTATCCCCTTTCTCATATAGAGCGGAACGGAGGGAATACGGATAAAATTTCAACACAAGCAGAACCTTGAGAAATCAGATTCCGAGCCTGACACGCTACTAGTACGCTAACCCCATCGCCAGCTTGAGTAACAGCAGCAAAGTTTCAAGAGTTATAAAACATCTATTTCGTGTTTCTGGGAATGTTTTTGTCAATGGAGAAGCATTCTTGTAGTTGCTGGTATTTTGGGATTTTATGTTTTGTAGTTGCATGATGGTAAGAGTCCGAAGAAGAAGGCATTGTCTTCCCTTACAAGTCGTCATCACAATGTTCATCCTTTAGATCGCAACGCATCGAAGTACGAAACATTAAAGAATCACCAGAAATCGATTGGGCTGCGGTTGATTCAATCAATAGTGCGCATGCTCATAATCTAGAGTTAGCAGTTGAAGTACTGAAATTTCTTTCCGCTAAACTTCCTCCCTCAGAAAGGGGACACCGATGGGCTTGGATCGGCAGTCGTCCGTTGGATGGGACGTAAAGCCCTCTCGCGTAGGGGAGCCATATGCCGTGCACGTTAAAGAACAAACTGGATGGCCTTGACCGGAGGCTACCATCTGTCTCCTAACAGCTGTCCAATGGGCTGCTCCTCCCAACCTTATCTGAGTCTTTGGGTTCCTTGTGACTGGCCATTTAGCCCATTGTGTGTAAGAAAAAGTGCTGCTCAGAGGTAAAAACAACCAAATCCAGAATCGATTCTGCTGGTAACGGAAATGCACTACACACGATTCACAAATCTGGATTTCTATTGAAAATCGTTTTATATACAAAAAAGTCACTTTCGCTTTCATTCAATGGCAGTTTTCAAAGGAGATTTATTGCTTTTTTAAATTTCGATGCAAACGATTTTTTTCTTTTTTCTCGAGGCTTCAAAACATGTCACTGTACGAGTCTCTATCTTCCCATCCCCCTGAAAGTAAGTCTCACTCCTACACTTTCACCCTTTTAGTTCTACATCTTCCATTTATCTTTTAGCATCTTTCGAATGGTGATGTTCTCTTCCAGCCTCCCTTTCATATCTCCTTCGCCATCCTAAAAACCCACTTTCTGCCTCCACCTCAGCTCCGCTTACAAACGATGTAAGACTCCCACTGAATCTTTTCTCTGCTTTTCCCCCTTCTTCTCTTCCCCTCCCCTTCTTCCAGCATCGCGCACCTGTCACGTTTCTCGCCTTATTTTTTTTCTCCTCGATCACTGCAAGTGGTTGCCAGTAGCGCGTGACATTCTCCATCTCCCTCCCATGCCATCTCCTCCTCTTCATTTTCTTTAATTGCGTCATTTTGCGAAACACCAAAAGTTCGCTTCCTCTCTTGCTCCTCCTCGAAACAACCACGATCGGTTGCATTTGTTTAGGCCAGAGTTGCGCAAACTAAGTCCATGGGGAAAACGTTTTGGAGAAGTGTGTAGAATCTAGGTTTCTAAACATTTTGGTAAAAGTTACAGCATTTTTATAAAGCAACTTTCGTTAAGAATTAAGTACAGAAAGCAACAGGCCATTTGCCCATTGCAAACCGCAGAACTTTGCTAAGAAACAAGAAATAAAATTTACAACTGTGACGATATACCGAAGTGATAAAACTAAGCTCCTTTGTTCAACTTGGAAGTTATACTTTAGTTAAACCGCCAATGCTTAAAAAACAACTCGTAAAATTTCGTCATTCTTCTTTCCTACCGCTTCCTTCCCCCTCACCCCAAAATATTGCTTATAGCTAACATTACCGACCATTTTGAGTGATTGACTGAGTTACTGAAGATCACGCTAATCTGAATTCTTATGCAGAAAACTTTTGAGCTCTCAAAAGTTGCACCTAGAGGTTTTAATATACCTATATATTCATGTGAATCAACTGAAAATCAATGTAAAGATCTGATTTCGATATTTCAGAGCATACATCATAGAGATCAATGATCTGATCTCCATGTCTCAAAGCATACATCATAGATATCAATAATCTGATCTCGATATCTCACAGGATTCTCATAATCTCCATCAAACATAAGGAGATCGGTACGACCATCCAATAAAACTTCGACCACACTGTCAGACCACTGAATGCACTTCTGTTAACGATATTATGGGTTGATTTGCTCTCTTTCCACATCAGTGCACGTCTGCTGTCCGATAGTAGAGAAAATCAAAACGTCCGTGAAGAGGACGTGACTCCATTGTTCTCGGGTGCAGGCTACATGAACGTGACACCATTGTCGAAGAGTCCTGTTAGAGGTTAAAGGGACACGTGCAGCTAGTCAAATGGTATTGAGTCCGATCTTGAGTAGTCTTTGATCGCAGTTGAAAGAGATTCCCGCCTTTCTGTGGCTGCAAATAAGGTCCTGAAGGCAGAGATGATTCTGTTGCTATCGTGTTCCGTCGCGAGGATAATTTCTCTAATTTTGAAACGTTTTGAGTGTTGGTAAACCTAGTTTGTTGTTGATTGAACAGGTCTTCTGATAACACTTTGGGTTTGGATTTGCCGCCATAGCCTTGAGATAACAGAATGCTGAACACCAAAAAACACAGTTACCTTGTGATATTTTTTCTTTACCAGTCTCCATTTTTTGGGCCGTGTAAACATTTTCTTTGTGGCAACATGAAATAATTGGTTATTCCAAACTGAAATTTAGGGATTTTTCTGGAATAATCGAGCGTCTATTATAGAAAGTAAACCATCTATATGATACCTGTTTTACATATTCTGCAACGTTATATAGGATTCACATCTTTATTTTTCCGAACTACATATTAAATTACCTAGATAGATTAAAAAAGTTTTATATATCAGAAGCGGTAAGATTACGTCCCAGTTGAAGAGCAACATGTATGGTGTGCGCGCTGCAAAGAAGTACCGTACCCAAGTCCCCTACCCCAAAACACTAGTTCATGAAAATCAAAATCCATGTGAATAATCAGCAACTTGCATTGTGCTATAGATTTTTAGTTGCATTTTTATTTGACTGCCATGCGTGAATTCGTAACAAATAAACAGAGGGTAAATGAACTGATTTAATAACAGAGGCAATGAATTGAAATCGATGACGTAAAATTTAAATATTAGTTACTTGAAATATCAATAGACTAACAAACTAAATACTAATTTAAGCATTCATTAAATACCAAATAGTAAATGAATACGGCATTCAAAACCGGATCTTAAAACTGTTTATAGTTACGATTCTTACCAATCACCTTTTCTCACTGTCTGTGCAAAATGTATACAAGAAATGATACTCCCTGCAATAGCTAAAGATGTACATTCTTCACACGAGCTTCTCTCACACAAACATCGACAACTTTAGTTGTACCTCTTTTACCACTACTCCAACTCTCCTCGCGTATTTTTCTATTTTTTTCAAATTGTGTTCCATTCTCTAGATGACGTTGTGTTCTACTGAGCGGCACTTTTTTGTGAGCTATTTTATTGTTGTATTTACTGTAACGGCACTTTTTTGCACACAATGTGAGCACTATCACCCTCTATTCACCCTCGCTAGCTGTTGCAAAAAAGTGTTGCCCATTGTGTGCAACACTTTTTTGCACACAATGGGCTAAATGGCCAGGTCACAAGGATCCCGAGGGCTCGGAGAAAGTTGAAGGAGGGAACCCACTGGACAACTGTTAGGAGACAGATGGTAGCCTCCCGTCAAAGCCATTCAGCGTGTTCTTTAACGTGCACAGGTATCCCGCACAAGGGATCATGGCTATAAGTTCCATCCGACGCACGGCGGCTTTTTCAAACTCATCGGTATCCTCTACAGACCGAGGGTATGGCGAGGAGTTTTGCGGAGATAAATCTCAACGCTGACCCAGCTGGGACTCGAACCTGGGAACTGCAGATTATGAACCTGGCGCTCTACCGACTGAGTCATCCGGCCCCTCTAGATGACGTAATCCGCACTATGTGCTATATCTCGTGTATCACGTAGTAAAACAGTCACGCTTTCGTTGTTGTACGTGCATATTTCGCTTCAATATTTTGCATTGGTGTAGTGTGAGTGGTAACTCGCAGATAGGAGACTGCGCAGTTGAGCTTCGACAGTTTCCCCAAATCAATGGTCTAGAATCCGTGATAATTGTCGAGGCGTCAACTGCGCAATCTCATAGTCACTCCACTTACCAATCACGCTACGCGACTGGCATTATAAGTGTAATAAGTGTGTATGAATATGGAGAAGAGGTATATAAAAACATTTGCTGGATACAACTGCAATCGAAAGCATCCGATTCTTCTGCATTTGCAGCACAGAACAGAGAAATATGGCTGTCCCCACCAGCCCCCGCCCACCAATATCCTGGAAAAGCTAAAACCCGACACTCTCGCTCTGAAGTTTTTACACGGTAAAGATAAAAAAGCAGCAGCTAGCGAGGGTGAATAGAATTATTCACAATTGGTTCTTCCTTTTTTTTGCATCAATGTGATTTAAGGAGCTAGGGCAAAATATTAGGTCACCCGCTATCTATCTCTCTCCATTAATTTAGAAATTGAAGAATAGGCGTGGTTCAAACAATTTGTTGTCGTTTACTTTGCCTTGGAGATAGGTTGTTCCAACTTAACGTCTTAACAAAAGCGGAGAGCTGTAAACTTCTAAAAACTGAAAGCCAATTCTTGAAACTTTCTCTGTTAAATAAAACTCTTTTTTTTTTCATAGAAGAGCACATCTATCAGAGAAGTTCTCTACGCAATAACAGCACGAGACCTCATTCGTTTCATTTATAATGACAAAGCAGAAATCGATCAGCAGAATCGGAAATAAATTTCTCTCTGACATCTTCCTCGTTTCTTATTACATTTCATAACAGAGATTTAATTTTTTTTTCTTTTTTTTTGCTCCAACTTTTAAAATGAGAAATATTGATTTTTTTTTCTGTTGGCAGCGTCTGCTTGGTGTCGTGTTGAGAGGAGTTCTGCTTCATGCGTTCAGTAGATGCTTTTTCGCAACTCGATTCTCCAGCAGAACCTCATCTTCCTTCATGACTTTGTGATAATGAATAGCGATGACCGATCATGGCGAAAAGAAAAACCAAAACATTGAGGCAAATAAAAGGTCCGACGCCCTTAGCAGCAACAATATAACGATCTCTAAACTGTAAAGATCTAAACGTAAGAAATACAGTACATTTTTTGATTAAACTAAGTGAATTTCCCCCGATCGCCGAATATAGTTGATATAGCAAATAAAATAATTTTTAGTACTTAATACAGGTCTTTTAAACCAGAGGTTTCCTCCCTTCTTTTAGAAATATCATTTTTATTAGCAAAAATATTACAGAGTTTGGTAATTTATAAAATAATTTAAAGCTCTTTATCATTTTGAAGTTTATCCTTCAAACTATTTGCATATTAAAAAGTTTTTAGGGCGAAATTTAGAACCTTTTTGGAGAAAAAACGGGGCTTTGTCTTCAGTGAAGTGACACTATGTGATGTTAGGGCTTTTAAGAACTTCTTTCCACATGTATGAAGAGTAATTCCAGTATCTCGGTTGTAGGTGGGGAGAGGCGAGGTCGTTATTTCAATAGCCTCGCGGATGATGGTTCCATAATAAGTGGATGCACAAGCTAGCAGTGTGCCGTACTCCCAGTCTATGGCGTCTGTGTATTCTATTGCCAGCTTGGCAGTGGCGTCGTTAGTTTGTTTTGTCTGACATCTCTCTGATGCTCTGTGAAACCTTCCTGTTTAACGCCACCCATACTCCAAGTCCCTACTGGTCTCCCCTGAGACAAACCCTTCAACGCCACCCATACTCCAAGTCCCTACTGGTCTCCCCTGAGACAAACCCTTTAACGCCACCCATACTCCAAGTCCCTACTGGTCTCCCCTGAGACAAACCCTTCAACGCCACCCATACTCCAAGTCCCTACTGGTCTCCCTTGAGACAAACCCTTTAACGCCACCCATACTCCAAGTCCCTACTGGTCTCCCTTGAGACAAACCCTTTAACGCCACCCATACTCCAAGTCCCTACTGGTCTCCCCTAAGACAAACCCTTCAATGCCACCCATACTCCAAGTCCCTACTGGTCTCCCCTGAGACAAACTCTTCAACGCCACCCATACTCCAAGTCCCTACTGGTCTCCCTTGAGACAAACCCTTTAACGCCACCCATACTCCAAGTCCCTACTGGTCTCCCTTGAGACAAACCCTTTAACGCCACCCATACTCCAAGTCCCTACTGGTCTCCCCTAAGACAAACCCTTCAATGCCACCCATACTCCAAGTCCCTACTGGTCTCCCCTGAGACAAACCCTTTAACACCACCCATTCTCCAAGTCCCTACTGGTCTCCCCTGAGACAAACCCTTCAACGCCACCCATACTCCAAGTCCCTACTGGTCTCCCTTGAGACAAACCCTTTAACGCCACCCATACTCCAAGTCCCTACTGGTCTCCCCTAAGACAAACCCTTCAACGCCACCCATACTCCAAGTCCCTACTGGTGTCCCCTGAGACAAACCCTTCAACGCCACCCATACTCCAAGTCCCTACTGGTCTCCCCTGAGACAAACCCTTCAACGCCACCCATACTCCAAAGTCCCTACTGGTCTCCCTTGAGACAAACCCTTTAACGCCACCCATACTCCAAGTCCCTACTGGTCTCCCCTAAGACAAACCCTTCAACGCCACCCATACTCCAAGTCCCTACTGGTGTCCCCTGAGACAAACCCTTCAACGCCACCCATACTCCCAAGTCCCTACTGGTGTCCCCTGAGACAAACCCTTTAACGCCACCCATACTCCAAGTCCCTACTGGTCTCCCCTGAGACAAACCCTTCAACGCCACCCATACTCCAAGTCCCTACTGGTCTCCCCTGAGACAAACTCTTTAACTCCACCCATACTCCAAGTCCCTACTGGTCTCCCCTGAGACAAACCCTTTAACGCCACCCATACTCCAAGTCCCTACTGGTCTCCCCTGAGACAAACCCTTCAACGCCACCCCTACTCCAAGTCCCTACTGGTCTCCCCTGAGACAAACCCTTCAACGCCACCCATACTCCAAGTCCCTACTGGTCTCCCCTGAGACAAACCCTTCAACGCCACCCATACTCCAAGTCCCTACTGGTGTCCCCTGAGACAAACCCTTCAACGCCACCCATTCTCCAAGTCCCTACTGGTCTCCCCTGAGACAAACCCTTCAACGCCACCCATACTCCAAGTCCCTACTGGTCTCCCTTGAGACAAACCCTTTAACGCCACCCATACTCCAAGTCCCTACTGGTGTCTCCTGAGACAAACCCTTCAACGCCACCCATACTCCCAAGTCCCTACTGGTGTCCCCTTAGACAAACCCTTTAACGCCACCCATACTCCAAGTCCCTACTGGTCTCCCCTGAGACAAACACTTTAACGCCACCCATACTCCAAGTCCCTACCGGTCTCCCCTGAGACAAACCTTTTTTTTAACGCCACCCATACTCCAAAGTCCCTACTGGTCTCCCCTGAGACAAACCCTTCAACGCCACCCATACTCCAAGTCTTTACTGGTCTCCCTTCAGACAAACCCTTTAACGCCACCCATACTCCAAGTCCCTACTGGTCTCCCCTAAGACAAACCCTTCAACGCCACCCATACTCCAAGTCCCTACTGGTCTCCCCTGAGACAAACCCTTTAACGCCACCCATACTCCAAGTCCCTACTGGTCTCCCCTGAGATAAACCCTTTAACGCCACCCATACTCCAAGTCCCTACTGGTCTCCCCTGAGACAAACCCTTCAACGCCACCCCTACTCCAAGTCCCTACTGGTCTCCCCTGAGACAAACCCTTCAACGCCACCCATACTCCAAGTCCCTACTGGTCTCCCCTGAGACAAACCCTTCAACGCCACCCATACTCCAAGTCCCTACTGGTGTCCCCTGAGACAAACCCTTCAACGCCACCCATTCTCCAAGTCCCTACTGGTCTCCCCTGAGACAAACCCTTCAACGCCACCCATACTCCAAGTCCCTACTGGTCTCCCTTGAGACAAACCCTTTAACGCCACCCATACTCCAAGTCCCTACTGGTCTCCCCTAAGACAAACCCTTCAACGCCACCCATACTCCAAGTCCCTACTGGTGTCCTCTGAGACAAACCCTTCAACGCCACCCATACTCCCAAGTCCCTACTGGTCTCCCCTGAGACAAACTCTTTAACGCCACCCATACTCCAAGTCCCTACTGGTCTCCCCTGAGACAAACCCTTCAACGCCACCCATACTCCAAGTCCCTACTGGTCTCCCCTGAGACAAACCCTTTAACGCCACCCATACTCCAAGTCCCTACTGGTCTCCCCTGAGACAAACCTTTATCTTCTACTTCCAGGCTTCTTATGCCGCTCGTGTAGTGTCAAACGACGGAATACCAGTTCCCCCCCCCCCGTCCCCACCCCAAATATTGAGAGGTATATAAACATATGGTTTTTCTGATATAATAAATAACAGAATTATCCAGAAAATGTAAGGGAAATCTGTATACGCCCAATTTTTGAAGGAGGCGAAATCTGTCTGTCCCTCTTTATAATTTTCCTCAGATATGGACTTGTTTGCACAGGACAGCAACATAAGATGTGGAACCGGCACAGGTTCCCTGCTCACAGTCAGTGAGTGCAAGAGCTGAATCTGTTGATTAGATTTTCTATCATTTTTGAGTGGAAGCCATGGGACGCAGCAGTGGATTGAATGTTTTGCATTTCTTTTTTAAGCAAGAACTCATTTGATGATACAGTGAAGGCCCTACGGATGACAGAAGGCTGCAATTTTGTATGCCAATGATTGGGGTGTACGAATCTGTGTATATGATGCAAGGTGCATTGGTAGGACAGGCGTTTGGTATATTGACATAGTCAAGGCTTCTGCATCCTCTTTTTGGGGAAAAAGTATGTAAATAGGGGATGGTATCGCTGTTTTTCCCTTCCATTATGAAACGTATTTACTGAAGGATAGATACTGTTCACTCTATTAATGAAGCAATTTAATTGCTCATTGCTGCCATTATAAATTAAAAATATGTCATCAATGTAGCAACACCATAACACTGGTAAAATTGCTGTCAAGTGAAATAATTTTGTTTCGAGGTCTTGAAGGACAATCTCTGACAGAATGCTCGACATTAATATTAATTATAAACGGCTTCGTGTAACACTGATTAAAATCTGAGTTATAATCCTTAAATTACATCCGACCCATAGACTTTCTGCTACATTCAGTTCTTTCACTAAAACTTTTATCTGCATTCACCTAACCTTGGCAGAGGCTTACATCCATAATGACAACCCATTTTCGTGGAAATATAATTCAAATTTTAGAATAAATTATTTCATTAAATAGTACCTAATTCTGAAGCCATCCACTGTCAGATTAATAGCTATTACTTCACACAAATATGACCAATATTTTTATACTAAATAGAATGGAATATTTTTATATCGATTACCAAGA
The DNA here is from genome assembly GCA_038380435.1 of Ryuthela nishihirai. Lineage (NCBI taxonomy): Eukaryota > Metazoa > Arthropoda > Arachnida > Araneae > Heptathelidae > Ryuthela > Ryuthela nishihirai. The sequence continues at coordinate 37,504,923 of JAWZYU010000031.1, forward strand.
AATGGGTTTGGTTATGTGTACAGTCGTTCAAAAAAGTATCCGAACACTATGGTTGATGTCACGTGACACGAAGGTTGCCAGATGACTAATTTCTAAAAAAATCAATGCCAGATAATTTTTTCTGAATTTTGCAATCAACTATAGTGTTCGGATACTTTTTTGAGCTACTGTACCTGAGTATTAAGACCAAACGGGCATGTCCCTGTGTGTTTGTATGTTTTATGAAAAGCCAGGACAAGCTTAATATAGCTTCTAGGTTATCTCTGTCCTTTGTGTAACGAAATACCTTTTCTTAAAAAGAAAAGGGGGAAAAAACTTAAAATATAACAATATACTTCTGGAAAAAAAAATTGCAATTTTCCTAAACCGTTTTTCAGCTAACTTCTCACTAATTATGGTGATTTTACATGCCGAACTAGAGAAACATCTTTTAATGATCATTGGATGTGTCCCATTTAATATCAATAATGGAACTATGGACACCATCAAATATAAAAAATTACTTCAGTCACACTCAGCAAATACCCGAGATGTTGCGGCGGGGGTGACTGTCGCTAGTGTACCAGGTTCGTAATCTGCACTTCCCCAGTTTAAGTCCCACCTGGGCCAGAAATGGAATCATGAACCCATTAGTTGAAAATTTCTTTAGCTCATATGCGCAAATTATTTTTGCTGGAATATGTATTTTATTTTGTTGACAATTTCAATTTTCTTGCAATATTGGCCAAGAAATATAATATGGCATTTTTAGAATAAATGTTTAGAAATATTTTGTTTAGATGCCATGCCTGTAGATTGTAAAAATCTACCAATTATAGCTAGCAGTACTAAAGTAAATATTCAAGGGTGATTGCGTTATTTTCATGTAGATGCATACTTAATAATGGATGGACCGCTATACGGATATATATTAAAAATACTTAAGTATTTAAAAAATGCAAATTATAACATTTAACCTTGAGGTTAAGGTGTCAATTCATTGTTTTCAATGGAAGCCGTGATGTTCACATTCCACAGCCAAATTTTAAAATTTCCAGCATAAATGCGGCATTTGCAATAGTAGTTTTAAATTTTAGAATTTTCAAAAATTTCCATCTTTAGAGAGCGCAGTTATAGTTTACGGAAGTTTTTGAAAGTGCGAATCATATTTCATCAAATCGTATCTAACACAAAAAGGAATGTTTCATTTATCTCTGAAGACCAACAATTATCTGCTACAACAAAAACGGTGTGTTTTATAAATCTCCTGGTTCTAAGGGACCATCTCATTGCTGGCAATTGAAACTTCATGACGTTCTCATTCCACCACTGAAATGCTAAATTTCTAGCATAAATACATCGTGTACAATATTCGTTTGATATTTTGCAATTTTCCCACTGTTAGAGCTTTAGCCTAATTATAACTTTAGAGAGATTCGGAAAGCCTTTCCTTCCTTCAAGAACAATATTATCACCAAAGCTTAGATGTAGTGCTAAAAGGATTGGTGTAATTGTTGAAGAGTCGTTCATAAATTGCCAAGTCATTTAGCCGAATTTAATCCTTTCCTCCCTTCAATATATGGCTTCGCTGCAACCTTTCCGTGTTACTTAGGATATAGACTTGGAAGAGTCTTTACGATATTAAGTTTCTGATTTACTTTAATACGAATTCTCAGCTAAAAAAACATGGCCTTGTTGATAGAGGTAAATACAAAGTTCTTTTTAGGTTGAAAAGGTATTGAGGAAATATTACGATTTGCATTTTTCGAATATCTCAAAAGCTATAATTGCATCCTCTGATGATGGAAAAATTTTAAAATTCCAAAATATTAAAGGAATATTTCAAACGATGTATTTATGCTAGAAATTTGAAATTTCGGTGGTTTAATGTGAAGGTTGCCACATTTCCATTGATATCACTTCCATTGAATCGTGTTCCTTGTTGAAGAGAGAAGATTGCGGGCGATTATTGCAGTAAACATTAATTTGGTATTGCAGTAAACATTGACCAATGTGTTGTCGATTGGGAAGGTATTCACTGTTTCAATGATCACAGTCTAGCGATTTGCTGCAAAGGACTGGGTGGTGTTAAGATAGATCCGTCTCTATACATAGATCGCGAAATGTAAGTGACATGTCGTCGGGTTTCAAGTTGGCAGAGAGTAACTCATCCAAAGGGTTCTTCGTCTTCTCTTGACACACGGTGTATGTAATGATGTTTTAACAGATGCTGGTTTATAGTCGGAATAGACCTTAAGGGAATCTAGGTTCCTTGAGTTCCTTGGCGATATTAAAGCTGAATGTATTAGACGGCGGATGGGTACTGTTGACCGGCAAATTGATACCAATAAGTTAAGACGCTGAATTTTTTGGCGACATGAAGGACCTATCGACCTTTAAGGACTACAACGTTTATGGTGTTTTATGAACGGTTCCTGGGAAAGTCCAAATAGCTTTTGAGGGGCCCCCATTTCTCTGTCTTGAAGCATGATCCCTTAGATATCCCTAACTCATTAAATCGGTTTGCATTTTTACAAGTTCATTTTATGATATCCGTGAAAAAATTCCCCCAAAAGATTTCCGTGAATTTTTCTTTTTTTGAAGTAAATATATCTTTGACCGAATAAAATATCAGACTTAATTAAAGCTTTTAAGATCCATTATGTATTATCGCGTTCATTCTGCAGTGAATTTCAATGGCTTTAATAGAAAGTTTATGTCTTTAACAAATAGAGGTATTGGGCATTGGTCATGTGAGATAACGCATCTAAATCCCAACGTGAGAAGTTTATAAACTGAATTCAGTGAAATGTCAGTATACCGAAGGCCAGAATAACAAAATATTCAATATAATAAAAACATTACTGACCCCATCAAATTTAATATAGACTTCTACGTAAAAATATTTCATTTTAACGAATACCACTAAAACGATAAAATCAGTCGAAGCAAAAAAAAAAATATATTTATCCCGATGGGGAAAAACCAAAATAAAAAATTCGATATAGTGAAATTGTCGTGGACATATTTCTTGAAATGTGGAAAGACGAATATAGGACTCGATCGCTACTGCCATTTAATGGTAGAGAAGTGTGCAAGGCCCCTGTGCAAATGTGGAGTGCCTGTTTTATTAATTTAATTTTAAATCACTGCAGGAGTGAGACTTACTTTCAAGGGGGCTGGGAAGATAGGAACTCGTACAGTGACATGTTTTGAAGCCTCGAGAAAAAAGGAAAAAATCGTTTGCACCGAAACTTAAAAAGGAAATAAATCTCCTTTGAAAACTGCCATTGAATGAAAGCGAAAGTGACTTATTTGTGTATAAAACGATTATCAATAGAAAGTATGAGTTCCAGAGGTTTGTGAATCGTGTGTAGTGCATTTCCGTTACCAGCAGAATCGATTCTGGATTTGGTTGTTTTTACCTCTGAGCGGCACTTTTTCTTACACACAATGGGCTAAATGGCCAGTCACAAGGAACCCAAGGACTCAGATAAGGTTGGGAGGAGCAGTCCATTGGACAGCTGTTAGGAGACAGATGGTAGCCTCCGGTCAAGGCCATCCAGTTTGTTCCTTAACGTGCACGGCATATGGCTCCCCTACACGAGAGGGCTTTACGTCCCATCCAACGGACGACTGCCGATCCAAGCCCATCGGTGTCCCCTTTCTGAGGGAGGAAGTTTAGCGGAAAGAAATTTCAGTACTTCAACTGCTAACTCTAGATTATGAGCATGCGCACTATTGATTGAATCAACCGCAGCCCAATCGATTTCTGGTGATTCTTTAATGTTTCGTACTTCGATGCGTTGCGATCTAAAGGATGAACATTGTGATGACGACTTGTAAGGGAAGACAATGCCTTCTTCTTCGGACTCTTACCATCATGCAACTACAAAACATAAAATCCCAAAATACCAGCAACTACAAGAATGCTTCTCCATTGATAAAAACACTCCCAGAAACACGAAATAGATGTTTTATAACTCTTGAAACTTTGCTACTGTTACTCAAGCTGGCGATGGGGTTAGCGTACTAGTAGCGTGTCAGGCTCGGAATCTGATTTCTCAAGGTTCTGCTTGTGTTGAAATTTTATCCGTATTCCCTCCGTTCCGCTCTATATGAGAAAGGGGATACAGATGGACTGAGAAAGACAGCCGCCCGTCGGATGAGAAGTGCGCAGGAGGAATCTGATGTATACTTCAAAGAAGATCCGATGAACTTGGCAGGAGACTTCCACTGTTTGCTAACAGCTGTACTGTGGAAATTCTTCTCCGTCCCAAACACGAATTCTTGGGACCGGCCATTTTTGATCATTGTGTGAACAACAAAGTGACGCTCAGAAGTAAAAGGAGCCACTCTAATATATATATTACAAGATTTTGGTTTGTAATCCATGCTTGTTTTCTAGTTTTTCTAAAAATTTGATCTTTCAATTTCTGCAGATATCAATTTGGTAGTTTTCGTAAGCAAACGTCCTGACTGCTTTCTTCAAAATTCCTGGCACTTCCTTCCAATCGACACATTTTTCCTGCTCTCCTGCTGACCTCGCTCGGATTGCAACTGGTGCGCGCTCTCTCCATCTTCCTCTCTCCGTTAGCCGCATACTGATGACGGAAACGATGAGGCGACGCCGCAGCCGTCTTTTTTTTTTTGCGCTCTCTTGAAGGCGCGAGCAACGAAAGGATAACAGTCTTTCGCTGCACTGACAAAAGAGGTCCGAGAAGGTGTTCCGCGAAGCTTCCGATGTCCACAATGCCACCCAACACTATCTTTCATCAACTTGTTTCTTGGCGAAATCCGTTTGACCTTCAAGGAGTGGAGAGTGTTTCCACCCACCCCACTTCTCCTTCCCCCATCCCCAATTCGTCCTCTTTCTCCTACCTCATCCTCCTTCGAGAATGAATCCATTCGTTTGCAATCGAATCGGGTGACGGCCATTCCTTTCGGTCTCGTGGCGAAGAACAAACTGCTCCGATGACGGGGCAATTTAATTAAAGCAGCATAAATTTCATTCGATAGAAGAGCCATACAAAGATGAAGGCAATTCGAAAACGGAGGAGCATACCGTCATCATAAGGATAATTCTGTAACGAGGCAAAAGTTTATCATAAGGATAATTCTGTAATGAGGTGTGAATTCACCATAGAGATAATTCTGTAATGAGGAATAAATTCATCGTAAGGAAAATTTTGTAAGTAGGCAGAGATTAACCATAAGGATAATTCTGCAGCAGCGTTGAGTGGCTAAAGTTCATAATTAGAAGAAGCACTGAGTATTCGAGAAAATATGTAGATAATTAAGATAAAATAACGAGGTAATTAACTTATTAAAAGAGGCATGAAACAATGAGGTATATAAATAATTAGGCAAAGAATGATGAGATAGAAAATTAAATAATGAGGCATAGTCTGATGAACGTTGAACTTAAATAAGAGACCTGTGATTATGATGAGGATGCGATAACGTCATGTATTGAAGATGACGAAAATTATTCAACGAATCATGGGGTGAATATGATGACAATTGTGATGATTACTCAGCGAGTGCTAAGATAGATTAGATAATGATTTATGTGGTGTAGAGAGATAGAGTGATTAAATAAATCTAATAAGGGTCTATATAGGGATTAAGTTAGTTTTCGAGGAACTGAGAAGACAATTAGATAACGAGGCACGGAGTGACAATGGAAATTATAAAAGAAAGCATGGAGTGATAGTGAAAATTAGATAATGAGGCGTGGAGTGACAGTGAAAATTAGATAATGAGGCGTGGAGTGACAGTGAAAATTGAATAATGAGGCGTGGATTGACAGTGAAAATTAGATAATGAAGCGTAGAATGACAGTGAAAATTAGATAATGAGGCGTGGAGTGACAGTGAAAATTGAATAATGAGGCGTGGAGTGACAGTGAAAATTAGATAATGAGGCGTAGAATGACAGTGAAAATTAGTTAATGAGGCGTGGAGTGACAGTGAAAATTAGATAATGAGGCGTGGAGTGACAGTGAAAATTGGATAATGAGGCGTGAAAGGACAGTGAAAATTGGATAATGAGGCGTGAAAGGACAGTGAAAATTAGGTAATGAGGCGTGGAGTGAGAGTGAAAATTAGATAATGAGGCGTGGAGTGAGAGTGAAATATGGATAGCGAGATACAGGGAGATAAGGAACAATTAATACGAAACATGTAATGTTTAAGTAAATAAGCTATAGAGACATGGAGAAATAGTGAAGCCAATTAGATAACGAGGCAGAGAGTGACACAGAAGATTAGATAATGTGGCGAAGTGAACAAGAAGATACGGAATGATTAAATAAATTTAATTAGAAGGCACGAAACGTTCTGTAATGAAGTGGGATAAAATGAAATTAGATAATGATACACCAATAGTCAAGTATATTACCTAGGTAGGCATGGAATCAAAATGAAAATGCTTTGAAAACAAGGCAAGGCTCGTTTCATCTGTTAACGAATGTATATAATATACTCGGAAGATGTGACGAATAAATGAAAGCAAAAGCACAAAATGTTCGTTTTAGTCATTCATGCTTTTCATTCAAATTCAATAGATGAAAAAATGCGACGAATCCTTCAACGAGTTCTGTTTTTTTAATCTCTAACCTTTTTTTTTATTGTGCATTGTGTTAAGGGTCTGCTTGTAAGGAATAGAAAAAAATAAGGAGTTCAAAGAAATATCGAGAAGAATCTCTGCTCTCGTGAAGGTTTTTTTTAGTTAGTGAAGGGAAAAAAATTCGTATTTTTAGTAGATAAATGAAATAAACATTTCAGGATTTCTGACGTTTTCAGTTTCGTATTCTTTGCCGAATAAATAAATATATGCATATCGACATTCAGATGTCGATATCTGTCAAGTCTTGACTATTTCGTGAGCAAAATTCCACAGTGGTTTTAAATTCTGCAACAGAAAGTTTAGGCAACGTTCAAGAAGAAAAGTTCTCTTCTAAAGTTCTTAGCATTGAAATTGTCTCTTTCTGGGTGGTGCAAGCAAAGGTGAAGCATCCCTTCCCATTGAAATAAAAAAAAATCTATGAAGATATATTTTTTTTGGTAATATGTCGACATTCTTACTGAATTTTGGCCATCACCACTCCTGACCGACAGTTCCGAGTGATGTCTGATATTCAATGGGGGTCAGCATCTCTCTCTCGTTCTATCTCTCCATCCTCTTGCAGGGTTCATCCGTTCTTTCTGTTCTTGGGAACTGACGTAAAACGAACGACGACAGGGAAAAATAAATAATCCCCATCGTCTTGTTTTCACAATTTATAGGGAAATTACTTCTCTGGCATCATGCACGGCAACTCTGAGCATCGATCCTTTTGTCTCCCTTTCTCTCGAAGGAACCGATCCGACACCAGAGCAGCGGAATTGCCAGATTCTTTGATTTTGCAACTTCACTCGCTCCGAGAATCATTCCTTTTGCAATTTTTTTTTTGTTGCAGTGTGGTACAGTCGGATTGTTTTTACCGCTGAACTAGAACTGGTTGTTTCTTTATTCCGCTACACATTGGAGCTGAGAGGTCAAATCTTGAGGAACTCTAACGTGGGCTCTGGTGGTTGTATTTCCAAGGGGGGTGGGGAGGAAAAATATTTGAATGGAAGAATATTTGTTCTCCTTGCGAGTTTCGAGGACATCTTTATGTTAAACATTTTCATAACATCGTGCTAAGTCAAAGCTTATGAACAAAGTACGAACATATCAAATTTGTTTTAGTTACTGAATCTCATCGAAACAAATGTTTAATATTTTTCAAATTTTGTCGAAGTTGGACAACTTTTAGAGGTAGAGGTCAAAGTCTGAGAACATTTCGAAAGGTCACAGTACACGAATTGTGACTTGACATCACTTATGATTGCCTTTCCCTTTTACTGAAGCACTCTGACAACGACCTGGTACGGTTGCAAAGCCTTTCTTCCTTCGTGGTGTACTGGGCGCTTCTTTCAGCAAGGAAACTCGTGGCCACGTGCCGCTAAAATCTCTAGAGAGTGTTACGTTGCGTGAAGACCACTCTGTATAGCCTGCCAAGTCCTGTGATTTGTTGTGAGTAGAGCAATGATGAATAGGAAATAATGAGGCTTTGAATGAACTAATATGCTTAAACCCAGCTAAACTACTGTCATCTTTAATAACCAATTGGTGGAATTATGGCAACAACTCCCCGGGATGTCTTCTGACATCTTTATGAGTTCATGTTGCAACACAGGACTGCATGAATCACCGAAAAGAGGAGCAATGCCAGATCTAAAAACATTATTTTGTTATGTTATTTTAATCATTTCTTGTCCTGTTGACTCAGTGCATGAGGCTTAACTACACTGATGTTCCACGGCGCCTGCTTTGAGACTTTCTCTGCTAATCTCCACTCTGAGTGAACTCCCGTTGCGAAAGGGGGACACCGATGAGCTTTGGAAAGACCATCGGGTGGGACGTTAAGCGTCGGCCCCGTCTGTATGAGAGTCATACCCTTTGCACATTAAAGAACAATCTGGATGTCCTTGACCGAAAGAGTCCATCTGTCTCTTAACAGTTGCCCGTAGGTCTATCTTTATTCAGCACTGAGCCATCCGGGGTCCTTGCGTTTCAAAACAGTGCCGCTCAGAGGTAAAACATAACACAACTCCTGACACTTTGCACCCAACAAATCCTGAGCCATCCTTGCTTTGCAGATTCCTATGAAAATCTCGAAGAGTTCCGATTCGAGGTTTACCTAATGCCGTCATTATATTGCTGTATAGCAAATTTCTTTCGAACTACAAAAAAAAAAATGCAGAAATCTTTTCTGCATTGCTAAAGAGCAAACCCGTTTATAAAGAAACTGTTTCCTATCGGCGTTGTGGTATCGGAACAAATTAAAACTTAATTGGATATAGAGAAAAAATCGTTTGAATAGCCATGTTGTTGGAAAATAATTTGCTTAACACTGCGAATAAACAACGGATATTATTTAAACTAAAAATTAGATTCATCGAATTCAATAAAAATGTCTTTTTAATACCATTTTTATCTCATTAAAAAAAAAGAGACAATATTTTCACTTTCTCGTCTATTTGTGTTTTCCTACACTTAATTTTTTTCCAGAGTTTTAACTAGATAATGAGCTAACACAAATTGAATCAAAACAGATTAAGTTCTCTTCCTCTTTATGTTCTAAAGAATGAGCACCTGTTTTTTTCTATTTCAGACATTAGGGTAAGCCTCGGCACATCCTATACCGCATGATTATGACTTTAATTCAACCGAATGTCTGAGAAGGAATCGTTGTAAGAAATGAAAAACAGACTTTGATAACTAAGATTTTAAGAGATGACTATGTAATCTGCTACTAAGTAGTATGGAAGCAATTTGTATATTTTACTCTTTACAAATCACTTTTTCTCCGTTTTCAGAAAACAAACCTAAACGAAAATCTTTTGCTCAACAGTTTGCACAATGCGACGAAACTTCTTTTTTTATTTTTATCTTAATCCCACTCCCCCTATTTCCCTCTTCTCTGCTCGCGCACATTTAGCACCCGCGGCTTATCCTGAAGAATTGATGTTTCCAAGACAACCAGCAACCTCTCCACGACGTCACACGCTCGTGGTGGCAGATGTGCACGACACAGGCGGACAACGATGGCGGTTGCCAACAAGGGCTCGCGCTCCACTTTAAACAACCCTCTCCCCCCCACTTCCCACCCCTACAACACTTTCTGCTAAACGAGAACTTTCGACTGACTCTCGTAAAAGAGTAACAATAAATAAATAAATAAACAAACAAACAAACACTCGAAACATCTTCATTGTTTGGGGAGGGGCACGTTCCGATATTCGGGGTTACGATAAAAGTTCTCGATCGTTGATTGGAAGAGAAGTTGAGAGGGAATGAAATGGGGGAAGGAAGGGGGGAGGACTGAGAGGAGAGACGTTTCCACCCCATGTGGTTTTCTTACTCCCACAAATGATAACTCCCTCCCCCCCCCAGAAAATTCCTTCGAGGACTAGAGAGTTTCTTTTGGAAAAGAGAAGGGTAAAAAATACAGAGATCGAAGAAGGTTTTTTGTTGCTTGTTTGAAATCGAGATAAGGACCAGCGAGGAGCAGGGAGACGGCATGACCTCTTGTCGGCGGAGAGTAAGAAAAAAAGAAATAAACACTCTAAAGTCAGTTATTACGATCGCCGTTTCGAGCGTGGAACACGTGCCGTGTGCTCAAACCCACGCGGAGAAGAGATTTCGAAAGTGGCTCGTGTGGCGCGACGTTCTGGAAGAGCGAAAGGAGGGAAGAAAAAAATGAATTCCAATCGCGCTCTGCGGAAATACTTGATTTCCGAAACTGCGTTGATTGACATTGCCTTTTGTAGGAAGTTGTTTGCTGCGAACAAATGCACAGCAGAGGGTCGATTTCCAATAAAATCACTTTTAAAAAGTTATTCAGGCGTAAATTCTAAATAAAATGTTTTTTTTACATACCTTTGTTAATTAATATAGTGTAATTAAATATTTTAAAATTATTTCATACATATATTACTTACATACTCTTCAGTCCGTCTTTTCATTTATTTTTGCAATTAATAATAATTTATTTATTTATTTAAACAATGAACATGCTTGAATAAACTTAGCGCCAAAAAAACATTTAATGACTTACTAGGAAATAAAAAATGAAAAAACTATTCTTTCGAAATCTGTTAATGATATTGAGATTAAGAAAAAATTGTTAATTTAAGGTTCTGCATTTTTTTGATGCAATAATTTTACAATTAATGTGAGTATAACAGACAGCAATAATGTGTAGTAATTTTTAACCAAAATTAATAGTAATTTTTCCTGTGATGTTGATTTAAATGGCTTATTGTTTTTTGATCTGTATGATTCATTATGTGACGCGGGGCGGGGGTGGCTCAGTCGGTAGCGCGCCAGGCTCGTAATCTGTAGTTCCCAGGTTCGAGTCCCAGCTGGGTCAGCGTTGAGATTTATCTCCGCAAAATTCCCCGCCCTGCCCACGGTCAGTAGGAGACACCGATGGGCTTGGAAAGGCCGCCGTCCGTCGGATAGGACGTTAAGTCGTGGCCGCGTGTGCGGGAGAGCCATACCCTGTGCACGTTAAAGAACACGCTGGATGTCCTTGACGGGAGGCTACCATCTGTCTCCCAACAGCTGTTCCAGTGGGACCCCTCCCCCAACCTTCTCTGAGCCTTCGGGGTCCATGTGACCTGGCCATTTAGCCCATGGTGTGCAAAAAAGTGCCGCTCAGAGGTAAAACAACCCAACCCATTATGTGACGCAGTTAGTCCGACAGAAAAATTATTTACGTTTTACAAATTAATACGAAAACATTCATTATTCATTGATTCTTAATCAACGTATGTGATTTTATGCTCATCAAACAATGAATGATGCAAAATGATCTTTAATGAAGTGAAAGCTCACTTACAAGAGAGTCTCAGCATACGACGCCAGAGAGGAGGACTATGAAAAGGGTGAGACCTCACAAGGAATGAAAATACATCAGAAGCAAAAATCATCCGCTGTTTATCCAGGATCGAACTCAGATATGTTTTTAACCACAAGAAAACGGTTTCACCCATATGACGATTACTAATTGAAGATTTTTAATTTTGAGTGTATTTTTTGAATATTTTCGTAGATACATAATTATATACAGTAAGAAATAATGACAAAAGCTATGAAATGGAATTAATATTGGTCGTATTGTCCTAGGGATATGCAACTCTAAAAAACATGCATGACATTGTATAAGTCATTAGATGACTGCAGAAGTGAATGAGGTCATCGTGACCTTCACCGGAGCAATCACTCTGCAAAATATGACCACAGCAATTCAAATGTTGTGAATGATCGACAATTATTTGCTTGTGCGCATGGCGTCTCTTTCATCCGTTAGCAGAGAGACCACTGACGCCTAGCAGCGTTGAGATTTATCTCCGCAAAAATTCCCCGCCCTGTCCACGGTCAGTAGGGGACACCGATGGGCTTGGAAAGGCCTACGTCCGTCGGATGGGACGTTAAGCCGTGGCCCCGTGTGCGGGAGAGCCATACCCTGTGCACGTTAAAGAACACGCTGGATGGCCTTGACGGGAGGCTACCATCTGTCTCCCAACAGCTGTTCCAGTGGGTCCCCTCCCCCAACCTTCTCTGAGCCTTCGGGGTCCATGTGACCTGGCCATTTAGCCCATGATGTGCAAAAAAGTGCCGCTCAGAGGTAAAACAACCCAACCCAACCCACTGACGCCTAGCTACGTAAGTTTTTAAAGTCGAACAACTTATCCATAAATTCGATGTCGCATCGGTCAGAGTCCGATTTTGACAGAGGATAAATCACAAAATGTCGAAAGGTAGTTCAGTGGAGAGGAAGGGGATAGTTAAACCGATGAGATTTTCAATATTTTTTTTTCGATCTCTCACCCCTCCCCCCACTTTTGTGCTTGTTCCAGTTTCATGTGTTCCTCTGACGTCACATTCAATCGATTTTAGAAGAGGGGAGAGACGGGGGGGGGGCACTGAAAAGCTCGGAGGTAGAGAGATCATAGCTTGGATGCCTGAGGTCTCTCTATATAGATTCGTATATCGTTAACTAGAAAATTCCCGAGGCAATAATTTGCCACAAAGTAACGTTTTATTTTTCTCAATCTCTGCGGCTGAAATCGCCTCCTTTCCCGTCTCTGTCCATCTCAAATAGCCTCATTCCTGCATTCCTTTAATTCTCTTGCGCTCCTGCACGCGCTTCTAACTCTTCGTGGAGGATTAAACTCGTTAATGTGGTTACCCCGAACTTAGCCGGAAGCGGAAATGATGTGGAACGTTGGAGGCGGTGGGTCGGTAATTGGTCGTCGTGTGGACTCGCAAAGTCCTCTTCCCGTGGACGGACAGAAGACAAATCTATCTGGTGTACCTGGTAAGGATCCTGGCAGCAGCAGAAGTCATTATATTAGGAAGAGAAGGGAGATGGAGATTTGGTCGGTGATGTCAACTGTTTAATATATGGTCGGTGATGTCAACTGTTTAATAGATGGTCGGTGATGTCAACTGTTTAATAGAATTCTATAACTGTTTACTTGAAAATTCCTTGCCTTGGAGAAACTTGAAATACTTGCCTTGGAGAGTTAAGATTTATAATCTATCGCACCTCATAGTACTGAGAAAATAATAAATTGTTTTCATAACAATTTACACAAGAACCTCGTGTTTTTTGAATGGTTGCGGTCGTCTTACATCTGAGCGGGTCACCTAGGCTCAGACAAGAGTGGGAAAGAATGGACAACTGTTAGGAAACAGCTGGACATCTAGTGTTCTTTAACGTGTACAGGGAAAGGCCTCTCCTGCACACGGGACAATGGCTTAACATCATACACAATGGACGTCAGCTTTTTTCATGTCCATATGTGAATAGTAGAGGCAAGTTCAAAGCTATAAAAATCTTTCGCCTAGTTCCGATTTCCGCTGTAAATGTTTTACCCAAGTTCCATACCATTTTGAATGACTTCCTTCTGCTAAATGATGTCCGTTCAGCTTTTGGAATCTGATAATTGCAAGTTCCCCGAGGAAAGTTTTGCGTGATAATGACAGCCGTTTATTTGTAAGTACCTATTCTGCGATTTAAAAAAATATGTACGTACAGTATTTAATCTTCGGCATCCAGTCTTAAGTCTGATGACGTCCATTCAACGAAATTGCTCTGCTTATCCTTTATAGGATATTGAAACCCAGTTCTCCATTTGAGGTCTGATACTTATTTTATAGATGCCTCGTCGACATTCAAAAATGGCAGATCTTAATTTCTTCAACTGCCAGTTATAAGTCTCTCTTCCAACGACATTCCATTCATCTCAGCTGTGGCAAGTAACAATAAAGAGTTCATTTTCTCGTGATTAAAATGTGAACATTTGAGCTCCGTTTAAACTCGCGATCTTGTTTTGTCTCGTTGCTGTGCCATTGAGGGTTTGCCTTCAGATGATGGAGAATAGCTCTCTCTTTAAGCTCTTTCGATAGTATTTGGAATAGGAAGAGGAGGAGAGAGAGGAAAGAGGAAGAGATAGAAAGAGCAGGAGAAGGAGTAAAAAGAAAAAGGATAGAGGAAGCGAAAGAAAAAGAGGAGCAAAGAGAGGAAAAGAAGGAGAAAGAGAAGGAAGTCCTCGTAACAAGGAGAATGTGTTTAAACTCTCTTGGAAGGCTAGTGAGGAGTAAGAGCAGTAGTAGAAGAAGACGATGGTGGAAGAGATGAAGGGCCTGGAGAAGGGGAAGTAGAAGGAGACCGTGGAAGTTTCCGTACTGGGGAAAAAGGGCATTTAGACTCTTCTGGGAGCCTGCTAAGGAAGAAGAGGAGAAGAAGAAGAAGTAAAAGATCGCGAAGGAGAAGAAAAGGAACAGAAGAAGCAAAAGAGCATGAAGAAAGAGGATATGATAGAAATTTATGTGATGTGGAATGTGGATTTAAACTCTTTTTGAGTTTGATTCTGTGGGGTTTTATGGCGCAGGAGCAAATACAGCTATTAAGTGCCGAAAAAATTTTTTTATAAGAGCTTCCTGAGGTAGAGGAAAAAGAGAAAAAGTAAAGGAAGATGATGATGATTGTAAGAAGGTCAATGAGGAGGAGTAGAGGAGGAGAAAATTTCGCAGCATGGAGAGTGATTTAGACTTTTTCAGGAGGTTGTTGAGGAGGAAGAGAAGGAAATCTTTCTGCAGAAGGAACTGGCAGAAGTGTAGGAGAAAAAGACGAATGGGGAAGTTTTTGTAATAAGAAAAACTGGGAAGGAAGTAGAAGAGGAATGGTAAACTATCTCTCTGTAGGAGAGCGTGAGGAACAACTTATGTGACCGTCATCGCTGAATTAGGAGTGTAGGGGAGGGTGAATGGTTAACTGATATCTGTGTCCTAATATCCAAGGGAGGATAAACTCGTGCTCTCTAGATCTATTTCTAAAATGATGTTGGCAATTTGTAGGGTAGGGGTGGGAGGCAGGAAGTGGAGACTTTCTTTGCCAATAATTGTGAACGATGGAAAAGGATTAGTTGTTCCCGGTTTCTTTAAAACAGTCGAAGAAAACGAAATCGCGGATTCCATCCTCTTCCTATTTTAGGGATGGAAAAACGTTTTGGAAGAATTAGAAAAGTAACACTGAAATTAAAAAAAAATATGTTAAAAAAGTTTTAAATGTTATTTTTCTTTGCCATAAACTTTTTATCTTTTTTACTCAGAACGAAAAATTTTTCGGATATTAATATTTCCGATAATTGCAATTGGAGTAATTATCATCCCGTTAATCAATATTCAGATTTCGATTAATAAAGATTTTAACTTGGTTGGAAGTCGGTACCAACAGATATTGCCGTGAAAAATCGTCTGAGAGAAGAAGTTAAACGCATTTGTCGCGTCTCATTACTTTGATCTACTTAAAATAAATTATCTTCCCTCCCCAAGCAGATTCTTGCCGAAGAAGTCTGACAGGCGTATATAGGGTTCTATGGCAAATTAATGCCTGTCAGCATTAAAATGCCGTAGAGAAGGTTTATGAAGAAGGCTAGACCTCATTAGAGAGATGGCACGAGAGAAACAGAAACATCGAGTGCCTTTTCAGGGGTTCTAATCCGGAATCCTTTGATTTGCAGCCCGAACATGGATATTTGCGTAACAGCTGGGCCACAGGGATGATCATAAAAAAAATAGTTTTTACTTTTTCCACCATCTTCAATTTTCTTTCACTTTCCAAACAATCGATAAACGAAAGAGGCGAAAAAAATACGATCTGTAAATCGTTTTATTGTTAGGAGTGGCTACCATTGCGCAATCCGACACTACGCAATTTGGCGCCATTTCTTGACAGACATTTTGCAGAAGAGGGAACTTTATTCCGCGAAGCAACGTGATCGTAACTTGTTATTGTTTCCACCTGCGCCTCAGACGACACTGACGGTAAAGATTCGCACGTAACGGAATGTGCGGATTTTCAGCGTTGACTGCTCAAAGCGACGACAGACACGTGCGTCTCTCTCTCTCTCCCCCTAAAAGACGTCATTCGGTCTCTCCAACGACTGCTTCGCGTCGCCCCCCCCCCCCCCCGGAAGGAATATTTCTTCCTCTCTATCCGAGGCCCACAGTCGCGAAAATGGTCTGCCTCCGAGCAACAACTCCCACGAGAAACGTGCATTTTGTTTGAGTGCCACGCGAGTCTGCCACTTTTCGCTCGAGGAAGCGAACGTTGCGAGAAATGTTTTCAGCGAATTGTTTTAGCTCTGAAAGTGCCGAAGTGGGCGATGGTTTTGTTTTATAAGGGAATAAAATATTACTCGAGAACAGATTTCGGGAGTGACCTTAGTCGAAAAATTACTTAATTTTTACCACATGAATAGGAACACTGAAATATTTTTTTATTTTTTATCACAGCCGCCATCTTTATATTTGCAATAGATTGGAAAAAATAGAATTGTGGGCTCTTTTTCGTAAAAAGTTTCCTGATTAATAGCGGAACGACTACGGTGGTTTTATTCCAGTCGTAATTTAAGTGTAGAACAAGGCCGGATGGGTGAAGGAGTGGTGAAAGGATCGGTGAAAGGATAGGGTGAAAGGGAGGCCAAGGCTAGGATGGGTGAAAGGATCGGTGAAAGGATAGGGTGAAAGGGAGGCCAAGGCTAGGATGGGTGAAAGGGAGGCCAAAAATGATTAAACTGGTGCGTGCATATTTCACGAATGTTTCAAGAATTGTTTTTAAAACCCTCTGAAATAAAAGGGAAAATGTTACACAGCAATGCAAATCCAATATTTTGCCCCCCCCCCCCTCTTTTTTTGCATATTTCCCGCTCGATTGTGTCACTCCGTCCCTAATTAATTTTCTAGATCCGGGCGTGGTGTGGAACAATAAATATTTCTTGCACTCTTCACATAAAAATAAAATCGTACAGTTACAATAACGAACCTTAAAGTTATTTTCCTACAACATGAATTTTTTATTAAGTGTGCACTGAACAGGATCCGTCAATCACAAATTGTACCTGAATTAAGATTTATTTCTGCTAACGCCCACTCTGCCCATCTGTCATAAAGAATGGGCTTGGAAAAGCGCATTCTTTCAGGCCGAGTCAAGACCCAACATCGTCGGATGGGATATTAAGCCTGGGCCCCGTGTGCAGGACAATGGCACCCCTTTCCATCCAGTGGAGAAATTAGATCGCCATGCCCCCCCCCCCCCCCCCCCCCCCGAGGAAAAATATTCGAATGAGTCCTTATCATGTAGTAAATAATTTGTAGGTCCCTGTCCTTGGGGTCCCGGCGCATTGTACCAATGGCAGTTTCCTCCCTATCCCGTACACATTAACGAGCACGCTGGATGGTGTTGACGTGAGGCTTCTGTCTCCTATAACATCTGATTAGATCCCCTTTACCAATGTTTTCTCGCCCCTTTGGGGTCATTGTGACCTGGCCATTTAGCCATTGTGTGGAAAAAAATTCTCAGAGGTAAAACAACCCAACCCAGATATCACATGTCATATTACGGGCCACGTAATCCTACTTCAATGCGATCTACTACTAGTAAAAGGTTTTCGACCATTAACATAAAAAAAAGGAATCAGTCAATAGACTAAAGGGAGAAGATATCCTAATGAATCTCAGCTTTTGGTTAATTATTATTACTAGAGATTTTCCTACCCCACTTAAGATTTATTGCTATTGGACACCCTAATACCCTCTTCCCTTCCTAATACCCTCTTCCCTTCCGAGTAAATAGCTAATTTGCATGCAGTGTAGTAAATAAGAGTCATTTTGACCCTAATTTAACCTCCTTAGAAATGTTTAATCCCTCGTTACACGCTTTAAAACAGAGGATGTTTCCCAAATTAAAGATACCCGTAGAACTGGGAAGAGCGAAATTCTCAAACCAAATAGTGACGACTAATCAATTGAGAATTCCACAGAGTACAGCTTCGAAACTCAAACGAGCTCGAGAACCTTTTCGGAATTTTTAAAGAGGAAAGTTTAATACGTTAGCGTGCACGCTTGCCAATCCTAGGGAATAGGTTCATGGAACACCTCCTATTATAGCGAATTTGAGGATTATTTTTTATAGCAGGTCAGGTTTTGTTTGCGTATGGTCCGATCCGCATGGAGGTTTCATTTCTCGTATTGTCTCTCTGCTGAGGTCTCTCCATCCTCACAAGTCTTCTCTATGGCATATTATAATGAGAGGATCTTGTGACACCATTCTGACAACTGCTGCTTGATCAGTATTTTATTGTTTTTCCAGACAAATAAAAGCGCAATAAAATGTCCCCTATCGAATTCATACAGTAATTACAAGCAATTCCCTCTCAGAATAAACATGGGTTAGTGACACATGTCATTAAGTGATGGAAAATTTTCAGATGTAAAAGAACTCACAGTCTCCTACATCATGTCTCAAAGTCTCATACAAGTCTACAGTCGCTCAAAAAATTATCCGAACACTAAGGTTGATTACAGAATTCAGAAGAAATATCTGGCAACGATTTTTTTAGAAATTAGTGATCTGGCACGTGTCACGTGACACGAAGGTTGCCAGATCACTAATTTCTAAAAAATCGTTGCCAGATATTTCTTCTGAATTCTGTAATCAACCTTAGTGTTCGGATAATTTTTTGAGCGACTGTACACTTCACGCTGCTAACACTACGCTTGGGAACGTTCTTTTTAAACGCCATGGTGTATCAGACTTTGAATTCAATTGTTTCATCTCTGAGTGGCACTTTTTTGCATGCGATGGTGTATAGAGCCAGGTCTCAAGGAAATCTCAAGAGCTCTGAGAAGGATTGAGGAAGGGGATCCACTGGACAGTTGTTACGAGAGAGATGGAAGCCTCCCGTCAAAGCCACCCAGCATGTTCTTTAACTTGCACAGGGTTCTCTCCCCAAAAAGAATAAGAGTCATGGTTTAACGTACCATTCGACGGGCGGTGTTTTTCCTGATCCCATCGGTCTGCCCTTTCTCCCCAAGATCAGGGTGAGAGGTAGCGAAACATATCTCAAAGAAGGTGAAATCTTCAAGTCTTGGGTGACATCTATGACACTGCCCAAAGCTAGAATTGGTTGTTTTGAAAAAGTTGTAAGAAAAATTTATCAGATTCTGAGAATTCTTGAATTTTCGGTGCTCTGTTATATTACACTATTTTTTTTTTTTCATTTATTAACATTGAGCTATCCTGATGGTTTGGCATATGCATCCGGAGTCGGGTCTCCAGAAATATTCGCTTCATTCGAAGTCGAAAGGGTCACTTAAAAAAATCCATTCATTCAGTTCTTTCTTTTGAGCCCACTTCTCTACAACTTGTTCCACCCGAATCAGAAAATGCTCAATGATTCACTCATTGGGAATAATAAGTGGAAGGAACGAAACTGGATACGAGGGAAACGGAAGAATTTTTCATATCGTAACACATGTTGCATTTTACTCTAAAATAATATCCAGAGAAAATCAAAACCTAAGGAAGAAATCCTTCCAAATATTCTTTCCTTTTGCAGAAGGGGAGGAGAAGCGGCTCGTGCGGATGATGGTTTTGTTTGCGTCAGGTGCTTGCCACTTCCGAAGAGGGAATTAATGAACATCCCAAGATGCGAAGGTAAAGGATGGCTGGCAGCACCTCTAATCTTCATTTCGCCAACCGTGATGAACGGAACTCTATTCCCCGTTACCATGGCAATAGCATCTTCATTTCATTAGCAGCGAGCCTCTTAACTGTTCGGATGCGACTTTCGTGGGATGTGTTGTGCGTAACCAGAAGCTCGAGCTGAGAGATGACCCCCAATCACGGCGGCGTATGCTCTCTCCTTTAATCTTTAATTTCTCTCTGCAGTCAGACGACGGCAAGCGCCAACTCCCGTCATCCTCTGCTCTAGGGACCCTTCAGAAGAAGAATATCTTTTCGTACAAATCGGGGATTTCATTATGAGGCAGAATTTTTTTTTCTTAAAAAGAAATCCTTCTCTCAGCTCCCTCATTTTAACTAATGCAACAAGAAGTGGCTAGTGTGACGGACATTTTAAAATGACAAAAAAGTACAGTTACTGAAAACGAATTTGTGCATTAAACGAACGTGCTTTTGCTTTAAAGTTTGTTTTCTTTCTTTAGTTATCATCTTGAAGTCTTCGATAAGTAACCAACAAATGGAAGAGAAAAAGGAAATTCTCTGCGGTATTCAATTATTTTAAAATTGAAAAAAAGTTCATTTTAGTTTGAATCTAAAACTATGACTAATGGGTAAAAAGAATAAGAAAAGTGACAGTTATATTTTCTTTGAAGTTTCATATTTAAAGAGTTGTTTCATTTTCTTTTGGCGTTGCCTGTGGGGAGATTAGATTTCCTCGTGCTCGTCACGTGTCTCTTTCGGAAGATTCCTCTCATTGCAGACGAAACGTATTTCATTAGAATTAAGAGAACTTCAACACAAAGCTACAAAGAAAACGATTTTGCCAATTTGGTGGAGCAGCGGCGCAAATTCAGTCGACGTGTAAAAGCTGAGTTTTGCTGCTAGTGAGATACGAGGTGACGATAACATGTGCTGATCTATCGCGACTTCGTCCTGAAGTGCTCCACGGTTAGAGGATGTTTCTTTAAGGTATCTTCCATTGAAACTCAGTCAATGTGCGGTTTGATACGACCGTGAAACGAAGCATCTGGTGGGCACGGGCGAACGTGTTGAGATCAGTTTATTCACCTCATTAGTGGGGCGGGGGTGGCTCAGTCGGTAGCGCGCCAGGCTCGTAATCTGTAGTTCCCAGGTTCGAGTCCTAGCTGGGTCAGCATTGAGATTTATCTCCACAAAATTTCCCTGCCCACGCTCAGTAGGGGATACCGATGGGCTTGGAAAGGCCGCCGTCCGTCGGATGGGACGTTAAGCCGTGGCCCCGTGTGCGGGAGAGCCATACCCTGTGCACGTTAAAGAACACGCTGGATGGCCTTGACGGGAGATTACCATCTGTCTCCCAACAGCTGTTCCAGTGGGTCCCCTTCTCTGAGCCTTCGGGGTCCATGTGACCTGGCCATTTAGCCCATGGTGTGCAAAAAAGTGTTGCTCAGAGGTAAAACAACCCAACCTCATTAGTGTGTACACTACTCTCCATCATGCATTAAGATTGTATATGTAGTGTAGACATGTTTTAAGACGTTTTAAGAAGATTATTTCAGAATCTGTATTAACATTACATCAACAAGTTTTATTTTAACGTTGCAAGTAACTTTTTAAGGAAAAATATCATGGAATAAACTGTTCAAATTTATACAAATGTACATTTTCAGTGTTCGATTAATATTTAGAATTATTGAAATTGAAACTTGAACAGTACCGTTGTTAGCGTAAGAATTTCAGTAAACAACGTGATCGCTGTCACAGATAGTTTTTAATCAATTCATCCTGAACTGGTTTCAAAAGCTTTCTCTTTTCTTTAGAAGATGTTGCACCTATGTTAAATAATCAAGTGTAAAGTAAAAAAATTATTTTCATATATCGGAAAAATGACACTTATTGTTTGTGATCTTTGTAGTAAGTGGTTATTGATTTTTGTATTAATTTCCATTAGTGGCCCAGACAAACCATGTGGTTTACGTGTTCACTCATGATTTGGGTTGTTTTACCTCTGAGCGGCACTTTTTTGCACACCATGGGCTAAATGGCCAGGTCACAAGGACCCCGAAGGCTCAGAGAAAGTTGGGGGAGGAGACCCACTGGAACAGCTATTGGGAGACAGATGGTAGCCTCCCGTCAAGGCCATCCAGCGTATTCTTTAACGTGCACAGGGCATGGCTCTGTCGCACACGGTACCACGGCTTAACGTCCCATCCGACGAACGGTGACCTTTCCAAGCCCATCGGTGTCCCCTACTGACCGTGGGCAGGGCGGGGAATTTTGCGGAGATAAATCTCAACGCTGACCCAGCTGGGACTCGAACCTGGGAACTACAGATTACGAGCCTGGCGCGCTACCGACTGAGCCACCCCCGCCCCTCACTCATGATTTCTACGTTGTAAATTATATATGATGATGAAATGAAATTGATTGATTCATTGATACGATCTGATGAGATAATGGCACAGACGGCAAATCTCCTTCAAACGACTATTGATAAGTTTTGTTTCAGATTCCGCAGCGCAACGCACACTATCTCCTACATG
This sequence comes from Ryuthela nishihirai, assembly GCA_038380435.1. Classification (NCBI taxonomy): domain Eukaryota; kingdom Metazoa; phylum Arthropoda; class Arachnida; order Araneae; family Heptathelidae; genus Ryuthela; species Ryuthela nishihirai. The sequence goes on from JAWZYU010000031.1 coordinate 37,527,054, forward strand.
TATTAGGAGACTTCCACACTGTTTGAATCGAAAGCCCACATTCATAGCTCCTAAACTATTAATATAAGACTTTTGTAGAAAACTGTAACTGGAGGATGAATTGGAGATTTCAATGAAATCTCATTCGTTTTTCGAAAGCTGTGGACACTGAAAGGTTTAAGAATAGCTTTGACAGTCATGCCAATTTACTTCAAAAGCTTATTAAAACTAATAATAACTGCCTTAACTAACCTTTTACTAAAATAAATGCCATTTTAGAAGTTTCTGTCGTGATTTGTGATCACTAAGTTCCAGAAACTCAATCATCAGTGGAGTTAAATTAAAACGTCAAAGTATCTCATGTTGGTCAACTTTTGATGCTTCTATTTAGAGTGTGTCTCGAACCCACAAAACGTCTATCAGGTAATTTGATTGAGTTTCGGATAAAAAAAAAAACCGATTAAAACTCTGATACACATTTCACCTGAAATAAAAGGCGAGGTTCGAGTCCCAGCTGGGCAAGCATTGAGATTTATCACCGCTAAACTGCACGTGCTCCCAACGGTCTGTAGGGGACACCTATGGGCTTGGAAAGATTGCCGTCCATCGGAGGGATATAAAGCCATCTCCCATGTGCGGGAGAGCCATACTCTATGCACGGTAAAGAACAGGCTGGATGACCTTGATGGGATGTCCAGTGGGGCCCCCAACGTTATCTGAGCCCTCGTGGTACTTGTGACGTGGCCATTTAGCCCACTGTGTGCAAAAAAAGTACCATTCAGAGATAAAACAACTCAACCATCTATCTCCTAACAGCTGTCCAGTGGATCCCCTCCCCCAACCTTTTCGGGGCCCTTGTGACTTGATCATTTAACTCATTGTGCGCAAAAAAAGTGCCACTCAGAGGTAAAACAACCCAGGAACACAACCCTGATATGGAAGATGGAAGAGAGCTTATGACAATTCCTGCTTCCCGAAGTTTATTATCGACTTGGTGAAACTCCTCCAGAAAATGCCTCTTCTGGAGATTTTGATTTGAAAACATTCCACTGACAGACAATTATAATCGCAAGATCGACTCAGTTGTCGATGGTGTTCAAATGGTGGGAATCGATGAAATACTTCGCGGAGATGTAAGAATTGCCACAGTTTTTGGCCACAGCCAGGTATTTGCCACAGCTGGCAAATACTTTGAAAATTTTCATAAAAAATAATTCTTAGTTTTTTACTTGATTAACCATCGGAATTTATAATGGTTGAGTGTATTTTGTTTGTGTAATTAAATAATAAATAAATACCCCCTCAAGCAGCTACTTGCCACAGGTCTGACAGTAGCCTGTCAGTTTAATACGCCATAATAGAAGGATCTGTGAGGATGGCGGGTCCTCAACAGAATTTTTGCCAACTGTACGCGGTGTTCCCAAGTGGTCACCCTCCCAAGTACAGGGGCGGGGGTGGCTCAGTCGGTAGCGGGCCAGGCTCGTAATCTGTAGTTCCCAGGTTCGAGTCCCAGCTGGGTCAGCGTTGAGATTTATCTCCGCAAAATTTCCCGCTCTGCCCACGGTCAGTAGGGGACACCGATGGGCTTGGAAAGGCCGCCGTCCGTCGCATGGGACGTTAAGCCGTGGCCCGTGTGCGGGAGAGGTATACCCTGTGCACGTTAAAGAACACGCTGGATGGCCTTGACGGGAGGCTACCATCTGTCTCCCAACAGCTGTTCCAGTGGGTACCCTCCCCCAACCTTCTCTGAGCCTTCGGGGTCCATGTGACCTGGCCATTTAGCCCATGGTGTGCAAAAAAGTGCCGCTCAGAGGTAAAAACCCAATCCCAAGTACTGATCGCGCCAAAAGCTGCTTAACTTCGATGATCGGATGAGAACCGCTGTTTTCAGCTTAGTACTGTAATTATTGTAATGTAAATAGTGATGAGACCTGCATTCATGCTGAAAGTGTACGCGAATGTGTTAACGTGCACAGGGTATGGCTCTGCTTCACACGTGACCACTGCTTAACGTCACTCCAAAGGACGGCGATCTTTCCGAGCCCATTGGTGTACCCTTTTTGACTTGGGGGCAGGGTGGGTTAACTCTCAACATTAACACAGTTAGGACTCGAACCTGGATACTGCAGATGCGAATCTGGAGTGCTTCGATATCTTCAACTTTCAACTGTTGGTTGCATCCTTCTTGAACTTTCTGTTCTTTCCCACAAAACTCATCAGCAGTGGCTTACTGAAGGGGATGCAGATTTTGGAGGGGGGGGGGAGTATATTTTGATTGTCAGGGCCGTAAAATCCGACGAGCAGTCAAATAATTTCATCTAGAATATATATCGAGAAAAATGTCTTTAAAATATTCCTTCTTTCTCTATTAGAGGAAAAAGATGATGAAAATCGGCGTTGAAGATTTAAGAGAAAGTGGATGATGGGCATTTTTTTGTTTTGTCAACCAGAACACCCTCAGCAGTGGTGGACGAATTGGCAGTGGGGGGGGGGGGATAAATAGATTAAAGTTTCCGTGACTTTGGATCACGAAAAGAAGAAAGAAGATTTCTCCAAGAAGAGGAAGAGGAAGTGAAGCAGACGAAAACATCCAATCCAGTTTCGGGCACCGCGGAGCTGTCTGGTAGCTGGAGACTGCACACAGTCTGCCTTTCTTCTTTTTTCCTTCCTTCCTTTAATCTTAGTATAATTTTATTCACAAATTTACAATAGTAATTTATTTTTCAAAATATAATCTCATATGTGGAAAATATTAGTAAAAAATAAATATTTTCCTTATTTCATCAAACCTTTATGGTATTTATAATTTTCAACACAAACTTTGAAACTTTTCGTATTTTAATTTTACTATGATTTCTTTTAATTTGCAAATGCTTATAAAGAATTATAAAAAGATAAATTGATGGACATGAATCACGTGCCATTGTTGACTCCACTAAGTCTCTCCGCACCTAAAAAAATCAAATGCCATTTTCTGAGACTCCTCTCTCTAAAACTTTATAAATTGTTACGTCACTAGTTCCCAGTATTCCACTGTTATAGATGCAGATTTAGACCATGGAGGTAGGAAGAGGGGGAGGCGCCCCATCGCTTGAAAACCGTAACCGAACGTCGCCATATTGCTCCTATTCGTGAGCGTGATATCACTGTGCTAACGAATGACAGAATGCGTTTAACAAAATGGGTACGTGCATAGTATATGGATGCGTCAATAAGCGTGCGAAAACGATCAAAGGGATAACATTTCATAGGTAATAACTGATGCTATAGTTTTGCTTTGTAAATTGGAAACGTTTTTGTTATTCCAACTATTTATGAGTTGGGTTGGGTTGTTTTACCTCTGAGCGGCACTTTTTTGCACACCATGGGCTAAATGGCCAGGTCACATGGACCCCGAAGGCTCAGAGAAGGTTGGGGGAGGGGACCCACTGGAACAGCTGTTGGGAGACAGATGGTAGCCTCCCGTCAAGGCCATCCAGCGTGTTCTTTAACGTGCACAGGGTATAGCTCTCCCGCACACGGGCCACTTCGACGTCCATTTCGACGGACGTCGTCCCATTCGACGCTTAACGTCCCATTCGACGGACGGTGGCCTTTCCAAGCCCATCGGGGTCTCCTACTGACCGTGGGCAGGGCGGGAAATTTTGCGGAGATAAATCTCAACGCTGACCCAGCTGGGACTCGAACCTGGGAACTACAGATTACGAGCCTGGCGCGCTACCGACTGAGCCACCCCCGCCCCACTATTTATGAGAGTAGCGTAGTTAGGACTTGAGGAAGAAGATAGAGGGGTTTGCGGAACGGGGGGGGGGTGCGAAATTTTCCTAGGGTTTTAAATGTAAACTGATTAAATAAAGGTTTATTATAAATTCACAGAAAGAAATAAGAAATCAAGAAACGGGAGAGAACGTAATACCCACATTATTCATTTCCTATGCTTTTGATGTACCGAAAATGATTCTATACGAAAAGAAAATACAATTTCCCTGTTATGTCAATGAGAATCTAAATTCGAAGCTCTATAACTTCTAAAATACGCATTTGATGGAAAAATGAGACTGAAGATAAATAAAAAATCAGAATCAAATCTATTTAAATCTCGAATTTAAACAATATTCGTTCAGATTTAAAGACTTGCAAAAATTGAAATATTTCACAATAATTTTCCATGTTATATCGGTGAGAACCTAACTTGGAAGCTCTTTAACTTCTAAAATATGCATTTAATGGAAAACTGTGACTGAAGATAAAATAAAGATCATAATCAAATCTATTCAAATATCCATTTTCAACATTAGAAACTTTTAATTAAACAATGATAAAACTTTGAAATCTTATGAGGGACGGATTTAACATATTCTCTATCAGGCACCATACGTTTTATCTTTTGATGTATTTGCAACAAACTTTAAATTTGTTTTACATAACTTATATAAAAGATAAGGTGTTGTTTAATAATATTCTAAGAATTTCTGTTTTGAGCTTTTTCCTGGGGAGAATTTCCTTCTCGAAATTCCGCTGAGTCGGGACCGGATCTAGAAAATAACCGAGGTGAAGTGGGGGAGGGGGGGAGAAAAAAAAAGAAATAACTCAATCGACATGAAAAATATGAAGAGGATTGGGAGCAAGAGATGATTTCAAGTGTAAACATTTTCCCCTCCATCTTTTTCCCTTTCACAGTCTTTAAAAAAATGAAATATAAATAACTTCAATAATTTGTTTTCCGTGTTACCCTTACTAGCATTCTGAAAGGAGGTGGGGACTCCCTAGGTCCAGACCTGCGTTGGTTTTAGTTCTACAATCAATCCCTATTTTACGAAAAAGATGCTGCGTAGTTTTCATTTCATATGTAATTTGTTGACTAACCTTAAGTGGGGTTAAATAGCTGCGGTTAAAACCAAAAGTGAATGCGAAACCGAAGCCGAAAAAAAGTAGTTTTTTGATAACTATAAAAAAAATTGACTTTCTAGAAAAAAAAATTGATTTTATTTAGCAATAATTGTCGAAATAGTCTGCTAATTTAATCAAAGAAGTTCAATCACTATTGCAAATGGAAAATATAAAAATCTTTAAATGATGAATAAAAATCCTTTTCGTACATGAAACAATTGTGATTTTATTGAGCAGTATTCGCATAAAACATTCGGATATATTGTAATTGAGTGCAGCGCGCGGCTTTCTGAGTAGGAACAACATGGCTACCGCCGTTCTCTGCGGCTACACTAGCGGCCTATGCCGAGGATAGTAAGGGCGCCTTCCCCTCTTCCTTCCTCCGTGATTTAGACGACACCCATTTCACATAAAACTGAACTGATCCATAGTTTCCTCAAAAAAAAAAAGATAAATGGGTTAGAGTTACTGATATTCTGATTTCCTTGCGTCTCCGGAATATTAAAGCAACATTAATTCGTTTCTTACAAAAATAACGAATTTTGGCTGGTGTGAACTGAATATAATGATGGTTTTGCCTGCAGTGGATAACTATTTTAAAACCGTATGTTAATACGTAGGCTGTTCAGGAAATCACAGAAGAGAGATATCCTGCAAGTGTATCATAACAGAGTTGAACTCGCGAAACAGTGCCAGCTTAGGCGCAAGCTTTGTTTTTGTACCTCATCCAATTAACATTTTCTGACATTCGTATCTTGTTCCTTTTAAAAAGCCGTCGGAAGAACCGCAAAAAAAAAAATGCTCCGTTTGACAGAACGTCTTTCTCGCAACAGCTGTGCAGAGGATCTCTTTTCCTATCTAGTTCTGAATTCTTGGGGTCGTTGTAACCTGACTATTTAGACTAAAATTGTGAAAACAATATGTTCCGCTCAGAGTGAAAATATCGAAATAAGCTGCTTTCATTTTTGCATTTCACCCAAGAAACTTTTAAAGTCGCCACTAGTCCAAGATGGAGTTGAATGGCTAAAGTCACAAGAATCCCAAAGGCAGGAGAAAAGGGTCATCCAACATCTTAAATGAGAACAGGATGTTGCTTTCCGTTCGCTTCTTCACTATCGGCCGTCTTTAATAAAGGGATGGGCTGTTTTACATCTGAGTTGCACTTTTTGCGCACGATGGACTACATGGCCTGGTCGCAAAGGCTCCGAAGGTTGGCGGAACGAGACCCACTGGACAGCTGTTAGGAGACAGATGGAAACCTCTGGTCAAGGCCATCCAGCATGTTATTTAACGTGCATAGGGTATGGCTCTCCTTCACACTGGGCCATGGCTTAAGGCACCATCAGATGGACGGCAGCCTTTCCATGGCCATCCCTTTACTCGCCGAGTTTAGCAGAGATAAATCTTAACGTTGGTTGGACTTGAATCTGAGAACGGTAGATTGCCAACTTTCAGTGTTATCGAATGAGTGACCCCAAAAGGCCCAATTATTGTTTTCACAATTTTAGTCCAAATAGCCATGTTACAACGACCCCAAGAATTCAGAACTAGATAGGAAAAGAGATCCTCTGCATAGCTGTTGTGAGAGAGACGTTCTGTCAAACGGAGCATTTTTTTTGCTGTTCTTCCGACGGCTTTTTAAAAGGAACAAGATACGAATTGGAAGAACATCCAGTGTATTTTGTAGCATGCATAGGTTAATGCTTTCCTGCACATCTTAGTGTAAAATGTGTCTGAAAGGAATGAGATTCTGAAGTGATGACACACATCTCTACTCTATGGAGAGACAGTATCACATTGATGAGAAATTCCTTCCCTACCCTAAGGGTTAGCAACATCCTAACACGCGTCACCTCACGTGATAGGAAGATTCAGATTTCAAAATTTTTACGCGACAGAGTATGGAATTAATTGTTAATGGGAATAATAGAGAACTCAATGATGAAGTAAATTCAAATAACATAATAATTAAGAAATGGTCGATAAAGTTTCGCCAACTTTGCATCACGATAAAGAATAAGAACAGGAAGAGGGAAGTGAAGCAGACGAAAACATCGATTCCTTCGCTCGTAGTTTTCGAGTGCCTCTAGGGGGTGTCTCCGTAACGCGAGTGCGCAATAAATCCGAGGAAGGATGAGGGAGTGTGGCGTTTTATTCTCCGGTGAGTTGCATGTGCATCCGTCGCTCGAGGTGGAGTTCAGGGGATAACAGATTACGTCAGGTGATGGAGGTAATGTGATTGGATGAGAGGATTCGCGTCACCCCTTTAGCGACAACAAGGTCGGGAAGGAAGCTCGAAAATCACGAGCTGACCTTGTTTGCACAGTTCGGGACATCACGTGACCTGTCAACAAACAAACAACAATCTCGTCGAATTTCAACGTGATTAAATTCGCGGGATATTTTGAGAAACAGGAAGCGGGAAACCAACAGATTTTTTTTTAACAAGGTAAACAAGATTTATTTACAGCATATTCACTCCCCATAATGCAACTCTCTAGTGAAGTAAACTTTAATATCAATTATTTTATAAATTGGGTAAAATTTAGCCGAAGATGGATTAAGAACTAATATTCTGTTCCTTCTAACTGGTGATGGTGGTGGTGGGGGGGGGGGGGGTGGCTCGGTTTGTAGCGTGCCAGGTTCGAAAGTTCGTGTTTCTTACTCTGCTGCTGTGGTTGTTTAAATTTTCATTGCCCTACCCTCGACGGAAGAACGTGGACGCAGAGGGGGCTTGGAAATTATTTAATCTTCTCCTTCCTGGAACTTCTACATTTAATCTCCTGCTTCAGAAACTCTTACATTCAATCTCCCCTACACCCTAGCCCTTACCACCGTCCGCCGTCTGAAAGCTTTTTGCATAATTAATAATTCTCTACGGTTCTCAAATATATATATATATATTTCCCTTTTAATGGTAATTAAGATATAAATTCAGATGCAACAATGAATTTTTGAAGCAAAAATAATTTTTCTTGTAGGCGGGAAGCATTTTATAATTGTTGAACGAGAGAGTCAGACACGTGCAAGTCACCGAGAGTTTTTCGTTCTATTATTCACGAACCCAAGGTTTCTACCAAGCTCACTTTGAGAAACCCTGACCATATGGGACTTTTGAGGCACATTAAGTGTTCCTTCGTCGATGAGAGCTGTGAGTGTGCACGTGAGAGGTGGTGTGTGTGTGTGTGTGTGTATATGAGGGGGGGGGGAGAAGTCAGAAAATCTGAGCCCCGGGGTCAGTAGGGAACCTCACTTCACGAGCTTGGTGAGCTACCAACTTTAAGCTGGTAATCGGTCTGAGACAACACTAGCTAAAGACTACCCAAACATCCGGATTTTATCTTCGGGATTCGAACCCTGGATCTCCGCCATCGAATAATCGCCCATCGGGGTGTCACCATATGGAACGAAATAGTTGCTTAATATCCTCCAATAGCTCAACGAACAAGAGAGGTGCATGACAAGTTATGACCATTGCAAATGAAAGGTGTGATGGAGGTTTGAAATAAAGATGAGGACTGTGGATGTTGCCACCCAAAAGAGAAGCTAATGGAGTATAAAGGAAAAAGTTGTCGAAAATAAAACTGAGGCATGCCGTGGATCGACGTAGGTGTGTATCTGTATGGGACATGGGTCGCCAAATCTGAGAGAAGCCATGTACCCCCAGGGATCTCGCGCACTGAAAATTGACAGCGAGGCTAGGAGAGCTCGCGATTGGACCATTAGGTGGTAAGAGGGAATTGGTCCGCTGCACGTTCTGCGCTCTCAGGATGGAGTCAACATCATCTCTGTTCTCCGCAAACCTTTTTCAGCCGACATAACTTCGTTTTTCGCAAACACATCATCAGAAACAATTCTCTGAAAAAACACTAAAAGAGTCCTATTATGCTTCCGTTTTGTTTTCTCCTTTGACAATGGCAATGACTGAGATAAGCGATAATCGATGGGATCGAGATTAAGCTGGGAGGCTGTGGAGAGATTGTTTGAAAATGGAGGAGAATGAAGGAGCAACACTTGCCAGGTATTTCAGTAATTCTTTATTAATTCCACTCTGCTTAAATCGGAGGATGAAAATCCTCTTTAAGTTTCTTTTTCGTGCCTCGCTTTAGCGCGAAAGCATTGTTAGCCACTCACCGTTGCAAAGCATAGACGGCATTGTGAATTGTTACATCATTGCAGCTATTGTAAAATTACTCATTGTTTGTCCAACGCAAGTGCATTGGTAGACAATATGCTGCGTAATCCATGAGAAATATATAATGTTGCAAGGGCGAATTATTCCTATGCATCAGGGCGGGGGTGGCTCAGTCGGTAGCGCGCCAGGCTCGTAATCTGTAGTTCCCAGGTTCGAGTCCCAGCTATGGCAGAGTTCAGATTTATCTCCGCAAAATTCCCCGCCCTGCCCAAGGTCAGTAGGGGACACCGATGGGCTTGGAAAGGCCGCCGTCCGTCGGATGGGACGTTAAGCCGTGGCTCCGTGTGCGGGAGAGCCATACCCTGTGCACGTTAAAGAACACGCTGGATGGCCTTGACGGGAGGCTACCATCTGTCTCCCAACAGCTGTTCCAGTGGGTCCCCTCCCCCAACCTTCTCTGAGCCTTCGGGGTCTATGTGACCTGGCCATTTAGCCCATGGTGTGCTAAAAAGTGCCTCTCAGAGATAAAACAACCCAACCCAACCAAAGTATTGTCACGCCAGAATGCACTCTCCTCGAAATAGAATACCTTGTTCCGTAATCGATGTTGTCAGTGAAATAGGTACACCATAATCATGGATTTAGAACATTTGCTTTACTATCATATTAAAGTGTCTTTACGCAGACGACAACAAATGAAGAAAAATCCAAGTATCATGATTATGGTTTCAGGGTATTTTATTATAAAAGGCTTATTTAAAAAGGTGCAAAATTTCACAAGTGGTTTCCTATTGTATAACACGGGGGGTCGTACTTAAATTTTGCACACTAGTGTATTAAAAAACAATGCTGCGCTAATAAAATTCCTCAAATTATGCAAGTTGATTTAAAAATCTAAAAGCGAAACTGCACAACTTCCGAAGAGCAGCTCATGACGTCACTTGAACGTTCTGCTGCTGCAATTGTGACTGGACATCTTCATCCCGAAATGCTATTGGCGATTTCTGCTTCTAAACACGTGACTCTCAATCCTGGCTGACAGAGGGTTGACTCATTCAGTGGCTCAGCGGGATCGTAATTTGATGTTTTCAGATTCCAGCATCCACTGTGCCTGCATGGAGATTTTCTCCGCTAACTCCCGCTATTCTTTTGGGGCGGGGATGCCTCACAGTCAGTTGTGTGCCAAGATCGCCATTCGCAGTTTCCAGGTTCAAGCTCCGTCTGTGCCAGTTTTGAGATCCGTCTCCGCTTGTTCCCACCGAGCTCTCAGTGAGAAAGGAGACACTGATGGGCTGGGAAGACCTCCGTCCGTCCGTCCGTCGGATGCTACAAAATGTCATGGCTCCGTGTTCGGAAGAGCTGTACCTTGTGCAGGTTAATACCAAGAACACTCTGGATGGCCTTGATTTCGAGGCTTCCATCTGTCTCCATCAGCTGTCTAGTGGGTCCTCTTCCCTCATCCTTCTACCTCTACCTCCTGATGTTGTGTTGTCCCCAACTTTGCTTATTTTCAAAGACCGACTAAATACAGTCGACTGAGCCAAATTTCTAAAATGTGTTAAGTTTTAACCTTCTTTATGTGTAATTATATATTCTCAAAACCACAATGTAAATCACAACAAGTGTTTAGACAGAGAAACAGAGAAATATTAAAAATAATACAACGAGTGTTAACAATGTGACCGAGTGTTAACAATGTGGTTACATTGTTAACACTCGTTGTAGTATTTTTAATATTTCTCTGTTTTTTGATGTCTTGAGCCGTGTTAGCGTATATTTTTGTACCTTCCTCTCAACAAATGAATATTAAAGAACCTCAGTCAAACAACCAAATCAACAATTCAATCCTGAGAAACAACTTTACCTTGAACTATCATGCAATAATCTTACAACATTGTTGGGTTGTTTTACCTCTGAGCGGCACTTTTTTGCACACCATGGGCTAAATGGCCAGGTCACATGGACCCCGAAGGCTCAGAGAAGGTTGGGGGAGGGGACCCACTGGAACAGCTGTTGGGACACAGATGGTAGCCTCCCGTCAAGGCCATCCAGCGTGTTCTTTAACGTGCACAGGGTATGTCTCTCCCGCACAGGGACCACGGCTTAACGTCCCATCCGACGGACGGCGGCCTTTCCAAGCCCATCGGTGTCCCCTACTGACCGTGGGCAGGGCGGGGAATTTTGCGGAGATAAATCTCAACTCTGACCCAGCTGGGACTCGAACCTGGGAACTACAGATTACGAACCTGACGCGCTACCGACTGAGCCAGCCCCGCTCCACTTACAACAGGGGGCATGTCTACATTAGTGTAAAGTGGCGTCTTTGACCATGATACTAGGCATTTTTTCAAATGGAACTGATGAGTTGCGCGTGCGTATAGGGGCACGCTGGTGTTAAACTGCACCCAGTGCCTTACAAACCGCTGTACGTCATTAACTTACAACTTTATTTTTTATCGTGAATAGTGTAAGACGAGAATAACATGCTCTACAGATCATCCAAGTAGTTGCAAGAGTAAGGAAAGAGAAATCTGCGGAATTGCAGATTAAGTTCTCTCTTCTTTTCAGTGTTTATTTTTTTTTTCGAGACACGAAAGTAATCATTTTCTTAGTTTTATTGTAGGCTCGCTTTCGAAATGGCTCCAAGTGAAAGATCTGCAGCCAAAGGAAGCTGACAACATCGCCCAGGGATGTCTTCCCAAGAGGAAGGTGCCATTCATCACGATGCATCAAAATGTGACAGGTGTTGGTGGGGTAAGAGTATCGCGTTGACATTTCGCCGCGGCATGCTATACCCTCGACACATGACGTAATCGCGTCTTCGCACTGGTAGAGATGTGATTTCTGATTCTGACCCATCGTTGGAGCTGACTGAGACAGGAGGCGTTTTTATTCTCTTCTGTAATGGAGGTTGCGACATCAAATCATCAGTAGTGATGTGTTCGCTGGCTAGAATGGAACCTCTTGCATCTCCCCTCTAAACCGTAACATCGCTCATGGCGAGAAGATTGGTCGAAGTTCCACTTGCATAATTATTTTTATAAAAATCTTTTTTTCAACCCTTTCATTGCGGAGTTATTTTTTTTTCTCTTTCTGACAGGTATTGTAGTTTGGGTTAAGCCTATTTGTTCTTTTTATGATGACGTCATCGTTTCAACTGAAATGTTAGAAGCATCTCTCGTTTGGCTGAACTTACGAGTGGAAACCAAATCTAGCGCCATCTGGTACAGGATGACGCAGCCTTGTTATCTGCGGTATGTTCGAGAGTGGCACTAGGCGGAGAAGCCCGGCATCTCTGGGGTGCTAGAGAGTGTCACTTGGTGGTGCAACCTGTTATCTCCAGTATACTGGAGAGTGGCACTGGGTAGTCGTCGTCGTCATCATCATCATCGTCATCATCATCATCATCATCATCATCATCATCATCATCATCATCATCATCATCATCATCATCATCAAGCAGCCATGGGCTACGGAGGTCCAACCAGACCGCGCAGTTTAATTCTCCAAGCATATCTGTCCTGAGCTACATCTGCTGCATCCGGCCACTGCACACCAATTCTAACAAGGTCCTGTTTAACATTGTCTGCCCACCGCATCCTAGGTCTCCCTCTCCTTCTGAGGCCTTTAGGCACACTGTTCACGAATAGGGTTATGAACAGTCATCATCATCACACATGATGATGATGATGATGATGATGATGATGATGATGATGATGATGATGATGATGATGATGATGATGATGATGATGATGATGATGATGATGATGATGACTGTTCATAACCCTATTCGCCAATCTATAATTATCCATACGGGCAACATGGCCAAACCAGCGGAGTCTCTGCACAATATGCTGCTTAAAGGAGGTTGCAAACTCCTTTGCTAACCTCATCATTAGTTGCAAAGTTGAACCACCTAATGCCCAAGATACTGCGTAAGCATCTGGAATCAAAAGCGTCTAGTTTCCTGTTATCTTGTTTACACAGCGTCCACGTTTCAATACCAAAACTAACCCTAAAAGAACCAAACTATAATACAGTCTAATTTTAGTCTTTAGGTGATATGCCTATTTCTCCAAAATCTCCATAGATTCTTAAAAGTCCCGGCAGCAATCCCTATTCGTCTGTTAATCTCATGCCACACATCACCAGTATCTGTTACATAGCTCCCAAGATAATTAAACTGTGACACCTACTCAAGACTGCAACCATTCAGATTAACTGAATCACAGCCTGCCTGACCAATTTTCATCACTTTAGTTTTCTCTCTGTTTATAACCAAACCTACTTTACTACCAGGCTCATCAACAGCTCGAATGAAAGAGTTCATCTCATCAACATCATTTGATAAAAGGGCTAAATCATCAGCATAATCTAAATCAGAAATTTTCGTATCTCCAGTCCATTTAAGGCCAAAATCTTTCCCTTGAAGTGAATTTCGCATAACATAATCAATAACCAAGCTAAAGAGAAAAGGAGACAAAATGCACCCTTGTCGAACACCAGAAGTAATGCTAAACCAATTGCTACAAGCCTTACCAACTCTCACACACGACTCAGTGTTATTATAGAGAGCTTTCATTATGTTAACTAACTTGTCTGGTATACCATATGTTCTCACAATCAACCACAAATTATGACGATCAACAGAGTCGAAAGCCTTTTTGAAATCAACAAAGCTAGCAACCAAAGGTTTCTGAAACTCTAAACATTTCTCAAGAATCTGCCTAAGTGATAATATCTGATCCACACATCCCCTACCACTTCTGAATCCACATTGCTCATCACGTAATTGCCTGTCAACCAGATTCTTAATTCTATTAAGCACAATCATGGAAAGAACTTTCCCTGGAACAGAGAATAGGCTGGTACCCCTATTAGTTATCACAAGAACTGCGATCACCTTTTTTTAAAATAGGGATAATAATAGCTCTGGTAAAATCCTTAGGGACCATGCCTTTATCATAAAAGATATTCAAAATTTCAGTCATCCAAGTGGTAACCGAAACATTCCCAGCTCTAAGCATTTCCGTAGTAATTTCATCTACCCCTGGGGATTTATAAAGTTTAAGTTCAGAAATAGCCAAAATAACTTCAAATTGTGTTAAAGGGCTAACATTAAAGCCACCAATGCATCTATCATCATTGCAAACAATGGGAGTAGAACTAACTACAATGTTTAGAACATCACTGAAATGCTCAGCCCACCTAGCCATGACAGCCTATGACTCCCCTTATATAACCTTACCTTGTTTATCCTGTCCGTTTTCGCCCACACAAAACATTAACTATCTGGTACAACTCTCTGCTGTTGTGCTGTCTAACTGCTTCCTCGGCTTTGTCAGCCAAGCGAAAGATTCTTATCAGTAGCTAACTGATCCTTTACACGTTTATTAAGCTCTCTGTAATCCTTTCTATTAGGACTAGTAGGGTACGGATTAAGGACATTCCTGATGACTTTTGACGATGCAAAACTAGCTAAGTAAGGTTCAGGTACCTGCGATGGCCTCTGATTAGGATTATCCACCAGCTGATATAAGGTATCCCATGCTTCTGTTCACTTAAGGCTGGCAACCCAGAAGCAAACAGAAAACACAGCAGCAGATTCTCCCTCAACAGAGGCCCACCAGTGCAGCAAGTCCAGGATCCATAAACAAGTCCAGTCTAGTAGGTATAAATGGTCAGCACCAGGACCCTGTGTGGTTGACCACTCCTCAGCAGGTTTGAAAAAAAGAAAAAAGTGGCCATTGATGACCAGATCAGTAGGCAATACTGAACTGGCAGCGTCCTCTTCCGTTCCCTTTCAAAAGAGAATATCTCTTTTGAAAGGTACTAACGGCCTGCACCACGAGAAGGCGGGGTCGGACATTAGGTGCTAGACCTGGCCGGTTCTGTGCATCATCACTAGGGATTGGTACACAGCTCTCCTTCCAGTTTACGCCTAGCTACCATTTACAGGCCCATTGGGTAGTGCAGCCTGTTATTTTCGGTATACTGGAGAGTGGCGCTGGATTTTGAGTCTTTATCTAAGGATACTTCCTCGTGGTACTAAACAGCTGGGACTGTTAACTCCTAGTTTACTGAAGACAGAAATGGAAAATTCAGCCTGTTGTCCCCGAGTATACCCAGGGCTGGATGGTATACCTCCCGAGGTGCTCGAGAGTGGCACTGAGAGACTCGACCTTTGCCCTCAAGTGATTCAAGCCTGTAAGAGGCGGCTCAACGTGTTTCCCCAAAAGCGACATTCGTCTGCTCATCCTCTTCCTTCTAGGTATACTCGAGTGTGGCATTGAGTGCCTCTGCCTGTCACATTCGAGTAAACTCGAGCGTCGACTGACCCACTCAGCCTGTTATCCCCAAGTACACTCGAATGCGGAACTGAGAGGTTCAGCCTGTTGCCATCAACTAAAGCGAATCGTGGCAGTGGAAGGCCTAACTTGTTACACTATTAATAACTATATTGCCAAAAGTATTCCAACACTTCTACGCTATACGAATGGAAAACCGCATTGAAAGCTCCTAACTCCGTAATCACACTTTTTAAGAGAAAAAATGTCATGGAAGATAATAAGTCGAAGATCGCTTTAAAATTTCTGTTTCTAACAACATTCGTGTCGTTATTTAGAGTTGCGGAGGGTGAAGCCTTTAACTGAATCGTCGCTGATGATGATGAGTCTACCTCAAGAGTTAGGTAAAACAGAAATAATGATTTTTATAACTTATCTCTCACTAAAGCAAATACAATTTTGGAATTTGATGAAGGTGATTTTTTTTTTCAATTTTAATTAACGTTTAGTATCAGCATTTACTGTTAAATCTTTTAACTTCAGCAACTCTTTAAATATTAAACGAATATTGTTGAAAATCGAGATTTCTGAGCGAGATCTTCAGTTTATCTCCGGCGATATTTTCCGATTAAAAGTTTATTTTCGACGTTAGAGAGCTTTGAGTGTGGCTTTCCATTCAAATAGTCGTAGTAGTAGTATCCTTTATTTCCATTTATATTAAATTATGATACAATATAAGTATTTACAAAAATTTTGGAAATGTACAACTCTACAAGAGTTCAAAGACTCGCACGCGGAGTATAAGGTTAAAATAAAGAAACATATATAAACTTTAGAAATAACACTTTAAGTATATTACCATATTAATATTTTCTGTCATGGTTACATCAACAACATAGTAACAGAATCAATAATAAACTATAAATACACCAATTTTTATTCAAAAATTTAACGTCATAAAGAGCAAACAAATAAAAAGAAAATTTTAAAATTAGAAGTATAGGGGAAAACCCTCCAACTTAAAGAAATTTTTCTATATCTATGTTACAAATCCAATCTCTAAGTTTTCGAGAAAACGTAAGAGAATTTATTTCATCCTTTATAGTTTCAGGTAAACTGTTAAATATTTTTGGCGCCAAAAATATATAATGTTTTTGCGTAATAGGTTTCTTCGGAAGTGGTACAATGAAATTTATATGTGCACTTATTCTGGTATTCTGCATTACATTTTTAATGTCACTTTCTCTATAGTGCTTTTTTAAATATAAGATTACATTATAAACATACATTTTCCGTAGTGGTAAAATTTGAAGATCATTATAAAAGTATTTAATGCTATCATATTTTCTTTTTCTTAATACACATCTAATTACTCTATTTTGAATAGTAACTAAGGATTTAATATTACTATAGAACATTCCTCCCAAGATATTATTCCATAACTTAAATATGACTTAACCCAAGCATTATATATAAGCTTTAAAAAGGTAAGATTCATAAAATTTCTAATATAAAATAATTTTGGAATTATTGCATTAATTTTTTTTATGAAATATATAATACGTTCATTGCAATTTAACTCACTGTCTATATATACGTCCAAATATTTATAATATTCTACTCTTTCAATTGCTTCACATGCACACTGATGTCCTATACAGTTTACAGAATGATAAAATAATTTATTTTTTAACTTATCGACTTTATTACGTTTTAAATTGAAATATAAATATTTCGGTTTATTAATATTCAATAAGAATTTATTTTTTAAGAACCATTTTCTAATATTACTCACGTCTTCATTTATTTCTTCAATTAAAATATTCTCATTGTCAGCCGCATATATCAAAGCTGTATCATCAGCGAAAGTTATTATTTTTCCTTTAAGTTCAAGATTACAAAGATCGTTTATAAAAACATTAAATAATATTGGCCCCAACACAGAACCCTGTGGAACTCCATATTTTAGTTCAATTCCCTTACTAAACAAGTTTACCATTTTTACTCTTTGAATTCTATTTTTCAAATATGTTTCCAACCATTTCAAAACATTTCCTCGAATTCCAGCCATTTCAAGTTTTTTTATCAGCAAATCATGCGAAACCGAGTCAAACGCTTTTTTGATGTCCAATAATAGCACAACAGTTTTCAAACTATCATTTATAGATCTGTATACTGTGGAAGTCAATTGTAATATAGCATCCTGAGTACCTACATTTTTTCTAAACCCATACTGATGATCAGAAAAAAATTTATTTCTATTCAAGAAATTTAAAATTCTAGTTTTAAGTAGCTTTTCGAAAATCTTTGAAAAAACTGAGAGCAAGGATATCGGTCTGTAATTTGCGATATCTAAATATTCACCTCCTTTATATATTGGGACAACGGTTGAATCTTTCAAAATCGAGGGAAAACATCCAGATGATAACGATAAATTAAATAGGTAACATATCTACAATATAACTTTTTATCTCTTTTAGTGTCTCCACAGATACCTGATCACTTCCAACTGCTTTTCCTAATTTTAATGATGCAATAACTCCAAAAATCTCATTCTCTGATATATAATCAATAAAAATAGAATTTAGAGATGAAATCGATTTATGGCTTTCATTATCAGCATAATCAGGAATTTCCTTTACAAGATTACCAACAATTTCTATATAATAGGTATTAAATTTATCAATAAACAACACAGGATTTTCATTAAAAGAATAAATAATATCATTTATTTTTATTTCTGAAGGGGACATTAAGTTCTTTTGCTGTCTACCCGACAAATCATTTATAATTTTCCAATATTGTTTAGTATCACCGTCACTATCTAAAAATTTTGCAATGTAATACTTTGATTTTGTTTCTTTGATTAATTTTAATATTAAATTTCTGTATTTTCTAAAATAATTATTTAGGTTTGTATTAAATGGTTGCTTTTTACTCAACTTATATATCTTATTTTTCTTTTTAATAGAATTTAAAAGAGCATTTGTTATCCATGGTTTCAGCCTCTTTTCTCTATTCTTTAAATATATAGTGTCTTTTAATAACTTTATCATATCCTGCAATTTCAATAAAAAATAACCTGAACGAAGCATTTACATCATTTCCCATTTTAATTTCATTCCAGTCTTTACCCTTCAAAGATTCTTTTAACTTGTCCATATTTATCCTACGTATTGTATTTAATTTTTTTCGATTTCTGTTCAATTCTAACGGAAAATTTATTCCTATAAAATAATGATCGGTAATATTAAGTTTAATAATATAAGTAGTTAAATTATTTTGGATCGTACTTCTTACAAATACATGGTCCAAACAAGTTTTTGCTTCCTCTCTAGTGATCTCTCCATGACACACAATAAAACCATTTGACTTAATCAGCTGTAAATATTCATGTTTAATTTTATGATTTCCTTTTAGATTAATATTCATATCACCTATTATGAAAACATTATTATTATTTATAGTTTCTAGTTTATTCCCTAGTTCTGTAACAAAATTTTGTATATGAATGTAACCTGTAAAACGCCAGTAGGAGAAATGTTATATTATTTAGTTTAAAAGAAATTTCTACCATATTGGCAGTAACAAACGCATTATTAAATCCATACACTGTTATGCACTGTTTAACAAATATAATCACTCCACCTGATCTACTTTCATTTTGGCATTTATAATAAACTTTATAATTAGATATTGTATACAATTGTATTTCATCATCACCAATCCATATCTCTGTTAAAACAATTATATCAGGTTTAAGTTCTATTAAATTTAAGTAAAGTAAAAAATGATCAAAATTCCTCCGCAAACTTCTGGTGTTACCCATAATAACATTTATACCCCCAGGCCATTTATACAAATTCCTATCATAAACATTGTCACTATCTATTTCACAGACCCTGTATATTTCATTCAAATTACAATCATCAAAAACAGGAATTGTTTCCATGTCATTGCCATTGTTCAGCATCTCAGTAACAGAAACAATATTGTTACTCATCGTTTTATTTTCCATTTCACTAATCCATTAACAGATTTAAGTCATCACTATCCCTAATCCTTAGCACCCTGGATGTTTCAGTTTTCCTTACGTAAAGTTTTGAGTCCTTGACCCATACAAACTTGAAATCTTTTTCCCTCTATAATTTCTTTAATTCACGCAATAGCTGCTTGTTTTCTTGTGTTAAATGATCATTTACGTAAACTCTACCATCGGGCAGCCTCTCATGTATTCCTTTTCCACGCTGGAATGTTTCCCCTGATTCCTTTTGCCTGTTAGCCTAAAGTATACTGAAGTTCTGCAGTGATCATCCCAGCCTGCTATTCTGAAGGGATTAATAATTGTCGAAGCATTCTGATCAGTTTCGTTATTCGTAACATTGTCATCGTTTTAAATATATTTATTTTTCTTCTTACTTTTTGAGAACTAATTTACAGAAATATGACTAAAAATTTTAGGCTACAAAACTTTGATTAGTAGATTAAATCCTCTTCTTCAGTATCTGCGGACCGTAAGAAATTCCCAAGTGAGGCTTCGGTATTAAAGTTTGGATTCCTATTTGAATCACCAAGGGTGGGAGGATATTATTTCCCTCCTCCACCACCTACCTCCTGATTAGTTTTTTTTTTTTGATTATTTGATTCCATTCTACGAAATTGTCTTTTATTTGTTGTTCGAGGCTTGGCTGTCACTCACTGACACGTGGTTGCATGCTTTCCAGTGGTGTATCTTAAGTGACAGTTTGGAAGACTATGAGACTGCGCAATTGACCCTATGGAGGCTATCGCAGATTATAGGTTGATCAGCAGTCATGATCGATGAGAACCTTTTGAAGCATCAACTGCGCAGTCTCCCCTGACATGGTCATTCGACTGGCGGTTTCATCCAATTTGAAGTGACGACAATTGCTCAACATTTGAGGAAGGACACCTGCAGTCAGTGGGTTGGTCGCGTGCTGCATACGCCCGATTCTTTTCCCTATTGGTCAGGTGAATTAACCTCAACGGATAGAAAATTAAATAAAAACTCGACATTTGGCACATTTTCATTTTCTTTTTCGATTCTTTTTTACGATGTCATTTATCGTTTGGTAGGTAAAGTGTCACGACCAAGTGCTCCCTAACCTGGAAAAATATCATCGATAATTCACGGAGGATTGCCTTGGGAAATCATGCAGCAATCATCCATCCCCCCCACCCCCCACCATCATAAGGCTCGACAGAAGAAGTCATCGAGGTACTTCTAATTATTGATTTTTTAAAATTCCCGTTACCGAAAATTGAATCTGCTCTTCGTTTAAGTCAACCTCTGCCGTCGCGTGAGATCGACGCAACCCTCGCGAGCTTTATTTGTCTCGTTTTGCATTTCCTTTCTTCGACCATTCATTCTGTTTCAATTTCCTGAGCTACGAAACCGTGACGTAACACAAGAGCAAGATGACGTTAACAAAGGACAGACGCAAAAAAGATTAAAATGCGAGCAATATTCTCGTGCTCTCTGTTGACTCGCATGATTAAACTCTCAATTATTTCCTTTAAACCGGAAACTCTCGGTTGCACCGGAAGCAATGTAAGGGTAAAGATTGACGATATTTAGATTAAATTATCTCAGAACTACTGCTCTGTGCAGTTTCATTAAAAAAAAAACTCTTTTTTAATTTTCCACTCGTTTGCGAAACTGTTAAGTCAGTTCTTTCCTGGATAAATTTTGAGACGGCACGAAGCTTTGTTTTAATTCAGTTTTTTCGATTTATAAGTGGTATTTTGTTTCAGTATGGCAAATGGAAAAGCCGTCTTGGTATTAGACTTATTATTTGGAATAAAAAATTGCCTAACACTGTCAATAAGTAATAAATATATAGTGCTCCCAAAAATTAGGGAATATTTCAAAATGAATATGAAGCGATAATATATCCCCTAATTTTGTGAGCAGTATATTTTTCTCAAATCACGAAACAAATAATGTGTTTTTACCCGAAATAAGACAAAACAAATATTTTCTCTTTTTCTTTGCACATTAAAGTAGATGATGTAAGTAGCTTCAAATTTGAGGACCCAATGAAGAAAAAAAAATCCCATTCAGTATAATAAAAAATTTTATAGTTAAAAAATTACAATAGTTATTTTGTTTCAATGGTATTTTCTAGTTAGCAGATTTTTATGTGTTGTGTTTTGTGGATTTACTTGATGTACACCATTTTTGTGGCTGAATGACCTATGTTTAATATAATTTATTCATTTTCCTGCAGATAAGCTATTTAGCTTTGCGGATCAAATTGTAAATGTATTTGTATTCTTTACTCTTATGAATAAAAATTATATTCTTTAAAAAAAAAGTGGCCTCATTCACATTTAGTGCTTTATTAAAAAATAAAGCATAAAAAATGCTGCCGATTTTGGTATCTTTTATTGAATGGGTTCTTGAATATGGAGACAGCAGTGGCGGGGGTGATGTCAATGCTTGTTTTCGATTGATTTCTAACACAATGCATTGGTGAAGACTATGTGAGTATTGTGAGGTATCTGTGTTCCCTTCTGGGTAATTTCTCGATATCTAAACAGATATTGAAAGAACACTGAGAAACCCGGTCAGATACAACGAAGTTGTTTTACCTCTGAGCGGCACTCTTTTGCACACAATGGGCTAAATGGCCAGGTGCAAAGGACCCCGAAGTCTCAGAGAAGGCTGGAATCCACTGGACAGCTGTTAGCTTTTCTGCACACAGGGTTCGCTGTTTAATATATCTCTAATTTATTAATCTCGTAATATCTACATATGTTGTAAGTGTATTTTCAGAAGTGTCTTAGATGGAAATGTTGCTCATTAGTCGCCATTCGTGGCCATAAATCCATTTATATGCTCACGGAAGCGAGCTCATTAAATGGCTTTAAGATATCTCCGTCACTGCACCCCATTCGTAGGCGGAGGGGTTAGGGGTTACATTTGTAACCGAGAGGGGAGACGCGGTAATAACCGAGACAGAAGGATAGTGGCTTAGGGAAGGAGGAATCGCGTTTGTTCAGAGCGTCAAAGTGACGTAGCTCTTTCTCAAAAACCCTAAAGGAGCAGGGTTCGGTTCTGTGTGAACTAGGTTATGTAGGCAGGAATTAGGATATCCTCTCCCCGAGTTTTGAGGTCTGTAAAGAGATTTCTGTAAGATAAAGTAGACTTCCACCTCATTAGGTGAACGAATGCAAGATAATATAGCTACGATAAGCCGATTGGAGAAAGTATAGGATATCCTCTCGCCGAGGTTTGAGATCTGTAAAGAGATTTCTGCAAGATAAAGTACAGACTTCCACTTCATTAGGTGAATGAATGCAAGATCAAACGGGCAATATAGTCATGATAAGCCGATTGGAGAAAGTATAGGATATCCTCTCGCCGAGTTTTGAGGTCTGCAAAGAGATTTCTGCAAGATAAAGTACAGACTTCCACTTCATTAGGTGAATGAATGCAAGATCAAACGGGCAATATAGCCACGATAAGCCGATTGGAGAAAGTATAGGATATCCTCTCGCCGAGTTTTGAGGTCTGCAAAAAGATTTCTGCAAGATAAAGTACAGACTTCCACTTCATTAGGTGAATGAATGCAAGATCAAAGCAGCAATATAGCTACGATAAGCCGATTGGAGAAAGTATAGGATATCCTCTCGCCGAGTTTTGAGATCTGTAAAGAGATTTCTGCAAGATAAAGTACAGACTTCCACTTCATTAGGTGAATGAATGCAAGATCAAAGCAGCAATATAGCTACGATAAGCAGATTGGAGAAAGTATAGGATATCCTCTCGCCGTGTTTTGAGATCTGTAAACAGATTTCTGCAAGATAAAGTACAGACTTCCACTTCATTAGGTGAATGAATGCAAGATCAAAGCAGCAATATAGCTACGATAAGCAGATTGGAGAAAGTATAGGATATCCTCTCGCCGTGTTTTGAGATCTGTAAACAGATTTCTGCAAGATAAAGTACAGACTTCCACTTCATTAGGTGAATGAATGCAAGATCAAAGCAGCAATATAGCTACGATAAGCAGATTGGAGAAAGTATAGGATATCCTCTCGCCGTGTTTTGAGATCTGTAAACAGATTTCTGCAAGATAAAGTACAGACTTCCACTTCATTAGGTGAATGAATGCAAGATCAAAGCAGCAATATAGCTACGATAAGCCGATTGGAGAAAGTATAGGATATCCTCTCGCCGAGTTTTGAGTTGTTGGGTTGGGTTGTTTTACCTCTGAGCGGCACTTTTTTGCACACCATGGGCTAAATGGCCAGGTCACATGGACCCCGAAGGCTCAGAGAAGGTTGGGGGAGGGGACCCACTGGAACAGCTGTTGGGAGACAGATGGTAGCCTCCCGTCAAGGCCATCCAGCGTGTTCTTTAACGTGCACAGGGTATGGCTCTCCCGCACACGGGGCCACGGCTTAACGTCCCATCCGACGGACGACGGCCTTTCCAAGCCCATCGGTGTCCCCTACTGACCGTGGGCAGGGCGGGGAATTTTGCGGAGATAAATCTCAACGCTGACCCAGCTGGGACTCGAACCTGGGAACTACAGATTACGAGCCTGGCGCGCTACCGACTGAGCCACCCCCGCCCCGCCGAGTTTTGAGATCTGTAAAGAGATTTCTGCAAGATAAAGTACAGACTTCAAACTCATTAGGTGAATGAATGCAAGATCAAAGCAGCAATATGGCTACGATAAGCCGATTGGAGAAAGTATAGGATATCCTCTCGCCGAGTTTTGAGGTCTGTAAAGAGATTTCTGCAAGATATAGTACAGACTTCCACCTCAATAGGTGAATGAGTGCAAGATCAAAGCAGCAATACAGCTACGATAAGCCGATTGGAGAAAGTATAGGATATCCTCTCGCCGAGTTTTGAGGTCTGTAAAGAGATTTCTGCAAGATATAGTACAGACTTCCACCTCAATAGGTGAATGAGTGCAAGATCAAAGCAGCAATATAGCTACGATAAGTCGATTGGAGAAAGTATAGGATATCCTCTCGCCGAGTTTTGAGATCGGTAAAGAGATTTCTGCAAGATAAAGTACAGACTTCCACTTCATTAGGTGAATGAATGCAAGATCAAACGGGCAATATAGTCATGATAAGCCGATTGGAGAAAGTATAGGATATCCTCTCGCCGAGTTTTGAGGTCTGCAAAGAGATTTCTGTAAGATAAAGTACAGACTTCCACCTCAATAGGTGAAGAGTGCAAGATCAAAGCAGCAATACAGCTACGATAAGCCGATTGGAGAAAGTATAGGATATCCTCTCGCCGAGTTTTGAGATCTGTAAAGAGATTTCTGCAAGATATAGTACAGACTTCCACCTCAATAGGTGAATGAGTGCAAGATCAAAGCAGCAATATAGCTACGATAAGCCGATTGGAGAAAGTATAGGATATCCTCTCGCCGAGTTTTGAGATCTGTAAAGAGATTTCTGCAAGATAAAGTACAGACTTCCACCTCAATAGGTGAATGAGTGCAAGATCAAAGCAGCAATATAGCTACGATAAGCCGATTGGAGAAAGTATAGGATATC
This sequence comes from Ryuthela nishihirai, assembly GCA_038380435.1. Lineage (NCBI taxonomy): Eukaryota > Metazoa > Arthropoda > Arachnida > Araneae > Heptathelidae > Ryuthela > Ryuthela nishihirai. The sequence goes on from JAWZYU010000031.1 coordinate 37,551,897, forward strand.
CTCTCGCCGAGTTTTGAGACCTGTAAAGAGATTTCTGCAAGATAAAGTACAGCCTTCCACCTCAATAGGTGAATGAGTGCAAGATCAAAGCAGCAATATAGCTACGATAAGCCGATTGGAGAAAGTCTCCAAGGAATATCAAATAAAGCCTTTTCATCCAACAAAGTGTCGGCCTGCAGAATCAAGCGCATTCCCATGTTGCATATACATGTGTGTGTGTGTGTGAATGTCAATAGTGTATCTTCCTCTACCCATTGCATTGGAATTTACTTCTATCGAAGGCACAACACGCCTGAAGCTCACCTAAGCAGGGTGTAAACACCTGCGGATCTATCTGTAGTTTCACCCAGAATCACGGGTGAAGATTGATTAATTGGGCTAATTAATTGAAAGAAGAACTAAAAGGAAGTTTGGAAATCACGAATCATCGAGGGGTCATCAGATTGACCTCTCCAAGGCCATTGGTGTACCCTTACTCACCAAGTACAGGGTGTGAGGTTTCGCGGATATAAATCTCAAAGCTTGTGTAGATGGAACTCGAACCCTTGAACTTGATTGTGAATCAAAGGCACTAAAAAGTGACCTGTTGCTAAGAAGAACATTTTTTTACGATTTTAGTTTTTTAAACGTATCGTGCAAAGAGTGTGATCGCAAGTTGTAGAAAAACTACCAGCTGAGGAACTTATAGATTCTATTCTCTCTGGGGCAGTCAGCCCTGAGATTAAGGTGCAGTGGGGTCGTAGATCTGGATAAGATTTCGTGCCGCCTCACACTCTACGAAATCTTTAAAGTCATTCAGCTTGAGCGCTCACGGATCCCGTGTATGGCCGCTGGAGTCCTGTGTCAGAGCTTAGGAGTTAATCCTGGTGACGCCATCTCTGTCAATTCCGAGTAACAAGTGTGATATAAACATGGCCGATAGTGATGGCTGGAGACTCTCACGTGCACCTCGTTTCCCCTTCCAAATCGACTGCCAATTTAGAATATTGTGAAGAGCAAAGGGGAAAAAAGCGACTTAAACATTTCTTTTGAAACAAAAGAAAAATGCAAAACAGGTTTGTTTTGCATTTAGTGAATCAACAAAATTCAATTGCTCCTCTTCCTTCTTTTTAAAATTTTTGTTTGTTTAGCCTCATTTTTATTTTAAGAGGGAATTGATTAAGGAAGTCGAGGGTGGTGCTCAAGGATGCGGAGGGAAGAAGCAAATAAAGACTGTGCCCTTAAAACACTAAAATAACAATAGAAGCAGAACATTCCATGCATCTTACTTCGTCAAGTCTCAGGATTTCGTAATTTTTCGAGGAACCTCGAAGTAATATGAGATTTGAAGATTACTTTCTGAGCGCGTGCAGGTGAAGATTCAATGGCAGCATCCAAGATCCTTTTATTAAGGATCGGATGTCTGCGGGTGCTCACGGCTGTGAAATGAAAACTAATAATGAAGAGGTTCCCCGTTTTTTTTTTTTCTGTTGGGGGCTGGGAGACGCACGTGTAAGAGTCCACTCCTTTTGTGCAAAGTTCTGTTTCTCTTGCAGGTATTGAAGAGAGCGGAATGCCCTCGAGCTCACGGGGACCGAGATCCTCGCTCGTGTTTTGTCATCCGGGCTCCTAAGAGAGAGGAGCAGCGTGCCTTGCCAGTTCACCCACTTCAATATCCTCTCGGCCATGTAAACAGTGAGCGCCACCGGTGTAGAGAGGGATCTTGATTCCACATCCCTCTACCGATTGCAGCTTCTTCCTCTCTTCATCTTCATCCCCACCCTTCATCCTTCCTCACCCCTTTTTCATTTTCATTGTTTCGCAGTATCATATCGTTTGGCTTAGCACTCTTCTTGTTTTATCTGTTATCACGAGGAACTTTTTCCACGCCTTCTACTTCATTTCTCGGCATCTTCATATTCGATGTTCAGCCAAGCGATATTTTTAATGTGAAAAGAAATTTGAAGTCTTCAAAAGACATTCGATTCAGACACTTAGCGCACTGCACAATCCGAATTTCACACAATCTCAATTATATACAATACAAAGTACAAACTAATTATACACAGTACAAAATTCAATTTCAGTTACACATAACACAAAATACAGTCTCAATTACACACAGCACAATCTCAGTTGTACACAGTACAAAGAAGTCTCAATTACACACGGTAAAAAGTAATCTCAATTACACACGGTAAAAAGTAATCTCAATTACATACGATAAAAAGTAATCTCAATTACGTACGATAAAAAGTAATCTCAATTACGCACGATAAAAAGTAATCTCAATTACGCACAATAAAAAGTAATCTCAATTACGTACGATAAAAAGTAATCTCAATTACACACGGTAAAAAGTAATCTCAATTACGTACGATAAAAAGTAATCTCAATTACACACGGTAAAAAGTAATCTCAATTACGTACGATAAAAAGTAATCTCAATTACGCACGGTAAAAAGTAATCTCAATTACGCACGATAAAAAGTAATCTCAATTACATACGGTAAAAACGTAATCTCAATTACACACAGTGCAATCTCAATTATACGCAATACAGTCTCTCTTATATAGAGTACAATCACAATAACAGAGTAAAATTTCAACAGTAAACCAAAAAAAAAAATACAATCTCAATAATACATAGAGAACAATATGAATACAACACACGGAGCTCATTTTGAATAATACCCACATTGAATCATCATCATATAATACAAGAGGTGTAATTTCGGGCGAAACGCATTTCTTATACGTCAGCGGAAGTGTCAGAAATTTCTGGGGCCTATGGTTCCGGCGGGTGCTTGACCAATCGGTCCGAAATTTCCTGTGCTGGTTCTGTTTAGGTTAACAGATACCAAAACATAAACCTTTCAGTTTGCACTGGCTTCATTTTCAATTTCTCGTTAATCGCGTGAGATCACCTCAGAAGAGCCAAGCTAGTTAAGCCCACAGTTCCCCACCACGATTACGATAGAATATATTACTTGCGGGTCGCACAAAATGAGAGTTCAAGTGCTCGCCGCCTCTTTGAAAACATGTCGCCTAAAGTGAAGTTCTCATTTTAAAACAACACTAAAATCGATTGAAACTCTGGATTAAGAATTGTTCGCGAAGCGGAGTCTCAAATCAAATCAATAAATCAAAATTGATTACAGACATTAAGTTCAAGGCCTGTAAATGGTAGCTATGCGTAAACTAGAAGGAGAGCTGTGTACCAATCCCCAGTGATGATGCACAGAACCGGCCAGGTCTAGCACCTAATGTCCGACCCCGCCTTCTCGTGGTGCAGGCCGTTAGTACCTTTCAAAAGAGATATTCTCTTTTGGAAAAGAACGGATGTGGAGGGATGCCAGTTCAATATGGGCTATTGATATGGTCATCTATGGCCACTTTTTTCTTTTTTTCAAACCTGCTGAGTAGTGGTCAACTTCAAGGTGCTGACCATTTATACCTACTAGACTGGATATGTTTATGGATTTGAGCTTGATTATGGATCCTGGACTTGCTGCACTGGTGGGCCTCTGTTGAGGGAGAATCTATCGCTGTGTTTTCTGTTTGCTTCTGGGTTGCCAGCCCTAAATGAACAGAGGCATGGGATACCTTATATCAGCTGGTGGATAATCCTAATCAGAGGCCATCGCAGGTACCTGAACCTTGCTTAGCTAGTTCGGCATCGTCAAGCCTAAACTGGAGTAATGTGTCTCAGGCAGGACATATGGCTTTTGAAAAAGTCCACTTGAAAAGGTGGTGCCTGAAGTTCTTACCAGCATCGGTGACTTCAGCCTTTAGCAGAGGAAGAACAGGTCTTTGCCCCATGCCTCCGATCAGGGGGCTTTTTGATACTGTTGGCCCTACCAATCTCAATAAACCTAAATTCTTTAAAAATCCTACTAATCATTTTCTCTCTGCAGGAACGTGGAACGTGAGGACATTACATATAGATTATTCTCTTGATGTCCTTACGCAGGAATTCCAGCGCTTTAACCTAGATATTCTAGGCTTGCAAGAGACCAGATGGACAGGTTTAGGTGAGGTACTTAAAAATAACTTTAAATTTCTCTTTACAGGGAGGGAGGATGGAAAGCATCACCAAGGCGAGGGTCTGCTGCTCAGCAGACATGCTAGTGATGCTCGTCTAGGATATGAGTGCATTAATGAAAGGTTTATTACAGCAAAATTTCAGACAAGCATTAAAGACTTGAATGTTATCTGCTGTTATGCCCCCACTGAGGATGCCGATGAAGATGAGAAGGATATGTTTTACGGACAACTTCAGGATATTTTGAATTCTGTCAAGAAAGGAGATATTACCCTTGTTCTTGGTGACTTCAATGCCAAGGTTGGCACCAACTCTGACCTTTGGGATGGAGTAATAGGCCCTTTTGGTATTGGTAGCTGCAATGGCAATGGGCAACGTCTCCTATAGGTAAGTAAACTCAATGGTTTCAGAATAACTAACACATATTACAAACACCGTGACATACATAAATACACATGGGTTTCACCTGATGGGCTGCATAGGAATATGATTGATTATATATTAATTAACAGCAAATGGGCTAGTTCTGTTAGAAATACCAGGGCATATAGGGGAGCTGAAATTGGATCTGACCATTACCTTGTTAAAAGTGTCTTGCAACTTGAACTTAAAAAGTGTTGTGCTAGGGTTAAAAAATTTACCTTTAATACCGAAGCTCTGAAAGACCCAGTTATAGCTAAAGCTTACCATGATAGGTTACTTAGTCATTATGACAATCATGGTTTGCTTAATACTGAAGTTGAGGAAGAATGGGGCCATTTTAAACAGGCTTTTTTGGAAACTAACAATACTCTTTTAGGAAAAAAGGAGCAGAGGAGGCAGAATTATTTAAGTGATAAGGCACTTGAGCTTATTTCAGAAAGAAGGAACTGCAGGAATATCCTGTATCAATACCCTACTAGTCCTAATAGAAAGGATTACAGAGAGCTTAATAAACGTGTAAAGGATCAGTTAGCTACTGATAAGAATGTTTGACTTGATGGTTTGGCTGACAAAGCTGAGGAAGCAGTTAGACAGCACAACAGCAGAGAGCTTTACCAGATAGTTAATGTTTTATGTGGTAGAAAACGGACAGGTATACAAGGATTGCAGGATAAACAAGGTAAGGTTATAGAAGGGAAGGATTCTGTCATGGCTAGGTGGGCTGAGCATTTCAGTGATGTTCTAAACAATGTGGTTAGTTCTACTCCCATTGTTTGTAATGATGATAGATACATTTGTGGCTTTAATGTTGGCCCTATAACACAATCTGAAGTTATTTTGGCTGTTTCTAAACTTAAAGGTCATAAATCCCCAGGGGTAGATGAAATTACTACAGAAATGCTCAGAGCTAGGAATGTTTCGGTAACCACTTGGATGACTGAAATTTTGAATATCTTTCACGATAAAGACATGGTCCATAAGGATTTTACCAGAGCTATTGTTATTCCTATTTTCAAAAAATGTGATCGCAGTTCTTGTGATAACTATAGGGGTCTCTGTCTACTCTCTGTTCCAGGTAAAGTTCTTTCCATGATTGTGCTTAATAGAATTAAGAATCTGGTTGACAGTCAATTGCGTGATGAGCAATGTGGATTCAGAAGTGATAGGGGATGTGTAGATCAGATATTTTCACTTAGGCAGATTCTTGAGAAATGTTTAGAGTTTCAGAAACCTTTGGTTGCTAGCTTTGTTGATTTCAAAAAGGCCTTTGACTCTGTTGATCGTCATAATTTGTGGTTGATTGTGACATCATATGGTATACCAGACAAGTTAGTTAACATAATGAAAGCTCTCTATAATAACACTGAGTCGTGTGTGAGAGTTGGTAAGTCTTGTAGCAATTGGTTTAGCATTACTTCTGGTGTTCGACAAGGGTGCATTTTGTCTCCTTTTCTCTTTAGTTTGGTTATTGATTATGTTATGCGAAATTCACTTCAAGGGAAAGATTTTGGGCTTAAATGGGCTGGAGATACGAAAATTTCTGATTTAGATTATGCTGATGATTTAGCCCTTTTGGCAAATGATGTTGATGAGATGAACTCTTTCATTCGAGCTGTTGATGAGACTGGTAGTAGAGTAGGTTTGGTTATAAACAGAGAGATAATTAAAGTGATGAAAATTGGTCAAGCAGGCTGTGATTCAGTTAATCTGAATGGTTGCAGTCTTGAGCAGGTGTCACAGTTTAATTACCTTGAGAGCTATGTAACAGATACTGGTGATGTGTGGCATGAGATTAAGAGACGAATAGGGATTGCTGCCGGGACTTTTAAGAATCTATGGAGAGTGTGGAGAAATAGGCGTATACACCTAAAGACTAAAATTAGACTGTATAACAGTTTGGTTCTTTCTAGGATTAGTTATGGTAGTGAAACCTGGACACTTTGTAAACAAGATAACAGGAAACTAGATGCTTTTGATTCTAGATGCTTACGCAGTATCTTGGGCATTTGGTGGTTCAACTTTGTAACTAATGATGAGGTTAAGGCAAAGGAGTCTGCAACCTCCTTTAAGCAGCATATTGTGCAGAGAGAGACTCTGCTGGTTTGGCCATGTTGTCCGTATGAATAATTATAGATTGGCGAATAGGGTTATGAACAGTGTGCCTAGAGGCCTCAGAAGGAGGGGGAATCCTAGGATACGGTGGGCAGACAATGTCAAACAGGACCTTATTAGAATTGGTCTGCAGTGGTCGGATGCAGCAGATGTAGCTCAGGACAGACTACGAAGCAAATCCCAAAATGCCCGGAAGGATGAGATGTCCCTCTTCACCTATTATATATATACTCTGTATAAAAATTACCTCTTAAGAACCTGCTTGCCAGAGAGGTCTGACATGAATCTGTCAGTATAATAAGAAAAGAAAAAAAGGTTATACGTTACATCTTTAGCGGCAAATCAACCTAGACAAAGAATTTTCGCAATTCCAATTATCAGCCTCTTTGATGTTAACATTTGATATGAATAAGTAATTGATCAAATGTACTGAAAAGAATGAAATATACTGAAGAGACATTTTGCATTTATAGCTCCAAAAATATGTAAGTCTGGATATTAGTATTAGAATAGAAAAAAAAAGTGTATCATGCTTTAAAAAAGAAATTCGAAAATTTGAGTTCAATGTTGAAAAGTGTGAAAATAAAATAATTCATTAGAATCTGATCGGAATGCTTTGAGGCAGAAGAATATTGCCATACGTTGACTAATATGTTAATTCGGTATCGAAATGAGCATTGTTGTCCCTCGGTTCAAAATATAGTAATGTCAATATTTTCTCGTGTATTGTTTTTCCTTATGCAATTTTATCATCAAAATATTTTAAAAACTGATCTTGGAATATGTAAATTCATGACCAGAAATAAAGATTATGATTATTTATCATATTGTGTTAGTTAATTAGGAATATTATTGATAACGTATGAAAAGAAAAGGAAATGACGTTTCAGGTGGTCGTTGTCGTATGACGCCTCTTCCTGTCTGGGTTGTTCTGCCATTATTCACCATCTCCCGGAAAACAATTGTTTTTATTGGATAAGAAATATTCTTAAATGGCGGCTCTGCTATATTACGTGCTACAACTCTATTTCAGCGGTAGGAGGTCCAAGGATTGACTAAAGGACGAGCTCCGAGTTGTAGTAATCGTTTTTTGAATCCGTGATCACAATTTCCCCTCCATATTTGTGGGTTTTACCAAATATCTTGAAACAATAAGGGTAATATATAAGTCTCCGTTCCGGGGGGGGGGGGGGGTGATATCCGGTCCTGAACTCAGCTGATGATATCCCGCGATTCGCCACAAGGTTGAGTCCAATATCTATGATTGGTTCTTTAAATCACGGAATGAGCAAACGACTTTTAACACTATTGGAAGACGAATGATGAATGTTTAAGTTTTTTTTATTCACTTCTCTTGACACCAACTTCTCCTCCCCCCCCCTGCAACATTCTTCAATATTCCCGCGAAACTTTCTGAAGAAAGTTTGTGACGAGCGGCGCTGTGGCGGCGCAGTCGCGTGACGGGGTGCGTGTGCCTGCGGAGTGCCTCGGGAGCCATCCTCGGGACAGCGCTGCGGCTCGGATCTGCGGTCACGTGAGGGTGGACTAGACATTCGTTGGCGTCGGTGCCGTGGTCCTCTGGCTCGTGCAGTCCTCTTCGCCGGAGTCGTGCGGAGAAGAGCAAAGTTTGGAGCAAAGATCTGACAGGTGGGTGAAGTTTGTTTGTGTCGACGTCTACTCGAAAAGGGAAAGAAAGGTTAGTTGGGTAGACTTTCATTGCAGTTGAGTGATGGCTAAAAAGATAAGCTCACTAACGGAATTCGAAAAATCGAATTCGCCTTTTTGTTCCTTCAAATCACGAAAGTGATCAGGTGTTGTACTTCATCGAAAAAAAAACAACAAAAAACGAATTAATGAGTGAAGGCATTTTATTAATTGACAGTATCTGTCACAATAGATACAGTTTCTAACCCTTTCTCATACAACACTAAATTCCAATAAAAAAGAAGAAATCATGTTTTTCTGACGAGTGAGTCAGTCGTTCCTTTGTTGCGTCTACAATACTCCCCCCTTCAACAATCAATTCCTTAATGTGATGACGTTACAGCATTTCATAGTTGAAATTGCGTCTTAAGTTGCGCTGCCCTTCTCTGTGCTCTGCCCTTCTTGCTCTTCTTTTCATCAGAAATTGTTGATCAGATCGCTACCAGTTCGAGAAAAATTACTTTCGCAGTCTGTTTTAAATAAACTTATATTCGGTATTTTTAAGCTCTATCACTTGGCGGTCACTTTATTAGGCACAGTTCCACTTTATTTCAATAGTAACTCGGACACAGAACCCAGTGACCTCTGAAACTTTTTCATGAAATAATGTGACCTGAAAAGATGATTTTAAGATGTGAATGAAATCTGTTTCAACCTTGATTTTCAACAATATTTCGGTGTTTAGAGAGTTACGAAAATTGCAATATGTAGCAGCAATAATGATAGTTTAAATAATTCCTCTGAGAATTTAATACAAACAAGTTAAAACGAAAATAATAATCGATATACCAAACTGTACTATCATGTGTGAGAGTACTTTTAGCAGTTCGCGCATTAATTATGCTCATTTTCTCCAATTTCGAATAATTTTTTGCAGAACGAGCAAACTTGCTAAACGTTTCAGTTTCCATATCTCTTTAAGTACTGAAAGCATATCGTTGAAAATCGAGATTGAAATAGATTTGATTGAGATCTTTGAATTATCTTCAGTTACATCTTATTAATAAAAACCTTATTAAAAAAGCTACCGAATACTGAAGCTGACTGCCTATTGATTTAACACGAAACTGTAACTAATAAAGTGGCAGCTAAGTATATATATCTACGAAGAAATTTAAAAGTTCTAATCACCAATTCGCATACGTAGTTTCCAAGTAGTCGTAAGCAAGATAAGTCGAACCGTGGGAGCAATTTGATTCACCAAACTCGTGAGCATTTCTTCACTGCACAACAATTCTAACAACATCTAGTTTGGCATTATTCACCCATCTCAGTTCTAGGTCAGCACTTTTTTCTCGAAACGTTTAACGTAGCGAACTGAATTATTAAGAGTATTCTCTTATTATAAGAGAAAAGATTAATTATAAGAGTATTTCTCTTCTGAGTTCATCGTCTAACCTCTTCTTCTATTTGCATAATGAAACAACCTAATTCACTGTTACGAGCACCAAGCCTACATGACATCTGGCCCACGGAACAATGGGGGCTTTTGGTGTAAAATGCGCCAATCAATCATTTCCCGGATCTTAAAATTTGAATTTATTAAGAAAACTGTTTAAGGAATTTCAAATGAAAAATTTGGTAAGCTTCCTTTTGAAATGAAACATTTATGCTTTTAAAAGATTAATATGGGATTGGTTAGTGGATTGTGATGATGTAGAGAAATATCTTTAGAGATAAAACTTTAGCTTCAATGTTTAATTTTTATAACACTGTTGCAACTAATTCTGTAAACGTTATCTACGCGAACTTCTCCACACACGAGTTCGGACTCAAGTGGAGTTCTCTTATCTATTTAATACTTTCATATTGTTCAGTTTGTTTGTTTAAAAAAAACTACCTATAAAATAGATTATAATTGATACTTTACAATATAATTTGTGTTAATAGTTCATGTGTATGAACTTGAAAAATTTATGTAAAAGTACGTTTTTGTTGCGGATTTTTGTATTGAACTGTACTGGTGTTGAGAGTAGTGAATAAAAAATCTATATCTATCTATCTATATAATCTTGCCTAGAATTGAAAAGTTTCTAAATTTCACGAATGATATACATATCTGGTATGAATTAGGATTAGCGCATGCGTAACTACAACATTCCTTTTCTGTTTCATCCTTGAGTTGAAATTGTGCAAAGAAGGTTTTTTTATTGAAATGTGTGTCGCATTTTGTCTCGATTCAGAGTTTACCTCAGTGGGTGAAATATTAGATTTGAAAATATTATAATCTAGTTAGGATACATTGCACTGGCAGCTTGCCTCACGCGGGAGAAATGAGTAAGCTAACAAATTTAAAATAGATTAAGAAAGAAGTAACTTCAATCTGAACTCGAGAGGCAATCTTATTTCCTGAAAAATTACTTAAAAATATATATGTACCTTTTCTGTCTGTGTAAATCTGTAACATGTACAAGACAGTTTTATTTCAGCTGATTGAAAATCCATTTTGAGTGGATTTCTCGACAGTTCTGTGTTTTGCTCACACACAATTCATCGTTTCTGGGCAAAAAAACTATTTAAATCAATTTGTGTTACTTGACTGTTTAAAATATTTTTTGTTATGAAGTTACTAAAAATGATATTTTCAAAAAGAAAAAGAGCAAAAAAACTGGAACGTTCTTCTGCCCCCCCCCCCTCTAAGTTAAATTTTTCTACCCCCTCCCCCTTCACCTCATTAATTGAAAATCGACTCTGCTCTTCCACGACTTTTCAGTTTTGCATCTCTCCACTAGATGACATAAGCATCTGTGATAAAAAATCGTCGCTCTGCTTTAATTAAATTCGTTTACGAAGTGTCCGAGTTTCGCATATTAGAGAGATGAACAAACTACTATATAGCCAAGTTTTAGTTTCCAGGCGAATAGTTCTATTTTTTCATATTCTCCACAGATTCCTAAAAGTTCCAGCAACAATGCCTATTATAAAGTTTACCTCATTACCAAAAATAAAAAAAAAATATAAAAAAAACCCTCTCAAGCAGTTGCTTGCCACAGAAATCTGAGAGGAGTCTGTCAGTTTATACGCCATAGCAGAAGGTATGTGAGGATGGCGGAACTCGAACCAGTTCCCTCTGATCGGTAGCCAAGCGCGCTAACCACTCGGCCAACATCTCCAAAATAATTAAACTGAGACACTTGTTCCAAAACATAACTATTCTAAAGAATTTAAGCAATACCTTCCTAACCTATTTTCAACACTTTTTATATATCACCAGATCTACCTAATTACGAAAATCCCAAACAATAGCTCCAATGAAAGAGTTTATCTCATCAGTATCATTTGCCGAAAAGGATAAATTATCAATATAAACAAAGTAAGATATTTACAGATCTCTAGACTAGGGGTTCTCAATGTGGGGTACGCGGTAAAATTTTTTGGGGTACGCCGTGAGCGTTGTTTCACTGATTACCCAGTAAAATGTTTATAATTTATAAGATTTGTTAAATTGCTTGTCATTTTTTGTGTTTATCATATGTAATTTATGAATACAAAAAATTAATATATATATATGTTTTATTTTATTCCCATTGTTATACTATAACTATAGTTTTACCTATCTATACAAGGAATACGCCAGTTACATACACATTTCCAGGAGGTACGTGAAGCATAAAATTTTGAAAACCACTGCTCTATACTATCCAAAGTTTCAGTCTCTCCCCTGCAATGCTTTCCTCATAATATAACCGATTATCTCATTAGAAATGGTAACAAAACAGAGCCTTGTGTAACTCCACTTATAAATCTAATCTCTACCAATTCTCACACGCTATTCAGTGTTAAGTGTAGAGAGTCCATCCATATGTTAACTGACTTTTCAGGTATTCCATAAGAAATTACAATCAACTACAAATTATGTCAATCACAGAGTACAAAGTGTTTTGAAATCTACTAAACTAGTAACCCATTATTTTTGAAACTCTATCAACTTGTTTAATTGAAATGATTTAGTCTATGCGACTGACCATTTCTAAACACCCCCGCTGTACAACTTGAACTTGTCCATGAACCAATGTTTAACTGCAGAATTTGGAGAAGAACTTTCCCAAAAGAGAAGGTAGACTCTGAAGTATTGTGAGAATGGCGATCACATTTCTTGAAAACAGGAATAATTATATCAACACTGATATCACCGAAAGTACTCAAAACCTCAGACAGATATTTGACAACAGAATCACCTGCAGCTATCAGCATTTTAGCAGTAATTTCACTTATCCGTGTTAACTTGTGTTGGTTTAATTTTGAGACTAAGGAAGTAACATGATGTAGAGTCAACATTGAAGAAGAGATTTGCATTTATATTCATCAGAAATAAGTAATTACATTATCCAGTATATTGTTACGACAGATGAACGAGCAACAGTGACTTCATGACTTAACGTGACTGGAGCCCTCGTGTGTGCTTCTACGTGAGATTCAATTAGCCAACGATTTGGAACTTAGAACGATTCAGAAGAATGAAAAATATAGCAGGGCAGTGTGTAAAAAGTTGTGAGATCTGAAAGGACGTTCAGATGATCTGAGTCCAGTGCGCGTTAAGTGAAAATAAGTATCTTATGTGATGTGTGCGCGGGCGGTCATTTTGTTTTGCTACTGTGATAAGTTTAGTGAACTAGCACAGGACGAGAGTTTGTTTACGTCTGAAGATATTCAAGTGACATGGTAAACAAAGTGAAGAGGTAGTATTTAGTAGAACAGACAGAGCTGATATTGTATACTCTGTACAAAAAGGTTAATGACTTATGCATGATAGTAGTTAATTTGTTTATAAGGTACTTCATCCATATTTTCTTTGTAACAATTTGCATTGTATTGTAATTGGTTTTAAAATATAGTTATTAATACTCACGCTCAGTGCCTATCCATTTTGTAATTCGCAACAATATTTAATTGCATTATTCAGAACACACTTGGAATGGTCAGCTGACCGGCAGAATATTCAGCTTGATCAGGTGTCATTTTTATCTCGTTTTCAAAAAAACACGAGATAAAGTTTTCACTTTGTCGCTGACGACATTCAATTTTTTTTATAGAGATAAATTAAAAAGTATTTTTGGGTATAGGAATTGATGAAATATTACGATTCACACTTTTCAAATCTCCCAAAAGTTCAAATTGAGCCCTCTAAAGGAAGAAAAAGTCGAAATCGCAAAATTTTAAATGAATATTGCACACGATATATTAATATCAGAAATTATAAATTTTGGTGGTGGATTGTGAAGTTCACGAGGTTTGCATTGGCAACAATAAGTTGCAACCCCCCCCCCCCCTCCCTTAAACTCAGAGTGAGTGGGAAAGGGAACTTTTTTGTTTTAAGAGAAAATTGTTAAATTTTAGGGATAAATTAAAAATTAGTTTTCGGTTGAATAGGCATCGATGAAATTTTACGATTGGTACTTTTCGAAAATTCAAAAAGTTTTAAATTGTGCCCTCTAACGGAGAAAAAAAATTTTGAAAATGCGAACTTTAAATGAATATTGGAAGCGACGTATTTTTGCTGGAAATTTTGAATGTGAAGGTCACGAGGTTTGCATTGGCAATATAAGGCATGGATTTTTGTGTTATCTTTCTGTCTGAGCCTTCCTCACAGATCCCTCTACTCTAAACTGACTGGCTCCTGTCAGCTGCTTGAGGGGGAAATGTTACTATTTTATTATTAGGTGATTTTAATTTGCATCGTTAGAGGGTACTAAATATGGCAAAGGCGTAATTTTAACTAATATTGCAAGTGAAGTGTTCTGTTTATGATTTTTGGCTAAGAGACTTTTGAATCAAGTTTATGATATGTTGTCAAAGCGCAGAAAGGCGTTGATAGAAATCAGTCCCATGCTTTTGTCTTTCAGAAACAAGCTGCAGTGCCTTATCATTTAAATGACTCTACTTCCTATGCTCCATTTTATTAAGTACTTTTGTTTCAAAAATAGCCTGTTTAAAATGGCCCCACTGTTCCTCAATCTCAGTCGAAGAGGAATCACAATTCTCACAATGAGTAAGAAGCCGATCATGGCAAGCTTTGGCTATTTCTGAAACGTTCAGTGTTGAAGGTAATTTTCTTAACCTTAGTGCAATATTCTTAAGATTCAGATGAAGAGTCACTTTTAAAAAGGCAACGGTCAGACGGAATTTCAGCTCTCCTACGATCTAGTTAAACAGTACATAATTCTTATAGAACCATTAGAGGCCGATAGTGATCTTGCGAGTCGTCTGTTAACTATGATATTTGAGAACTGTATAATCAGCAACTGCGCAGTCTCAAAGTCTTCCCATTGCCACGGGGCGGGGGTGGCTCAGTCGGTAGCGCGCCAGGCTCGTAATCTGTAGTTCCCAGGTTCGAGTCCCAGCTGGGTCAGCGTTGAGATTTATCTCCGCAAAATTCCCCGCCCTGCCCGCGGTCAGCAGGGGACACCGATGGGCTTGGAAAGACCGCCGTCCGTCGGATGGGACGTTAAGCCGTGGCTCCGTGTGCGAGAGAGCCATACCCTGTGCACGTTAAAGAATACGTTGGATGGCCTTGACGGGAGACTACCATCTGTCTCCCAACAGCTGTTCCAGTGGGTCCCCTCCCCCAACCTTCTCTGAGCCTTCGGGGTCCATGTGACCTGGCCATTTAGCCCATGGTGTGCAAAAAAGTGCCGCTCAGAGGTAAAACAACCCAACCCATTGCCACCCACACTACGACACTAGCTGTTATTGGAGTCACCCTGCACAAGAAAGAGTAGCATCTCCTTATCCAAGAGTTAGAATAATTGGAATAATATCTAAAAGAGTATCATAAGCACTCCTGATAATAAGTGATCCTTCACTTGTTTAGTCTTTCTGCCATCATGAGCTGAAAAGAAGACAAATCTGTTTCTTTTTCTTCGGTCTGACTTTTTCTTGTCCATCTGGTCTGTCTTTCTCAGCTTATACAGCTGGAATTCCTCTGTGAAGATATCAAGAAATTATCCTGATTTAGTCTTCACATTGTAAGTAGTTGTGGAAGGAAAATGGTTAGCAGATTTGTTCACAAACATGAGTGATTTGTGATAGTTAATCCAACAATATCAAGCATTCCATAAACTCCCGGATAGGGGGGGGGGGTTCAAAGAACCATCACCCTCCACTAAGGGTTTAAGCTGTTAGTTCTTCTACGAACTTTAGACAATAATTTTACAGTGTACCTTTTCAAGAACCACAGAGACTAGCCTGCCAGACAAGCTTACCTCCAATTTAGGACCAGCGATGCCACTAAAATCAGGAATTCAAGCACCCACGCTGGACTCCGATCCGTATCAGCTGATGCAAGGTATCTGGTGTATCTATTCACTTGAGGTTGAAAACCAGCTCCGTAACTAGATGCAAATAATGGTAAAAGGTGGTGGTGGTGGTGGGGGGGGGGGGGCGTGACCAAAGAATTTTTATAAAAATAAGAACTGGATTTGTGAACCTATAACAGTCGCAAAGTTTTACGTCGGTATCGCTGATGTAAATGAATCCTTGTAATTTAAGGTAGAAAATGTTGAAATTTGGAAAAATTAAACATGCTAAAACAGCTTGCTAATGCGATTCATAAGTTTGTTAGGATGGAGTATCCCTTCCTACCACCAGCTACACTCTCGGCCACTTGCCCAGGTTTTTGTTTCCTGGAGGGAGTCCGAGAAGTTTTCTTTGGGGGGGGGGAGGGGGCCGAGAATTCAGTTTTAATGGAAGTTCGGAGAATTTAGCTTCGGGAGGGGGGAGGGGGAGGTCTAAGAATAAGACAGATTACTAAAATATTACATCGATCAGTAAAGATTAAAATGATATTCTATACGGAATGAGATTTCATAGTTTTCTTTTTTTAATCTATTTTTAGTATCCGGCATATATTACGAGTCTAAAATAAAATTATACCAAGACAACAGTTTAGGATTTCCAAGCAGATAGACAAGTTGAAAATTAATATGAGAGGACAGGATTTTCGAGGGTGGTCCGCCCCCCACCCTTCTGGTTATGCCCCTCCCCACTTTCTGGTGATGAATGAAAATCCAAAGTTCGGTTGAAAGGATAGACGTAGATTCCATTTTACTAGAGGCCCATCTGTGGGCTAGTCAAGGAACAATGATCAGAAATGGTCATAAAAGACCTGATCAATGGGAGGCGAAAGTCCTTTCTTTCCTTTTCCTTTCAGAGGAGAAAATATTTCCCTTGAAAGATAGTAACAGCTTGAATGAAGCACGAGATGTCTGGCCGATTTTGTACATCATCAGAGTTTGAGGCACAGAACTCGATCCAATGTAAATCCCATTCGCAGTCCACCGCTGAAAGGGGCGGGGGTGGCTCAGTCGGTAGCGCGCCAGGCTCGTAATCTGTAGTTCCCAGGTTCGAGTCCCAGCTGGGTCAGCGTTGAGATTTATCTCCGCAAAATTTCCCCGCCCTGCCCACGGTCAGTAGGGGACACCGATGGGCTTGAAAAGAATGCCGTCCGTCGGATGGGACGTTAAGCCGTGGCCCCGTGTGCGGGAGAGCCATACCTTGTGCACGTTAAAGAACATGCTGGATGGCCTTGACGGGAGGCTACCATCTGTCTCCCAACAGCTGTTCCAGTGGGTCCCCTCCCCCAATCTTCTCTGAGCCTTCGGGGTCCATGTGACCTGGCCATTTAGCCCATGGTTGCAAAAAAGTGACGCTCAGAGGTAAAACAACCCAACCCACCGCTGAAAAATACTTAGAGTAATGTAATAATAACTCACCGATTCTTAGTTTAACATCAAGTAGAGGAACTTTGGTAAAGTCTTAGGGACAATGGTGTAAAGTCTTGCTGAAAAGCGGGAGATTAAAGGGCACCCCTTTTCTGATGGGACGAATTGTCTCGTGGGACGTTGGGCTTGTTAATAAATTAAACAAGGAGCCATAATGGAGAATTCGAACAGAGGAAAGGATTTACTGGAAAGAGGAGGAGAAGAAACTCTCGTCAACAGAGACCCTTCTCTAGGGGCCAGTTGTTGAGGCGAACTTTAAATGGCGTATGAAGTATATTTTTCTGTTAAGCGGCAAAGTGAATAATCGTACTGTTATGTGATAAATCGTATTGTTACGATGCAAGCTGTCAATTGTACAGTTGTGTAGCAAGTTCTCAATCATACTCTTATGCAACAAAGACGTCAAGCGTACTGTTATTTGGAAGTTGGCAAACCTGTTGTTATGCGACAAGTGTTGTCGTAGCCCATTTCCATTATGTCCTTTCAATAGGAGCAGTTTTGGCTATTGTAGCAGGATTTGGATAAATAAAATAAAGATAAAGATGTTTAACATTCTATAAAAAAAAATTAAATAAAAAATATTTTCTGAATGAGTTTGCTACCGAATAAGTTTTTGGTAGCAAGAGTATTCAACCGGTGATCTGAACAAGCAAGCAAGCAAGTAGCAGGATTTGGGTTGGGTTGTTTTACCTCTGAGCGGCACTTTTTTGCACACCATGGGCTAAATGGCCAGGTCACATGGACCCCGAAGGCTCAGAGAAGGTTGGGGGAGGGGACCCACTGGAACAGCTGTTGGGAGACAGATGGTAGCCTCCCGTCAAGGCCATCCAGCGTGTTCTTTAACGTGCACAGGGTATGGCTCTCCCGCACACGGGGCCACGGCTTAACGTCCCATCCGACGGACGGCGGCCTTTCGAAGCCCATCGGTGTCCCCTACTGACCGTAGGCAGGGCGGAGAATTTTGCGGAGATAAATCTGAACGCTGACCCAGCTGGGACTAGAACCTGGGAACTGCAGATTACGAGCCTGGCGCGCTACCGACTGAGCCATCCCCGCCCCCTATTATAGCACGAATAATCCATTGACTCACACTATTTTTTAATCTATTATTAAACCCAAAGGTACGGCTACTGTTAGGAAACCATGTTGAATCATACTTATGGTAAAAATGCGTTTGACTGTTTGCTTGCAAGCGAAAGTTATGATGCCTCGTCTGATCCCTCCCATCTTCAGCTATCGATTACTTTTTCACTGAGTGAGTAGGAATGGCAATAATGTTGTGATTGTTAAGAGGAAAAACTCCATTCCGTTTGTTGCATTTTCGCTTCTAATGTAGAAAGATTGAGAGAAACACATTCACGATTATTTCTGTTGCTTACGCTTTTTGATGGATGCAATGTGGGGAAGGTAACTGCGCTGTGCAGCGACACGAACAGTTCATCGTCTATCGGGAATTTGAATACAATCGTCAGAATAGCAGCAAAAGTTCAGTGAGAATTTTTAACAGCCCAACTTCAGTATTACACTGTTACAGAAGTACAATTTAAATCAAGGTTCCCAAATTCGCTGCCTGCAATCAATTATATTCGTGGTTTTATCATAATCATGGTGGTTAACTGTGGTTTATTAGCTTGACTCGACTGTGTGCTAATGGAATATTGTTATTCGCATTTTTCGAATCTTTTTTCGAAGGAATTTGCATTGAGACAAATGTGACTTAATCCTTCTTCCCCCAACATCCCCTCGACCTGGTCGCAAAAATTAACTCTTTTTAATTTTAAGAAATAAATGTTAAAAAAAATTGTTGGAATTAATAAGATATTACAACCAACGTTTTCCAAATTTTCAATGATGAGAAATTTCCACCATCAGATGGGGTTAATAATTGGAGAAACGACCTTCGAAAAATCATCCCTTTCTTCGAAAACAAAACCATTTCGTAATTCACCAGAGACGATTTCTCTTTCCCTTTCCTCGTGAGATGTAAAGATACTCCAAGAAAGTGGATAATTTCAGCCTGAAGTAACTGCAGCAAATTGTGGCACAGGAAGCGAAATTTTCCTGCACATGGGCCACGGGTTAATGTCCCAGACGATGACGGCGGCAATTCCAAGCTCATCGGTGTCCCCTACTGACCGTGGGCAAGGCGGGAAATTTTGCGGAGATAAATCTCAACGCTGAACTAGCTGGGACTCGAACCTGGGAACTACAGATTACGATCCTGGCGCGCTACCGACTCAGCCACCCCCCGCCACAACGCTCGCAGAAGTGGGACTCAAACTTGGGAACTGAAGACTACGAACCTGAGCGCTACCGACTGAGCCACCCCCGCCTCAACGCTCGCAGAAGTGGGACTCAAACTTCGGAACTGAAGACTACGAACCTGAGCGCTACCGACTGAGCCACCCCCGCCCCAACGCTCGCAGAAGTGGGACTCAAACTTGGGAACTGAAGACTACGAATCTGAGCGCTACAGACTGAGCCACCCCCGTCCCAACGCTCGCAGAAAGTGGGACTCAAACTTGGGAACTGAAGACTACGAACCTGAGCGCTACAGACTGAGATAGCCCCCACCCAACTTTGTTTGGGGGAAGGCGAGCTGGAAACTTTGAAAAATGCATCAAATCTGGTCTAAAAATTTCGTCTGTTTGTGTCTTTTCCTAGTCAGCAGTTATGACGATCCTCTATGATAGAGTTGCTTATTTACAAATGTCTGAGAGTCACAACTCGAAATTCGTAAATCTCCAGTTGTGGTGGTATTCTTTGCTCGAGTGCGATAAGTAGATTGATCGACAGGCGTTCGTCAGTCTTTGAACTATGACTTATGACAACTGTTAGAGAGTCAACTGCGCAGTCTCGTAATCTCCCCAATTGATACTCAATTTCCGCTAGGAATCTCCTTAATTCGAAAGAGTTATTCTTCTGCTGTTCATAAATCAGCAGACAATTCAACAAACTCCCTCCCTGACGATGTAAAGAATAAGTAGGTCAACAGAGGATAGAAAACAATCGCAAGAGCTTTAATTGTTCTTTCCCCCCATTTCTTTCTTAACGAGGCGTTGTTGTTCGCAGTGCAAGAAATCGTCACGTTTTACGGTCTGTTACTCCTTGTGCTTTAAATGCTCTCTACGAAACCAAGCGAATTGTTTACTCAAGATTTATAGCAGGAGGGAAAATTTCCAGAAGAATAGGAGATTACAACATTTTGTTTCTCTTTTTTTCTAACTCTTTTGTACCCAAAAGTAATTCTCTTGAGAGTAAGGAAACAACAAATTCTCAATTTACTTTTAAAGATAAAATTAATTTTACTAGACCAGAGAGTCCACTTGCCATTGAAGTCGGAGAAGAGGTGTCCACGTAACATGTCACAGGAACAAACCTGAGATAGGGTTGTTGGGTAGTTTTACCTCTGAGCGGCACTTTTTTGCACACCATGGGCTAAATGGCCAGGTCACATGGACCTCGTAGGCTCAGAGAAGGTTGGGGGGAGGGGATCCACTGGAACAGCTGTTGGGAGACAGATGGTAGCCTCCCGTCAAGGCCTTCCAGCGTGTTCTTTAACGTGCACAGGGTATGGCTCTCCCGCACACGGGGCCACGGCTTAACGTCGCATCCGACGGACAGCGGCATTTCCAAGCCCATCGGTGTCCCCTACTGACCGTGGGCAGGGCGGGGAATTTTGTGGAGATAAATCTCAACGCTGACCCAGCTGGGACTCGAACCTGGGAACTACAGATTACGAGCCTGGCGCGCTACCGACTGAGCCCCCCCTCGCCCCCCTGAGAGAGGTCAGACCTGAGCAGAAAGAAAACACATTCATGAATTAAAAAAAAAAGATTTGTCTATTCCTTTGCTCCTCAGTGAAATGCAATAACCGCTTGCCACTGGGATTGAATCACCTTTATCATCATTATAAATTCAGGATCATCTTTATCACTACGGCAAATTCAGGATGATTTTTATCATCATGGCAAATTAAAGATCATCCTTACAAGCATTGCAAAACTTTTAATGAATAAGTTTAAACCGTCGTTTATGAAGGGTAAATTTACAGTTTAATTAGGAATGAAATTAGCTGTAGAATTGGCCCATGTTACTCGCAAGGCATTTTCCCATTGCAGCTGTCAACTCTTTATGTGTTAGATTCGCTATTAAATATTTGAAATTAACAAGTTGTCTATAAACTGAAATGCTTATTATGATGTTATCTCGAAATATTAGTAATGTGGAGAATCTCTTTACTTTAATAAAATGAGTTAATATTATTTAACTTTTCATTTTCATACTTTTCCTCAGAAAAAAATTTCTAAGAAATATTTTTTTACCAATTTTTTACTGTTGTTTTGACGATAAAAATTAAATTTTCACTATTCAACCCAAACGAGCAATTGATGTGTCGATATAAATATCACTTAATGTGCAGCTATATATTTTTTATGTTCATTTGCGAAAAACCTTTGTAAGAGTGTGTGTATGTGTGTGTTAGTTCTCCAATTCGTCTGGTTGGACCTCCGTAGCCCATGGCTGCTTGAGGATGATGATGATGTGTGTCATTTTATTAAAGTAAAGAGATGCTGCTTGAGGATGATGATGATGATGATGATGTGTGTCATTTTATTAAAGTAAAGAGATGCTGCTTGAGGAGGATGATGATGATGATGTGTGTCATTTTATTAAAGTAAAGAGATGCTGCTTGAGGAGGATGATGATGATGATGATGTGTGTCATTTTATTAAAGTAAAGAGATGCTGCTTGAGGAGGATGATGATGATGATGTGTGTCATTTTATTAAAGTAAAGAGATGCTGCTTGAGGAGGATGATGATGATGATGTGTGTCATTTTGTTAAAGTAAAGAGATGCTGCTTGAGGAGGAGGAGGAGGATGTGTGTCATTTTATTAAAGTAAAGAGATGCTGCTTGAGGATGACGATGATGTGTGCGTGTAATAAGTTGTGTGTGTAAGTTCGTAATAAAAGATTGTTAAAGTCTCCTTTTTTTCTGGATGAGGGATTGGAACGCCAAATGAAAGCTGATTAGCTGTTAATTAATCGTTTTAAATCCCATTCCTGTTGTTAACATTCGGATTTCTGACCACAAAGCAAGGGACCTCTGCGAGGAAAGTGAATGTCGTTTTGTGACCTCGCGCAGGTGAGATGAACCGAACGGAGAAAGGATTGGTGGGAAGGGATTCGGAGAGAACAGCCGGGCATCTCGTCACGTGCACACGCCATCGATCTTTGGGAAGAGAGAGAGAGAGATCGAAAATGGTAGAGGATGAGTTATCGTGTAGTTATAGAGGAAGATAGGGAGGGAGAATGCATGGGAGGGGGAGGGTTGTAGAAGCTAAGAGGATGAGGGAACAGTTAGGAGGACAATCCTTTAACATGAGGTGTTGGATTGACAACTGCTAAATAAGCTTATGGTGTGTGTTAATATAAGTTCAGAGCGTTTAATAAGTTGTGAAATAATAATAAAATGGAAATAAAATTATTATTATTATTACATGAATGTTTCAGCTGAGTCATAGTGGTTTTATAAGCTATGGGAACGTAAGGAATGGTGTTTGAGACACGTTTGCTAATGGTCGATGAGTCTTTAATCTTGGAAGTAAGAGTTTCACTTCGCGGAACAAGTTGCGCCCATGATCATTTGAAAGGAGCCGAGGAGCTTTTTCAATGAGACGAAAATTCAACGAAATGGCAAAGAGCAAGAGATGAAAATTATGCAGATATTCTAAAACGAAAACTGGGAGCATATCTTCTTGTCAGGAATTTAGGATTTGAAGTAGAAGACACATCCTTCGGAGATTGAAAACACGAACATTAAAAAAAGGCGTGAACACTGCAAATTCGAAGATGAGATATGAGCATTAGGAATTAAAAGATGAGATATGAGCATTACAAGTTCAAAAATGAGATATGATCATTGCAAATTCGAAGATGAGTGTGAGCATTGCAAATTCGAAGATGAGTGTGAGCATTGCAAATTCAAATATGAGATGTGAGCATGTAAATTCAAAAATGAGATATGAGCATTATAAATTCAAAGATGAGATGTGAACATCGCAAGTTTAAAAATGAGATATGGACATTGCAAATTCAAAGATGCAGTGAGTGTCTACTGATTTGTAAGCAGTCATCTGTCTAGAGGATGGGGGATGGGCATGCTCCTCCTCC
This sequence comes from Ryuthela nishihirai, assembly GCA_038380435.1. Taxonomy (NCBI): domain Eukaryota; kingdom Metazoa; phylum Arthropoda; class Arachnida; order Araneae; family Heptathelidae; genus Ryuthela; species Ryuthela nishihirai. The sequence continues at coordinate 37,575,056 of JAWZYU010000031.1, forward strand.
TGGGATTTAATTACTAGAAGGCAATAAAACGATTTGTTACAGTTATAATTTTTCGCAAATTGTAAATCACAAAACGAAAATATATATTTATTAAACTGTTATAATTTCTGATAAAGAAAAATATACCATAATGAATGAAGGGGGGGGGGGTACTGATTCGTTCATCTTTTCTCCCCTCTCTAAATGTTTTCTAGATCTGCGACTGGTATAACTGGGTATACAGTTTCGGATTAAGCAATTGGGGGCCTTGAAGCTAAGCTCTGAATGGGGGCCCCTGCGCGGCACAGGGCCACGATTACATCTCTTTGTTTACCAAAAAATATAATAAAAACTGCGCTTTATGTTGAATCCTTCATTGTAGCGATCAGACAGTAAAATAAAGAGCACCTTACATAAGCTGAAAAAGAAATCGGGCAGGGTTCGCTACGCGTCAGGGCCTCGCTTTCAATCCAAACCATGTGAAATATGTTTAGATGCATTCTTAAAAACAAGTCTGACACAAGCATTAAGCGTTTGATGCGCCAGTCGTTCGGTGAAACTTTGTTGTGATGGCGTTGTGTTATTGTTCGTTTCGTTAATCCTCCGATCACATGTTAGAATTAATTATTCTCATCGTTTGCTCACCCTCCCACGTGGATTTCTTTCCCTCGTGACAGTCTTGACGAGCGAGACAATGTCCTCCTTCTGCCTCCGCGAGTCCGCTGATTTCTTGAAAGGGAGATTCGAAGCAGAAGCGATTGCATCATCAGAGATCTCTGACAACATAATAACAGACGTAACGCGACTGTTAGCGAATAAGATGGAAAATGTTGCTAACACTGTTTAGCTTCTTTATCAATGAATTAAACAATGTACTTGTTCGCATTGTTTCAGTTTCCTTTCCAATTGTTTGATTGGTTTATTCAACTTCTTGGTTGTTTCTTCCATTGCGTGCGATCGCTAATGCCCATGCGCTGTTAATATACTTTCTTTATGGAATATTAAAACTCTGCGAAACAGCCACAGGCGTACAGACGTGTTTTGTATGCGAAGTCCAGCATATCGAAATAAATTGTAATTCAACCTTTATTTACATAGGGAAAAAAAATCCGTTTCCGCCGAGGTATTTACTTCCTCCTCGTGGAAAAGAAAAAAAAAATATTTATTTTCTCCTCCTAGAGAAAGAAAAACTAACAGATGGACACATCCGGATTTCGCACAATGCATCGACCTTTTCTTCGTCTGCCAGTATCGAACATCCTTCGCTGTTAAATAAACTTTTCCACGAGGAGGGAGATGATGAGAAAATAATCGAATCCAACTCAAAAAGTGTTACTTACACCTTTCAGGCCTATTAAGATGGTTGTTATATGCCGAAGAAGTGATTCGTTAAGTAATACTCCATTTATCGGTTCAGGAGGTAACAGGCAACTTTAGTTTTTTATTTTTCAACTTTTGCTGTTTTAGAAAATTAGAAAAATTAGGTTGTGGAAGAAAACCCATAAAGACCGAAATGAAGTCTTTGAGGTGAGGTAGTAGGAGGGGGGGGGGTAGATATTCGCAAATTTCTCCCCCTCAACTCACCTCACAGGGGGCTTCGTGCATATATTCGCGAAATCCTCTGAATATCTATCTTTCATTTAACTTAAATTTCTTCGTATTCTTTTTAAACGTATTTTCTGTAATAGATATGCTTTCGTTTTTATTTTTTCATTTAAAAAATATCTGGATAAAAGTTCCGGTGTGTTCATGTCGAAAAACAGCATTTATTCCGAATCTTTTTAAAGTAGCAAGTTCAGGGACGACTTAATTAAGCCAAGTAGATATTTTAGTGCCAATTGTGCAAAAGCACGTGACATACGATTTTCAAAGGATGTGTTTTTTCTTTTCGTTCTGCCATTTATCAATACGCTAAACGTGAATAATAAGTTAACACACAAGTCGAAATAAATGACTTATCAGTGGAATCAGATGAAGGATCCCGTCGATCCCGTCCATTTCCAGATATTACAGTTATGCATCGATCACTATAATATTTGCAAGTCGATCGATTTATTCCTTAGGACAATTCAGCGAGGAATTAAGGATGATTTTGATTAGCGTTTAGAAGGACTAAGGAAATTAAATATTATCTTTTAATCTTCTGTTCCTGAAAAAACAAACAAACCTTAATGTCACTTTTCATTACCTTGTACCTGAAAAGGGATGAAAAATATATATAAAAAATGGACATTCGAAAATGGTTCAGAATTTGTTTATTTGATAAAAGCAAACGAACTATTTTCTATCAGGAATATCGCAGAGATATTATCTTACTGTGGAAAACCCAGAAAGCCAAATTATCAGACATTATGCGCATTATATTTTCAGCTTTAACGTGAATAACCTTTAAAGCGAATTTTTTAAAATCAAGTGTTTGGTTGCAAGACAGATTGGCAATTTAAAAAAGAAGTGTACTTATAAATGCCAATTTAATATAATTTCATGCTTATTTTTAATTATAAGATACTCGACAATTTATTATTTTTGAAAGGTTAAGGAAGAAAATTATTTTGAAATAATACGGAAGCGATTTCATCATTTTTTGAAATTATTATCCAGCGCACGAGCAATGGTTCGTGCGCTGAATTCATGTCGAACATATGAATAATTGATTAATTAAAGAATAAACAATCCGCCTTTTTAGTGCTTTAAGAGATATATTTTTTCGATTTCATTCAAAATTTTGCAGACTATAACACAATTAAACAAAGAGTTTTTATTACGAGCTCAAAAAATATGATTTTTATTTTCGTTTTGACTATTCTAGAAAGCGTTGTTTTTTTTTATCTTTGATACATGTCACGAAAAGCCGTCCCCTCCCCCTCTCCCAATAACAATTACCTGTCGTCGACGTTAATGCCCCTCTTACGATGCTGAAACGTGGATCGGATGGTTTCATTAAACCCATCGACAGAGCAACGCAACTGATAACAGCCCACGCGCAGACTACGGCTTTGACGTGTTTACCCGCTGCCAGCCGTCAGCGCCTGCTGACGGTCCTCCTCGTGCTTTGTTGGTCATCCTCGCTCTCCTTCGAAACGAGTTCCATCTCGAGCGAAGATCATTTAAATCGCCCTCGTGTCTCGACCAGATTCGGTTTCGCATTCACGTCTTCGCTAGACTTTGTTGGGCTGTGTCGGCATTGTTGACTTTCACCCTACTTTGCGTACGTCATCGGGTCCGATACTTGTTGGAAAACAATGGCCGCGAGGCTGCAAGCAGTCTCGAGATGGATCGATTTGTTAGTTCAGTTAATTATTCCGTCACGATTTTTATTCTTTGAGGGCCACTCGATGTAACGACAGAATAACCTGTTTCCAGGGAAATGAGATGACGACGATGCATCATCGCGACATGCATTGGTTTGCAATTGGCATCGGTTTCAAGATTATCGTGTCTGCCTGCCTCGGAGGGTACGAAATGTTGATGCAAACGCTTGATGCGACAGCCATTTGCGCTCTTGGTCAGCGGGGGGTTGAATCGGTGGAGGAGATCTGAAATGTATGCCTCCCCTTCACGTCGTCTGACGGCTGAGGGCAGAAGATAATCTGTTTGCTCAAACGGAAGTCCCTGACCTGATCACCGTAAATTCGATTGGTAATTAAGGCACTTAATCGCCACCTCAAGCAAATGAGAAGTTATCGAGATGCGATTAGGGTTAACATTCGAGCTTTCTTCGCATCTCACTTCACAAACTCTTTCATTTTGTCAGCATTGCCACGACCGTATTATCACCGATCAATGGGTTGGCTTAAAGCTGAAGATTACCTACCTACATTGATACGTGCAGTTCCTCCTTGGGCGAATTTCAAATTAAAATGGACGCTTTCGATTTCATTTGTTACTGCCAAATAAGTTTCGGATATTGCTATTTATATCATTCGAGTGATAAGTCACGAGTGAGTTGATTTAAGAAAGCTTTGCTTACTTGCTCCTGGGCAGCAGGAGCGACGGTAAAAATTGCTGTAAATGGGGGGTGGGGTGGTGAAATAGCGGGAATATAGGCGAGAGAGAATTGGTGAAACTGCGGGAATATAGGCGAAGGAGAAATGGTGAAACTGCGGGAATATAGGCGAGGGAGAAATGGTGGAATTGCGGGAATGTAGGCGATGGAGAAATGGTGAAATTGCGGGAATATAGGCGAGGGAGAATTGGTGGAATTGCGGGAATGTAGGCGATGGAGAAATGGTGGAATTGCGGGAATATAGGCGAGGGAGAAATGGTGGAATTGCGGGAATATAGGCGAGGGAGAAATGGTGGAATTGCGGGAATATAGGCGAGGGAGAAATGGTGGAATTGCGGGAATATAGGCGAGGGAGAAATGGTGAAATTGCGGGAATATAGGCAAGGGAGAAATGGTGGGATTGCGGGAAATAGAAGGTGGCGGAGTGGTAAAATTGAGGAAAAGAGGGAGGGATGATGAAATTGCCGAAAGGGCAAATTGCAGAAAAATAGGAGGTAACAATGCAGATAAAAAGGTGGTGTTAAAATTGCAGAAAGGGTGGGGTTAAATTGTAGAAGAGGGTGGAATTGCAGAAAAAGAGGGGGTGGTAAAATTGCAGGAAAGAGGGAAGATGCTGAAATTGTAGGAAAGGAGTGGGATGGTATAATTGCAAGTAACTTCGGAGATGTACAATTTGTTTGCTTTCTGTTTACTACGAAGAAAATTTTCAATTGTCGCTGCAAAAGTTTGCTGACAGAAAAAAGAAAAGAGTTTTTTTTCTTTCTTTCACTTTGTGATTTGTAATGCGTTTTGTTGCCATCCCTTGAGTTTGTCGAAAAGTCGTAGAGAAAATCACTTTTTAAAATGTCACCTGATTTAGCCGTTTAGTATTCGGAAACTTTTCGCGCCATACTTTATTAGACACCTTCTCTAGTGCAACCGGATATGAAATGCATTTTGTTGCGCAACAACGTTACCAGTCTTCTTCCGGAAATCTCGTCTCAGTTTCACTTTTGTTACGTCACAGACGCAGCCCTTCAAATTTTGCCACGTTCTATGTCAACTAGGAACGCAATCGATGACGACACTTCTCTTCCGGTGAGGGGGGGTGGGGGAGGAAGGAGAGAAAACTTCATTTAGGAAAGAGAGAGAGAGTTCTCTCCCTCCCACATAATCCTCCTCCAAAGAGCACTGAATGCTGACGGACTTCCAAAGTGTTGCATATGATTATGGGAAATCGTTTCCGAGCAACGGAGTTTTGTTTCCACTTTTGTCCAATGTTCGCCTCAAGAGTGAATTTCTTCCTACAGTGCACGCGCTCATTGATTACCGTGTCGCGTCCATGTCGTCTGCTCGGAGTGAACAACAGGCACGCTCGGCTCATATCACTCACAACTAAAGATCACTAATTAAAATAAGATTCAGGACATCGTTGAGAAGTTGACTTGATTGGCAGTTTCGAAATTTAAATTTAAATATTGTGGCATTTGAAGATTTTATCACTTCCTCAACGGTCTGTAAATGGTAGCTAGGTAGTCACTGGAAGGAGAGCTATGCACCAATCCCCTGTGATGATGCATAGAACCGGCCAGGCCTAGCACCTAATGTCCAACCCCGCCTTCTCGTGGTGCGGACCGTTAGTAACTTTCAAAAGAGATACTCTCTTGTGGAAGTGAACGGAAGGGGAGGGCTGCCAGATTAGTGTGGCCTACTGATCTGGACAACTATGGCTACTTTTCTTTTTTTTCTACCCTGCTGAGGAGTGGTCAACCACACAGGGTCCTGGTGCTGACCATATAAACCTACTGGACTGGACAGATATATGGCTCTGAGCTTGATTATGGATCCTGATTTTGCTGCACTGGTGGGCTTCTGTGGAGGGAAAATCTTCCGCTGTGTTTTCTTTTTGTTTGTGGGTTGACAGCCCCAAGTGAATAGATCCACAGGATATGTTTATCAGCTGGTGGATAATCCTGAGCAGAAGTCATCGCAGGCACCTGAACTCTTTGCTTCTATTGGCATCGTCAAATTCTACATTGGAGGAAGTCTTCCAGTGTAGATGGCTTCAGCCTTTAGTAGTGGGGGAACGGGTCTTTGCCCCATGTCTGCGATTAGGGGGCTGTTTGATATTGTCGGCATTCCCTCTCTCAATAAACATAGTTTCTTTAAACATCCCACTAACCATTTTCTCTCCATAGGTAGTTGGAATGTGAGGACTCTGCACAGAGCTTTTTCTCTTGATGTCCTCACACAAGAATTCCACCGTTATAATTTAGATATTCTCGGCTTGCAAGAGACCAGATGGACAGATAAAGGTCAGATTCTTAAAAATAATCTTAAATTTCTCTTTTCAGGGAGGGACGACAAAAAGCATCACCAAGGCGTGGGTCTGCTTCTCAGCAGACACGCTAGTGATGCTCTTCTTGGATATGAGTGCATTAATGAAAGGTTTCTTACAGCAAAATTTCAGACAAGCGTTAAAGACTTGAATGTTATCTGCTGTTATGCCCCCACTGAGGATGCCGATGAGGATGAGAAGGATAGGTTTTATGAACAACTTCAGGATATTTTGAATTCTGTCAAGAAAGGAGATATTACCCTTGTTCTTGGTGACTTCAATGCCAAAGTTGGTACTGACTCTGACCTTTGGGGAGGAGTAATAGGCCCTTTTGGTATTGGTAGCTGCAATAGCAATGGGCAACGTCTCCTACAGGTAAGTAAACTCAATGGATTCAGAATAACTAACACTTATTACAAACACCGCGACATACATAAGTACACATGGGTTTCACCTGATGGGCTGCATAAGAATATGATTGATTACATATTAATTAACAGCAAATGGACTAGTTCTGTTAGGAATACCAGGGCATATAGGGGAGCTGAAATTGGATCTGACCATTACCTTGTTAAAAGTGTGTTGCAACTTAAACTTAAAAAGTGTTGTGCTAGGGTTAAAAAAATTACTTTTAATACTGAAGCTCTGAAAGATCCAGTTATAGCCAAAGCTTACCATGATAGGTTACTTAGTCATTATGACAGTCATGGTTTGCTTACTACTGAAGTTGAGGAAGAATGGGATCATTTTAAACAGGCTTTTTTGGACACTAACAGTACTCTTTTAGGAAAAAAGGAGCAGAAGAGGCAAAATTATCTGAGTGATAAGGCACTTGAGCTTATTTCGGAAAGAAAGAACTGCAGGAATGCCCTTAATCAATACCCTACTAGTCCTAATAGAAAGCATTACAGAGATCTTAATAAACTTGTAAAGGATCAGTTAGCTGCTGATAAAAATTTTTGGCTTGATGGTTTGGCTGACAAAGCCGAGGAAGCAGTTAGACAGCACAACAGCAGAGAGCTGTACCAGATAGTTAACGTTTTGTGTGGTAGAAAACGGACAGGCATACAAGGATTGAAGGATAAACAAGGTAAGGTTATAGAAGGGGAGGATTCTGTCATGGCTAGGTGGGCTGAGCATTTCAGTGATGTTCTAAACAATGTAGTTAGTTCTACTCCCATTGTTTGCAATGATGATAGATGCATTGGTGGCTTTAATGTTGGCCCTATAACACAATCTGAAGTTAGTTTGGCTGTTTCTAAACTTAAACTTCATAAATCCCCAGGGGTAGATGAAATTACTACGGAAATGCTTAGAGCTGGGAATGTTTCGGTTACCACTTGGATGACTGAAATTCTGAATATCTTTTATGATAAAGGCATGGTTCCTAAGGATTTTACCAGAGCTATTGTTATCCCTATTTTCAAAAAAGGTGATCGCAGTTCTTGTGATAACTATAGGGGTATCAGCCTACTCTCTGTTCCAGGTAAAGTTCTTTCCATGATTGTGCTTAATAGAATTAAGAATCTGGTTGACAGGCAATTGCGTGATGAGCAATGTGGATTCAGAAGTGGTAGGGGATGTGTAGATCAGATATTTTCACTTAGGCAGATTCTTGAGAAATGTTTAGAGTTTCAGAAACCTTTGGTTGCTAGCTTTGTTGATTTCAAAAAGGCTTTCGACTCTGTTGATCGTCATAATTTGTGGTTGATTGTGAGATCATATGGTATACCAGACAAGTTAGTTAACATTATGAAAGCTCTCTATAATAACACTGAGTCGTGTGTGAGAGTTGGTAAGGCTTGTAGCAATTGGTTTAGCATTACTTCTGGTGTTCGACAAGGGTGCATTTTGTCTCCTTTTCTCTTTAGCTTGGTTATTGATTATGTTATGCGAAATTCACTTCAAGGGAAAGATTTTGGCCTTAAATGGGCTGGAGATACGAAAATTTCTGATTTAGATTATGCTGATGATTTAGCCCTTTTGGCAAATGATGTTGATGAGATGAACTCTTTCATTCGAGCTGTTGATGAGACTGGTAGTAGAGTAGGTTTGGTTATAAACAGAGAGAAAACTAAAGTGATGAAAATTGGTCAGGCAGGCTGTGATTCAGTTAATCTGAATGGTTGCAGTCTTGAGCAGGTGTCACAGTTTAATTATCTTGGGAGCTATGTAACAGATAATGGTGATGTGCGGCATGAGATTAACAGACGAATAGGGATTGCTGCTGGGACTTTTAAGAATCTATGGAGATTGTGGAGAAATAGGCATATACACCTAAAGACTAAAATTAGACTGTATAATAGTTTGGTTCTTTCTAGGGTTAGTTATGGTAGTGAAACTTGGACACTTTGTAAACAAGATAACAGGAAACTAGATGCTTTTGATTCCAGATGCTTACGCAGTATCTTGGGCATTAGGTGGTTCAACTTTGTAACTAATGATGAGATTAGGAAAAGGAGTTTGCAACCTCCTTTAAGCAGCATATTGTGCAGAGAGAGACTCCGTTGGTTTGGCCATGTTGCCCGTATGAATAATTATAGATTGGCGAATAGGGTTATGAACAGTGTGCCTAAAGGCCTCAGAAAGAAGGGGAGACCTAGGATGCGGTGGGCAGACAATGTCAAACAGGACCTTGTTAGAATTGGTGTGCAGTGGCCAGATGCAGTAGATGTAGCTCAGGATAGACTTGCTTGGAGAACTAAATTGCACGGTCTGGTTGGACCTCCGTAGCCCATGGCTGCTTGAGGATGATGATGATGATGATGATATGGCAACACGCTCGCCAAGTAGCTAAAGCCTTCATTTCTTATTTCCGGTGATGTATTCTTGCCACCGATGAATTGTGTCACAAAACTCGACGATAATAACTCCAAACCGAATTATGAACTAGTCACGTCCTCAAATGTATTGTTATGGGAATAATTCTCATATTAAAATACGATTATTTATTATTTAAGTAGGGAATAATATGTGATATGCACTTGATGCATGCTGCAATGTGTGGATTGGCAACTGATGAGACTATGAGACTGTGCAGTTGGAGTTTCAGACAGTTCTCAAATATCATTGGTTAACTGTAAAGTGAGCAGATAAAGCGCACTTCAACTCACTCTACCTATAACTAATATCTAGCGATCTCTTTTCCCCGAAAAAAGGCTGTTAAATTGCATTGTTTCAGTAAAATAATTCCACAATAACTATCTTAACGAAGTAGCACATATTCTTTTAAGCACAATGGTTTTACAGAACAATCTACCTATTTTTAAAATAAATGTTAAAAAAAAGAAATCAAACTGAACCTGAGAAGATACGTAACATGTATTTATTAACCTTATTCATATTTAGTTCCCTGTTTCTGTCAGCGAATACTTCTCATTCATTGAAGTTCATTTCCACTTTTGCAACTACTTCTGAAAATAAAATTTCTATATAAATCATGAAACTGAACAAAAATTCGGAAAACAAAAATTCGTTATTTTCACGTCACCTCGACAGCTTACTTTGCCCAATTTTAGGAAGTTCCTCTACAAACGAGACTTTGTTACAAGAAAAAAACAAACAAACTGAGATTCAATGAGATTTCTTTATTGATTAAACGATCGGTTGCAATTACACTTCATTCCTCAAGAAATTTGCCACTTTTTATTTTTAAAGAAAACGTTTCAATATCGAGATTGTTTTGCTATTATTTTGTAAAGAAGACTTTTTAGAAGGAAAACATCGAAACAACTTAATAAAAAAAAGCAATTGCAAGTGAATAAAAAGGCGTAAATTCTCAATCTTCAAAGAATTTCCTCCATTTTGTGCTTCTGAAATGGAGAAGCTCTTGAAGAAGGATCTCGTCCTCCCTCGTGAAGGAGAGCAATTATCTCTCGTGAATAGTTCGCAATGCTCGACGACGAGATCTTTCTCTTCTGGTGGATAGCGAAAGAGTCTGCGCATGCCCGATTGGTCGGAATCCTTTATAATTCATCTTCCTCATCTTTTCAAGAGGATTTAGATTTGTCTGAATTTGTTGAATCGCCAAAAGAATCATTTCCATCGACATAATCGATATGCTAAACATTGTTGGTTTGTATTTAGGCATATTTTTTATTTCGATCATATTTTTTTTACTTTCCCATTTTACGTGCTAGTTACTTTTATTCCGTATACTAACCAGTTAGTGAAATAGGTACTATAAATTCTACATTCACGTCAGACCAAAAAAAAAATCCGATATATGTTAAAAATATATTTCAGTAACGTAAATCTTCCTTCATTAATTTTTCCTATCTGAATTAAAGATTGCATTCTAATGCCATAATTTTGTCTTCTTTTAAAAAAAATATTTTTCGCAACTGAATTTTATCTTACACCGCTAGGAAGCAAGATATATACGATTGAACTTTTACTTTTGAAAACAAGATTAAAATAATGTTTTTCACTTAGTTCGGTTAAAATTTATTTACAGTTTTCCATGTTTCTGGCTTGGGGCTTATCCCTGGATATACTTATAATAATATAATAATTTTTCAACCATAGGTCGCTCGGATTTCAAGAGTTATGGGGGCTAAACTAGTTCACAGAGTAATGCGCCATAGTAATTTATTCAGAAATTAATTAAAATTAAAGTAATAAGCAATGTTCATAGCATTTAATAATCACATTTTAGAAATCTGTGTAATTACACTGTAGTTCATAATTTATGGAAATTGAAAAAAAATTCAAGTATCTCAAGAAATTATTTTTAGAATTTAACTAAAGTTTCAGAGGATATTTGATATCACATATATTAATATTTTCGTTTCAAATAAAGAATATATCGGAATACTTGTCCAATTATAAAATTAAATTTCCAATCAAAGAATATATCGGAAAATTTTTCCAATTATGAAAAATTATAGATCACCGCAGATATTAAAGTAAACGTTATTTAATAAGGAATATGATTAGCCCTAACATCAACACAGCTTGCACAACGAACTCTCCTGCTTCTAATAAAGGTTATTCAACAAGGCATAAATCTCATTCCTCTATATGATAATTTCTCAGTTCATGAAAGATCCTTGGAGGGGGTGTAGAAGATTTGAATCTCGCCTTTCCAACGCATCTGATGCATGTTCAAGGGATGTAAGGTCTGGGCCATCCATTTTCCAATAATAATTATAATCTTCACTCTATGGGTACTTCTCCACTGCTTGAGATCTATGTGGATGAACGTTATCTTCCATAAAAAGGAATTCTGACCCAATGTCACCTCTAAAAAGACTCGCATAACGTTCTAGGATCTTGTCTCTGTATCTTAGGGCAGCTAGATCCTGAGAAGATCATGCAGTTCAGTGCGGTCATTGATATCTCCCCAGCCGAATAAACCACTCCCACCAAAACAGTTCCACGATATTCAGGGGATGATAACGCTCTGTCCACGTGGACAGGAGCTGAGAATCACTTCTTACGCTATATCTTGATTCGTCAGAAAAGAGAGCACTTCTTCACTTTTGATCATTGGACCATCTTGAACTGTTATTGCTCTGGGCCTACACTGGCTAGTTCTTCCTAAGCATGTTCCACTGCTTTGAAAACATCTCCACAGTCTGGAAATTACACTTTCCGAAACATTCATGACTCTGGCAATCTCTCTATGTGACCTGCTTCCATCCGTCCGATGGCTCCCTCCACCTCTGACCGTCATTCAAATGATTCCTCCTTCGCATTTTAACAAAACTAATCCGAAGCGCTCGACAAAGCCGCTCTTAATCCGAAATGTGAAGCGACAGTTCTTTAATCATCGTTTATCGCCTGCTTAATTTGCATATCGCAGTCTTTCGCATTGAGAAATGTAAATTGAATAGCCGAGAAATGGGAGTTGTTTCATGCTAAATATCCTCTAAAACTTTCGTCAATTCCAAAAAAGATTTCTTGAGGTATTTTTAATTTTGTTCAGTTTCCTTCAATTACGAACAGAAACAATGTAGTTTTGTATTGCTTCTAAAGCATGCTTTACAGAGGGGGAGGCTGTTGAGTGACAAGACTTTGTCGACATACTGTACATTGGCAATATCCCACGATTACCTCATTTTCGAATTTTTCGCGAAGTTTAATCTTTCAGACGAAAAGGTAAAGTTCACCTTTGTCAGTCGAGCGAGGGTTTTCACCGACCTCTTCCAGCTTCCACATCCCTTCATCCTTTTTCCACTTTCATCCTCCCACTCCGAAGCAACACTCCTCCGATGCCAAGGGTTGCGCAACGTGATGCTAAACTTCTGCTCGCACCATTTATCGCCCCCGAAGCATCGGATGGAGATCAGGTGACCACCCCTCCTGCGTCACTTCCCTTTTCCACCTCCTACTCGCATCATAGTGATCACGAGACAGCGTGGATTTCTACTTGGCGTGCTCGAGGATCGAGCGCTGCCGTTGCCAAGTGAGAAGATTTATGTTCTATTTTTCGAAGTCTCCTTTTATCTCGTTTGCTTTGTGGTCGGAGGGTCACGCCTACGGAAAGAGTTCCGGCACGCGGATGGATCTTTTGATCGGTTGCAATTGCGAACGCACTCTGGCTGTAACGCTGATGCTTTTAGACATAATTTAATCCTTGCGCTGATAAGTTAATGGCCGTTCTCCGCGTGGAGGGAGGGGGGGAATGAAAGCTCGAGGTGGGGAAAGAGAATATCTGTGGTTTATGGTGTCTAGCATTGTTGTTTTTGATGTGCAGATAGAAGCGAGAGAAATGGACTGAATTGGATGTCTGATGGAAAGAAAAGTGGACACTGTTGGGCTTGGGCAGGCCATCGCCTGCCGGATGGGACGTTAAGCCGTGACCCCATACGTAGCCGAGCCTTGAACTGTGCACGTTAAAGAACACGCTGGATGACCTTGATGTCATATGTCTCCTAACAGCTGTCCAGTGGGTCCTCTTGACTCAACGTACTCTCAGCCTTTGGGGTCCTTGTGACTCTCCTTTTAGTCCATTGTGCACAAAAGTGATCTTAATTTTCCGAAACAACCCAACTCAACCTAGGTTCTGTTGTACCTCAGCCAATGAAACAAATGTTTAATCGTTACGAATGGGCCGAGTGATTATTTATTAACTTTTAAAATTCTGTTTCGACGTCACGTGCTAGAGTGAATCCGTAAAGCTGAAAAAAAAAATAACTTATTTTCAGGAAGTGAAAAACAATATATAATTGCAGTCGAAAAGTCTGTCGACATTATTCAATAATTTCGTAATAAGATTTATTTAAATAAGTGGAAATCAAAGTCAATTTCAATTTCGCTGTAGAAACGCAAATATCAAAATTCCCTTGGTAGACGATTCAAAACTTTTAGCATTCGATGTGTACGTAATTTTTTAGTGAAGCTTGCAACAAAGTGTTTGCAACTTTTCTATAGTGTTTGTTTTTCTTGTGCAATTGCTACTTCAAAATCGATATTGATATGATAATATAAATATGTGGACTGCGAGCCAGAAACACGTTGCATCATGCTCCTATCTACATTAAATCCACGTAAACATTTACCAACAGAAATGTTCAGTATCAAAATTCTCGATAAACTTTTGCGTTTTAAACAGAAAACGAAACATTTTGGAATTAAAAGGTTGACTTTTCGTCTGAAATTCTTCATGGCGGGTGGGCAGACGAACTATTTCTGATGATCTAGATGGAGGGAACTTATTTCCCTTACCCCCTCCCCCCCTTTCAGAGCTGTCTTCCTTCTGCCTGGCGATGTTAATGTCCCTCCTCTAAGTGAGTCGTCTCCTTAGCGACGGTGGATGACACTCGGAGACTCCTCCGGCATCCCTTTCGCTGGCGTTTGCTGCCACTCGGCCAGCCTCATCTCAGACACATACTTCCGTCGCGTGTCGCGAGGGAGAGAGAAAGGGAGAGGGGAAGAAGGGGGGTGGAAGAACATAGCGCCCGTTCGCCTTCCGCTGACGTGCGGATGGTATGGAGACGGGGGTGAAATGAAGGGGGAAGGGAGAAAGGCTGGACGTGTTCGATACATTACGTGACAATTACAAGGGGTAAGAGATGAGACGAGTCATCTCTTTTTTTTCGGGGGGGAGGGGTACTTTGATGATGGTTGGGGGGAGAAAGATGATTGCTAAAGTAATAGTGGAGAAAGATGAGGTGGAATTTATTTCATTTTTTTATCCAGCTTTTTAACAAAATATATTTGTTATCATTGCTTAGAAATGAACCTTAATTACCATGTTCCTTGTTTAATATCTGATTCTGTCATTTGCAGCTGTCGTTTGGTTGCGCAGAAATCAGTTATTAAACAATAAAATTCGAATCTCCGTTTACACGAGGAAATTGTAAGTAGAAAGCAATAGACAGCATTAATAAAGGAATTGTTTGGTGTGAGTAACCTCTCTTTTATCGCTGCTGAGCATCATTCAAATGCTAAGCACCGAAACACGGATGGAAATGTGGACTTTTCCATCGATCGATTTAAATCTGCCTCCTACACCTGCACAATTCTGCAAACTTTCCGTCCCCTTAAATCCCAACTCTTATCTTAAGATCTTCGCAGTCTAACATCTGGTTAGCAGACTTGTTTTTTGCTGATCTTCAAATATTATTATGGTGCATCTGGATCCGATGCAAAAAAAAATCGTCGTAGAACTGAATTTTAAAATTACCATTTTTTTTCTGTACACGAGTGTTCCACTTTCAAATACTCACAATCAACTATTTTATATCTATGAATCCATCTTCATTGTTCAAAGATATTTCAGTAATATTCATGTCTTTCTGTTTACTCCTCTTTGGACACAGAATTTTATTTCCGGTCAAATGTTTCTTCGCAATCCTTTAATATACTTTTCTGATTGTTCCTTAACTTTTGCTACTCTTTGGGTTTATTATATTCTTTCTAACCACCTATCATCTCCCGAATCAATGATGTTACCATCAGAACTTTAAAATTTGGTGCTTGGCCCAATCTCAGTCCATAAAGAAGTTGTGCCAAGAATATCTGCAAGAGTCACCTTGGAAAAGAAATTTAAAATATTTTGATTCCAGTTCAAGCTCGAATATCCACAATTTATGAGAAACGGAAGATTTCCTCTCTCTCTGTTGGTGAGGACGAGGGATGGCTCAGTAGGTAGTGCGGCAGCTTCGTCATCTGCAGTTCCTAGGTTCGAGTCCCAACTGTGTCAGCGTTTAGTTTTTTCTCCTCTAAACCCCATCTTATGCTCCGTGAGAGAGGGTCCACCGATGGACTTGCAAAAGCCATCATCATCCAACAGAGGGGCTCTGCAGAACTCACAGACAGTAAAGAACACGCTGGATGACTTTGACTTGGAGGCTACCATGGCTCCTCTCCTAGCAGCTGTCCAGTTCCTTTCCTTATCCCAACCTTCTCTGAGCGCTTGGGATTGGCCATTTAGCCCATGGTGTACAGTCGTTCAAAAAAGTATCCAAACACTATGGTTGATTAAAGAATTCAGAAAAAATATCTGGCAACGATTTTTTTAGAAATTAGTGATCTGGCAACCTTCGTGTCACGTGACAGGCCAGAAAAACAACCCAACTCATCTTGGTTGCCGGTCATGTGACGAAAATTAAGGAGAAGTGAAAATTAATAAAAAAGTAAACTTCACAACGCCATAATTTCTGTGTAGTGTGCTGTTTACATTTTAAAACATTCTTTGGCTTCACGTATGATTATTTATTATATAGCACAGATACGTGTGGGAAAAGTCTGCACACATTTTAACAAATTAACATCTAATGCAAATTATGGTGATTACAATAACAGTATTCGACTTCTAATTTTTCAGTCGAAGTTTGTAATTTACTAATATCATTAATATCAAACCATTAATGATAAGTGTTAAATGAAAAATTTGCATCACATTAATTGAAGAGGTATTCTATTCAAAATTTTGTTACAGGCAAAGGAGTTGCTACAGTTCCTTAAATGTGTCATGTTTAAGAGATTTTTTATATTTGGCTTTTAATAAGAAAAATGCTTATGCATATTTCCTCCTCATCGACAGGAGTAATAAACATAAACTTTTATTTTCGCAGTTGGGTTGGGTTGTTTTACCTCTGAGCGGCACTTTTTTGCACACCATGGGCTAAATGGCCAGGTCACATGGACCCTGAAGGCTCAGAGAAGGTTGGGGGAGGGGACCCACTGGAACAGTTGTTGGGAGACAGATGGTAGCCTCCCGTCAAGGCCATCCAGCGTGTTCTTTAACGTGCAGAGGGTATGGCTCTCCCGTACACGGGGCCACGGCTTAACGTCCCATCCGACGGACGGCGGCCTTTC
This sequence comes from Ryuthela nishihirai, assembly GCA_038380435.1. NCBI lineage: Eukaryota > Metazoa > Arthropoda > Arachnida > Araneae > Heptathelidae > Ryuthela > Ryuthela nishihirai. Next base: position 37,591,627 of record JAWZYU010000031.1, read on the forward strand.
CAAGCCCATCGGTGTCCCCTACTGACCGTGGGCAGGGCGGGGAATTTTGCGGAGATAAATCTCAACGCTGACCCAGCTGGGACTCGAATCTGGGAACTACAGATTACGAGCCTGGCGCGATACCGACTGAGCCACCCCGCCCCTATTTTCTCAGTGATGGTTAATTTTTATCATTATGAGTCTTAAATACCTGCAACATTACTTTATGTGTAAAATAATACTTCAATTGAAGACCTTTTTTGTTAATGGGGTAAATTTCAAACAGAGTACCATAGTGTACATATATGTAAATTACATATTTATATATTGCGTAAATAAATTGTATATATTACATAAAACGACGATGATGAAATAATTTTCCGTAATCAATAGACAGACTTTTTGTCATAAAATAATTTCCATTTTTGTTCCTTTTTCTCCCGTGGCCGAGTGGTTAGCGCGCTTGGCTACTGATCTAAGGGACCTGGGTTCGAGTCCCGGGTAAGGCATGGATGTATGTGTCGTTTTTCTGCTGAGGTCCTGCCATCCTCACAGACTTTCTACTATGGCATATAAACTGACAGGCTCTTGTCAGACCTTGGCAAGCAGCTGCTTGAGGGAGTATTTATTTATTTTTAAAAACGATTCTTTCCCCTTAGTAAGAGTTGATTTGAGTTTATTAATCACTTTCCCATTTTTTTATCCTTAAAGATTTATCGTTAAACTTTTATTAAAAAAATTTTTTTATTATTTTTCTAAAGATTACGCATTTTTCTTCGGATAAGAAAAATAAAAGTCATTTTTTTTAACTTATTGTTTTCACGAAGAATGTTATTGATATTTTAAATATTTAAAACATAGCTTGAAAAAATTAAAATGCAAGACTGGAAACTGAAATTAACCACAATGCAATTTGATACTTTTTAGAAATTATTTTTGAATTATTTAGCTTTTTATTTTTGAACAAATTTGAATTTATGCTTGGGTTGTTTTACCTCTGAGCGGCACTTTTTTGCACACCATGGGCTAAATGGCCAGGTCACATGGACCCCGAAGGCTCAGAGAAAGTTTGGGGAGGGGACCCACTGGAACAGCTGTTGGGAGACAGATGGTAGCCTCCCGTCAAGGCCATCCAGCGTGTTCTTTAACGTGCACAGGGTATGGCTCTCCCGCACACGGGACCACGGCTTAATGTCCCATCCGACGGACGGCGGCCTTTCCAAGCCCATCGGTGTCCCCTACTGACCGTGAGCAGGGCGGGGAATTTTGAGGAGATAAATCTCAACGCTGACCCAGCTGGGACTCGAACCTGGAAACTACAGATTACGAGCCTGGCGCTCTACCGACTGAGCCATCCCCGCCCCGTATAACTTATGCTTTTTAAATTCTATTCTAGAGGTCTTTTAAAAACATTTTTGAAAAATATGCGTAATACCTACGTTTACTAATTTTAAAACCTCAGTTCTGTTTATAAAAATTCTCTGAAGGAGGGGGGGGGGAGATTCGACCTGTGGAAAAACAGTTTTCAGATTTCAAATGCGTATCAATAATTGTAAAATACGCGATTTTTAAATGTAAGAAATGATATTGTGCTTGTCAAGTATCGTCAGGGAGACAACATATGTCTACATGCAAACTATCCGTTGATTCTGTACGGAAAGCCAAAATATTAATCCACGTTTGTATGTTTTTTTAAATGTAACTAAATATATACAGTCAGCGGCCACTTTATTCTGTACAGGTCCATAATAATGGTAACTCAGACACAAAAGTCAGTAAATGTTTAAATTAGCTTTCGAAGAAAACATTTGTCTCAAGATAATTTAAAGACCTCAGTCTATTTAAAAATCGATTTCCATAAAAATATTCGTTCGGTATTTAGTGTTACGGGAATTGTACTATTTAAGAGCAAAAATGTCACTTTAAATAATTAAAAAAAAGTTAAGAAAATTAAATAAAAAGTTAAAACGAAAGTAGTAACTTTTATATTAACAGTAATTGCTTTATTAATTAAAATGATTATGAACATAATAATTATAAACTAATTATTATACTAAACGGTACTTTATTAACACGTGTAAGAGTATTTTTAGCACTTCGCATAATAATTATGTTAATTTCTTCCCCAAATGTTTTGAAGAAAGAGATAGGCTTGCTAAATATTTCAGATTTGATAACTCTCTAAATACCGAAGGAATATTGTTGAAAATCGATATTGAAATAGATTGGATCAAGGCCTTTAAATTATCTTCAATTACATCTTTTTATAAAAGGCTTAGTTAATAAGTTAACGAATTTCGTATTTGAGTTACTACTGATATGTTCCTAATGAAGTGGCCAATGAGTGTAAATGAGAAAAAGAAAAAAGAAATCATCATATGAATTATATCAAAATCATCGGTGATTAGTGACATAGCGCGGGCAGTAGGGATGACTTTGGTCGCTGACGAAAAAGCGCCGTGATTTGTAGAAATTCTTTAAAAAATACTTGCTCAGTCAGTTTTAACTTATATAATATAATATTAATCTGACTACTCTGAATTTATTGGAAGTATTTTATTCTTATCTAGACCCAAAAAATGATTTTAATTTTTCAGAAAAATAAAAAGCACAAAAATACCTAATTTGTCGTTTTGAAATTAATTACGAAATAAATTCCTAAAATTAGTATTTCTCGTTCTGGCATAATAGAAAATGAAAATTTAATAAACGTTTTAAAAAAAATCCTGCTTGCCATAATTCAATAGCGTACTTTGGTTGTTTAGAATAGATGTGAGGACCATTTTTTAAAAATTAATTTTGGTGAGGAAAGTAATGCAGGAAGGCAACCCGATACAATTCAGTTTTTAAGTTGCTTTCATGGTGAGCATTTTATTAGAGAAATCTTTTTTAAAGAAGCTGTTTAATGTTTTGCGCGCATTTCACCTTTGGAATAACAAACTGTAAGTTCAGAATCTGCTGGGTCTTATGACAGCAAATAGAAAAAGAGACTTCCTAATATTAGTTAATAGCCATTACAAGTATGTTGTAATCATTTTATATTTTATTTAAACCTATATTAGAGTTATGTGAGATTTGCATTAACTCGACTAAATTCTTGACTTTTAATTTTCTGTCTTTGCAAAGTTTCGACAGAATTCTATTTTTAAAAATTTGCCGTAAAGAGCAACTGAAACATCCTTGTTTTTTTTTCTATTTTCACCGAAGAAAAAAAGATACATTTTTGAAATCATTAGAGAAACGATTGATGCCTTTTTTCGAGTGAATAATTTTTTTCAACCTTTTACGGACCATCCAATCGAAAGAGGTTAAAAAAAGGAACAAAACGTAAAAAAAAAGTGAATGTTTATGAAACTTTTCATCAAAGAAATCCATTTGGGTAATGAGCATCTGGTTCGTTCTGTAATTGAAACTTTACTGTTTCTTGCTTGCTTAGGAAGCAAATGAATAAGATCTGCTTCATAAAGAGGTAGGTGGAAGGGGGGGGGGGGGAATTAACCTCTAATGACCTATCAGTTCGGTGCATCGAAAATGCATTGACTTCCTTGCTCGAGCCAGCATCTTCCGGTCATTTGGCGGAGAACAGAGCATGTCTCCTGTCTCGGTACGAAGATAGACTGCTCTTGGGAGGCCCAAGAGCAATAATGAGCATCTGGGGGATTTCCATCGTGGTGATGACTGCATCCGACTCCCATAACCATAGGAACGAAATCTCCTCGTCCCCCATCCTTGTTTGCTCAGCTTCACTATTATTGCCCGAATATCCTTCATCTATCAGCAGCCATCGCCGGGCATTATGGGGGGAGTCCGCCGCCAATATCCACCCGATCGTTCCATTTCTATGCAAACCAGCGTCTACCCCCTCCCCCCTCCTCTTTCCGATTTCTCCCTCAGTTTGATACTTTCCTCTGCTGCGAACGAAACTATTTCGGAATTCTTAGTCGATCGGCGGAGTTAAGACTCGGAATTCGAAATTGAAATGGTTCCAATCGCTTCAATATGTCCGAGGCTATTCCATTTATAGCCGTTCCCCCCCATACCCCTCCCCCGCTCTGCCACCGGTCGTCAATTGTCTCTGTCTCTTCCTGCAATCACCTTTTGCATGCAGATTTAAGTCCGAACTCGTATTGACAAGCAATTCGAAGGGCAGTCTTCGCGTTCAAACTGTTACATGCTGCATATTTTACAATCCATTTTTATTGCTTCTTAAATCTGATCGACAGTGCAGATAAGAACGAATTGCTCTCCATTTTCAACAGCTGCCTCAGCTTAACTTCTAGATGGAGAGAATTCTTACTCTAGTAACTTTTTAAATTTTTATTATCGTTTTAACTATAAATAAAGGTATGTTTGATAGTTTACCGCGATTTGTCGTGAAGTGTTACTTAAAAGGAGGAAACGTTTTAAAGACTCAATTTGAAACATAATGTGCTGAGCTTCTGAAGTAATGAGAACTCACCCCTTTTTAAAGAGAGTTTTAAACTCTCTTTAAAAAGGGGTGAGTTGGTTGTTTCACAGAAAACGAAAAACTGGTGAGTTAAAATAGACTGCTTTTCCAAAATTCAGTTACCATAAAAAGTTCTCCGCCTGATTAACTTATTTAGTGTTGATTATAATCTTAATTCAGAGTTAAGCTTTAAATAAAAGTTTTTCTGTCCTAGGTCTCTGGATTCATAGATTACATTTCAATTACATATTTTACGTTTCTTAAAAAGCTATAAAATTTTGTGTTTATAATCGCTTGGTTGACCGTAATCTGCAGTGATGACGTACAGCCACTCAAAAAAGTACACGCGACACGAAGGTTGCCAGATCACTAATTTCTAAAAAATCGTTGCTAGATGTTTTTTCTGAATTCTGTAATCAACCATAGTGTTCGGATACTTTTTTGAGCGACTGTATTTACGATCATGAATAAAAGCAATGATCTGTTATAAAACGAAAATAGCAATCGTTAATGAATTAATTTTTAACACAATCGCGAGGCTGAACACAAAGTTAATTGCGAAACTTTCTCATTAAGAGGTTGTCAATATTTAAAGATCACATTAAGATCAATTTAGCGCGAGACAAAAGAAGTTCATGCAAACATAATTTTCCTCATCACCTAAACCCTTTTTTTTTTTATCGTTCCCCATCTTTTATTTTTATCTTACCTCTTATTTTCATTATCATTAATCTTTTTATTTTGAAATCTCCACGAAATAATTTTATGTTGACGATGAAATTTTATTATAAATCGTCACGTTGCATCAAATGGAAGTGCTCATCCCTTAAACAATTGACGCTTTTCATTTTAGTTTTGATTTTTCTCGTGCGATCAAGCGTGGATACGCAACTGCAATAACACGGAACGAGGTTAGATTGCAGTGTTCCTCCTAATCGCTTGCTCACCGCAGTAAGGAGGTTGGTTCAGTCGGAAGAGCGTTATCAGATTCGAGTCTGAAATGCGCCCGCGTTGAGATTTTCTCCCCAGCTTCCCCGCTCCCTCCTTCGTTGAGAAATAGGGATGGATGGGTTTGTAAAGGTTCCCGTCCGCCGGATGAGATTTGAAACGTGGTTCCGTGTGTAGGAGACACATTGGGTCCTTGTGACTCGGTCATTTATCCCAATGTGCAACTCGGAGGTAAAATCATCTAATTTCTTAGATCGATGAAATAATAAAGTATGGGATTTGTAATCAATCGATATGTGTCTTATTAAAGCTACGAAATAAAAATCTTATGGTTCACTTCAATATTGAATAATTATGCTCGTGTTGTGTGGAAGGTAAGCATACACATGGAAAACACTGTCACTTGCCATCAGCGGCGATGTACGTTTAACATACGTAACGTGAGATAGATGCAGCGAGTCAGGAAGGTCTCCTCTTCCTAGAGAAGGCCGAAGAGTGACCTCCATAAAGGTCACCGTCAATTATGTATTGACAGGTAGCCGAGAACGGGGTGTGTTCTCCACTATTGGCTATTTTACGTGAAAATGGCTCACGTGACCACCCGAGACGAAAAGTGAATTTAAAGACTGTTCCTGCATCCTCCTCCTGCTTTGAAACGTGCTACAGGTAGGAGGGCAGGATCCGATCACGATAAAATTTCGGCGCGGAAAGTATCTTCCGGCCGAGGATTGTGTGCGGCTAGGCGAGATTTGCTCTGAGTCAAGTACGAGGCTTCAGTGAAGGGCAGACCGCGTGCATTTATTGCAAATTACCGTGGTTATGTTAATAAGTGTTGTACACACGTGCAGCTAGTTAATGCTGCCACTATTGGGAGGAAATTCCTGACTTTGTTGCGCAAAAAATAGGAGGAACCTTTTGAATAAATGCTCGGGATCAACGGTTTCAAAAATATATAATCGATTATAAATTCTTGATACCGTGGGTCTTTTACAACATATTTTTATGTTGGTAAATATCAATCAGTATGTAAAGGAAATTGGGAATTATAAAGTTTGTTTAAATGAATGCCCTTGGGCAAATGTTAAGATTACTGGTTCGATTGTGGGGCACAGAATGTACGAGATTAAACCGGTTTAAACCCATTAGAGTAATCCCTTAACAACGGAGTGAGTTAGGTTTCCTATATGAGGCCGGGGTCTGTAAAATTTGAAGTGATCGCTTAGAGACATGACTAAGGTCTTATAATAAACTCTTAGTTTTTATTATTGCTTTCTTTATATGTTATTAGGTGAACTTAATCCGATTTTTTGTCTGTGCGGAATCCGTTTTAAAGGGATCCGGAAGATACTGTATTAGAAAACTACTAAATTTACCCGGGTTTGAAACCATTGAGACTTCTGGTTATATGTTTTAAGTACTTACCCAACGCATTGCTGTGCGCATCACGTTGTAGTACGTCAGAATCAATCTCGTTTTCCAATAGAACCGCGAATACTCGAAGTTCAGGTTGGGTTGTTTTACCTCTGAGCGGCACTTTTTTGCACACCATGGGCTAAATGGCCAGGTCACATGGACACCGAAGGCTCAGAGAAGGTTGGGGGAGGGGACCCACTGGAACAGCTGTTGGGAGACAGATGGTAGCCTCCCGTCAAGGCCATCCAGCGTGTTCTTTAACGTGCACAGGGTATCGCTCTCCCCCACACGGGGCCACGGCTTAACGTCCCATCCGACGGACGGCGGCCTTTCCAAGCCCATCGGTGTCCCCTACTGACCGTAGGCAGGGCGGGGAATTTTGCGGAGATAAATATCAACGCTGACCCAGCTGGGACTCGAACCTGGGAACTACAGATTACGAGCCTGGCGCGATACCGACTGAGCCACCCCCGCCCCTCGAAGTTCGGGAAACGGTGATTTGTTTATTAATCGCAGATAGTCTAAGCAGCGGGATGGCGGGAGATTATTGCTCTTCGCGAGCAAAAGGAAACATGGGATACATGTTCTTTTTTCCGCCAAATGGGAACTCTGATCTGTATAAGTTTTAGAAAAATAAAGGAAAAGTGGGTTGTTAATCCAGACGGGAAAGAGAGAAGGTGGGTAGTAAGTTGTAGAGCACGAGACTCTTCTTAGCAAGAGTGGCAACTGGGGAGACTATGAGAGTGCGCAGTTGATGCTTCACAGATCATAGGTCAATTGAGAAGTGATTGACAGGTCATCTGCGCATGCTCATTGTCTCTCCAGTTTTCACACCACGATACTGGTTGTTATTTCGGTTGCTACAAAAAATTAATTTTCTCAGATGATGATGAGGGAATAAAGAAGGAAATTTGTTACGGACTCGTTTCCCTTACAAGATGATTTGCAGATCTTCTGTGAATAGCTTCCAACCAATAAAGAAGGGCAAACAATATTCCGATTTAGACCGTGTTTTGAGACTCAAAACTAATTTCTGCTTTCTGTCTTTCTTCAGGTGTCCTTTAATTTAAGGTGTCTTAGTCAGGTGTTTCTGTCTTGAGTAAATGAAACCGCTGACCGCCGGCATCACAAATGCACGAACAAGTGTTAGCGAAACTCTGTGAGAGCGAAATCAAACGATTCAGTGATTTTTTTTTTATCTTCAGATCGAGCGATGTGATGCCGCTCAATCACTGGCATGCGAGGTCGCCTGTTCCCGTCACCGCCAAGCTCCCTGCTGCTGATTGGTTGTTGTTTATTGTGCACTCAATTTGGACCAAGGTAAGTTCCTTCAATGAATTATAATTATAATAAAATATCGGTTGTTTTTGCTCAAAAATACGATACAGACAACCTAGCGACAGCTTCACTCTCAGGGGACAATGAATTGTGACAACCCCTCATGCTGGAGAATGGGATGTTCCAGCGGAAATAAATGTTGGTTGGTGTACAACAGAAGTGGCAGCATTCAATTCAAGATGAAGTTGGCGAAACACGCGAATTAAAAAGTGACACACAGACAATCGGTAAAGAGAGGAGTTTATCCCTAGGTCCTGTCTGACTCTGGGCAGTCACGACAGATTTCTAGTCTAGTGAACCCTCACCATCGTTTGAGATAAATGCCGACAATGGCAACCTCTTCTGACCTCACAACAGTGAAAAATTGATACTTGCGTGGTAGATGAGAACATCAAGCATAAGTCACAGGTAAGTAGAACAAAGTTGTTCTGCTCCGTGATTCACGTTTCCTTTTACACCACGCAAATGAACGGTTCAGCAATGTATCCGGAGTGCATTATACAGAGCGTGCACTCCTATGGCATCATTGGGGAATGCCTTTAAATAGTTGGGACGGTGTTTTAATAGAGGTGCGACCATGTATGAAGGCGCTGACTCTTGAACCTTGTTATTAGTGGCGATGGCATCTTTGAATCCTAACGTCGGAATTGTACTGTACAGCAATAATTTGCAGAATATTCAGATGAATTAACCTTCCTCACAGGTGTAGCCAACTCTCCAGATCTCCACCATATCGAACATCTGTGAGATATTGTTACGATGTGAGATTGATACGATTACGATTGATACATCAGCAAATACCGTTACTCTCCCTTTAGCGTGATTTGCAATCAGCTTGGTTCAATATCTCTCCATATATATGCAATGAAGAGGAAAATGAAAACAACCTCATCTTATGTTAATGGAGAATCAAATTCGAGGTTCTTAGCCGGATCAGATATGCAAAACAAATCTCGCATACGAATCTGAGTGAATTGGAGAAATGTCTTGAGGAGGTGAATTAAATTGATGGAAATGTTTTAGTCATAAACCAACATAAGCTCTGTTAACGATACTATGAGTGAGAGTGTCCTTAGAAAATGACGCGTTTCTGAAAATGATTACAATTTCAGATTTGGTGGGAATTTCTTCAGAAGTTTTGAAAGGATTGGATTTTGAATCCCGGTAACAGCATCAACTGCGCAATCTCATAGTCTCTCCATTTTCTGCTCATGCTACGTCACCAGTTAAGAATGGGGAAAAGCAAGCGAGATACATCTCCTACTGAAAATGGAGCAGGCTCGTAATCTGTAGTTCCCAGGTTCGAGTCCCAGCTGGGTCAGCGTTGATATTTATCTCCGCAAAATTCCCCGCCCTGCTCACGGTCAGTAGGGGACACCGATGGGCTTGGAAAGGCCGCCGTCCGTCGGATGGGACGTTAAGCTGTGGCCCCGTGTGCGGGAGAGCCATACCCTGTGCACGTTAAAGAACACGCTGGAGGGCCTTGACGGGAGGCTACCATCTGTCTCCCAACAGCTGTTCCAGTGGGTCCCCTCCCCCAACCTTCTCTGAGCCTTCGGGGTCCATGTGACCTGGCCATTTAGCCCATGGTGTGCAAAAAAGTGCCGCTCAGAGGTAAAACAACCCAACCCAACTGAAAATGGAGACAACACGTGCTGGATTTGCTTGACAGGAGGAGGCTTCAGTTTGTGTGCAGGGGATCCCGTTCCCTGCTCACGTGGCACTGAGTCCTTGTGACAGAGGAAAAGGAAAACGAAGAGAGGAAAAGCAACTCGATACAACTTATAAAATAAATAAGTAAAAAAATGCATATGGCGATTATTCGGAATGGGATCGGTCGACAGTGAAGAAAATGAGTTCTCGAGGTAAAAGAGGAAATCGATTGTGACGCAGTTTGCTGCTTTGAGTGACGTTGCAGACGAAGAGATAATATGTCGACATCTCACTGAGAGGGGGAAGGTCCAATTTTGGTATCCATTGAGTAGATCGTTGGCGGAAGGGGTGTGTGGGTTGACATCAATTGTGCATTAATTTGGAAGACAGCAGAGGAATGGTTTTTTGCTTCCGCGAAGCATTACGTCCGCCATCTTCTGATTCCGTCACTGGATTCTGACACGTGCAAAATGGAGCCGCTGGCACGCGACATAGTTAGAGCCATAAATCTATTCGACCCCTCCCCACACCTGTTTCGTGCAAGGTCCTGTTGATTGGTCGCATGATTTTATTTCCTTGAATGGTTGCCATTACATTAGGAATATTTGAAATATTGGCTTAGAAAAATCCTTTGCGAATATTAAGCACTTCTGAATAACACAGAACTTTGCAATTAAGGATTTATCTGCTGCGAGAAAATATATATGGTTTTGATAAAAAGATTCTAGAATCGAACGTTATAAGGATTAGTTCCGTCTGAATTGTCTGTCTTATCACGGGAAGGTCTGGACATGTTTTTTAGTGTTCGATAACAATGAGATTTATAGGCAGACTTGATTATAATCTAACTTTTGAACTGTGAATGTCTGCCTTTTGAATTATTAGCCTTCCTTTAAATTAACGGTTCCCAAACTCTTTTTTCGCCTACCGTCAAATATTTAGTATTGTTTTTTCATTCCCTTACTGGGTAAATATAAAGTTGCAAAACGTCGTTTGCTAACGAAAAAAGCATTTTCAAACAAGTTATGTAAATAAAAGTGGTAGCAATGAAAAAAAAAAAGATTTTCTTTCATTTATCGTGCTAGAATATTGTACAAATCCCCGTGTGAATGAATGCTGGCACGAAACTCGTGTACTACTGGCAGCAGAAGTCTCGTGTACCACTTTTGGTATGAGCTAATATTAATTATATTTCAGTTGAAAATAATTTAAATTTGAAATTGTCTGAGAAATATCACTTTAAACATGCTTCATACCATTTGAGATAAAACGTATATGGTTAATGTTAAAAAAATGAAATTTCATTGTTTGACACCATTTATGCCACTAACAATATTTTTTTGCGCATGGCATTTGGATTCCCATTTTTTCTGTTTCGATCTAAAATAATTTTCTTTCCCGTAAGGAGCGGAACGAGACTTGTCAGCGCTGAGGTCAGCTCGACGCAGAACATTTCTGACCTTTTGGATAGCCTGCTCGAGGGATACGACTTTCACCTGAGACCCGACGTAGGAGGTACGTTTGTTTCGAGGTCACGTGACCAATACCCTTTGATGCTATACGTCTCCGTAGTTAGTTTGTTGATTTATTTAGAGTTAATAATGCCTGAACGAGAAGACTCTTATCTCACAACTCGAGTGGGAGTAAAGTACACAAAATCTTTGCAGCGAGTCCAAAACCATGTTATTAGATATATACTTAATAAGATAGGGTGAGAGAAATTATAAAATGTTAGGCTTCACGCAAATACAGAAATTACAGGATTTTAGGGTCCTAACAGATGCGAGACAAAATTGAAATATGAAAAATATTAAAAGTTTCGAAACAAATACAAGATTATCAACGACTAACCGAAATATTATCTAAAAAGAACACATTCGCGAAACAACTTATTTGTCAAGAAAACAATATGATATGATTCCATATTGTGTAAAAAATTTAGTCAATAATAATCAGTTTGTGAATAGTGTGGGGGACTGGGATTTCAAGAGTTCTAAACTAAAAATCAGTTCGGCATTCGCCATTTATTATTGAGTTTTAATATTTTAATGAATATTCGGTGGCATTCTAGACTGTGTTTTAAAGTTCTTGCATTCAAACTATATAGGAGTACTTTCTCGAGTGGAAGTAATTGAATTATTAGTCGTTTTTGTTTCTTTTTCAAATATATTTGAAGGCATTCATAAATTGTAGATCAAATGTAATGTAAACGTATATATATGGGCGTATTGTTGAATTAACAATAATAAATAAGTGGTTTACAGCGAAATATCATTGACACTTTCAGGTAATGTCAAATATGCAAATTATTCTATTGAATGTGCTGATATTTGTCAAATCAAATGTTGAATGTTAAGACAATGTAAAAACGAGCAATCGCGCATTCTTTGAATTGGAAGAAACTAAAATTTGTAAAGCTTTAACTCTCTCTCAGTGAAAAAAAAAAATTCTATCAGTGTATACTTTCGATTTAGTTATTCTTATCGTAAAAGGCTTCATCTAGCCCTAACGATGTTTGCATCTCTCTAAGTGTCGATTAATAAACTTATTTAATTCATCACACATTGTGGTTTGCAATGCGAATAGTGTAAAAAATTATAAAACAATTAATTTAGTAGAATAAAAAATACCTTCCGTGCACAACTCCAGATTTCTCAACACCGATTCTAAAATAAGAATATTTGTAGCAGTAAGAGTGCTATTTGGTCTAGAAATTCTAATAAAAGCCTCGCAAATTGGGTACGGATGGAGGTCGATTCTAAAATCAGCTTCAAAGCATTTCCTACTTCTATTTGTGGCTCCTCTGTTCCATTTAACGAATAAACGACGATAAAATCATCCCAGTCACCATCCTATCGCGATCGCCTTCCCTTTTAATTAAGGTCAAAAGGAGAATCGTTAGCGTTGTCGATATAACATTCCTTCACTTTCACTAATCATACGTTACGTCACGGCCTCACCTTGAAATGAAAGAAGTCTCGTCTGCCAATTAAACGAACATTTCGCGCTCCACCCTGCGACGATCCCCTTTGCGTCTGCGGCCCCTCCACGTGCTCGGGGATCATTAGTAAATGAGGCCACTAATGAGCGACAGGTGACGAGGCTAACACACCCCTGTCACATGACTTCCCTCCCCCTTTCTGAAACTTTTTCTTTTTTTTTTGTACTGCGTCTGTTGCCAGAATTGCTTTTTAATGACGTCAAGTTTTGTTCTTCTCATCAACAAGATCCTCGCGTTGCCAAAACAAAAGGAGAAATTCAGTTTCGGTTTGGAGTTTGTTTTCAAAGATCGATAAAACGAGAAACCGAAGTCCTTCACGAGAGAAATTGTCGGTTGAAGTGGGAACTTTCTACTTCGCTTCTGCCTTTTAAAGACGCGAAAAATCTGCAGCAAAAAATGAGTCAGTTCCAGTTGTAAGAAACATTTCGCAACATAAGAAAAACAACAACAAAAAAAAGCAAATTTTTTTAGTACTGACATAATAAAGCATTTAAACAAAATCCCCCACCAAATAAAGCATTTAATTCACGTCTTTTTTCGGTTTTTAGTTCAAACAGATTATTCGGTATTACGTAGTCGGTAGGCCTTTTTTTAAGAAAAAATATTTCGCTACTAATTCGTTTTTAACCGAGATTGCAGTTGCTCCATTCTTGCTAAATATGATTTTTTTTCTCACCCTCCACAATAAGGGACGGATTGTTTCCATAGCAACCATTTTCAACGTTTATGATCGGAATTGAAAGAATTATTAGGAATTCTTTAAACAAAATTAGCATTATAAACCATTTAGCAGAAAAGTTTTCGCTTAATATTTATTTATTCAGTTTTTCTTCCTATTCAAAGAAATTTCTCTGGGCTTCATTTTAACTGGATCTCAGGTTGCAAAGTCGCTAAAAGTTTTTCTATTGCATGTACTTTACAACATCAGTGGTAACAACGTCTGGGTAGCTCACACGTGAGTCCGCACACGAGAGGTAAATGAGGAGCTGGAGGCGATGACCCCCTTCCCCGACTCTCTTTGTCCCCCTACTGACCTTTACGTGATCTCGAACAAAGACGAATCTGCATTGCAAACAATTGGAAGCAGCGCTCGTGTCGCGAGACGCGTCTGCAGTGTCTTGCAAGTTCACTTAACAGGCTGAGTTCAGCATCATAGCGGGAACGTGGGGTGGGACGGAGGCCTAGTCTTTCCTAAAATTGCTGCATAAGAAGAGTATAAGAAGAAGAGTTCAGCATCCGCGTTCTCTGCTCACTCAGCTCTTTCAGTCATGATCCCTCCTCCCTCTCCCCTTACACGCCCCCCCCCTCCTTTTTTTCCATTCGATCTATCTGGAACATTCGTTATTAGTGCCGCAGAAGAAAATGACATCACTGATAATGCAGAAAAACGAGGAAGCAGAGCACTCGCGCGTTGGCCCGAGGTTTTTAGCTTCAAACATGCTGTTTGTGCTTCTGCTGCGCGCAGCACGAGACGAAGCCTGAGCAGCATTGCACTCCTTATTGCTTTGGCAACATCTCTGAAACGTCCTCCCCTCGCCGGCAAAACTTTGTAACTGATTTCAAAGAGACACCTCTTCCACATTCGCCTCTACCTCCCACCCCCACGATCTACACCTCTTTAAAGAGTGCGAGAACAAAATTAGAAAGAATGACACCTCGCGCTTTCGTTGATCACGTTCTGTTCCTTCTCCACATATTGAAAGTCAGAATGGCGGCAAAGACCTTTCTTGTGCATCATTTGCATATAAAGTGAAACTGTTCTCTCCCACGTGACCTCGTGTCGGAAGCCTTTCATTAAATGGTATTTGGCCATTTCTTTGCGATCCCCCCCCTCCCCCGCGACGACTGATTTCGCGCATTAAAAATACTGTGTGTGTGTGGGGGGGGGGCAGATAAAAAGAGTGATGTGTATTGTTGAAGAGATAATCATTTTTGCTGATTAAAAAAGGATAACATGCTGACGTTCTCGAAGCAGAAGCAGGTGAGGTGAAATAATTGGTCTTTGGATAAACTGAGACGCAATGACTCCCTGGCACCCCCTACGCTAAAATACATTGAAAAAGAAATGCTTAAAGAAATCGCAAAAATTACGTTTCTAATAAACTTTCGCAAGATATGTATCGTAGAAGAATTACGGATAAGGATGTGTTTGCGATTCACACAAAGATGGCGATCAAATGGGCAAATAAGATTTAAATTTGAGTCTCTCGGATTATTACTGTTTCTTCTTTAGCAATCGATCTATTGAGAAACTGAAGACTTGAACGACTTCGTAAGAAATACAAGACAGAAAAATATTCTTTCATTGGGACGTCACCTAACCGTACCCGATGAGCTGTGTGTACATCGATATTAATATCTCCTGCTCGTTGTGAAATGCTATCTAGTTTAAAGAAGTTTTTCGTTAAACAGAAACACTAGGAAGGTGAATTCAGTTAGCGCGTTGTACACACCAGAAGCAAGTAATTCGAGAAACCTATATTTAAAAAACGAGGCTGCGTATTCTCTATCTACCAAACATCCCTCAGAATCAGCGTGGACTCTGCCACGATTGTTCGTGGCTTTTTCGCTGATGTCCTGTCACGCGAATTTGGCTCCATTATTTAAAAATAACACGCCAGTGAAAATAGTTCAGCAGCCACGACTTAATTTTAATTTATTTAGATTATTTTGGCATATTTAAATTTTTAATTTTTGACATATTGTTGTGTACTGCTTTGGAGGCGGGGGTGGCTCAGATGGTAGCGTGTCAGGCTCGTAATCTACAGTTCCTAGGTCACCTGTGTCAGCGTTGAGAGTTATCTCCACCAATCCCATTCTGGTCTCGGTGACAAAGGCACACCGATGGCCTTCTAAAAGACTGCCGTTCGTTGGATTGGATGCAAAGTCTTGGACATGACAGTCATACCTCGTGCACGTTAAAGAACACGCTGGATGAACTTGACGGGAAGCTGCCATCTGTCTGCTAACAGCTGTCCACTGCATCACCTTCCCTCAACTTCCTCTGAGCCCTTGGGAGTCTTTTGGCCATTTAGCCACTCGGAAACAAAAACATCCTAACCTACATTTCCAGTTTGATTTCGAGAGACGAATGTCCCTCATTATGAAACTCGAGGCGAATATTTTAGAGGAATAAGTTTCCTTTATTAAGAATGAAAGCGATTCAAAAATAAATGGAACCATTCGACGGTATTACGTCATAATCATTGCAACGAATGCGAAATGGTAGGACTCTGAGGAGGGAGAGGGGGGGGGGATTGAATGCCAGCGAATAGAGTACAGTACAGTACAGTACAAACGTTACACTAAAATGGGAAGTCCTTCCTCAGTCTTTCCCAATAAAAAATTTTTTAAATAAAGTTTTAATCCTGAGAAAATATTTTTTTTTATTATTTATTTTATTTTTAAAAACTTAAACTATATTATTATTAAGATAAAACACAATAGAACCAATTTAAAAGTAGATTAAAGTTAAAATTAAACTTATCATAATCGATTCCAAAGATTTGTCTCTTTGAGAAAATCCAAAATTAGAGTGAAAATTTTTATTCTAAAGGAAAGTACTGGATGGTTCAAAATGGTGCTAATCTGAAAATCTTGAATGCCTATTTTCTGAAGATTATCAAAAAATATATTTCTAAGATCCTTATATTTATTAGAGTTTAGCAACACATATGTGGTATTTTCAGATAAAGACATAAACTACAGTTAGGAGAATCTACTAGTTTTGTTTTGTATTTAGTGCTATTAAGCATTATTTTATTTGTTCTTAAGCTGTAATTAATATTTGCCTCCTGTCTTGTAAAAGGAAGTTTTTGAACATAATTAATTTTGTTTGTTAAATAATAACTAAAAGACGGTTTCAGTACAGAATTGATTTGAAAAAAAAATTCTGTTAAGGAAAATTCTAATTTCTTTAAATCTAGTTTTGCAGTTGCATAAAAGGAGTAAGTTAGGGACAATTCAGATAAATTATGAGCTGTTTTTGCAGTTGCATCAACAAAATTATTTCCTAGAATGCTTGAATGGGATGATACCCATTGAATAGTGATTATGTTATTGATTTTTGTATTTTCAAAATTTAGTTCCAAAAGTTGTTTAATATAATAATTATATTTTGAGTAAAATAGATTTTGTGATAATGTTTGAATTGCTCCTTTGGAGTCCGCAAAAATTACTATTTGTTTATCTCTAACATTATCTAATGCCCATTTTAATGCTTCAATTATGGCGAACAATTCAGCTTGGATTATGGGAATATGATTAGCTAATTTAAAAGACAAATGCTTTTTAAAACTTGGAATATAAATTGCTGCTAAAACAGAGATTGGGTCAGAAAAAACTGAACCATCAGTTTAAATTTCAAAAAATATTTTAAAAAGATCGTTTTTACAGGAATAAAATAGCTGAGCTATTGCTTCAGAAGAAAAATCTGTTTTTTTATTAATGAAGGGATCTCTGTAATGAAAGAGGGATGAGAAAATCGCCAGGTAGGTATTAAATCTGGTATATCATCCCTAAGGGTAAGATTAGAAACTTTTTTTTAAAAATAATTTAAAATATCTTTATCATTTTTGATAATGTTATAATAAGGAGTTCTTTTAAATTTAACATAAAAGGGGTGATAGGAAGTTTAAAATGTAATTAAAAAAAATAATTAATTAATAATTTTTTTTCCTAATTTCCACTGGGGGGATGGCTGTTTCTGCAATTAATGCCAAAGCAGGACAAAATTTAGGGAGCCCTAGGGCAGTTTTTAAGCATTGATTTTGTAGGCTATTTAATTTTTTTAAATTTTTGAAGTAATATTCGGAATAAATTCAATTCCATATTCAGTCTTAGCACGAATTAAATTTTTATATAATGTAACAATGTGATTTTGAGGGGTTCCCTCTTTTTTAAAAGCAAAGCATTTTAAACAGTTAAGTAATTTTAGGCCAGATAAGTGTGCCTTTTCCAAGTGATGAGTCCACGTTAATCTACAGTCTAAATAAAAACCAAGTAATTTGCAATTAGATCCCTGAGGGATATTTTCTGAATGTATTTTTATCTTCCCTCCCCCTAATCGACAGTGGTCTGATCTTTGTAAATCACTCCTATTCGAAACTTTCCTTTTCAAAACTGCCCATTCTGTCCTTGGGGAAGCATTTAAATTTAATTTTTGAAGATTGAAGAACACAATCTAATTCCTTTGTAAAAAGGAATGCAGTAAGATTTTTTAGAATTTATTTCTAAGTTCCAATCATTACAATATTTAATGATTTTATTTAATTGATTTTGTATTAACTTTTCCCCAAGGGCAGTTTTTTACAGAGGAATTAAAATTTGGTTTTGAACCAAATTTTTTCAGCAAATTATTTCAAAATTTGCTTGTCTACAGGACATTTTTTCCTGTGATGCTCTTTATTACTAAATTATTCATACAACGCTGCCAGTGTGAGTGACAAATATTACTTCCATCACATTAGGCAGCTTGGTTGCCGGATTTCCGATATAAATGGCGCCAGTGGCAAATCAACAAAATGTGCGGGGATGCATATATGTGACATTGTTGAAGAAGTCAGTCATGTCCCTAATGGCCTAGCTGTTATGACGCCTGGTATGCTACTGGGCAGATGTAGGTTCGAATCCAACTCAGGAAAAAAACAAATTATTTCAAAAGTTGACTACTGTAGATGTTTTCTGAAAAATATTCAGGATCTTTAAGATTTTTATATTTGTGAAATGAGAACTAACTTTCTACAGTGTAATAATAAGAGCAACAAGGCTTCCTTCGAAAACCATTTATTTTCGCGTATATTTGTCTGCATTCTAAGAGGACTGATTTATAAATATATGAAACGCACGATATAATAAATACATGAAAACGATTGATGTTTTTCGAAAAATTCAAATATTATGTCAAAACAATGAATAAACATTGCAAAAGGCTAAGAAGTAATCTGTAGTTTAGAGCCAGCTGGTCGGAAAGCACTTCATTCATTTAAGCACAGTTGTTACAGAGATCTTTCTGAATGAAGTCAAGCAATGATGATCAGATCGCCTAGTAAGGATTCTCTTAGTAAAGGATTTCACACTATATATAAAACTCGTTTTGGAGGAATGCGATTTGCAGATTTGCTATATGAAGTGGCAAATGTAGATCCTGAGTTGAGGATACGATTTACTTCACCACACCCAAAAGATTTCCCTGATGAGGTACATTATCGCTTTATTGAGACTTTTTCTAAAAGAATCTGCAAGAAGTATTTTATTTGCTTTGTTATTTTTATATTTCATGCTGATTAATTCTCAAATATTTGAAGACTTTAGTGTTATTTTAAGTTGAAAGTATTTTCAATTTTTAATTATGGCTAGATATGTGCTTATTAATTTGACTATTTCTTGTAATAATTATTGTACCATAAAATTTATGTCTTTGTCTCTAACAATAAGCAGTCTGGCCAACAAGGCTTCACTAATTATTCAAACAGACTAGATTCTTTGCATTCTTTTTAAATCTTTTGAGTGTTAAATGCAAATTAATTAAGCTTAAGAAATAATATTATTAAGCAGTTAACATTATTAACAGCTGATTAGAATTGTCAAAGTATAGCAGTCTTTTTGAAAGAATCTTGGGAAGGAAGTTCTGCTTGATGAGCTCTGCATATGTCATGAATTTCTAATGCATTCTTTTTTTTCTTCAGGTATATGATCAACCTATGTAAGTTTTATGACACCAATTTAACCATTTAGTATATTTTAATTGATTGTATTGCTTTTAATTTTCACGGTCTGGTTGGACCTCTATAGCCCATGGCTGCTTGAGGATGATGATGATGATGATTTACCATCTGATCCATATTGATCCATCTGACAGATTTTATTTCATGCTTCATTTTTAGAACTGGTTTTTGTGTTTGAAATTTTTTTTGGTTATTTTATTCATCATAATTAATGTTTTAATTGAAGAGTTGATCCTCTTTATATATTAATCTTGTATACTTTTTTTCGAATTTGTACTTTGTCTCTATCACAAAGAACTGCAGTATGCTCTTTGTCTATTGATTTTTGACTTTGGTTGGTGGGTTCAGTGACTTCTATCCTTTTTCTTTGGCACAGTATAGTTTTAGTTGCTCTCCAAGTCTCCCCCAATTGGGTGCCAGGGCACTATACCCCTACAGACAGTGAGCCAAGCCCTCACAAATAAAATGAAAAAGAGAAGTGTGAGGAACGTGCACAAGTTTTCAAAAATGAAATAAATGATAAAAAAAAAAAGGTGTGAGAACTTAACTGTCCTGACAAAACAAAATAAACTACAAAAGGAAAATAAGGTGTGGGAAAACTCGCAACCTGTACCCAGATGTGACCCCGGATTAGGCATGGATGTGTGTGTCGTTTTTCTGCTGAGGTCCTGCCATCCTCTCAGACCTTCTACTACGGCATATAAACTGACAGGCTCCTGTCAGACCTCTGTGGCAAGCAGCTGCTTGAGGGGGTATTTATTTTTTATTTATTTGTGTTTTCCCACTGTTGACGTCAACACCTGAAATAATTTTTGACAATATTCGAATCGCATTTTCGAAAGTATTGTTCTACCGAATTCCCTTGAAGAATGTGGACGGGGTTTGGCTCAGTCGGCAGCGCGCATGCCTCGTAACCTGGTGTTCTCGGGTTTGTAGCACTATTGCGCCTGCTTTGAAATTTTCCCGCTCTGTTTCGATGTCAATGTGGACGTTTGGAAATGCGCCATCTGTCGGACAGGAAGTTAAGCTATGTGCAGGAGAGCGATATCCTGTGCACGTACATCGGTATTAATATCGATTTTTATTTCCCCACTGAAGTTAGCACCTAAACTGTAAATGAACTTTCGCCGTAAATTCCTGAACATTGTGAAAATGCATCCATTCAGGGGCAGGTCACTGTTATGTCCTTGCAGCATGGTGTAATTTACTACAGGATAGTTAATTTATCAAAATTTCTTTCAGATGTTGACGTCAATAGTGGGAAAACATAACTGTGATTATTGGACGCGAGTTTACCTGAAATTTTAAATAAATATCTGTAATCCACCTTATAATTTTTGTCAACTTATATTACTTTACTTGATCTGCAATCTTCAACTTACTCATTCCATAAAGATTACAAAACATTCTTAAGCCGATCGGCAAACTTTTCTGAAACATTTTAAGAGCGGTGCGGCGTCATCAAACAAATGTTTTTATGAAGCTGCAGTAATAAGAAGCATCTAACGACAGCACGAATCGCTCTCACTGCGCATGCGTATGGCGAGGAATTTTGCCAGACAAAATTAATTGCTAAAGAAAAAATCATTTTGATCTCCGCTGTGGATATTTGGTGATATAAGAATTGGATAGGTCTATCTGATCCTATTCTTTCTTTTTTGGATAGGTCTATCTGATCCTATTCTTTCTTTTTTGGATAGGTCTATCTGATCCTATTCTTTCTTTTTTGGCCCGCGAAATATTGTCAAAAGAAAAAATGGCTCGCGATCATAGAGAAGTTGGACAGCACTAGTCTAGTGGATTCTTTTTTTTTACCTAACACTGAGCCTTGGGGTCTCCTAATCCATTTAGTTCATTGTGTGAACAGAAGTACTACAAAGTGGTAAGACAACAAACTTGAAACTTTCAGAACAACAGGCTGTGCATGTGGCATTAGCAATAGAGTAGAACATCAACTATCCTGTAGTAAATTGCCCCATGCTGCAAGGACATAACAGTGACCTGCTCCTGAAATGGATGCATTTTTACAATGTGCAGGAATTTACGGCGAAAGTTCATTTACTGTTTAGGTGCTAACTTCAGTGGGGAAATAAAAATAATTATTTGTAAGTTCAGCTTCTTTAACAAACGTTTAATAAAGTAGGCGCCACAAAAGAAAAAAAAATATGATCGATTTAATTGTGACAAAAAAAAGAGTATTCAGGTCATGGTAGCGATGGCCTGAAAACTATTTGTGCAAAAGAAAAAAAAGTCTTTGTGCAAACGGGAAAGAAATATCGCAACGATGCTTTACGCAATGTTTGGAATGATTCGCTTTCTCAAAGGTCTGGCTATAATTCTGTCAACTCATGAAATAATTATTTGAGATTCCTTCTAACGTGACTAACATGGACGCGAGACTGCATCACGCTCCCTCGCGAGTGTGTTGTGGCAAATCAACCGCTCGTGAAGAGCCGACATCATCCTTGAGTTGTGAAGACACTCAGGAGGAAAAAAGAAAAGCGTTCATTCGGCGCCGACTGGTGGGTGGGACAGAGTTAACGAATTCTCACGAATCAAGGTTGCTTCATCGGCAGACGCTCGTGATCGTGCAGATGAACTCTCTCACCGAGCAGAAAGCGATGTTTACTCTGTCCCTGCGGGTGATGTGATTAGTAGGGGTTCATCACGTGAACTCCGATGTCTGCGCCCCCGAGATTGAACCGAGCGGTCAAAGGATGTTTACCGATCTGCAGAGATGAAGATGAAGGAGCACCGACAGGTGGATGCTCGTTATTTCTCTCTTCGTTGCAATTAACATTGCTCTTTTCCTTTAGAGATCGGTTTCCAATCCCACAAACAGCAGAGAGCGTTCTGGTACTTGCTTGACGATATTCGTAGACCCTTTGCTTCAAGCAACACAACATTCACAACGAGCTTACTGGTAAAATATTTACAGGTTTCCTAAGGAGATACCTTACCTCATGATAATGGATTGCTATTTAGAAGAAAATTCACGGAAGCTGAGAAATGTTAGAGTAGCGTCGATGATCGTAAGAATAAATCCTTGGAGTCAATAACGATGCAGATATTAACTGTTAGGAGAAATCGTTTACTAAAATAAATGTAATTTTGTAACGATCACTTTTTGTCGATTTTGAAGGGTTTAGGAAGCGCTTTTGCTGTTAAATGTTTCAGTTTTAGTAACTCTTTAAATATTCAATTAATGTCGTTGAAGACTGAGAGCAAGAGATCTATTTAGCACGTGATACGTTTTGTAAAAATCTTTGCTTTTAAAGTTGGGGAGCATTGAACTCTTTTTTTTCAGACTATCCGGAGATTCTCATTGTAAGCTCATTTTCATTTCTGAAAATTTCATTTTGCTTTCTAGGAAAAAATGTAGACATTCGATAAATAGTTTTGTTAAAAAAGAAATATTTTTGCCGATTCGCGGGATTCGAACCCACTTCTCTTTTAGATTCTTTACAGGAGTGTTTTAACCACTAAAACGAGCACCGGCTTCGTCATTTATCCAGAAATGTGACTTGTAAATCTTCCCGAAGAAGCGAGATTTAAGATTCTGGAAGATTTGCAAGTCACATTAATGGATAAATGACGAAGCCGGTGCTCGTTTTAGTGGTTGTAACATTCCTGGAAAGAATCTGGAGACAAGTGGGTTCCCGCCCATTGGCAAAAATCTTTTTGTTTTTTTCCACAAAACTATTTATTGATTTATTGACTTCTGTATCAGATGCTAACTCTGCGAATTTACCATCGATTGAGTAGACATTCGACATTTTCTCGCTTTTTGCCCCTTTTTTGAGATAATTTTCGATACACTTTTTGGATTGAATAGGTGTTGATGACATTTCACAACTCACACTTTCGAGATCTAGCTACACCTCTAATAGCTCCTTCTAATGGTGGAAAATTACAAACTTTAAACGAATATTGAAAACGATATATTTAAGTTAGAAATTTAAAATTTTAGTGGTGGAGTGTGGTGGTCAAGAAGTTTATATTGGCGGCAATGATTTGACCTTTACCCCCAGGGTGGGTGGGTGAAAGGATGGGAAACTCAACATTTGTTTTTAAGAGAAAAGTGAAAATTTCTTTTTGTCCTTTATAGGTATTAATAAAATATTACTATTTAGATTTTTTAAATCATCCATCACTTCGAATTTCAGCTGTTAGAGGGCATTTAAAAAGCTGAAAATTAAAGCTTAATTTCCTTTGAAAAAGCGCATCCTATATTCACTGGATGTATGATTCTTCTTAAGGTAATATTTATATTTTCTAAAGATAAACCAATGATAATAACCTATAAGAATAACCAATGATTTTTTATTGCTAGGTCATATTTCTACCCACAATGAAGCATGTCGACTTAATATTAAGGATTACTAATGCGATTACTGTTAGCAAAATATTCGGATGAACAACAATTGGAGCATCCCTATCCCAACAATAAAGAAAATGAAAGAGGAATAAATTTCGTTCGATTCTTGCCTCGAGGAATGAAATTTTTTACTGAGCTGAGAGTCTGAGTCAGCAAAAGAGAAGAAATTGATTTCTTTTCTCATTTTTGATCATTTCCTGCTTATGTTAATGTAAACATCAGCAACAATAATGCATTAATAATAAACACGCGCACAAACTACACGTACTGAACATGAAAGTTTTTATAACAATGAAAACCGAAGAAAAAATAGTACAATGAATGAATAAAAATGGCAAGAAGAATTTCCTAGGATATGTATAAATGTAGCTTAAGGATTAAACTGTAACGACGTGTATCTAACAGAATGAATATGATGATTAATTACTCTCTGAGGATTCAGTGAAAATGAATCGATTGACGAGATGAATCAGGTACGACGTGTGTTGTTGAGATTTCCATATATACAGGGTGTCTCAAAAATATAGGTACAAACTTTTAGGGGAGGTAGAAAACATCTGAAGGAATGAGGAACCCATAACCGGAAACGTCATGGCATAGGAACCCATAACCGGAAACGTCATGGGAAAGTGGTAGCAGAGGTACAATATATAAAAGGACACAAGACAGTGATTAATGGGAAAACATTTATTGGACATAATTATTACAAATGGCGTACTAGATGATACATTTCATAATGTTACAGCAGATGCTCGAAGTTTCCACCATGAGACGCGATGCATGCGTGACACCGACGGGGCATTGATTGCCGGACACGGTCGGAACACCTGGAGTTTCTTTGATATTAGCAGCAGCGCAGACGAACCTTGCCACGAGATCCATGTCAGACTCCACAGGCGATTCATACACGGTAGCTTTGAGGGGCCCCCACAGAAAGAAATCAACGCTCGTTAAATCAGGTGAGCATGGGGGCCAGGCAAGTGGTCCAGCACGCCCAATCCATCGTTGCCTAAAAGACATGTTCAAGTGCGCACGAACACACACCTTCCATAATGGGGAGGCGCCCCATCATGTTGAAACCACATGTTGCGTCTCACATTTGCTGGGACATGGGCAAGTAAGTTTGGTAGAACCTGTTCCAGAAAGATCAGATACTTCGCGGAGGTCATGCGGGATGGTAAAAGGTATGGCCCGACTAAGCAGTCGCCGAACAAACCTGCCCACACATTTACTGCGAAACGATGTTGTGCCGCATGGGTGCGCACACCGTGGGGGTTCTCGTGAGCCCGCAAATGCGCATTGCGCTGATTGAATACGCCATCTCGAGTGAAACTGGCCTCATCAGTAAACAAATCATAAGCTGGGAAATTCACATCTTGGGTACTTTCTTGGAGATACCACTGCGCAAAACGCGCACGTGCAGGATGATCTGCGGGGAGAAGTAACTGAACCCATTGGAGACGAAAGGGGTGTAAGGACTCGCCGTGCAAAACACGCTGTACACTCTAACGAGACACTCCTAAGGCAGAGGCAACGGCACGTGCGCTGGTACTAGGATTAGTCTCCACGGGCATCCAACACACTTTCTTCCATGGCGGGAGTACGCGTCGATCGTGGCCTGCCCTCACTTCTGCTACCTCTTAATGACCCATAATCGCACAAATTTTGATGCGCACGCGCAAACAAATGGTGGCCCGGTACATATCTGTGTGGGAAGCGTTCTTGATACATTCGTTGAGCGGCTCGTCCGTTGCCCTCAACTATTCCATGCACTAAGTGCATGTCTGCCAGCTCCCTGAATACCTTTGCATGCTCTTCGTCAGCCGCCTACCGCTCGAATGAGAAATCCGAAATTTCCCCTCTAGCGCACTGATGAACAGCGCCGCCTATTGACTTACTGTGACGTTTCCGGTTATGGGTTCCTATGCAATTCTCATTCCTTTAGATGTTATCTACCTCCCCTAAAAGTTTGTAACTATATTTTTGAGACACCCTGTATATATAAACTGTAATATCATAAAAGAGAACCAAAATTCGTACGTGGAATGATATATTTAGAAGCGAACTATTTTCTAGGTAAATCTTATAAAGAGTTACATTTTTGTCTCTTCTTTCCAAATATTCCAAAGTTTTTTTGCAACTTCCCATCACGTTTGAGAACTTATTTCGTGATTTCTTGCACATTTTGCTTCGTGGGAATAATTTTAATTTTACCATTAAGAGGATGAGCTAGGTTGGGTTGTTTTACCTCTTTGTGGCACTTTTAAATGGCTAGGTCACAAAGACCCCAACAACTTAGAACTGAATAAGAGAAATTCCTGCGAATTCCTTAATACTCACAGGATTCTCAAAGCAGATATAATTTGGATTAGAATCTGGATACAGACAGACAGGGCCAATCCTGGCACTTTTAGGATGTGAAAACATCACTATCTTGATTTTGTAACACTATTGGATTATTTCATGTTAAAGAAATATTATTTTCATATTCCGTTTTTTTAATTAATCTTTTTCTGAAAATTTCAAATCATTAAACTGATTAAGGATGAGTTAGTTTTTTAATATCATAAATAAACTTTCTTTTAATAACATATTTGTATCATTTTCATAATTTTTACTTTCATTTTATTTGTATTTTTTTATAAAAAATATATTCTCGTATATTTATTTGCATTAGTTTCCAGCGAATTAAAATTTTTCCCTTTTTTGTTATCAACGGACATGATAAATTCCTTCGGCGAATTAAAATATTTTTTTGAAGATATTTTTTCTATTTTTCTTCTGCCAGACAGCGTTAATACTTCGTCTATTTTCCTTCAGTTAAGGTGAAGCAAACGTCTTTCTCTAAGATGAAAAATTATGTGACGGATAAAGAATCAAACGGATTCGTGCTGATGCGGACAATTATTCCTGATATGAATAATAATTCACATAATTCATGATAAATGAAGGGGATTTAAAAAAAGGAATAAACCGGACCTCACACAAAAAGGTGGAGTATTAGCAGGTGTTGGTCGATTTTTTTCTAAAAGATTTAATTTAGAAAAATGTAAAATATGGCGCTTTTTCTTTTTCTTTTTTCCATTTTTCTTGATTGTGCTTCATAAATTGTTTCTTTTTGAATGTGGGGACTCTTTCTTCTCTGTGATCATGCAGAGTATTGTTGGATTTTGATCAATAAGCTTACTTATACAGAAATCATTGTGCAGAAGAATTCATTTCTATGTCATTTTGAAAAATGCTTATCGAAAAAAATGATTGATTTTTTGTGAGAGGTTTTTGTGGCTTTTCTTGAAAACGATCTACCTCCAAGAGGAATCCATTCAAATACTTGAAACTCGGTTACAGGGCTCATCATGTCACATTAATTAAGATGAAACATTACTTAACACAAAGGTGGGGTCAATTTTATTTACTGTAAAGTACAATGCCATTGGGCGAGGTGTTAGTGTGTTCAGCTACTGATCAAAGGAAACTGGGTTCGAGTCCATGATAAGGTGTTTCTTGTATTGACTTTCTGCTGAGATCTTATAGACCTCCTCTCTGTCAGACCTCTGTGGCAAAGAGGTTCTTAAAAGAAAAAAGATACTCCACTACACAAAGGAAGGAGAAAATCTAGAAGCTCTAGAAAGCTTGTCCTCGTTTTTCATACAACGAACAAACTCATACCCCAACACATAAACCATGCCATCCCGGTACTCGAACCCAGACCCCTTCTGCTGAAGTGTCACCCCGAACCAACGCGATACCACTGCGCTACCGAGGCGGCAAAGTGAAGTTTTTCTAGTATTTATTGCAACTGCTCACATTCAACAGTTTTTTAAGTGAAAATTTTTCTCTAAACTTATCCAGAGTCTTAGTTAAATCTCCAATATGTTCACTACCTTTAATCCAAGTATTACTTAAATTGTGAAAAAGTTTTAAAAGTGAAAGTAAATGGCATCTATTCACCATATCGATTGAAATATGATTTTGCTTTACGGAATTGAGGAAGATTCAAGAGGTTATTGAGTATTTGGAGTTTTTAATTCATTTTTGAAGTTACAAACCAAATCGATGTTTTGGTTTCAAAAGGTTATGTCATGAAATATTGTTAAAGAAAAAAATAAATAAATACCCCTCAAGCAGGTGCTTGCCACAGAGGTCTGACAAGAGCCTCTTAGTATATATGCCATAGTAGACTGTGAGGATGGCGGGACTTGAGCAGGAAAACAACACAAACATCCATGCCTCACTCGGGGCTCGAACCCAGGTCCCTTTGAATCAGTGGCGAAGCGCGCTGATCACTAGGCCAAGGAACGGCTTGAGATATTGTTAGACTTTCATAATTCCAATTTTAATATTTTTCTCCATTTTTCATTAAAAATAGGAAAATTTTTAATACGAAAAATGTTCAAAAAATCTCGTAATAAGCAATTGTAGCATTGTTTAAATTTAAGCACGAAGTGGTTGAATTTTTTTTTAAACTTTGAGTACGTGGAATAATATTAATATCCAACTTCTAACGGATTACCTTAGGATAGTGATGAACATTTTTTAATTCACTTCTTTTTTTATCATGCAAATTATCCAAAATAGCTTCGCGTGTTCTATTAATTATTGGAGAAATGTAACGATGATGCACTGTCCTTTTAAAAATATCAACCATGCTACATCAATTGGTATTCAAAGCTCCATAATTTGAAAAATATGCATTTAACGAAAAAATGTGACTAAAGATAAATTAAAGATCATAATCAAATCTACTTAAATCTCGATTATTCAACAATATTTGTTTAGTGAAATGCATCGTAAGAATTTACCTCGGAAATTGATTAAAAATTAAACAGCAAGTATTGTTTCAAACCATTTAATAAAATGAAAATATACATTTTAGAAATTTGCCTAATGATGAATATTTTTGAAAATCGATATTTAAATGGATTTGATTATTACTTTTAATTTATCTTCAGTCACATTTTTTCATCAAATGTATAATTTAGTAGAGCTTTGAAGTTAGATTCCCATTCACATAACCTGGAAAGTGTAATATTTTAGTAGGAAGTATATATTTTGAATTTAATAAGAAACTTTAGAAATTAATTTCTAGGGTTGGAAATAATTTGCGAGTATAATATATTACGGAGAATATCTGTCAGCAAGAGGAGAGCTCATCAGAGAGAAACCATTCATTGCCTCATCCATGATTCGAATCCAGGTCCCTGGATTATTTCTCAAGTTTTGGGTTGGGTTGTTTTACCTCTGAGCGGCACTTTTTTTGCACACCATGGGCTAAATGGCCAGGTAACATGGACCCCGAAGGCTCAGAGAAGGTTGGGGGAGGGGACCCACTGGAACAGTCGAATGTTCAACATTTCCAACGCTGTTCCGAATGTCCAACAGCTGTTCCAGTGGGGGGAGGGGACCCACTGGAATAGCTGTTGGGAGACAGATGGTAGCTTCCCGTCAAGGCCATCCAGCGTGTTCTTTAACGTGCACAGGGTATGGCTCTCCCGCACACGGGGGCCATGGCTTAACGTCCCATCCGACGGACGGCGACCTTTTCAAGCCCATCGGTGTCCCCTACTGACCGTGGGCAGGGCGGGGAATTTTGCGGAGATAAATCTCAATCCTGACCCAGCTG
Organism: Ryuthela nishihirai; assembly: GCA_038380435.1. Classification (NCBI taxonomy): domain Eukaryota; kingdom Metazoa; phylum Arthropoda; class Arachnida; order Araneae; family Heptathelidae; genus Ryuthela; species Ryuthela nishihirai. Next base: position 37,621,132 of record JAWZYU010000031.1, read on the forward strand.
GGACTCGAACCTGGGAACTACAGATTACGAGCCTGGCGCGCTACCGACTGAGCCACCCCCGCCCCTTATTTCTCAAGCAAGCAGGCTATCCACTAAACCAATGTAAGAGCTACCTATCATTTGAAAAGAGATCCATGCGTTACTTGAAATACCTTCGCTTGTCACATTTTCGCCATCACTGCTCTAACATATGTAGTTTAATTTTTCTGTACTGTTCCTGATCGCGATTCTTTGATGTTTATCGAATTTGAAAGATGAAATCAGAATCGTTGTCAGTTGCGCTTGAGCGAGTAAGCGTGATCCTTCACCTCTTATCTCGTTAACGATTTCCATCACCATCCATCTCGGCAATCAGTAAATTATCTCAATGGCCGATCGCTTAAATGATGAGGATAAAAAGCGAATTGGATTCCATTCGCGCCAGCAGTACGCCGAATGAGTCGCGAGCGACAGACACATCTGCGGTCGTCGCTTGTACGTGAGTCACGCACTCTTTTCTCGTTTGTTCTTTATTTGCATCTGATGAATGCGGACGAAATTAGCTCTTTAAGATAGAATTAAGCTACGATAAGAGATTGGTGGAGGGTGAAGCTAACACCCTCCACCAAATATCTGAACAGACTGATGTGAGTTTGAGAAATGTTTCCTTTTGAAGTTGCCGCACAGTCTTCAATCGATTCTCGTCTCCCCTTCTCTTTCGTTAATTTTCATCAGAAGATCAAAGATTCTCGAGATCATGAATGGCGTATTCACTTCGTTTGGTGATATCTCTGGCACTCGTTTCGGTTGATAAGAGATGGCTGGCGCAACTATTTATTATTTCTGATAAGAAAACTGCGAGTGTAGAAATTGTAATATCATGTTTATCTGCAATCTCTTCTGTTCTCTTGAGATTTCCTTTCGTCAGCGATCGACGGCAGGTGATAAAATCGTTCAGTTTCGTCGCATGTATGCATTTTTGTTTCTTCTGATAATCCATATTCGTTTTAAGGAGGCGTACAGGACAAGTGGAAGTGTAATTCTGATATCCCCTCGAGGTTCAGATCTCTTTCTTCGGAAATTCTTTCCTTGAAGCACCACCGCGACTTTAGGGAAAAGAAGGCAATTAGCATCCCCCTCCCCCCCGTCGTCGGTCCACTGCTTCGGGTGCGGCCTTGTTAAAGCTTGGTGAGGCCCAGCGTCTTGTAAGTAGTTCTCTGACGATCTGAGCTATTCATCAAGTGGGGTATCACTCACGACACTGCCTGTTAAAATCGAAGCACTTTCCCCCAAACTCAATAAATCCTTGAGAAGGTAGATAGCGAGGTAAGCAAGTAATAAAAATGTAAGTTTAAATGAAGTGAAATACAACTTTTAATATAATAAACAAACTAAACAACATAAAAGTAATTATAATCCTTATATTTTGCAGCAAGGGGTTATGCAAATCTATCCAGATTGGAATCAAGTAAAATTTAATAACAGTCTTTGAAACTTAGGAAATATTCTTTCAAAATTGTTTTATAATAAACCCCGAACGATTTTTCGTTTCTTAAACTTAACATGAAGCGAATTAAATATTAACTAAAATTATACTAACATGAAGCGAACTAAATATTCTAGGGATCAAAAAAAAAGTTACATTGTGCTGCTGTACATCATTCATTTTTTCCAATTCGAAAAGTCATGAGATCTTACTGCGTATTATGAAGTTCAATTTCTGTCCAAGTTTAATTTTGAAATGGAAATATTAACAGTCGAAACAAGGATATTTGTTTAACATTAAAAGCATGTTAGCTACGACACTGTTTGCATAGTAAAAAATCACGAATTGGAAAACAATTTTTATAATTCTAATTTATGTTACGTTAAATTTTTTTAAAGACCTTTTATATAACCAGACCAGCTCCACGTACCATTTTATATCTTGGAATAAACCCAAGCATAATATAGTGTTCTTCAAAAATTTATACCCAAAGCTCTTTGAAGTATGTAGAATGGAAATAAAATATAAAGGAGTTTATTTGCTAATCTGCATACTCGGACCATTTCAAATTACTGTCAAGAAATCTTCCAAACATTTATAAACAAAAAACATTCTATTTCTTTAGAATTACGTCTTTCTATCTATAATTGTTTTGCAATCGATTGATTACACTTTAATTCTGCTTCTGATAATGAATTGAATAAAAAAAATGAGTTTTTATAATATTCAATTTTATTGTTTTGACGTCGAACCATTTATTTAACTTTATCTTCTTCAGAACTTTTAAGATTCATAAATATTATCCGTAGAACACCCTATTGCAGCATCATTTGTAAAATTAATTAATCTCTCATTAATATTAAGTGACCAAAGATCATTAACATAGACCAATTAGAAGTATAAAAATCGTCTCTGGTGAATATGGGATGATCATTTGTAAAGAGAATTAAAGTTTTTTTCATTTACTGACTTTTGTACCTTTCAAAGGTTTTAATTCAAACTAATGGATTATTGAGGAAATGCAAATAGCGATATTCCCTTAGTGCTTACGCAACATAATATACTTGTTACGTCTGCCACCACTAAACAGCAGAAGTACACTGGTTTCCATAAATTAAGGAGAAATGAGAAAAATTGCGATAATTGTCCAAAACATTGTGTGATCCTCACCAAACTTGTTCATGTAACCAGTAAAGTAATGCCGAGTGAGAATATCGTGTGCAAATTAGTCTAGGTTGCGTCAATTTGCGTAATCGGATAGCGGCATAAAAACGACTGTTTTGGTGTGGATCGTTATTTTGTGTTGTAAATGTGAGTAAAGAAATTCGAAAGAGCCATTTTGTAGGAATGACTCGAGACATCATTTGCAAAATGAACTGCGGTGGAGAGCTATTGGCCGGCTCGAAGCAGGCCAAAGTCAGTCAGACGCGGCACGATGACCGAATGCGAGTCCTTTTGTGGTCCATAGACTGTGGAATCAATTTCTTGGCACGGATTCTGTGTCTCTGCGGTTTAGCCGAGGAAGGACTAGAGTTACGACAGCTGCACAAGACCGATATCTGCGATTAACTGCAAGGAGCAGGACGTCTATTTCCTCTCTTGCAGCAGCGACCGGGAGTGTTGTATCAGCTACTATTGTGCGTAGGCTTCATGAGAGGGGGAGGGCAATAATTTGATAACGATAGGCCAATAATTTGTGTACCCTTCACGTCGTCACAGGAGAGAGCGGTTGAATTGGGCACGCACGCATGTTAACTGGACAGAAGAGCAATGGAGGTCCGTACTCTTCACAGATGAGTCCAGATATTGCTTGCAGAGTGATTCCGGACATTGTTTGATATGGAGAGAACGAAGTACCCGCTATCATCCCAGTAACATCCGACAAAGAGATAGTAACGGCGGAGGTAGCGTGTGTGTTTAGGGTGGCATTTCCTTTGGTGGAGGCACAGACCTGTATGTGTTGACGAGTGGGAACCTCAATGTTCAAAGGTATAGAGATGACATCCTGGACCTTTATGTACGTCCTTACGCTGGTGCAATAGGTGAAACATTCGTCTTACAAGACGATAACGCTCGTCCACACAGAGCTCGACTAGTGGAACAATACCTTCAAGTGGAGACCATTATGCCCATGGAGTGGCCAGCTCAATCTCCCGACCTAAATCCGATTGAGCATGTGTGGGATGCTCTATGTAGACGAGGTGCTGCCCTAAACCCGCCACATGAAGCAAAAAGGGAGTTTATTACTGCTTTAAAGGAACAATGGTCGTTACTCCCTACTGAGGTGATTCACAACATCATAAATAACATGGAACATCACTGTCGTGACAGTATTGCTATAAGGGGTGACCACACTCCTTATTAAAGAACTTTGCCCATTGCATTCTAACACCTCATTTTTGGACAAGTTCCTGTAAGTGTTATATTTTGACGAAAAATATTTCTAGTATAAAATATTTTATGCCATTCTGGAACTAGTATTGTAATTCATGTTTTCATCAAATTTCATTAAAATCATTCATATAGTTTTGTTTATCATAATTTTTATGAGTTTTCCTTAATTTATGGAAACCAGTGTAGTTCACTTCTGAAGACCTTCACTTGACCTTACCTACTCACTTAAGCTCTTCTCTATCAGAGAAAAAAAAAACAAAACAAAAAGTATTTCCTACTCCTTAGAACGAAAAGGTTGCTTTTCCTAACCCTCTAGTGAGAAAAGGGGGCAGATCGTTGACGTAAGTAGAATCTTCTTTTATACAGTATCACCGAAATTTAAAATTTCTAACATAAACAGATCATTTGCAATATTCGTTAAATGTTTCGCATTTTTCCCATTTAGCGCCCTCAAACGATGGAAATTAAAACTACTGAGGATTTAAAAAATGTGAATCATAATATTTCATTAGTACCTAATCAACGGAAAAATAATTTTCCAATAAAACGAAATGTTGCGATTTCCCACCCACCCTGGTGGTAAGGGAACAACTCATTGTTGTCAAAATCTCGTGGCCTTCACATTTCAGCACCAAATTTCTAGCATCGATATATCGTTTGCGATATTCGTTGAAAAGTGAACAAATTTCAACTTTTTCCACCGTTAGTTTCAACGTTTTCTACCGTTAACCTTTCGGGAGATTCGGAAAGTACCAATCATAGTATTTCTTCAAGACATTTCAACCAAAAGAGAATTTTTTTTTTATTTCTAAAAACGAAAAAGTTGAATGACTACAGACAGACGACAAAGTGAAAAAACATTACCTCTTTTTTTGAAAATGAGTTAAAAACGTAAGAAGTTTGGATGGATTCGGAAATGTTGCCTTTTCAAAAATTGATTGCATTCTGTCAAAGGAGACATATTGCAAACGATTATGACTGTCAACTGTTGGGAGATCGTCAGGTGGCATTCCGATTCTAAACGTTTCCTGTCGTGGCGCGGCAGCGAACAGTTCCGAGATAATGGCGCATATCTCGTGGAACGAAGCCGACTGCTCGTCATTCGAATCATCGCTCGAGCTCAAGAGAAAAAATAGATGAAAAAGTAAGAAGGAGCTCCTCGCGACGATCATCAGTTGCCATTTCTCTTCACGAGCTATATAAGCTCATAAAGTCTCCCCCATTTGCACGTGGATTTATACATATATAACTGCATTTTGATCCACCCTTTTTGCAACGGAGGCTGGCTTAGTGTGTAGCGCACCAGGTTCGCACCCTGATGATTCAAGGTTCGAGCCGAACTGTCCGTAGTTGAGTACAAACATTAACAATCGAGGTACAACTAATAAGGTTAAGAATAAATTGAATTCACCGTGAAGTAAGCGGATGGATATGGTTTAAGACGGATTTGCCGATTACAGAGGTTATTTCTTTCAGCTAGGAGTCATGATGTCTACTTGTTGCCTGCCACCAATGAATTCACCGTGAAGTAAGCGGATGGATATGGTTTAAGACGGATTTGCCGATTACAGAGGTTATTTCTTTCAGCTAGGAGTCATGATGTCTACTTGTTGCCTGCCACCAATGAATTCACCGTGAAGTAAGCGGATGGATATGGTTTAAGACGGATTTGCCGATTACAGAGGTTATTTCTTTCAGCTAGGAGTCATGATGTCTACTTGTTGCCTGCCACCAATGAAAAGAAGAAGTAATTAACTTCCAATCACTTCAGCTTACCTACTCACTTCAAGCTCTTCGCTATCAGAGTTAACATTTTTATGTGGAGTCTACAATTGTATGAATTATTGTATCTCAAATTAAAAAAATCATGCATTTTTTAGTGAGTCATCTTATCAACTACTATAAACCCAAACTGATATGGCGCTCCGCTATTAACAGCGAAGCATTTTCCATTACTATCTCAGCATAAATTTCTGTTTATGATGTTAAATAGAGTTCCATTGCTGGGCGATTGTCTGTGTTGGGGCGGGGGTGGCTCAGTCGGTAGCGCGCCAGGCGCGTAATCTGTAGTTCCCAGGTTCGAGTCCATCAGCGTTGAGATTTATCTTCGCAAAACTCCCCGCCCTGCCCACGGTCAGTAGGGAACACCGATGGGCTTGGAAAGGCCGCCGTCCATCGGATGGGACGTTAAGCAGTGGCCCCGTGTGTGGGAGAGCCATACCCTGTGCACTTTAAAGAACACGCTGGATGGCCTTGACGGGAGACTACCATCGGTCTCCCAACAGCTGTTCCAGTGGGTCCCCTCCCCCAACCTTCTCTGAGCCTACGGGGTCCATGTGACCTGGCCATTTAGCCCATGGTGTGCAAAAAAGTGCCGCTCAGAGGTAAACAACAACCCAACGCGATTGTCTGTCAGTCTACCCCCATTAACATCTAAATGACCATTTACTTAATGGCATCACCACTTTGAGATTTCATTTGAAAATAAAAATTTTAAACATTCTGTTGAGTTTAAGTTGTTGCCACCTGACAGGAGGAGGCAGAATGGAATCGACCAGAAACACTCGGAATTTTTAAAATTGGTTTTCCACCTTTATGTGCAACATATTTAAATTATTTTAAATACGGGGATTTTAGAATATCGCAGTTCAGCAACTTTTAATTGTCGCTAATGACACTACGCCAAGAAAGAGAGAGAGAGAAACAGTTTTTTTTCTTTTTATTAATTTCTCATTTATTAATATAAATTTTCCCTTTTTTATTGGATTCTTAAAATTAATCCGTTTGGGCTCGAATTAATTTGGTAAGTATAACAAAATTAGGAGTAAGTTTTTTTTATTTAGACCCAAATAAAATAGATATATTGATATAGAGATAGACATTCAGACGAACAGACAGACAGATGGAGAGATGGACGGATGGACACACAGATAGACAAATTTGATAGAAGAAGAATTGGATAGACGAACGGATGAACAGACAGACGTAGAGACAGACAGTGAGATAGATGTATGCATATATGGAGAAGAACGAACAGACAGATATATTGATGGATGGACGGATGGTTAGATGGATGAACAGACAAATAGACAGATCTTACCTTAGATCTATAAAATGTTAAAACGATTTTTTACAACTATTATGAATTTTATCAGCTAAAATCCGGACAATATTTTAAGAAGTTTCACTTAGTTTTACCCACTCGCTTAGAACAAAACATATGATGACTGAGAATAAAATTATTTGAAATTAACAAAAATAAAATTTCATCAGTAAATACTTTTCAAAACAATTTAACTTTCTCTGAAATTTCAAATATATTTCCAAAGTATCATTTGCAAAATTAGTTTGCACAAAAATCCTACTTATTAGTGGGAATGTATATAATTTTGATAAATTATGAACCAGATGACATTAGTATCATGATATAAAAAGAAAAAAAAAAGAAATAAATAAAAGGAAAAACCAATACAACGATAAACTACTTAACGTTTTCATCAACCAATCAAATAATTTTTCTATAATATCAGAAATTCTTAAGCTTAAAATTTTTCTAAGGAAGCAAGTTAAATAGGTAAGCTATTTGATATTCTTTGGAATTTCGTTTATAATTACTATAGAGCTTTGACTGTTTTAAAAACCTGATATTTCACTTGTACAGAAGAGTAATAGAAATGGCAATATATTTTTGAAACCAAAAATATTTTCTATCTGGACCAAATGATACAAGTGAATCTTTTTTCTTCATGCTGTAATTGTTACATGCATTTCGATACTGAGAGCGTGTTTTACTTGGAGGAGGGGTGGGTTAGTTTGCAACGATTTTCCACCACGATGATCCTATCGTTTGAAAAGTTCAAAATTCAGGATTCGGTATCGTTTGAAGAATTCCCTTCTCTTACTTATCTATTTTTAAATCCTTTTCGAATTTCTTCAGCTAACGATCCGCTTCTCTTTCTGGCTTTTCCAACCCTCTAGGTAAAAGTAGCTTTTTAATTAATTTCTTCTCCATCTCATCGGACTCAACTCTCTTCACGCTTTATCCAATGGAAGAGAGAGAGAGAAAAATCCAACTCTTCAAATATCTCGAGAAAATTCATCACCTCCTCCACCCCTCACCATTTTTCTCGTCATTTCCCGCGGAAATTATATTAACTCCTAATGAGCCTCTTCCCGTCGTGGAAGGGGATGTCCGAGTTAAATTTCTTCACTCGTCAAAAGTTGAATTCGATGATTTCTTATCACCCGAAGGCAGAGACGTGGTTCGCGCTCGATTACCTTTCTTGGGATGCGAATAGTAGACAGTCTCGGAAGACAATGAAATTCCGGGGACAACCAATAAGAAACTGGTCGAGATTTCGCTGGATGAGCATTTGAAGCACAAGGGGAAATGGATTACAGTCGGTACACGAAACATTAAACATGGGGAGATTTGGTTGGGTTGTTCTGAGCGGCACTTTTTTGCACACCATGGGCTAAATGGCCAGGTCACATGGACCCCGAAGGCTCAGAGAAGGTTGGGGAAGGGGACCCACTGGAACAGCTGTTGGGAGACAGATGGTAGCCTCCCGTCAAGGCCATCCAGCGTGTTCTTTAACGTGCACAGGGTATGTCTCTCCCGCACACGGGGCCACGGCTTAATGTCCCATCCGACGGACGGCGGTCTTTCCAAGCCCATAGGTGTCCCCTACTGACCGTGGGCAGGGCGGGGAATTTTGCGGAGATAAATCTCAACGCTGACCCAGCTGGGACTCGAATCTGGGAACTACAGATTACGAGCCTGGCGCGCTACCGACTGAGCCACCCCCGCCCCACTACAGTCGGTAAACGAAACATTAAACATGGGGAGGTGAAGGAATTTACGGAGATAATTCCTACCATAGGAAAGCAATATAACTTTATATACAGTCATTACAAAAGACTACCTGTATTTCGGAGTGTGATACATTTTATTGAATAATTAAGTAACAAATGCAATTCTGTGTACAAAATATCAAAAAACTCTCAAAGTTTGGTTTTCAGCCTTCAATGTGTGGCGCCAATTCATGCAATGTTGAACTTCTGTACTTGCAACATCTGCAAAGATTCCCCCCCCTCTAATGCTATAAATTGCGATTTTTTTTTGTAAAAAAATATTTTCAATGCATCCCCTACCTTATCACAGGGAAACAAAAGTCCAACGGTGTAAGAGAGGGATTTTAGGGCACAAAATTAGTCCGCCTCTACCAAACTAGCGTATTGGAAATTTGGCATTTAAGAGCTAACATGTAATACCAACACCATGCAGTCATAAGAAATAAATTTAAGAGTTTCTTCACATTTCAGACTCGCAATTGTTTTTGTTATTTAATTATTTAATAAAATATTTATACATTTAAAATCTAGGTATTCTTTTGAAATGAAAGAATCTTCAACAAATATTAAAACACTTCCATTTTATGTAAATGGAAAACAACATTCAAAGCTCGCTAATTAAAAAACATTCTTACAGAAAAGTGTCACTGGAGGTAAAAATTGAACAGCTCACTAAAATCTCAATAATTTTGTTTCTTTTTTTACTCTCTAAAATATTCTTTAAATATTTAAAGAGTTATTAAAACTGAACCATTTAACGGCAGACGTTGGTAGTTATAAAAGAATTCACCTCAAAAATTAATTAAATAACATATCGTTTTTATTAAAATAAATGCAATTTTAGAAAATTGTGTCATGATTTAGCTTTTGTCATTTTTGTAAGACAGCGTCTGCTGTTAAACGTTCTTCAATAACTCTTCTAAATGTGAAATGGATATATACTGAGATTAATAGCGCCTAAGCGTAGGGGCTGGGGTGGGGGGAATGTAGTCTAGGATTAAGGATAATCAGTATATTTCTGATCATATAAATTATCTTTAACATGCTTTTAAGAAATATAGATCAAATATTTTAAATGCGGTTGATCTCCTAAGTATGTGGTTAATTATACATTCCTGTGAGTCACATGCACTTCATTTATATTGAATAAGATTTAGATTGGAACAAACGACACTTGTTTTTCGCTGTTCTTGTTGTTGTGTTGCTACTATGGCAATCCTGGGACCGTTTCTCATGTCAACAGACGCAAGATGAGACAAATGACGTGTAAAGAGAAAGGGCACGAGAAGAACGCGAAGTAAGGCCAACAACGACGAAGCAATAAATGGAGATAAAAATCAGCTGCTTGGCGCTTTAAGTAAAGTTCTCCTCTCTCTCCGCAGCATCACTGCTCGCATCTCGAGATGCCTTTTCTTTTCCGCATCAGTACGTACCGAGCCGAGGAGCTCGCCCGCGCGGTGATGGCATCGATTGGTGGGACGCGCTAGAATCGTCACCTCTTCGGGGGAGGGAGGAGGACGAACCGGAGCGGCACGAGACTCACCTGGCGGGGCACTTTACTCATTCCTCGAGGGGTTTTACGGAGGGAACTAGAGCAGCATCCGGGACAAAAGATGCGGAGAATGTCTCTGTTAGGATGGCGCGGAGGAGGGGTCGATTTGCTCGTGTCTGCCTTGTGCACGCCGGCATGCACCTAATCACTCGCTTTCTCTTGCACGTGCACCGTTGGAGTGTCGCGGCGTGTTCGGGAATCGATTCGGCTCGAGTACTTCCAATACGGACTTTTGTCGATCTGCTCTGAGGATCCATATGGAGGAAGACCCTGGAGTGGCTCTGGAGGGGGGAGGGAGTGCGAGGAGAGGGAAAGAACATTGGGTATTCGAAGGACACATCTGATCAGTTGCAGCACGTGGTGGTCACCTGAAGAAATCCTTTCAGAGCAATCACCAAGTTCATGGGAAGCTGAGGTTTATCTTCTTTCCTTTTTGCAGCATCCGTCCTTTATTTTCCGCCCCCCCCGTACCACTTTAGCTTTCGTTTGGCCTAGTTTCGACGGAGAAAGGTCGCAGCTGAACCATAAATTGGCGATGCGCTGACCCCCTGGAAATGAAGCGATTTCTTTCATGAATGAACACTTCCACTAGGCGATGATGCATTGCAGTGGAAAGAGATATCCCTTAAAAGGATACTTCATGAAATGACCGTTTAATTCAACACTAACGCGAACCATATTTTCTCTTTTGTTTTTCTCAAATATTGTGAGAAAGTGTTTCTCCTGATCAACGAAAGACCGCTTTAGATGTGGTCAACGGTTTTTACCTTTGGAATTTCATCAAGACATAGAGAAGGCTTTAAGTGGTAAAAATCTTATTCAGAGAAACATTTGATGAAAAACAAAAGATCGAAACTAGTTAAGATGGTCAATCCAAAGAGAAATTTACGTTTCGTATTAATGCTAGTATGTCAGAAATACATTTTGATAACAAAAAACAAAAATCTGTAATAATCAGCAATTCAGTTGCAAATAATAGCTGATGGTTTGTATTTGAACGTTTTAAATTTCGTTTGCTAAAATAAAAATTGATTGATAAATCTTGTCATTTCATTTAATTGCGTCAGAGAGGCCTAAAATTTGTTCTTTATTTTCTGTGACAATTCTGTAGAGAAATATGAAATATTTGTTGAAAGAGAGGAATATTAATTAAATAACATTGATTAACATAATCAAATAATTAATATAATATATTTGTCAACATAAATAATATACAGTTGACAAATATATTTTGTAGCTTTTGCAGTAACAAGATCAACAGCTTTACGTTAACTATTTAAGTCTCGTGATCTACAATGAAAAAAAAAAAAAAAAAAAAACATTACAGCAATGGCAAAAATGTGGAGACTTTGAGCATGTGCAGTTGGCGTTTCGACATTTCTCTCCGATCATTGTTCCGTGACCTATCAATTAACCTATGATCTGCGAGAACTATCAAAGCGTCAATTACGCAGTCTCATAGTCTCCCCATTTGGTACAGCTATTTCAAAATTTTATCAGCACCAATGCCTTTTTTTCGTTACATAAATACACAGAAAGAGATATTCATTATTAAATGAAACTAACAATAGATTAATCTTAGTAGACCTTAATCAAATCAAAATTTTCTTTAAACAATATGTAGTAGTTAGTTTCACATTGTCCGAATAGTTTAGGCAACAGAGTGTACAGTGAAGCGCATTTATCTTCTAAAAGTTAACGTATATCGACTCGTTCTGGTTCAGTTGTCATCGTTTAACGATTTATTATCGCATCTGACGGCAAATGTCTCGAGGAGCCTCCGTTCGGTTTCTTTGATGATGTTCTGCCGCGTGCAATTTATTGTATTGGCGGGAAAAGAGCCGAGGATCCACTTCATCAGGGGGCAGAAGACGCCAGCGGATGCTTCCGGTTTCCGTTTTGCTGCAGCGGACGTAAATTACCCGAAGGATTGTTAATTACCACGATCTGCGGACACGAGCGACGGAGCAGCTCTTTTGCGATCCTCGCGTTGCATTCCTCGAGGATGACGTAGAATGACGGTCGAGATGACGCAACACTGATGCTCAAGGGAAAGTCTTAATTTGAAGATATTAAAAAAAAAGATCCCAAAAAGAAAAAAAAAATCCTCATTTTTTGCTGTGCGGTCGTAGGTAATTTTTGTGAAATGGCACTGAGAACATCGAAATTGAAATAATAATTATTTTTAAGTGTTTAAAAATTATTCTCAAATTTTGAGGAAATACATAAGTGTTATGACTATGTCGATAAAATTCATAGTTTTGTTTTATACCGAAAGTTTCAAGTAATTGAGATTTACCTTAAACAGTTTTTTTTTTGAAATAGGAAGTTTAACTAAGATTTATTTTTAGTTGCTAAGTGTTTTTATTTGAATTCAAAAAAGGGCTATACTCTCCTTTCGCTCTTTCGACACATTTATCGATTGGTTAAATTCTCAGGCGAGAATGTCACGTGAATTACACTAACTTCTGTGACAAGCAGCTGGTGCAGGGGAATTTATTTAAATTCTTTTATGCAGGATCATCGTTGTACCATCAACCTCCCTCACCTCCTGAAGAAAACTTACAATTTGCACAATGTTTTAATTAGTACGAGTACGATACAAAGAACAACAAGATTAGGAATAGAATGCATTTGTGACGCAACAGTACCTAATACATTCGCATTCTCTCATTCTATCGAGAGTCGAGTCCCAAGCATTGTTCCATTATGTTAATCGATTTCTTTGTGGGTCTACCTCGAATTCTCTGTCCTCTCTCTCTCTCTATCCTGTCGTACATCACCGAGGAGGAAGCTTTTTGCAGGTATCCTTTGAATTGATCAAGCCACGGAAATCATTTCCTTATTAGTTTTTCAGTTATTCTCTCTTTTTCCTTGCATCTAATTCTTCTTCAACATTAATATTAGTTTTTTCTGCAGTGTCTGCGAGTAATTATTCTTACGCATTTCAAAATTCGAGTTTTTTTTTCGTCTGTTTCCTTTGCTATACCTCATATAAAATGACATTATTGAGAAAATCTTTATGTATTGTACGTTTTAAACCTTTATGTAATCTGTTGCCCATCCAAATGTTAGTGAATCATTTAACTGAAGTCCATTCTTCGATATTCTATGTTTAATTTTCTTCTTTATAAGCTAATTCGTCTGCCATATTTGATCCAAAAATAGTTAAAGGGAGTGCATTTGTTCTGTTGTTTTATTTCCTATTTTAATATTTTAATTTTCCTTTTCTATTATAATAGTTTCGGTTAAAGATGTTAGTATTAGTAACAGTATAAAGATATTAAATATCTTATTCAAGATATTTAATTATTTTTTATTTATTATTTTACTGTTTATTATTTATACCTATTATATTATACTAATATAATTATATTATTACCGTTTATTATTTATACCTGGACGAACACATGTCGTGTTGTGCTCGATTTTAGCGCCATTTATATTGTGTCCGTTTATTATCCATACCTGGACGAACACATGTCGTGTTGTGCTTGATTTTAGCGCCATTTATATTGTGTCCGTTTATTAATTATACCTGGACGAACACATGTCGTGTTGTGCTTGATTTTCCTGCTCGACTGCAGCGCTGTAATGACAGCACTTTGAATCCTGCCTGACTAGGGAACAAAGGGTTCGAGTCCCGGATAAAGCATGGATGTCTTTTGTTGATGGCTCGCCTTCCTCAGAGGCCTTCTCTACGGTGTATTATATTGAAAGACTACTCTCAGGCCTCTGTGACAAGCATCTGTTTCAGGAGTTTTTTTTTTCCAATTTCTTTTTTCTTCCTTTTACGTGATTTGCTCCTTCGTGACCATCGTCAGCATAGTTTGAGCAAATAACGATTATGATACTGAGCAGCCTTGTCTAATTCTTGTTCTAGCTGCTATTGACTATGTTGTCAACTTTCCCAAATTTAATATTTTCTTTGATTTTTTTTAAATCTAGAGCGTTTCCATCATTCCTTTTTAATAAGTGCTTTTAAGTAGATTATATATGTCTATTGAGTCACACGAATGTTTATAATATATATAAATAATAATAATAACTTATTTCCCTTTTCCCTTCGAAAAATGTACTACTCTGTGCAGAGTGCAAGTTGCATGCAGTGTATTCCTTTAACTTTTGAACATTTTTATCTTCCTTTCTTCAAAAAGATTTTAATTTCTGTAGAATTATTCTAAATATATTACACTCGTTTTTCAAAACGAATAAAGGCTTGCAATTTGAAAATATTGAATTATATTTGAATATCGAAATATCTAATTTCTTTCATTAAGTGACCTTTTCCTTTTTTCGAATCCCTCAGAAATTCTCCAGTGTTTAAAATTTGATTAAATAATTCATAAAATAAGTAATAATTCCTTCATGTTTCACGACCTCATTCTTAATACCATCATTCATTTTTGACTTTATTCAATTCACTGCTAAGCGTATTTTTTTCCTGGATTTCTATTTCTGTTTCTTGTTTAATAATTCTAAATTAATATTTTGTGCTTAGATAACTTTATTCATAAAATTTGGCCACATGTTTTTTTCAATTTTGCCCACATTTGTTTCGATTAAGTATTATTTTTGATTTTTCGTTGTAATTGACATTGTAATAAAAGTTTTGAATATTTCATTTATTGCTTTACAGATTGTTTCTGAGTCACTTCTTTTATATGCTTCACTGTGTTCTTAATTTTATTGCTCAGTCCTTTATTTCCTTAAATTTCCTACCTATCTAATTATTTTAATATTTTTCGTATTATTTTCTGTCTTGATCTGCTCCTCCCATTTCCTCATTGTCTCTAGAGTTATGTATTTATTATTTGGTGTTTTTCTATACCTCAGCATTTTCTTCATATTTTCATAAATCACTTCCTATCCTTCTTTCTGACATTATATTCAAGCTACAGAAATGCATTGAATCAATTTAATGAATTTAAAAAAAGAGGAATAATTGAACTGTGCAAAGCAACGTTATTGATAAGTTGATTGATAACGGCTGAAGATATTAGAGGAGTATGGTGCTGGTGGAATGTATTGTTTTAAAACTATCTCCGAAATGTTAATATTAATTTAGTAACTTTTAATAAAGGATAGAGAATCTTGGAAGCTGCTCCGAACTTCTAGAGGCTGTCGCATGCACTAGGACATGTCCCCCCTGAGAAAGAAGTCATGTTCCATGATTGCTGAATCAGTTAGAACACACAAAAGGGTGTGCCCATTGGGAATACCACGATCTCGTTGCCTTGAGGTTGAACACCTTTGTGCACACAATGGGTATGTCGCATGGAATGAGAATTAGTTAGGGAAGAGGATCTAGTACAGGGCCCTATTGTCCAATGGGCCCAGTAGGATCTCTGCCCGAGAAAAATATTTTTGACAATTTTTTCCCCTTTTCAGGATAAAATCTGTAGCAAAGATCTTGAATAAATAGCGATTAAATTAGTTGTTAAGACCTGCTTTATATGAATTTGCTACCCGACAAAAATTATTCAAGATAATTTTGATCACTCATCTACCCCATCGAAATCAATACTCCCATAAAATGCATCTGCAAAAGGACCTAAAAAAGAAATGCCTAGGGCCTAAGGGGAGGACCTTAATTCGTCGCTGACTGAGTGGACAGTTCTTAAGAGACAAGTAGTAGCGACTCGTCAAAACCATTCACAGTGTTTGTCTTATTCTGATTTTAGGGTTGTACATTTATTTTATAGCTAAACAAATCCATTAAGAAAGCTATAAAAATTAACAAATGTAAAAATATTATTATTACTATATAAAGAAATATTCCTAAAAAAAAAGCATTTTTCTATTTTAAGTCGTTTATGTGGTGTTTTTACATTTTAAAATTTAGAATTTATTGAAGTTTTACAACGGTTGTAATTGCATTTACAATTGTGCCCTTCCTGTTTTCAGGACCTCCAACTCAAGTGTTCATTGACATCGAGGTTCGGAGCATGGGACCTGTCTCTGAAGTGGACATGGTGAGCTGACATTTCTGAAGCCTCTTTCGTACTTTTAAAAGTCATCGCCATTTTACAATGAGACAACTTTCAAAGTCGACCTGTCATAATTGCAATATGCAAGATGCCTGAAGTTGGTAGAGTTATCTAGGCGTAAAACTGAGATGATGCCCATTTTCACCTCTGACCATAAATACACCGTCGTTGTTTGTAAATCGATTCTCAGACATTCCATCGTTTTATAATATATAAACAGAATTTTTAACTTTTTTTTTACAATTTTATAATTACTCTTGCCGATGATTGGCCAAATAAAAACTTTGACCTTACGAGTTATCTTTTGGCATTTTAGTTTTTTGTATTTCTCAAGGGGGCAACACTTAGCAACTGAATGTTGTTTATGGATTAAAGCTGAGAGAAAAAAAGTGGGGATTCGAACCCAAAGCCCTTTGCTGAGATGTCAAGCACGTTAAGCAGTCTACCACAGTGATGAAAAAAAGACATCATCATCATTACACGAATCTTGGGAAGCTATTGTCTACTTCTCGCAGGAAACATTCACAAATTTACCGAAACGTCCATTAACTGTACAGCTGGTTTCCCTGTAAGATAATAAATAATGCATAGAAATGTTCATCTCCAAATGAGTTGCAGCAACATATTCTTATGAATGACACATTGCTCGTGGAGGAGGAAAACGATCTGAATTCGAGTTCCGTATAAGGAATCGACGTTTTTATTTTGTCTGAGGTCTCGCCTCCCTCACAGATCTCTGCTACACTGATATTATTCTCTTATTTCATTTCTGTTGGTGCTTATGATATCTACAGAATTGTTGAATTAATGATGATTTAAAGATATAAATATAATAGCTGATCTGCCATTATCTTAAGAAGCATATAAATGCCACAAAAAGCTGATTTTTTGTAAAACTATTTGGATGAAGATCACAGTGAAAACTTGTGCACATTGTCTGTAATAACAATAAACATTCAAATGAAAGAAAAAAAATCACAAGATTGTTAGTTGTCATCACAATGATAACTGTTTTGCTTTAGTTTACAGCTATTATATTATTTGGTTGAGAAATAATATAATAGCTTTTAAAATAAAATAATATAATAGATTTACTATATTATTTGGTTGAGAAATATAAATTTGACCGACCATTTTCAAAATTTACAGCACGCACAGGCAATCATTTTTCACCGAATAAAAATTTTCGAAGTAATTTTTTTTACCTTTATAAGCAGAAACAATGCGAAATAATTGTTTGAATTTTCATAAATTAACAGAAAATAATATCAGTTTTTAATTCAACTATATAGGTCTATTGGTTTTATGCAAGACGACAAATTTTGTTATCAAAATTTCTACGGGAAAAAAAAGAAAATGTTGAACCCCAAAACCCTTGACAAATATGTCTTAATGGATATTTGGCGCTGTATTGGGACAGATGATTTGTGAGCAAAACACATTAATTAATTTTATGTAAAAAATTTAATACACAAGAAAATGATCATATGAATAACCGTCTCTAGGTTTCAGGAACGTTCTTTCACTTTAGGTTTTTTTTTTATTTTGACGCCGACAATAATTGCGCAGATTTCGTTTAACCATTTTCTCCCTTCCGAGCTTTCAATTATTAACGAAAGCAAATTATTAACAAAAGGTTATATGCTAATCGTAAGGGAGGAAATTAAAATTTAGTTTGATAATTAATAGATTTCTCGACGTGTTGCACAATTTTTAGATTCCACTTCCATCACAATGGGTTTCTTTAAATGAATCTTCAACGCAAAAGTAGATCTTTTAATTCCTAGATACAAACCAGAAATTTAATTTCGGATCGCCTTTCATAAGCTTCCATATCCTTTAAAATGTTTTTTAGGGGGGGGGGGGTAATTGGTTTATTTACCTTGGTATCAAAATAGTTGATGTGACTTATTTAAACTTATGTGAGATATTGAGAGTTCTCCATCGTGAATTAGGTAGAATCAGAAATATTAAAAAAATTCGAATGCCATGAAACGACCTTTCGCTGCAAACTTGCTCTGCGACGAGTAAGAGGAGAGGAAATGCTTCCTAAGCAGGCTTCATCGCAAATTAGATTTTGAATGAATCCTGATTTTTTGAATCTGAAACTATCACGTCTTCAGATTCAAAGGATATTTTTAAGCAGAACCACAACTAGGTGGTGCTGCTGACCATCTTGATTTGTATTCTTAATATGATATAAATTTATGATAGAATGCTTTGAAAATAAAATCTTTTCTATTTGACTTATTCTATTTGAAACTTATTTTAATTTTCAGTAAGTCATCATCTGTTGCATTGTTATATTTTTTTTTAAACAGCAGCGTAAAATCTTGCTTCTTATGTAGATGGTTTCAGTCTACAAACTGGCAAAATGAGTCTAAATAAAATCCAAATTCTAGCTCTCAGCCTAACTTGACTCTTTTTTTAAATCTGTCTCCCAATCTCATATAAGATGCCAAGTGAGCCAATTGATATTCATACAGAAATAATGACAATAAAGTAAATAAGTCTGTGATAATCCTTTTCACCAGAAATTTCACCAACCTCCCCTTTATAGGCCTATTCGATGGACTGTTACTTTCGCCAGAGCTGGGTGGACAGACGCCTGGCCTTCAAGAGCACGATGCCAGCTCTTGCTCTATCGATCTCGATGCTGGAGCGCATATGGAGACCTGATACCTATTTCTACAACGGAAAGCATTCTTACCTGCACACCATCACCACGCCGAACAAGTTCGTCAGGCTCTATAAGGACGGCAGAGTGCTCTATTCCTCCAGGTGAGTTGGCACCCACCTACTTGGATGAGATGGAAAAAAATTCTCTTTCAGAGTAGACCGCTCCAAACCCCTTAGTGATTTGTATTTTGTTGAGCAATGAGCCACGTTAAAAAATACCCCAAGGAGCAGGAATACACTAGACCATAGGTTTTAAGACTTTTTTTTTAATCGGCGGGTCATTCGGCAGTTGTTTAAAGCAATGATCACCAACTCAAACTTGGTAAAGATGCAACAGGAAAACAACAATTGTATTCTTAAAGAGCTGCAGGAAAACGTCTTTACTTAAACGAAAAGAAACATTTCTAACGAGTAATAAATAAATTTGAAACAAAAATTATATTTTTAAGAAATCGAATTAAATCTGCATAAAAAACAAAAATATACGTTTTTCAATGAGTACTATGGATTAGGAAAAGTGTTTAGTAAAACGCTTCGTCAAAGAGTTTGAAGAAATGAGTCAGATTCAGTATGCCGTTTCCGTCTGCTGCGATTTTTGCAGAGAAAGCTTCTGGATTTGAGAGTATGAATATGAAAATGATATTTGCATAGACATCGTTGATGTATAGCACAGACAAAATTAGTGAATTTTTTTTAGTTTCAAAAAATGCTTTTTTCTTCCTTAACAATGCGAACAAAAATATATTCGTGATAATGCGTGATTTGAACAATGATCTAAATGGAGCAAAAAGGTTTGTTTACAACCATTGGATCATTCGTGGGTTGATCTATTGCATTGTGGGAGTATTCAATAATTTCGTATTGAGGGGATAATCTGCTAATCAAAAATACCTAAATCCACCGATTAAGGAAAGAAGTACAATATACTTTAGTTATGAAATATATTTAATATTTAATATATATTAGAAAAATAAAATAAAATAATGATTGTATCATAATTTTCATCCATTGACCTAAGGTGGATTTAAAGCTTTCCTCATTCAAGTCACAAATTTATTTCGTTTCTATAAATAAACATTACAAAAAATCTTTTCTTGGATGAGAAGGAAAAAAATCTCTTCATTACAAAAAAATTTTGTAATGTAGTCTTCCTTACAAAAATATTTTTGTAATGTAGTCTTCCTTACAAAATTTTTTTTGTAATGTAGTCTTCATTACAAAAACTTTTTTCTACATTACAAAAAGTTAAATCCATTCAGAGGCCTCTAGAGGGCGTTGCTTCATTAGGAAAGTGTTTTGGCACGTGGGACGAACAACACTCGCACTGTTTTCGCACTGTTTCGCTGTTTTCACACAACACTCGCACATTTTTCAAGTTGGCCTATAGAGTTGAGAAATCGTCGTGTTTATCCTAAAAAGACAAACCGTAAATCGATTTGTCAAAATCGTTTCATGTTATGCGTAACTCAATTCAAAAAACAAACAAATAGGGAATTTTGAGGGGGGGGGGGTAATTTGTTCCGTGTTAATAAGGAACAAAAAAGCGGCATATTTGTTTCTATTGTGAAATGAACAAAATCAAATAGAGAGGATTTATCTCCGCCTCCTGGTCTCATTTTCATCTTCATGATCATCGTCACTGGTTTATTCGGTGGGGTGTGGAGGGGGGGGAGTGAGAAAACTGTTACGGGTCACACGTGAGTGTGAAATCGTATTCTGAAAATATTACAAAGAACGTCAACCACACGCTCTAGCTGCGTGCTGATGATTAACGGTTGATCAAATAGCAATGGTATCTAAATCTTGACAGTTTGACAGAAACGAATGAGATCTTGAGTTGAATTTCATATTCAAGGAAAAATTTGTTTGTTAACTTTAAAAAGATTTTAGTGATTGCAAACGACATGTTTAACTTTGTGTTATCACTGATGAAGAATCCATCTTGTCCTGTATTCGACAACATCAGAATTGAGGAGCAGGAGAGATAACATAATCCTAATCAAAATTCGCAGATCGTAACAATTCCGCAATCACTCCAAACGTCGAGATGAAGCGGGTTCATTAGAACGATCCTTCACGACGCGTATGCTAATGTTAAAAGTCTAATAAATCCGCCTTAAAAGGATTGTCTCTCTCCACACGAAGTCAGCATTAAAGCCGAAATGCAGGGATCCGATGAACTTGTCGCAGTAATGTCAAAGTTCATAATCAAGTCAGGCTGTTCATAATTTTACGGTGAACAATTCTCGACGACGACTGCGTGGCTAACGGGCGCGAGCTACGACGATTGGGAACCCAATTAGTTGGTGGTAAGCAGATCCCTGGACTAGTTACGCCCCCCTCCCCCATCTTATCTGATACGAGGTTAATTGGCCGCGAGAAATGATTCATAATTAGCGCATGAACCGCGTGCCCCGTTTCGCCAACGTCGGCAACTATTATCCTCGTGCGGTTGGGGCTGCCCATGCTTCCCAAAGAGCAATTAACCACGCGCAGGGGCGGCTGCTTGAAAGGCAGCAGGGTAGGGTGAGGAAGGGTAAGCTGCTTCTTCTCTGGAGAGAGGTGGCTTTAAATTAATTACTGCACCGGTGGGCCTCATCTGGAAACAATTAACGATGAGATGGTTAGAGAAAGGAACCTCGGGCCCCATCTGTTTAGTGGAAGATGAAGAGGGTTCGGGACCTTTGGCATCCGATGAACCGGGTAGCATCCCTTTATGGGAGTTGAGAGGAGGAAAAGGTAAGATATTGACGTGATCTATCTCTCAGACCATCTCGAGTATCATCATACACCCTCGAGTCAGCGTTCACGTTAGTAGCTTTGATTTGAATATTTTGAATAATAATAGGTCAGCTTTGAAAGCGAATTATTAACGAAAGGCTATATGCTAATCGTAAGGGAGGAAATTTAAATCAGCGATGGGCAGTTTGGTAATACTCGGAAAAAACTCAGAGATTTGTTTATTCGCTGACTTTTATAAATTTTGATAATAATTAAAAACTTATTTACTTAATTTATTCAATCGTATTTTATTTACTTTCTTTATTTAACTAGATTATTATATTAATTTTATTTCATGATTTTAATTTGGTAACTTACTTGACTGCGGCTTTTCATCGCTTAAAAGACTGTCCTTGACTGTCTTTGGCCATCAATGATTTAAAACATCAAGTGATACGAACTTATCAGACGAAAAACCAATTGATTCCGTACGTGGGGCGGCGGTGGCTCAGTCGGTAGCGCCTTAGGCTCGCCATATACAGTTCCCAGGTTCGAGTGCCACCTATCCCTACGCTGAGACTTATCTCCGCAAAACTTTCCACCTTGTCCTCCGTCAGAAAGGGGAACCCGATGGAGTTGGAAAGGTCGCCGTCCGTCGGGTGGGACGTTAAGCCATGGCGCCGTGTACAGGAGAGCCATCTCTGTGCAGGTTAGAGAACACGCTGGATGGCCTTGACGGGAGGCGAACAGATGTTCAGTGGGTGCCTTCTCCCCAACCTTCTATGAGTCCTTGTGACCATTTAATCCATTATGTTGAAAAAAGCGACGCTCAGAGGCGAAACAACCCAACTCCATAAGAAATTCTTAAATCTATATGTGTTTGTAAAAAATTAGGAATAAATTTCCCATTGAAAATGCTTCAATTTAATAGCATTTTTTGTTCCATATATTAGTTTTGAACATAAAAATAAGTTTGAAATAAAATAGGGTAAGATAGTATTTTTAAAATTAAACATTTTTTTAAGAGCTTTCATTTATTTTGTTTTTTTTCTGATTTTTATGCAGATTAACAATAAGGGCCAGTTGTCCTATGAAGCTAGAAAATTTCCCCATGGATGTGCAAAGGTGTCCTTTGGAAATTGGAAGCTGTAAGTGAATAGTCTGTTTATCGATTTGTCTGTTGGTGAATTTTTCCAATTCGTTGCCTAAAGGAATAAGCATCATAAATTGAAATATCGATCGTCGACAATTGTGGTCACGACGGTGTTCGTTACGTAAACGACAACACTGTTACGCAATAAAAATCAAGAGACAAAAATATTCTCTGTTGAAACTCTTCTAACAATCGGCCAATATTCGAAACATTTCAAGTAACAAGTTGTTATTTTGATTCTATTACCTATCTTCCGATTCCTATATGGAGCGTGTGAAAAGCAGAATTGCATTTTAAAAAGTGCAATCTGATCTTTTTCTATTACCTTAAGTATTAAGAAGAGGTATCCGTATCTCCGCGAAGAGACACGAATCCCATTGAAGTCATACTTTTCGGTGAAAGGAGGGGATTGGCTCTGTCGGTTGGGCGATAGTCCCGTAATCTGCAGTTTCCTGGATCGACTCTCCCCCCCTCTCTACCAGAGATGAGATTTTCTTCGCTAAACCCACACCCTGACCGAGGCCAAAGTGGGAATTTAGCGGTGCTCTTGTGACCTGGCCATTTAGCAGACAGTGTGCCGCTCAGAGGTCAAACAATAAAAGTTTTCAGTGAAGTTTCTGTGATCTGACAACACATCAGTAGTTTTCAATCTTTTTCTGTCAATAGGACGTTCATAAATATACTTTTTCTGTCAATAGGTGTTTCTAACAATAGGACGACTAACCAAATTGTTACGATTACAATGCCATGCAATAATTGTTAATTTTTTTTTTAGTTCTACTGTTAAAGAGTGTAATAAACAAATTTGACTTAATTGGGAAAAGTAAATCCGTTTCGGGTGTTTTATTGGAATAAAAAATCATAACTCGTCAAATATCGTTTCGTCTGTGTCAGGCTAGAGGCATTTTTAGATTTTTTTTTTTTGTTGTTCAGGCTGTGTATATTTATTTTGAATGTCGCCAAAATAGTCATATGCTACGGGGAGGCCCTCTGCCCCGACATCTGGAAAGTTAATTGCAGTAGCAGTGTACAGGGAACGGCTAGCATCCGCTGGCAAGTGACCCGGGTCCCTGAGGGCTAACGGACGCCCAGATGGTGAGGCATAGAAAAGAAAGGAAGAAAAGGTTTGGCAACGATGAAGGGAGAGCCGGGCTAGTTTCGGAAGGAGAGGGACGAGAAATTGAAAAGCTGGGGAATGCCGACTGGAAATAGCGGCATTGGCTCTGTAAATACAGCTGAACAGGCATAGTAAGCTGGTGTTGTTGTAATCCATGTAATTGAGCATATGTCCTCGTCCAGCAAGTACGTTGGAAGGTTAAATAAATCTTTGTTATTTTTAAGTAAAGCCTGAAGTTGGACTAATTTATTGGGGAGGAGCCTCAGTATCGAGTCTCAGCAATTGTGAATAAACCGTTTGATTCTATCCGAAAGACTCTTTCACCCGTCGCGTATAGCGATCGAACCGAGGGACCGACAAACGAAGAGTTAACATCACAAAGTGGCGCAGCCGCCAGTACGCAACAGAGGTGAAATAGCGGCGAAGGTGACGGAAAAGTTCCGACATCCATTGTGAGCTGACCAGAACAAGGCTGATACTGCCAAGAGTGTCCTGCAGTGTGCTTCAGGCGATAGAATAGCTGTGAAGGTACCTGAAGAATCGTGCATCACGTTCGAACTGTGGAAAAAGCTGTGAAGGTGACGGAAAAGTTCAACATCCACTGGGAGCTGACCGACGCAAGGCTGATACTGCCAAGAGTGTTCCGACTGTGTGCTTCAGGTGGCAGACTGACGAGGCGGTTCATTCCTGTCATCACACCGGAGGTAAGTATCCTCTTACTCTAGGGGCTAGTAGTTAGATACGGCAGAGGCCTGTACGAGCTAAAATGGAGCTTAGGAGCGGTCGCGATAGGGAAAGGGATGAGTTAAGACGAGGCTTCACAGAGAGGGATAACGCGCAGGGTGGTTATTCAGGGAATGATCTGGGAGGCGAGAAGGTGACAATAGACAGAGAGTCTGATGCTGCGATAGACATGAGAGGGTTGAGGGATTATGAAGATGACAACGATGCGGATATGCTGCAGAGCGGGACCAGAAAGCAGAGAGCTAAAGAAAGGATTGGATATGATTTTGAATTAGAGAGGATGAGGTTAGAGATGCAACTGAGAAGGGAAGAGAGAGAGGCAGCAGAAAGGGAAAAGGAGAGAGAGGCAGCAGAAAGGGAAAAGGAGAGAGAGGCGGCAGAAAGAGAAAGAGAAAAGGAGAGAGAGCATGAGTATAGAATGCTGGAACTGCAAATGAGGAATGCAAACGAGGAGAGGGGTGATGTGCGAACGGTGGCAGTTTCTAGTAACCCAGCAGATGCGCGGCTGGCTAATTATATAAAATTATTGGGAAATATGTTAGCTGGAAGCCCTAAAAACCAAGAAGAAGTGATAAATCTCTTTGAGACAGCGGAAAGGGGATTTAAGATATATGAAGTACCAGAGGTGTTTCAAGGCAAAGTCATCATTTCTTTTTTAGACGGTAAATATGCAAATCACGTTTTCCGAAAATTAAGTGCAGAGGATTTTGTTTATTATAAGAAAGTTAAAGAGGCTGTATTAAAAGAGTTTAAGCTCACCCCCTCTGCGTACAAGAGAAAGTTTGAAACTATCGCGAAAGAACCGAATGAGTCATATAATCAATTAGCCTCGAGGCTCAGAAATAGCTGGGATTACTACGTCCGCAGTAGGAAGGTGACAAATTTTGAGGAGCTTATGGACCTGATAGTGTCGGATAAATTACGTGATAGACTTCCTCAAGACACCCATGCTTACGTAGTACAGAAAGAGGCAGAGTCATGGGCAAAAGCAGACGAAATAGCCACGTGGGCAGAAATCCATCTAGCCAGTGTAAACGGAAAGGAAGAGGTCCTAACTTTTAAAGAGGTAAGGCATAGACAATATGCAGAACGTGTTGTTTCCCCCCAGCAGAGGATAGACTCAGAGAGAAATTACTCGAGCAGAAGGTATCAACCGGCAGTTAATTTAGCTGAATATAGAAATGTCCCAAAAGTAAGGAGGTGCCATAAATGTAGATCTGACGAACATTTGATGAAAGATTGCCCACTGAGAACTGGGGACCGTGAGAACCGAACTCAGGTGTACCAAGTTAGCACCTTGGATCAGAATTCTAAAGATGTTTGTGAGGCAACAATAGGAAGGGTTACGACACATTCAAAGCCAAGTCCAAGCAGTCGAGTAATGGGACAGGGAGAGATACGTATCCCAGTAGATTATGAAGAGGTTCGAGTCAGATGTGGCGACAAGACAGCTAGAGCAGTCGTGGATTCGGGGGCAGAACTGACAGTAATCAGAAAGGGGATGCTGAAAGAAGAAAAGCACCCGGTAAAAGACCATCTGTTGTTGCATGGGCCGTTTGGTGATGCCATAAGGGCAGAGGTAAAAGAGCTGCCTTTAAGTTTGATTGATGGTACAGACAATAGCACTGTGAGTGGCGGAGAAATTAAAGTGCTATGCGCAGTAGTAGCAAAGCTGCGGAAGGAGGTACTTCTGAGTGTGGAAGCATATGGTAAGTTAATTAGAAAGAAGGAGAGAAGGCCTGTAACTGGTAACCTCAGGAGGAAAATCCACGAGCCGTGGGCCAATAGAGGAAGCTACTATGAAAGAGGTAGAGAAATTCCAGTTAGTAACAGGGAAATATATGCTCCATGGAGACCGTCCAATCAGCGCCATCCTATCTCCCAGCCCAAACATGTGCAGCAATCTGTCAGACTCGATGTCTACGATGATCAAAATTATGCAGGGGAGGGAGCGAACATGGCAATTGGAGGTAACAATGGGTCAGGCCGACGCCAATGTCGACGACTTTCAGCCTGTAGAGTCTGAGGGTACGTACGGGAAGGTGATATCTAGGTAGTTATGAAAGGTGTGCATAGCCTTTCACATGGGATGTCACTTGTGAACGATGAACACCGCCGGTATGGCATTCCTTAGTCAAAGGCAGTTGTTAGTTAGATAATTAATTTATAAACTGTTTACTCTCGGACAGCTACTTCAGTCACCAGGTTTTTTTTTGTTTGAAGCAAAAAGACAATTTTTAGACTCAGTCAGCGGAAGTATACCTAGAAGTTATTTTATATGTAAGTGTAGTGTACATAGATGTGTAAAAGAGGTGCCAATTCGCAGAGAATTTATAGAATTCATGAAGCAACTTAGAACTCTGTATTTTGTGGCATTGAACTCTAGGATTGATGCGAAAATGAACTCTGATTTTCAGCATTCAACTTGACTTTTTAGTCAGCAGTTAACAGGACTAACTACTGACTTCTGGCAGGGAGGTGTCAGGCTAGAGGCATTTTTAGATTTTTTTTTTTTGTTGTTCAGGCTGTGTATATTTATTTTGAATGTCGCCAAAATAGTCATATGCTACGGGGAGGCCCTCTGCCCCGACATCTGGAAAGTTAATTGCAGTAGCAGTGTACAGGGAACGGCTAGCGTCCGCTGGCAAGTGACCCGGGTCCCTGAGGGCTAACGGACGCCCAGATGGTGAGGCATAGAAAAGAAAGGAAGAAAGGGTTTGGCAACGATGAAGAGAGAGCCGGTCGAGTTACGGAAGGAGACGGACGAGAATTGTTAAAGCTGAAAAATGCCGACTGGTAATAGCGGCATTGGCTCTGTAAATACAGCTGAACAGGCATAGTAAGCTGGTGTTGTTGTAATCCATGTAATTGAGCATATGTCCTCGTCCAGCAAGTACGTTGGAAGGTTAAATAAATCTTTGTTATTTTTAAGTAAAGCCTGAAGTTGGACTAATTTATTGGGGAGGAGCCTCAGTATCGAGTCTCAGCAATTGTGAATAAACCGTTTGATTCTATCCGAAAGACTCTTTCACCCGTCGCGTATAGCGATCGAACCGAGGGACCGACAAACGAAGAGTTAACATCACAGTCTGGTAATCGCAAGGGTTGGATTTTAAAAGGAGCAGAAATCAGACGAAAAACGGAATGGCCACAATTTTTTGGTCTCTGAGTGGTGGTGCGCATTGAATACAACTGAGGGAAGGTGTGGAGGTGCGCATTGAATACAACTGAGGGAAGGTGTGGAGGTGCGCATTGAATACAACTGAGGGAAGGTGTGGAGGTGCGCATTGAATACAACTGAGGGAAGGTGTGGTGGTGCTCGGAAGAATATCAAACTCCATCGTACTCCAGAGACGGAGTATTCTGCAGATAACATTTACCAATCCTGTTTAATGCATTGAATACAATTAATTAAATGGTCATTTGAAGTGACATTCGCCATGGATGTTTGTGCTGACGACTTGCGATTCAAGTCTTCTTTCCTAGCGCTTTATTTTCCTCTCTATTTTCAGTTGGTTACTCCGCGAAGGACATCATGTATCGATGGAATCCCGCGCGCCGCGTCGTCATCGCATCGGACATGAAGTTGTCGATGTTCGACGTCACAGACACACCAACTGGCAACCTGACGGAGAAACTGCGAAAAGGTGAGTCTTCCACCCCTGACGAAGAGGATGGTTGTGAATTAAGAGCTTTAAATGCCACCTCATTTAGTATCCCTATTTGTTTTAAGATTATGCTTATCTTGCTATATCCACAATGCTCTTTGAAACCTGAAGGTCCAATGGCTTCCCAATTCAGTAACATGTATTAAAACCGAATTTCAGTGTTCTGATAAACACCACAAACTCGGCTTTTTGGATTTTTAAAAGTCTCCTGGTTCAGGTTTCAGGAATCAGCTCTTGTCGGTGGCGAAGTGTGCACGACAATTTTGCAAGCAATTAAGACAATGAGATTGGACAAGCAATTGATACCACAATCAACCAATGACCTTCGGGAACTATTGATGTGTCAACTGCGCAGTCTCATTGCCTCCATTGCTTCCAAAAGTCGTCTTATATACTTCGCCCCTGATAGAAGAAAAAAATGCTCATGCGTAAATAAATGAGAACGTGGCACAAGCACGTTATGAATACTGCATTTTTTGAAAACTCTTGCTGCCAACATACGTTGCCCACTGTCCAATAACTTTCTCCTACGCTTAGACCATTGACCAACATAAAAAAAGTTCTATACTTTATTTTTATGGCAAGCCTTCAGACAAAGGGATTTATAACGGTCGAAGGTAGTGTACGGCCCCTTAAAGTGCGAGATTACAGAGGATAAATTTCGCTTCACTGGGTACGGAGCGTTACCTTTTTGAACCTATGCATCCCTGGAATGGGATTGCGCTCTTTATAGAGGAGTCAGCATTTGTGAAAATATCCATCTAGAAACACCGTGTGGTTTCAATCAAGGATGAGATCGTGCACTTGGGTTGCCACATTTTGTTTTTTGTCTTCATCAAAAGTGGGTAATTTGCTTGTAAAATTTTAATCTTAAGAACTCGCAGTTTTACTCTCAAGTAATATAAGTTCTTACAAAGAGTTATTTTAGTTTCTCTTTCATAAACTAAACAAACAAGTTCAGGAAATCTGTTGCATTGTTATTTTCGTTTTATTTTCTATTCGTATATTTCATTATTGGTTAACACTGAATATTCAAGCGCGAGAACGGTGAGCACCACTACTCACTTCCAACAGAATTCTAATTTACAGAACATTTTAAATTTTAATCCCGCTGAGTTTCGTACATCCTATCAAAAATGACCTTGAAATTTGAACGCCAACTAACACGTGCGAGAGTCACAATCATTTTCAGGAAACGAGAGATGGTGATAATTTCCTCGCATCCTCCAGAAAGGGATAAAAGAGAAGTCACACCACCAGGGACAAGCTGTGGCAATGACGTCATCATTCCTTTCCCACGCATCGGGCTATTCATGATATACAGAGTCGCCATCTGGTGGTAAGCTTCTCATTAGCTAGCGTCATTCTACTTATCCCCCCCTCTCCCCACTTCCGCCGATATTCTGCTCCAGCAGTCGAGGCTCTAAGCTAGAAATGATGACTCATTCATCATCATCATCATCATCACAGCCTCCGCAAACACGGGGTCCGGATGTCGGCATTTCTCTTGCTTCACCTTAAGTGGTTATGAGAGCAGGGGAAGTTTTAATCGCGTTTCGAAAGTGCTCGGTCATCTTGAAGGAATTGAGGACGCTTTGGTGGCGGGAAAAGATGTCGGTGAATCGAAATTATGTTTAGAGGTGAACGATGCTTGACATTCAAGTGATACTCATCTCCTGTAAGAAGAATATAATGACCAGTTGTTTCTTGCGGTCTTTATTTATAAGCTGCAATAGCCGGTGATATAAAAAAAAAATAACATTCGGTACAAAATCACTTCAAAGCCCTGTCTTGATCAGCGACAAAATATCTGGAATGTTATCAATAGCTGGTGACAATGTGCTTAAAATCCTATAATCTGATAATGAAAAAATATGAATTTGCATATTTTTTATAATATTCTGTTTTGAAGATCACAAACTTATTTTTTTTCTAGATATATATCTTATTATTTATTTGTTAATTTTCATTCGGCATTTTTAACTCCTGAAGTTGTCCAAGTTTCAGTTTTTAAAATCTTTCTCGTATTTGATATCCAAGACTTGTTTACCTTTTCCATTTTTTCGCTAATTTCTTAAATATTATAAGATTTTTTTTTCCAGATTTTCTTTCCCTTTCTTGATGAAACTGCTTTTTTTCATTCAACTCTTTGCTTTCCGCAGAAATCAAACAGCGCTTTGTGTACTTAAATATTTTTGCCTAACAAATTTTAGCAACTAAAAAACCGACGACTTTACATGGAGAGCAAAGCAAGTTGCCGAAAACATAAGATAATCAAACCACATTAATTTTGCATTGGAAACATAAAATATAAACCTTTACAAAAATCTCTCCTTTTCAGAAGCCAGGAAAAGCCCAATAGAATTTCCAGGTTATCTCCGTCCTAGGGGGGAGGGGGGGCGGAGTACCGTCTTCCCTTTAAAGCAATATTTTTTCCTTTCCTCAGGTCCCTTCTCAGTCCTCCTCGTGAGCTTCCACTTGAAGCGCCACATGGGATATTTCATCATCGAAGTGTATGCCCCTTGCATCATGTTGGTTGTATTGTCTTGGGTGGCCTTCTGGATCAACAGAGAAGCAACTGCAGATAGAGTGGCACTGGGTAAGTATTACAGTCCATAGCAATCTATATGAAACGCACGAAAGGGATCAGAAACTAATTCGTAGCGGTCGCCATCTTGAAAACTTTCTTAAGTTGTCTACAAAGGTCAGATAAGGTGATGTAAAAATGAAGCGAAAGCCCCAATGCACAGAAATACATTTATTAAACACAAGCGAAGATTATAATGAAAGAATATATTTCATCAGGAATTCACGGAAGACTTCTCAGATAAGACCTGTTAGTACATTATCTTACAGATAAGACCTGTCAGTAAGATATCTTACAGATAAGACTTGTCAGTGCGATATCTTACAGATAAGATTATCAGTGCGATATCTTATAGATAAGACCTATCAGTACCAAATCTTACAGATAAGATCTGTGAGTACCACATCTTACAGATAAAACCTATCAGTACCATATCTTATAGATAAGGCTTGTCAGTGTCATTGTCTTACAGATAAGACTATCAGTAAGATATCTTATAGATAAGACTATCAGTGCGATGTCTTACAGATAAGACCTATCAGTACCATATCTTATAGATAAGGCTTGTCAGTACGATATCTTACAGATAAGACTATCAGTACGATATCTTACAGATAAGACTTGTCAGTACGATACAGATAAGACCTATCAGTACCATATCTTACAGAAGACCTGTGAGTACCACATCTTACAGATAAGACCTATCAGTACCATATTGTGCAGATAAGGCTTGTCAGTACCATATCTTACAGATAAGACTATCAGTACAATATCTTACAGATAAGACTATCAGTGCGATGTCTTACAGATAAGACTATCAGTGCGATGTCTTACAAATAAGACTATCAGTACATCTTACAGATAAGACATGTCAGTACATCTTACAGAAAAGACATGTCAGTACGATACCTTACAGATAAGACTATCAGTGCGATGTCTTACAGATAAGACCTATCAATACCATATCTTATAGATAAGACCTGTCATTACGATATCTTACAGATAAGACTATCAGTACGATATCTTACAGATAAGACTATCAGTACGATATCTTACAGATAAGACTTGTCAGTACGATATCTTACAGATAAGACCTATCAGTACCATATCTTACAGAAGACCTGTGAGTACCACATCTTACAGATAAAACCTATCAGTACCATATCGTGCAGATAAGGCTTGTCAGTACCATATCGTGCAGATAAGGCTTGTCAGTACCATATCTTACAGATAAGACTATCAGTGCGATGTCTTACAGATAAGACTATCAGTACATCTTACAGATAAGACATGTCAGTATGATACCTTACAGATAAGACTCAGTGCGATGTCTTATAGATAAGACCTATCAATACCATATCTTATAGATAAGACCTGCCATTACGATATCTTACAGATAAGACTATCAGTACGATATCTTACAGATAAGACTATCAGTACGATATCTTACAGATAAGACTTGTCAGTACGATATCTTACAGATAAGACGTGTCATTACGATATCTTACAGATAAGACCTGTCAGTACGATATCTTTTATGAGACCTTTCATAATGATATCTTAGACAGAAATCTGTAAGGGAGGAAATACCTTAGAAGAAAGAGAGCACCACATCCTCGATACTTCTTTCAAGACCGAATATGGCAAACTTCATTCAATTTAAAAACAAGCATACCGTATTCGTCTAAGGGTATATTCTTCTCTTCTAAGTTATAGTTGGAACACATATTGTTGCACATGAGGATTGAAGAAAATTTTGGTTGAAATAATTATTTCGTTTGATATTTTCGTTGCTCTTTAATCATAAAAATGCTAATTTTTAAAGTGTCACAGATACAAATGACTTTTTTCCATTTTCTAATAATTTCTTACTTGTTTTGAATCGCACACTTCGCTGATTATTTGCTGCATGTATTTATACATTCATAGCTTTATCGTATATTATGTTCCCAGGTTCTTAACTAAATGACTCAATGAAGATGAGAATTTCTCTTTTCCGCTATCGTCTGCAGGTGTGACGACAGTGCTGACGATGACCTTCTTGGGTCTCGAGAGCAGAAACAACCTTCCCAAGGTGCCCTACTGCACGGCCTTGGATTATTACGTCGCCATCACGTTCGGCTTCATCTTCGCCACTATCATCCAGTTCGCCATCGTCCACTACTACACAAAGGTCGGAAGTGGAGAGTACTACTTCCCGCCCACTCCCGACACCTCCGGCGACGAAGAAGAGCAGGCGCGTGAGAGGAAGTCTGATACTACAAAAAGTTCCGCTGCAGCCACAAAGGTGGGAATTTTAAAGTTCTTTTTACACTATTAACAGAAATCGTGAAGAACTGAAATCTCTTAATTAGATGTAAATGAAATGCAACACGCAGGAGGTTGAATACGATACAAATTGACATCTGCATTCAAGTAATTCAGTAACGCTATTCAGTAACATCAGTTTCTTAAGTTACAGGAGATGTAAAATTTCCTTACTTGAATTATCCTAAGGATTTTCCTTTCCTCTGAATGATGGTCTTCGGGGATGCTATTTGACTAAAGGAATAACTATTGGATTCGATCATCAGTAATTTGCAAGTTCTCTTTGTGAAGTCGAATCTGAAACAGCCAAAAAGCCTTAAGATAATTTAGGTAAGAAAATTTTATATTTTCTAATTTAAGACACTGAAAAGGTAGAGAATCATAAATTTTCAAAATTCTCTAAACATAATTATTAAAACATTAAGAACTATTCGAAATATATACATCAAAATTTATGGTTTAAAATATAGAAATTGAGCTATTTTGAAAGTTATATATGTTTGTATAGGATGTTTGATCCATTCACTTGAAACTGCAATTTTTTGGCGGTACACAGAAAAATATATTATTCTGTTAGAAACAAGTTTATTTTTTGCCTCATACAAGAAGTCATTGCATAGTCATTATTAGTATATTTTTAAGAAGTCAAGTTACATTAATCAGTATTAGAAATGACACAAATTTTGACAAAAACAATCAGGTTAGTATTCAGCCAACGTCGATATCCCTTTAGAAGAAAAATTGTCTTTAGGCGGGTGAGATGCGAACCCACGTCCGCCTGATAGCTTATTAAGTGCTCTGACCGCTGAGCTGTCGATCAAGACCTCGCCTAAATGATATTAAGAACTTTCTCACCTGCAGTGCGCAAATTCTGTGTCTCATGAGGACAGTGTCTTCGCTGAGTTGAAACAGTCTTACGAAGTAGATGGCACATTGTATGTCATGAGCACACAAATTGATATCACTTAATAAATGGAAGAAATCCTATCGATCTTTTTCCCAAGTATCACGTGAATTCACTCTTAGTCCAATGTCTATGGTACATTAGAGGAAATAAACATCGATTTGATAAAAATAATTTCTCTAATTTTTTTTGCAAATTTTTTGATTGGTATTTATTGATTGATGCCGTCCCGTGGCCGAGTGGTTAGCGCGCTTGGCTACTGATCTACGGGACCTGGGTTCGAGCCCCCGGTAAGGCATGGATGTATGTGTCGTTTTTCTGCTGAGGTCCTGCCATCCTCTCAGATCTTCTACTGTGGCATATAAACTGATAGGCTCCTGTCAGACCTCTGTGGCAAGCAGCTGCTTGAGGGGGTATTTATTTATTTTATTTTTTTTATTTATTGATTGAGAATGCAGTTGCCCAGA
This sequence comes from Ryuthela nishihirai, assembly GCA_038380435.1. Taxonomy (NCBI): domain Eukaryota; kingdom Metazoa; phylum Arthropoda; class Arachnida; order Araneae; family Heptathelidae; genus Ryuthela; species Ryuthela nishihirai. The sequence continues at coordinate 37,655,734 of JAWZYU010000031.1, forward strand.
GAAAAAAATTCATGCAACTTCAGGATCTAAAATGAATAATTGTAAATTCTCTCTTACGACTTAAATGTGTATGGGAAGTTACTCGAACTTCAATAATAATTATAGGTTTATTACTGTATTAATTCCATTACAAAATTTTGCAATAACAACGTTTTTTTATAGGTTCCTAACAACATCGACTACTCAGAAGATCTCTGGAGTTTTTTGTTTGTTATTTCATATGTACCAACTGCAGTTTAAGAAAACATTTTTGGCATACAGAAGGCGTAAGCAGAGTTATTGAAAATTCCCAGCAGCAATGAGTTCAATTTATAATTATATTCCTTTATCTTGTTTCTCATAAATAAACAAAGGGGGAGGGGACCGCGGGGTTAATTAGTTGGTACTTCGCAACTCGATTCCCAAGTTCGAGTTTTCAATTTCTCTTCGTTGAGATTTCGTCCTCTAATCCCCACTCTGCCGAGTTTTCAGGTTCTTCTGTCCTTCAAAAGTCCTTCTCACTGTTCAAACAAACCAACTTCCATAAATTTAGAAATTTTTTTAAAACTTAAAGAATGAACTCTGAATAGAGAAACGGTATACATTCTGTATTTGATTCAAAGAAAGTGGCAAAATTAATTAGAGATCAATATTTATCTGCAAAACAAAAGGATAATAAAAAAAAAATAAATAAAAAAAAGCAACTGCAGAAGGGTTGAAAGCAAAAGATAATTTATAGATTATAGATTCTTAATCTGAAACTGATACACGTCTGCTAAATTTAGCACAAAATATCATAATTTGAACAACAAGACATGCTTTGTCAAATGTAGGTGTTGAATAAAAATAAGTGTGAAATCAAAATTAGTTGTTTTCAAAATTATTATTAAAGTTCTTTTACTAATATTATTTTATTAAAAAATACATTACGTGACGAATCAAAATTAAGTTTAATAAAACATATTAATGTGGTCCTTTCATTATTTATAGGACACTAATTTTGCCTTCTTGACAAAAACGTAATTGGCAGTTCTTAAAAATTTCTGTCATTATCAAGGAAAAGAAAAGAAATGATTAAATAAAAATATTTCAGATTAAACAAAGTTGTAAGAGTGTTTACAAAAAGATAGAGGTTTAACTCTTTTTTTTATTACTGTATAATAAAAATGATCAGACAACAAAAAGTTTTCCCCCCTTATTTTACAGATTTCTATCTATTGTACCGAAGAATCGATGGCAGCAGGAAGGTCACCTGCAGCTGTTGGCCCAATTGGAAGCACTCCCCGGCCACCGACTACGTCAGAGCAACCAGCAGAGCCTTCATCCGACAATCCTCGACCACGGGAATCACAGAACGGCCGCGTGGCAGGGATCAAGCGGACATGTTCCACGCGCAACCGAAGAAAGTCTTACATCCAGAGGAGGAATTCGATGCCTCACTACCAGCTGAACAGTGTGAGCAAAGTGGACCGAGTGTCTCGGGTGCTCTTCCCCATCATCTTCATCCTCATCAATCTCATCTATTGGCTGACATATCTGGGCTCAGGGAGCTGAGTCATCCGATGATGACGAACGATCATGATCCCCTTTTCAATTGACTCTGCCAGAGGTAAAAAAAAGCATCTGCAAAGGCTGATGGGATTCATCGGTGCGAAGTGTTGCGAAGCAGAATATTCAAATGAAAAGGAATATTGCTATGTTTTGCGTCAGAGAAATACAATGTTAGAATCCATCGTTGACGAAATAGTGATGGGTGATATTGTTAGCTGAAGATCGACGTCATTCTTTGTTGAAGCGGCAAAGAAGAGCTTATTGAGGAGACGGGTAGGAAGGGGGCCCGAAGTGTCTTTGAAGGGGAAAACCGTGCTTAACATGAGGAGTGCTCCTATGCAAGACGGGTAGCGACAAAAATGCATTAAAAAATGCGTGTGTGACATGAGCGAAATTAGGAAAGGTTTCCTTTCAATTCGATTCTAAGAAATCTGAATGCAATGATGGAGAGTTCACCGCGCGAGCAATAGGATGACCTTCCGGTGCTTCGAACTAAGTGGGGGCGGTCGCTTCTATTCCAATAGCCGTTCGTTAGTTCATTCATAGTAATTCATCGTCTTCCGAAGAATATTTGCGGGATGATTTCAAGCATTTCTAGAGTTGGGTTGGGTTGTTTTACCTCTGAGCGGCACTTTTTTGCACACCATGGGCTAAATGGCCAGGTCACATGGACCCCGAAGGTTCAGAGAAGGTTGGGGGAGGGGACCCACTGGAACAGCTGTTGGGAGACAGATGATAGCCTCTCGTCAAGGCCATCCAGCGTGTTCTTTAACGTGCACTTGGTATGGCTCTCCCGCACACTGGGTCACGGCTTAACGTCCCATCCGATGGACGGCGACCTTTCCAAGCCCATCGGTGTCTCCTACTGACCTGTGGGCAGGGCGGGGAATTTTGCGGAGATAAATCTCAACGCTGACCCAGCTGGGACTCGAACCTGGGAACTACAGATTACGAGCCTGGCGCGCTACCGACTGAGCCACCCCCGCCCCATTTCTAGAAAAAGAGACGTTAAACCATGTAGGAAAATACAACATGAAATAAGAAATCAGACCTAAGAAGAATACATCGCAGAATGTTACACTCAGAATTTGAAACATAACAAAGCAAAGTTGAATTCATCACTAGTTAGAGTTACCACAGATGTAATAATATTCAGAATCACGCAGATGATGGCTACGAAAGATAAAGGAAATCACTTGTTTCTCATAGCACCCTATTTCGAATGCATTCATTAGTTGATCAAGTTTTCAGACTGGAAGTTTTGGAAAGTTATTAAACAAATTTCATGCGCACTTTACAAATAGGTACTTACAGAGTACTCATCCTCGCATGCTCTCTACCTTACAGAGTACTCATCCTCATATGCTCTCTACCTTACAGAATACTCATCCTCATATGCTCTCTACCTTACACATTACTCATCAACGCATGCTCTCTACCTTACAGAGTACTCATTCTCATATGCTCTTATACCTTACAGAGTACTCATCCTCATATGCTCTCTACCTTACAGAGTACTCATCCTCATATGCTCTCTCTAAAATACTCCTCACATGCTCTCCATAGAGTACTCATCCTCACATGCTCTCTACAGATTACTCATATTCATATGCTCTCTACACATTACTCACAAACATATGCTATCTACCTTAGAATGTAATTATCCTCATATGCTTTACCTTAGAGTATTCACCCCCACAGGCTCTGTTATAGAGTATGGGGCGTGTGTAGCTCAGTCACTAGCGTGCCAGGCTCAAAATCTGCAGTTCCCAGTTTCGAATCCCACCTGGGTCAGCCTCAAGATTTATTTCTGCAAAACTCCCCACTCTATCTTCGATCATCAGGGGACACCAATGGGCTTGGAAAGGCCGCAGTCCGTAGGATGAGACGTTAAGCAGTGGCCCGTGTGTGGGAGAGCCATATCCTCTGCACGTTAAAGAACACGCTGGATGGCCTTCATGAGACGATATCATCTGCCTCCCATCAATTGTCCAGTTGGTCCCCTCCCACAACTTTCTCTGAGCCTTTGGGCTCCTTGCGACTTGGCCATTTAGCCCATCGTGTGAAAAAAGTGCCGTTTAGAGGTAAAACAACCCAACCTTGCAGAGTACTCATCCTTATATGCTCGCTAAAAACGTTTCATGACGTGTGTTGGAATCGAATGAATCAGGTTTCGATAGGCACTTATCCTATGTTGGTGATGAATCCTGATTATTATTCATATACATATATCAACAAATCATATATCAACATAACATCATCTTTTATCCTATGTTGGTTGGTATTATCCTTGTTGGTGCCCGACGTGATTTCGAGATTTGTTCACGGAGGAGGATTTATCGAAATGGAGGAAGCTCAGGATGACCAGACGTGATCCTTCCCTTGGAAAGCCAAACTTTTAAAATTCAATGGAATCGTAAATAAGTGGACGTTGCGTGATTGGTAACTGGGGAAACGGTGGAGAGATTATGAGACTGCACAGTGAATGGTTTGATATTTCTCACAGATTAGTGTTTGATTGAGGGATGATTGAGTGGTCTTATGGGAAATGTCGAAACGTCAACTGCGCAGTCTCAAAGTATCCCCACTGTTTTTCCCTAGATGCCACAAGCAAAGTCGATGATTCGTCAGCTGTTGAAAGAACTTAAGATTCTGACATCTGACTAAAAAAATCTTGCGAAATATCTGGATCCCTATTTCCTCCAGCGATCTCTTGTTCAGAGAGCTGAATCGAGGGATTCTGGCAGAAGGAGGCAGCTGAGATCGCATATACAAAAATTATGTCGAAGCCAGTTTTATTATTATTTCAAATTAAGAAATATTTGTTTAATTGAAATATACGAAACAAATTTTCTCTTATTTTGATCTGTTATTATATTTTTTATCATTTTAAAGGCTTAAGAAGGGGCCTGCCCTTCAATTCAGCACGTATTCTGTCTTTCCAATTGGTGAATAAATCTATCAATGGTAAATAATTTTAAGACAAAATAATTACCTAAAATAATTATATTTCGTAGCAAGCAAAAGAAAAAGATTATTTTTCTCTTATTACCAAAAGATGATATCTGTAAGTATTGTGTCCACTACAAACGACGAGTTTAGTTAGTTAAGAATGTCAGGATGGCGCGATCACAAAATTATATATATAAAAATATAGAGGATGTGTTTACGTATGCGCTATCTGTACATTCATGTGATATGTATATGATGTTAATGAACAATGTAGTTAGGAGATGATATTTTTTCTGTCAGATTATAAACTTTGTTGAACATTGTTTGCATTCTTCATTCTTGCACACACATACACGCGCAAAACACGACCCTCAAAAGTATGAAGCGAAATGCGGAGAAATAGATTTCAAGTATTGGTAATTGTGAACATTTGCTTGTTAGAGGCGAAACTACGTTGAATAAATTTTATGGAATAAAAAACTTTTTTTTTCACATCACTTACATCAGTACTGTCCAACTTCTCTAAGACCGCGGGCCATTTTTCCTTTCGCCAATATTTCGCGGGCCATTTTTTCTTTCGCCAATATTTCGCGGGCCATTTTTTCTTTCACCAATATTTCGCGGGATAAAAAAAAAAGAACAGGACAGGATAGGTAATTGAAAAGTCAGTTCATGTCACCTCAAAAAAAATTATTTTATTTATTCGAAAAATAATAAATAATAATAAACCAATATAAATTTTCTAAACCTTATCAAATATTTAATCAATTTAATGGGAGCCTTGTGGCGGTAGCTGTTGGGCAATAAGAATAGAATGAGTAAGTTGAAATAATGCAATAATAATTGCAAATAGAATGAGTAAGTTGAAGATTGCAGATCAAGTAAAGTAATACAAACAGACTCCTTTCAAGTAAAAACTTGATTCTGTTCGCGGGCTGATTTACATAATTTAAACATCACGTAGAGGCAACTTTTTTTGTTTTTGTGTTTTCGTGGCTGATGAGTTGCTACTCAGTATTTAAAATGCAATTCTGATTGTTTTGTGTGGTTCTGAAAGTTCATCATGAAGTGTTAGATTTTGGTACAATTACAGTTTGGGATGCTTGGCATTATTCCCGTTATGTTCTGGCAACGCTAAAACATAATATTAAACAGAAGCAAATAGTGGTACGTAAATTACCTTTGATGTCACTCTTAATGAAGATGAAAATTGTTTAGAAGCAATTGGGAAAGTTGCTCTGAAGACTTTTAATACGCATCAAAATTCCGTCTCCCACTTTAATATTATCACTGCACGTGAATGTTAATAAGGGGGAGAAAAGTTAACTCTGCATTTGATACAATGAAGGAAAAAAACTATTTCACTCTACTGAAGAGCACTGAAGCTTTAGTTAATTATGAGTGGGAATTAAATTCCTTAGTTGTACTTTTCCAGACATGTTTCAAGTTCATATTTCGGGTCTAAATATATTTAACAAAGGGCACCATCAGTTAAAACAGGTTTTGCAATTGCTTTCACTATTAGATGGTCACGGTTTTTTAAAACTGTCTTCATGTATTTCAAGCAATATTAACTAAGCATTGCCTTCGCGTGGCCGAGTGTTTAGCATGCTTGCCCTCTGATTAGAAGGGCCTGGCAAGGGTTGGGTGTTTTCTTCCTTCGCCGATCCTCTCTGTGGCGCTTTATACCGACAAGTTCCTCTCAGACATCTGGTAAGCAGCTGCTTGAGGGTTAATTTTTTTAAATTAAGCAATGACATAATGAAACGGTTCATGATGAACAATAAATATAAAATCATAAAATGATGGATAATTAATTCTCTTGCATTGGAAAATAAAAACTTTTGTTAATTCTCATTCATCTAATGCAGTGGTTCTCAACCTTTTATGCTTCACGTACCTCCTGGAAATGTGTATGTAACTGGCTGGTATATAGATAGATAAAACTATAGTTATAGTATAACAATGGGAATAAAATAAAACATATATATATATGACATTAAATTTTGTATTCATAAATTACATATATCGATAAACATAAAAAATGATATTTTTGCACAGCAGTGTTGCCAATTTAGCGACTTTGTTACTATATATAGCGACTTTTGAGTTCTCACGGCGTACCCCATGTTGAGAACCCCTGATCTATTGTTTGCTACTAGGAATGCGAGTAAAATCCTTGAAAAAGAGTAATAATATATTTAAAAAATTAAACTTTTCGCCGTTAGTTTCGAGAAAAATATATATTCCATAAGGATGTTCTGCTAGTTAGTAATAATCACTGACTAGCTGCTTCTATTTAAATCTGTATATTTGAATGATTACAGATAATGAGAAATGACGAAGTTCAATCAATTACTTCTATTGCATACTACTAGCGCCATCTCTTGTCGAATGAAAGAGATGATACAGCAAAGATGAGGTTGGCGCCTCACTTAAGACGCAAGCAAAACTTAAAAGGAGTTTAGTGAATGGAAAGACTTCCCACAAACCCTCATCACGTTTAGCATTATAAGAGAACAAAATTAAATCATATTCAGTCTTACCAACATCACAATTAAGTAATATAGAAAGTATACTGAATTATTTATAATAATTTTATATTTATTATTATATAATTCTTTTCGTATAATGCAGTACCTTTTTTTCTCTCTTCGCACAATTAAATGTTTTTATTTCTCATACCGTCCCGTGGCCGAGTGGTTAGCACGCTTGACTACTGATCTAAGGGACCTGGGTTCGAGCCCCGGGTAAGGCATGGTTGTATGTGTCGTTTTCTGCTGAGGTCCTGCCATCCTCTCAGACCTTCTTCTACTTTGACATATAAACTGACAGGCTCCTGTCAGACCTCTGTGGCAAGCAGCTGCTTGAGGGGGTATTTATTATATTTGAAACTATAAAAATATATTCAAAATTCTCCATTCTTCATAATGAAAATTCTGGAAATCATTTGAAGGTTTAATAATCGGGAAGGAAAGAGGAAAGAATGAAACTGTGCTGAAAGAAAAAAGGTAAAATAGGGAAATTTATTGACCAGTTATACCAATTTTCTGACTCCTTGGATATTACGGAGTGCGTTCAAAAAGTTCGTTGCACACATATGTAGATATGACGAAGCTAACGAGCTACTACTCGTTTCCGGATTCTCCGAGTGTTAATGAGCTACTACTTGTTTCCGGATTCTCCGAGTGTTAATGAGCTACTACTCGTTTCCCGGATTCTCCGAGTGTTAATGTGCTACTACTCGTTTCCGGATTCTCCGAGTGTTAATGTGCTACTACTCGTTTCCGGATTCTCCGAGTGTTAATGTGCTACTACTTGTTTGAAAGCTTGTCTAAACTTGTCATTGCATTCAATAATAAAGTATTACAGAAAAACGCCCTGTACATAAGAAACACTTGAAATAATAAGTTGAAAAAAAATTGATTGTCCTGACTGGGATTCGAACCCAGGTTTCCCCAGAAGTATGCCTGGCGTCTTAACTGCTGGATCATCAAGAGGTACCCATTTTACCAACAAAATACAAAGGCCGTATCATCATTGCTCTCGTTGCTGGCGAAGCATAAAGTTCGGTCTACGAAATCTGTACGTTGTTGCTAGGGAGCCTACTAAAGGCGGAGAAAGATTTTCCTATTCCCAAGGATGCAGGTCTACGAAATCTGTACGTTGTTGCTAGGGAGCCTACTAAAGGTGGAGAAAGATTTTCCTATTCCCAAGGATGCAGGTCTACGAAATCTGTACGTTGTTGCTAGGGAGCCTACTAAAGGCGGAGAAAGATTTTCCTATTCCCAAGGATGCAGGTCTACGAAATCTGTACGTTGTTGCTAGGGAGCCTACTAAAGGCGGAGAAAGATTTTCCTATTCCCAAGGATGCAGTTCGGGGACGAAAAAAATATTCATGCCGATTTATCACAAGTATAGGGGTATCATGTCTGCTCGTATGGAACTGTTACAGGATGGATGCACAAATTCAGAGAAGGACCGCAGAGTTTCGAAGACTTCCTTTGTGATCGAAGGAGGCATCGGCCGAATAGAAAAAATTATATTTGCTATTGGCCAATAGTTGGGAGAGAGGGGTGCAAAAAATAAATTGTTTATTACATTTTACTTCTTATATAGAGGTACAAAAAATAATGATAAAATATATTAATATAAAGTTCAACGTCAAAACTGAAGTTGACTTGTCCAAGTAGTATGTAAAGGATGCGTCTCGATACTAGAATTGATCTGCTGAACATTCGACTTTAATGACGTTTTAGTTAGTTGTACGATGCAATTGAAATTTTCGTCTTTCGTCTTATTAAAACATCATTCATTTTAGTAGAGCATGATTAAAAAATATATATTTTTTTTCAATTTTCACGTGGGCCGGATAAATTTGTCAAAGTGGCCGGAGTTTGTGCAAGCCTGCTTTAAGGCATCCACATTTGTTGATTGGAGAAAACATGGAAATGCAGCCAACTCGCGTCAACTCGAACCTCTATATCTCGAATTTCTCGTTAACTGAATCTTTAAATTCCCAATATATTCCTTATACATTTCTTGTATTTTCTCTCTCTTTAACTCGTACTATTTTTCTCATCGTCACCTCGATACAGCGAAATTTTATGAAGGATATTTGAAAGAAAATCCCTTTTTGATAATTGTTTTTTTTTCATGAAATTTTTGCCAGGTGGACAAAGCGATTCTCATTGGCTACGCATTATCCCCACTGCTTGCAGATGTTTCTTATTGGATGAGCGCAGCTTTCCCCTCTCCGCGAGGCTCACAGATAGCAGAGGCATTCCTCAGAGCAAGTACTAATTTAATTTCAGTGTAAACAAGATAATAGGAAACTAGATGCTTTTGATTCTAGATGCTTACGCAGTATCTTGGGTATTAGGTGGTTTAACTTTGTAACTAATGATGAGGTTAGACAAAGGAGTCTGCAACCTCATTTAAGCAGCATATTGTGCAGAGAGAGACTCCGCTGGTTTGGCCATGTTGCCCGTATGGATAATTATAGATTGGCGAATAAGGTTATGAAGAGTGTGCCTAGAGGCCTCAGAAGGAGAGGGAGACCTAGGATGCGGTGGGCAGACAATGTCAAACAGGACCTTGTTAGAATTGGTGTGCAGTGGCCGGATGCAGCAGATGTAGCTCAGGACAGATGTGCTTGGAGAATTAAACTGTACGGTCTGGTTGGACCTCCGTAGCCCATGGCTGCTTGAGGATGATGATGATGATGTAGAGATAGTTTCTCTCGGCAGAGCGAATTTACAATGGCAGTAAAGCGTTAGTTGAATGCATTGCCATTAAGTGATAAAGCAACAGGGATCGCAGTTGTTAAAAGAAGTGAAAGAAGAAAAGAAATTGCCAAACCAATTAGAATTCCTAGCAGTTCTCTGTAAACCATTTTAAAGAACAAAGATATGGTATTGAGAAAACTAGATTGCGATAAAGGAAAAACAATGAGGGATGCAGAATATCCTGATGTTGACCACTCAAGTTGCTAAAATGATTTATTCAATGTAGGAAAATAATCATTCCAATAGGTGGGAATTCGTTTCGGGTTCTGTAACTAATTTTTAAACTGCTTATAGGCATTTTTAACACAGATTCGATAATTCGACTCTCGTTAACTCGAAGACTTTGACTTCGAGTTAACGAGAGTTGACTGTACAGAATTATGAGAGTCATGGAGGCAATGTATTAGTCGAATTTAAATTTCAGATTATTTTAAAGATGTATAAGTTTTGGTGTTATCATTCCGGTTTTCCTTTACTTTTACTAGAAAAAGAGTTTTTTGCTCCATACGCTCGATGACGTAGCGTTGGGAGTCATTTGCAAAGTAGCGACGTAAAGAATTGCAGATGGCGTTTAAAAAAATCACATTCTGGTAAGGAGGTTTGCAGTTCTGCCAAATTTTTTAATTTCCTTTTTTTGGGGGGAAGTAGAATTATCCCACGTCTCCCTTACCAAACGAAACACTTAAAGCAACGCAGAAAAAGACGAAGTGAAATAATTTATTAAATAAGAAAAACGAAAGCTGCAGTTTTACGCTCACATGGAGGTTACTCGTGAGGGGAGATGTAGATGCTCCACACCCTTTTTTTCGCAGCGTCAGTTTTAGTCTTTCCCTTCGATGAGCAAATAATTGCGCTTCTTGCGGAATATTTAAGGCGAAAATTTACTTTCATTAGACAAGGAAGGGGAAATCAAATTAAAAACACAGATTAAAAAAGTGAGAATTTAATTTCGAAGAGCGTTTTGAAGGACCGAACCTACAACATGGAAATAAAAGGCCAAGCGATATCTTTCCACCTTGATATATGAACAACGCTTCAATAGCTAAAAAAATAAGAAATCTTCAAAGTGATTTCATGTTGCAAATGTTCCCGACAAAGCGAATTTTAATATCGCTACAAGGTTAAAAAAAACGTCATAAAAAATAAATAACTTCAACCTATTAGTAAAAATAAAATTAACAAATAGGAGATGTGAGAAAAAAAAAAGCTTATTTTATTAAAACAAAACCATAAGATGAAATTATTCAAATGAAGAAATGTCAGCATTCACGTATCTACAAATAAAGCACGCTACGTGGAAGCGGGACATCATTTTTTCCTCTATGTATAGGTGGGTGGGTGGCCTCACAGTTTCTCTTTAATGATCAAAGAGTTCATTTTAATCGAGAGATCACAGCAATTAGTTATCTTTTTAATGAGCAAAGATTTTGCCTAGAGAGGTCATCTTAGAGTTATCCTTTTAATTGATCACTGATTTCGCTGAGATTCCAGCGAAGAGTTATATTTTTAATAGCCAAAGATTTAATCATTGGCGAGATACCACAGAAATGAGTCATCCTTTTAATGATCAAAGATTTGCTGGGGTCTGTTGGCGCAGATCAAAACTTTTATCATTAAAAAAGATAACTTTTTGCTGATATTTCTTGACGAAAGTCAAAAATTATCTTTTTCATATGACCAAAGTTTTTTCTTATGACCCAAAAACGAGCAATTTTTTTAAAAGTAAACCATTTTGACCTTCACCGAGAAATTCCAGGAATGAATTATCATTTCAATGATAAAAAATTCGATTTTCGCCAAGAGAACCAGCAACGAGTATGCTTTTTAATTATCAAATATCTAAACTTCGCAGAGAGACTCCAGCAAAAAAAAGTTATCTTTTAAAACAGTGGTTCCTAAACTTTTTCAATCCGACGTCTCCTTCACTTTTTCATGGAATTCAAAATATTTCTCTGTATAAAAACTAGTTGAAATAATATATTCGGCGTATAAACAAAATATTACATGGGAAAGTCTGAAGAAGGACCTCCCAATCCCTGTGAAGTTTTTGAATTGAATTGAATATTCGGCGTATACAAATTTACGAGTATTTTGATTTTGTATCTCTGAATTGCTTACGGTTTTCTATGGAAACAAAACATACATATAACTATGTTAATCCAAGACATACACGATAGTCTGTTTAGTCTATATCTATCAGAAAACTGAAGAAAACGTCCTCCCCTGAAATTTCTAAAACGCTGCCATTGAGACTCACTGTCTCAAATGATTCAAAACTTATTCTGATTGAGATATTCGGCAAAGTTGTTGTTGGGTTGTTTTACCTCTGAGCGGCACTTTTCTGCACACCATGGGCTAAATGGCCAGGTCACATGGACCCCGAAGGCTCAGAGAAGGTTGGGGGAGGGAACCCACTGGAACAGCTGTTGGGAGACAGATGGTAGCCTCCCGTCAAGGCCATCCAGTGTGTTCTTTAACGTGCACAGGGTATGGCTCTCCCGCACATGAGTCACGGCTTAACGTCCCATCCGACGGACGGCGGCCTTTCCAAGCCCATCGGTGTCCCCTTACTGACCGTGGGCAGGGCGGGGAATTTTGCGGAGATAAATCTCAACGCTGACCCAGCTGGGACTCGAACCTGGGAACTACAGATTACGAGCCTGGCGCGCTACCGACTATATTCGGCAAGGAGTTATCCGTTTTAATAAAGATTTAATCCCTGCTTAGAGACCCCAACTGGGAACTCAGGAAATTTAAGGACAGTTGAGTTCTGCGGTGAAACGATCGAGTTTGCTACTAGGCATACAAATGCGATGGCTCGAAGGCTTGCTTCTCCGCAAAGCCTTTTGCAGCCAATGCGGAAGGCAACAGGAGGAGGTGGTTAAAGCTGATAAATATTCCTCTTTCCTGAACAAACTTATGAAGGCAACTTATAACGAGCTTCGGGTTATTCAATTAGAGTTATAACGAGCCTTGGATGCCAGTCGAGAGCCGTTTCTACGAGTGCAAGTTGTTGCAGCCTTAATGAGTTGCGAACGTGTTCAGATTAAGTTCGTTGCCATACATCTAAGCCTAATTAGTTTTGTTTTCCCGCCTTCGCCTGAACCTCGATTGCTTTCTGTAATCATGCTGCTCCAAAGCGACTTGATGTACATAAAGCATGTCTCTTAATCAACACATGCGACAGGAGGACGCCAATATGGCCCAGACTCGAGAATCTTCTAACCAAGAGAGACATGGCAAACGTGCATCGCTTTCGTCTGCTGGCAGACATCATTGTGCACGAGCATCGGGTCGTTTCTTTTGGTTCTGGCGCTGCCTCGCACAATGACAGGTTTCGTCTTGTTTACACTCGACTGAAAAAGGAAACTCGCCGAGTGGCAACTCATTGCTAATATTATTATAATACTCCTTTACTTTAAATACGAATTTACGTTAATGGAAAAATTAAAGTTTATCCGCGTGGTAGAAGAGTCGACGACCTCGAGATAACGTATCAGCTGTCCGATCCCAATCAAGAATTCGGATTAAAAGGGTAAGGAAGAAGGGATTGTAGTTCTGGCGGAAGTTTACAAATCTCGATTTTAAAATTGTGTAAAGAAATTACAAACATGATTTTAGATGAGGAAACGATAAAAAAATTTATTTATTCTGTTTCTATAGCACACACTTTCATATAGCACTTCTATTGGTGATGTTAATTAGGTCGTTTAAAACAACAATATATATTTAAAAAAGTAACTAGAGGAATAACATATCGCCTCTGGAGAAAATGGAGTACTCTTTTTTATAAAGAAAATTAAGGTTTTTATTTTCCGCCTTTAATGCCATCTAACGGTGGAAATTCGAATTAATGGAATATTGGGGAAGTGCAAATAATAATATTTTATTAGTTCCCATACAAACACAAAAATAAATTTTCATTTATCTGTTAAAAGTTGCGTTTTTCAACGATTCATGGTGCGAATACAATATCTCAAGCTGGTACAAAAAATCATTGCTGCCAATGGAAACCTCGAGCCCCTCATGGTCCAACACCAAACTTTCAAATTTCTACAAAAAATGGATCGTTGGCAATGTTAGTTTAACCGAGATACGAGATATTATACTCCAGTGGGCGTTGCAAGTGGCGACGGCGCAGTTGGAACTTCGATAATCTTCTGAGACAAGAGCGCTTTAGTCTCAGTCTGTACCATCCTCAGACGTTTGCTTTATTGAGTGTCACCAAGACAGTTAATATTAAAACTATTTTTTTTTGCTAAGATAACAATATTTGTTATTTGGTAGAAATGACGAACATTTTGCCTAATATTGTTGGGATTTACTATTACAATTGGAACTAAATACTATTAATTTACTATAACTGGATAAATTGCCTTCGAGGAAAATAGTTTCCTAGTCTTGAAGCTGTCAATTTGTTTTCAAATATTTTCTCTTGCAGACGACGCGCAGTACCACGACCCTCGCAAGAAGTAAGCTACCGCGTGGGTTGGTCCATTGTGAACACAGATTCAAAAGAGTGGGATTTGTAAACAGCTTCGATTACCACGTATTTATGAACTTTTGATTACTTATTCATACGTCGTATCATATGCATTTATTTGCATTTGTCGACGTTTTCACAAACCTCGAGAGTAATGTTAGTAGAATGTGCTACGGTTATTGCGAAAATAAGAGAGTAAAAGTGGGTAAATCATTTTTTTATTTTAAACGTTAATATCATAAAAAAACAATTATAGGAACCGAAAAGTAACAGTGACTTTAAATCAACTGAATAAATTTTGCTCTTTACATGATATCGACTCTGTGAACTGTGTGAACTAAAGGAACACAAACTTAGGTGAAAAAAAATGGAGGTTAATGAATATTTGAAAGATCAGGAAACCTTTGCAAAACATGTTGTTACCTGTACAATTTCTTTTACGGTGGGATTTTTCAGTCTGTTTATTCTTTGTACTTGGGTTGATGGGACGTTCAGCTTTACGTTCCAAAGTGATAACATGTGATTTTCGGCATTTATAAAGAGTTGAACACGGTTAGAGTTGAGGGACAATCAAAACCTACTTGTCTGAATGACAAATGACTTTTCCGACACTCCAACCTGAACCCGACATATCTGTTGCTTTTCCTTACTTGCAAACAGACATTGGTATATACAGTTAGCGCTCGTGATTGCTACGTTTTATCGTAGCATTCACGAGCACCACCCCATAAAATGTTATTTGGATAATCACGTTTCTGTTGCTTTGATTTAGCGCCCTTCCACACATCCGGTACAGCTTTCTACCTTATAAGTGAAATTGGTCTGTTCTTGTCTTGAACACAACATCTGCATCTAGGGACCAATAGATTTTGCTTTTTTTTACATTCTTCCAAATGATCTGAAACGTCGAATTTCAGACTTTTAGAGGAAAAAAAAAGTTATCGATTTTCAACGAAATTGGTGGAATTCTACTTTTCTAAGAAACCCATTTTACCAAGCAAGGCCGAGTCCTAATTTTTTTTAAAGATAATAGAACATTTTTTGTACAGTTGAAGTTGAAAGGTATTGTTAAAAAGAAAGGTTATTCAATATATATCTGCAGAAGATTTAAGGCATTCTCTTCCGCTGTTATTTATTCTACTGGTGCATAAAGTTTATTTATTGATTTCAACTATTTCATTTTTTTGGGGGGGGAGGACTTAATCTCATAGTCTCACTTGAAATTATGCTACTTCATTATGACAAGCGTAACAAGAAATAAAATATCAATAAAGAAAAAACTTTAATAATTTAATACAGATTATTGTCGATGTTATGATATTATAGGTATTATATCGTTTTCACTTCTCAGAAGACATTTTAATATATTAATAACATTTTAACTAATTTATTAATTTAACATATTAATATATATTTGTAGTAATAGAACGCACAGTATGAAAATCAAATATTCAAAGATACATTTGCTTACCATTCGCCTAATCCTACTTGTTTCATACTTGAAACTATTTCTCCTCAAAACGATCGTATTTTGACACATAATAATCTTTCAAGAAGCAAACGATTGACATTAATCTCGACCCGGATGTCAAATTGGGCATGATAATTATTTTTCCCGCCCAAAGCGAACCAACCGTCGGAATCACGAGCGCCACCTATAAAATGAACTTTTCTAATTCATATCTGACGATCGCTGAAGAAATTCTTCTTCTGGGGGAAGGGGAAAGAAAATGGTTGCTGGGGGTGGGGGGCACAATTGCAGACGTGACTTTAATTCGTATTACGGAAAAGAATTTAATCTTTTGGAAGCCATATAAAATTGCATCGTCTTACAAAGTCTAGTAAACTGTTTCCTAACCTTCGTGTAAATGTTAAATTTGATATTATTTGCTTTATTCCTTCTGAATTTTTATTCTGCACTCCGAGACCAATAATTTCACGTAAGCTGCGTCTACCAGTCGAACATTTGAAGTGCTTTTACGTTTGGTTTGGCTCGATGACGTCACCGTCAACTGATTGCAGCTGATTCTTTCGGCGGGAAAAGAAAATACCGTGGGTTTTCGTTTTCAACGAGATGTGCATATAATTTGTGTTGATAGGGAAACTGTGGCAGACGACGACAAATTTGTAGCTGGATCGTTGTGAGAAAGGCGTGGTGAATTCTGGTAAGTAATTTACGTTTTTTAAGACTTATTTTTAAGTAGATTACAAAAGATAAACTTCCTATATAACTTCCTAAATAATACTAAATATTGTATTATTATAATATTATTAAACTTCCTAAATAATACTAAATTCTTTCGGCCCTTTCAGTAACAGTTCTTTGTAATGATATATGTAATGATACATGCTGAGGTAGAATAAAACAGTAATATGTTTTTAAGTAGCAGGATACAGTAAGCACAATATATGTGTTTTAAGTAGTAGGATCAGTAAGCAAAATATATGTATGCTTTAGGCAGAATGATACAGTAAGGTAGCGATAAGTAATGATACATGCTTAGGTAGAATAAAACAGTAATATGTTTTTAAGTAGCAGGATACAGTAAGCACAATATATGTGTTTTAATTAGTAGGATCAGTAAGCAAAATATATGTATGCTTTAGGCAGAATGATACAGTAAGGTAGCGATAAGTAATGATACATGCTTAGGTAGAATAAAACAGTAATATGTTTTTAAGTAGCAGGATACAGTAAAGAATGGTTAAAGAAGAATTGTTCAACTCAACAATGCCTTAAAGGCTTTGTTTCTTGGAAACAATCTTTGCGAAGTTGAACAGTTCTGCTCTCGACGATGTTGCATTCCAGAAGACTGGTACCGAGAGGGCAGAAAGATCTTTAGGATAATTTCATGAAAGAAATTTTTGCGTTATTCGCAATTACTTAGTATTACTGACCAACGAAGACAGATACGAAAGCAATTGCTTAATAATTTTAAAGTATTGTTTTTACAAGTTTACGATGCAGTTTATTACAAGTATTATGGACATTGCTGTTAAAAGAAATTTATGAATAGAGAGAAAGTATAAGTTAACGCTTTACCTGCTAACAGTATACGATTTGGACGTTATTGCTGTCAGGAATTTCTTCCTTAGCAAAAAATTCATCGACTAAGATATATTTGCTAAAAATAAAAAAGTGTTCTTCGAAAACGCTGTAATAAATAACATTTTTTGATCTCAGCACGAAAGAATTCGAAATGTGTATATTTTGGACAGATATTTTTCTGAGGGCTGTGAATTTGGAGACTTTTTATGATATCGGAACGAAATTTTGCTTTATGTTCCTGAGCAGGGTTAACAGGGTACTCGAAGGGCTCAAGGCTGGGCTGAAGGGGGCTAAATGTTTTTTTTACCCCACGTTGAGAACCCCTAGACTAGGGGTTCTCAACGTGGGGTACGGGTAAAATGTTTTGGGGTACGCTGTGAGAGCTGAAAAGTCGCTAGATATATGTTATATATATAAATTTCATTTTATTCCCATTGTTATATTATAACTATAGTTTTATCTATCTATACAAGGGGTACACCAGTTGCATACACATTTCATGGGGGGTACGTGAAGCATAAAAGGTTGAGAACCAGTGCACTAGACAGCTTCTGTCCAACTGAAGAAGTTTATATTCTCATAATGGACATACTCCTTCAATTCAAAACATAACAAGTTAACTCTCCTACAGTGGAACTGTAGGGGGATCATCTCAAAAAAGGAGGAAGTCACACTTTT
The DNA here is from genome assembly GCA_038380435.1 of Ryuthela nishihirai. Taxonomy (NCBI): domain Eukaryota; kingdom Metazoa; phylum Arthropoda; class Arachnida; order Araneae; family Heptathelidae; genus Ryuthela; species Ryuthela nishihirai. The sequence goes on from JAWZYU010000031.1 coordinate 37,673,714, forward strand.
TTCAAAATATACAAAAAGGTAAATATTTTTGCTTTGCAAGAAATCAAAACAAAAAAACATGTTAATTTTTCAAATTATGTTTCCTACTATCATTTCTCTCCGAATAGCAATAATGGAGTAGGATTTATTATACATAAAAAAAACAACCATAAAATAATTTCAATTAATTATAATTTACATTTACTGGATTTATTAGCTGTAAAGATTTTGATTAATAACTTTGCACTCACTATCTTAAATGTTTATAATCCTGGTCTAGTTATTAATGAAGAATTCTATAATGACATTTTATCACAATTAACTGAACCACTTATAATCGTAGGAGACTTTAATTCTCACCATGCCTTTTGGCACTCTTACACTACTCATCCAGCTGGAGTCCAGCTTAGTAAATTTATTTCAAATTCTAATTTAATTTTATTAAACAACAAAGAAACTACACACGAAAATTTAGCAAACAATCAATCTCTCATAGACCTCACTTTAATTTCGCCAGAATTATTAGAAAAATTTAAATGGTCACTGCTTCCCGATACAAGGGGCAGTGACCATAACCCCATTATCTTAACCTCACAATTTAAATTTAAAATTCCAACAAAAAATTTTTTTGAATGACTGGATCTCTTTTAACAAAATTCTTAAAAATACCTACCCTCCTGATAATTTAAATTATGATAAATGTTTTGAACATATTAATGAAAATGCTAAATCTGCCTTCAAAATTTTTTAATAAAATTCCTAAATTAAAACGAAAGTTTTGGTACATGAACAGACTTGTGGCCATTCGGAAAAAAGCCGAAAATAAAGCTAAGAGATCCAAAACATTTCAGGATATTAATAATTTAAAAAAAATAAAAGCTGAATTCAGAAGAAAACTAAAAACTTCAACACGGGAAGATTGGAGAGATTTTACTTCCCAGCTTACTACTCACAATCCAGGACAAAATATTTGGAAGATTTTTAAAGCTATTTTTAAAGATAAAAATCAATCTCTTCCTATAGCTCAATTTGCCATTCAACATAATTATACTTTAGATCAAACAGCTGAATTTTTTGCTCAAAATTTAAAAATTGTACAACCAGCTCCTACATTAGATATTAAACAAAAATCTTATTTAAAATTACAATTAAATCAACTTAAACTCATCAACACTGAAATTAACTTACCTTTTACTCTTTCGGAACTAGATAGAGCCATTAAAATATTAAATTTAAAGTCTGCTCCAGGAGCAGACTTAATTTCTAACAAATTCTTTAAAAATTTACCTCTTTGTTGGAAAGAAAAACTCTTAAATATTTTAATCATATTTGGACTTCTCACGATGTTCCATCATCTTGGGAAGAAATTTTAATTGTTTTTATCCAAAAGCCCAACAAAATACGTACTGAATTTTTAACTCTTACCGACCTATATCTTTACTATCAAATGCTTTAAAATTGTTTGAAAAAATTTTATTTAAAAGACTTAATTGGCAAATTGATGAAAAAAATATATTACCAAAAAATGTTTTTGGATTCAGGAAAAATCGCTCTTCTAAAGAGTATATTTCATTACTCTTATCTGATATTTATGCTGCTAACAAAAAGAAAAAAAAATTTGCTAGCTGTGTCAATTGATCTTTCCCAAGCCTTTGACACTGTTTTAATAGATTATTTATTATTAAAATTAAGTAAAGCAAAAATTGATTATAATTTAATTCTATTTTTATCAAAATATCTAAAAAACAGAAAATTAAAAGTCAAAATTAATTCTTCATTTTCTAAATCCTACTAGTTATGCAGATGATCTCACTTTTTGGACATCAGATAAAAATGAATATGATTTACAACAAAAAACTCAAGATCAATTAAACAAACTTATAAAATATTGTGAAAAATGGAATTTAATTTAAACATAAATAAAACTTATTGTATTCATTTTTATAGAAATAAATTAATATATCCTAAATTTGTATTAAAAATTAACTCTAAGTCAATTACTCAAGTTAACCAATGTAAATTACTTGGTTTTCACTTGGATTCAAAATTACAATGGAATTCACATTTAGATCATGCATATAATTCAGGCTCCAAACTTCTTAATATATTTAAATTCTTTGCCTTTAAAAAAGAAGGATCACATAAAAATTTTTTTTAATAATTTTATATAAAAACTTAATAAGAGCTAAAATGGAATATGGTTTAGAATTAATTGATCATCCATGTTTATCCAAACTAAACAAATTAAACACTATACAAAATAAATGTTTAAAGATTGCTCTGGGTCTTCCAAAGTTTTGTCCTACACTTGCTCTTTTGGCAGAAACTGCCTTTTCAAATTTTGAAACCAGACATTCTACTTTAATATTGAAATACTATATAAGACTTTATCTTAAACTACCAGATCATCCTTTTTATCAAAAATATAAAAGATTACCATTCTATAAAATATTAAAAAATAACTCAATTTTGATAAATTACTTTAACAAATTTCAGAAGGAGGACCTACGAGGAGATATAGCAGACTCCCTAGCAATCTGGTGTTATCAACCACGTATTTTTTATACTGAGATCCCCTTACTAAATTCTAAAAGTAACTCCTCAAATGAGGCTATCTTACAACTATTTTATAACTTTAAAAAAGAAAAATTTAATAACTTTTTAGAAATTTATACAGATGGCTCATGTTTAGAAGAATCTGGTTCAGCTACGGCAGCTGTATACATTTCTTCATTAAATAGATCATTAGAATTTAAATTACCTACACATACTCCCATATTACATGCAGAAATATATGCTGTTCTTGCCACATTTAGCTGGCTTCTACAAAATATTAAAAATCGATTCATTGTTATATTCATTGATTCTAGAGGAGCAATACTTACCTTAAAGCAAGATAACTCATACTCTGCATATCCTTACTATATAAACACGCTTCTCAAACTAAATACAGAAAATTTCAATAAAAATAATAATAATAATATTTATCTCAGTTGGATTCCAGGACACTCTGGAATAAAGGAAAATGAGGAGGTTGATAGAATTGCAAAAACTACACATGATCTTAATACATGTACTCCTATTCATAATTTTTATATTCGAACCAAAAAGGAGATAAAAAAACTTAGAATTTTCTATCTCTGAAAAACGTTTTCAACTCAATTCATTAATTAAACCAAATTTTAGATTTTCTCTCTCTAATAAAATTAATTATCCTTTAAGTCTTCCTTTTAACAGACAAGAAATTAAAGTTATCCTAGGTTTAAGAACAGATACCATCATTTTAAATAAGTCTAAATTTTTTTTTAAAAATAAGTGATACTCCAAATTGTTCACAATGTAATTTAATTGAAAATTCTACCCATATTATTCTAAACTGTGAAAAATTTAATCTTCAAAGAAAATTTTTTTTAAAAATCTTGAAAGTATTGAAATTAATGATTTTACTTTAAATTCAATTTTAAACTTTCCTATTTTTTCCATTCAATTAAAAATTTATCGTTTTTTGTTGGACTTCCTCCAAGAGACAAATATATGGTTTAAAATATATAAAAAAAATATATATATAAAAAAATATATGCATATAAAAAAAAATTCTGTTACCTTTAAAAAAGCTTTTTAAAGGAAAAAAAAACTAAAATAAAATATATATGTCCATTACATCCCAAGTGGGAAAGCCTGAAAAAGGACCTCCCAATTTCTGTGACGTAAAGCAAGCAAGCAAGCACTAGACAGTGTTGGGAGAGCTCCCGTCAAGGATATCCGCTGTTCTCTAAGGTGCAGAGCGCATGGCTCTCCTGCACACGAATCACGGCTTAATGTGCCTTCCGATGGACGACGGCCTTTACCAAGCACCTCAGCGTCCCCTTTCAGACCGAGGGCAAAAAGAGGCGGAAATAAATATAAAGCCAGGAAACTGCAGATTATGAGCCTAGCGCACTATCGATGAGCCAATTCCCGCCCTATAAAACTGATTGATCACCCACCCTCAAGTAAACGATATAATTGGCACTGCTTTTCCTCGATCTTCCTATACCCTTCCAACAAGAAGTTTTTCCCTTTGATCACCATTCAGGTTTTGCCAAATACGAATTATTTCTTATGAAGAAAGGATAAATTTCGTCCCATAATAACACACATAGGATATTGGAATTCAAAGATTCCACCACCGCCACCTTCTTCCTTCATTCGTAAGATATGGGAAAAATCGGTGATAAATGGCGGGAAAAAACCTCAATAAATCCATCAAATGTCAAAGTAAATGAAAAAGGGCTGAAAAAGAAAGCTGCTAGGCCTTATCGGACACAGGTTTTTCTGTTCAATGTTCGAACTAGCTAATAGATAAAGTGCAGTGTGGAAGTGGAGTGAATTCAGATGTTTACTTTTTGCCACTGTTAGTTGAAAAGCCAGACTAGCATTAATTACGGATGAAAGTGAGAGAGGGATTTTTACTATATTTGCTCATAAAATTTTATAAATCGTCTCGCTGTTTAATACAGCAAGTTGAACTTAGTCAAAAGCGTGCAATGATTTTGATTAAACTATAATAAAGAATAAAAAATAAACGATATTTTCCATTGGCTTATTTTTTACTGGAACAATTACGGTGAGTGAAATATTGGTTAATGTGAAACGATTTTTTATTGTTCATAAAAATTAACTTTAAATCACGGCGATGCATGGAAGCGACTGCACATTTGATAGCGGTTTTCTTACGTCACTCGTTGATTGATTTATTAATTGTCGACCAACCTTAGATCTCATAGACGAAATATTTGGTTGACAAATAACAAGTTGATTTAATCAACCAATGGTCTATGAGAATAATCCATGCATCAACTGAGCAGTCTCACTGTTACAGTTGTTTCCAAGCAGGTTTCCCCACTGCCCATACTTCCTTATCAGCATGTACACGGAATCTTTGAATGCTACGGAATACTACAAAAATCTATCACCGATCAAGGGGGTGGTGCCTTAAACCACTAGGCTGACCCCTGGCCTCCTCTTAAAGGAATTCTTACGGCTCTGTGGAACCCACTCTACGCTATTCTTAGTAGTGAACCGATGTATCGGCACTTGGGAGCTTTTAAACATTGTTCTCTCTGTAAGGGTGAAAAGTGCTACAAAGGAAATAATTCAGTTGAGTGCAGAAGGATCGCAAAAACTCTTACAAGTAGAAAGAGACGATATTTTCCGAATATTACTGGAATGTTTGAAATTTACTTATTGCTAACGATTAGTTTCCTATCTGCAATAAAAATCAGGCGTAAAATATCTACAATCGAAATTTTTTTCATTTGTGACATTTCTTTTTTTTCTTCTCCGATTTGGAACCGAAAACGACATCTCTTAACGCAATTTGATGTTGGGGGAAGAAGTCGGTGGTATTTTTTTCTTGTTTTTTAAAGTTTCGCAGAGCTTGCACAAGTGTGAATGGTAAAGCGATGCAACAAAAGTTGAAGCGTGAGAACGAGACTGCTGCAACTCCTCCACAATACTCCGTTCGCTCTTCGTGAAAGGAATGTGGGGAGGGGGGGGAGGAGAAGATCGAAACGTGGCGGTCATTCGATATTCCCTTTTTTGCATCTTTCGTTCAGATGAGGAATCTCAAATGGGGAACGAAAACGGTAGGCGCGGCTTCACCTAAGAATTGCAGTGGATGTTGAAATTATCATATGTAAAGATAATTTTTACTGATCATATGAAAAATGATGACTATTGTATTTTCCTTTGAGGGAGGCGCTTCTTCAGTGGGGATTACAAGGGATTTGGGTTGTTTTACCTCTGAGCGGCACTTTTTTGCACACCATGGGCTAAATGGCCAGGTCACATGGACCCCGAAGGCTCAGAGAAGGTTGGGGACCCACCGGAACCGCTGTTGGGAGAAAGATGGTAGCCTCCCGTCAAGGCCATCCAGCGTGTTCTTTAACGTGCACAGGGTATGGCTCTCCCGCACACGGGGCCACGGCTTAAAGTCCCATCCGACGGACGGCGGCCATTCCAAGCCCATCGGTGTCCCCTACTAACCGTGAGCAGGGCGGGGAATTTTGCGGAGATAAATCTCAACGCTGACCCAGCTAGGACTCGAACCTGGGAACTGCAGATTACGAGCCTGGCGCGCTACCGACTGAGCCACCCCCGCCCCTGATTACAAGGGAGGCTGAAATCATTTGTGAGAACTTCTTTCATGCAAAGCAAAAAGTAATTCCAAATTGTGACTTTTGTTAACCTTTAACATGCAGAATTGGATTGTTTTACCTCTGAGCTGCACTTTTTTGCACACAATGGGCTAAATGGCCAGGTCACAAGGACCCCGAAGGCTCAGAAAAGGTTGGGGGGATGCGACTCAGAGTTGTTGAGAGGTAGATGGTAGCCTCCCGTCAAGGATAGGAAGAATATCCTACCCTCGACGGTTCCTTCCAGCGTGTTCTTTAAAGTGCACAGGGTATGGCTCTTCCGCACATGGGGTCACGGCTTTACGTCCGATCCGAAGGACGGCGGCCATTCCAAGCCCACATTGGTGTCTCCTACTGACAAGACAGAGCGGGGAATTTTGCGGAGATAAATTTCGACGATGGCCCAAGCGGGACTGCAACCTGGGAATTGCAGATTACGAGTCTGGCGCGCTACCTACTGAGCCACCCCTTTTCCCTTAATATGCAGAAAGTTAAAGTGTAGTTCCCACAGCCAAATGCGGAGTGGTATCCGTAAGGCATCGCAGTTCCTGAGATATTTTGTTTCGCAAAAAATTTATCGTTTTTTAAAATAATCTTGAAAAATTTATAAATTAAATATGGAAATATATCGAAAGTGTTTGAAAATTTTCGAAACTATTGACAATTCATCAAACTGCTGCGGCAGTCATTAGACCTTATTCGGTGGCGAAGTTTTTTAAGTTTTTCTAAGACTTAATGGAAACTGATTATTTCTGAATGATATATTTCAGAATAATTTATAATTGCAGTGTCCAAGTATATTAAGAATTATATTATATGGTTGAAATAAGTTTGAAATAAAATTTTTTCATTGCAAGCAGTATATTTTTTAGCGTTAGTTTACATTCTGTTGTATTTTATTCTTTGAAATTATTTCTGTATTATTTAATTTAAGCATAACCTGCTTATAAGAGTATCTAATTTTTAACTAAAATAATTTTTTCTAAGTTTCATTTGAGAAACAAATTAGTTCTACTCTTATCTTTTTTTGTTTGAACTTTGGTTTTCAAATTTGTCATCTCTTTCTTTGCAAAGGATACTCCGTGGATAATAGGAGAAATACGATTTTTATAATATTTTAAATATATTTTATCTTTATGTAGTATTTTATGAAGAAAAAAAAACTAAATGGACGAAAGATAAAGAAAAAATAAAAATATTACGGAATAATGGAATAAAATAGATGAAAGATAATTATTGATATTAAAACCGTCATTGAAGTTAAAATTTAGAAATACAATAAAATTTCGCAGTTTTTTTTTTCACAAAATATGGCAAACAAAAATTCACACCAATCCTATTGCTCACAGTAAATAGATTTCTTTTGATATGTAATCTATTTCTTTCCGTTGCTATTTTCTTCAAAATAAGGTTTTAAAGTTTTCCTAAACACATCAAATTTACCGGCCACCAGAATGAGTTGAGTCTTAAAAACCTGTCTTTAAGGGATAAGAAGAGCAGTGCTTACTTGAGTTGGGTTGTTTTACCTCTGAGCGGCACTTTTTTGCACACCATGGGCTAAATGGCCAGGTCACATGGACCCCGAAGGCTCAGAGAAGGTTGGGGGAGGGGACCCACTGGAACAGCTGTTGGGAGACAGATGGTAGCCTCCCGTCAAGGCCATCCAGCGTGTTCTTTAACGTGCACAGGGTATGGCTCTCCCGCACACGGGGCCACGGCTTAACGTCCCATCCGACGGACGGCGGCCTTTCCAAGCCCATCGGTGTCCCCTACTGACCGTGGGCAGGGCGGGGAATTTTCCGGAGATAAATCTCAACGCTGACCCAGCTGGGACTCGAACCTGGGAACTACAGATTACGAGCCTGGCGCGCTACCGACTGAGCCACCCCCGCCCCAGTGCTTACTTGTGTAGGGCCTGAAGTAGAAGATGAAATCATCATTTGCGAAAATTTATTTCTTGCAAAAAAAAAATTATTGTCTCTTTTTTTAATGAGGAAGAGAGGTATTTCTTTATTTTGTGTCTGTAAGGGAAGCAGAAATCATTTCTGGAAATTTCATTTATTCAAAAAGAAAAAGGCTATATTTTCTTTTTTATTAAGAAAAGATGCTCTTATTCATCTGACTGCTGAAATCATCATTAGTGAGGAATTCATTCTTAGAAAAATGGATATTTTCTCTATTAAGAAAAGCCGATGATTAACCCATTCTTCGTCTAACTGTATGACATACTGAAGACATTTGTATTCAGAAAGATTTAATTTGTTGGACTGATAAAGATCGACCGATTTAATAAAATCTAATCCAATGGATGAATTACTTAGGAATTTGGGGCGGGGGTGGCTCAGTCGGTAGCGCGCCAGGCTCGTAATCTGTAATTCCCAGGTTCGAGTCCCAGCTGGGTCAGCGTTGAGATTTATCTCCGCAAAATTCCCCGCCGTGCCCACGGTCAGTAGGGGACACCGATGGGCTTGGAAAGGCCGCCGTCCGTCGGATGGGACGTTAAGCCTTGGCCCCGTGTGCGGGAGAGCCATACCCTGTGCACGTTAAAGAACACGCTGGATGGCCTTGACGGGAGGCTACCAGATGGTAGCCTCCGTCTCCCAACAGCTGTTCCAGTGGGTCCCCTCCCCCAACCTTCTCTGAGCCTATGGGGTCCATGTGACCTGGCCATTTAGCCCATGGTGTGCAAAAAAGTGCCGCTTAGAGGTAAAACAACCCAACCCAACAACTTAGGAATTTAGCTTCGAAATGAAAATAAAAGTGATAATACGTAAAATTAGGCGAAATGAACAGACGACGCGAAAGTTAATTTTTAGCTCATGTTCAAAAAAAAAGAAAACAAGCTGACAGATGACAAATGGAATGTTTTTACTCTATCGTCTGTCCACCTGTCCATCTGCAGACTAAAAAAATTTTAGGGTTTAAAGAAAAATAAAATATTATTTTTTGATTGGATAGGATTGGATGAAATAGTAAAATTCAAATTTTCAGAATCTATCAGTATGCAAAAATTTGGAAACTGTCAAAATTTTAAAAGAATACTGCAAATTGCTTGTTTAGTATACTATAAGTTTCAACTTTGGCTGTTGAGTGTGATGGCAGAAATGATTCGCCCCTTAATCTCCCACTAAAAAAATGCTCTTCCACTAATAAAATGCTACTATTTGTGTTTTCCAAATCGTCCCTTAATTTAAATTTCCGCAATTAGATGGTGCTAAAGGCAAAAACTGAAAACATCAGTAGCGCCCTCTAACGGTGGAAAACTTTTGAGAAAAAAATGGAAAATTTTTATCGAATATTTTAAACGATGTCTTTATGCCAAAAACATGAAATATCGGTAGTAAAATATGATTGTCAAAAGGTTTGACTGATAGATTCTGATAGATTCTGAAAATTAGCAGTGATTATATGCCCTTTACACCAGGGGGATAAAATAAAACAAAAGCGATAAATTAAAAAAAAAATTTTGTAGATACAAAAAAAAATTGCAATTTGCGTTCACCAAACATCTGTTAGTTCTTATTTCCACTGTTAGAGGGTGCTAAAAACAGACAACGAAACCATGTAGAAGATACCACAACAAACGAACAGAGGGGATATGTTATTCTTCGAATTTTCTCTTAAAAAGAATGTGGAACATTTTCATTATTTATTAATTTTTTTGTCCGGAAGAAAATTGGTAATATTATTAGTCGATATTTCAACGGTATTTGGTTCTGCTATCTCAGATGCATTCCTTTATCGTTGTTCCGATCAGCTGCACTTTGAAACACGATTAAGAACTTAAATCAGACGCTCATCACTCCATTAGTTGTTAGAGAGTTCCTTTCTGCGAAATTGGGAGGCATTTCCTTTTAGATATGGAGTGTCACGTTGCCCACGTGGACGATTGGTGGCCGCTGCCGTACAGGAACCAGTAGAAGAGGTTGAGCACGATGAAGCAGAGAGGGAAGAGGATGCGCGAGATTTCGTCTATCTTGCTGACACTGTTGACTGCTTCCTTTCCCGCCACTCTTCGCCTCATGGCCGCCTTGTACCGTTCGCTGGCCAGCATGCAGTTCCAGAACTGAATGCAGCAGATGCGGAGGTCGCGGCAGCTGGGAAGATGACCCGGTGACCTCTTCACTTTCGATGACCTCACTACGGGAGGGGTAGTATGATACAGCTCCTGGAAATAAAGTCAAAATATCTGATATCAAGAAATTATTTTAATTTTGCATTAATGAATGAAAAAAAAATCTTTTTAATTCGTTGTGAATCTATGTACCATTGAAAGCAGCATAATCAAAATTATGAAGTGCCAACATAATGAATAAACGCATAATAATTTATAAAAAATATAAATGATCTATATGGAGGTAATAAAAATGCTTTTCATTGAAATAGATGTTTTATTTTAACATTCAAGAATGCTGTCTGATTTGACAATCAGTGGGACCATTTTTTTTGTGAAGCTCATTGCGACATTTATGAGGTAAAAGCTCATTCAAAAATGGGTTTAATATTGTTTATGACGCAAAGTGTAAGCAATTATGGTCAACAATTGAGTGAAAACTTTTACGTGAAAGTGATATTGTTAGAATTGCTGATAATATAATTTTAATTATCTTAATAAAACAAATGTCCAAAAAGAAAGGAGATAAAAATGATGTTCCATTATTAATTAAAAATTAAGCAGAGAGGAATCCTGGTTAACTTATCTGGTTTTGTTAAGGAGAACAATACATAGACTGTTAATGAAGTTTAATAAATCTCAACTAATATTATTAGCAACTGGAAGATCATATATCTCCTCTAGCGAATATAGAAATCTCTTTTTTTTTTCAAACAGAATGAAGTTTTTAATTTACCGATTGTTGCACTTTTTAAAAGTTTCAATTCGAACTAATGGATGTCGGAAAAGTGCAAAATGTAACATTTCATGAGTAACATAGAAATATTTTCTCTTTTTTTGTCTTTAAAATTGAAAGGTTGCTTTTCTTACACCCCTCTGAGAAAGGGGGGGGGGCATAATATTGTTGCTGTCAGTTTTTAATATTCGTTAAAATTTCGTATTTTATATATTTGGTGCCTTCTAACGATGTAAATTAAAATACCTTAGGATTTGAGAAATGTGAATAATAATTGTTTTCCATACTTAAATGTAGAGTGTTGTTGATAAAGTAAAGATTTAATAATTTTCTAAGGTATTAATAAAAGAAAGAGAATAGATTTCTTTTCAACATCATAACTTTGTAATGACAAATAATAGATATTTCGAAATGTGTAATAAGGAAATTATTTTATTTCAAGATTTTCGATTCTGTTTTTTAAAGCCTGAAATCACGACTCACCATTTCTGCAGTGCACACTGTAGGGCAACTCTGTTTTGGCGCGAAGGCATCTTCTGTTTCGGAATCGGCCCCGCTCTCCACCGAAGGAAACTCTCCACTCCCGATTTTCGTGAAGTAATGCACTCCGGCGAATTCGAGCAGGGTAGCAATGACGAAAGTAAAGCACATGATCACGAACCAGTCTAAGGCGGTCGGGTACGACACTTTCGGGAGGTCAGTCTTCGTGTCGAGGCCGAAGGTCGACAAGGTCAAAACTGTGGTAATTCCTTCCAAGGAAAGAAAGAAAAGAAAATGAACCAGTAGACGAAATTTTCAAAGTTTTCAAGCAGAGAGTAACGACACAAATGGAAATTTCCAAATCTTATCATCGTTTACACAAATGTTCAATCCGTTCTATAAAGTTGAGTTGTTTTACCTCGAGGGCACATTAGCACGCACAATGAATTAAATGGCTAGGTTACAAGGATCCCAAAAGCTCGGAGCCTGGTATGATAAGAAGATCCATTTAACAGCTATTAGGTGTTTCCCATCAATTCTATCCAATGTGTTCTTTAAGGGTGTGGGTCAAATTGAACGCGGAGGAGCCACGGCTTAACGCCTCATCTGATGGATGAATCGCGGTCTTTCCAAGCTCATCGGTGACTTCTTTCTCATTTCCTTTATCATTGAACGCAGAGTGGGGCTTGGAAGATAAAATCTCGTCATAGACTACACAGTGGGGACTTGAACCTGTAAACATCAAATTACGACCCTGGTCAACTGCTTTTTTAGTTGAGGATCATTTGTTTGAGATCAAGACCCACGATGTTTTAAAATTCCTAAAGTGTTAAAATTCGTAATATGTCTCCGAACCGCGTAGTTATTCGAAACATTTATTCAGTACGTTTTACGCACTCACTCACTACATCACGACATGAACACATACAAAAATGCGAAGATCTTACCAACTGATTATTTTACGTCAGTTATCGACATTATTTTAAATTTGAGGATATTGAAGTAAATATGAGAAAGGAAAGTAATTTTTTTAAAGTTGGCCGGTTGGATTCTCAAAACCGTTTAGCAGCACATTTTGCTATAAAGAGGGTAAATTGAATAGAACCCATGGCAGGCTATGTGTGATGACTTTTGCGGAGTGCCCACTGATAATCTGAGGCAGGGAAAACTCTAGCGCAAAGTCCGACGCTCTTTCGAAGCGAAATTTTAACGCTCACAATATTCAGTGACTCTCTGTTACACATAGGGCTAAGACTTAATGTCTCATTCATGTAATAGAGGCAGGCGCACGAGCTCTTCTTTTATCATTGAGCGCTAGGATAGGGGCAGAGGCAAGACACCACAGTTAAATCCAATCCTTTAAAACCTAAATTAAAAGCCTGACATATCTTAGTAAGAACCTCTTATGTGTTGAATGAACCATACATTGGCAAGCCGGTCAGGAATTTAGTTGGGCAATATTTGTTAACGCCAGAACAATGACCTGGCCCATGACTGGCTCTGTATTCATTGGGTTGGGTTGTTTTACCTCTGAGCGGCACTGTTTTGCACACCATGAGCTAAATGGCCAGGTCACATGGACCCCGAAGGCTCAGAGAAGGTTGGGACCCACTGGAACAGCTGTTGGGAGACAGATGGTAGTCTCCCGTCAAGGCCATCCAGCCTGTTCTTTAACGTGCACAGGGTATGGCTCTCCCGCACACGGGGCCACGGCTTAACGTCCCATACGACGGACGGCAGCCTTTCCAAGCCCATCGGTGTCCCCTACTGACCGTGGGCAGGGCGGGGAATTTTGCGGAGATAAATCTCAATGCTGACCCAGCTGGAACATGAACCTGGGAACTACAGATTACGAGCCTGGCGCGCTACCGACTGAGCCACCCCCACCCCATTCATTGGGTAATGGTTGGTTATAGATTGATTCAACTTTGAAAAATATTTTATAAAAATATATATTTATTAAAATAAAAATTAAATTTACATTCTTAAATATTTATATGGAGCCGTCTCCTGACCGAGCGGTTATCATGCTTGGTTGCTGATCAGAGGGACCTGGATTCGAGCCCTGGAATGGCATGGACGTTGGTGTTATCTTTCCGCTGAAGTCTCGCCATTCTCACAGATACTATGGTGTATAAACTGATAGGATCCTGTCATACATCAATGGGAAGCAGCTGCTTGAGGGGTGAATAAATATTTATTTACTTGAATATTCATTTATTGATCTCCGATAGCAATCTATGTTTTAGGATATGATATCGGCTTTTTGTTGTTTGAGGTGCCTGATTCCCATTAGGCCAAAAGAAGTGCAATCCATAAAGTTAAGGAAATAAATAGCAAACCTTCTTATTTGACTATTTATTGGTCACATTTATCGGTAATAGTTAAGATTATTTAAGTATTTAAATAAAAGTCAACTTACCCAGTCCGACCCTATCTGCAGTTGCTTCCCTGTTGATCCAAAAGGATACCCAAGAGAGGACAACAATGAGGATGCACGGGACGTACACTTGGATGAGGAAGTATCCCATGTGTCGTCGGAGATTGAAATTCACTTGCAGAACGGAGAATAAACCTGAAATTGATTTTAAACTGTTGAAATCAATATAAAGTTTTGTTGTAAGTCCTTTAAAAGTATGTTGAACCTTAATTAATTGTGTCACTAAATTAAATATGTTTTTAGTAGCCTTAATATATTTAAAAAATCCTGAAATTTGAATTGAAAAAATACTAAAAATGAATGGCTATTTACATTTGCGAGGTGAAACATCTTTCATGACTTCCTTGTACCTACCTAATCATGCGAGATAATACGGTTTCCAAATGAGATGAATAGTGGCTTATGTCAAAGTCCGAAATGATATTTTTTTTTGCTCATTGGACTCAGCTGGATTTGAAACAGGAAATTTACTTATCAAAAAATTTATGCTCTTTTTTTTTTCTCTATAGCGGAAAGCAAATTTAAGAATGTTTAGTTTTTTAATTGTGTCCAACTGTAGTGGTTTTAAAATGGTTGAACAAGAATAAAAACTTCTTTCTAAGTTGTGCAGAAATCTGCTATATCTCTTCCCTCCAAAAAAAATTATCTCTCAGAAACACTCTGAAGGTAAAAAGACCATTTATTTCTTTATTTACATTAAATCCTTTTTATCTTGAGTTAGAGCACACCTGGAATCAGATCTTTTTTTTTCTTCTAACTTTTTAATTTTATTCTTTTCGTAATCAAGAACATTTTATTCCTCCGAGATTTTCTAAGAAATAAAAAAAGAGCTGTTAACAAAATCAGAATTCACCTGTTTTGGCACTGATCGTTGCGTTTCTAACTGGAAGGTCAATGAGATCGTACTGAGACATGAGGAGCCCTTCGTTGAGACTGACGGCACCGCTTGGATCCCACTGGTACGTCAGGTGGTCTACGGTGTAGCCATCTGTTAAGAAATGAAAATTACAGCAAACGTCTGTCTATTCATAAACTTTTTATGTGTGCAAACAAAATTATAGAGAAAGCTTTCAATAGAAAAATATAGCAAATTCTGGTTTTCGCATGTTAAATGCACATAGTGAACTAAAGATATTTACAACAGTGGGGGAAAAGGTCATGGGATCAGGAGAATCATTTACTATTTTATAATTATGATATTCAAACGAAAATGTTAATATGATTCGTAATACGTAAAATATAAATTTACTGATATAAGGTTTCAAGGTATTTAATGACTAAGAGGAATCCTGCTTTTGCGAATTCTCACCGAGGACTGGGTGAAAAGTTTGCGGAGATAAATCTCTACGTTGACACAGTTGAGTCCCGATCTTGAGAACTTTCGATTAAGAACAAATCTGCCATCCTGTTGTCGATACACAGAATACCTTAGAGTAGGAAATTGTACGCAGTTCAAAAACACTTGAGAAACCAACAAATGAGAAAATAGAAAGGCAATTTCTAATCTGTTTGAAATTTATATTCCAAAGTTTCAGCCAGTTTTAGGAAAAACAAGTCTGAAATTGTTTTTTGTGTGTACGATTTAACACTGGTATTAGCTCAGGATCTTGCTAAGGGATGCTGTTGTTACGTAGATGACATAGAAGAAAGGGAAGCGAGACCGAACAATTCATGGAGACACAACCATTTGTTTAGATGTTTTGACCTTAAGAGCTTAGTATCCTGTATTATGAAGCTATTATGCGAGGGATAATAGTTCTAAACTGAGTTCAGTCATTCCGCTCGTCATACTGAGTGTATTTCTTTATCTTGCTCAAAATGTGTAAGTGAACGCAAGAATGAGTGAAAACGTGAAGAGAAACAACTTGTCCATTGTTTGAGTCACCAACAGAGATGAATGAATAAGTTTTGCCCAAGTATTATGACGATGCCATGAAGTTACATTTACCTAGGGGTTAGGCGAAAAACAAAACTGCTGTGGAAGTGATCGTCATTAACGTCATCGAGGTGCATCATATATATTAAATAATTAAGTAAAAAAACAAAAGAAATAGTGTCACATATATGATCATGCAAAATAGCAGAAATGATGCTATAGAAGCAGAAGCTAAAGGTCACAGGCATTGATGAATTTTGGGAATTGAGCAAAATATAACAATTATTCAATTTAATTTCTCTTAACACTGAACACGTGCACCTGTCTGTAGTGCTATCAGTTTTACAACAGGTTTTTAAAACACGTGATTCAGTAGCTTTTTTCCTTCTTAAAGCACATGTTTTCATTGTTGCGAACATTGGAAGGCCGGAGCTTGGAAATATCTCAGCGGTTTGTAATGCCTTGGTGGCACCATTTGGAGAATATTTCAAATAGTAGCGTTTAATTACTACACAATTTTCCGAGGTTTCCACATTGGACTATGTATTATTGGTTGAAAATCAAATTGAAATGGTATTGCGAATATACTTAATGCTTCATTTGTTTGACATTTAAAGTAGATTGTTTTACGATTATAGAGAAAGATGAACTTACAGCTTCCAAACACCAGAGGGCACGATTGTTTGTCCATGGGGAAATTCTGCAGTTGCATTGGGCAGGTGGCTTTGATCGTTAACCTAAGAGGGGAGGAAAATATCCTATTAATAAGTAGGTCATATGGTTATCAAGCATAAGATAACTGATATTACATATTTTATTGATAATACATTTTTATTCATATCATTTAGTAAAGAGTTGGCCTACCAATTATCAGCAGAAATAAATTATGTGATTAGATGAAATTGATCTACTTACGCAAACTACAATTTTTTCGAACTTCAATCTAGATCTCGCCTCCTTTCCTGAATAAAATACAATGTTCACTTTTAATAAGTGGTAAAAGCTTTAATCCGTTTTCTGTTGCCAAAAGAATTACTCTAGAGAGAGTTTTCTCTTTGCCATATGAGGAAAATTGTCTGATCACAGTTCTAATGATTACCTTATATCAGATTATATATATTTTTATGTAGCTGAGTTAATAACTTGTGAATCATAAGCCGTACACTAGACGGATTAAAAGCATTAAAAAAGTTTAAATTTTACCCTTTGAGTGCCAGTTGAGGTACAGTCGGTCAAAAAAGTATCCGAACACTACGGTTGATTACAGAATTCAAAAGAAAAGAAAATATATGGCAACTTTTTTTTATAAAATAGTGATCTGGCAACCTTCGTGTCACGTGACACGAAGGTTCCCAGATCACTATTTTATAAATAAAAGTTGCCACATAATTTTTTTTTTAAATAGCGTAGCGTTCGGATACTTTTTTGAGCGACTGTACATGTCATCTGTACATGGCCTTCATAATTTTATTGAGATTGGTAATAGTTAGTTTCAGCTATGTTCTATTCATTTATTCAATCTCTTGATTTTGAAACAAAATTAAGTGTGAAATACAAAGGAGTGCTCGATCTTGGCAATTTGCGCAAATCTTCCTAGCGTCGATATGATTGATCTTATCACTCAAAGGATTAAAAGTCCATGTGCCTGTAGCAGATGTCCAGTGGGAATCTGTCATGTACCTCTAATTTATTTTATTATGTTATCTATTGCTATTGTATATATCTATGTTATAAGTGTATTTTAAGAAGTATCTTAAATTGGAATGTCTCATTAGTCGTCATTCTAACGGAAATGTCTCATTAGTCGTCTTCCAAGCTAGGCAGTTTACCATACGCTCGTAAGCGAGTGCACTAAATGACTTTATAGCTTCATTAGCTGGAGGGCTAGGGCACGTGTTACAAGAGGAGCCAAGGGGAGATGCGATGAATGAGTGTTGCTTACGAACTGAAAAGTAACATTTGTTTTAGCGCGCTGAAGGGGCAGGGTTCTGTGTGAACCAAGGTTCGGTTCTGTGCGTATATATCAGTATATATATATATGAATGAAAAATAAATAGTGTATCGCCCTCTACTTAGTGCATTGGACAATTATTTCTTTCATCGAAGACACAGCACATCTGAAGCATACCTAAGCGTGGGTTAAAAACTGGGAAATCTGTAATTTCTCCCACAATCACGGATGAAGATTAATTAATTAGAAAAATTGATCAACAGAAGTTAAAAGGAAGTTCGGGAGCGGACCACCACTCGTTTAAGTCCATTAGAGCATCATTCCCTATCTTTTGTGGGTCTGATTGTCCTTGTGACTTAATCACTCAATTCAGCCCTGTTTTGTAGCAGAATTGAGCCCTGGATTCACCTATTTGTTCTATTTGTTGGATTTCAAAGCGTTTCATGTCAGATCAAGTGGGTCAGCCCAAAAGATAAGCTTTTGCCACACTGATTAATTGATTATTTCATTAATAACGCTTTGAGCGTGAGACAGAGTAACATTGGAAAAGGAAGTTACCATACCTGATCATAGATGCGAAGCTGAGCGACAAGTACAGGATGATTTATAAGTCACATTAGTCGATAAACGATGGAAGCCGGTACTAGTTTAGTGGTTAGAACACTCTGGCATGAACATGGAGAGATGTGGGTTCGAGTCTTGCGCATCGGAAAAACTCTTTGAAAACAACAATAACAACAACTATATATTGATTTTATTGGCTTCTATGTGAAAAATAAATGAAAAAATTTAATAAATATACCTATCTTCCTATATGCGTCCTAAAAGTTGAAAATAAACCTCTAAAATGTTTCATCGTATCAAGTGGGAGGGGATATTTTTATTGCCCACCACATCCCTCACTTCACAAGCTTTCATTTGACATAAATATGATATTTTCGACCCTCGCGTTCCGAAGAGAAGTGGAAAATCATTTCCATATTTACTCTTTTTTAGGAGGGAAGGAAACAGGCGGAATAATTCTTTATATCCCGCGTCACAAGCTTTCATTTGAAGCATAGCCCGTTACTTTCAGCCTTTGTGTTCCGAAGATATAGCGTAACTATCGTTTGATATTTCCCCTTTCTTTTAGGGGGGAAGAAACTAAGGGGATGGACTTTTTTTAAACCGTAACATTCTCCATCTCGCAAGCTGTCATTTGTTGCTTTCAGCACTCACGTTCTGGAGATACGGAGGAACAGACGTTTTCATATTTCCCCTTTTTTTAGCGGGGGGAAGAGAAGATGGGTTGGGTTGTTTGACCTCTGAGCGGCACTTTTTTGCACACCATGGGCTAAATGACCAGGTCACATGGACCCCGAAGGCTCAGAGAAGGGTGGGGCTTCTATGTGAAGCCCCACCCTTCTCTGAGCCTTCGGCACTGGAACAGCTGTTGGGAGACAGATGGTAGCCTCCCGTCAAGGCCATCCAGCGTGTTCTTTAACGTGCACAGGGTATGTCTCTCCCGCACACGGGGACACGGCTTAACGTCCCATCCGACGGACGGCGGATTTTCCAAGCTCATCGGTGTCCCCTACTGACCGTGGGCAGGGCGGGGAATTTTGCGGAGATAAATCTCAACGCTGACCCAGCTGGGACTCGAACCTGGGAACTACAGATTACGAGCCTGGCGCGCTACCGACTGAGCCACCCCCGCCCCAGAGAAGATGGGATTCAATATTTTATAGTCTGACACTTTCCGTGTCACAAACTTTCATTTGACTCATAGCTTGTTACTTTTGGCAATCGCGTTCTGGAGATTTAATTTAATAGCAATAAATGGTAGGTAAATATTATTTACACTGACTCTATTTGGAAGAATTTACAAAACAAACATATATAGCATTACAAACATAAAATTAACTCAGTGGTTGTGTACAACATCACATATAAGAGAATGGACTGCAGATAAATGATTCCTTTTGCAATATTGAGATGAAGGCAACGAGATCCGAAACTGATAGCATTTGAGATATTTACATAGGTCCATGCTTCGTGAATGCTTTTTAAAAATGGATATGGCAGGAGAGATGAGTACGTCCTCTGGAAGATCATTCCATACTCTTCCTACTCTACAAATAAATGGTATTTGGAATTTTGTCTTCAAAATGGGGTGTCAGTACACTAAAGGTGCTGCCTAGTCCTACTACTGACTAGGTGAAAGAAAGGTTGTTCGGGATTAAAGTACAAAAGTCGATGGTTGATTTTTGTAGCATATGATTAAATCATATTGAAGTCGTTTCCATTCCAGAGAGCGCAGTGATAGTTCATTTAATATATCTAATTATGATTTATCTAATGTATTGATACAATTTGTTGTGAAAGCCCAATAGCTTTTTTGTAAAAGATCTCTGGGATTTTTCAACTGTTTCAAATATCACATACATGGTAAGAGATATTTATTCAAGAATGGAGATACGTATTCAAGAATGGGCCGAACATATGTGATGAATGCTTTTACAAGGGTGCTTGTGTTACCCTTGCTGCAGCGTTTCAAAATCATGTGCACGACACGGTTGGCCTTCATAGCAATGAAATTGCAGTATTGTGAAAAGGATAAGTTGGGAGTTAAGATGATGCCCAGGTTTGCGTGTCTTTCACTTTTTCAATGTCTGAGAAATTGAGGAAGTAGATTTGTTGTAGATTATTGTAGCCTGTATTAAAGATTGTAGTTTTACCCTTTGAGATAGGTAGAGCATTAAGTGCATTCCACTGTGCAATTTTATCAAACGCTTCCTGAAGTGAGTGATGCTCCTCAGAGTTCGAAAGATAGTATAGAATTTGTCATCATCAGCGTAGACAAAACTGGGAACATGCCTTATTAAAATGTAGGGAATTTCAGTGGTGAAAATAACGAAAAAGAATCCACCTAAAACAGAGCTTGTACGATGCCACTAATAACACGTTTAACTCGTGACAATGTGTTGCCGACTTTGTTGAGTACGAGTTGGAAATAAGGCTTGTAATAACGAAGCATTTTGCTGGGAATACCGTAATTTGCTAGTGTTTCAAATAAGATTAATCTTTGAAGCTATTCGAGGGTTTTTTCAAACTCAAAGAAGATGATGTTAATTGATTTGTCTTCTTCCAGTGTTGATTACATGTATTGTTGTTGATCGACCAGGCACAAATCCAGATTGCTCATCAGAAATTATTGTATAATAGAAAGGAAATAAGCTTAAATAAAATACACCGCTCCATAATTTTAAGTGTGATGCTAGTAAGAGAGATAGGTCAATAATTATTTGGATCAGTAGGATCACCTTTCCTTTTGAAAATATGAGAAACGATGGAATGACGCTAGTCTTCAGATATCTTGCCAGCTTCATAACAAGCATTAAAGAGAAAAGAGAGTTTGCTAGAGATTCTACCATTAAGATACCGGTACTTGAAAAGTAAGGGAACAGTTCCATCAGTCCCTGGAGATCTTGGAGTCGTATTTGCAATCGCTGCATTGACCAATGCAGGATCAAATACATCGGAGAAGAAGTCATCTGATGCTGAATGGAATATTCGGAACACATTGGAATTCGTGATCTCTAACATAGACAGAGTCAAAGGTATTTATTTGATAATAGAGTAGCTTTTTCAGCATCAGAGGTTGCATATGATCCGTCGAGAGTTTTTAATTGGGGGATCTGGATTGCATCTCGTAACCTGGATCTTGCATCTTTACAGAAGGAATTCCTATTCTGCTCATTGCATAAGGTGTTAATTCTACTTGATTCGATGTCTTGCACGACTTTACGCTTTAGAAGATATGCTGTAGCCTGTTTTATTAGAAGAAATATCGCTTTTATATATTTATTACTTCTAATATTTTATAAGTAATAAATATATAAAAGCGATATTTCTTCCAAGCATTGAGTTTAGGAACAGCCATTTTCAATTTAATTTCATATTCCCCCTTTAAATGTGGGAAATAAATCGTGAGGGGTTCAATTCGTTATAGTCTATGACACTCCCCGCGTCGTAGGCTTTCATTTGACACAGAAATCATTACGTTTGACCGTCGCGTTCAGAAAACTTTCTGTTTTGACAAATCCACAAACCGACAAGAGACGGGCGAAAAGCAATAGAAACAGAATAAGCTGTAAGTTAAACGATATGATTAGCAACATAGTGGTTTAGAATTTTAATAATAGAGTAACTAAAACGTGCATATTATTTTGGGTTTATCCTTTAATCCATTATGAATTCCACCGAGGCTACTGAAGAGCACTCGTCTTTAATCACCATCGTTGTGCACGCGCTTATCTTCGATCTTTGTTTCGGCTTATGGGTGC
This sequence comes from Ryuthela nishihirai, assembly GCA_038380435.1. NCBI lineage: Eukaryota > Metazoa > Arthropoda > Arachnida > Araneae > Heptathelidae > Ryuthela > Ryuthela nishihirai. The sequence continues at coordinate 37,695,791 of JAWZYU010000031.1, forward strand.
ATTCTCTCTCTTATAGCACGCAAAGGATGGCGCCATTCAACGATTATGTCTTCCGCACCTGCGACAATCTCTTGCAGGGAAAACATGCAGAAGAAGATTAATTTTTCCTTCTCGAAAGTTAAAGGACTGAATAAAATGCCAACAGTTAATAACAGTATCCGCTATGAAATGTTTATTATCTTAAAACTGAAATATTTCACTTGTGAGTCAAAATGATTTATCGTAATCGTTTTCGGATTTTGCTGGATTCTGCGCAGAAGCAAGGCGGAAACGAATTAAATGTTTTCCTGAGCAATAAAGATATCTTTAGGGTAGCAGCGCAATAAACGCCAGATGCAAATGTTTTAAAACGATATAAAACGTTGATCGATTCAGGTTCATAAATTCCAAAACGAGTAACGAACGTTGGGTATTATTTCAATTAAATATTATTTTTCTGCTTGAAACCTAGATAAGCACATTTGTTTTATGACTCTAATACATTTCAAATTTCATAGTTAAGTCAATCCGTTTATCAAAAAATCCTGTCTTCCGTCATATGCCGTAAAAAGCAAACAATCGAAATGAAACACATTGCTAATAACGAAATCACTTTCTCAGTTGGATCTGGTAGTATGATGCCATATTCGTAACCAAATAGTACCAGGTTATAATTTATAAACTGCCTGCGTTGAGAATTTTATACTCTTAACTCAGTGGTTCTCAACCTTTTATGCTTCACGTACCCCCTGGAAACGTGTATGTAACTGGCGTACCCCTTGTGTAGATAGAACTAACTATAGTTATAGTATAACAATGGGAATAAAGTAAAATATATATACAGGGTGATTCAGAATTCATCATCAATATTTGGTGGGGAGGTAGGTAATAAGAACGAAGGAGATTTCACATAGGAAAGCATGGGCGCATATGCCATGTAGTAGGGCAAAATGACCCCAGTTCAATGATGGAAAGAACACATAAGAAGGAAGTGGTAAGGAAAAAACATTTATTATCTTACATGTAACATTTCTTTGCATTGGTTGTACAGACTTACAAGAGGTGCTCGAACTGCCGACCATCTGCTAGAATGCATGACTCACAACGGCGTTGCATGGACAGCCGGACCCTGTGGAAGATGCCTGGCATTTCCCGGATGTTTGAGGCAGCAACTGATATGCGTGCTACAAGATCCATAGCACTATCAACAGGGGTCTCGTACACCATGTTTTTCATAGCACCCCATACAAAGAAATCGATTGGAGATAAATCCGGTGAACGTGGTGGCCAAGAAACCGGTCCACCGTGGCCAATCCATTGACCACCAAACTGTCTGCGTAGGTAAGCACGCACAGCATTTGCGAAATGTGCAGGAGCGCCGTCATGCTGGAACCACATTCGCCGGAGACTACCATCAGGAACCTCGTTCAGAAGATCCGGTAACATAGTCTGAAGAAATGTTAGGTACTTGGCACCGTCCAAACGGGATGGTAGTAAATACGGGCCCAACAAACAGTCACCGACAATCCCAGTCCACACATTGACAGCAAAACGTTGTTGCGCAGCTCCAGGTCTTGTACCGTGTGGGTTCTGATGAGCCCACACATGCCAATTGTGTGTGTTGAAGACACCCTCTCGAGTGAACAACGCCTCATCGGTGAAAAGAACATACGTTGGGGAATTGGGATCAACGGCTGTTCTCTGCATGAACCACTGACAAAAAATAACACGCTTGGGATGGTCGTCTGCTGCCAATAATTGCACTCTTTGCAGATGAAACGGATGTAACCCTTCATCGTGTAATATCCGCCAGGCTGTTGCTTGCGAAATTCCAAACTGCCTAGCCATACCTCGTGTGCTAGCACCAGGTTGTTCCTCGATTTCCTGTAGGACAGCTTCCTCTACTGCTACTGTCCGTGCCGATCTGCGCCTCCCTCGATTAACATTACTAGCAGCAAACGATCCTGTTTCACGCAGTTGGCGATGAATACGTGAAAACATTTGATGCTGTGGCACACGGCGGTTTGGGAAGCGCGCTGCATACAATTGCCTGGCTCGAAGACATTTTTCTCCTGCCGCACCGTAAGTTACATGCATATCTGCACATTCATTCCACGTATACCGGTTCATGTTACTACTGCAAATTCACCTTGTCGAATGACAACTGACTGCACGCGTCAAACAGCTGTGCCTCTGTATGAGAGGTGTGTACACACAGCGCCCTCTACACCACCATGCGTTCGTCTGCCCCCATACTTTCCTATGTGAAATCTCTTTCTTTTCTTATTCCCTTCCTCCCCACTAAATATTGATGATGAATTCTGAATCACCCTGTATATAATATAACATATATCTAGCGACTTCTGAGCTCTCACGGCGTACCCCAAAAACATTTACCGCCTACCCCACGTTGAGAACCCCTACTCTAACTCCTTCTCTGCTACCGGTGAGAAAGGGACACACCGATGAGCTTAAAAAGGCCCATTTCCGTCACATGAAACGTTAAAGTCATTGCCTCGTACGCAGCAGAGCCATACCCTGTGCATTCTAAAGAACACGCTGGACGTCCTTAAAGGAAGGTACTCTATAAGTTGTCTAACAGCTGTCCATTGGGTTTTCTTCCCCTTACCTTTTCTGAGCCTTTGGTGTCGTTGTGACCAGGCAATTTAGTCAATTGTGTGCACCAAAAAGCTGCTTAGAGGTAAAAGAACTCCACAATACTGCTCCAATACCAAACTTCTAAATTTCTATCTTGAATAATCTGTTTGCAATATTCGTTTAAAATTTTGCTATTTTCCAAATTTAGAATCGTCTTACGGTGATAATTGAAAGAATTGTAAGATTCAAAAAACGCGAATTAATTCTATCCAACTGAAAAAAAATTATTTATCTATTGAAGCAAAAAATTTGAATGTTTGCAGACAGACAACAAAGTTAAAACAATGTCTCATCTTTTGGAGAACGAGACAAAAAGAAACTGATCAGGCAGGCAGGAACAAATTATTGCAGTTTTGGATGGTTGATACCCCTAGAAGCAATAGTTCGGTCCATCTGCGATTGCTCCTATTCAGGATCAGCCACTAGCTAACATAGCATATCCTGTGCATATGTTCACTTGGAGGTGTCAAATCTTAAACAAGTAGAAAACACAGAAATAGATTCTATTTCAGCAGAATTCTATTCCAACATTCAAAATCATAACCAGTAGAAAGTCCAGGGGGTTTCATTGGTCGGTACTGATACCTTGTGAAGTTGACCACTCCTCGGCAGAGTGGTAAATAATAAAAATGATCATAAGAATCCAGCCTAATAGTCGAAATTGAAATCGTCCATGAAATGCATCTGTTTCAGAAAATTGAATATATTGCTGAAGATTTTATAAATAACCAATAAACTAAAGTTTTATGAAAGAATTGCGAAGAGCATATCAAAGAGGAAATTATTACAGCAAATGCGACCATCAGAATATCCCATGTGACCATATGGCCACTCCTGGAAATGTCTGAAGATGTAATGCCCAATTAAAGAAAACCTGACTGAAAATGTAAGTTTTTTAAAAATATATTATCGTATCATTAGATAACTTGCAACTAAACGTTCTTGTTCCTTATGCATAAATTTAGCACCATTAAGTTTGCAATAGAAATACGGAGCTTGTGTTCAGAGATTAGCTCGTTAGGTCGCCATTTTGTTTAAATTCATTATGTATTTGGTCCTACACCAGTCTAGGATGAGCTCGGACTCGGAATAACAATCTTCAAATACTTCTTGTAATTGCCCTCACAAAAAGTAAAAATATAAAATTTTCTTTGATCATAATTTAAACCTTTAAATTGGTCTTTAGTAAATAAAAATGTCAGTCATGCGACTTTTGATTATTTTTTTTTTACCAATTTTCTATCATTAATAAATAAATGGCTTTTTGCGTTTTACGTCATACTTTACATTCCGACGTCATACGCTTCTTGACCAGTGCCATCTGTTGGCTTAGCACCGTGAACAACAAACTGACTAATAAATAAATTATTAGTAACATTCATTTCTGTTTATGTCTTCTGATCCGTCATAGAACTTTTTTTTTACCAAATCGGGAGGGGGGGAGGATTGAGCCCGAACTCATCTGTAGCACATTCTCAGGACGGGATCTTGATGATGGAGGGAGGGATGTGCTCTCTGCTCTCCCTCCAAGAGTCCACTCTCTGCCCTCTTGCAGAATGTTAAATAAGAGAATGGAGGAAGTTTGTTTAACTTCCCACAAATTTGGAAATTCCAAAACTCGTTCAAGATTCATCCAGTGGAGGAAGTTGCTTTCACAGATAGCTACAGAAAAATCGCTGCTTTTTGTTATCGGACTTAGGCGAAAGCAAGTGGGATTAATAACGTTGACTGATAGTCATGCGGGAAACGTGGGTGAGGGATTGGTTTGCAGCACTCCAAGCTCGTAATTTCAACCCCCTATGTTTGAGTCCCAATTGTTCTAGCATTGAGATTTATCTCTGCTGGCCTCAGTAAGAATGGAGAGACTGATGGGTTTGGAAAGGCTATCGTTTGTTAGATGGGACTTTAATCCATGGTTCAGTGTACAGGAGAGTCACTTCCTGTTTACATTAAAAGAATACACTGGATATTGACGGGAAAACTTAAATCTCTCTCCTAACAGGGGGGCGGGAATGGCTCAGTCGGTAGCGTGCCAGGCTCGTAATCTCCAGTTCCCAGGTTCGAGTCCCAGCTGGGTCAGCGTTGAGATTTATCTCCGCAAAACTCCCCGCCCTGCCAACGGTCAGTAGGAGACACCGATGGGCTTGAAATAGGCCGACGTCCGTCGGATGGGAGTCAAGCCATGGCACCGTGTGCGGGAGAGCCATACCCTGTGCACGTTAAAGAACATGCTGGATGGCGTTGACGGGAGGCTATCATCTGTCTCCCAACAGCTGTTCCAGCGGGTCCCCTCACCCAACCTTCTTTGAGCCTTTGGGGTCCTTGTGACCTGGCCATTTAACCCATGGTGTGCAAAAAGGTGCCGCTCAGAGGTAACCCAACTCTCCTAACAGCTGTTCCGTAAGTCCCCATCTCGTGCCCAACTCCTTGTGACTTGGTCATTTAGCCCATTGTGTGTGCAAAAGTGCTGCTCAGAGGTAAAATATCAACAGTTGAGAGGATCCCATATGCTCTTTAACTTCTTTTCAGAGGGTATGACCGGTCCTTTGACTCTTCTTCAGTATACTCTTTAGCTTCTATTCAGTGGGTACTATCGCCTCTTAGACTCCTGTGTAGTATGGCTCTTTCTAGATCCCATCAATTTTTGAACCGGTGCCCTTCGAATCTTCATTGTGTTCCTTTCCTAATCCTGCTTCCCATTGGCTTAGCGAGAAGTAGAAAAGTGAAAAGGGAGGGAGGAACTACGAGACCAAGGAACTTTTACCAAGCTGTAATTTGGCGATGGTGACTCAGTCGATAGCGCGCCAGGCTCGTAATTTGCAGTTCCCAGGTTCGAGCCCCATCTCAGCCAACATTGTGATTTATCTCCGTAAAACACTCCGTTCTGTCCTCGGTCAGCAGGGGACAACGATGGGTTTGGAAAGGTCACATTCTGTCGGATGAGACGTTAAGCCGTAACTCCGTGTGCGGGAGAGCCATACTGTGGGAAGGTTAAATAACACGCTGGATAACCTTGACGGGAGGCTACCATTTGTCTCCCAACAGCTGTCCAGTGAGTCCTGTCCCCTCAACCTGCTCTAAACTTTCGGGATCCTTGTGATCTGGCCATTTAACCCATTGTGTGCAAAAAGTGCTGCTCAGAGGTAAAACAATTTAACTAGGCTCAATAAAAATGTGATTTAAATTAGGTAACAATCGAAGTCTGTTATGAAAAAATAAAACGACTAGGTGTTGCAGGTTCAACAAAAAGTTATGTGGTGCCTGCCCTAAGTGGCTTTATTGTCTAAAAAATATATTTTTACTGTTTAATGGTTGAAAAGTGGGTAGGAAACCTTAGGACTCCAGGTCATCAGTTAATATTAGAATAATAAGGACAGTCGTAGAGGGTTAAGTACACTGCATGAAATGTTTTCATTTCCAGGGGATCTTGAAGAAGTCCACTAGACAATTTTGAGTGTTTTTTGTAGTTCTGTTGATTTTTGACCCTTTAACCCTTAGTGCAACAAAGGATACGGTTCATGGTTTAATTAATTAATCAACCAACGTATAGATTAGGAATTATTCACGCGTATGCTAGCATATTTTTTGTGATATCATAAAGATTTATGTGTACAAACGAATATATCTCACCTCATGGAGTAAAGCACTTGTCCATCTTGAAATATTCTGAGCAACTTGTTAGGCAAAGTGATGGTGTGAAGATAGGAACCTTTCCCATTGTGGAAATAAGTGTCCGGTTTCCAAATCCTTTCCAGCATTTTTATATTTAAACTGAGGCTTGCGATGGGACCTTCGAACTTTAATCTTCTGTCCTTCCATTTCTGTCGGAAGTAACAATCCATTGAGTATTCCTAAAAAAAGAGAAGGAATAATTGGCGTCATTACTGCAAATTTTGAGTGCAAAAAAAAGTTAATTACCTGAATGTTTTAACAGATCTTATGACATTGAAACTAGGTCGAGCATTTCGAATCTGTTGTCGATTGGACGTCATTTCGGGTAAAATTAGAAAATTTGTGGATACTTGTATGAATTATGAATTATGATTTATGAGCTGAAGTATGTTTATAGGCATTGACGCAATCGATCCGGAAAAAAAAATAAGAGGGGGAGGGGCGAGAGAATTGATTCCCATTGCAGTGTGAAATTTCTCTCTCCATTTTAGAGTAATGAAAAATAGAGGATAAAATTAGAATCGGTATCTTGTCAGACTCGTAATCTGGTGTGCCTAGGTTCGAGTCATCACTGCGCCTAAGTTAAGATTTTCTCCGATAAATCGACTCTCTGCGAAAAAGAGCATACATGACTTAGAAAGCTCGCAGTCCTTCGGGTGAAACATTTAGTCGTGGTTACTGTAAAGGAAAGCTGTACACCGTGCAGTTGAAGAAAATGCTGAGCTGCCTTGATAGGAGACGTTTATCTGTTTACTAACAATTTGCCATTCCATCTCACTCCCTACTCAACTTTAAGCCAGTGGGGTCCTTCCTTGTGACCTTGGTATTTAGTCCTATTGTGAGGCTTATCATTGAGCCTTATCACCGCTAAACCCCTATGCTTCCCTCTATCAGAAGGGGGACACCGATGGGCTTGGAAAGACTGCCGCCCTTCGGATGGGACGTAAAGCCGTGGCTCCGTGTGCAGGAGAGCCATACCCTATGCACGTTAAAGAACACGCTGGGTGGCCTTGACGGGAGGCTGACAGGTATCTCCTAACCGCTGTTAACTGGATTCTCTTCCAACCTTCTCTGAGTCCTCGGGGTCCTCGTGATCTGGCTATTTAGCCCACTATGTACAATAAAGTAACCGTTCAAAGGTAAAAAAACCCAACCGTATTGTGAGCAAATAATGAGCCGCTTAGAAATAAATGAGGCATTTCTCTCTCCATATGAACATCGGTTTTATTAGAGATAGTGAAAATTTGATTTTAGTCATGTATTATTATGTCTACTATATGCAGTGAGCTTTTCGCAACGGATGTGTGAGGTTTACGATCTGGATATGTACCCAATATTTTCATCAAAGTCGAAATCTTATAATTTGAAATAATGAAATTCGAGATACTCTGACCCTAAAACTTTTTAACAGGCAAAAATTTTAGCTGCTGGAGATTTTCACTGATGCTTTATATTCTGTCTTTTCTAAGTGGTCTAAAAATGGTGGAAATCAGATTCGGTTTTGTCAAAAATGAATATAACATCAAAAATGTGATACGTTGGATATTTTGTTCAAATAAGAGTTAATTCCTCATCGATGCCCCAAGTTTTTAATATGTTTGAGAAAATGAATTTCTTGAGATTTAGTAATGAATATTTCTTTTAAGAGTTCATTTCTGCTTAAGATATATTTTGATAATTATGTTTATGAAGTAGAATTTCTTTTTAACCATTTAACATATGACGTCTTACATGGAGGCGTAATTTTATAGAATAAAAACTAGTCATATCAAGAAAACTAATTTTTTTGGTGGTAATTGGGAGGGGGGTGGGTAGTTGGTTTTATGTTCCTCTTGGGAATTTTTCTCTGTTGATAGTAGACAACGGCATAAAGGTTGGGTTGTTTTACCTCTGAGCGGCACTGTTTTGCACACCATGGGCTAAATGGCCAGGTCACATGGACCCCGAAGGCTCAGAGAAGGTTGGGGGAGGGGACCCACTGGAACAGCTGTTGGGAGACAGGTGGTAGCCTCCCGTCAAGGCCATCCAGCGTGTTCTTTAACGTGCATAGGGTATGGCTCTCCCGCACACGGTGCCACGGCTTAACGTCCCATCCGACGGACGGCGGCCTTTCCAAGCCCATCGGTGTCCCCTACTGACCGTGGGCAGGGCGGAGAATTTTGCGGAGAAAAATCTCAACGCTGACCCAGCTGGGACTCGAACCTGGGAACTGCAGATTACGAGCCTGGCGCGCTACCGACTGAGCCACCCCCGCCCCACCGCGTAAAGGACGTGGAGTTTTCCGTGCAGAGTTTTACGAAATGGGCAGAACAAAGATCTCGCCTCATGACTTATTTTGATTTATACTGGAGGGGGAGAGTATTTTCGCTCTTCTACCCTCCCTCTTACATCCCCGGGGATGTGACTGAACTGACATTGATTGAAATAAGACGACCGACTCGTTCAGTCTGAATCTCGAATTTGATCGCACAAGTATTTCATGCCAACTTACGAAATTTATCTTTGATGTACCCATAGAAATGTAAGCATCTGTCAAAGATGAATTCCAATGGCTTTTGTTATTAATGGGAAACAGCGGTTTTTCAGGATATAAAGATTCGACTCCAATTGATGCTTCTTCGGCAAAGAGAAATTCCGACTTGCAAAATGGTAGAGATGTCGTTGTATGAAGCTTAATGTCGGAGATGTTCTCGAAATACCTTCTCTTGGGTTAAAGTAGTTCCTCTCTTTTCCCAATAGGGGACGCTTTAGAGATTTATCTCCGCAAAACAATATTAGAGAATTATCTCCGCAAAAATACTCCGCAAAGTATTTTTGAGATTTATCTCCGCAAAACTCCCCGCCCTGCCCACGGTCAGTAGGGGACACCGATGGGCTTGAAATAGACCGACGTCCGTCGGATGGGACGTTAAGCCGTGGCCCCGTGTGCGGGAGAGCCATACCCTGTGAACGTTTAAGAACACGCTGGATGGCTTTGACGGGAGGCTTATTCCAAAATCTGGAACTTCTCTGGCAAGATACAATCGTATTCTGAGTCGAAGAAAAGTGGGTGAGAATGCAGAACATTTAAAAAAAAATATTGTTCTTTGTCTAGCGCCGTCCAAATCAGGATTTAACGACACTTTGAATATGTCTTCAATTTTTTTCACCGTAAATCTTGTTTTTTTTTTTTTTTTCAGGGGTCCCCATAAGCCCTCCTCGTTACGGAGCCTATCATTATGCGTCTGGTGTGCGAGGATGCACACAGAAGAACTGGATAGGAACCCTGCTGTAAAAGTTCTAAAACTTTAAAGGTCCAGGGCGCACAAAGTACACAATATTTCAAAATATCACATTCGCTTTGATGATAAAGACATCAGCTTGACATTACATTTGACAGCTACTACATTTCGATGAAGGCTAAAGAAATGCATTGAAGGTAACAGTTCCGAGAAGAACTAGCAGCTAGGATCTCAAAAGACACTGTCAGATTTACTCAACGTTGAATGCCATATCTCTATGAAGCGTTTAAATGAGGACTGCATTTGATTCAGAAGAGCCTTTGCTTTTCTGCAACAACTGCGAAATTGTCGTTCTATACAAATTACGTGACGTAAAAATAAAAGCGTTATAGATTTGGTAAAGTGGCTAGAGCCAATTCCATATAATGGCATATTCAGGAATAGGATAAGTTTGGATTCCTTAAAGAACTGTGGCAACAAAGGGCGGGATAAGGAAAGATCCTTTACGGATTGGCGCATAAAAATCAGGATTTTGAAGGATGCATTACAATACGTCAGAACTTTAGAAAGTTACTCATCGTCCATAATGGCAGAAGACCATTTGTCCGTTCTTTGTTACAGAGTTAAGGGGACCTAAAATAGTTATATCCAGGGCAACGGGTCTGCAACATGTTCGTATCGGTTTGAAGGAGGAGAAGTAATGCATTGGTCGGAATTATTATTTTTTCTTTTTTAGTGTCTTTGTTTTTAAATCAGTACAGCACTTACAAGAAATGCTCAAAGTACTCATCTTGAGTCAGGGCTCGTGCTTCTGCACGATGAGTGACGAGCGGGAATTAATTGTCCCGGTTTCGATGAGTCTTCGTAACAGCAGTATCCTGAAAGATTCATTGCATCCTCTACTTTCCGCATCTCAGTCTCGTGCAACATCGCCTTCACGTCGGGTCTCCTTGAGATTTATCTCCGCAAAATTCCCCGCCCTGTCCACGGTCAGTAGGGGACACCGATGGGCTTGGAAAGGCCGCCGTCCGTCGGATGGGACAGTAAGCCGTGGCCCCGTATGCGGAAGAGCCATACCATGTGCACGTTAAAGAACACGCTGGATGGCCTTGACGGGAGGCTACCATCTGTCTCCCAACAACAGCTGTTCCAGTGGGTCCCCTCCCCCAACCTTCTTTGAGCCTTCGGGGTCCATGTGACCTGGCCATTTAGCTCATGGTGTGCAAAAAAGTGCCGCTCAGAGGTAAAACAACCCAACTCAAAACAAAAAAGTCTAGCAATGAGCCCTGTTCAAGCTGAACCATGGTAGCTATTACGCCTCTGTATTTATGGCATTGTGCACAAAAAAAATGACTTGGAGGTGAAACAAGATAACAAAGTGAATTATACTTTCCCGCCAGCCACCAAGTTAATCTGTTCCTTCGCTTAATTTTCTTTTTTTTCCTTTGTTTGATTGATGCTATGCCTTTTATTTGTGACTACAAATTTAATTGCTGCAGGCATAATATTCGAGATGTGTCTAGAAATAACGAAATAAAAAGAAAGAAAATGGAACGGGGAGAGGAGGAGCAGGAAACCGTTTGAAAAGTCCATCCTTTGAGACATTCGTATTTATTCTCTCTGTCATTTATTAGTGAAGATCAATACAACTGCGCCTGGTAATGATCTCAGGTAGCAGGAGTAAAAATGTCTTAAGAATTGAGATAATTTATGTGGTTGGTTTTAAAGCCATGCTATGTCACGAGTTGTGAAGTATTTACTTCTTATTCTACTCTTTAAATGTCAGGAAGTATAAAAAATAAAATAAGAGCTAGCAATTATTACGTTCCACTAAAGAGCAAACGAGACAAATTAGCTTTGGGAGGAGGGGGGAGGAGGAGGTGGAGAGGTAGATTGGAGGGGGGAGGGAGGATAAAAAGGTGAGTTGTTTAGTTAAGGAAAAAAGAGTAAAATATCTACGTATGCAGATTTCACAGCGAGACAAGGACAGCGCGAGAAGTGCCAACGACACAAGAAAGGAAATAAAAAAACGTGCTCGTCTTCTACGAAGCCAATTGGAGAAATAAAAACGCGTAGCACGAGAGAGGGATCCGTTAGTTTCGTAAAAAAGAAGCCTCCAGCGAAATGGTAACAAGCGTTGTACGATGTAAATCTTTTTGCTGAATTTCACATTCCCATCTTCAATAATGCGAGCTCTTTTCTATCTGTATTGTAAAGATCTGAAAGAGAAAAAAAAAACACGAAAAACTGCGCCAATTGGAAACGTCGTACGTTTCTAAGAAAGAATATGTGAAGGCGATTGTTATGCTTGTTTTCCCTTTTTTTGTTGCTTCTGATTTAACTTGGGCAATAACAACTTATCAGCTAATGTCACGCAAACGGCATAACAGATGGCGCTTAAAGGAAATTAGCGAAACGCAAAAAGTTTTGCGTCATCGCTATCACCAACCTGATGAGCAACGATATCGGAGTCGTTTTCCGCGAGATGCTCCGACACGAGAATAATCCTCTGAAGCATCTGCCGTTGTCTGCGCGTGACAAGGCGCACAAGAATGATGTAATGCGAAATGAGATGCGCAATGTATTGTTGACATCAGACGCAATATTTTCATTTTTAAACAGTTGATTCAAACAATTATTACGCCAGACTGATTTTTCTGTGACGTCACGAAGACACATACAATTCTTTAAACGGGTATGTCGGATGCTTCGTGGTATAATTTTTGATTTATTTCAGATGTCGCACTTCTTTATGCTTTTGTATTGCAAAATAATACAGATGTTAATACCGATAACTAGAAGAATAGCATATCACCTCTGGCGAATATGGGAGTGCTATGGATTCAAAGTATTTTATATTTCTCCACTTTTAACCTTAACAGTTCTAACTTTAACAGTGGTGATCTGAACTAACTGATGGCTTCGAAAAGTCATATACAGTAAACTCTCGGTTATCCGGCATTTATGAGGAGTGGGAGTTGATGGTTAGATGAATCTGCCATTTGCATAAGATTTATTTTTTATAGAAACCAAATACAGTAGGTACAATCTTGTATTCAAGCCTTAGTTGAAATAAAAATGCAGTTAAAAGCAATGATAATGCAAATGAAGTGTAATTAATGCAAATGTAAATGTCTAATATACAATTGTTTTACATGGGGGTGGGATGTAACAATGCATGGAAGACGACGCCAGCAACATCCGGCAGTCACAGCCGCCATCGTCCTAGAAACGACCCCCACTGGGACAGTAAATCTCATAGGAAATTGTATAGAACTTTTCGTCGTTCAGCCGCAATCGGATTGGTCTCTGAACGTCATAGAATATTGCAAGTCTACTTGACATCCTCAGCAGTGTCCAACCCTGTTGAGGGCGATGAGTCGGTAAGGGCTCATATTTTTGTCAGCAATTCTCTCATACCTTGCTCACAGTTTATTTAAATTTTAGAGTTAGTGTAGAAGTATCTAATTGGCATTAGGATAAGATAGAACATAAGTTAGCCAGGACTATTTTTACAAATTAGTTAGGAGTGTATTTGGTATGTGTTTCTTTTCGGCTGTAATTTCGAGATCATCAAATACCGCTCTGGGTGACAATGTGAATTATCGAAGAGTGAAATTATATGTGTATTTATGGACTTAACCCCATAGTTCTGAAGGGTTAATAAATCCACTGTTATCTTGTTTAAATCTAATTGCCAGACTTATGTCATCATTCCCAAGTGTATTCTGATTATTTGCCCAGTGGAAGAAGGTTCACAGAGTTTAGTGGCCCGTATTGAAAATTAGGGTTGGAAGGATCATTCGAACCAGTGCCTAGTCACAGTCCTGGAAGCTTCAGAAGCTCGTGCATTTTTGAAACAGGAGGAGAGCCCTGAGGGAAAAGAGGGATTAGTTAGGTACTCCTATTTCTTCTTGAAAGACAGTCCAATAACCTGCTTTTGCTGCTCTCATAATCAGTTGGTGCGTTCGTGGCAAATTGACCATCCTTCACTTGGAAATTCTAATTGCTGGGTAGTAAATTTAGTTTTAGCTCAGAGTACCTTAAGTGTTATTGAGTAGTAAGCCCCGGGTAAGGCATGGTTGTGTGTGTTGTTTTTCTGTTGAGGTCCTGCCATCCTCACAGACCTTCTACTATGGCATAATAAACTGACAGGCTCCTGTCAGACCTCTGTGGCAAGCAGCTGCTTGAGGGGGTATTTATTTATTTATATTTTTTTAAAAAATTATCTTATTTTTTCCTTGATTCCTCAATTGTGCCTAGATTAATTGTGGGATACAATGGTGTGTGGGAAGGGAAGAGCTTCAGTCACAGTCTCCACAGTTCATTTTTCATTAGTGAGCTCTACATGACAAACTTAAATTTTTGGCTAGCCATCTAAGGTAAATCACAACGCAAACTTTCGTATCGATTACACTTTTGGCCTACAGAGTGCTCGTAGCCTAACCTCTGGGGTTCACGCGACAATACGATATTTTTGTTAAAAGGAGGTATTTCCCTACACAAAGGACGGAGATAACCAAGACGGAGATAACAAAGGACGGAGATAACCATCTTAGGCTCGTCCGGGTTTCTCATACAACATAGAAACACACAAGGACATACCCCGCTGGTCTTAGTGGTCAGGTACGCAAAATTCCGATTTATTGAAGTTCATGTAAAATTAACATTTCTAAGAAATAAGGATAATTTCTTCTGCTAAATTAAATGTATGAAAGGGAAACACGAATGTTGCAAATGAAGTATGAATTCATATCGACTGTAGACAAAGTGTGAATGCCATTTAGGAATGCTAGTGACAAAGATTGTCATATAGGGAATGAATTGATGCTATTCAAGATGAAATGTAGAAAATTTATAGATTAAAAAAATCGATGTTTCAAAAGATGAAAGAGAAAATAAGTATATTACAAACTCACCATATCAAGTTCAGAAATGGGACCCATACTTCGGATAAGGAAGTTTGTTGTGACTGTTGTAGGTGGGCCTGTAATGGCGAAAAAAATATATTTCTATTAATCCCGATGACACTTTTCTATCAGAGATAAATATACGATATGATACAAGTCAATTTTTTATATAAAAAAATTAGAAATCGAAGTCTTTTATTTTGCTTTTGTTTCATTGCTACCCTCTGTAAGAAAAGGGTTGGTTTGTAGAGAGCGCTGTCATCCTTATTGGGGGGGGGGGCTGTGTTGAAAACATGCACTGGGCATGTCACACTTCACTGCATCCTTGACCTGGAATCTGGGGGTTAACTCTAACACCACAAACCGGATCGCGATTTTTCTGTTCTAATTCCACTTTACTGTTAATGGAATAAGACCGCCTTTCGTCGTGGTAAGGGCCATATCTTGAGGTAATGGCCTAGTCGGTTACCCTTCAGAGTCTTATCTGCATTTCCCAAGTTCGAGCCCCAATTGTGAAAACGTTGAGCTTTATCTCCGTTAAACCTTCTCCCTGCCCTCGGTTAGAAATGGTACAGCGGCAGGGTTGGAAAGGCCGCCGTCATTTGGATGGGTCGTTAAGGCATTGTCTGTGTTCAAGAGAGCCATACTCTGTGGACATTAAAGAACACGTTGGACGGTCTTAACGGGAGACATCCGTCTATCTTCTAACAGCTAGCCAGTGTATCCCCTTCCGCAGATTTCTTTGAGCCCTTGTGACCTGGCCATTTAACCCATTGTGTGCAAAAGAAGTGCCGCTCAGAGGTAAAACAACAGCAACCGATATCTTCCAGTTAACAACACTGGACGGACTTGGCGGCAACCGATATCTTCCAGTTAACAACACTGGACGGACTTGGCGGCAACCGATATCTTCCAGTTAACAACACTGGACGGACTTGGCGGGAGGATTCCACATGTCCCATAATAGGTATCCACTGGACTCCATTTCCAATTCTGGGCTGTTGAGGCTCTAGCAACTTAGCAAATCGAGTGAATCGAAAGTGTCCCTCAGGGTAAAAATTATCGAATTCTGAGTCAGGGGTCTTTGTGACGTGTTATGTCATGGATGGCAGAAGGGTCGGTGAAGTAAGAGGAGAGGCAATATTATCCATTCTGAAAACGAACAGCAAGCTAAAAAACAAATTTTCATTCATATGCTTGCGTTCGCTGAAGGTATAATATGGGAATAGGTAAAGTGACAGTTTACACCTTCAACCAGCGGAATCTGGAAATGTTTCTGGGGAGACCATTTGAACTGTGTAATGAAGAAATGCCGCTCAGAATGCCGTTTTTCAAACCCGAAAAGCAAATTTTATTGATATAGAATTGTAAAGAATGTCATAAAGACTGAAAATGCATGGAATATTCAAATAATATTTTTGCATGGCACTTCTAAAAAGAAAAAGAAAAATCTCATACGCATGCGCAATCTACATATGCTGTACTAGGAGAGGCAAGAAACCCAAAAGAGTATCGACCATCTGGTAACTAACAACAGAGGCTGAAGTTGGAAAGTGTAAGTTGAGATTGGTGTATTTTTGCGCAATGAATAGATCAATGTTGCTCACTTGTTATTTCGAATTGTGGATAGCAAAACAACAGCTCTTATGAACGCAATCGTGCCTAACTAGGAAAGAAAATGAAAATTTATTCTACGGCATAGTTCATGGCCTTCGTCAATAGGAGAAATCAATGAATCGCAAGGCGGTTACCTGGCGCTGCTTTTTACCAAGTGAAGTTGCTAATGTTTCTCCAGTCGTTGGGTGAGAACCTAGCTCTGTAGAAGCGATATTCTGAAGATTTCGCTTATGAGCGGAGCATGGGAAGCTGTTGCGATGGATTTACCTCTGAGCGGTACTTTTTTGCGCACGATGGACTAAATGGCAAAGTAACAAAGACCCCAAGACTCAGACAAGGTTGAGAGAAGGGGACCCACTGGACAGCTGTTAGGAGACAGATGGTAGCCCCCGTCAAAACTATCCAGCGTGTCCGGCCATAACCTGTCCAGTGTGTAACGTGCACAGGATATGGGTCGCCCACAAAAAATTAGTTGTAAAATGTAAATTGTAAAATGTTGTAAGCTGTGAAAAGTTACTGCGGAAAGACGGTGTAAACTTAGGCTGCGTCCAGAATTTATATCCTTTTTAGGTAATTGATAAAACGAAATGAGATTATAAATATTTTTACGTTACTGATACTGATATTATTTATATAAATACCTTCTCTTCGCCAAGCAAATCGAATCGATAACCTTTTATTGGGTACACCGATGGGCTTGGAAAGACCTCGTCCGTCGGAAGAGACTTAAAGCCTTGATTTCGTGTACAATAGAGCCATACACTGTGCACATAGAACGCATTCGATGGCTTTGATGAGGACTTCCATCTTTCCCCTAACAGATGTCAAGTACCCACTTCTTCAGCCAACCTTCTCTTAGCCTTCGGTGTTTTTGTGATCTGACCATTTAGCCCATTGTGTGCAAAACTGGTGCGCTCCAGAGATAAAACAACCCAGAACAACTTTTGGTCGGTTGTTTAGGGTTTTATACACATCAGCAACTAAGATTATTATGCACCATTCAAAAACAGTTAGGTCGTCTATGTACATAGGGACCTTGAAAGTGAAACAGGACGTTTTTCAACATTGCCGTTAGAAAGCCGACACACATTTATCAGTCAACCAGTTAATATCACGAAAAGAAGAGAGAGAAAAACTGAAAGCTTTAACTGGATTTTGTGTCTTTGATAATATATTAAAAAACGTTCAATGTTTAGTTTTCCCAATTAGTTTGAGTCTGAAGCGTGTTTGTTTATTTAGGGGAGCTCCTCTATGGCAGTCAGCAGCGACATTTTCAGCCAATTAGAAACGATATGGCAGCAGAGGTCACTTCCGCTCAACGGTGTTATCACTGAGTTCTCCGCCAGATAGCGCTGCACATTAGTTGATGCAGTGCGTGCGAGGCTCTACTGATGAGTTTGTTATCTGCTGCACATCACCAGATCCTGTCTCGCCTCTTTTGGAGGGACCGACATCAACCACGACGTTCGATGCTTAGCATCATCACAGGATGTTCGGTTAAAAACGCTGCTGCTTCAATTGCTTACCTCGTGAGATAGAGAAGTACTTCGAAGGCTTATATATGTAATGAGGAAGATCCATCGCTATGTAAATATATTGTTTTAAGAATGTTTTGCTGAAAAAGAAATGAAAACACATAAAACATGAAAATATTTATATACTAATGTAAAATATATGCATTTTATATCAGTTGCTAAAATGTATACCAAAAACAATGCTGTTGACATTTACAATATTCTTTATCAATGTTTAAAAACTCTTCTTACCTTGAGGATAATAAATAAATACCCCCTCAAGCAGCTGCTTGCCACAGAGGTCTGACAGGAGCCTGTCAGTTTATATGCCATAGTAGGTCTGTGAGGATGGCAGGACATCAGCAGAAAAACGACACAAACAGCCATGCCTTATCCGGGGTTCGAACCCAGGTCCCTTATATCAGTAGCCAAGCGCGCTAACCACTCGGCCATGGGACGGCTACCTTGAGGATAACAGAAATTAATTCACTGTTACAAATATTTAAATTGATTTCAAATAGGCAATGAAAATAAAAGAAATAAAATGCTTTTTTGCACTTTAGTTTTCAATAATAAATGCTAATTGATTACTGGTGTTTACTAAGAAAAGCTTTAATATTTGCCTTTGCTATTGTGTAGATGTAGGTGGCTGAGAAGGTAGAGTGCCTGGTTCTATTCTCTACTGTACCTCGCTTTCAGATTTTCTTTGCTAACCCTCGTTTTGCCTTCGGTGAGAAAGGGGACACCAGTGGCTTGGAAAAGTCACCGTCCTTTGAATGTTAGTTTAAACCTTGGCTCGTGTGCATTGATTGAATGGTGGCAACTGAATGACATCGATGGGAGGTTTCAATCTGTCTCCTAATAGCTAGCCAATGGGCTGGCTACTCCTTTTAACTCTGAAAACTTGGAGGTCTCTGTAACATGGCAATTTAGGCTATTGTGTGCACAAAATACCGCTCAGATATAAAACAAAACCGAAATTTGATCAAAAAGCCTTACTCAAGGAATCAAGTGAAGTAGGGATGTTTCCAACTCACCTCCATGATCCGGTCTTTGGTGATTGTCGTAGTCTTCCAACAGATGTTCCAGGACGGTGCTGATGTTGCGACTCAGCTCGAGAGTTGTGGAGAGGTCGGGGTCAAGGGTCGTCACTAAGGCTACGGCAGCTAGTCTCACGGGGAACGTGAGATGGGCCATGGATCTAAAACAGGAAATTGAATATGTTATTGATATCATCTCTTTAGGAATCCTTCTTCAGTGTTATGATGCATTTGTGTCCCCACATGTGAAATTTCATATTCTAACCATACCATTGCACTGCCATCGTAACTCTTCTGCATCCATATGAATCGAACATTTTGTTTTAATATTTTTAAAAAAAGTAAGGAAATCTTAACGATCTAAAATGATTCGATTTTGAAATGGGAAACCTGTATATATGATGTAATTTTAAAGCAGAAAGGAGTTTGGTATACTCTAATTCCTCACAATGTCATAACACCATAGTGATTCCTGCAAAGGGCGTTTTTCCATTAAAAATATGGAAAAGACAGGAATGAAATTAATGCGTGAAATGACAGTCTTTGCTGTCATTTCACGCATCAATTTTGTTATCGTCAATATATCCCATGTATATATATCCATGTATATATTTGTTATCGTCAATATTATCCTATGTATTTGCATATGCACAGATTAAATGCATATTTTAGGAGTTATAGCGCTTCGAAGTTAGATTCCCATTGATATAACATGGAAATACTCTAATGTTTTTGTAGGACAGTGTAATGTGAAAGAAAAGTATGAACAAATTTATATACGGATTGTAATTCTCAGCGCAGGCGATCCACAACTTATTCTTAAGTAGTTGCAGCCGCTCAGCCAAGAAGTCAGCACTATAGTGAGGATAATGCGCTAAATTTGAAGAATGTTCATTTAGAATAAATCGTTCAATTGCGAAAAAGGGTTTTGCAGGAGTTTGTTATGTGAGGAATATCTATAGTTTTAATGTCCGAAATATTTTGTGCAATTGTTATAGTTTTCTTTGAAATTTGTTAATAAAAAACATTGCAGGAGAGATCAGAAAAGGAAATATTCTAGGATTGCTCTTCTTACTGAAACTGATACAAACATTTCGGTATAAAAAGTGTTTTTTTCTTGGTATAAATGGAGACAAGCTTTGGATGTCACGAGTTGAAGTTCTAATAGAGCTCGTGGAGCAGATGTCAGTGACTTGTTGCCAGTTATCTGTGCCCTGTTAGAGGTGCCTCCTGGCGGGATGCTGCAACGGTAGGAGAGAGCATCGTCTTCAAAGATCCCGACGACAGTAATTGTCGCTGTCGTAACAAAAGAGGTTGCAGACGTTCACTTTGGTGGCGATGCGAAGGGGTTGTCAAGGGGGCGCTGCTTTCACTTGCAGTTGTCTGTGTATCTTTATTTCGGTTTCTATGGGAAACAGAGCCAAGCGAAGTGGACTGCATGAAGCAGAACGAACAAGAAAGCGCCTTTTTCTCCTGAGTACGAGAAGACAGTTTTTGGATTTCTTGTTTTTATTTCATGTTTTGGTAAGGGGAAACGGCATTTTCACACGCGGATAAATCACAAATACATGTACGTAAATGCGCGATAACCTGTAAGCTCCTCAGATATTTTTCACCACCGGAAGAACCGCGAACTATCTAATGCTTAAAAATCCCTCTTCCACTTTTTACAATATTTTTCAAGTCAAAGTGCAATTGTGGCAGAGGTTTCCTCAGTTGGTAGCATTCAAGGTTCATGCACTGATGTCCCCAGATTCTGTAATTTGCGCTGTGCCAGTGTTGAGATTTGTCTACGCCAAATCCTCACCCTGCCCTCCGTGAGAAACACCGATGGGCTCGGAAAGGTTACTGTCCATCATAGAACATTAAGCCATTGCCCCGTGTGCAGAAGAGCTATACTCTGTGTACTTAAAGAACAATGTGGATGGCCTTGATGGGAGGCTTCCATCTGTCCCCTCCGCAAAATTCCTCGCCCCCAGCCACGGTCAGTAGGGGACACCGATGGGCTTGGAAAGGCCGCCGTCCGTCGGATGGGACGTTAAGTCGTGGTCCCGTGTGTGGGAGAGCCATACCCTGTGCACGTTAAAGAACACGCTGGATGGCCTTGACGGGAGGCTACCATCTGTCTCCCAACAGCTGTTCCAGTGGGTCCCCTCCCCCAACCTTCTCTGAGCCTTCGGGGTCCATGTGACCTGGCCATTTAGCCCATGGTGTGCAAAAAAGTGCCGCTCAGAGGTAAAACAACCCAACCCATTTGTCTCCTAATGCTTGTCCAGTGGATTCTCTCCCCGTACTCTTTTTCTGAGCCCTTTGGGTCCTTGTGACCTGGCCATTTAGCACATTGTGGTCAAAAAGTGCCTTTCAAAGGAGAAGGACCCTAAGCCGCATTTCAATTGAGTTCTAAATAAGTTTGAATTTTTAGAACAGTGTTGTTAATATCTTCAGTAAACTAAAGAGAGGGTGTTTATAAAAGTACAGTTGACGTGGTTTTCACAGTATATTAATTTAAAAGATATTCAACTCTTAACTAATTTCGACAGCTCTCTGAATACTTATGTCATTTTTAAATGGTCGTTGACTTAAAGAATATAGGCGGAACTTTTTAACTTTTTAAATGTTGGACCTATTTTATTTCATGATTAATTTATAGCGAAGTAGGTTAAATGTACTGATTTAAAAAAATATTGTATCGACTTGTATTAATAATTTCCATGATGAGAGAATTCATATTTTTCGTTACTACAGATTATATCAGGATTTTTATAAATGACTAGTTTTTCCTTCATTTCTAATTCAAATTTGGCTGATGCAAGAATTTTTGTACTGAAAGTCAGGTTTACCATTTTCATAAATCATCTTTGTGTCTCTAGACTGTCTCTTTTTAAAAGAAGCTTAATGTACTCTAACCCTTTATTTAAATAATCTGAAAACTCTACCATAATAACGAGCGTTATGAAGTCCATAACAGCATTAATCAAACGTATGTTGTTTATGTAATGCAGTGAGTGTTAATTAATTGGCTTGTCCTATTGAACTGCAGTTTGTGCGGATTAATCCATTCTTGATATTGCGCGAGACATCTCAAGACATGAGTAATATTAAAATCGCCTTCTTTTAAGGTAATGAGAGTGGAATATGAACACACTGCGAAAGTAACACCGAAATATCTTTCATGGGCAATGCGAAAATAAATGAAAATGAAAAAAACAATAGACAAATGCAAGAAGATTCAAAATAGTAATAACTTCAAAAATGGAACTTCTGTTCAAATGTGCACTGAAGGATAAATCATTCCCCGATAATATTAGCAAGTTTATTGTTTAGTGTGCACAAGTCCTGAAAGAGAGAATTTGTATTGCAAAATATTCCCTTTGTGATGTGAAACAACTGATTTGTTATTGGTGGGAAAGAGTGATTTGTGTGTCTCGTATGGAAATACATCGAATTTCGTCCAGAGGCCAAGGGGAACAGTTTCATCAGTTTTTCATTTGGCAACGTCTAAGGGGACGAGGAAAGGCACAATTGCTTTTGATTGGATTCAGGCTGCCTCGAGACTGAATACCACTTCACGTGGCGGATTTATGTGGGAGGGGAAGAGGAATTTTTCGCGTTCACTAGAAAAGATTTTCAATTTGTCCCATTCGTAATAAAAACAAGACAATGACTTTCGTTATCATTAAACACTCATCTTACTAAGAAGAAAATTAAAACTATAATTTATACACATTAATACCTCGTTAATGCGGCATCCACTTTTTACGTAACCGTTATGTATAAGAATTTGTTTAAAATTACTGTGTAAAGGCTGGTGGTGGTTGACGTAGTTGATAGTACGACAGGATAATAACCAGATATTCCTGGGTTCGAGTCTCTACTGTGTTTGCGTTGAGATTTTCTCCATTGACCCCCACCCCTCCCTCTGTCCCCGGTGAGTACAGAAAGGCCGCCGCCGTCCTTTGCATGAGATCGGAAGTCCATGCATCCACAGGAGCCTCCTAACATCTGCCTCCTAACAGTTGTAAAGGGGATTTGATTCTTGCCCTGAGTTGTCGAGGTCTTCGTGACCTGATCATTTATTATATTATGCGTGAAAAACAAAGCAACCCTCGGAGCTAAAATAACCAAACTCCGTATTAATGAGAAATTTTCAATGCTGAAATCGTTGTCTATTACGTAACACGATATATATATCCTTTTATATCTCATCTATTAACTGTTCCTTTTTGGAGGTGTTTCTTCAAAGTTGTTCTTTTTTACAGTAATGTTTTCATAAGTTGCGTCTGCGGAGAAGTGGTATCATGGTAATAATTCAAATGCTGAAGTCTTGGTTCGAGTCCTTATTTGCATAACCTTTTGTTCTGTCGTAACCTGCGAATAAGCCAGTAGCTTTGATGTCTGATCACATCTTTAAAAAAACATCCACTTGACAACCATACATTATATCCACGAATTAGAAATTTTCAAGCATTAGTACTGCGCCTTATGTGAAATAATTTTTATTTTTGATAGAAGAATGCCCACTACTCTATAAGTGATTCAGATAATTTATTATCACGCATAATGATACAAATTGTGAAGTAATGTCGACAAATGATTAATGAAGTGAAATTGCAAGGATGGAGCCTATAAATGCAACAGCAATGTGAACCAAATTGGATGCATTTCTAGTTTACATCCATGAAACTACAGGGCAAAACCCGTTTTTTCAAGTCATGTATTTTATTAAATAATTAAGTAGGAAAAGTAATTGTGTGTACAAAATGTCAAAGAACTCTCGAAGTTTCGTTTTCCCTTCAATAAATTTCGACCTGAATGATGTTGGTGGCGTGATATTCAATTTCTGTCCCTATTCGACTCAGCATGCCTGCTCTAACACTTGCAATATCTCTACTGATTTTTTCTTTTAAATGCGATTAATTACGAATTCTTTCGAATAGCGATATTTTAAATGTATTCCTTAAAAAAAGAAGACCAGTGCTATCAGATTGGGATTTTTTTGTGGGCCAAAAGATAGGTCCCCACCTGTACCAATTCAGCGATTTGGTAATTTAGCATTGAAGACATGTGATACTAACTCCACTCCGCTGTCAAAACAAGGAAACTGATGTTTATTGACATTTTTTGTTTTCCAAACCATTTATTCTGTCCCAACTAAATTTGAATTCATTTGTCTAGAATTTCTAGTCTTCTTTTGGAGGTTCTATAAATATGCGCGGAAGATGTTGATTTTTTTGCATACTCTAATGTTCTAAAATCAAAATGAGCACTAATGGGAATTAAATAGACTGTAAAATAAATTTTTTTTCAGAGTTCATTAGTTTGGAACATGCCAATAAAACTTATTTCTTTCAGTTTTGTACTCGTATTATTGAGGTTTTGTTGTACTATAACAATCACCTGTTTGCTCGTAACGCTAACGATCCGAATTTCTCGGTCGGACTTTGATTTCTAAAAAGATGCCACTCGTCTGCTGGATGATGGCATCCACTTCATCCTTATTCCAGGGTCCGATGGTGCGAAGACACGTGCATCTCCTCCTCGTATCTCGATCGTTGCCTGTTTACCTACTTACGCGTAGCGAGCGAGGCAGCATGCGTTTGCAGGCCAATATCGGCTCCAGTGGATTGCACGGGTCGTCACTGCCGCCACCACCACCACCTTCACTGTCACCACCTGACGGTGAGAGGAGAGGCGAGAGCGTCGATCTCCAAATATTTGACTCTTCGGGGAAGCAGAGGTTTAATCTCACCCACTCCTCGATGAAGCCGAGAGTGAGATGGAGATCAAGCCTCTCCCGAGAGATTCGAAGTTGACAGAGGCCAGACACAATACGGCGCTGTAAATAGATGCAATGGATCTCTCTATTTGTGGTCACTAAGTGATTCTCTCGGAGGTGAGCGTTTCATCGAAATCGACCGAAGAGAGAGTCAAATGAAAGCGTCGTCGACCTTTTGGGAACCGAGAACCCTTTGTAATGAATTTCACTATCAGCAGCCCCGAGACTTAACAATGCTGTAAGAGTTTTTCTAAGAGCTTTCCTTTTTCCTTTGAAAGGAATCGATTATAATCCTTCGTGCATTGGAGGTTAATGGAGCGAAAATTACGCAATTCGAATGCGTGGATAATTCAGTTTTCTTTGTTTAATTGGTCTTTGGGAATTTCCCATTCCGTAAATTTACTTCCGAAAGGTTTTTCTGAAGAAAATTGGGGCGGGGGTGGCTCAGTCGGTAGCGCGCCAGGCTCGTAATCTGTAGTTCCCAGGTTCGAGTCCCAGCTGGGTCAGCGTTGAGATTTATCTCCGTTAAATTCCCCGCCCTGCCCACGGTCAGTAGGGGACACCGACGGGCTCGGAAAGGCCGCCATCCGTCGGATGGGACGTTAAGCCGTGGCCCCGTGTGCGGGAGAGCCATACTCTGTGCACGTTAAAGAACACGCTGGATGGCCTTGACGGGAGGATAACATCTGTCTCCCAACAGCTGTTCCAGTGGGTCCCCTCCCCCAACCTTCTCTGAGCCTTCGGGGTCCATGTGACCTGGCCATTTATCCCATTGTGTGCAAAAAAGTGCCGCTCAAAGGTAAAACAACCCAAAATCATTGGCAAATTTATTCCGTTCTTGAACCAAAAATTGGGAATCTTTGCCTTTATGCTAAAGAGTAAAACATAGTTTTCGCAACGTTTTGTGTTGTCCCTCTTTTGCACCAAACCCTTCAATTGCCGAACTAAAAAACCAAATTTTGAATGCAGTAGTTGCTATCAACACAAATGAACTACTGAGCAGTGCTTTCAATAAATCAAATTATCTTATGGACGTGTATTTCACACTACGCAACTGTAACCCAGAACTTGAATTTGATGCGTTTTTTATATCATGTTCGTGCCATTCATAATTTTGTTGCAATATCGCATTCGTAAAGGGATAATAACTAATGCAAATATATCTGTTGAATAAGGTACCGTCTGCAAAGTACATCGATAAAAATCTAATTTTACTTTTGGTGTCACCATCCTTTTTTTAAGCACAGTACTTGATAATAATAGCACTGACAATTTCCGATAATTCGGAGACCTCTTACGTTGGTTACTTTACAATTTCGTGATAATCCTGTTGTCCCTTGAAGTGGTAAAGTCTCTCTGAGCAGTTGAATATCTCGCCAACCGATGTGTTTCGACGTTAATGCTGTTTTGAGTTAAGAGTAACTCTGATGCTGAGAGGTACAGCTGCGAATGTCTACTAATCTTTGTGACTGGGATAAAGTCTGAAGGAGCGGAATTTAAAATTATGTTTAGCGTGTCATGATGCAGTATTCTGCCGCCGAGAAATTTAACGTGAGATAAATTCATTCAGGAAGACGACAAAATGGATTCATGGCGGTATTTCAGAGGCGGGGGGGGGGGAGGAAGATCAAATTAGCATATAGTATGTTAGGAAATAAGATTAGAGCATATGGAAGTTGGGTGGGCGGGCGATAATTCGTGTCGGATTGGTAGTAAAACCGATTAAACAACCGGGAGCTTAATTTTGTCACGTTCTTTAGTTTTAATCGAATTTGATACACTTAGTGCAGAAACTTATTTCGATTACTCCGAGTTAACAAGATTGACTGATCTTTGATGTCTCTAAGCGACATTGTTAGTGGCAGCAGAAAATGGACCTCGAGACCACAGCAAAGCTCGTTTTGAGTGAAGAGCATCGAACGTCTTGGCATTGTTGTTTTGGTGCCACTATTGAAGAGAATGCAAATTAAAATCAAGTGCAGAATACTTTGTTGTTTCATGATTGCAGATGAAGAGCTTTACAATTTCTCTAGGGCGGGGGTGGCTCAGTCGGTAGCTCGCCAGGCTCTTCATTTGCAGTTCTCAGGTTGAAGTCCCAGATGGGCTGCGTTGAAATTTATCTCCGATCCCCCCTCCCGCTGTTCCCACGGCCAGTAGGGGACATCGATGGACTTGGAAAGGCCGCCGCCCTTTGGATGCGACGTTAATCCGTGGTCTGTGTGCGGGAGGGCATACCCTGTGCACGTTAAAGAACACTGAACGACCTTGACGGGAGCCTACCATCTGTCTCCCAGCAGCTGTTCCAGTGAGTCTCCTCCCTCAACCTTCTCTGAGCCTTTGGACTCCTTGTTACGATGGACTTTTTTGTACGAGGTACTTTTTTTCACATCGTGGGTTAATACGATGTGAATAAAAGTACCTCTCAGAGGTAAAGCAACCAATTATAATTTCTCTGTCGAATAATTTGTTAGATTTCATTCTGAATGTGAAACAAGGGAAGAGTTAGGCGATTATGGTTCAAGGAATACTGAAAAAAAGTAGGAGCTCACCCAAAAGATTCTGTATTAAAATTTAGTTGATTTTTTTCGTGTTTTTCTTTCAGTGGCAAAAAGGGGAAAACGGGCTTGGAAAGGCAGCGTCGTTTACATCGGATGTGGTTCCCTGTGCGAAAGAACAATACCTAGCGCGCGTTAATGGTGGGAGGCCTGGGAAAGTTTCAGTCTATCTCCTAACAGCTGTTCAGTGGCATCCTCTTCTCTTGTATCCACATCTGAGTCGTTGTGACGAGGCCATTTAGCTTAGAGCACCAAGTGCCATTCAGAGGTAAAACAACAGTTAGAAAAATGCGTAATCATCCAATAGCGGGAATCATAGATTGCAAAGCTTTGAGGTAAGCACATTAGTTCCAAATATCCATTATCGCTTGTGTTTCCCAATCATTGCGAAATAACGACTTTTTTAGTGTTTTCCAGACACACCACCAACATCGTGATAAATATTTCTTAATCAGTAAATTGAGATATGCAAAATTATTTAGAAGTTCCTATTTTATGTAACAATTTATGAAAATTTTTCAAAGTTACGCTTTTAAATTTCGAAACCCAAGAACTGATTTTACCATGAGAATAAATTTATTCAGAATATGAAATAGGAACTCAGTTAATGGTAATGCAATCCAGGTGGTGTTTTCGTCCATTTTTAGGTGAAATGAAATTTCTTTTTAAGAAAATATTTTACACGCGGCGGAATTTTAAGGAGAGTTTCCTCTCGCCATTCCTTCAACTGTGACGTAGTGAATGCGTCGTCGTAGGATCGGTCGTCCATCCATTAATAATCCTTATTTGATATGCGTCGAAGAGCAAAGACTCTGTGCAACAGAAACGGATCAATTTTCTTTTAAGGGAATCTTGAAGTCCTGGGAGCCGACAGAACTCATCAGAAACTCCAGCAGGGCATTAAAAAAGGTAAAGTTCGTTATCAAAGATAGAAAAAAAGCCCTCAGAGCTTTTGCTCTATTTAAAGGATTAGCTTGTGAAGAAGGAACAAGAATAGGTGGCTTAGAAGTAATCAGGAATTTTTTTTAGCCATTTTTGGGAAGAGTGGCAGGCCATATGACTCTTGAAAAGTCTGCCTGAAGTTATTAACAACATCGGTGACTTCAACCTTTAGAGGAGAAGGAACAGGTCTTTGCCCCATGCCTGCGATCATTGGGCTGTTTAATATTGTTGGCTCTACCTTGATTGGTTTGATTGATTGATTGATTTGCGACATATAGGACAGAGAAGAATCCTAGAAGCTACTCTTAGCTTAATACAGGCCTTCTCATACAAGAACATGCCCTACTAAGACCGAAGTCACTGCTGACCACTGCCTTAGTTAGAGCTAACACAACACACAAAGTTTGCCTTGCTGGAACAGTCGCTAGCTGCCTAACCACTATGCCAGTTAAGGCACACCTCTCTCAATAAACCTAGTTTCTTTAAAATCCTACTAATCATTTTCTCTCTGCAGGAACATGAGGACATAGAGATTATTCTCTTGATGTCCTCACGCAGGAATTCCAGCATTATAACCTTAGATATTCTAGGCTTGCAAGAGACCAGATGGACAGGTAAAGGTGAGATACTTAAAAATAACTTTAAATTTCTCTTTTCAGGCAGGGAGGATGGAAAGCATCTCTAAGGTGTAGGTTTGCTTCTCAGCAGACACGCCAATGATGCTCTTCTTCGATATGACTGCATTAATAAAAGATTTCTTACAGCAAAATTTAAAACAAAAATTAAAGACTGGAATATCATCTGTTATGCTCCCACAGAGGATCTGATGAAAACGAGAATGATACCTTTTTACAGCCTAGCTTCAGGATATTTTGAATTCTGTGAAGAAAGGAGATATTTCTCTTGTGCTAGGTGACTTCAATGCTAAAGTTGTTACTGACTCTGACCTTTGGGCAGGAGTTTTAGGCCCCTTTGGCATTGGTTGTTCCAATGGCAATGGGGAACGTCTCCTACAGGTAAGTAAACTTAATGGTTTGCGAATAACTAACACATACACTATGTTAAAAAAAGTGTCCGGACACTTCCATGTTATGTGAATGGAAAGTCACTTTCAAAGCTCCCTAACATTGAAAATAAACCTTTTACGCAAAAACTGTTTTGGCGATAAATTGTAGATGTCCCTCAAATCTCTCTAAATATATTTCCCGCAATATCCTTTAATATTTAAAGAATGAATGGAAGACGAAACATTTATCTTCAACTTTTGACACTTGTGAAAAAATAATTCAATAGATAAAACACAACTCTTGTAACAATTTGTTCACTAACATAAATAAAATATCTGAAGTTTATATGACGATTTTTTAAGATTTCATCAATTTGGATGCAATGTGACATTGTCAGTTTTCAACAATCTTCGATCAATATTTAAAGAGTTGTTGAAGCGGGACCATTTAACAGCAGACAACACTGTCACATTGCCTCCAAATTGGAAATCTTAAAAAATCGTCATATAAACTTCAGATATTTAATTTATGTTAATAAACAAATTGTTACAAGGGTTTGTGTTTTAAATCTATTGAAGTATTTTTCACAAGTGTCAAAAGTTGAAGATAAATGCTTCAGCTTCCATTCATTCTTTAAATATTAAATGAATATTACGGGAAATATATTTAAAGAGATTTGAGTGACATCTACAATTTATTGCCAATGACAGTTTTTTGCGTAAAAGATTTATTTTCGATGTTAGGGAGCTTTGAAAGTGACTTTCCATTCACATAACATGGAAGAGTCCGGACACTTTTTTCAACATAGTGTAGTATAAACACCGGGTCATTTATAAATAAACATGGATTTCACCTGATGGGTTACATAGTAATATGATAGATTATATTTTAATTAACAGAAAATGGGCTAGTTCAGTTAGGAATACCAGATTAGGAATACCAGGGGAGCCGAAATTTGGTATGACCATTACCTGGTCAAAAGTGTCTTGCAGCTGAAGCTTAAGAAATGTTGTGTTCAGTAAGTTGTTGTGGTTTCAGTAAGAAAATTACTTTCAACACTGAAGGTCTGAAAGATCCAGATATAGCCAAACAGGTTACTTAGTCATTATGACAATCGTGGTTTGGTTACTACTGAAGTTGAGAAAGAATGGGATCAGTTTAAACAGGCTTTTCTTGAAACCAACAGTACTCTTTTGGGTAAAAGGGAACAGAGGAAACAAAATTATTTATGTGATAAGGCTATGGAACTTATTTCTGAAAGAAGGAAGTGCAGGGTTAATATGAATCAACACCTTATTAGTCCTAACAGAAGGCATTTCAACGAGATTAATAAGCGTGTAAAGGATCAGTTAATAGCTGAAAAGAATCTTTGGCTTGATTGCTTGGCTGACATAGCTGAGGAAGCAGTTAGACAGCACAACAGCAGGGGGTTGTACCAGATTGTTAATGTTTTATGTGGGAAGAAACAGACAGGATTAAGGGATAAACATCGCAAGGTGGTTGGAGGTGAGGATTCTGTGATGGCTAGGTGGGCTGAGCATTTCAGAGAAGTTCTAAATAATATAATGTCTACTCCCATTGTTTGTAATGAGGATAGATGCATTACTGGCTTTAATGATGGCCCTATATCACATTCCGAAGTCACTTTGACTATCTCTAAATTAAAACTGTATAAATCCCCAGGGGTGGATGAAATCACCACTGAAATGCTTAGCGCTGGGAACATTTGATTTTGAATATATTTTATGATAAAGGTCTGGTTCCTAAGGAATTTATTAGAGTTCTTATTGCCCCAATTTTTAAAAAAGGTGATCGTAATTTTTGTGATAATTATAGGGGAATTAATTTACTTTCTCTTCTAGGTAAAGTTCTTTGCATGATTTTAATTAATAGAATTAAGAATTTGGTTGATGGACAACTGTGTGATGAACAGTGTGAATTCAGAAGTGGTAGGGGATGTATTGATCAAATATTTTCACTTAGGCAATTCTTGAGAAATGTTTAGAGTTCCAGAAACCTGTGGTTGCTAGCTTTATAGATTTCAAAAAGGCTTTTGACTCTGTTGATCGACATAATTTGTGGTTGATTGTTAAATCATATGGAATACTTGATAAGTTAGTGTAATGAAAGCTCTCTATAATAACACTGAGCCGTGTGTGAGAGTTGGTACGTCTTTCAGCGATTGGTTTAGCATTGCTAATGGAGTTAGACAAGGGTGCATGTTGTCTCCTTTTCTGTTTTATTTGATTATTGATTATGTTATGCAAAATTATTTGCAAGGGAAAAGATTTTGGCCTTAAATAGTCTAGAGATGATTTCGAAATTTCTGATTTAGATTATGCAGATAATTTAGCCCTGTTGGCTAATGATGTTGATGAGATGAATTCTTTCATTGGTGCTGTTCATGAGAATGGTAAAGGTAGGTTTAGTGATAAACAGAGGAAAAACTAAAGTGATGAAAAGTGGTCAGGCAGACAGTGCTTCAGTTGCTTCGAAATGCTGCACTCTTGAGCAAGTGTCTCAGTTTAATTATCTTTGGAGCTATGTAATAGATACTGGTGATGTACAGCATCAGATAAATAGAAGAATAGGGATTGCCGCTGAAACTTTTAAGAATCTATAGTGAGTGTGGAAAAAAAGTCGTGTACACCTAAAGACTAAAATTAGGCTGTATAATAGTTTAGTTCTTTCTGAGGTTAATTATGGTAGCGAAACATGGACCCTTTGTAAGCAGGATAAGAAGAAACTTGATGCATTTGATTCTAGATGCTTACGCAGTATTCACAAATTTGAACATTAAATGGTTTAACTTTGTAAGTAATGATGAGGTTAGAAGAAGTCATTAACCTCCTTTGAGCAGCATATTGTGCAGAGAGAGACTGCTTTGGTTTGGTATGTTGCCCATATGCATAGCTGGAGAGTAGAAAACAGGATTATGAACAGTGGGGAAAAAGGGGCAGACCTAGGATGCAAATGGGCAGGCAATGTCAAACAGGACCCCCGCTAGAATTGGCCTAGAGTGGCCAAATACAACAGCTGTAGCTCAGAACAGACACGTCTAGAGAGGAAAATGACACAGTGTGGTTGGACCTCCGTAGTCCATGGCTGCACGAGGATTTTGTATGTATGTATGGATTCTCGAGATAAGGTTGAGTTACGTAACCATCTACGGACAAGGACTAGAGTTTAACAATTTCTCTACTGATTGAGTTTTCATTGTGCCTGTTTTGACATTTTGTCCTCCAACCTCACACTGTGTTTTCGGTGGGGAAGAGGTGGCTCAGTTGGTAACGCTCCAGACTCGTTAGCTGCAGTTTTTCAGTTTCGAGTCCCTCCTGGGTGAGCATTGAGATTTATCTTCTCAAAACTCCCCGACCTGCCCTCGATCAGTAGGGGACATTGATGGGCTTGGCCGTCCATCGGATGATACGTTAAACCTTGTCCCGTGTATGGGAGAGCAATACCCTGCACACGTTAAAGAACACGCTGAATGGCCTTGACGGGAGCCTACCATGTCTTCAAACAGTTGTCTAGTGAGTCCCCTCCTTCAACCTGGCCATTTAGCCCATTGTGTGTAAAAAAAGTGCCGCTCATAGGTAAAACAATTCAGCCGAACTCTGTAGTCGGTCGATGGACATCGTTATCAATGTCGATGGTCATTTGTACCAGTGTCGATGATCATCTCTCCCAATGTAATCTCTTCTGGAGTCGGTGATAATCGCTTCTAGGTTCGATGACAGTCTCTGATAGGACCTACGATTATCTCTGACAAGGCGGGGATCACCTCTTGATGAGAATTTGTGAACATAATAAGATAGGCACAATCGAAATATTCTGTCACAAAGAGTAGTCAAATATTTTAATCGTGCGAAAAACTTATTTCCAATTCGGACACGAAATTGTGGACATAATAATATCGAAAAAATAATTTCGACATGCTGATAAATCGAGTGTTGGATGCGATAGTCTTGTTATACAGTAAAACAATCCGTAGAATACGATAACGAACACCTTTTTCAAATATCTTTAATTGTTCGGAGATTAGATGTAAAGAAATGTAATAATATCTGATGTATGCATCTAAGTTGATTGATTACCTCTTCATCGTGTTTTCCTAATTATTGGATCTTGTTTACCTCCGAACTTGAAACCTAATTTTGTGTAGATAATCTACGAGTCAAAAGTTCGGCAATCGTTCATAGGATATTGCATAACAAAGATAAGGCAGGTGCTCGCAGCAACTAACAGAATTTTCCGAAATAGTCGAGGGAGACGCTCGGTCACTTTTTCTGCATCCGGCAACGCCGAGTGTGACTGAAGTGCAAGAGTCGTTTTTTTTTTTTACCGAAGGCTAGTGGGGAGGGAAATTGGTCGATACCAAGTTTTCCTGTTCGGTAAGAGTGGCATTGCTCTTAAGTGTGACGAAAAAGAATCGTCTCCTATTGGCTCCAAGAATAATTGGTATGTCCTCAAAACTTTTAATATCCTCTGCAGTCTATAACCCATTTCCTGCAAAGAGAATCACAATCACTCATCCAGCTCTGATGAGACGGTTTCGAGAAGAGTCACGTGGACGTGTGGTGTGACGTATTACCCTTCATAAGGTTGGAGGGGTATGTGTGTGAAATCATTCTTTCTTGGATCAATCGTGCGAACAATACTGGGAAAGAGAAGCGAAAAAGTTCTACCTTATTAATGTCGTTCGTGTGAAAGTTGTTGATGATCTCGTTCGTTGTCATTTCTGGCTCAAGACACTAGAGACGACGTGTCACAGCAACATAGGTCGGCAGCATTGTTGTGTGGAAGTATTGTTGTCTCAAAATAAGATAACTTTCCAATGGTAGTGTGTTTATGGATAGTAATAACGTACGTAATATTTTCCTCCAAAATCGATTTTGTTTAAAGAATGAAATGAAACTAAGTTCAAAGTTTTTCTTGTTTTAGAAAACATATCGTTATTCAAGGATATGAATTTTGAAAGTCTTACGATATTGTTGTTAATAACAGAAAAAGTGCAAAATTGAGAATGAGAAATTGTTATTGTTGTATTTTCAGCATTGATGTTCTTACGAAACTAATGTGATTGTGATTAAGTCAGTTTGATTTCGCAAGATAATATTCAATATAAGTTTCTGAGAAGCAAACTTTTAATGCAATTCAAATAGAATTAACAATTCCAAACTTTTTTGTCGAATATGGAAATGTTCGTTTCAAAAAAGGAAAACAATGTTGAGTTTCCCCCCCCCCCCCCGCTCCTGCTGGGAAGGGGAAGAGATTAGTAGAGGGACATATTAGGGTTATAGGTTAGTAGAGGGAGTAAATAGAAATACTTTGGATTTCGGGATAAAATGTAAATTCGTTAGCTATCATTCTCTTCCACACAAATATGAAACCTATATCACGAAATGAATGTTTACAATATTAAAGTTTTGTTCGTTTTCGAACTACACAGTTCTTTTCTTTCTTTACTGTGAAAAGTAAGAGCAGCGTAAGATTCGGGAAGTGTGAATAGTATTATTTAGGTAATGCTTAGGCAACCGAATAAAAAAGGATTTTTTCGTTTATTTCTTCTAATATGTTGATTATATACAGAAGACGAAGCGAATAAAAAAAATCTCTATTTTTAAAAAAAGTGCTAAAAATTATGGCCTTATAGAATATAAATAAAATTTATATGTAAATGAAAAATTAAACAATTATCCATAAAACGTTTATATTAAAATTTGCCATAAATGTCTTCATACTTAATAAATTAATTCTTATATTAAAAGTGTTATTTTTTTCGAAATGTATTTTATAATTTATGTTGCGCACGTTCCTTGACAGCTGCAGCCATTTTTATGCATTCCTTGGGCATTACATTCAGTTTTCGGAGGAATATATTTCTTTGGGATTAGCAGGTATTTCCATTTTTCGCAGTGTGCGAAATATATTTATATTGAGATGAAAGTTGCTTTATTATTGATTCGGAATCAAAACAGCTGAGGCAACGCACATCGAAATGAAAGTTGAGATTTCTTTTTCTTTCAAAAAATATTTCAACTCTCTGGTGGCACAGAGACAACATTTTGCATTCTGGGAATTGTGGAATAGGAAAAAAAATGTGTACGCTGTAGACCACGCTTCGTGCAATCATTTCGGAATTTGACTAATCAGCCTCGATGTGGCTCTCTCTACCCTCCCAACCCACCTTCCTTCCAAGTCGACTTTGCGTAGTGGCCGCCATTGTTCCGAATTTGCATCGTCAGCTGAGTGCCGGACGCGCACGTGATCAAGGGGCTTGGAGCGGCTCACAGCGGAAAGACTACGTGCCGCTGAAAAACGACTACACTTGGAAATGGACTTGATTTGTGATCCTTTCTCTATTGGGAAATGTTTTTTTTTTTTTGGAAGGATAGCCAAGTACGAAACTGAATGAAATGAGCGTGCAAGGTTAAAGAGGAGTGTATTTTTCTTTCCCAGTTTTCATTTGGAAGGCAATTATTGCATTCATATTTGTTGATAGTAAAGAAGTAGAAATTTTTATATCGTTTTTTATTAAAAAGGAAAATTTGATTTGAAACATTTACACCCGATCAGTTCCGAGATAAACTACACATTTATTTTTCATTGATTTGTTTTTATTTGTTTTTAAAATTTTGTTTTTATTGCATAAATCAATTAAATTACAGAATCAATTTTTTCAGTTGAACCATGTTGTGTAATGGATGACTATGAATCATTAATCACACTTATCATTACAGCAGAGCTTTTAAGTTTTTCTAATCTCTTCGGAAAATTTACGTTTTCACACCCATCACATCTGTTATGCAACCTTACAACCCTCTACTGTCAATTGTTGGGTGTGGGCTTGGAAAGGCCGCCGTCCGTCGGATGGGACGTTAAACCGTGGCCCCGTGTGCGGGAGAGCAATACCCTGTACACGTTAAAGAACACACTGGATGCTTGACGGGAGATCACCATCTGTCTCCCAACAGCTGTTCCAGTGGGTCCCCTCCCTCAACCTTCTCTGAGTCTTCGGGGTCCTTGTGACCTGGTCATTCAGCCCATTGTGTGCAAAAAAGTGATGCTCAGAGGTAAAACAACCCATTCCCTTTACGAATGTGGTGAACTTCACTCCCCTTTGTATGCCCTACTCGTCATTAATCAAAGGGTGCTTTCTATTAGAACCATTCTATAGAACTGTAAGAGGTATGTTTTCGTGGAGATCATAAATTTTATGAACTGGCTTTTATCCCAAGCATTTAATACAAAAGGTGCCTAATATATTGAATATGTCAGGAAAATGGCGATCTGGGTGATCGCATAAAATATCACAGACTTGACGATATATACAACACGTTTATTAACTATACTATTTAGAATCCCGTGTGCAGGAGAGCCATACCCTGTGCACGTTAAAAGAACAACCTGGATGGCCTTGACGGGAGGCTACCATCTGTCTCCTAACAGCTGTTTCAGTGGGTCCCCTCCCTCAACCTTCTCTGAGCCTTCGGGGTCCATGTGACCTGGCCATTTAGCCCATGGTGGGCAAAAAAGTTCCGTTCAGAGGTAAAACAACCCAACTATTTACAATAACAGTATAATACAAGATCGGCCTTTCACTAAGGCCTCGCACTTGACAACGATCCATGGTTGGCTACTTCGCCTAGCCGCACACAAATCCTGGCCGAAAAACACTGGCCCCGGCTGGGATATCCCCAAAAACCGAATTCTTATCCGGGCCGGTGCTTAACCTCCGACCTGCATCACACTCTAAAACAGGACACATGAACAGCCTTTTCTTTGCTCCTTTTCTCAGGGGGTGACATGAGTCTTTTCCACGTAAAAGGCCCGATAGTGAGACGTATGCCGATCTCGGTGCCTGTCAATGAATGATTGATGGCTATTAAGCACCCTCACATCCTGTTAGAAGTCTCTTCGACTTTCGCTTCGTGTGTGAGTGTGGGGAGGACAGACTCGCATCATCTGACCGTTACAAAAAACTTACGAAATTATTATAAAATTCCCATCTTATTATAATAGCAAGCGAATTAATATTATAAGGAAACGAGACTGAAGGTGTATTGAAGATCTAAATCAAGTCTGTCCAAATCTTGAACTTCAGCAATATTCGTTCCGTATTCAGTTATGGAAACTGGGATATTTAATAGCAAAAATTTCCGGTCATAAAAATTTATCTCTAAACCTATCAAAACACAAGTAATAATAATTATATTAAATTCTTAACTAAATAATTCTCTATTTAGAAACTCTCATCTTTCATGCAATGCTTTGTAGAGAAGTAATGTTGCTGTTAAATATGCCCGTCTCTATAACTCTTTAAATACTGAACGAATCGACAGGTAAAGGTGAAATACTTAAAAATAATTTTAAATTTCTCTTTTCAGGGAGGATGGAAAGCATCTCCAAGGCGTGGGTTTGCTTCTCAGCAGACACGCCAATGATGCTCTTCTTCGATATGACTGCATTAATAATGAAATATTTTTTGCAGCAAATTTAAAAGCAAAAATTAAAGACGAATGTCATTTGTTGTTATGCCCGCACAGAGGATTCTGATGAGAACGAGAAGGTTAGATTTTACAGCCAGCTTCAGGATATTTTGAATTCTGGGAAGAAAGGAGATATTTCTCTTGTGCTAGGTGACTTCAATGCTAAAGTTGGTACTGACTCTGACCTTTGGGCAGGAGTTTTATTTAGGCCCCTTTGGCATTGGTTGTTCCAATGGCAATGGGGAACGTCTCCTACAGGTAAGTAAACTTAATGGTTTGTTAATAACTAACACATACTACAAACACCGAGACATTTATAAATATACATGGGTTTCACTTGATGGGTTGTTGCACAGGAATATGATAGATTATATTTTAATTAACAGAAAATGGACTAGTTCAGTTAGGAATACCAGATGATACATGGAAGCCGAAATTGGGTCTGACCATTACCTTGTCAAAAGTGTCTTGCAGCTGAAGCTTAAGAAATGTTGTGCTAAGGTTAAGAAAATTACCTTCAACACTGAAGGTCTGAAAGATCCAGATATAGCCAAAATATACAATGATAGGCTACGTAGTCATTATGATAATCGTAGTTTGATTACTGCTGAAGTTGAGGAAGAATGAGATCAGTTTAAACAGGCTTTTCTTGAAACCAACAGTACTCTTTTGGGTAAAAGGGAACAGAGGAAACAAAATTATTTATGTGATAAGGCTATGGAACTTATTTCTGAAAGAAGGAAGTGCAGGATTAATATGAATCAACACCCTACTAATCCTAACAGAAGGCATTACAGCGAGCTTATAATAAACGTGTAAAGGATCAGTTAACAGCTGATAAGAATCTTTGGTTTGGTAGATTGGCTGACAAAACAGAGGAAGCAGTTTGCCCAGCACTATAGCAATGGAATATATCAGATAGTTAATGTTTTGTGTGAGAAGAAACAGACATACCCAGCGATTGAGGGATAAACATGGTACGGTTGTTGATGGTGAGGATAATGTCATAGCTAGATGCACTGAGCATTTCCGAGAAGTTCTAAACAATGTCATTATTTCTACTCCCATTATTTGTAAGGAGAAGAGGTGGCATTACTTTCTTTAATATTGGCCCTATATCACAGTCTGAAGTTATTTTGGCTATCTCTAAATTAAAACTGCATAAATCCCAGGGATGGATCAAAGCACCACTGAAATGCTTAGAGTTGGGAACATTTGTGTTGTCACATGGCTGACTGAAATTTTGAATATTTTTTTTATAAAGGTGTTGTTCCTAAGAATTTTACTAGAGCTATCATTGTTCTAATTTTTAAAAAAGGTGATCTAAGTTCTTGCGATAATTATAGTGGAATTAGTTTACTTTCTCTTCCGTAAAGTTCTTTGCATGATTATACTTAATAGAATTAAACATTTAGTTGATGGACAACTGCGTGATGAAGAGTGTGGATTCAGAAGTGGTAGGGGATGTATTGATCAAATATTTTCACTTAGGCAATTCTTGAGAAATGTTTAGAGTTCCAGAAACCTGTGGTTGCTAGCTTTATAGATTTCAAAAAGTCTATTGACTCTGTTGATCGACATAATTTGTGGTTGATTGTTAAATCATATGGAATACTTGATAAGTTAGTGTAATGAAAGCTCTCTATAATAACACTGAGCCGTGTGTGAGAGTTGGTACGTCTTTCAGCGATTGGTTTAGCATTGCTAATGGAGTTAGACAAGGGTGCATGTTGTCTCCTTTTCTGTTTTATTTGATTATTGATTATGTTATGCAAAATTATTTGCAAGGGAAAAGATTTTGGCCTTAAATAGTCTAGAGATGATTTCGAAATTTCTGATTTAGATTATGCAGATAATTTAGCCCTGTTGGCTAATGATGTTGATGAGATGAATTCTTTCATTGGTGCTGTTCATGAGAATGGTAAAGGTAGGTTTGGTGATAAACAGAGGAAAAACTAAAGTGATGAAAAGTGGTCAGGCAGACAGTGCTTCAGTTGCTTCGAAATGCTGCACTCTTGAGCAAGTGTCTCAGTTTAATTATCTTTGGAGCTATATAACAGATACTGGTGATGTACAGCATGAGATAAATAGAAGAATAGGGATTGCCGCTGAAACTTTTAAGAATCTATTGTGAGTGTGGAGAAATAGGCGTGTACACCTAAAGACTAAAATTAGGCTGTATAATAGTTTGGTTCTTTCTGAGGTTGATTATGGTAGCGAAACATGGACCGTTTGTTAGCAGGATAACAAGAAACTCGATGCGTTTGATTCTAGATGCTTACGCAGTATTCACAAATTTCGGCCATTAGGTAGTTTGACTTTGTAAGTAATGATGAGGTTAGAAGGAGTCATCAACCTCCTTTGAGCAGCATATTGTGCAGAGAGAGACTGCTTTGGTTTGGCATGTTGCCCATATGCATAGCTGGAGATTAGAAAACAGGATTATGAACAGTGTGTCTAAGTGTTTCAGAAAAAGGGGGAGACCTAGGATGCGATGGACAGACAATATCAAATGTTGAAATGTTTCTCTTCCACTCGTAAACGATTAATTTGATTTTCAGAATATAAAATATAACATTTTGTTTTATTGACAAACATATCTAAGTTACCAAAAAATAGACTTTTCGAAAGTGACCATATTTATATCATTCATGATATAAAAATAGGGCTTGAGTAAACTCTGTAGTGTGCTAAACTCTCAACCTTATTTCTGGGTTCTACACTGAAGCACTATTGAATTAGGGATAGCAACCAAGTAACGTGTTAGATTCCCTCTGGCCCTGATAATGGCAGCCACACGACGAGGCAAGGACTCCACAAGCTTGCGTAAATGTTCCACAGGTATGGCGACCCATGCATCCTCCAGAGCTGTCCACAATTCTCTCAAAGTCGTCCCTGATGGGACACAGGCCAGACACTATACTCGACGCTATCCCAAAGATTTTCTATGGGATTTAAATCTGGACTTCTAAGTGGCCAATTCATTATTTCAAAATCAGCAGAATTCTCCTGCAACCATGCAGTAGCCAACCTGGACCTGTGAGATGAACAGTTGTCTTGCTGGTAGACGCCATCTCCATTGGGATGAATGATGTCCATAAATGGATGTAAATGGTCAGCCATGAGTTCTACGTACCAGGATGCATTGAGAGTCATCGGTACACGTTCCAAAGGTCCCGTAGACGTCCTACTGAAGACATCCAGGCCATCACCGAGCCACCACCAGCTTGTACTGTTCCGCTCTGACATGCAGGATCCATGGCTTCATGGAGTTGGCGCCATACAATCAGTCTCCCATCGGCGTGATGAAGTTTAAATCGGGATTCATCACTCCAGGATATTCGTTGGCAATTTTCGATGGTCCAGTTTCGATGTTATTTAGCCCAGGCAAGGCTTCATGCCATTAGCCCGGTGTCATGAGCCCGGTGTCATGCCATTAGAAGTGGGACTCTCGTAGGTCGGCGGCTCCCGAAGCCGAGACGATGAAATGAGTGTTGCACGGTCTGTGCACTGACTTCCTGTCTGGAACCCTCGTTCAGTTGGGAAGTGATTTCAGAAAATGTCTGGCTCCTATTGGTCAGTATGATGCGGGTCAGTTGGCGAAGATCATTCAAGGCTGGTTGTCCTTTGCAGTTTGTCCGGTGCTTGTTTTTTGCCGGAATTTTCATATTCTCGGAACACTCTTGAAACTGTCGTACGGGAAAATACAAGTTCGTTGACAATTTCGGAGATCGAGTGTCCCATCCTTCGAGCACCTACGATTTGCCCTCTGTCAAATGCATCGAAATCCCACCCCTTTCCCATTACGCTTCTCACGACGAAAACTTGGGGAAGTCAAAGGTGACAGCTATATATGACCAGAGTTTCAGCCACGCATGCGAGGAAATGCGGGACTTGCGGTACTGAATTTGGATAACGTCTCCTATCCCTAATTCAATGGCACTTCAGTGTATTCCTGCCAATTTCCAGCGCTCATCATCGATTTGCCGCCAGTAAATAAGACACAAGAGCACCCTACTTGTGACGCACCATGGGAGCGTGGGATTCTTGTGACGTCGCGGAAGAGTTGCCTTAATCCTTAGTGTGTCAGGCAAGTAACCTGTATTTCCAGATTTGAGAGTCTAGTGGGCTTGCGTTGTAATCTTTTTCGACAACCCCTATCGTACCCTCAAGTGAGAAAGGAGACACGATGGGCTTGGAATGGTCCATGGTCCGTCGGATGAAGGTTAAGCTCTGACACCGTGTGCACAAGAGCCAGACTCTGTGCACGTTAAAGAACACGTTGGGGGCTTTGACGGTTCACTGTCTCCTAAAAGCTGTATCTTCTAACTACCCCTGAGACTACCCCTGAAGCATGGTGTCCTTCTGAATGTCATTTGGCCCAAGTTTGCATAAAAGTGCCTTTCAGAGGTCAAATAACCAAGCATACTCCAAAATACACTTTCCACTGCCCAAAAGGCATCACCTAGATATAATGGATCTCAACTAATTGAGGTTATTTCTATGATTTTCGGAACTAAATATTTTTGAAGTGTAATGCAGTTCTCATTCTCCTAAAACGAAAGGAGTCAGCGCGGTACACTTAAGTTTCAATTTATTGTGATTGTTCAAAGAAAATCGATTTTTTTTAAATTTCCGAAGTAAGTGCAGCAGTAGGATTTATTCCGCGATTCGTGCTGAAGTGACAATTTGTTCGTTGCCTCTTCGCCCTCTTATTAATTCTCCAAAATGAATAAGAGATAACTCGCACTCGCTAATTATGATCAAGGACACGAAGTATTGTCAAAATAAAGAGATAAGAGGATACAAAAAAAGAAGAAAAGGGCTGTTTAAAAAACAAGGCAAAAACCCTTAGAAAAACAAAAGCTCTTCTTTGTAGTGTTATTGACATTTTAATTGATCATACTCCATTTTTTTAAGGAAGTTTTCTAGACATTTTTTTGTCTTTCGTCTCCATTATTCTTGAATAAAACATGAAGCACGCGAGCAAGAGTAAACATGCATTGTAATAATCGATCTGACGAAACGGTAACTTTGGCCAATCTGTGAAACATTTCATTCTGTATTTTTTTTAATTTAGGAGCATAACCCTCTTTAATTATTAAATTTAGGTTCCTAATGATAATATATTGTAAACACACGAAAAAAATGTATATTGTATACGTTGAATATTTACTAAATCTGGGGAAAAAGTATTAAAAGTCAATTCATATAAGAAAACAAGTTCATTTTTTCAGTAAAGTGTTGAGAAGTACGAACGGAAGAATGTGGGCTAACATAATAAGTTGATCAGTAACTAGAGGGCATAACCAACTGGTATAATAAATCTGGACAATAACATAAAATCTGGCAGTGCAGGATATTTAGTTTTACCTTACAGTCTTGAAGAGTTTTGGTTTAATATTAGAAAAAGGCTTCATGTGATTCAAAACATTCCTTTGAATATTTTCAGAAAGATCATTAACTCTATTTAAATAAAGGATTGTAATCCATTGATACTTGGTGTTTATTTATATGAATTCAACATTCAAATAAGAATCAACATTTGTTAATCTTTAAAAATACATAATTCTTCGGAATCATTTAATCAAATACGTTTCTTCTTTGTTATTAGTATTTTACAAATAATATTAGTTGCGAAAAGTAGGCTTTTAACAAAAGATTTTTGCTTGGCTGGGGAATAATGTTTATCCTAAAAGTTTTAGTACGTAACAGATTTTCGTTCAGAATTGAAAACTGATCATAATTACAAAAATTTACAATAAAAAGTATTTTGTGGAAATGCTTTACCGTTAATCTATCTGTAATAATTATGTAGAAGTTATTATGTTGATAAAAAAGAGCATTCATTGCTTTTAAACATTCCAGACAAATAATTTTAATTATTGATGTAATAACTTTCTTAAGTTTCTTTTTAATAATATGTAATTTTGACTTTTATTAATGTTGTTGTACAGTTAATAGCATGGGATACAGTCCCATGTATCCCATGCTATTAATTTAAAACGTTTTCATTTAGGTTTTCTACCCACACATATATAAGGTTTACGAAACTACTTTTATATTTTTAATAAATCCATTAATTTTTTTCTTCCACCAGATCTAAATTTTTTAGCAGCATAAAAAATAATAAAATATTACATTATAACTCCTGATAATGTCAGGCACATGTCCACTCTCCTTGATGGAATTTTTAGTGTCAACTGTAATAGTTGA
This sequence comes from Ryuthela nishihirai, assembly GCA_038380435.1. Lineage (NCBI taxonomy): Eukaryota > Metazoa > Arthropoda > Arachnida > Araneae > Heptathelidae > Ryuthela > Ryuthela nishihirai. The sequence goes on from JAWZYU010000031.1 coordinate 37,739,390, forward strand.
ATATTTTCCTTTTTCATTCAAGTTCAGAATTGCAACATATCTTAATCATATTGCTAATATTGCGCTATTATCAAATTGACAGTTCAGTATTCCTTCTAACATATAAACGATCTGTTTGAAGGAGGGGTGGTTTGAAGCTATATTTTATGAAATAGAGAAATTTCCATTACTAGTACTTACATAGTTCTGTTGCGAGGAATCATCCTAATAAATCATAATGAATATCAGGGTGATTCGATCCCCGAGTACGAGAAGAATTTTTTAAATCCTCGTAGAGCAGTACAGATTTAAGCTAGTAAAGCTAATATTGGTCAAAGTCGACTTTTAATTATTTAACTGACAGGCTCCTGTCAGACCTCTGTGGCAAGCAGCTGCTTGAGGGAGTATTTATTATTTTATTTATTTATTTTAAACTCTGAACTGCAAAAGATTGTAGTTAATAAGATTGCACTGGGCAACAGAAAATCTACCGTAACAACCGAGGGTGGAGATTAGAACCGAGGTATTGCATCAGAGGAAAGATGAGTTGTCTTACCTGACGGTGATGATCCAAGTGAGGAAGGTGATCCCTTGGCGTCTCCCCATCAGCGCCCACCCACGGGATGTGGCTGGGGAGGATGTTGCAGTCGGCAGGATGTCCCAAGGGAGGGGTGACACCACCTGCCGTCGCCCGGCGTCTTTTCTCTCCTGCGTCCACTCGCAAAGCTACGCTCGCCACCGGAGCACGTGTGCGGGCAGTGCGCCTGCGCACAGTCCAGCGGTAATTGGCGCGATGTCTCTTGGCCGTTACTCTGGTGCCCGTCACTGATCACTTGGTTCATGTTTCTCGGTGTGGTTGCTCTTCAATTAGATCTGATCCGATGACTATCCATCGGTAGATATCAAAAGAGGAGGAGGAGGCTCACGTTGCAGTAGATCTTGGGAGGATGACGTTTCATTGGGATGGATTAAACGATGCTGTTGGTGCTGATGAGACACTGAGGTGGAGGGTGGGGAAATTGGCGTTGTTCTCCTCTTACCTGAGAAGAGGATAGCGCAATTTTAGTGAAATTGAAATAAGAATACTCTCTAGACGTATTAGGACAGTCCCATGTGATGTAAATGAAAAGCCACTTCAAAGCTCTCTAAGTTCGAAAATGTTTTACGGTAAATTATCACTAGAGATTAATTGCTACGAATTATATCAGATCTCTCTAAACAACGCTTATCAAAGTTATTGGTTTGATATTTCAAGACTTATTGTTGATGGAATAGTATATTGCGGACGTTATTCTTAATCATGTTTCATGAAATCTGAGGAAAAATGAAATAATCGTTACACAAATTTCTAAAATTTTACGATAATGAACCTAAAATTTAAATGCATGATCATAATCAAAAAAGTGTACACAATGGGCTAAATGGCCAGGTCACAAATATCCCTAAGACTCAGAGAAGGTTGGGGGAGGGGATCCAATGAACAGCTGTTGGAAGACAGTAACCTCCCTTCAACGTCATCCAGCGTGTTTTTTAACGTACACAGGGTATGGCGCACCCGCATATGAGGCCACGGCTTAGCGTCTCATCCGACGGATGGCGGCCTTTCCAAACCCATTGGTGCCCCCTAGTGGCAGATGATTTATTTCAAGTGGAAATCGCATTCGAACAATGAATGCGAAGATCAGATGTCGTAGTAATGTAGAAATGGATGCTTTGATACTCTCCGTTTCAGTAAATGCGAAGAGTGTGTACAATTTTCAGAATATTTCTGGTTGCGAGGTTAATGCTATAGAAAGTTTGCTATCATTTTGAATCGCTTTAGGTAGCTGAAGAGTGGGAAATTAAAAGGGTGTAAGTACCAAAATGGGATTAAGTACAAATTCTTTATCTTAAGTCCCGTTCCTAGTGATAGTTTTGAAGGGTTATGTTCCAGACATTTATTTAAAAGTTTTTAGTTTTTAAGACGATCAAAATACGGTGTTCTTGAGTTTCGAAACATCTTATCAACGGTTTTTAACTAACTGGAATTACCTTTCCATGATATTGATGTTTAAATTCGTAACAAATAAATAAGAAGAAATAATCTTTCGGGAGTTCGGCTTTTTTTTTATCAGTTTCTAACTGAAGAGCCATTTAGCTTCCACTTAATAAATGGATCTTAGTAGAGGTTGTCTGTAATTATAATCCGAATTAACATCTAGAATTATGACGATTATTTCTAAACTAAGAAGCTTAGAGAAAGGCTTTTAAGAGGGAAAAAGTTTTCACTACGAGTGGTATTAAGTATATTTTATATAATTAAATTTTCCAACCCTATCGTTTCATTCTCGACTAAGTAGTGACAAGAGTTTCCTTTCTCCAGCTGATGGATGTTTAATCTTCTAGACCAGTAATTCTCAACCTTTTATGCTTCACGTACCCCCTCGAAATGTGTATGTAACTGCCGTATCCCTTGTATAGATAGATAAAACTATAGTTATAGTATAACAATGGTTATTTTTACTTTGTTACTAGATCTAGCCACTTTTGAGCTCTCACGGCATACCCCAAAAAATTTTACCTCGTACCCCACGTTGAGAACACCTATTCTAGACGTTAAAAAATTATTATCTGTTTACAAAAAGTTTGAAAAGCACAGATGAAATTGCCGTAATGCAGTAAGAAAGGGGCAAAGAAATCATTTTGCAAAGTCCACATTTTGACTGGTTCAAAGATTTCATGGGAAATGAAATTTTTCGTATTTTAAACTTTTATTCATGCCTGTTATCATGTAATATTATCATGTAATGAACTCTTTTGTATTAGAATGAAATCTTTATGCAGGCAATCTCTTCACACCATTTTCAGTTTCGTAGAAAAAAATTGTCTCGAGTCGTGTGGGTGGTATGCGAATTCATAACCGTCTGATTGCGTTCTCCATCGCGGAGATGTTATCAACTGCTGATAAAAAATTCCAGTATTTCTGCAAGGAATATTTTAACTACAAAAATACTCATTTGGCCACCATGCATGGTATTGTTTGAAACAGTAAAACATGCCGTTTCATCATGTCAGAGATGGTGAAACAAAGAAAGTCTGAAGTGTGTAACTTCGAGGTTTTCAGTTCATAGCTCGCTGTTTTAAACAGCACCATTTATGGGGAAGTGACGTTTCTGAGATTTAAATATTTCTCACTGAACATACAAGAACTTTTGATTGGCTTCCGATACCCCAGTGGTAGAGCAGTGTAATCAGGAGGTCGTGGATTCGTATCGCACACGCCTCAAGAAAAATTGAGCTCTAAATTTGAGAACGATGTAAGGAATGTCTGCTTCAATATTAGATTAATGAAATATCGTGACATTTGAAAAATTGAATGTTGTGCAAAATATGTTTCCAAAAGGTAAATAATATCGTGGCAAATAGCTCTGCTTAAAAGTGATGGTAGCTAATAAAACTAAAATCAATAGTAAAAATGTAAATCATTTGCTTACATTTAAATATTTTTCAATTTCGTATTCTTCATTTTACTTTCTTCCATTTATTTTCTCCTAAAATATGTACTCTGCGTATACATGCAAATGAATTGTCACTTCTAACTTCGAAATAACCCTAGGGGGTGGTCTGAGCTCGTTTTTTTCCTTTCCGACTGAGTGACCTGGACCTCTTGAGGCGAATGGAATCTTTTTCGATAATGAGAAGAACCAAAAAATTGACCCAACGGAGGGATTCGCAGAAGAAGAAGAAGCAATCGCAGAAGCAATTTGCAATTTCTTTTTTTCTTGCAGTTCCGTAATTTTCTTACGCCTAGTTCACAGCCAGACGCCAGCCTCTGCCATTCTAATGGGGAGTGACATGGATAGGAGGATGCTGGAAAAGTGACTAGTGAAACTTCGAAGGTGATGTCGGTTGTGGCCCGCGGCAGGCAGAAGTAAACGAGGGCGACGGCATCGTATGACGTCCGCCCACCTCATTACAGAGACGGGCTACAACGGAATGCCGTGTGATACGACCAAGCTTGTTACAGTCGGAGATGGAGTGAGCACACACAGGCCGTGAACCCTGTCGTACGTGTTGCGCAGTTTCGATTTGGACGCTAAACGTTTCGTGTTTCTTTGGTGACGGATAAAGAGAGAAGGAAGTCCGACTGAAAGACCAAGGCAAAAAATTGTGCCCTCATTGTTTTAGGCCTACTTTGTCTTTGTCAGCTGAAAAAGTGCTCAAACCGATATCACATGGTATTGGCAGAAAGATTGGGGTAGGATTTCAATCACGGGAATCTAGGACGCCTTTCATCAGTAGACAAACATTTGGAAAATATTTATTAATTGCGTTTCAAGTCATAAGCAGCTATTGTGATAAAGGTTCGACGATAATTTTAAGAGCTTTTTTGCTAAATTAAAAAAAACATATTGCTCTTAAGGATAATAGGGAAGAAAAAATAAAGTTAAACATTTCAAGCTTATCACCATTATGATGATTATCAGCTTTTGGAAATACAAGATCACTATGAATAGTCACTAATAGTTGGAAATGTAATAGATCCACTAATAGTTGGAAGATCCACTAACAGTTGGAAACAGAATAGTAAGAGCTGAATAGATCGTAAAAAAATTAGGAACTGGTGAACAAAAGTATAAAAGTATAATTTTTAACATTTTTATGACTTGCTACTCAACTTGTATTTGCATCTGGATTTAATTCTTTACCAGATTCTGTTATTACACTATCAAGTCGTTCTTTTTGATCATTTTATTTTATCCAACTTCCTATTGCTTTTCTTTTGCCATTCGTTTATTTGTTGGGTATTTTCATTTATTAATTTTATTTATTTTGTATTATGCACCAAATGAAAGCTTGTGACTTGGGGAGTGTCACAGGCTTTAAAAAAATATCCCCATCCTTCTACATACAAAAAAAAAAATAGAAAATGTACGGATAATTGTTTCATTTTACCTTCCGAGCACATGATCCGACGGTATACCATTTATATTTCAAGCCCTCCCTCGTTCGTCTCTCCCAAAAGTGGTAGCTAAATTTCACTGGATGTCGATCGTAACGAGTTATGTCTAATGTGAGCATATGACGTGCAGAGTAACATGAGCAATAGAGCAATTTTCACCTTCGGAACAAGGAAAAAAAATTTTTGCTATAAAGTCCCTTACCCCCAAAAAAGGGAAATACAAAAAAAAAATGTATCTTCCTCTATGTGCTCTAAAAACCAAACGATAAAGTTAAAACGTACCAGTGATGAAGTAAGTTACTGAATTCATACAAGAAGAAAGGTAGGCTAAAACTGGTTTCTCTCACTAATTGAGCAAAAATTGATGACTCCTTTATTTTCCTTTATTATTATTTTCATTTTTTTTTATTTTATTTTTCTTTATTTAAGTTTAATATGAATTCAGGAAGTGATTTCATGGCATGTTTTAATTTTTTTTCGGCACATAATAAAATTTTTTTTAAGTTTTATTAATGTATAAGCTTTTTAAATGGGTAAATTCGTCCTAATGATGAGAGTCCGATGCATTTTCTGTTGATCTGAGATGCGTAGCAAATGAAAAACTTCTTCCTTTGATTTTTCGGATTAATTTTAAATATCAGCATTTATATACGGGGGCATAACTTATATTAGGCAACATATACGCTGTAAAAATTATTAATGTTCATCATAAACTATTTCAATGAAAAGTATTTTATAGGAATTGTTTTAGTTTTCAGTGCCCTTTTATTTCAACTTAAAACCTCGAGTGTCAGAACGGGGTATGAACTTCACTGTACCGCAAGGGTCGGAGTTGTCCCGGTCGTTAGTGCCACAGAACGTCTTGATGTTGCCAGGTTCGAGTCCCCCTTCTGTGATTACATTGAGAATTTCTCCTCTGATCTCCATTTCTCGAGGAGAAATTAGATGCCGATGAACCTTGAAAGGACGCAGTTCCTCCGATGAGAAGTGACAAGAGGCTTTGACCTAACAGCTGTCCAGTGTATTTATTCCCTTTCTCACCTCCGAGCATTTGAGGTCCCTGTGACCTAGCCATTTAGCCTATTGCATGAAAAAAATCGCCTTCAGAGATAAAACAACTGAACTGTTATTCGGTAAAGATAAGAGCTTTTAATTAGGGTCATCTAGCGTGTTTTTTTTTAACAAACTGCTTATAGTTATTCCAACACGATTTTAAATTTCTTGCTTCTGGTAGGGAAAAGAGAGTTCTAACTATTGACAAAACCATATTTTGCAAAAATAAAGATTTTATTTTGGGATGGCTTCTTTTACTGCCTTCTTCCCACCGTCAGAAGAACGATTTCATTCATCGTCATATGCATCCTTTGCTTTTCTTTCACGACAGAGATGAGAGGGAATAAAGAAAATCTGAAGTGGGATTCGAACCTGCTCACTTCAGATACACACACCTCGCACACTCTGCCACTGACCTTTCAAGAAAGTTCATTCGAAAAGTTAGGTCATCTGATTTTGGAAGAAACGTTTCTTCCCCTTCCCACTTTGCCCCAGTAAGTGAAATTTTCGCCATTTTCTGAAATGCAAGTTCCATTCAATTCGTGCCAATGAAACTGGTATTATTGTATTGCAAAGTGTTCTTCGCGAACTTCTGCTAGTTGTTCAATTCGCACTTTCCGAAATGCCAATCAATTCTCGGTTTGCTTTGCCTTTCTACCCGATCGTTCTCGAATTCATTAACAGAGGATCCTAAGTATGTTTGGAACGCGACTGCATTAATATCACCGGCGGGACTAGTGTAGGGTGGCGGAAGACTTCCCCCCTTTAAACTTCGGAGACGTTATGAATGTGTACGTTTACCCTTTTGCAGTAAGTGAGCGACCTTTGTGTTTGCCTCGCGAGGTGCCTTGACATTCTTTCACAGAGCTTGAGGCTAGTGGATTCGACTCTTAACTATGACACGTGAACAGGTCAAGTCCCCTGCACCAGGAATGACGATTCAACGTCACAGACGATCTCGCTCAAACTTTTCTCCGCCAACCCCCACTCTGCCTTAAATTAACACACTGGATGGTGCCAGTGTGTTCTTTAATGATGAGAGTCTTTCATGTTCCCCTAGCAGCTACCCAGTGGGCACACTTCCCCAGCCTTCTGTGAGTCCTTGAGATCTAGCCATTTAGCCCATTGTTAGTCCCACCCAAAAAAATGCAGCTCAGAGGTAAGACAATTCAAAAAACCAGAACCAGAAAAAATACTGGTAATTGAATTCAGCGAAGCAGTGACTGCCCAGTGTATATTTAAAAATTTAATTTTCGGACAGATTTCGTAGTGTAAAAATCAGTCAAAAAATTTCCTGTCTATATTCCTCTTCCGTTGCCAGCAGCAACAGAAGAAAATATTTGTCATCCGAAGGACCTCTCCTCATGACCTCGTGATGATGCTTATACACTGCCTTACCAAAATACTAAATAATTTCCATATTATGTCAATCGGAATTTAGTTTCGAAAATCTGTAACTTCTAAAACATGTATTTAATGGAAAAGTATGAATAAAGATGAATTAAATGTCATAATCCAATCTACTCAAATTTCAATTTCCAACAATATTCGTTCAGTATATAAAGTGTTATGGAAGCTAGAATCTTTCACAACAATAATCCCGTGGCCGAGTGATTGGCGCGCTTGGCTACTGATCTAAGGAACCTGGGTTCGAGCCCTGAGTAAGGCATGGATGTTCATGTTGTTTTTCTGCTGAGATCCTGCCATCCTCACTGACCTTCTACTGCTCGGATCATGTGCTTCCGATAATGTGCTCGGAAGGCATATAAACTGACAGATCTCTGTGGCAAGAAGCTGCTTGATGGGGTATTTATTATAATAAATTGGTCATTTAATGTATCATAAACATTTACCCCAGAAATTGAACATTTATTAATTGGTTATTACTTTAAGCCATTTAATAAAATAAATATAGATTTTAGAAGTTTGCGTAATGATTATTTCAGTATTACACAATTATGAATGATTTCTATAAACAAGATAATTGTTAAATATTCCAGGCTTCCATAATTGTAAATACTGAACGAATATTATTGAAAGATCGGGATTTAAATTTATTTGATAATGATCTTTATTCACATTTACTCATTAAATGCGGGGCGGGGCGGGGCGGGGGTGGCTCAGTCGGTAGCGCGCCAGGCTCGTAATCTGCAGTTCCCAGGTTCGAGTCCCAGCTGGGTCAGCGTTGAGATTTATCTCCGCAAAATTCCCCACCCTGCCCACGGTCAGTAGGGGACACCGATGGGCTTGGTAAAGGCCGCCGTCCGTCGGCTGAGACGTTAAGCCGTGGCCCCGTTTGCGGGAGAGCCATACCCTGTGCACGTTACAGAACACGCTGGATGGCCTTGACGGGAGGCTACCATCTGTCTCCCAACAGCTGTTCCAATGGGTCCCCTCCCCCAACCTTCTCTGAGCCTTCGGGGTCCATGTGACCTGGCCATTTAGCCCATGGTGTGCAAAAAAGTGCCGCTCAGAGGTAAAACAACCCAACCCAACTCATTAAATGCATATTTTAGAAGATATAGAGCTTTGAATTAAGATTGCCATTCACACGGGAACTTCCTTAATTTTTTTTGATAGGGCATTGTATTTCGGAATACTGTGATGCAACAAAGCATGTTTTGGAACAAAATGGCAAAAGTAACATTGATGGTAAAAACGACTTCGACAGATTTAAAGCTTGACTTCCATTGAATATGTGTCACGATGACGATTAGAAGCCACCACATCTTGTATACAATTTTATTACAAAGAGTTGAACAATGGTAATGGCTACGTTGAGGGATGATTTATTTATATTGTTACGACAGAAGAATCTGGCAACCGAAAGCAAAGTTTCAGCCAACGAATTGAACTTTGGGAGAATTTGGAGGAGAAGAGTGGAGCGTTAACGGTTTTGTATTGTAACGGTCGTTGTATTGTAACGGTCGGTGAGTTCGAAAATGGACGGTGAGCTGTTCTGAGACAGTGCGCGTAAGTATCAAGAAGTAACTTGATGTGTTGTGTATACGCGGAAGGATAAAAGTGGGATCTTTTATCGTTAAGTATCAAGAAGTAACTTGATGTGTTGTGTATACGCGGAAGTATAAAAGTGGGAACTTTTATGGCTAACTTCGAATGTCTACACGGACTGTCTTTTTGTTCGGCTAGTGTGTGAAAAGTTATTAGCACAGGACGAGAATTGGTTTACGAGTGAAGATCTTCGGGTGACCTGGTAAATCAAGTAAAAGGTAGTATTTAGTAAAATACACAGAGCTAATGTGTGCTCATGCAGGAAGACTGATGACTTGTGCATGTTAATAGTTGATTTGTTAATAAGATACTTCATCCATATTTCCTTTGTAACAATTTACCTTGTATTGAATTTGGTTTTGAAATATAGCTTTTAATACTCACGCTCAGTGGCTATCCATTTTTGTGATCCGCAACATTTGGTGTCAGAAGTGGGATAATTTATTGAATGCCGTTAACTAGAAGTATGGATGAATTAGTAAAGTTGATAAATGACTTGAAAGCCGATATTAAAGGTGATCTGGCCGCCCTAAGCGATAAAATAGATGATTTGAAAGCCGAAATGGCCGCACGAAATAATGAGTTGAGGACTGAGATAGTTTCTCAAAAAGATGATTTGAAAGCCGAAATGGCCGCACAAAATAATGAGTTGAGAACGGAGATAGTTTCTCGAAAAGATGATTTGAAAGCCGAAATGGCCGCACAAAATATTGAGTTGAGAGCTGAAGTGGCTTCTCGAGTTGGTAAGATTATTGATCACTTCAAGGATCATAAAACCGAACTCAATAGACAATGCAATAGTTTAAATGTTGAATTTGTCAGTGAAAAAGATGATCTTGATAGTGTTAAGTTAGATTGTAAACATGGAAAAGAAAAAGAGAAAGGCAACGCATATAAAAATGTGGACCTGCTACTGGAAATCAAGAATCGTAGAGATAGCGCAGATAATGCCTTTGACCACGCAACTACTGGTGATGCATGGCAGAGTGTCTATGTCGCTGGTGACATGTCTAGGAACTGTGAAGAACAATCACACAGATCAGAGAGCTGTGAGACTATACAGTGCGCTTTGCACTTCAAAATACCTAGGTATACAAGTCTGGCACGATCTGAAGAGAGATCCACACGAAAGGTATTCTATTCCTCGCCGTCAGCAAAATGCGTCATGGACAATTATCGCAAAGGCAGAGTAACGAGTGGTAATGAAGGGGAACGAAACAGAGTTTACGTTTCGCAGAGTGGTCCGAGTAAAGAAGAGGTGTCCATTCATCATAGATACAAAGTGCCCTTCGTCGTTACCGGGGAAGTCGGAGAGATTTTACCGAAGCATATAGCCACACTTGAATCGTTTATAGAAAGTGGGGATTTAAGAAAGAAGAATTCCGAAGAATGGCTTAGAAGCGTAACAGGTGATGCTAGTAAAGGAGCTTCAGGCAGAGACAGTACTTCAAAGACTAACTTTCTGGATGAAACTAAGCCTCAGAGTTACGATCAGAGAGAAGTGAATCCCTCAGATAATTTCAACGTAGCCACGCTGAATTTCTTTTCTGAACAGTCAATGTGCAGATTTGGACATTATAACCATTTAGATTATAAGGATATAGAAAAGTTTTATCACGACTACAAGAGCTCTAAAGTGGACAATATCATGTTACAGAACTCGTCGCTGATCTCCAGAATGAACAATTTGGCAATCATGACTGATATTTCCATGGCTAATTACAATGAGAGCTCCAAGAAAGTGAATTCGGAAGAAACAGCAAATATGACCTCCTCGGGTCATGTGTTTTGCTGGAGACCCGAGTGGTGCCATCGGATGGTAGATAAAAACAGCACAGGAGGTGTCGGCAACAAAGTGAGTCTTGTCTTGGCTCCTGCACTTGCTGCTTTGGGTCTCAAGGTCCCTATGATCTCCGGTCGTGCTCTCCAATTGACGGGAGATACTCTGGACAAATTGGAATCCATCCCTGGCTTCACAGTCGACTGAACTAAAGATAAAATCGAGCAGATGATGGAAGACGTCGGATGCTGCATCGTAGGACAGACAGTGGAGCTGGTGCCAACAGATAAGGAGATTTACCGCTGCAAGGATCAGACGGCTACCGTAGATAGCGTTCCTCTAATGAGATGCTCAGTTGTGTCCAAAAAGCTGGCTGAAGGAGTGTGCGCTTTGGTTTATGATGTTGAATTCGGAAAAGAAGCTATTGATCTCATCAGTACAGAAGATGTTGCTGTTGATTTACTTAAGAAAATGGTTGCAGCATCACAAGCTCGTGGAATGAAGAGTTCAGCTGTTATCAGCAACATGGATTCACCTCTTGAAAACTCTGTTGACAACTCTCTGGAAGTGATGGAAGCTGTTCAGTGTTTCCTTGGTAACGGATCCTTGGAACTGCAAGAGCTCGTCGAAGAGTTAGGAGGAGAACTTCTGCGTTTGGTGAACATTGTGGATAATAGGGTAGATGAAGCATCACGTGTCTGCAAGGTTCTGCATAACGGCAATGCTTTGAACAAGTTTCGTAACATGTTAATAGAACAAGGAGTATCTGAAGATGTTGCAAGCTGGCTATGTGAAGGTAAAACAGAAAAAATATTGCTAGCAGCCCGACACATCACTGATTTCACTTATACAGAAGAAACAGGTAAGGTTGTCGGATTAGAAGCTGCAGTTCTAGCAAGAGTATGGAAGGAGGAGATGGACCGAAGCGCTAAAAAGAATTATGGAGCTGATATATTTGTGAAGCACCTTGGGGATCAAATTGAATCAGGTGAAATATGGCTGAAGGTTCATCACGACAGCTCTGAATTAAGTGAAAGTCAACTGACAAAAGGGTCAGATTGCAGGATGAAAATTCTCCCTAGATTTTATGTCACTAATGACTTTCATTCTTTGTTACTGTTGATAGAAGTAAAAATCCAAAGAAGAAAACTTCCGACAAAGAAGAAAACTTTTTACAGGTTTTGCACGAAAACTCTTAGTCGATTCTTCTCCCTGCAGAGACATAAACGTATTCACAAGGGCTATTATAGGCCTTACACGTATTATGTTTGTGGACGAGGCTTCAGTCAGAAAAGAAATCTACGTCATAATGAGATTCGCTTTCATTTTGACACAGACGTGGTATATCGCATTCGTCGATGTCCAGCTACAAAGTGCAAGGTGGTTCACGTGGATCATTTGGCATCGTTTCATCGAAGAACTGAAGAAGCTTTGGAATCCAGAATTGTTCGGGACGAACAAGACCTAGGAAGGGGGCAGTGTTACGACAGAAGAATCTGGCAACCGAAAGCAAAGTTTCAGCCAACGAATTGAACTTTGGGAGAATTTGGAGGAGAAGAGTGGAGCGTTAACGGTTTTGTATTGTAACGGTCGTTGTATTGTAACGGTCGGTGAGTTCGAAAATGGACGGTGAGCTGTTCTGAGACAGTGCGCGTAAGTATCAAGAAGTAACTTGATGTGTTGTGTATACGCGGAAGGATAAAAGTGGGATCTTTTATCGTTAAGTATCAAGAAGTAACTTGATGTGTTGTGTATACGCGGAAGTATAAAAGTGGGAACTTTTATGGCTAACTTCGAATGTCTACACGGACTGTCTTTTTGTTCGGCTAGTGTGTGAAAAGTTATTAGCACAGGACGAGAATTGGTTTACGAGTGAAGATCTTCGGGTGACCTGGTAAATCAAGTAAAAGGTAGTATTTAGTAAAATACACAGAGCTAATGTGTGCTCATGCAGGAAGATTGATGACTTGTGCATGTTAATAGTTGATTTGTTAATAAGATACTTCATCCATATTTCCTTTGTAACAATTTACCTTGTATTGAATTTGGTTTTGAAATATAGCTTTTAATACTCACGCTCAGTGGCTATCCATTTTTGTGATCCGCAACAATATTTTAAATTTCCAAACAAGATTCTTTCAGCAGATGTAGAACTTGATTATTTATTCTCGAAGAGCTAATAAATCTACTATTATTGTTTATAAATGTGCATTTTTTGAAGACCAAGTCTGTTTCCTGTCCCTTAATTCCGCCTCTTTTTCAAGGCATTAATCCCTCTCGATTGGTGAAATAACGAAAACGCACTGACCATTTCTAACTCGACTAGTGAAACGATATTTGTTTGCGAGCAAAGCGCGAGGTTTGTCGAAAGCAGAGGTCACCATTGGAAACGACGTCGCTTTCGTGAATGGCATCACGTTCTCTTACGAATCTGAGCTCGCGATGTATCCTTTTCCCCTCACGTTTACAGCTCGATAATTAGGTCACAGAGCGCGAGTGACCTATTCGAAACGAATCTCTTGTTATTTCGTATCCTTGGCTCCAATGCAAGTTAAGCACGAAAGTTATGCACGTGCCAACAAGATTCTGCAGAATTTCACTTTTCTCTTGCATGGCGTAGAGAGAGTAACCATTTCGTCTCTTGTCCACTTTTAAGTCATGCTGGCAGAGTACCAGCTTTCTGCCTCACTAAATGGAATATACTTTTTTACCCTACCTTTCCTTCAAGAGTTAAAAGATTAAGAATGTTCACTCAAAAGCAGTAGTTTTCCTTTATACATTTCAAAAATTTTGTGTTACTAAAAGTATTTTTTGCGAGGAATAAACGAACGCAATTTCGTTATTTATTCTATTATTCAAATTTCTCAGAATTAGATTTCTTCCCAATGAGGACACATTGTTTCAAGAGGTAATGATAGGCTAGTAGTGAGAAGGAGGTTGGTTTTAAAAATAGTCTCTGATGGCAGGTTATTACTTGAGACATTTCCAGAGCAGGCTTTATATCGAGAGGTTGGGTTGTTTTACCTTTGAGCGGCACTTTTTTGCACACTATGGGCTAAATGGCCAGGTCACATGGACCCCGAAGGCTTAGAGAAGGTTGGGGAAGGGGACCCACTGGAACAGCTGTTGGGAGACAGATGGTAGCCTCCCGTCAAGGCCATCCAGCGTGTTCTTTAACGTGCACAGGGTATGGCTCTCCCGCACACGGAGCCACGGCTTAAAGTTCCATCCGACGGACGGCGGCCTTTCCAAGCCTATCGGTGTCCCCTACTGACCGTGGGCAGGGCGGGGAATTTTGCGGAGATAAATCTCAACGCTGACCCAGCTGGAACTCGAACCTGGGAACTACAGATTACGAGCCTGGCGCGCTACCGACTGAGCCACTCCCGCCCCCTATATCGAGAGGAGCGTCACTGTCACTTTCAATATATCCGATTCCACAGAAACATGTCGAGAGGGTTGCCTATTGAGATATTTCCTCCGCTGACTCTAGTGGCGGGGGGGGGGGGGGGGGGGCTCAGTCGGTAGCGCGCCAGGTTCGAGTTCCAGCTGGATCAGCATTGAGATTTATCTCCGCAAAACTTTCCTCACTGTTCAAGGTCAGTAGGGGATACAGATGGGCTTGGAAAAGTCGCCATCGGTGGGATATGACATTAAGGCTTGACTCGGCCATTTAGCCCATTGTGTGGATAAAACTGACGCTCAGAGGTAAAACAGCTCAACTCAAAGTCTTGACCGGATTTTACACTATTATCAATGTTTTTTTTTTCGGTTCATATTTTCTTGTGGTACGAAACATAAATCTTCCTAGTCCAACATGTTGTAATGAAACGGTTTGTATAAAGAATCCTTGGATAGAAATCGTCTATTATTTGTAGTTTCTGTAAAAATTTCTTGTAAATGGTCTTTCAAAATTGTTATTGAACACTATAAAATATGTTTATTATTTTTTTAGCCTCTGTTCATTGTATTAATGTTCTCCGAAGGAGGTGGGGGGGGGGAGAAGCGTTTATCGCACATTTGTTTTCCCCTAGATCCAGCCGCGAATAAGAAAACCCTTAATACATAGTTAGGAAGACTATCAAATATCTAGTATCTGCTGGATCATTTATTTAGTGGATGTCAAGTGGATCGTTTGGAAGGTGCAAGATGGCAGAAAATAATCAGTTAGACTTGGGTGGTTTTACCTCTGAGCGGCAATTTTTTGCACACCATGGGCTAAATGGCCAGGTCACATGGACCCCGAAGACTCAGAGAAGGTTGGGGGAGGGGACCCACTGGAACAGCTGTTGGGAGACAGATGGTAGCCTCCCGTCAAGGACATCCAGCGTGTTCTTTAACGTGCACAGGGTATGTCTCTCCCGCACACGGGGCCACGGTTTAACGTCCCATCCGACGGACGGCGACCTTTCCAAACCCATCGGTGTCCAGCGCTGACCCAGCTGGGACTTGAACCTGGGAACTACAGATTACGAGCCTGGCGCGCTACCGACTGAGCCACCCCCGCCCCAATCAGTTAGAGAGATATATCTATTCATTGAGTAATATTTTTAACCAATTTGAAAATCTGGGAAATTATCGCTAAATATATACATTATGAAGAAATAATAGTCTTGTATAATCCACACCCACACACACTTTTAATGTCAGAAAAAATATGTGGAATTTTAATATGCCATTTTAGAGAGTTTTACGGGGCATTAAAATAATGTAATTCAGCATATTGTCCCCAAAGATTATTCCTGTTTTTTTTTTTCAGAAAACAGAATGTTCGGTTGCACCTTCAGTAGCCTGCTGCGCATTGAATTTGCCTCCTGTGACGTCATAAACAGATCTATTATCTTTAATGCAGAAGCATTTCTATGGATTGTACTTAATTTAATTGTTGTACCATGCAGTGTCGGCGTGTGGACAGAAAGTTTCGCGGAATGAGTCCCAACAGAGAACATATTGTTGCCTTTATAATCATACCCTTAACGGACGCATTTTTTTCTCTACTGGCAATCGGCCGATGGTGTTTGTTCATAGTGAATGAGTCGGTCATCCATATTTAACACTAATATACGATGCACGCACTTCATAATTAAAGTGTTAAATGTTCAAGAGTCACACGCAATCTTAACTGATGACTTCGCAAAAATGACTGAAACGTTATGAATAGTATTGCAGCCATAAAAAGGTATTCTTGTGCAATGTAATTTATATCTGCCTCATTGGTTCGTTGGAGGAAGTGTTGAGTATTTGGATCGATCAATGTGGGAGCTTTATTAGCAACTCTGAAGACTATGAGACTGTGCAGTGGATGCTGCCACGATTATAGAACGTAGTTTAACAGGTAATTGGCAAGTTAATGACCTATGATAGTTTAGGTTTTGCGATGCATCCACTGCGCAGTCTCCCAGTTGAACCTCGGTTATATTTTTCACTTTAAGGATTTGAGTGGTGAAAGCACCCCATTCATTGGACGTGTAAAGGCATTGCATAGTGGGGCGGGGGTGGCTCAGTCGGTAGCGCGCCAGGCTCGTACTCTGTAGTTCCCAGGTTCAAGTCCCAGATGGGTCAGCGTTGAGATTTATCTCCGCAAAATTCTCCTCCCTGCCCACGGTCAGTAGGGGACACCGATGGGCTTGGAAAGGCCGCCGTTCGTCGGATGGGACGTTAAGCCGTGGCCCCGTGTGCGGGAGAGCCATACCCTGTGCACATTAAAGAACACGCTGGATGGCCTTGACGGGAGGCTACCATCTGTCTCTCAACAGCTGTTCCAGTGGGTCCCCTCCCCCAACCTTCTCTGAACCTTCGGGGTCCATGTGACCTGGTCATTTAGCCCATGGTGTGCAAAAAAGTGCCGCTCAGAGGTAAAACAACCCAACCCAAGTATTGAATACTTGAGCTCGAACGGCAAACACCACACTCATTAAATAATACTCTAGATCAGCGATGCACAACCCGCTGCCCGCGTGAATATGATATATTTTATTCTTTTGCATATTTATTAAGAAATATTATACACAACGTTAAAATGATAAGAAAAGAAGCATCGCGCTCTGTTGCCAATATCTGAGACAGGTTTGGTAGCTATGTCGATGGGAAAACACGTGATGAATATGTACAATATATGAGCTGTTGTGGAGTTTATGGCGGCCATGTTCAAACTGTTGTAGTAAGTCAGTTTACAATATGAAAGTATGTGTTCATTTACAAAATAACACTTCAAATAAGTCTCGAACAGTTTGCTTTGAAAATGCATCTGTTGCACCGTGGTGCAAAATATTAAGGGCATTGTCACACCCTGTCAGGCTAGAGGCCTTTTTTTTTAGTTTTTTTTTGTTCATGATTTGTACATTATTTTGGATTTCACCAAAATAGGCATATGCTACGGGAAGGCCCTCTGTCCCGGCATCTGGAAAGTTAATTGAAGGGGCAGTGCCCCGAGGGACGGAGGTCGCCCAACTGCTAGCGGACGGCCCAGATGGTCAGGCAGAGAAAGAAAGGAAGAAAGGGTTTGGCAATGATGAGATCAGAGCCGGTCGAGTTTCGAAAGGAGACGGACGAGAAATTGTAAAGCTGGGAAATGCCGACTGGTAATAGCGGCATTGGCTATGTAAATACAGCTGAACAGGCATAGTAAGCTGGTGTTGTTGTAATCTATGTAGTTGAGCATATGTCCTCGTCCAGCAAGTATGTTTGGAAGGTTAAATAAATCTTTGTTATTTTTAAGTAAAGTCTGAAGTTGAACTAATTTATGAGGGAGGAGCCTCAGTATCGAGTCTCTGCAATTGTGAATAAACCGTTGATTTTATCCGAAAGACTCTTTCACCCGTCGCGTATAGCGATCGAACCGAGGGAACGTCCTAAGTGGTCCCAATAGACCGACAAACGAAGAGTTAACATCACACACCCCTTCATTTTTTTGCCCCCCCCCCCCCCCCCCCCCCCCCCGCCAAGAAAATGAAGGGGCGTGACTGGCTCAGTCGGTAGCCCGCCAGGCTCGCAATCTGCAGTTCCCAGGTTCGAGCTCCACTTGGGGTCGCTGCTGAAATTTATCTCCGCAAAACTTCCCGCCCTGCCCACGGTCAGTTAGGGGACCCCGACGGGCTTGGAAAGACCGCGGTCCGTCGGATGGAGCTTTAAGCCATGGCTCGTGTGCGGGAGAGCCATACCTTGTGCACGTTAAGGAACTCGCTGAATGGCCTTGATGGGAGGCTATCACCTTTATCAATAACTGTTCCAGTGGGCCCCTCTCCCAACCTTCTCTGAGCCTTCAGGTTCCTTGTGACCTGGCCATTTAGTTTATTGTGTGTAAAAAGTGCCTCTCAGGGGTAAAACAACCCAATCCAAAATATGAATTAATGACAGGAATAGGCTTAAGATGTGACTACACAAAAAAACAACAACAAAAAAACAGATCTTGACTGGCCACTTTAATATTCCGTGCGAAGCAGGGTACATCTAGTTATGCTATAAAATTTGGTGGACGGGTTGCCTTAACTAATCAGTATATAATTGGTCTTCTACTGTCTAAAGGTTGTGCACCCCTGCTCTAGATAAACGTGAACGGTCCTTCTAAGACATTATAATCCCCTGTGGTTTTCCTTGCTGTGCCGTGGGGTCCTTGTGACCTGGTCATTTAACCAATACAATCAAGTTCAATTATTTTTCCGTCAGCTGTATACTCACAGGTTTATCAAAATCACAAGGATAAAAGAAGAAATTCCTTTTTTGTCCATTTGTACAGATTGTTCCTATTAACGCATTTCAAGAAGTCCTCTGTGTCTTCCCAGAAACCTTTTCCCTTCCCCACCCCCTTTTACGTCTCCATCTGAGTTTGTTTCGTCGATATGTTGTCCTCAGCGTGCTCCTCATTCGAGAGAGTTTCTCTCTTCATTGGCTTCATTACACGAAAATCCATCGACCATTCAGTGTGAGATTTTCGCAAAGCAAGGAGTGAGAGAGGGAGGAGTGGATTGAAGCGATAACAACTCTGATGCTGATTGGTTGAGAAATACTCGTGGAAGGATTCGAAAGGAATAAGTAAGGTGTGGGAATTTTAACTTCCGAATAGTGTTGGGATGAAAGTTTTTATTGTTGTTTTTACCTCTGAGATAAAAATAAACAAATGAGAGAAAGGGTTGAGTTGGGTTGTTTTACCTCTGAGCGGCACTTTTTTGCACACCGTGGGCTAAATGGCCAGGTCGCATGGACCCCGAAGGCTCAGAGAAGGTTGGGGGAGGGGACCCACTGGAACAGCTGTTGGGAGACAGATGGTAGCCTCCCGTCAAGGCCATCCAGCGTGTTCTTTAACGTGCACAGGATATGGTTCTCCCGCACACGGGGCACGGCTTAACGTCCCATCCGACAGACGGCGGCCCTTCCAAGTCCATCGGCATCCCCTACTGACCGTGGGCAGGGCGGGGAATTTTGCGGAGAAAAATCTCAACGCTGACCCAGCTGGGACTCGAAGCTGGGAACTACAGATTACGAGCCTGGCGCGCTACCGACTGAGCACCCCCGCCCAAATGAGAGAAAGAGAGCAAACTGATTATTGCAAGAATTGGTAAAATGAGTTTGGGATCACGAGTGTTCTAAGAGAGAAACGAAATAATATGTTCCTTCGCCTTGTAAATTTTAAAAATTAAATATTAAGCATACACTACCCTTCAACATGGGGCGAGATTGTCAGTCGGTAGCGCTCCAGGCTTGCAATCTGTAGTTGCCAGGTTCGAATTCCGACTGATACAGGGTTGAGATTTATCTCCGCTAATCCCCATGCTGCCTTCAGTGAGAAAGGGGACGCTGAAGAGCGAGCGCCATCTTCCCTTGTGCAGATCCATACCCTGTGCATGTTAAAGAATACGCCGGATGACATTTATGGGAGATCCTGTCCAATGTATTCCTTTCCCCTAATCAACCCTGAGCTCTCTGAGATCCTTGTGACCTTGCCATTTAGCTCATTGTGTGCGGAAAATTACCGCTCAGAGGTAAAACAACGCAACCTTTTTTCATGTATTCGGACACAGTTAGGTGAATGGTAAGCCATATATTCAAAGCTCCCAAGTTTTCAAAAAACTTTTTTAGGAATAAATTCACTGAGATGGGTTGTAGAAATAACAGAATTCTCTCTAAATCTCGTTTTTCAACAATATTTGTGAAAATTTAAGAAAGCGACTTTTCACAAAATTGCTTTCTTGCGCTTGTCCTAACACTTCTCTACAAAATTAATTTAAACTGAAAAATTCCGTACAGGAACTTCTAAAATTGCAGGTATTTTAGTGACAGATTTATTATAGTAGAAAGAGAAGGGTTAATTCGAGGAACGATTTGACGGTGTAATGGAGCAAGGTAAACGAAAAGGAACTCTATTTCGCCTATATATCTGAAAATGTGTAACAATATAAGCACTAAGATGTGTTTACACCAAAATCATCATATCTTAGTACTTTCGTTGTTAACCTTTGTGACATAATAAAGCCTACTTTGTACTGGGGGGGTTAAATCGCAAAATTGTCAGATCACTCGGACGTTTTCATAAGCATTAGATTTATTAAAGCAGTTATTTTTAGAGTTCTAATTAGTTTCGATGTCGATTCTTTTGAATAGAAGCACTGCTGCCAAATATTGATGCTCTAGCATTTAGACGAATATTATTGAAAATTGAGATTTGCATGAAGTGGGTTGAGATGAAAAAAAGTTACCTCTCAAGCATCTGCGATATATCAGTGAGATATATCGGCACAATAAAGTTCTTAATTATTAAATCTTCTATTCATCCCCAATGACATTTTCCTGTGAAACGCTTATTTTTAAAGTTAGGGAGATTTGAATGAGGATTTTTTTTTATTTATTTATTTAATATTACACGCATCTGGGGTATTTAGTTATACACATCTGCCGCCAACAATTATTGCTGAAACGCCTTTTAAATCTTTGTGCCTTATTACTGTTTCGGAATAAGGTATTTTTTACCCCTCAAGCTTTCCATATAGGTATGGCTGGAGGGGATTTGTCACTGTGGTAATGCCATAGAGAAAAATCTGTGACGAATGGGAGATCTCAATAAGAAAGACAACGTGCATAAATCATTTTTTTTTAGCTCTCCCCCCATTTTGTGTAAAATCTACAGTACAGTAAATTCTCGGTTATACGGTAGAGTCGCTCAAAAAAGTAGCCGAACACTATGGTTGATTACAAAATTCAGAAAAAATATCTGACAACGATTTTTTTTAGAAATTAGTGATCTAGCAACCTTCGTGTCACGTGACACGAAGGTTGCCAGATCACTAATTTCTAAAAAAAATCATTGTCAGATATTTTTTCTGAATTTTGTAATCAACCATAGTGTTCGGATAATTTTTTGATCCACTCACTGTACTCAAGCATCCAGAATTCTCATGCAAACCGGCGTAAATTTCAAATTGAACAATTGAACTTGGTATGACAAATTTTAGTGTACGTGATAGTTCTCCTGGATGCCGTTGGCGTTCTATTTCACGCATGGTTACATTCATGCTACGCGCGCCAGTTCCATTACTGCCACTAAATTAGGAGCTAATTGAATTTGTGATCGTTTGTTCTGTTTATCGGAAATCTTTCACCCTTCAATTGTAATGCGGTCAAAGAATATCACGAAAGAACTAATGCGAAAAACGCGTTGTGTTTGCTGTTTTGACTTTAAAACAAAATATTGTTGCGGATCACAAAAATGGATAGCCACTGAGCGTGAGTATTAAAAGCTATATTTCAAAACCAAATTCAATACAAGGTAAATTGTTACAAAGGAAATATGGATGAAGTATCTTATTAACAAATCAACTATTAACATGCACAAGTCATCAATCTTCCTGCGTAGAGCACACAATATCAGCTCTGTGTATTTTACTAAATACTACCTTTTACTTGATTTACCAGGTCACCCGAAGATCTTCACTCGTAAACCAATTCTCGTCCTGTGCTAATAACTGTTCACACACTAGCCGAACAAAAAGACAGTCCGTGTAGACATTCGAAGTTAGCCATAAAAGTTCCCACTTTTATACTTCCGTGTATACACAACACATCAAGTTACTTCTTGATACTTAACGATAAAAGATCCCACTTTTATCCTTCCGCGTATACACAACACATCAAGTTACTTCTTGATACTTACGCGCACTGTCTCAGAACAGCTCACCGTCCATTTTCGAACTCTCCGACCGTTACAACACAACGACCGTTACAATACAAAACGACCGTTAACGCTCCACTCTTCTTCTCCAAATTCTCCCAACGTTCTTATTCGTTGGCTGAAACTTTTTTTTTTCGGTTGCCAGATTCTTCTGTCGTAACACTGCCCCCTTCCTAGGTCTTGTTCGTCCCGAACAATTCTGGATTCCAAAGCTTCTTCAGTTCTTCGATGAAACGGGGCCAAATGATCCACATGAACCACCTTGCACTTTGTAGCTGGACATCGACGAATGCGATATACCACGTCTGTGTCAAAATGAAAGCGAATCTCATTATGACGTAGATTTCTTTTCTGACTGAAGCCTCGTCCACAAACATAATACGTGTAAGGCCTATAGCCCTTGTGAACACGTTTATGTCTCTGCAGGGAGAAGAATCGACTAAGAGTTTTCGTGCAAAACCTGTAAAAAGTTTTCTTCTTTGTCGAAAGTTTTCTTCTTTGGATTTTTACTTCTATCAACAGTAACAAGGAATGAAAGTCATTAGTGACATAAAATCTAGGGAGAAGTTTCATCCTCCAGTCTGACCCTTTTGTCAGTTGACTTTCCCTTAATTCAGAACTGTCGTGATGAACCTTCAGCCATATTTCACCTGATTCAATTTGATCCCCAAGGTGCTTCACAAATATAATATCAGCTCCATAATTCTTTTTAACTCTTCGGTCCATCTCCTCCTTCCATACTCTTGCTAGAACTGCAGCTTCTAATCCGACAACCTTACCTGTTTCTCCTGTATAAGTGAAATCAGTGAAGTGTCGGGCTGCTAGCAATATTTTTTCTGTTTTACCTTCACATAGCCAGCTTGCAACATCTTCAGATACTCCTTGTTCTATTAACATGTTACGAAACTTGTTCAAAGCATTGCTGTTATGCAGAACCTTGCAGACACGTGATGCTTCATCTACCCTATTATCCATATTATCCACAATGTTCACCAAACGCAGAAGTTCTCCTCCTAACTCTTCGACGAGCTCTTGCAGTTCCAAGGATCCGTTACCAAGGAAACACTGAACAGCTTCCATCACTTCCAGAGAGTTGTCAACAGAGTTTTCAAGAGGTGAATCCATGTTGCTGATAACAGCTGAACAACTCAAACTCTTCATTCCACGAGCTTGTGATGCTGCAACCACTTTCTTAACTAAATCAACAGCAACATCTTCTGTACTGATGAGATCAATAGCTCCTTTTCCGAATTCAACATCATAAACCAAAGCACACACTCCTTCAGCCAGCTTTTTGGACACAATTGAGCATATCATTAGAGGAACGCTATCTATGGTAGCCATCAGATCCTTGCAGCGGTAAATCTCCTTATCTGTTGGCACCAGCTCCTCTGTCTGTCCTACGATGCAGCATCCGACGTCTTCCATCATCTGCGCGATTTTATCTTTAGTGCAGTCGACTGTGAAGCCAGGGATGGATTCCAATTTGTACAGAGTATCTCCCGTCAATTGGAGAGCACGACCGGAGATCATAGGGACCTTGAGACCTAAAGCAGCAAGTGCAGGAGCCAAGACAAGACTCACTTTGTTTCCGACACCTCCTGTGCTGTTTTCATCTACCACCCGATGGCGCCACTCGGGTCTCCAGCGAAACACATTACCCGAGGAGGTCATATTTGCTGTTTCTTCCGAATTCACTTTCTTGGAGCTCTCATTGTAATTAGCCAGGGAAACATCAGTTATGATTGCCAAATTGTTCATTCTGGAGATCAGCGACGAGTTTTGTAACATGATATTGTCCACTTTAGAGCTCTTGTAGTCGTGATAAAACTTTTCCATATCCTTATAATCTAAATGGTTATAATGTCCAAATCTGCACATTGACTGTTCAGAAAAGAAATTCAGCGTGGCTACGTTGAAATTATCTGAGGGATTCACTTCTCTCTGATCGTAACTCTGAGGCTTAGTTTCATCCAGAAAGTTAGTCTTTGAAGTACTGTCTCTGCCTGAAGCTCCTTTGCTAGCATCACCTGTTACGCTTCTAAGCCATTCTTCGGAATTCTTCTTTCTTAAATCCCCACTTTCTATAAACGATTCGAGTGTGGCTATGTGTTTCGGAAAAATCTCTCCGACTTCCCCGGTAACGACGAAGGGCACTTTGTATCTATGATGAATGGACACCTCTTCTTTACTCGGACCACTCTGCGAAACGTAAACTCTGTTTCGTTCCCCCTCATTACCACTCGTTACTCTGCCTTTGCGATAATTGTCCATGACGCATTTTGCTGACGGCGAGGAATAGAATACCTTTCGTGTGGATCTCTCTTCAGATCGTGCCAGACTTGTATACCTAGGTATTTTGAAGTGCAAAGCGTACTGTATAGTCTCGCAGCTCTCTGATCTGTGTGATTGTTCTTCACAGTTCCTAGACATGTCACCAGCGACATAGACACTCTGCCATGCATTACCAGTAGTTGCGTGGTCAAAGGCATTATCTGCGCTATCTCTACGATTCTTGATTTCCAGTAGCAGATCCACATTTTTATTTGCGTTGCCTTTCTCTTTTTCTTTTCCATGTTTACAATCTAACTTAACACTATCAAGATCATCTTTTTCACTGACAAATTCAACATTTAAACTATTGCATTGTCTATTGAGTTCGGTTTTATGATCCTTGAAGTGATCAATAAACTTACCAACTTGAGAAGCCACTTCAGCTCTCATCTCAGTATTTTGTGCGGCCATTTCGGCTTTCAAGTCACCTATTTTGTTAGCCATATCGGCTTTCAAGTCATCTTTTTGAGAAACTATCTCAGTTCTCAACTCATTATTTTGCGTTCTCAACTCATTATTTTGACTTTTAATGTCATTCATCAGCGTAGTCATAATGGTTTTCCTATCAGTCATCAGCGCAGTCATATCGGCTTTGAAGCTATTTATCAACTTTACTAATTCATCCATACTTCTAGTTAACGGCATTCAATTAATTAATCCCACTTCTGACACCAAATGTTGCGGATCACAAAAATGGATAGCCACTGAGCGTGAGTATTAAAAGCTATATTTCAAAACCAAATTCAATACAAGGTAAATTGTTACAAAGGAAATATGGATGAAGTATCTTATTAACAAATCAACTATTAACATGCACAAGTCATCAATCTTCCTGCGTAGAGCACACAATATCAGCTCTGTGTATTTTACTAAATACTACCTTTTACTTGATTTACCAGGTCACCCGAAGATCTTCACTCGTAAACCAATTCTCGTCCTGTGCTAATAACTGTTCACACACTAGCCGAACAAAAAGACAGTCCGTGTAGACATTCGAAGTTAGCCATAAAAGTTCCCACTTTTATACTTCCGTGTATACACAACACATCAAGTTACTTCTTGATACTTAACGATAAAAGATCCCACTTTTATCCTTCCGCGTATACACAACACATCAAGTTACTTCTTGATACTTACGCGCACTGTCTCAGAACAGCTCACCGTCCATTTTCGAACTCTCCGACCGTTACAACACAACGACCGTTACAATACAAAACGACCGTTAACGCTCCACTCTTCTTCTCCAAATTCTCCCAACGTTCTTATTCGTTGGCTGAAACTTTTTTTTTTCGGTTGCCAGATTCTTCTGTCGTAACAATATTGAAATGTGCAAAAGACTGCGAAAGGGTGAAAATCGCAATGTGCTTATGCAGGATTTAGTTTATACCGACTTTACCTTCCCAAAAATTTCTTTCACATTTCGTTATCAGGAAAATACGGTCAGTGCCATCCGACGGCCAAAATTACAACTCTTTCCATGGCGGCTTTCAGTGAAGCAGTTCTCAAAGTTTTTGTAAGTGCACGGATTTAGACGTTCATTAGTGCGAAAATAAGTATAAAAACAATTGCGTTTTAGATATTTGCATTGGTATTAAGGACATTATGCTTTATTTTAACTACAATTTCATTTTAATTAGGACTTGAATACAAGATTGTACCTCCTGGAGTTGGTTTCTATAAAATTATTTCTCATGCAACCAGCAACCTCCATTATGCACCATGCAACCGGATAATAGGCAGTTAATTGTATTTGGAATCTTAGTTGTCTCTGGTTGGAATAAGAATCAGTTTTAAAAACAACCTTTATATCTCAATTTGCATAAAATGACTACCAAATATTCACACGGTCGAATAAAATTAGTACGAAATTTTAATATGAATTTTTGTTCGATCAGTGATGGTTAAGTCAAACATATTTGAAACGGACTTTTGTCTTGTACGAATGGGGTGGCTCAGTTGGTAGCGCGCAGGCTCGTTATCTGTAGTTTCCAGGTTCGAGTCCCAGCTGGGTCAGCGTTGAGATTTATCTCCGCAAAAATTCCCCACCCTGCCCACGGTCAGTAGGGGACACCGATGGGCTTGGAAAGGCCGCCGTCCGTCGGATGGGACGTTAAGCCGTGGCCTCGTGTGCGGCAGAACCATACCCTGTGCACGTTAAAGAACACGCTAGATGGCCATGACGGGAGGCTACCATCTGTCTCCCAACAGCTGTTTCAGTGGGTCCCCTCCCCCAACATTCTCTGAGCCTTCGGGGTCCATGTGACCTGGCCATTTAGCCCATGGTGTGCAAAAAAGTGCCGCTCAGAGGTAAAAACCGCTCAGAGGTAAAACAACCCAAAAGCCTTGTACGAATGGTTGCTGGACAACAGTCAAAAGTTAGAAAAAATGTTCTTTTTGTTAATATGTCTCTGATGCAACGTTCATATCCCATTCTGTGACCACATAAGTACAAGTCTGTAATAACCAGCAATTTTAACATCTATTTTGTCGCCTTTAGATTTCATCATCAAATTTCTTCGGACGTTTATTTTTCTTTTCCTGTGTCTGAATAATTTCCATTCAGGAAAGGTTTCTTAGCATATGAAACATCCTCTCAGCATTTCATGCGAAATCGCGTCTTTCGTTTGAGAATCCATTAACTGTCGTATCCCTTCAAACTTTGACACGAACCGCCTCAGCCTCTGTGAACTTATTCGCGAAGCGAAAGGTTATCACTCCGAGGGAAAGTGTCAACCACTGCGCGAATTTTTTTTCCCATGGCATCAACATTTCGATTTTCCGAGAGTAAAGTCATATTCAAGAGAGAGAGAGAAATCTATTTTTAACTATTGCAAGTGGAGTCGATTTCACGAGAATGTCTCTCATGTCATTGGGCATGTTCAGTCGAAAAATCTACGCATGCGATTAAGTTGAAAAGGATTGGATTGGGAGACATTAATTTTTTAGGATTAAAAATTAAAAATCTCTAAATATTTTCAGAGTTTAACTTTTATCGAAGTTAAATTCTGAAAATATTTAGAGAATAGAGAAAGCTTATGATAAAAAAGGAATAATGAAAAGTTTTTGAAGTAATATTCCGTGTAAAAATGTTTTTACACGAATTTTAATTCTTTAATTGTTTCCCCTTATTTTAATTGCACTGGTGATACGAATTTCAAGTATTTATTTAATAATTGTAATATTGCGTGATGTTTCCTTTTTTCTCCAAACCATGAAAAGATCATACAGGGTTAGGGGCGATAAAGGATACTTTCTTATACAATAAAACCTTTGGATCGTTTTTTTTTTGTGAAAAATGTAAGCCTTACTGTTAGCTTCATTAGCATGGCTTATTTATTTTTCATTGGCATTTGAACATAATTGATTCGAATTGTTTTTTTTTTGGCCTTATAGGTAGCTACAGTAAAAAAATAAAAGAATGTTTAAGAATTTTTCTAATACATATCAATAAACGAAAATTGAGAAGAGTAATATAATCCATAAGTTTTCAAGAGAAAAAAAAAATATTTTTTTTACTTTCAAACGTAGAATAATTCATTAACGGATTCACATCTTAAAAAGATGAAAAGAAGACGTGCAAAAACCAGAATATATATATAAGCAAAGAAAAATGCAATTGGTAAAATGTTTTTAAGTTTAAATGACGCCGTTTTCTGTGTAGGGGGCTGTTGATGACTTAACTGCGAGATGATTTTTTTGTTGGACACTTTAGAGATATATGCACATAACGATTAAATGCAAACTATAGTTATATTAATTGTAATACAACATAGTGTATGATATCGTAATTATTATGATATCGTATAATTAATATAGTGTATGATATCGTAATTATTATGATATCGTATAATTAATATAGTGTATGATATCGTAATTATTATGATATCGTATAATTAATATAGTGTATGATATCGTAATTATTATGATATCGTATAATTAATATAGTGTATGTTATCGTAATTATTATGATATCGTATAATTAATATAGTGTATGTTATCGTAATTATTATGATATCGTATAATTAATATAGTGTATGATATCGTATTATAATTTTGACTAAATAAATTGACACAACTATTGTTTAGCATTAAGTCTCTACTCGTGCGAATCTGTGAAACCTCATATAAACGTTTTCTTTTAAATTTTTACTTACTCTGTATAAATATGAAAAGAATAGAAATAATTCCTTGGTCTTAAAATTATCGGTTTTGAAAGATACACCTTAATGATGTTTTAAAAAGTTTGAAGTTCTTAGTGTAATAAGTTGTTAACATATTGATTTATGTTAAATATCCAAAAAAATTTTAAGATTAAGTTTTGCTTATTTTTAACTAATATAGGATTTTATTATATTATAAGATTTTATTTAAATACATATTTTAATATTTTCTACTATTAATATTATGTCCCAGATATTGTATGAAACAGTGAGAAGAGATTATTTAACTGAAATGTTTACGAAATATTTGTAAGTAAGTTAATAAATAATCCCTTTAGAGTTTACGGGCATGGTTTGCACATTTTACGGATATTTATTTCCAACAACGAGGCTGTTTTCATGAAACCGATATTTGTTTTTGTAAATATTGAAACTGTGTTTCGTCATAAAAAAGTGCCTTCATTTTGTCCTAAATCGAAACTTAACTTCTCAGAGAAACGAAAACAGTTCTGTGAAAATATCAACAACTTTTCATCTAACTACCTCTGAGTGAAAAAACAGGATTATGGAACACTATCATAGGCCACTTTATATATGACGAAACTCAGACTTTCCTATCTTTATGCGATGTACTTCAAATAGACATGACACTTTTGGGTAGCTGGGATTACTTCGAAATTTGAATTGCTACTGAAAAATCCACTAATTTTCCTGATCCATGTTTTATTGATAGTTATCATCATTATTGTATAGTTTATCTTTCAATGATTGCTTCAATGGCTTTATTTGCAATTTCATTTTGTAATATTTTCTGTCCCGGTAAGTGCATTTTATTATTTGTTGCTAAACGGGAAATGAGGAACTTTTCGAACATTTAAATTTGAGGGATATTCACTTTATGATTTTTATGATTAATTGCTTTTTCGTTACAACTTATAGTAATTAATTTTTTTCCACAAGCAAGGTTTTTTTTTATTCTCATGGAAGATTCAACATTTTTTTCGCGAATTTCTAATGTAAAATGCATGTTTAAATTAGAAAACATTAATGAAATATAATATTAAGATATATATATATATATTGATACGAATAACTTGCTTGTAAATATGATGTTTACTAGAGAACCGATGTACAAGAAGAATCTGTCAAAAAAGATACAGTGCTTAAAAATTGTGTATCAAGGATATGTAAGATAGTATATATTTCGTTGTGATTTTAATTCTAAGATAAACTTGTTATTGTGAATGTAATAATGCTGATACAGATTCTGAGAATAAATTTATTTTACTTTTCAATTGACTTCACATCAGTTTTACTGATGTCGACGGGGCGGGGTGGCTCAGTCGGTAGCGCGCCAGGCTCGTAATCTGTAGTTCCCAGGTTCGAGTCCCAGCTGGGTCAGCGTTGAGATTTATCTCCGCAAAATTCCCCGCCCTGCCCACGGTCAGTAGGGGACACCGATGGGCTTGGAAAGGCCGCCGTCCGTCTGATGGGACGTTAAGCCGTGGCCCCGTGTGCGGGAGAGCCATACCCTGTGCACGTTAAAGAACACGCTGGATGTCCTTGACGGGAGGCTACCATCTGTCTCTGAACAGCTGTTCCAGTAGGTCCCCTCCCCCAACCTTCTCTGAGCCTTCGGGGTCCGTGCGACTTGGCCATTTAGCCCATGGTGTGCAAAAAAGTGCCGCTCAGAGGTAAAACAACCCAACCCAACTGATGTCGATGGATTTTGCAATAAGCAGCCTGAAACAAAATGATAAATGATGAGATGCAATCAATAGTGGACACATTTAAAAATTATCAATCAAAAATATCAATCAAAATAAAAAAAATATCAATAAAAAATACAAAAATTAATTCTTAATATTCTTTTAGTATTAGATGTTTCTTCTCCATGTATTCGAAAAATGCAAACGTTTCATCGGACTTTTTTGCTGGAGAGTGTAAAATGTGTTTTCGTATGAGCGGGAATGTTTTTGAACTTTTTCTTAAAAACAAAGGAATAGTCTAACAGTGTTTTTCGAGCAATCCTTTTGTTTTTGGATCATAGAAATAAGGATGTCGGATTGGTTTTGCAGTTTTTAGTTTGAGGATATGCTCGTTTTAGAGATGCTGAAGCATCTGTTACGTTGTCAACTCACCTGTCTGAGTGAAACGGAGCGTGAAATTAAGATCGTCGAACCTTGAGAAGCCGTTGAGTTATTAGCGGTGAGTAAATATTATCCGGAACGCAAGAGGTTCCGGTCACAGCACTTCCTTTAACTAACTTATTTCGGTAAGATCTCTTCTGTTTTTGACAGGGATATGGTGAGAGGCTGTCTGTCTCCTTCACTTCCCTAATTGGCAGTTCATCATTCGGCTAATGAGCTCAAGGGGGCGATATATTTATTGGGTGACACTGGAGCACAGCTAGTCATAAAAATGTTAATCCTGCTAAATTTATTCGTTTATGTTCAATGGTTACTCGAGTTTTTATTAGAAATTCAGGAAATATCAGAAATGGGAAAGAGGTTTCGAGTTCATTCTCCTACGAATTTGTTTTCACAATAGTTGTTAAGAATGCCTGGAGTAGTGGTTAAAGAATATCACTATTAAGCAAAATAGGGTGTTCTTTATACGATGAATGAGAAACCAGGAGAAGTTTGAATTCACTTCTAGATTTTTCTCTCTGCGATTGGGAAACCTCTCTTCCTTTTAAAAAAAATACGAAGGAAAATGAATTTTTTAAACCCTTCATCTGCTTCTTTTCAAACACACAGTGTTTTCATATTGTGTAGAACAAAACTCCCTCTCTTGATGTCTTGAATACCATAAGAATTTCAATGTAAGTCGAGTGATTATTTGAAAAATATAACCTTAAATTCAGGCTTGGTCTGATGTTCTTACTGTATTCTTATGTAGATTTGTTGTTCATAATCAGAAAGGTATATTTGATTATCTGTGATCATTCTGAAAAAACACATTGTTCCACGGATTAGCGTCTCATCCAACGTACTGCGGTTTTCCTAAGACAATAAGCGCCCCCTTTCTCTCCTAGGCTGGGTGTATGATAGCCGAGATGCTGGCACATTTGGGACACTTTGGATTACGAGTCTTGCATGCTACCACCTGAACCAACCCCAGCGTTCCTAAAGCTCTAAGGAGAAGTGGCAGGTCTAGATTGAGGTGGGTGGACAATATTTAATGGGATCATCTTAGGAATATCCTGGAGGGTGAAATTCATTAGCTGTTGCTCAGTACATCACTATACAATCTGGGTGGATCTCCATATCTTTGACTGCTTATGAATTTCGCAAATGTGTGCATTCCTCGTATTTGAATGTGAAAGATCGATCTTCGGGAAGCAGAAGGATTGGAAATGTCAGAGACATTGCCATTTCCTTCCCTGTTGTATTTCGCGTTCTAATTTCTTGACAGTTGCCGCCATTGAAGCACAAAGGCTGACATGACGGATTACATCCGTTGCCCTTCCACACAATTCGTGGTTAATAGCCGAGGCCGAAGCGGAGAGGTGCAGTTTGCGTTGGCTTATAAATAAAGATGACATGGAGGTTGCCAATTAGACAGCGCTGAAAAATGATGGGTTCATTAGTTTTATTATTGAAAGACCCGGTAATGATGGATTCTTTGGCAGTTGGTCGAGTAATGTAGACAAACCAGAGTTCGTTGAGTTTTGTGTCAAAAAGTAGGCAAATATATATTAGAATCCAAAACTGTATGAAACAGATTGTCAATGAATGCATTATATGCTGAAGTTCGTTTCAGAGGAAGATGAGGTGTTATTTTGTGATGTGTAAAGAAACCTGTTTAGCCGTCCATGCAATTTGATGTGAATGAATGATGTAATAATTTAATCTTTTTTAATCACTTCCATATCGATAAAGCACATATCGAAATATTTCGCATTTTTGACATTGTTTCGAATTAAATGATAGAAAGCATTTAATGAATTAAAAACCATTAAAAATTTCCATTAAAAACCCTTCTCTTTTGAGGAGAAACAGGCGAGAGTTTAGTTTTTGTAGCCAATATCATTTCTAACGTTACGAACTTTTGTTTCTTGTTGTTACTGTTTGGCCACTACTGACTTAATTAAATAACCTGTTATTTCTTATGATGATGATTAATGCTTTTTCCGCTTCCGGTTGCTAGTATTCCCTGAATTGGTGAAAAGGGGTGGCATTGGCGGGCACCTTAGATCCAGCCCTGGTGATAATTAATCCTCGGGTTGAAGGAGATATGATGTAAGAGTTCGTTGTTGAAGAGGCAAAAAAGTTGAATGGAAGTAATTATTATTTAGTCTGTCATTACTCGTTAGGATCGGTTTCTTGGTTCAGGAGATTTGATAGAACGACTGATAAGAAATGAAAAATCCGACAAACCAATAACAAGATAAAACCAATAAAAAGATAGGTACAAGAAATATATATATATATAAATTTAAAAAAATTTTATGTGTACTAAAATGTAAAACATACAGTTAGCGATGCTACTAATTGCTGAATTCATGTTTACTTTAAATCATTAGCTGCTCATGAGCCTCAGTGCATGTGTGGTCGGTAAATCTTGGTTAGCCCATCTGTACATAGTAAAAACTTCCCCTACGTTTTTGTCAAAATAAGTTTTAGTATTTTTATGGAATTGGACCTGTTTTAAATGTAATGATGTAATTGAAAGAATTGAAACAAAACAGTATAAGATAATATCAGCTACATAACTATTGGAGGTCATCTACTAACAAAAAAAGCAAAGTATATAAGCTTTTTATGAAGATACCTTCTTTAGACAGACAGACAATCCTAAAGCACTCAGGGCTTTGAAGGTCCTAGTAAGGTGTAATATAGTGCAACAAAGTCCTGTTTCACAATGTCCGCCCATCGTATACTAGGTTTCCACAATTTTTTGACGTCATTAGGTACACTGATCATAACCCTATACTGTATTTACTCGTTACAATCGGTCACCGAGATTCGGAAGATAAGGAATAAAAACTTGTGAAATCGAGAAAACTACTGACAAATTGTCAAATGACAAAAGAAAAGTATTTGGATGATAGTTAATAAGAATAATACTAAAATTAGGTTACTTTCAATTTGTAAATTTTTTAATTTACGAATTTATGGAATTTAGAAGTGGTTTAAATTCGTAAATATTTGTGAGAGTTTAAACAGTGCAACTGAATCTTTTCAAAGAAAATAATTATGCCCTGATAGTTTGGTGGATGTTGTTGGCATCCTAACGATAGCTGGACGTCTTCCGTTGCTTTGAGAGCGGATGTGAACTTTGTAGTTGATCCAGATGGTCTTGTCTCTGGAGGTGGATTATGTTTGTTGATGTTTCTGTTCCTAACTCAGTACGTATTCCGCTGTTTGAACCATTCTTGAAAAGAATATTTAATTGAATTTCCTCAGAATTTTCACTTACGTCAACAAGCTATAGCTTTGTTGCGATAAATTGACATTATCACCGAATGTTTTCCTCTACGAAGTAAATGAAAAACGCAAATCTGCGTAAAAGAAAGTCGAAATTAAGGAAATATTAACCAAGTTTATTTCTATGAATGTGGCGCTCCTTCTTTCTGCCTACTCAAGAGATATATTCTCTGTTACATAAAAAGGAATGCGAGGCAGTCAGCCGTGCAAGCATTCTTAAAGCAGCTGACAAAGTGGATGATTCACAACCAGAAACATCTCTTCAGCAATAAATAGTGATCGCGGCAAAATTTAATTTTATTTAATTGATCTTATCATTTTTACCTTTACTGTATTTTAAATTTAACTGCAATAGTTTCCAGACTTAATGATAGTGAGGAGTATTACTTATTAGCAAAGAGGCTGGTTTATTATTTAACCCTTTCCAGTTCACAGAATATGATGATCGTCATGATTTAACACACATGTGTTAACATCACCATAGAAAGATTTCTCATTACCATGCTTAAATGGGGTGGCTCAGTCGGTAGTGCGCCAGGCTCGTAATCTGTAGTTTCCAGGTTCGAGTCCCAGCTGGGTCAGCGTTGCGATTTATCTTCGCAAAACTCCTCACCCTGCCCACGGTCAGTAGGGGACACCGATGGGCTTGGAAAGGCCGCCGTCCGTCCGTCGGATGGGACGTTAAACCGTGGCCCCGTGTGCGGGAGAGACATACCCTGTGCACGTTAAAGAACACACTGGATGGGCTTGACGGGAGGCTACCATCTGTCTCCCAACAGCTGTTCCAGTGGGTCCCCTCCCCTAGCCTTCTCTGAGCCTTCTGGGTCCATGTGTGTGCAAAAAAGTGCCGCTCAGAGGTAAAACAACCCAACAACCCAAACCTTGAATTTTTAAATGATTTTGCAACTCTCCAACACATTGGCCTCAATATCTTTCCGTTATCATTGAAAAACGGCGAAGACATCGCTCGATATTGGCTGCAAATAAACGAAACTAAGTTAATTAACGAACAGAGTAATAATAACAAACAAATGTAATAACTAACGAATGAGAATAATGAAACACGTGGATTGGAGCTGCTTTGAAAGAACCTTTCGCAGACGCTATCGTTACTTGCAATGCAATAGAATCAGAATCATGCAGATCTGCAAGTTCGAAAATCTTTAATGCTAGGACAATGTAGCGACGCCGCTTTGAAGCATTATGAAGGCACGTGTAGAGAGAATCTATGCCACGCAATGAGATTGGCAAAAGTGCGTGCCGGCCGATATACAAATACACTAGTAAGTGATTGGTTGGATATTTCGCAGCGTTTAAATTATTGCAGCGTTGATAGATGCTGAAATGTACATTGTACATACTGTTTAAGGATTTGTTTTTTGAAAAATTTCGTTATAGTAGTGATTTTTCTTTTGTATCAGGATAAAGTTTTATTTCGTTAAACTGATATTTTCGTTTTACTGGTATTCGTTAAAATAAAACATTTTGGCATAGCGATACATAGTAAATTGGCCAGGGTTTGGAAAAAATTTCGCTATATTGAATATTTCGTTATTCTGGATTTCGTTATACTGACATTTCACTGTATTTCTTAAGGAGCCCAGTTTTAGGGGTCTGACCAGAGCCTCTCAATGTAATATGATCAGTAGCATACCTGTGGGAGGGGATTATTAAAAATTATTTTCTAAGGCAGCCTTGAAAATCAGATACTCCCCATTTATACAAATATACGGAAAATCTCTTTCCTAGTGGAAGTTTTCCGAACTTTTACTAGGCAAGAATGGATGCGAAATCCATATCGTATTGCAACACTGAATACGATAGATAAAGATAGGTGAGAAAATAGAGACCTTATTTGAAAGAAAATATCGATGTCTTATCCAGAATTGGATCCCAGATGGGGCGGGGATGGCTTAGTCGGTAGCGCGCCAGGCTTGTAATCAGTAGTTCCCAGGTTCGAGTTCCGGCTGGGTCAGCGTTGAGATTTATCTCCGCAAAACTGCACGCCCTGCCCACGGTCAGTAGGGGACATCGATGGGCTTGAAAGACCGCCGTCCGTCGGATGGGACGTTAAGCCGTGGCTCCGTGTGCTAGAGGGCCATACCCTGTGCACGTTAAAGAACACACTGGATGTTCTTGACGGGAGGCTACCATCTGCCTTAAAGAACAGACTGGATGTTCTTGACGGGAGACTACCATCTGCCTCTCAACAGCTGTTCCAGTGGGTTCCCTCCCCCCCAACCTTCTCTGAGCCTTCGGGGTCCTTGTGACTTGGCAATTTAGTTCATTGTGTGCCAAAAAATGCCGCTCAGAGGTAAAACAAACCAAACCAAAGGATCCCAGGTCCATTTACATCAGAGTCGCATGCTGACTAGGCTGCTAAAATCAATTTCCTTCTAAGCTTAACGAAGATATAAAGAGTTAGAAATATTGCAAACGATGTAAATCACTGTTAAACATTTTATTGCTTATATCGCTTAAAACAAGTGAATTGTTCAAAATTTAAACATATTTCTCAATGAATTACAATAATTTGATCTACAGTTTGTTCGTTAACACTTTTCGTACATCGAGTCCACGGCGACGTGATTGAATCAAGCATTGGTAATGCGTTTCCTTGCGTCCAGACTAAAAGAGAAACCAGAGCCCACCATCTGCCGATTTCGTGGTCAGCAAATTCAGTTAGGGAAGCAAGGGACGTCTCGTGCATAATGAATGTTGTCTCGTCTTTGTCGCTGATTCCTCGTCTTCCCTCGCTAGATCCGGATCAGATCACCTCGCGGACAACTGAACTGGAATCGATTCTTTCGTAATTGCATCAGTGTTCATTAAGGTTACCAATAATCACTCTTTGTCCTTTTTGCATTGCTGTCAGTTGCCCTTCTTACACTTTCAATGCGGATCTCCCGCAGATTTCGAAGTAATGTGTTTGGGGAACGATTCATTGCAGATGGAATAAAACATCTCAGTTGCAGAGATGGCTATCATGATTTTTAAATTCTCCTGGAAATAAGTTATCTATTAATCTCTTTGAAAATTCACTTATTGCCCCATATTTCTTTTAATCAGATTTTTTTTTTTTTTTTGTTTTCAGTTGATGTACCTTTCGAATGTGACCTACTATGTGCCACGCGCTGAAAGGATTATGAAGCGAAGCAAATGGTAAGTGTATGTTTTCAGTTTCTCGTAAAATATTTTACAAAAAGTGCTTCAAATATATGTTAGGTCATTTTTTTAATATTTACTTACATCAAAAGCCATTGCTGCGATGTTAAAAAAGTCATGAGTTAATAATAAACTTAAGGATATAAAATATAACCCTTTAAAGTTATTCATAAAAAAACAATTTGATACTTCGTATTTTTAATGATATGACTTCATTAAATCTATTCATCATCAAGATATGAACAGAGATCAACCGATTCTGATTGTCACCTAATGTTTTCATCACTTATTAATAAAATACCTTATCTGAGGTGAAAACCGACTCAACTGATCAACAGTAATATTATCAGTGATAATTTAACAAACTATTTTCGTCGTGCATTAATGTTCTGTTGTGTTCGAGTCCCTGTTAAGACATGGATGTTTATGTTGCTGAGGTCTCGCTTCCTCACAGATCTTCTCTATGGTGTATTAAATTGACAAGCTTCTGTCAGACCTTTGTAGCAAGATGCTGGTTGAAGGGTATTTATTATTTTACAATAATAACATGAATTTCTTCCTATGACCAGAGAGAGAGGGGATGGCTCAGTCGGTAGCGCGCCAGGCTCGTAATCTGCAGTTCCCAGGTTCGAGTCCCAGCTGGGTCAGCGTTGAGATTTATCTCCGCAAAACTGCACGCCCTGCCCACGGTCAGTAGGGGACATCGATGGGATTGAAAGACCGCCGTCCGTCGGATGTGACGCTAAGCCGTGGCGCCGTGTGCTAGAGGGCCATACCCTGTGCTGGTTGAGGGCCATACCCTGTGCTTGTGCACGTTAAAGAACACACTGGATGTTCTTGACGGGAGGCTACCATCTGCCTCTCAACAGCTGTTCCAGTGGGTTCCCTCCCCCCAACCTTCTCTGAGCCTTCGGGGTCGATGTGACCTGGCCATTTAGCTCATGGTGTGCAAAAAAGTGCCGCTCAGAGGTAAAACAACCCAATTCCCACGACCAGACACGTGGAGAAAACTATTTAACAGAAAGCGAAGATCACCATGAAATAAAACTAGTAGATTGAAATTACCGTACATATATTTGCTACAAATACCCAAATTTTAGAGGTCTTTTGTATTGCTATTATTGCCGTAGCAAAAACACTACAGGCAATGAGTGAGCTAAATAGCCAGGCCACAAGGGTTCAGAGAAGGTTGGGGGAAGGGACTCATTGAACAGCAGCTACGAAACGGCTACTCTACTGAACGGCAGCCTTTCATCAAAGCTAATCATCTTGTTTTTTAACGTGAACAGGGTATGAGTCTGCTGCCGACGGTGGTAATAATTTCGTTTTAAGACTTCAGGAATTTCGAAAATGTTAATAGCGCTTAACCATACAGCTCGCTTTTCGTGACCTCAGCCTTAGAGGTTCTGCTTATGCAATCACCTGAAGTGTGTTCGTATCTTCATTTAGCATCATTGGCTGCAAGCGATAACATCTTTGTTTTAATTTTAAACGTGCCATTCTTTCTGTATAATGTAATGCTCAATTAACCATAAGCTTTTTTAAACCACCCACTATTGATAGATAATGAAACTATTTATTAGTATTTATTATATATATATATATTATTTATTAATATGATGATTGATAATTAAATTATTACTAAATTTAGAATTCTGAGGGTTGTTTTTTTTGGCAAAAGGTTTTCGGTCTGAAAGTGAAAATTTCCTATTTTTTTTCTATTTTGGAGAATTCCCAAAACAGGTTGTGGCTTAAATTCGAATAAGGCAAGACCTCCCCCTCAAAAATAAATAAAAATTATATATATATATAATTATCTTAAGCAAATTTTATTTGATAATTATTGTTTATTTCTTGTTGTTATATCTCGTCCATTGGCTGCTCTATTTTTGTTGGAATCTCCGAATTTAAGCATGTTACATTTTGATTTTCAAAATGCCCCATCAGAAAAAGACTTTTAACGGATTGATATTTTTTTCCTGTTCACATTGGAAAAGAGATTTTCAGTGAAAGGATGCAAAAAAAAAAAGCAAACATTATTTTCCTCCCATTGTTACCGATCTTCTTGAATCACCAAAAACACTATCTTTGTTTTTTTGTTTCTGTTTTATTTATTTTCATAACTTTTTTAGTACAAAATGAAGTCCCAGGAAGATAAAAAGCTTGTCAGCAGGAATCCAAATACAGCATGCAATAAACAGTTGTAAATATTGAGTTTATTTTTATAATATGTATTTAAATAATACCACAGAGTAGACAGTTTTTAAATATTTTCCATAAACCACTTCTTCAAAAAAATTTTAACTTCTCTAATTTTTTTTAAGATTAAATAACTCCCCAGAGATACTATTGAACACAGAGGAAATTTCATAATTTTTATAATTTTTCACATAATTGTTTTAAAAATGTGTTGATTTGTATTTATTTTTAGATTTATATCAAGTATTTTTTATTACGATTAATCTTTATAAGTATTATCAAAATAATACCCAAGTATTAATTTATATTGGGTTGTTTTACCTCTAGAATCCCAGCTGGGTCAGTTGAAGAATGATGAAGATTTGAAAAAGTGCCGCTCTGAGCGGCACTTTTTTTGCACACAATGAGCTAAATGGCCGCTCAGGTCATTTGCTCATTTTGAACACAATCAGCTAATGGCAGCTCAGGTCACAAGGAAACCAAAGAAGGTTGGGGAAGGAAACCCACTAGAACAGTTGGGTTGTTTTACCTGTGAGCAGCACTTTTTTGCACACCATGGGCTAAATTGCCAGGTCACATGGACCCCGAAGGCTCAGAGAAGGTTGAGAAGGAGACCCACTGGAACAGCTGTTGGGAGACAGATGGTAGCCTCCCGTCAAGGCCATCCAACGTGTTCTTTAACGTGCACAGGGTATGGCTCTCCCGCACACGGGGCCACGGCCACGGCTTAACGTCCCATCCAATGGAAGGCGGCCTTATCCAAGCCCATCGGTATCCCCTACTGACCGTGGGCAGGGCGGGGAATTTTGCGGAGATAAATCTCAACGCTGACCCAGCTGGGACTCGAACCAGGGAACTGCAGATTATGAGCCTGGCTCCCTACCGACTGAGCCACCCCCGTCCCTCATATTTATGTAGCT
Source organism: Ryuthela nishihirai (assembly GCA_038380435.1). NCBI lineage: Eukaryota > Metazoa > Arthropoda > Arachnida > Araneae > Heptathelidae > Ryuthela > Ryuthela nishihirai. Next base: position 37,779,527 of record JAWZYU010000031.1, read on the forward strand.
GGATAATAGGTAATACATATATCAATAATAGCGTAGCCTTTATTGATATTAAAGATTGCGAAAATAAAGCTCAGAATGGTTGAAACTAAAGAGATGAAATAAAATTATTTTGGTCAGAATATTGAAAAGTTTGACCAACCCTTCCACTGCATCTCCTCCTATTCTTTTAATTTTCTTTTTTTTTTCGTTGTCTTTCCTGTCCCTACCTAGAATCATTTGGTACAGTTCTTTGGTGTTTCTTAATTAAATTTTTATTCTCCAAATTTTTATGTATTTTATAATAGTGATTGGTGTATGGCTCCTATTTTTAAAGCTGAAACCTTTTCGATAATCATTGCGCCCGAACCCAATTACTAATTGTTTTTTTTTTGTTTTACCTCTGAGCTGCAATTTTGTGCACACAATGAGCTAAAGGGCAAAGTCGGAAGAACAACTGCAATCGTAATACCCGAGGCTAAGCGCGCGGAGTTACCAGGCGGATACGTTGTTTCTAGGCGCCTGCGCACAGCTCTTGGCTGCAGCAGGTATGCAGCCGCGAAGGTTAGATTTCATTCTATAAACTTAATTTCAATAATCTCGTGATCGTACCTTCTTGGTTTGTGGAGCACTGGAAGTGAAACACATAAAGGGAGCACTGGAAGTGAAACACATAAAGGGAGCACAAATATGTTACAATATACTATATTATTAATTACAATATACTACAAGTTACAACAGTGATACAGATTTATCGACAGTACAAGTTATTACACTTAATAACAGTGGGACGGATTTGCTACCTACACTTCTTAGGGCGTAAGTACAACTCAGGCCTGATATCGGTCACTTCCTGAAATTAGCTACCGATTTATGGGGCAGGGTCATTTGCGATGAGGTCCTTCGGCAAAAACTGAGTTACACAGACTACTTAAGGTAATAAACCAAAAAGAGACTGGAAAGAGAGCTTATTACAAGAAGGTATATCTGATCTGAGCAGCGACTCTGACGAGAACGGAGATACTCATTTAGGTCTCTACAGCAACATCCTGGTTTGCTCCTCCTATCCCTGTAACGAATAAAACTATTTACGAATAAACCCTGGCTCGCAATGAAAATTTCATCTAAGTCCTTAACGCAGCTGGCACAAGATGATTTTGAGAAAAGTTCTACTGAGCTGCAGTTCCTAGTGAAGATCTGCCAAGCTTTCATGATACTGGAAAGGCAATGGTCAGTTTCTCTCTGCGCCTTTTCTGGGAATTCACACAATGTCTAATCCTTTAACAGTCCTCTCCTTAGGCAAGCAGTTTAACTGCGATGGTTGGGTTGAGAGTCCATGGCCTCTATCCTAAGCTGAAACATGGGGCCATCCACGGGACTTGGCCTTTGTTCTACATGTTTTTTTTTGTTTTGCATAGCTGCACTGACAGAAAATTCCTCGGGGGTTCGAACAAGGACTACACCATCAACTTTGTAGAGAGCATTAGCCCAAGGCTAGGGGAGGTTGAGTGCGTGGCCTTGATACTCACGTGCAAGACTCATGAGTCCTTTTCTGCAAAAGCATTGTTTTCCAGAAGATAAGTAGATTTCCAAAAAGGGATATGCCAGCAGTGGTGTCGTTCTTGTTGGATGGTGAGGCCATTGTCGAAAGAAAGGGATAATGAAGCTGATAGCGAAATGAAAATGACACTCACTCCAGAGTGTATAAACATGGTATTATCTATATTTCAAGAATGTATGAATGACAAAGGTTGTAAAAGCGTGTTAGTTAATATGCTTGTAAATCGGTGTTTTTTCAATATTAAACAGTGAAACCAATGCAAATTAGCTACTTGTGATTAAAAAAAATGGTTAATTTCAGCAAATGTCTAATTTTTTAGAAATTTGACCAATGGATATAAAAAAACTTATAGTATCATTTGGGGGGTTTCTAAAAATATGTGGCCAAGTCACTGGAAGGAGAGCTATGCACCAATCCCCTGTGATGATGCATAGAACCGGCCAGACCTAGCACCTAATGTCCGACCCCGCCTTCTCGTGGTGCGGACCGTTAGTACCTTTCAAAAGAGATACTCTCTTGTGGAAGTGAACGGAAGGGGAGGGCTGCCAGATTAGTGTGGCCTACTGATCTGGACAACTATGGCTACTTTTCTATTTTTTTCTACCCTGCTGAGGAGTGATCAACCACACAGGGTCCTGGTGCTGACCATATAAACCCACTGGACTGGACAGATATATGGCTCTGAGCTTTATTATGGATCCTGATTTTGCTGCACTGGTGGGCTTCTGTAGAGGGAAAATCTTCCGCTGTGTTTTCTGTTTGTTTGTGGGTTGACAGCCCCAAGTGAATAGATTCACAGGATATGTTTATCAGCTGGTGGATAATCCTGAGCAGAAGTCATCGCAGGCACCTGAACTCTTTGCTTCTATTAGCATCGCTATATTCTACATTAAAAGAAGTCTTCTAGTGTAGATGGCTTCAGCCTTTAGTGGTGGGGGAAAGGGTCTTGGCCCCATGTCTGCGATTAGGGAGCTGTTTGATATTGTCGGCATTCCCTCTCTCAATAAACATAGTTTATTTAAACATCCCATTAACCATTTTCTCTCCATAGGTAGTTGGAATGTGAGGACTCTGCACAGAGCTTTTTCTCTTGATGTCCTCACACAAGAATTCCACCAGTATAATTTAGATATTCTCGGCTTGCAAGAGACCAGATGGACAGATAAAGGTCAGATTCTTAAAAATAATCTTGAATTTCTCTTTTCAGGGAGGGACGACAATAAACATCACCAAGGCGTGGGTCTGCTTCTCAGCAGACACGCTAGTGATGCTCTTCTCGGATATGAATGCATTAATGAAAGGTTTCTTACAGCAAAATTTCAGACAAGCGTTAAAGACTTGAATGTTATCTGCTGTTATGCCCAAACTGAGGATGCCGATGAGGATGAGAAGGATAGGTTTTATGAACAACTAAGACAGATATTTTGTCTTACTTGTTCATAAAACAACTAAGACAGATATTTTGTCTTACTTGTTCATAAAACAACTAAGACAAAATAACTGTTTTTTATGAACAACTAACAGATATTTTGAATTCTGTCAAGAAAGGAGATATTACCCTTGTTCTTGGTGACTTCAATGCCAAAGTTGGTACTGACTCTAAACTTTGGGGAGGAGTAAGAGTCCCTTTTGGTATTGGTAGCTGCAATGGCAATGGGCAACATCTCCTACAGGTAGGTAAACTCAATGGATTCAGAATAACTAACACTTATTACAAACACCACGACATACATAAGTACACATGGGTTTCACCTGATGGGCTGCGTTGTTTGGGTTGGGTTGTTTTACCTCTGAGCGGCACATTTTTTGCACACCATGGGCTAAATGGCCAGGTCACATGGACCCCGAAGGCTCAGAGAAGGTTGGGGGAGGGGACCCACTGGAACAGCTGTTGGGAGACAGATGGTAGCCTCCCGTCATGGCCATCTAGCGTGTTCTTTAACGTGCACAGGGTATGGCTCTCCCGCACACGAGGCCACGGCTTAACGTCCCATCCGACGGACGGCGGCCTTTCCAAGCCTATCGGTGTCCCCTACTGACCGTGGGCAGGGCGGGGAATTTTGCCTGATGGGCTGCATAAGAATATGATTGATTACATATTAATTAACAGCAAATGGGCTAGTTCGGTTAGGAATACCAGGGCATATAGGGGGGCTGAAATTGGATCTGACCATTACCTTGTTAAAAGTGTGTTACAACTTAAACTTAAAAAGTGTTGTGCTAGGGTTAAAAAATTTACTTTTAATACTGAAGCTCTGAAAGATCCAGTTATAGCCAAAGCTTACCATGATAGGTTACTTAGTCATTATGACAGTCATGGTTTGCTTACTACTGAAGTTGAGGAAGAATGGGATCATTTTAAACAGTCTTTTTTGGACACTAACAGTACTCTTTTAGGAAAAAAGGAGCAGAAGAGACAGAATTATCTGAGTGATAAGGCACTTGAGCTTATTTTGGAAAGAAAGAACTGCAGGAATGTCTTTAATCAATACCCTACTAGTCCTAATAGAAAGCATTACAGAGAACCTAATAAACGTGTAAAAGATCAGTTAGCTGCTGATAAGAATCTTTGGCTTGATAGTTGATAGACAGCACAACAGCAGAGAGCTGTACCAGATAGTTAATGTTTTGTGTGGTAGAAAACGGACAGATATACAAGGATTGAAGTATAAACAAGGTAAGGTTATAGAAGGTGAGGATTCTGTCATGGCTAGGTGGGCTGAGCATTTCAGTGATGTTCTAAACAATGTAGTTAGTTCTACTCCCATTGTTTGCAATGATGATAGATGCATTGGTGGCTTTAATGTTGGCCCTATTACACAATGTGAAGTTATTTTGGCTGTTTCTAAACTTAAACTACATAAATCCCCAGGGGTAGATGAAATTACTACCGAAATGCTTAGATCTGGAAATGTTTCGGTTACCACTTGGATGACTGAAATTCTGAATATCTTTTATGATAAAGGCATGGTTCCTAAGGATTTTACCAGAGCTATTGTTATCCCTATTTTCAAAAAAGGTGATCGCAGTTCTTGTGATAACTATATAGCCTACTCTCTGTTCCAGGTAAAGTTCTTTCCATGATTGTGCTCAATAGAATTAAGAATCTGGTTGACAGTCAATTGCGTGATGAGCAATGTGGATTCAGAAGTGGTAGGGGATGTGTGGATCAGATATTTTCACTTAGGCAGATTCTTGAGAAATGTTTGGAGTTTCAGAAACCTTTGGTTGCTAGCTTTGTTGATTTCAAAAAGGCTTTCGACTCTGTTGATCGTCATAATTTGTGGTTGATTGTGAAATCATATGGTATACCAGACAAGTTAGTTAACATAATGAAAGCTCTCTATAATAACACTGAGTCGTGTGTGAGAGTTGGTAAGGCTTGTAGCAATTGGTTTAGCATTACTTCTGGTGTTCGACAAGGGTGCATTTTGTCTCCTTTTCTCTTTAGCTTGGTTATTGATTATGTTATGCGAAATTCACTTCAAGGGAAAGATTTTGGCCTTAAATGGGCTGGAGATACGAAAATATCTGATTTAGATTATGCTGATGATTTAGCCCTTTTGGCAAATGATGTTAATGAGATGAACTCTTTCATTCGAGCTGTTGATGAGACTGGTAGTAGAGTAGGTTTGGTTATAAACAGAGATCAAACTAAAGTGATGAAAATTGGTCAGGCAGGTTGTGATTCAGTTAAACTGAATGGTTGCAGTCTTGAGCAGGTGTCACAGTTTAATTATCTTGGGAGCTATGTAACAGAAAATGGTGATGTGCGGCATGAAATTAATAGACAAATAGGGATTGCTGCCGGGACTTTTAAGAATCTATGGAGAGTGTGGAGAAATAGGCGTATGCACCTAAAGACTAAAATTAGACTGTATAATAGTTTGGTTCTTTCTAGGGTTAGTTATGGTAGTGAAACTTGGACACTTTGTAGACAAGATAACAGGAAACTAGATGCTTTTGATTCCAGATGCTTACGCAGTATCTTGGGCATTAGGTGGTTCAACTTTGTAACTAATGATGAGATTAGGCATAGGAGTTTGCAACCTCCTTTAAGCAGCATATTGTGCAGAGAGAGACTCCGTTGGTTTGGCCATGTTGCCCGTATGAATAATTATAGATTGGCGAATAGGGTTATGAACAGTGTGCCTAAAGGCCTCAGAAAGAAGGGGAGACCTAGGATGCGGTGGGCAGACAATGTCAAACAGGACCTTGTTAGAATTGGTGTGCAGCGGCCAGATGCAGTAGATGTAGCTCAGGATAGACTTGCTTGGAGAACTAAATTGCGCTGTCTGGTTGGACCTCCGTAGCCCATGGCTGCTTGAGGATGATGATGATGATGATAGTTTGGTGACTGACTTACAAAGGAGTCCAACCCACAGGTTCAACATTGAGATTTATTAATATCTACGTTTGATTAACTTGAAACAAATAGATTCATTCATTTGTGAATAAATATCCTAATATTTTGACCCCTGATTGGGGTCATGATCCGAGGAGGTTGCAGCTGCATTGGAACTTTTTGTATTAGCAGATTCCAGTTTTTAGGCAAGATGGTTCCTTGTACATCGTTCAGGGCGTCATCTGTTGACTATATTAATAATCGTTCTGCTTTTCTTAGGAATTGTTTTCGTTTATCTTTATTGTTGTTGTTTTCAATTGCATTGTATGAATACGTATTTACTTGTGCTATTTTTGCTACGTGTCTATTCAGCCCAGTTTTATTTGTTTTTTACTGCAACTTTGCATTCTTTAATTCTTGTTTCTAGAGATCTCCCTGTTTCTCTAATGTAAGTGTTTTTTTTCCCTTGTTGTTTAATGTTTGTGGTATACTTTTTTATTTTCTTATTTAGGTCTGGTGCTATTCTTGTATTTATTGCTAACTCTTTGGAGTTTCTCAAAAATACCTTTGTAATAAGGCAGTTTTTAACTGAAATGAGGTTTTACGTTTGCTTTATTTACTATTTTTTTGGTTTTTGGCTTTTAGGATTCCATTTAGCTGAGTAATGGTTTTAAAGAAGGTTTTTTCCGTGCTTTAATTTGCATTATTTCTTGTTCTTCCTTTGTTATGCAATTTCATTTTCTTTATTGCTTGGTCAATTTGTTTTTTCTTTTATACGTTGGCTGATTTTAAAGTGGAAGTCTAGTATTTTTTTTATAGTTAGTTACTGAGATATAATTACTTTTAGGGTGACATTCAAGAAATTGATGTTTTCCTCTCGTGTTTCTATTGTAAATTTTAAATCTTTTTCAAGCGAGTTAATTTTTTTTTTTCAGAATATGTTCCGGGAGGTTTTTTATTGGCTGTGTACAAAATGCAGAGGGTGGCTCAGTCGGTATCACACCAGGCTCGTAATTTGCAGTTCCCAAGTTCGAGTCTCGTCTGAACCAGCATTGAAATTTATCTCCGCCAAACTCACCACCCTGTTCTCGGTCAGTATGAGACACCGATGGGCTTGGAAAGGTCGCCATTCGTTGGACGGTACGTTAAACCGTGACCCCGAGTACGGGAGAGTCCTACTCTGTGCACGCTAAAGAACTTGCTGGATGGTCTTGACGGGAGGCTACCATCTGTCTCCTAAGAGCTATCCAGTGGATCCCCTGTCCCCAACCTTCTCTGAGTGCTCGGGGTCTTTGTGACCTGGAGATTTATCCTATTGTGTGCAAAAAAGTGCTGCTTAGAGATAAGACAACTCAAATTGCAGAGGATTTCATTTTAGGATGAGAAATTTTTTTTACCCAATGAAAGACCAAAACTAATTATAAAACAGACTGGAATACAACAAGAATAATTAGAAAAGAAAAAAAATAGGAAAAGCAGAACGATATTAATACAGTAAACAGATGGCGCCCTAAACTAAGTAGTAGTGTAACCATCTTGCCCAAATTCTGAGTGTAGGAACCATCTTGCCCAAAATTTGGTATTCACTAATTCAAAAGAAGGAAGTTATAACAGAACTACAACTCTCTTGGTCTTTTTTGTATTGGTCTACTTTTAAGCTTACCCCCGCAACTATAACATAAAAATGACTGAAGATAACGGTTTATTTGTCGTTTACGCACCATCAAGCAAGATTTTATATTGTAGGAGATTACGCGTAAAGGTACCTTTTTTTCAGCATTTTCGCAGGCCTGTAGTCTCATAGTTTGCGAAAGATCGGTTCGCATGCTCTACACGAGATGTCGCCACCAGTCATATGAATGAAAGGCAAAATCTTAACCAATTATCAGTTATTCTGGTTTTTGAAAATCAAATCAGAAAATCATCTAGAACGCTCTACTTAGACATATGGAAATATCAGTGGTGCAACCATCATTTAAATAGATCCCGTAATCAAAAAAAAATAAGACGACTTGCGAAAAGAGCGGGAATTTAGTGGTGTCACTTACTGTTACTTCTGAGTGTTATTGCTTTTAATTAATAAATAAATTTGTAAAACTTAAGCACATCTTAAAATAAGCGTTAAAAGGTTAATATTAAAGGGTTTCCTCTGAATCAGTTTTAATCGAAAATAAAATTTGAAATGTAAAATGCTTTGAGATTTAGCTTGTAATTTTATTACTTACAGACCTAGAACTTTATTAAAGTTGTTTATTTAGGAGAAGTTTCCGAGATATATAATTTTTTGCAATTTTGTGACAGAAATTAATCCGTATAAATAATAAATAAAACTATAATTTCCCGATGGTCGAGTGGTTAATATACCAAATTAGCATAATTATAAATAATTTATTATTAATAATAATTATTATATATATATATATAAATATTAACATATAATTATCATAATTAAATTTTAAAATCTATTTCAAAGAGACCCGGATAAGGATTGGATGTTCCTTTTCTGTATTGTTTCGTCTTCCCTCATTGGGGCATAATATTTTTGACTGGCTCCTGTCAGAACTTCGTAGCAAACAGCTGCTTTAAGGTGCAATTTATTACTTTTTAAAAAACGTATTCCATCGAATAAAAATAGATCCATCAGAGTTTAGTGGAGCAGTTCAATTTAGAATGTTGAAGATCCACTTGAAATGCAATCGAAAACGATATTTAAATTGCTTTCTGTCGTTATGAATGAGAGCAGTGTCATTAACTGAGGTTTCCCCGGATGTTGGTGAGAATTATTGGGAAACCTTTTACAAATGATGAGAATTTCTTAAAATATAAGTATCGTAGCTGTTAGGTGAATAAGAATTTGGCTGTTTTCACACTGATTATGGTGTCCTCTGTATCCATAAAACACATTTCGTGAGTTTTTCTCAAACTGTGGGTCGCAACCTACTAGGGGGAGGGAGGGGTGGGTGGGGTCATGAGAAATTTGAAAGTGAATGACAAACATCCCTTTCCTATTAGAATATCAAATACTATGTTTTCAGACAACAGATTGGCTTGGACACACGCCCTTATGCTTTCAGACTTCCAGTAGTTGGTGTGATAAAGAATCGACGGAAGTTGATGTGGGACTCAACGAAACCGACAGTAGCAAAACTTAAACACAGGTTAAAAAAATATTCTCGATTGAAAAACAAGCTCATTTGCGTCATTGCAAACTATCGACAGTTTTGAATTTGATAATATATTCATTTTTCTAGTCGAACAGTTTTCAGCATTATAAACATTGTCATCAGGTTAATATAGCTTTTTTTTTTTTAGAGAAATATAGTTAAATTCATATACCGACTTTTAACCCCTTCAGACCCGAATTTTTGTTTGCAGAGAGGAAAAAAAAATGTTTCCTTTAAAATGTGCTTTATTTCTGACCAAAGGAACAAGAATGTATGAAAATTATTTTTAACATAATTTCACTGAGCATCATTCAGCATTTACAAGCATTTTATAAAGTTAAAATCTTCCCCAAAAGTTACGAAATTCTGAAATCTCAGAGAGCAGTAAAATGGAAATGTTTAAATGAAAATAATTCTAATTTATATGAACTTGCCATGATAAACATATCAAAAGAATGACATTTGTGAAATGTAGCAAAGCACTTCTCGTTTTTTGTCAGACACAGTTATCTTCAGTATTATTTTATGATATGTAGTTTATTTTTATAAAAAGGTTAATAAAAGTCACTTCAAATTTTATCAATATCGCAATTTTAGAGCGTTTTTTTACAAGCTTTTGTAGGAATAAAATTTGCGTTAATATTTTTATTAACATAAGCCGTTCTATAATTTACCCAATAGAGGGCAGCACCAACTTATTTTCTAGTTCTTCATCGTCATGATCAGGAAATATTTCTTTCAAAATTTAAGCTAAAAGAATTCAGAATATTGTGTATGATATTTATGATAGGATACATTATATCTCTATTTTAATATGCTCAGGCTTGGTTGGTTGTTTGCGGTTTTGTGGCAGAAAAGAATATGTTAAGGATTCACTGATGAAAATTCATTCCCATAATTTTGTTTCATAAAGCGCAGTTTCTTTCATTCTTAAATCAGTTTAAATTCTATTGCGAGAATGCTTCATTTTGTCTTTATCAACGAAATCCAGAGGAAAAAAAAAGTTAAAAGTTTTGGAAATATCTTTGTAATTTTAAGTCTCCTTAACAATCCACTTTAGGGTTGGGTTGTTTTTCCTCTGAGCGTCACTTTTTTTTCACACAACGGGCTAAATGGCCAGGTCACAAGGACCCCGAAATCTCATAGAAGTTTGGTATATGGGACCCATTGGAATTGCTGTTGGGAGACAGATGGTAGCTTCCCGTTAACGCCATCCAGCGTGTTCTTTAACTTGCACAAGGTATGGCTCTCCCGCACACAGTTTAATGTGCCATCCGACAGATGGTGGCTTTTGTAAGCCCATCAGTTTCCCCTACTGACCGTGGCCAGGGAGTTGTGTTTTGAGGAGATAAATCTTAACGCTGACCCAGGTGTGACTCAAACCTGGGAACTGCAGATTACGAGTCTGGCGTGCTAGCGACTTATCCCCACCCACTTTAGGTGTGAACATTTTACGTACTATTATACAATTTCATGTATGGCTCGATTTACATTTTTTTGTTCTTTTAGGTCATGTAACACTCTCTTAAATTCTGAAAATAACACATTTTTGATACGTACTCTTTTAAAGTTTTAAGATCTCCCTCTCGTGGGAGCAAACATTTTCTCTGAAGTGAAAAATTTGATTACCTCTATGGATCGCTTGATGTATGTTCTCAATTAGAAAAATGAAAGTTGTTTCCAGTGGTATCATGAAACCATACAATGGAACTGATTTAAAAAATATAAAACCTTTCTCAAGGAAATAAAATTATTTATTAAAAAACATAATAAAAATATAAACAATAATTATTAATATTTAATTATAGTTATATAAAGAGACAATTTGTGTTTACTCCATCTTTTACTTACTGAACAACAAATTTACCTTTAGCGTATTCTGTTTCGTTTCATGCTAAAAAATCAGTTAACAAATTGGGTTGGGTTATTTTACCTCTGAGCGGCACTTTTTTGCATACCATGGGCTAAATGGCCAGGTCACATGGACCCCGAAGGCTCGGAGAAGGTTGGGGGAGGGGACCTACTGGAACAGCTGTTGGGAGACAGATGGTAGCCTCCCGTCAAGGCCATCCAGCGTGTTCTTTAAAGTGCACAGGGTATGGCTCTCCCGCACACGGGGCCACGGCTTAACGTCCCATCCGACGGACGGCGGCCTTTCCAAGCCCATCGGTGTTCCCTATCGACCGTGGGCAGGGCGAGGAATTTTGCGGAAATAAATCTCAACGCTGAACCCAGCTGGGACTCGAACCTGGGAACTACAGATTACGAGCCTGGCGCGCTACCGACTGAGCCACCCCCGCCCCATTAACAAATTGGGATGACATAGCTTCTGTTAATACCTCTGAACTTCCACTTTCAAATTACTGCCTATTCTGTTGCCCTAAAACCCGACTGAGTTTTGGGATGAATGCCTGGTATGTTCATATGGGTAGGAGTTAACTTAAATAACCAATTTAGAAAACCAGAAAGTAATTGTAATGTACCTGAAATATCATAGTGAGATAGAATAATCATTTGAAGGGAATATAAACCCCTAATGTGTGCTTTACATACTAAAGATTCCGTACAATTTTTTTTTATATAAAGTAATATAAAACTAGCAAAAAAAAGGTAAAAAATATGAAAATTCTCAAACTTCTATATGTGCGACAATTATAATTCAGGAAATGAACTTGACGTGAATCTGAAAACGAATTCACGGTATTCCAAACTAAGAGAATGCAGAAAGCTAAAATTTGCATCATTTCAATTATTTTTTTCACATTGTTTATAAGAATTAGATATGTACCGAATCTTAAATTGACGGAACAGTAGAATGACCAATGAGCCAAACGTTAGACTCAAATAGACAATAACAATACTTTCAGCGAAATGAATTTTTAAACGACCACAAAGTATTTGGTCTGAACCTGGTCAAACGAATATTTTTTTAGGAGGAGTTTTGCCTATATCTCACAGGGATGATGTGTATTCGACCTCTATCCATCTGCTAAAAATCCCATTTTTGCGGAAGACAGAAGATGTTCGTCTTAGTCAGGTGATCATTAATCTATTAGAAATGTCAAAGCATCAGCTGCATCTCTCCGGGTTGCCGAACACTACGTCATTGGACCTCACGTATCCATAATTTTATTTCTCAGGGTAATCATTTTCGTAAAGGTGTACCGGAAGTATAGTTCGAACATACCTTTCGGTTCTGCTGAAATTTATTTAGAGTTGGGATGAAATTTTCAGTTCGGCTGCGTTTATCAGAACATTCTGACAGAACCGAATTTTCAGGTATCTGAAGAAGGGTATTGCAGTATTCGAAATTTTGGGAAATTTGGATTTTGTTTTATAATGATTGCTTTCAGGTGGAAACATCTTGTTTTCAAAATGCTACACAACAAGAGTGGGTCGAGTTTGTTGTTTTACTGTATACCATAGCAGTTGATTATTTCGGAAGAAATTCCCTTCAACCACATATTAGCATGACAGAAATTCAAAGGCTTACATTATCCATATCTCTATGACCTTATAAACAATGCGAAAAATTCCCAAAATGGTCACCCAACTATCACCCTGCTCTCGAATGAGAATTATTATAGTGCCTGTTTTAAGTTCCACGTCATAAAGTTTCAGTTGACTTTATAACTGGGGATGATCGGCCTCCATGTTGGGAAATGGAACAACAGTTTTACACACGATCCATTTTTTACGGGGAAAAAAAGAGGAGGAGAATTTATTTTCTAACCTTTCAAACTCCATATGTCACGAGTTTTAATTTGTATATAACTCTTTACAATCGGACACAGAGTTGAGGAGATACAGTAGAACAACTGTTTTGCCAAATCCATAAACAGACCGACTGACAAATGGCAAGCGAAAAGCAATATAGGTGAATAGAGCAATATTAGTTCAGAGTAAAAATTTATTCTCAAAAGGTAGCGTCAGTGGTAGTGCATTTTTTTCTCTAAAAACAAAAACCAGCCAAAAAGCAAATTTTTCTTGTAACCTAGTAATTGTAAATAGATGCTTCTACGAGAAACATGCTTTTGAAAGTCTCTAATATTTTCACCAGTGATTTTATATCTGCTTATCCAACTCGGCGAAAGAACGAAAATATTGTGGTGATATTAAAAAGAGCATCCGTCGTCCATCTCAATCAGTGTCCATTGCTTAAGTGTCGTAAGGAATATTTTCTGAAGCATCGGCAAGGAGGCTCAGGTGTCATCAATAACAGAAAATGGCAGCGACGAAGAGCACTTGACTACGTCGCCTGGAATCCGCAGAGGAAATCTCGTATTCCTCAGATAAGGAGCAGAGTCATTTATAATGTGACGTCACAGTTGACAACCCAATGTTCTGCTCAAGGAAGTTCAGGTCGCTTGGAGACACACCAGGACAGGAAATGACGAATAAAAATAACAATGCTCATAACCGAAATGGGGAGGACCGTTAGAGGAAGTAAAGGAGTCGAGTTTCCGCCAGTGTTATCGGGATGAACAAGGGCGCGTGTGGTCGAAAGCATCTGCTCCCCCCTCTTCTCCTACGACATGAAAGAGATGAGGACATTGGTGGTGGGAGGGGTGTGGAATTTAAGACTCGGTTCATCATTTATTCACATGATCATCTGTCTTCTCTCGTGCACAAGGAACGAGTCGGGGCACGCTACACAGACATAAGATTTCAGTGTTGCGTCAGAGATGATGAATATCACAAAGCTTTGCAGATCTTTTCGCTCCGCTTGCAAGAGCGTCATTCCGATGATGACGTCATCGTGTCCGTGGTCTAGATCTGTGACGAAAGGAGCTTATTATTACCATTGAGGCTCAAGATCTTCGCAATTTTCATCTTTCTCGACTTTGTTGTTTTAAGAGAAACGTTTTAATTCGAATCGTACCAAAAAGGGAAATGTTTACGGCACGAGCACTGAACTTGCGATCCAGAACACGCCCTCTTTTATTCGTAGCTGCTAATGATAATCTTGCAATGTGGAACAAATATAAGGAAATGCAAAATTCAAAACATTCGTTATCTTGCTGCATTAGCCATGCAGTTAAATGCACAATGATCATTTTCACTTAACCTACGTAACTCATTAGAAGTGTTTATATTTTCTCGTTCTTTGCACAAGAACCAAGCAGTTATCTGCGAATGTTTGTTTACTAAGCATCACTGCCTTCCGTTCATGCAGGATCGCAACGAATGGAGATCCATCTTATATTACACGGCTGACGACAAATAATAGATTCGCACAGGTATATCTGGATTCGGGGTTGAATTCGGAATATTCGTGTTGTCTCTCTTCAGAAGACTTATTTCGAACAGATTCCTGTGAAATCGAACTGGGAAATTGATGCTCGAGAAACAATAGAAATGATAGAACATTAAATATCTAACAGATTTAAGATATGACCTAGGATTTTAGCCTAATCATTTCTAATGTAAAAGCAAGCAATTTTCGAATTTTGTAAACTGATTTTGCAATGGTAATTCCTCCATCAAACGTTTTTCAAGTTTTTTGTATTAAGAATTAACAGCACATGTTTATGATGTACTTAGAAACGTTTTCTAATGCGATTACGAGGCCTTAAATCACTACTCGGTTGAACCAGTTTGATGTAGTAACAAATAGTTCAATCAATATAGAAGCCATTGCCACTGAATAGTCATATTTTTAACAGTAACAGTTATAAAATATATTTGCGTCAGTGATTGGGCAAGTGGGAGACAGAATTCAGCCTGTGGTGGGTGTGATGTTGCTTCTTCGGTTGTGTCTATTGGGATCACTTAGGAATTTCCCTCCGGTTCGATCGCAATACGCGACGGGTGAAAGGGTCTTTCAGAGCAAAAATCAAAGATCTTATTGCAATTGAAGGGACTCGATACTGAGGCTCCTTCCCAAATAAATGGTTCAACTTAGTCCTTGGTAAAACAATAACTATCCTTTATTGATATGAATTACATTGACTGATCAGGAAAAACACACTCGTCACTCATTTACTATGAATTACAAAACCAGCTTACTATCCCCGTTCAGCTGTTTTCCCGAGAGCCTACGTACCGCTAATACCAGTCGGCACTCACCAGCTTTTCAATTTTGCGTCTTTCCGCGCTCGTCCCTCGACTGGCTCTCCTTTCTCCTCGTTGCCAAACCCTTTTTTCCTTTATCTCTCTGCTTCGGCCATCTGGCAAGGCCGCCAGCAGTTGGGTGACCTCCGTCCCCTCCGGGCACTGTTACTTCAATTAACTCTCCAGATGCTGGGACAGAGGGCCTCCCACGTAGCATATGCCTTTTTGGTGAAATCCGAAATAACATACAAAACCCGAACAAAAAAAAGTATTTAAAAATGCCTCTAGCCTGACAATGGGTTTCACGTGACAGTTTAATAAGTACTTCTTTGTCTGGAGATAGGAAGTTGAGTTTTCCTCCCTTCAAAAATGTTTTTGTTATTAAACGAAATTTGTTTAATTTAAATCTCCATAAAACAAAATCTTGTGAAAAAGAAAAAGCTTCCAAGTCTTACCAAGAGGTTGGAAGTTATCAACCACTTATCCCAAAGAATCCAATATTTTGCAATTCTAAATTCCAAAAACAATCGACCACTGAAAGAAGTGACACAAAGAAAAAAACATTTTGAATTTGAAACACTTTTATAAAAATTTACTTACTTATGTGCTTGGCACTTTTTTGCACCAATTGGTTTAATGGTCAGGTCATAAGGACCCCAAGGTCTGAAAGAAGGCTAGGTGAAGGGATCCGTTAAACAGCTGTTAGGAGACAGGTCGAAGACCATCCAATGTGTTCTTTAATGCGCACAAGGTATGGCTTTCATACACAGGTAACGACAGCCTTCACGCTCATACGACGGCCTTTCCAAGCCCATCGGTGTTCCTTTCTCCCCGGGGCCAGGATAAAGGTTGGCTGAGATTAATATTAAAGCTGGCACAATTGGAACTCGAACCTAGGAACTGCAGATTACCAGCCTGGTGCGCTGCCGACTTAGCCAACCCCTATCCCACTCTATTAAGAGCATTCCATGTAAAACCATTGAATATTCAAATTCAAAGCTCCTCAACGTCATAAACATTCATTTCACTAGTCGTTATTTAACCGTTGTTTCTACCCCCGTGGGAAAGAAGGCAGTAATGTGCATCGGAAAACCGTCGTCAGTCAGATGGACATTAAGCCATAAATTGTGCGCGTTAGGGAAACGCTGATTAGCCTTGAAAGAAGAATTCCCGTTCTTCTAATAGCTGTAAATTCGCTTCCTTTATTTTCTGAATCTTCGGGTTCCTTGTGACCTGACTATTTTAGTCCCTTATGTGAACAGAGATGCCATTCAGAAGTGAAACAACACAAAACACTGCGTCGAAAATGAAAGCAAGACACACAGGACGGAATGCAATTTGTATAAGAGTAGTGGATGGTGAAAAAAAAGACCCCAGGTAATGCGAGACGTAAGTTGTGTGATCATCTCCGTTCTTCATCAAGATTAGTGGCAATTTAAGCATCAGCCATAATGGCTCGACAAAGTATTTCTGTCAGACATGCCAAAGCGATAATCAATGACAGTAATGACTTCAGGAGGGGTGGGTGGGGGGTGGCGGTGATGAAATTAACTTCCTAAATGTTTTACTCGTGCTCCCTCAGCTAATGCTGCTTTGCCTTATTTTTCGTCGAGGTTAAATAGATAATGAGCTCACTTCGCCGGATGAAGAATAATTGGGAATGTGCGCGATGGAGCCAATTTATTGACTCGGAGTCGTTTTCGCCAGGACCTTTTTTTCCTTTTTATCTCTCTTCTGTCGTTGTGGAAGCGGATCTGTTTACCAACTCTGAAACCGAGCAATTTTTCTTTCAAATGTTCGTTATTCACACTGATTGACTTCATCGCTGTTAGTCAGTGATTGCCCAGTTTGTTTTCGCTGTGTTCTGGGGCAAGATTTAATTCATTCGGTAGCGCCAGACTTCTAACTGATGTTTCGAAGATCGAGCCCTCACCGTGCACGCATTAAGATTTTCTCCGCTAAACGTCAACCAATGCATTTGGTATGGCCAGTTTGCTGTGTCTTCGCAAGGTGTCTGTGAGTCGTGTGCAGGATAGCATACCCTGTGAACACGACCAGATCTAGGAGGGGGGAAACGATGCGAAGGAGGTCATGGCCTCCCTTTGAGAATTCTAGTAAGTGTAATAGAGGCAAAAATTATTAAATATACGTATAATGTTTTCAAGAAATGCTTAAAGACCTCTAAATGGAAGGGAAAATGTTATATTGCAGAGAAAAAACAGTTTGGTGTCCCCCCCCCCCCCCCCTTATATTTTATAGATCCGGGCCTGCGTCTGAACGTTAAAGAAAACGATGGATCAAATTGAAAGGAGGCTTGAATCCATCACTTAGCAATTTCTCATCAATTTAGCAATCACTTAGCGAAATCGAATACATCCCTTCTCCCTACCCTGCCACTTTCGGATTTTTGTGAACTGATAATTTTAACACATTGTATGGGGGGAAAATGGTACTGATCCTAGTTAGATACTAAGTGTGTATACTGAGCGGCACTTTTTTTAACTCAATGGACTGCATGGCCAGGTTACAAGGACCCCGAGGGCTCAATCGGAGAAGGTTGGGGGTGGGGGGAAGAAACCTACTGGACAGCTGTTAGGAGACAGATGGAAGCTTACTGTTAAGGTCATCATCCAACATGTTCTTTAATAGGGTATGGCTCTCCGGCACACGGACCCACGGCTTAACGTCCCATCCGACGAACGGTGCCCTTTTCAAGCCCATTACTTTTCAAGCTCCCTCCTACTGATCGAGGGAGGGGAGTTTTGCAGAGATCAATCTCAACGCTCGATTCTTGGTTTTAATGCCTGTTATAGCAAAAAAAAGACACTTTACACAGATACGTAGATTCAAATGGAAGGAGTGCATCGTTCTCTGCGCTTACTAAATCTGGGCACTCATGTTGTATTCCCATCCACCAATTATGCAGAGATTTTTGTTGAAATTCGGTTCATAAAAGTGTCTCTTCTCTGATGTCAATCGTCTGTTCTTGGGTAGTGATCGAAATATGTTAAATTTTTACGTTTTTCCCATTGGGTTAAAATCCATTTAAATTTTTCACATTTCATATTTTTTTCTCGAAAATTAAAATTTTTGTAAAAGAAATATAATTTAGAATAATTAAACTATCTTTGCCCATTCCCATGGATCGGCACACGCACCCCAGTTTTGGAGACCACTGCATTAAAATGCAGAATATGTTGTCGCTTCTGATCAAAGTGTTTTAAATAAATTATACAAATATATTCTTATTTCAATAAGAAATCATAAAGGCGAGGAAGCATAAATATATATTGTGATAAATAGAAGAAAAAAATATAAATTAAAAATTGAAAAATGAAAATAGAAGGAAAAATATATAAAAAAAATACCTATCTTCGTATATGCGCCCTAAAAAGTAGAAAATAAATCTAAAACATATCGATGGTGCAATCAGTCACTGTATTCGCATTCACTTCAAAGGAATATAGGCAATCTGGTTGTGCAGGCAAATCGGCGCCCTATTTTCCTTTTCAGTGAATACGAACTCAGTGACTGATTGCATCATCGACATGCCTTTTTAGGTTTATTTTCTACTCTTTAGGGTGCATGGGAAGATAAATAAAATTTTTGAAAATTTTTTATTTATTTATATTTTTGCATTCATGTAATTCTGCTTCTATACCCATGTCAACTGGATTTATTAGTGGTTAAATGCTTAGCTAGTGAAGTGCTAGAGACGAAAAGTAGATGGTAAATGAATAGACTTTTATTTATTCTCCTTAAGTGTTCCAAAGATTAGAATTTTCTTTTTTACTGTAAGCGAAACGTTTCGTGCAGACCATTAACGACCTCATTTTTGCTCATCGCCGCGTTCAGTTTGTCTTGAGTTCGGTTACCATCCGATCGCTTTGCTGCCAATGTCACGTTGGTCATCAGATGAAATTACGTTAAATGAATGAGTCAACACGAGGAGGACATTTGAAGAAAGGAAATGAGACGTCAGAAGGATGGCAAATGCATTAAAGGGGAATAATGTGGAATATGTATATATAAACTTGCTTTAAAATAAAAAAAAATATATAAAATACCGATGATGAAATCATTTTCTAAGTTCGTGTTAATTCTGATCAAAGTACTTTAGATGAGGTGTCAGATAAATTGTGTTCGTTCGTAAAAGTACCCGTTTAGGGGCGCAGTTACTTAAACTCGCACCAAAACTAGGAAAAGAACCAAATCCACTATCCCATTAAAAAGAATGAGTTATGTTATACTCTTGAAGTGAAGAGAGCAGAGATCTGAGCATTTGATATTTTCGATTAGGATCAGGAGATCTAATAGGGCAAGGAAGGTGATAAAAGTTCGATTTATTGACTCAAACTACTCCTATGTAGTTCGAGAGAGATGAATCAATTCATTATCATCCTGGAATTTACCATTATCCACTGGGGTAAAAAGGACGCATCACCGGCAGCACCTGATCATTCAAGATGCTTTTATACTTCCGGGAAGTGATGCGACCCTGCATAGAAACCGGAGGATCCAATCCGTGCCCAAAAAAAAAATGAATCCCATACGATAACATTACCTCTAGCATCTTGAACAGTATAAGCTACATATAATGTGTCGGCCATCTGTTGAAAATAGTATATAATGGGATTCGTCTGACCATACGATGCATTTATAGTCCTTCACTGACTAAATTCGTTGCTCTATATGCCATCGAAGTCTACGAATCCTGTTAATTTTGGGAACTGAAGACTTTCGTGTCATGGTATGTTTCCGAAATTTCAAAGTTTTCAATTTTCTGCGTATGAAATTTTTCTGCGTTGAAATCAGTTTTGAGTACTGCAAGCTGTCATCTCTCTCAGCTGATGAATGTAGAGATGCTGTAGGAACTCCTTTTTGCCGTACGGTTTGTATCAACAAACCCCTATCCTTGCAAGATGTCATCTCTCTCAGCTGATGAATGTAGAGATGCTGTAGCAACTCCTTTTTGCCGTACGGTTTGTATCAACAAACCCCTATCCTTTCAAGATGTCATCTCTTTCAGCTGATGAATGTAGAGATGCTGTAGCAACTCCTTTTTGCCGTACGGTTTGTATCAACAAACCCCTATCCTTGCAAGCTGTCATCTCTCTCAGCTGATGAATGTAGAGATGCTGTAGCAACTCCTTTTTGCCGTACGGTTTGTATCAACAAACCCCTATCCTTGCAAGATGTCATCTCTCTCAGCTGATGAATGTAGAGATGCTGTAGCAACTCGTTTTTGCCGTACGGTTTGTATCAACAAACCCCTATCCTTGCAAGATGTCATCTCTCTCAGCTGATGAATGTAGAGATGCTGTAGCAACTCCTTTTTGCCGTACGGTTTGTATCAACAAACCCCTATCCTTGCAAGATGTCATCTCTCTCAGCTGATGAATGCAGAGATGCTGTAGCAACTCCTTTTTGCCATACGGTTTGTATCAACAAACCCCTATCCTTGCAAGATGTCATCTCTCTCAGCTGATGAATGCAGAGATGCTGTAGCAACTCCTTTTTGCCGTACGGTTTGTATCAACAAACCCCTATCCTTGCAAGATGTCATCTCTCTCAGCTGATGAATGTAGAGATGCTGTAGCAACTCCTTTTTGCCGTACGGTTTGTATCAACAAACCCCTATCCTTGCAAGATGTCATCTCTCTCAGCTGATGAATGCAGAGATGCTGTAGCAACTCCTTTTTGCCGTACGGTTTGTATCAACAAACCCCTATCCTTGCAAGATGTCATCTCTCTCAGCTGATGAATGTAGAGATGCTGTAGCAACTCCTTTTTGCCGTACGGTTTGTATCAACAAACCCCTATCCTTGCAAGATGTCATCTCTCTCAGCTGATGAATGCAGAGATGTTGTAGCAACTCCTTTTTGCCGTACGGTTTGTATCAACAAACCCCTATCCTTGCAAGATGTCATCTCTCTCAGCTGATGAATGCAGAGATGCTGTAGCAACTCCTTTTTGCCGTACGGTTTGTATCAACAAACCCCTATCCTTGCAAGATGTCATCTCTCTCAGCTGATGAATGTAGAGATGCTGTAGCAACTCCTTTTTGCCGTACGGTTTGTATCAACAAACCCCTATCCTTGCAAGATGTCATCTCTCTCAGCTGATGAATGCAGAGATGCTGTAGCAACTCCTTTTTGCCGTACGGTTTGTATCAACAAACCCCTATCCTTGCAAGATGTCATCTCTCTCAGCTGATGAATGTAGAGATGCTGTAGCAACTCCTTTTTGCCGTACGGTTTGTATCAACAAACCCATATCCTTGCAAGATGTCATCTCTCTCAGCTGATGAATGTAGAGATGCTGTAGCCACTCCTTTTTGCCGTACGGTTTGTATCAACAAACCCCTATCCTTGCAAGATGTCATCTCTCTCAGCTGATGAATGTAGAGATGCTGTAGCAACTCCTTTTTGCCATACGGTTTGTATCAACAAACCCCTATCCTTGCAAGATGTCATCTCTCTCAGCTGATGAATGTAGAGATGCTGTAGCAACTCCTTTTTGCCGTACGGTTTGTATCAACAAACCCCTATCCTTGCAAGATGTCATCTCTCTCAGCTGATGAATGTAGAGATGCTGTAGCAACTCCTTTTTGCCGTACGGTTTGTATCAACAAACCCCTATCCTTGCAAGATGTCATCTCTCTCAGCTGATGAATGTAGAGATGCTGTAGCAACTCCTTTTTGCCGTACGGTTTGTATCAACAAACCCCTATCCTTGCAAGCTGTCATCTCTCTCAGCTGATAAATGTAGAGATGCTGTAGCAACTCCTTTTTGCCGTACGGTTTGTATCAACAAACCCCTATCCTTGCAAGATGTCA
This sequence comes from Ryuthela nishihirai, assembly GCA_038380435.1. NCBI lineage: Eukaryota > Metazoa > Arthropoda > Arachnida > Araneae > Heptathelidae > Ryuthela > Ryuthela nishihirai. Next base: position 37,801,466 of record JAWZYU010000031.1, read on the forward strand.
TCTCTCTCAGCTGATGAATGTAGAGATGCTGTATCAACTCCTTTTTGCCGTACGGTTTGTATCAACAAACCCATATCCTTGCAAGATGTCATCTCTCTCAGCTGATGAATGTAGAGATGCTGTATCAACTCCTTTTTGCCGTACGGTTTGTATCAACAAACCCCTATCCTTGCAAGCTGTCATCTCTCTCAGCTGATGAATGTAGAGATGCTGTAGCAACTCCTTTTTGCCGTACGGTTTGTATCAACAAACCCCTATCCTTGCAAGATGTCATCTCTCTCAGCTGATGAATGTAGAGATGCTGTAGCAACTCCTTTTTGCCGTACGGTTTGTATCAACAAACCCATATCCTTGCAAGATGTCATCTCTCTCAGCTGATGAATGTAGAGATGCTGTAGCAACTCCTTTTTGCCGTACGGTTTGTATCAACAAACCCCTATCCTTGCAAGATGTCATCTCTCTCAGCTGATGAATGTAGAGATGCTGTAGCAACTCCTTTTTGCCGTACGGTTTGTATCAACAAACCCCTATCCTTGCAAGATGTCATCTCTCTCAGCTGATGAATGTAGAGATGCTGTAGCAACTCCTTTTTGCCGTACGGTTTGTATCAACAAACCCCTATCCTTGCAAGATGTCATCTCTCTCAGCTGATGAATGTAGAGATGCTGTAGCAACTCCTTTTTGCCGTACGGTTTGTATCAACAAACCCCTATCCTTGCAAGATGTCATCTCTCTCAGCTGATGAATGTAGAGATGCTGTAGCCACTCCTTTTTGCCGTACGGTTTGTATCAACAAACCCCTAACCTTGTCTCTCAGAGCCTTTGTTTGGCATAATAGGCGGACTTTTTTTGAAACTGTTGCCGTTCTCCGTATTCTTAGAATATTGTGCCCCGTGATTTTTCGCTGAGTTTCATCACGTAAAATACGGGTGCTGCGATAATAGCCGCCTTCTGGTTAGTCAGATCACCCATTTTATCCATGTCGCACTTGACTTTGCTTTCCCCCATGCCATTACGGTTTTTATAGGACATCGTAGTAACTTAGAATACTAAGGGTCAGTAAGTTTTTTGTACATTGGCATGTTTCAAGCATACGATGCAGTGCTCATAATAATTTGGCCAGGCAGTATATTTCATAGTTTATTGGGGCGGGGGTGGCTCAGTCGGTAGCCCGCCAGGCTCTTAATCTGTAGTTCCCAGGTTCGAGTCCCAGCTGGGTCAGCGTTGAGATTTATCTCCACAAAATTCCCCGCCCTGCCCACGGTCAGTAGGGGACACCGCTGGGCTTGGAAAGGCCGCCGTCCGTCAGATGGGACGTTAAGCCGTGGCCCCGTGTGCGGGAGAGCCATACCCTGTGCACGTTAAAGAACACGCTGGAGGGCCTTGACGGGAGGCTACCATCTGTCTCCCAACAGCTGTTCCAGTGGGTCCCCACCCCCAACTTTCTCTGAGCCTTCGGGGTCCATGTGACCTGGCCATTTAGCCCATGGTGTGCAAAAAAAGTGCCGCTCAGAGGTAAAACAACCCAACTCATAGTTTATTATAATCACATAACAAAGTTTTCCTTTTAAGGTGCGTAACTCGTTACGATAGCCCATCGAGTTGGGGGAGACTAATGCAACAATCATTTTGACAAATCCCCAAACTGAACAACAAGCGATTTGCAATATGAAAAAAGATAAAAAAGTTTAATCTTTTTGAAGAGTAACTTAAAATAACACATTTATAATGATTAAGCCGTAAATTTTTTTTATCAATACTCTTATTGATTTTCACTCTTACTTCGTTTCTTAATAATAAGGCAGAGATCTTAAAAGATATTCATTATCTTCAAGAAACTTAAAACATGGATACAAATCAAAAGGGTGTTTAGTCAAAAAATTCAACCATTTGATGTCTGCTTAAAATAACAGAGCCTAAATTCCATCATGAGAAACATTTGGAAGAAACCAAAGCCTTCTAAAACGCATTTTAAATGTATTGCGGAAATTTTCTACATTCGTAAATTTAAAAATTCCAGCAATAATATCGATACTCCTCTTGTCTGTTTTCTCTCATTCTGTACATTTTGTCACATAACTCCCAAATAAATCAAACTTAGTCTTGAAACCACAACCGTCGATACACAAAAGTAAAAACCGTGAGCAATTGTCGACTGAATACAGACAGGTGTGCCAGTTTGGCAATTCCAAGGTCCTTAAATCTTATTGCACAGAACCGAAAGAAGCCTATTTAACAAGGACAGCACTGAGAGTCTGTGAAATTGACCACCCCTCAACAAAGTAAAAAAAAACCCCATAGATGACCAGATCAGTAGGCCATCATTTTTGGTCTCTCATCAGAAGAAATTTATAAATCCTATCACCACACGAAGACTTGATGGGGCATAAGGTATTACGTGTAGCAAAGGCCGAATTAAGCGACGTGCATAGTGCGTGGGGCCCAAAGGAAAATAAGACACAGTGGGAAATCTCTTTTAGGCTCTTAACTCTACTTTTAGATGGTCTGTCTCTTTGCTATTTACACGCCGCCGGTTTAGATTGCTACTTGCGAAGTTGCAAGAAATTTGAAAAATTGTCTGCTCAACAAATATCGCTTCATTATTGAATATGTTTCATGAACTGTGTTAAAAATGTAATATTATTTAAATGCTTATATTACCCTGATTTCTATTTAAGCATATCGTTGGAATTGCAACGTGCTAAGCGTGTAGCCTATGTACCTTAAATACATGGAACCCATTGGGTCTTGCATGAGTGGGTCCCTTGAGTATATTGATCTGGCTCTGCGCATAACCGTTTTTGTGAGAAATAGCGCACAGCTCTCCTTCCAATATTTCCTAGTTTTAATTAGCGATATTATACGAAATGCATAGTTTCAATGTTATTGAGATTATACAGTGTAAGACTTGACGAACTAGATTTTTTTTGTTGATGCCGAAATACAGCGAAATGTCCATTAAATTTTCTCTGATGAAATACTTAGAAGTCTTTAATAATGCACCCGAAATGGTGCACTTAAATCTCACCCAAGGGGAAATGAGCTACTCCTCGATATTCGTCTTAACCGTCGTAAAAGGCGAAGCTGTACAGAAGTTTTCGCAAAGAAAGTGCCTTTCTAATCCATGCGTGATGGATGGAGCAGAGATGATGATGATGAAGATCAAGATGTAAGTATTATAACTGGCATCAGAGGGAGACATGGGTGGCTTCAGCCGCGTCTTCATTGAGGGGAGCCTAATCCTGGCGTAATTGGAAAAGTCGTCTGAGTGTGTTGATTGAAGGTGGTTGGTGCGAATTATGTCCTTCCTTTCTGGCAACAAAAGTCACGAAATTGAGAATTATCAGAATAAAGAAAGCACTTTGGGATGCGGCGTAATCTCCGGTCTGACTTTAAAGAGCAGCAGGTGAAAAATCGATCCCTGGCTTCGAGATCGTTCTCTAATGAAAACAGTTCCGATGGGTTCTCCACGAATCACTCGTATATATTTTCAAAAACCGTTGACTCATTTCTCACTCCTTTATAGAATTGCTTTAAACAGGAGAAAATTTCACTTTTTAAATAACCGAGTTATTGTCGTGTGCAGATAATTAATTATATTGTTTTTAAAGATAAATGAATTAATTTTTTGGATAGAACAGGTACTACTAAGACATTGCAGTTCCTATTTACCGAATGTTTCATTAGTTCAAATTTCCACCGTGAATTTCTACCTTTGAATACGGGCATTCCATATTCACCCTGGGAGACTGGCCTTTCAAGTTAAGAATACCAGTTTCTCTTTTAAAATCATTATTGTGAAGGAAAGTTCTCTCTCAAATCCACAGGGTTCTTTAACGTGCACAGGTACGTAACTTTAAAGTTCCATTCGTTGGAGGTAATTCTAACCCAAACGATTCTTACTGATATATTGTGCAGGATAGTAGAACAATCTTTTGTCATCATGGATTGCATGAAGACTAAGGAAACAGCTATCTTTTGTCAGAAATAGCATTTTGTAAGGCAGTGGAACAGTCTCACCGAGAGCAGGATAACGGAGCAGTGCATCTTTCCTTACTGACGTCAAGGGGCAGGATAGCGAAACAGGTCTTTTTTCATCGAGGGCAGACCGATGACCAGCAGAGAATTTTTTCTGTTCTTACTGAAGTCAGGGTGCAGTAAATCTTTTCTCTCATCAGGTGTGAGTTCTCATCATAGTGTTACGCCCATCTGTTTAGATGGGCGTAACACTATCGTCTTTCTCACTGAGAGCAGGGTGCGTGAGAGTAGAACGTTTCCACCATTTTCAACCAGGGATGGTTGGCGACTAGTGGAAGAGTCTGTCTTTTCCGAGGTCAGGGTGTAGTGTAGCAGAAGCGCGTGTTTCGTCGATGATAGGGTACTTGATAGAGTTATAATTACTCATTTTTCATGGAAAGCATTCTGCTGATTAGAAGAATATACACTTTTTTATTTGATAGAAAATTGGGTGTAGGCTTGCGCAAAACACCGTCTCCTTTCTCACCGGGATCGATCTTAAGGAGTAATGCTATTTTTCTTTCTATGAATAATGTTCCGGCTAGCAGAATAGTTTCCCACTCAGGGCAGACTGATGTCTAATCGAATAGTGGCGGTTGAACGGTGAAAAATTTTTGTATCGATGTACTTAAGATCGGATGCTTGGAAATCTCAGTTTTAAGGATTACACTTTCAATTCTACCATGATGCTTTTGCTGATGTATCGTGAACTGAACCATAATATACAAAAAGACGTGTATTTTACTATATGCCGTTCGTTTAATTCAGTTCATTGAGCTGTAAACGAAATCATACACCCATTTCATGATCTATGTATGTGACGATTTTCAGAAGAGTCATAACGTCCTACCATATTCCAAGAAGATTCCGCTCTTCTCCTGGATGGTGCAATTTCATTATAGAACAGCGTATTTTCACGTTTGTGTAAATGCCGATGAAAACGGAAAACTTTTTATTGAAAGTGCGGTGTGATGGATTATCGACGTAACTAGGTGAGATGGAATTTTAATGAATATGTCCGACAAAGCTTTGTTGTTTTTGCTTCTCGCTTTGAAAACTTGGCGTCCGAAACGTAATTTCCAGCGCGGTATGCATTTGGCGACATTCCAAGGAATGGTGACATTGTCATTCAGGTCACACCTTTCCTTTGGCACTTAATCCGTTTTCTGCAAATTCGAACAACTCCTTCGTGGCATCGTTTCGTGTACACCAGAGTTTCGCAGCAGCCACAGATCATCATACACATATTAACAACTAGTAGAGGATGTTGATGCTATTTGTTGTTAAAGAGGGAAGAGTTTTTGTTTCCTGAGAAGATCTGGAAGAATTCGTCAAAATTACTTTTTATTTCAGCAGCTCACCTCTCTGAGGTGTAGTTAATGTCAATAAGATCCTTCACGTATGAAAGAGAATAAAGAAAGATACTTAGACGTAATTGCTGATGTCGCAAAATACAACATTCAAGTGTTTGAGATACTCAGGAAATAAGGTTTACGAACACATAGAAATCTTGTTTCGATATTCGAAAAACTTTTCGTGAGTAGTAATTTTATTTTCGTCGATTTATCTGATTTAATTTTTTTTTTTGATTTGCTGCGTTTAGTACTAGCATATTTTCAGCAGTCTCTGCCAGTGGCGGATCCAGAGGGAGACGATCGCCCCCCCCCCCCTAGAGCCCGAAAAAGAACGGGGGGAAAATTGATTAAAGTTTATGAATCTATTGAATGCGTTATATATGCGCTCGTGGATTCACAAAACTTTGATCAGAAAGGTTAAAATACCTCAGGTTTATAAATATATTCTGAAAGAGCAACAGAGGAAAATTCTCAACTTAAAATCGAAAATAATACATTTGAAAGGAATTAGGAGAAAAAAAAACTACTTTTAAGGAATCAAGGAAATATCTTGATTAGAATCAAAATATACATTTTTAATTACTCTTTGGAATTCTTGATCTAGGAGTTCGTATACCTAACTGCTAAGACCAGCTGATATGTAAGTGGTTGAATGAGGAACCAGAGAAAGCTTTATATCGTTTCTAGGTTATATCCATCCTTTGTGTAGGGAAGTGCCTTCTTCATTTCTTAAAATATTGTAAAATCATTTAATCATGCTCATTTACTCACAACACTGAAATATGTTTTGGTCGAATTATTTGAAGAAAAGAACCAGATTCAGTACATTTTTTGTGCCGCAGATTGAGTGGGCTTGCTTTAGATTTTTTAGGATATTGGTTCGAATTGTTCATAATTAATTCAAGCATATATTCATTCAGCAATAATTTTGAAATTACCTTTCGTTCATAACCGAAAGGTTACGAACTGGTCCAACTCTATTTCCAGGAGCAGTCCACATCAATGACTAATTACCGATTTGGTTCGAAAATTCATGAAATTTCGTTAAACTCAAGTCCTCTGTCATCACCTTGTAGAGTTGAAAAATCCTTCCTGCTTGCCATTCAGTGTAGCTGAACATTCTTGATCGACTGCGATCGAAACCTCGTTCTATTCTTCAGATATTCGGAATTCGTTGACTTCTTGTATCTTTAATAATGTATCTGACATAATTACATAGGTAAAGATTTGGGCTGTTTTACCTCTGAGCGGCACTTTTTTTGCACACAATGTGCTAAACGGCAGAACACAAAGACCCCGAAGGCTGAGAGAAAGTTGTGGGAGGGGACCCACTGGACAGCTGTTGGGAGACAGATTGTAACCTCCCGTCAAGGCCATCCAGCGTAATTTTTAACGTTCACAGGGTATGGATCTCCCACACACGGAACCACGGCTTACGTCCCATCCGACCGAAGGCGGCATTTCCAAGCCCATCGTGTCCCCTACTGACCGTATGCAGGGTGGGGAGTTTTGCAGAGATAAATCTCAACGCTGGGCCTAGTTTGGACGCGAACCTGGCGCACTACTCTCTGAGCCACCCTTTCCCCGCTCCATAGAGGTAAATATAATTCATGAATTTCTTATATTGATTAAGAAAATCAGATATGAGTTCGATAATTAGAGATGGATTTGAGATAAATATGTATAAATACAACTTTCAATATACGTTTTATTCATAAGGAGTATTTGTTTTGGGACCAGTCCCCATTTTTTTCTATAAGTTGTTTGTCTCGATTTATATGGATTCGATTTTTATGGTTATATCTCAGAACCTATCTACAATGTAAATCGAGGGATGGGTGCATTTCTTATTTTATTAAATTGCTTTTGTGTCCAAAAGATAAAAAATTTAGAAAAGGAATAGACTGTTTTTCGGCTAGTTTTCGGTCAAAACGGCTAGTAAAGTTGCGAAATCCGTTTTATCGCCAGGGGACCTCTTAATTCCAAAAGGACCCTTACTTCGTATGTCGCCCACCCCACTAAAGACATTTTTCTGGATCCGTCCGCCCCTGGTTTCTGCAGTACATGATGGCTCTCTGAAGAGATACTAAATTTTTTGTACAATTATTTCCTAAGGATAATTTCTTTTTAAATAAATTATTACGTAAAATATAATTATTAAGAGGGCGTTTAATATATGTAAGAGATAGGAACCAGAAAATGCGAGTTAAAAAAAACGAAGTACATTGGACATTTTCCCCCCACTAAGAATTAATGTGAATGAGGTGGGAATTGTGCGTTCTGTTATTAAAGTCGCGAACTTTGCCCATGCGATGCAGAGCAGAAATTTTTTCCCCTAAAATGGAATTAACTAGAGACAGGGACTGCTGTACTTATTACAATACGAACACTTAAATCATACATTTTTATATTCATTATTTGCATAGCTTAACATTTCTAAACTTTTATAGTTCACCTTTTCTGACACAGAACCCCAAAGAGCTAAACTTTTTTTCCAAATCTATGACTCATTTTAGAGAGAGTAAGAAATCTATAAAGAAAGAACGTTTTGAAGACATTTTTGGGCTTGGTTGCCTTGTTTAGTGAGGATGTTGAGAGAAGTCAAGGAAAGGAATCAGGTTGCCCAAGCAGCTCCTCCTCTTTGGTCAATTAAATACAATTGAGCAAGAAACACAGCTCACACTTTTTTTATTTCATCCAAAATTAATACACATCACAATGTTTAGCGCATAAGAATGAAATTTTTTTTAATTTATGTTTTGATGTAATTACGGAAAACATTTCGACGTACATAGGATTTTGTTTCTAATTCCTTAGCGAAGTAAGTGCGAATAGACGTAAAGCGGCAATCTACTGTGTAACATATAGATGTATAATAATATCTTAAAATATTACGAATATTAACTAGAAAGTCTAGGTAGGAACCTTTTTAGTGAATGTGGAATTCTCGACTTCAGAGTGCAAACGTTTTACTCTTTCTCAAATCTTAAAGAGTGAAAATTTAAACTGTTTAAAAATACGGAAAATAAGAATATCTTTATAGTACCTATTCAATTCACATATCCTTATAACTATTTTGTTCAGTGATGTAAATAAATTGAAAATAAAAAGCCACTCAAAAGGCTATTGTACTGAATTAACCTAATTACACCATAAAGTTACCATATTAAGATCTCACACAGGTTGGACTTTTTGGAACGTTACCAGAAAAACTAACAGTTTATTGTTTTCGATTTGTCGCCAGCAGATAGTTCAACATTTCAGATTTCAGTTTCGTGCTTTCTTTAGATATCAATGATTTGTCATCTGATTCAAGAAATATCAGTGCATTAGATGATCATGTATGTATCTTATACTCTTTCTTCTGAAGCTTAATCCTTTATAAGGGGAAAAAAGTAAGTTCATTCTTACTTGTATGATTCGAAGGCAAATGATGTCTTGCAACAAATGGAGAGCAAAAAGGAAAAGAGCAGAAGTCTTGCATCCGAAAATGTAGTCGAATGTGTATTTATAGAATTATTTATTTTTCTTTTTCACTTTTAAAGGGAATGGTGATATGAAAAGTAATACCGCCAGCGAATTGAAGAGGAAGTAATTGATGCAAATCGATAATCAATGTTATCCACATTAAGGCATCTGCTGCACGTCCCTTCTGGCTTGCTGGGAGGTATCTAACCACATGGACTATTCTGGCCTGTCTACGTATATATTCGCTTACGATTGCCGCTAATCACTCAAAATGCCAATATTGCATATTATGCGAGTTAGAGCTAAATTTGAACTCGTTTTGCAAAGAAAGAAAAATTATTTTTCTAAAGTCGCACGATGTCTTCTTTATTGCATTTAGATGTGTTAATTGTTGACATTAAAAGAAGTGTTTAAAATTTTATTGAGCGATTTCTTTTCTTCATCTCCAAAGCTCACTATATCATTGTATTCCTGTTGCGAGGATTGGACTAATGCTGTGTATCATACCTTGCGTGTGTATGCTAAAGAATACACTGGATGCTTTTGATGGGAGGTTTCCATCTGTCTCTTAGGAGATAGATGTTCAGTGGATCCCATTCTCTAACCTTCTCCGAACCCTTAGGACCCACATGACCTGATCATTTAACCCACTGTGTACAAAAAATGCCGCTTAGGGGAAAAACAACACAACTAATGTTGCGTAAGTGTGTAGGATTCATTATCTCTGGAATGGCAACGTGGGCGTATTCAGATTCTCCAGAAAATTGAGACCTTTGCCGAATGTGACTGAGGCAGAAGACCTTTGCCGAATGTTCATTGTTCACTGTGACTGAGGGAGAAGAAAATAATCTCAGAATGAGGTTTTTGACTTCTTGTTTTTGGCCAGAAGCGAAGCTTAGAGTTTTGTGATTTATTTTCTTTTAGTATCAATGTGGCGTTTGAATTTAATGACTTTTGAAAGAAGTTTTAGCCTATTTTATAAAGTTAGTTTCATTTACTTTAGAATTTGAAAACGAAAAAATGAAATTTGAAAAAAGTAAATCCTTACACAATATGTACAACATGCATTTTAGAATCTGGCAACGCTGCAGTAATATAAACGTTGTGAAATATCCAACCAACAGCGCTATGAGCCATGTGCTATTGCATATTGCCCGGCAGACATTTTTTCTGATGCAACTGCCTGATATAAATGTTCTCTACACACTTGCCGGTTAATGCTTTAAAGCGGCTTTGCCACATATTATAAAAGGGGATTTTCAAACTGATAGATTTACGTGATTCTGATTGTATTGCAAGTAACCGTAGTGTCCATATAAGAAGAATTCTTTCACATCAGTTTCAATTCCGGACAATGTGTTGCAGAGTTGCGATATCATTTAAAAATTCACGGAGAGATGCTCGTTGGAACAGACAGCTTAATAAAATTACTGAATTGTTTACTAAATTCTAATACACGGTAAATTACCTGGTCTGGTGGTTTAGACCATTATTAATACGCGACCCATATTTGGTCTAGCGATTAGCGTACCTGACTACTGAACCAGTGAACATGACCCTATCTACGAGTTTGTATCTTGTACGAGAAACCAGGACAAGCTCAACGGAGCTTCTAGATTATTTGCATCCTTGTTTTAAAGTAATTTCTTCTTAATGATTATTTTGCAGGATGTTAAAAAAATTTTTTTTAAAAAAATTTTAAAACTCGATTTCGTTATACTGACATTTCACTGTATTTTGTTATCTTCTTATGAGCAATAGCATTCTTGTTGCTAGATACAGTTTTCATATTGTAAATCCCAGCTGGGCCAGCATTGAGATTTATCTCTGCAAAATTCCCCGCCCTGCCCACGGCCAGTAGGGGATACCGATGGGATTGGAACGGTCTCCGCCTATCGGATGGAAAGTTAAGCCGGTGGCCCCGTGTGAGGGAGAGCCATACCCTGTGCACGTTTAAGAACACGCTGGATGACCCTAAGGGGAGGCTATCATCTGTCTCCCCGCAGCTGTTTCGGTGATCTCCTGCTGCTAGCTGGGGGTAGGTGGGTTTCCTACCCCCAGCTACTCTGAGCTCTCTGGGTACTTGTAACTTGGCCATATAGCCCATTTTGTGCAGAAAAGTGCCGCTCAATGGTAAAACAACCCAACTCATATTGTAAAATAAAAACATCCCTGTAAGTAGCATCCCAAGGCTCCTCAATTTCTAGGTTAGACTCCCCCATATTGGTGTCACTTTGGGATGGCAACACTTCAGCCTCTTATTATTCTCTGAATATTGATTTCATCTTAAATTCTCTGTGCATTTTGCTATAATTTGGGTTTTCTCTCTGTACTTGTCGCTGTATCTTGTAATTGGATTTCGTGGTTCAAGCATAAAAATAGATTAAAAGTTATGAGATCATTCACTTTTTCTCTAGGACTAGGCTTTCAATGCCAGAAAAAAATAAAATTATTTTCATAGAAGATACTTTAATTGGTGACCACAATTTCTTGATTTTAAACGACAACTCTAAATTCACAATAGTATAATAGAACTCTTTACCGTCCACGAAAAGATATCAACTTGCATTATTTACTCTGAATACGAAAGTTGCTGTTCTTTGGTAATGCATAAATGATTGAAAAGTGAGATGATTGAACTGAATGGAAAGTATAGGAAGTAGACATATCGGGAGTAGCTTCCTAAACGTGCTTACTTCGACAAATGATGCAGCGCACATTTTTACGAAAACATTTTTTTACGATTGCAAGCTTCTTCGACTGTATTTCGATCTGCGGAGTTCTCGACTTGATTGCCTGTTTCCAGGATCAGTGAAATGCCTTTTCTAGGAGAGTGCAATTCAAGTTTTGCAGTTGGGATGTGACGATGTAAATATCATTCGCCTACTTACAAATTCTCCCTCAAAGTAATAATCTTGAGTGTTGTGGAGCGAAGTAAATCCATTCCCTCTCGGGAATGGTGCTCTTCGAGCCGATTGCAGGTGGGTGCTGGGTGCAGTTATGATGAAGGCGTGAATCAACCAAATGAATTCTTCAACTAAACTTTTGAATGGAATAGGTTTCAGTAAGTGACTTAAGGATTTACGCTGCAACTTGATAATGGGCTTTATTCCATGTTGATGGGTTACAAGTGAATTGCCTTTTATGTGAGAATCTTGCCCATATGATGGGAAAAGAAGCGAGAGGAAGGGAGAGATCGGCGCAAGTGCACAAGATTCGCTATTCGCAGCGGATAGATGTGATTCTCATTTCGATGGAACTAAATCTGCTGCAAATCATTTTCATTATAGTACTATATATTAGTACTAAAATGTTCAAAAAGAATTATGTGGCGCTATGTGAATCCAAAAACTTGTTACTTGTATTTAGGTTCACGCTTACGCAAATAACTCATCCTAGTTGGACCGCAGTCAGTCTAATATTCTGTCTTGGTTTCATCTAAGAAATTTGTCAGTATAACATAACTGAAGATTTCGTTTTTTCAAACAACTACAAGGTTTTATAGTATTGGTTGGCTGCACAAAGTAATATGTTACTTCGAGTGAATGAATAAAGCCCATTAGGTGAAGAATCTTAATAAATTCTGTCTGCTTTTCCCTATTTAATAGTCCAGAGTACTACTTCTTTTCGACTGTGTAATAGTTGACAGTAAGTAGATTTGCATCATATTGATAACCTTTATTTATGCTTAGCTAACGGATTTCTTTCTAACATTTCCTCCTCATTTTTGTTGGTCTTACCATCTCAGTTAGGTTTTAAAATTATTAGGTTGATAGCAATTGGTTATTAGACTAAAACGTTTGCGCATTGGGCAGATTTAAACAGATCATCTGTATTTTACATCTGATAAATATTTAAACGCTTTTTCTCCTTTCGTCAGCTTCAAAGTTACAATTTAAAAATTTTAAAAAACACCTGTCTTCATTTATGCTCCCTGAAAAGTACAAAATGAAACTAAGGGGCGGGGGTGGTTCAGTCGGTAGCGCGCCAGGCTTCTAATTAGCAGTTCCCAGGTTCGAGTCCCAGCTGGGTCAGCGTTGAGATAACTGACCCTGCCCACGGTCAGTAGGGGATACTGATGGGCTTGGAAAGGCCGCCGTCCGTCGGATGGGTCGTTCAACCGTGACCCCGTGTGCGGGAGAGCCGTACCCTATGCACGTTAAAGAACACACTAGATGGCCTTGACGAAAGGCTACCATCTGTCTCCCAACAGCTGTTCCGGTGGGTTCCCTTCCCCCAACCTTCTCTGAGCCTTCGAGGTCCTTGTGACCTGGCCATTTAGCCCATGGTATGCAAAAGAAGTGCCGCTCAGAGGTAAAACAACGCAACTCAACAAAATGAAACTATAGTTTATTGATGGTGCAATCAGTCGCTGAATTCGTATTCACCTCAGAAGATATGGCGGCGGCAATCTTGTTGAATAGGTAAATCGGCGTCCTATCTTCATTTCGGGTGAATACGATGTCAGTGACTGATTGCACCAGCGATATGCTGTAGTTTTATTTTCCGTTTTTTAGGTCACATATAGAAGATTATTTTTTATATACACTGAAGAGCCAAACATTATTATGACCACCTGCCTAATATGATGTTGATCCTCCACGTGCTCTTACCCGGCGACGCATGGACGCTACAAGATTTCAAAAGGTATCTTGTGATATATATGGTACCAACACGTGACCAGCAGATTTTTTAAATATTGTAAGTTACGTGGTTGAGCCGCCGCAGATCGGATATACTGTTCCAACACCACAGATGCTCGATTGATGTCTGGGTAATTTGGAGGCCAGGGCAATACATGGAAGTATTCCTCATGTTCCGCCAACCATTCTCGAACAATCCCAGTGGTGTGGCATGGCGCATTATCCTGCTGAAAGAAGGCACTACTAGAGGGGAATACCGTTGCCATTAAAGGATGTACCTGGTCTGCAATGACGTTTAGGTAGGTGGTAGACCTCATAGTTTCCTGCACATGAATGACTGGACCCAGGGTTTCTCAGCAGAACATTGCCTAAAAGCATTACACTTCCTTCGCCAACTTGTTTTCATCCTACAGTGCATCCAGGTTCTAACACTTCTCAAGGTAAACGACCCGGCTGTCGACATGGTTCAACAGGAGATGAGATTCATCGCACCAGACGACCTTCTTCCCATTATTCAAAATCCAGTGTTGATGCTCGCGTGCCCATTGTAGGCACTTTCGACGGTGAACCGAGGTTCTCATGGACACTCGGAGCGGCTAAGCAGCCCCATTTTCAGCAGGGTCCGATGTACTGTGTGTTGTGACACATTATTCCCGTTAGCAGCATTCAAATTACGGGCGAGTTGCGCCACAGTATCCTTTCTGTTTATCTCGTACCATACGGGATGGCCTTCGTTCACCTCTGGCATCGATGAACCGTGGTCGGCATATACCTAGCAGGCGGTTCGTGGTTTTTCCCTCCTCGGACCATTTTTTGAAGGTACTTGCGACGGCTGATCGTGAGCACCTGACAAACATTGCTGTTTCGGAAATGCTCTGACGCAGACTTTTAGCCATTACAATTTGGCCTTTGTCAAACTCACTTAAGTCCTCTGCCTTTCCCATCTGAAGAACAAGAATAACACTGATTAACGAAATATCAGGTGTTATATATACCGTTTCATGACCTTCATACGCACCGTCGTTTACCTACAGTTGCTTCGATTTGCATAAAGACGCACAGGTCATAATGTTTTGGTTCTTCGGTGTACATTTTTGTCACTAAAAACACCCAACTTCAGAAACTTCCATTTTAAATATGACCCATGAACATCGATCCCAGTTTCCCTACTCGTTATTGTGCAGTTGTATTTGAGGTATCTTTTGACATTGGAGATTTCACAAGCTTTAAGTTGAGATATAACTCGTTAAGGTCGACCCCCCGCGAAAAAAGAGTAGATCTTGTTGAGGGGGGGGGATTAGAAATAGTCTACGACGGTCTTGATATGAGCTTTCATTTGACGGCTAACTAGCAATTGTAGGCCCTCTTGTTCGGAAGATATAGAGGATATTCCCCCTATTTTAGGGGTGAAGAAACAGGGGGGTGGAATTTTTTTACTCTGTTGCATTCCTTTATCACAACTTGCATTTGACGCATAGCCTATTTTCGGTACTCGCGATCTGGAGATATAGAGGAACAATCGTTTTAATATAATCAAATATTTTACGTTGAATATTAACATGAAGCATTAATATGGGATTAAAATACCATTGTTGTACGTATATATAAATATATTCAATGCATAGTAATATTTTTTGATAAATAAATTTTGAAGTTTTTGTTACACAGAAAGTATTTTAATAACTGGTATAGTTATGTTTCTGTTGAACCTCATTTGAGTCATTAGCAAGTTAAATAATTCTTGTTAAGTAATATAATCAATGAAATTTTTGATATCTTACATCGCATTAAGTTCATTATCTAAATCATAATTATTATGCTACAGAATTCGTTAGGAAATAATATAAAGCAACGGGTGGGATGGAATTGAGAATAAATTTAAAAATTTGCATTATTTTATTCTCTGACTGATGCTGAAACGACTGTGAGATGAAAAACGATTCAGGAGAAATAAGACAAAGCTGTTTTTTTTATTTACCTCAGACACTTTTATCATTTTTCATTTGATCCCTTTTCGCACAAATCTAATTATTAATATAAATTCCATATTTTTTTATGTGATCAGTTGGGTGTTATATCATGACTAAGTTTACAAAAGAAAGGCAAAAGTAAATGAAATCGATAGATTCATGATAATTTATAATGTAATGACCATTTTCTCTTTTTTAGCTTCGATGTCGTTTGACTATTTACATTATTCTGAAAGGGAATTCAGTGCAACACTAGGAACAACGACTTCTTTCTCGCTTCGCGCCCCCGGGATTGTGACGTCACGGGGACGTAATGGCGCGACGTCATCTTCTGAAGAGAGCGCTACTAAGTGGCCGCTAATGAGTGTCGACAGATATTTCGTCATCTATGGTGTAGAGGTACAACGTCCAATAGAGCATATTGAAGGAAGCGAACGCGAAGGGGAAGAGTATTCGTGAGTAGGAATCGATTCTGCTTCCCCGATCACCATCAGTCCCGATGCAATGCTCTCGTTCACTCATCTCTTTGTAACGTTTCCTGTTTCTCCTGCGGAAGTGACGAAACTTCCTGGAGAAGTGGTGGGATGTTGAGATGCTTTTCTTTTCATCTTCCATTCCAAGGCGAGCCTCTTCTCCATTTCCTTGGGGCGTCTCTTTGTCCTTGAAAGAGAAAATAAATTTAAATTCTTTTAACCATTAGATCTTGAAAATAACTGGAATGAACCGAGTACTGTTATTTTTAATAGGAAAATTTTGACTACTTTGATTTTCAGTTATGGTCTACAAGGGTGTTAGAGGAAATATAAACATAAATGGACAAAAGAAAGTATACAAAAGGAACGAAAATATATCGATAACTTTAACTTAAAAATTTGTTTGGACAGTATTATGAGCCATAACTCTTTGTAATCTGTTAAAAATAACCATAAAAAAGTGAATCATTTATAGCTAAGGTAATATTAAAGTTAACGATAATATTATAAAGGGCGTTGGAAAAGTTCTTAACACGTGTCTGTAGATTGCATTTTTTTCTTTAGAAGTTAATGAGCTACGACGTTTTGAAATCTTGTCTAAACTTGTCCTTACGTGTTAAAACAAAGTCGTATGAACATTTCTCTCTTAGCTGGAGGCGAATATAGTTCTTGCTGCAAAACATCTGCATTGTTTTTATGGAGATTACTAAGACTAGAAAAGATTTTACATTTCCACAAGGATGCAGCTTGGGGACGACATGGAAAAAATTCATGCCGATTTATGACAAGTATATGAGCATCATGCCTGTTCATAAGGTACTGTTACGGAATGGATACGCAAATTCAGAAGACAACAGCAGAGCTTTGAAAATCTCCCTCATGCAGGAAGACCGACGGAGGCCGTGGATGAGAAAACCGCAGCTGCTGTTCGTGAACTCATTAAAGAAAACCTACATATCACCGTTCAGGTAATAAGTTTAGATAAAAGTGTATCGATTGGCAGTGTGGAAACAATTTTTCATCAACATTTAAAGTTCTGAAAGATCTTTGCCAAATGGGTACCCCACTGACAACCGCAAAAAAAGGCTAGAGTCGACATGTGCAACGAGATGCTGGCAATGTTTGAACCTAGTGGCCTCAAATGATTTACAGACATTGTCACAGGTGATGAGACATGGATTTTCACTATACAACTCCCAGAAAGATCGACAACTATGTTTGGGTTGTGGAAGATGAACCGCTTCCCCAAATCCTCCAACAAGGCTCTTATTCAAGAAAGAGGAGGTTGACAATTGTTTCAATTCCCAAGGAATAGAAGCCGTGGGCACCTTACCTGAAAACATGACTATAAATGGTCAATAGTACACCATTATTTTGTCCAAAATGGTTAAGGATATGAAGGAGGTTCCAACAACACGGATGCCAAGAGTTCTCCTTCTTCATGTAAATGTCAGTGCTCACAAAACCCGGCAAGATACTTTATTCTGGAGTAGGAAAAAAATCAAACAGCTACCCCATCCTGCATATTCACTCGATCCTGCACCATGCGATTTTTGGTTATTTTCAAAAATTAAAAAGGAACTAGTTGGGAAGCCTTTTTCAAGGGTCCAAGACCTTGTAAAATGAGTTCATTCCGAGTTGCGGAGTATTGCCTAACAGGAGTACCATCAAGATTTCTAGAACAGGCGTAGACATATGAAATATTGCATAGATACTGGAGGAGAATACTTTGTAGGACAAGAGAAGTTTTGTTTAGGCAAATGCAATGAGTTTTGGTTTGCAGATGCATGTCAAGAACTTTTTGAACTCCTCTCGTATATATGTCAAAAATTAATATTTTACATTTAGTAACAATTCGTTTAATTAAAATTAATTGTTTTTTTTCCTTTTTTTTAATTTTTAATTGCAATTCTATATAAAACTTGGAACATCAAGCAATTCCATCAAGGATTCGAATTGCTATTTGAAAACCTTTTTTTCCTGTGTTTGCTTTTTAATGTTCCTTAGCAAAAATTAAATGTTCTTGAATCATGAAATGTCGATGAAGTATCTTCTTAGTTAAGGGTACAATATATTTTCAATCCTTATCATCTAGATTAGCAGTGGTATTTTATTCTTTGTATTATAGTAATAATTTTTCAAAATATAACACATACCACGAGAAAATAAACAACTTTCTTAATGATTCCATTATCAATGATTATTCTTTTTCGTTTAGTTTGGAAGATCATAACATTTAGAAATTTATTTATACATTTATTACATATTTAGTGATAAGAAATGCCTCCCCCTGAACTTTCTAGTTAATAGTGAATAACCGATTGGGTTATTTAACCTCTGTTATTTCCTGTCCACCTGTTAACATTATACCGGTTATTTATCTACATAAAATGTTACCTCTTTGTCTTATTGTCGTTTTTTTGTCCCGGTTCTTGACACCCGTTTTATTTCTCTTATGATTATCAACACTTATTTCTAGATTTTAAGATTATAATTTTGTTGAAGAGTTTTTATATATTTTTCGTTATTATTTCATTTTTTTGGATCACTTTAACTTTTTTATTAGAACACAACTATAGCTCAAACAACAAAACGTATTTTAGGTTCAATCATTTTAATTTTTTAACGCCGGCAAAAGTAAGGGACATCTAGAGGTTGAAGAATTTTGTTAGTTTTCATCAGATTGATAATTACATTTTTTTAGACAAGTACACGGGCGGTTCATTACTGTATTTTTTATGTTTGAGAGCAAAAATGTAACTTACCAACCGTGAAATATATGTATGAAAAGTGTTAGGGCAGTCTTCAGTCTAAAAGCTTTAGGAAAGTTACACACCATTTAAAAGTGGCAAATAGGTTTAGGTTTTCAAAAACAAGATATCATGTTTTTGGTATAATTAAAAGAAGCACAATTATATTTTGTTTTGGATTTCTTCTCAGCCAAAGCCTACAAAGCATAGTGCGAGCGTGTGTTTGTTTCCTGTGGCCATAGTTTCCGTCTAGAATCATGTGCAAATGTGTTTCCTTTCCGCACGCATCACGATACTTTGGTTTAGCGAGGTCATAGTACGAAGGATCAATAAACACTACGGCGTACTTGGTGTCACGTGATCAACAGACCGTGCATATGCCGAGAGGAGGGATGAAACAAGAATGTCCACGATCTGCTTCTCCGCACATCATCCGCTTCCGATTTTGATCTTGGCCTTTCTCTTCCTCGATACTGGCATACTGTGATCACGTGAGCAGTTGCCTTGACGACATCTCTGCCGATGAGAGAAGAGAATGAGCACCAGTAGCAATCTCACAAAAATCCGGATGCTGTGGATGGATCGTCGAGTGACGAAAAGCGAGGTCACGAGGTGAAGCTGTTTCCGTTTCCTCTCGAGGTCTGCGGAAAGATGGTGCCATCGCTTGAAGATGGAAAGAACGAAGAAGGATGTAGACGCGTATCGGATGTTGCGAGCGGTTTGCGGTTGGATGGATGGATAGAGAGGATGTTGTACATAGATTCAGTTGTAGTATGTTGCATGGGAAACTACTGCAGTACATTTTCAAGTTTCTTAAGCATTCTCGGTGGTTTATCTGCTTTAAAATTAAATTTTCATTATCCTTCGGTTTCTAGTAGTTGAGACATCATTGATGAGAAAGAGAGGGATAGACCCTGTCAAAGATGGATGGTATTGCAAAATATTTATCAAAAATATTCTGAATATAAAGGTTTAGAGACGTACAGAGTAAGAAGCATTTCATATCCATCTAATCATCTTATACATATATGTAAAAATGCACAAGATATTCAATTATACTTAAAACTAAACGACTGGGTTCGATAAGTCTGCAGTGGGTGAGGCTCATAATATGGTGTTACTATGTTCTAGTCCTGCATTGAGATTTTCTCAGCTAGCCCCTCATTGAGAAAGGAAATACCGATGGTCGCCATTCATTCTACAGACTGTGGTCTTTCTAATGGGTTCCGGAGATCCATACTTTGTGAATTTTAAAAAATACGGTGGTTGACTTCCATGTTTGTCGTCTAACAGCTTTCCAGTAGTTACTCTTCTGATATCTAGCTACGAGCCCTTTGGATCTTGTGACCTGGCCGTTTATCAAAGTTTGTATAAAAGGTTTCGCCTAGAGGAAAACAACCCAATTCATTAAAACTTGGTATGAACGAACAAAAATGAAATTTTGCCATTACTTCTCAACTCACTAAGGACCGGAGAAAAGTCGAACTGAAAGAAGTTGGAATTTCAGCCCCACAGTCTCCCATTGTTTTTGAAGTCAAATTTATGATTTTGGCAGCAATCCCGCCATTATGGAAAAACAGGTTAACACGTTTTCTGTCCTTAAAATGTTAAGATACGATATCAATTCCCTCTTAGTAAGATAAAAAAAACTAGGGTAATGCCTTAACGCGTGGTTAAATCCAAGAATAATTTGAATGTTATCTAAATTTTGAAATCAATAGACTGCAGTGAAAGATCAAGTGTACCATTCCGAATCTTCCTTTGTAAGTACTTTCCTTCCAAGGGATAATTTTTATGTGATTAGTTGAGGTGTTGTTACATCACAATTAATATTACAAAAGGAAGGCAAAAATAATGAAATCGAGAGATTCATGATAATTTATAATGTAGTGATCATTCTCTCTGTTTTAGCTTTGATGTCTCTTGACTATTTACATTATTCTGAAAAAGAATTCAGTGCAACACTGGGAGCGACGACTTCTTTCACGCTTTGCGTCCCCCTCTTTTAGTAAGATAAAAAACAAAGATAATGACAGAGGACTATTGGAGGACTTGAAGCTCTATTGGACTTCAGCAGATTTTTTTATATCTGATCTATGGACTCTATTGAATATGATTTCATATAACAGCCCATTTCCTCTATTTAATGCTACAAAAATGGATTACGGTAAAGAAATTGCAATTAACCTTGGTTCGTATATATTTTCAATATTAATTTCAACCCAATCAGTAATGTGCTTTGCATGGTCAATCCAGGCAACTGAAATATATTAGCATTCCAACTCCAAAAATTTGATTATTTATTAATGATACACGTCGGATGACATCACGTGAAAAGAACCCATTTCCTTCATTCAATTGAGAGCATTTTTCTGAATTCTAACTAAATATTGTTACGAATGATGAAATGAAGTTTACAATTGATGTAACTGGAATCAATGGAAAAGAATTTCTTTGCAATTACATCAGAGAGAGTAGTTCTAGCACGTTTTCAATATTTCTTATTCCAATATCTGAAGGTAACAAAAATTTAATTTCCCCTTGCCCAGTAGGCTAAGGATCAGCCGAACAGTAATAATTAATTTTCGTTTCCTTCAAATATTGGAATAAGAAATATTGAAAACGTGATGATAGCACTATTCTCCGTATCTTTTAAACGTTGCCAAATTAGGTCTAGCATGCAGTAATTGGCATGTTATGAATTTGTCTCTAACATCATATAATTACATGATCATTAGTACGTACATGCGTGTCGATTTCGGTGTAAACAAATGGGCAAGGAAAGTAACTTAGTAAGAATGATCGCATTAATACGTGTGAATGTAATTATAATGAAAAATGTAAAATTCCACGTCCAGCCACTGCCGCCTCGAGACCATTTTAGCATGCGTGAATGACTGCACGACACAGTGCGTGGCGTTCTAAGGCTTTTTGCCAAGTTCGTTCTGACCACTCTTCTAACTTTTCTGCTAGGCGAGGTTTTCCTTCTTATTAAAGAAGAATTCTGCAAGATTAGAAAACATTCGTTACATTTCTTATGCCATTGTCTTTACAGCTGTTCCGAACGCCCCATACAGTATTTACAAGCAACAACATGCAATTACCTCCTCTACATATTGCAAAAAGTTGACATGAATGTAGTTTTGTGTGTGCCAGTTATCGTTTTCCTTCCCAGTAGACATATGGACTTGCGTGATTGAAATCGTCATGGTAACGGTAAGAATGTTTTCGCTTTTTTACTGACATCTAAATAGCAGTTGGTCATATACGTGTAGCATACAGAGTTGCGCGCTCTCAAGCTTCTAATTTTATCCATTTGGGTATAATTTTTTTCTTTCAGTAGGGTTTCAAAGAAGATGGGTTTCATAATTGTGTACTGCACATTCACTTGTTAGCATTACGCACAGTTAGAGGATTAGCCATTTGTATTCCAAAAACGTTGAACATCCAATTCATTACAAACGCCAATTATTTCCGGAGACATAACTCACACAAGGGGTGTCTTCAGCTACATGAATGTGTATATATGAGTGTGGCTGGCGCATCTACTCCTCTTCTCCCACACACACACAATGCTCACATAGTTCTGTCGAACCTTTTTTTTTCCTGAAAAAAGTTTCGGATACTGATTAACAAAAAGTATTTTACGTTCAATTACACTGGTATCCAAAAATTACTAAAAACTCCATGTTATGCCAATGAGACACTACTTTCAAAGCTCAAAAACTTGAAAAATAAGTTTTCTTTATGGAAAAATGACACTGAAGTTGAATTAAAGATATACATCAAGTCTATATAAAATCTAGATTTTTCAGTAATATCAGTGCTTTTTAGGTTTTTTGAAATTTTAATATTTAACAACAGCAATGGCAGTTGTGAGAATTTATCTAAGAGGTTAATTAAAAACTTAATAAATTTTATGTCAAATCATTTCAAGAAATAAGTGTATATTTTAAGAGTTTAAATCCTTAAGTGTTCGTCAATTTTAAGATTGATATTTCGGAAGTTAAAGATTAAAATTTCCATGTCTCTTAAAATGTCGAACGAATATCGTTAAAGAAAAATCGAGATTTAGATAGATTTTGCTGAGATTTTTGCTTTCAATCCAATTTTTTGCATAAAAATAATATTTTAAAGAATTCGAAGTGAACTTCCCATTAAGATAGCAGGGGAGTGTAACGACTTTTCGACGCCATTGTAACAACAGGCACTAGTGTCAATTCAGTCATCTTCCCACATTCTATCCCTTTTATAATCGGAATATCCTATCAGATTCGAAATCCTCATTGTCATAAAAGATGCACAATCTGACGTTACCTATGATGTGAGGTGCCTCACCTGACAGTTGTTTTCGACATTGTCATAAAAGATGCACAATCTGACGTTACCTATGATGTGGGGTGCCTCACCTGACAGTTGTTTTCGACATTGTCATAAAAGATGCACAATTTGACGTTACCTATGATGTGAGGTGCCTCACCTGACAGTTGTTTTCGACATTGTCATAAAAGATGCAAAATCTGACGTTACCTATGATGTGAGGTGCCTCACCTGACAGTTGTTTTCGACATTGTCATAAAAGATGCACAATCTGACGTTACCTATGATGTGAGGTGCCTCACCTGACAGTTGTTTTCGACATTGTCATAAAAGATGCACAATCTGACGTTATCTATGATGTGAGGTGCCTCACCTGACAGTTGTTTTCGACATTGTCATAAAAGATGCACAATCTGACGTTACCTATGATGTGAGGTGCCTCACCTGACAGTTGTTTTCGACATTGTCATAAAAGATGCACAATCTGACGTTACCTATGATGTGAGGTGCCTCACCTGACAGTTGTTTTCGACATTGTCATAAAAGATGCACAATCTGACGTTACCTATGATGTGAGGTGCCTCACCTGACAGTTGTTTTCGACATTGTCATAAAAGATGCACAATCTGACGTTACCTATGATGTGGGGTGCCTCACCTGACAGTTGTTTTCGACATTGTCATAAAAGATGCACAATTTGACGTTACCTATGATGTGAGGTGCCTCACCTGACAGTTGTTTTCGACATTGTCATAAAAGATTCACAATCTGACGTTACCTATGATGTGAGGTGCCTCACCTGACAGTTGTTTTCGACATTGTCATAAAAGATGCACAATCTGACGTTACCTATGATGTGGGGTGCCTCACCTGACAGTTGTTTTCGACATTGTCATAAAAGATGCACAATTTGACGTTACCTATGATGTGAGGTGCCTCACCTGACAGTTGTTTTCGACATTGTCATAAAAGATGCACAATCTGACGTTACCTATGATGTGAGGTGCCTCACCTGACAGTTGTTTTCGACATTGTCATAAAAGATGCACAATCTGACGTTACCTATGATGTGAGGTGCCTCACCTGACAGTTGTTTTCGACATTGTCATAAAAGATGCACAATCTGACGTTACCTATGATGTGGGGTGCCTCACCTGACAGTTGTTTTCGACATTGTCATAAAAGATGCACAATTTGACGTTACCTATGATGTGAGGTGCCTCACCTGACAGTTGTTTTCGAATTGTCATAAAAGATGCACAATCTGACGTTACCTATGATGTGAGGTGCCTCACCTGACAGTTGTTTTCGACATTGTCATAAAAGATGCACAATCTGACGTTACCTATGATGTGAGGTGCCTCACCTGACAGTTGTTTTCGACATTGTCATAAAAGATGCACAATCTGACGTTACCTATGATGTGAGGTGCCTCACCTGACAGTTGTTTTCGACATTGTCATACAAGATGCACAATCTGACGTTACCTATGATGTGGGGTGCCTCACCTGACAGTTGTTTTCGACATTGTCATAAAAGATGCACAATTTGACGTTACCTATGATGTGAGGTGCCTCACCTGACAGTTGTTTTCGACATTGTCATAAAAGATGCACAATCTGACGTTACCTATGATGTGAGGTGCCTCACCTGACAGTTGTTTTCGACATTGTCATAAAAGATGCACAATCTGACGTTACCTATGATGTGAGGTGCCTCACCTGACAGTTGTTTTCCTGTTGTCGCTCTTCCAGACGCTTCTGCAACCAGATAAGGTCTCGGCGGTCGACAAAGTTGACGCATGCGTACTCCACCATGGCGGCGAACACGAACGTGAAGCACATGATGACAAACCAGTCGATGGCTGTGGCGTAGGCCACTCGGGGTAGAGATGACCTCCCGCCGAAACCCATGGTGACCAGGGTCAGAACAGTCGTGGCTCCTGAGGGAAATAGAAAAGGGTGAGTCATCAAATAAAGCGATAAAGATTCAATATGTACATTATCATCATGAAACGCGATAGGCCAATTTTGTTTTATGAACAGAAATCTTAAATCTGACTTGTACTCTCTGAGGGAACCATATGTAACAGTTTAGAAGTTCAGTTTTTAATTCTCTAACTCTCTAACTTTTAAAGTAAACTTTTTCTGAGAAAATTGGGCTAAAGTAAAACTTGAGATTTACTGGGTAATTATAGAGATAATTGTAATGATACAGGGTTACAACGTAATACTTTTACATTACTTATGTGTTTGGCTCACATACAAAAAATGTAAAAGTATTACAACGTAATACTTTTACATTTTTTTTTGGGGGGGGGGGGCGGGCTCAAGCGGTAGCGCGCCAGGCTCGTAATCTATAGTTTCCAGGTTCGTGTCTCACCTGGGTTAGATTTCAAATTTATCTCCCCAAAACTCCCCTCCCTGACTTTGGTCAGAAGGGGGCACCGATGGACTTGAAAAGGCCCGTCCGTCGAATGGGACGTTCAGCCGTGGCTGCGTGTGAGGGAGAGTACCGTTAAAGAACACGCTGGATGGCCTTAACGGGAGGCTACCATCTGTCTCCTAATAGCTGTCTAGTGGGTCCCCCCAACCTTCTCTGAACCCTCTGGGTCCTTGTGACATGGCCATTTAGTCCATTGTGTGCAAAGAAAATGCCGCTCAGAGGTAAAACAACCCAACTCACTTCTTTTGGAGTCAGAACCCGCCCGATTGAGATTTGGGGAAAATATTTCTCTGACGCATCGTAAAACGTATGTACAGAAATGCATCCGCTAATCATTATTCTTATTAGTTATAATAATTTTATGAGAAAAGTAAAACGTTAATGCTATTTGGACTGAAAAATTTTGGAAATACTAGTAGAGGCTGAAAGTTTGTGGGTAATATCATTATACACGTAATTAGCTATTCATTTATTAAGGATAGAGAATAACTAAAAAATAATCAAAAGTCGCATAGCTCGTAAAATAGTAGCATAAAGGTTGAAGTTCTGATCAAAAATATTTTATATTTTTACTTACATTTTTTTCAGAATTGCGAGAGGTATTTTAAATTTAAATTAGATTTCCATAACATCTATATTTTGAACAAAAAGCTCGTTTAAGAAGCTTTTGAACTCTGAATTCCTATTGAAATAATATGAAAATGTTTTTTTGCATCCATTATATGCTTACTTTATTTGTATCACTCAGATTGGAATTTACAATGGGCTAAATTTCCAGCAACTACTTTTCCTGCCTTTGAAGGTTCGTGTCGTTCCCGTGAGAAAAGTTCAGCCGGTGCGCAGGGATTCCCGTTACCGCGTGACTAGCGGAGAGCATCAAGTAAATATCATCAAGTCGTCTTCGGGCTCTTTCTGCTCACTGAACAAACCGAGGGGGAGGATCGGCGATGGGATGTTCTTGGCGCGACATCGAGCCAATCAAGGTCATTCACGGACCAGCAAACGCGATCGATGACATCGAATGTCGCCTCCAGATGACGGAGGCGGGAACACCAGGAGCAGTTACATCCCTTGTGGGTCATGCGATGAGCACCGCTCATGGGGTTATGGATACCGACTGAACTGAAATGGCGTCACTGAGGGCTCTTGAGCAGAGTTAAATGGAGACTGGTAATCCCGTCTGTGTCGAGAGGGGTAAGTTATTCGGGGAGATTAAACGTCGAAGTTTTAAGGTGTTGGCGATAAAATTCGGCATCTTTTGAATCCTTTGGGAAGTGTAAGAAATCTGGTATTAATTTTGGAAGAGGTACTACGAAAGCTAGAAATAGCACTTCATCTGTTTTTGAAATATTGAGAGGTTTCTACCAGAGATAGAGATGGTGGTTTACATTTAAATATTAAAAATGAAAGCAAACAATTTACGGATATTGAGAGGAATGAAATTCATTCCGAAAATGGCCAGAATCCCACCATATTGTATACGTAATTTGGCTTGCTACTGTCGATTGTGTGTGATTCGAACCAGTAATGTTATTGCCAGCACTATATCAGATCGGTTTTAAGAATTGGTTTTTCGTTCACTGAACGTAGTGAACCTTTAAGATGAAGTAGAACAGAGAGAAAAAATAAGATGCAACCATATCCTTTCTTGACTGTCAATCACTTCGCTTATGAATATTCTACACAAGTACAAGTTTTCGTTTGACATAAAATTTGTTAGGATTGACAGCCGCGAAATCTTTGTCACTTTAAAAAAATATATGTCTATTGAAACAATTTACAAATAAATAATTCTCTAAATCATTTTCTTTTTTTGGGGGTTAATGATTTAAACATTTCTCTTTTTTTGTGAGGATGATTTTTTTCGGATGGGGAAGTAAGGCGGGAATGCCAAACCATAAGTTTCTTTAAGTTATGATAAGAGGACACTGTATAACGAATTTGGTAGTTCTAGCTCTTATGGTTTAGGAGGATTTCCCTTCTTTTATGTAGAACGAGGCCTTTTTTGGAGATTTAATGGGATAAGCACTCACTTGCTTAAGTTATGATAAGAGGACACTGTATAACGAATTTGGTAGTTCTAGCTCTTATGGTTTAGGAGGACTTCCCTTCTTTTATGTAGAACGAGGCCTTTTTTGGAGATTTAATGGGATAAGCACTCACTTGCTTAAGTTATGATAAGAGGACACTGTATAACGAATTTGGTAGTTCTAGCTCTTATGGTTTAGGAGGACTTCCCTTCTTTTATGTAGAAAGAGGCCTTTTTTGGAGATTTAATGGGATAAGCACTCACTTGCTTAAGTTATGATAGGAGGAAACTGTATAACGAATTTGGTAGTTCTAGCTCTTATGGTTTAGGAGGACTTCCCTTCTTTTATGTAGAAAGAGGCCTTTTTTGGAGATTTAATGGGATAAGCACTCACTTGCTTAAGTTATGATAGGAGGAAACTGTATAATGAATTTGGTAGTTCTAGCTCTTATGGTTTAGGAGGACTTCCCTTCTTTTATGTAGAACGAGGCCTTTTTTGGAGATTTAATGGGATAAGCACTCACTTGCTTAAGTTATGATAGGAGGAAACTGTGTAATGAATTTGGTAGTTCTAGCTCGTATGATTTAGGAGGACTTCCCTTCTTTTATGTAGAACGAGGCCTTTTTTTTTAGATTTAATGGGATAAGCACTCACTTGCTTAAGTTATGATAAGAGGACACTGTATAACGAATTTGGTAGTTCTAGCTCTTATGGTTTAGGAGGACTTCCCTTCTTTTATGTAGAAAGAGGCCTTTTTTGGAGATTTAATGGGATAAGCACTCACTTGCTTAAGTTATGATAGGAGGAAACTGTATAATGAATTTGGTAGTTCTAGCTCTTATGGTTTAGGAGGACTTCCCTTCTTTTATGTAGAACGAGGCCTTTTTTGGAGATTTAATGGGATAAGCACTCACTTGCTTAAGTTATGATAAGAGGACACTGTATAACGAATTTGGTAGTTCTAGCTCGTATGATTTAGGAGGACTTCCCTTCTTTTATGTAGAACGAGGCCTTTTTTGGAGATTTAATGGGATAAGCACTCACTTGCTTAAGTTATGATAGGAGGAAACTGTATAATGAATTTGGTAGTTCTAGCTCTTATGGTTTAGGAGGACTTCCCTTCTTTTATGTAGAACGAGGCCTTTTTTGGAGATTTAATGGGATAAGCACTCACTTGCTTAAGTTATGATAGGAGGAAACTGTGTAATGAATTTGGTAGTTCTAGCTCGTATGATTTAGGAGGACTTCCCTTCTTTTATGTAGAACGAGGCCTTTTTTTTTAGATTTAATGGGATAAGCACTCACTTGCTTAAGTTATGATAAGAGGACACTGTATAACGAATTTGGTAGTTCTAGCTCTTATGGTTTAGGAGGACTTCCCTTCTTTTATGTAGAAAGAGGCTTTTTTGGAGATTTAATGGAATAACAACTCACTTGCTTAAGTTATGATAAGAGGACACTGTATAACGAATTTGGTAGTTCTAGCTCTTATGGTTTAGGAGGACTTCCCTTCTTTTATGTAGAACGAGGCCTTTTTTGGAGATTTAATGGAATAAGCACTCACTTGCTTAAGTTATGATAAGAGGAAACTGTATAACGAATTTGGTAGTTCTAGCTCTTATGGTTTAGGAGGACTTCCCTTCTTTTATGTAGAACGAGGCCTTTTTTGGAGATTTAATGGAATAAGCACTCACTTGCTTAAGTTATGATAAGAGGAAACTGTATACCGAATCTGGTGGCCTGAGGCCATATTGTTTAGGAGCGGTTCTACCATATTTTGGGGAGGGGCGATGCGACAATCAAACATTGATGAAGCCTTCTCCTTAAACTCGGGAACCCATGCATAGTTTAATTTCGTTATCTTAACAGCTCTGCAAATGAATAAGGAACAGACAGTGTACTTTCTACAACAAATGGGAAAGTCCGCCGTCCGTCAGATGGGACATTAAGCCGTGGCGTTATGTGCGGGAGGGCCATACCTTGTGCGCGTTTAAATAATACGATGGACAATCTGTATCCTAACAGCTGTCCAGTGAATCACCTCCCCAACATTCTCTGATTCCTCGGAGCCCTTGTGACCTGGCCATTGAGCCCATTCTATGCAAAAATATGCCGCTCTGAGGTAAAACAACCCAACCCTTCGAAAACAAATTGTTGAAAAATTGAGGTTTACAGAGATTTCCAAATTTCAGTTCATTTTTAGCAACAATTTTTCTTAAAAACCTGTACTGAAAGTTCGTAAGATTTGAATGTGTACTGAAAGTTCATAATATTTGAATGTGACTTTCTATTCACATAGCATGAAAATGTCCCAGTACAACTTGGAGGAGTGTGTATATATATAGGGGAGGGCAAGGGGTCCATGTCCCCTTTGAGAATGCTAGTAAGGGTAATTGAGGCAAAAATTATTAAACCTCTGTAATGTTTCATGCATTTTTTGAAAGACTTTTAAAATGGATGGGAAAAGGTTATGTTGCATTGGAAATCCACTCTCATGTTCCTCCCGTTTTACATTTTTGCGGCTTCATTGAGTTTATCCTCCCCCCGCCTTTTTTTACTAAATTCGGGCCTATATATACAATATATATATCTACACACATCTATTTATTATTAAGGATATTACCAACGGCCACCCTTCCTGGAGCATCGCTCTTGTTGATCCAGAAGGAGACCCACGAAGCACCGACGATCATGGCACAGGGGGCGTAGATCTGGAGGATGAAATAGCCTCGACGCCGGCGGAGGATGAACCTGGCTAAGAGGGACGATGTGAGACCTGGACGCAGAAAAGAAATTTAGATTTACTCCTTCCGAATTTGGATCATCTAATAATATTTAGATAATGATGTTAGTGTTATATGGGCCCAATTCTGAAAAAAAAAATATGATGGAAATGGAAAAAGTAAACGTATAGAATAGAAATTAAAGTGAAATGATTGTTTTTCTTATTTTAAATATACTGAAATTCTCATATGGGAAGCATTATTTAAAATGTACTTTCTGAATAGTTTTATTGAATATTAATTATTTAATAAATGAATAATATAATATTTAAAAACAATGTTTAATTTAGTGTTCTTGGTTCGAAAGTGTTAAGGAGCTTTTGGAAATTTGTTGGGAGATAAAGAAATTGTTTATATGTTTTTATTTAAAATAAAAAATGGTTCTGTTCCACACATATAAATGAGAGAAAACTTTGAAAAACGCTGCACTCCAAAACACAGTACTATATAAATTTAAAGACTTCTTTAGAAATTAATAACAGGTCTTAAGTATGCGTGTAAAATCCTGCAGAAACCCAAAAGCTATGAATGCGGAAAGAAAGGTGCAATTTAGCTCTCAAAAAAACGTCCACTCTGAGGAACACGTGCTGCATTTAACTGCTGCAGATCATTTCAAACAAGATCTTTATATACGTTGTCCACTCGTATCATTCTAGATCTAGCCTATTTCCTTTAGACCTTTATAAGCGTAGTTTCCATAACTCTAATCACTAATGTGATTAGAATTATGAAAATTCTGTATTGGGGGAGCGGGAACACGGGCAAACCAGTGCAATCCTTCCCCATATTTGAATGCGGTTGATGAATCTTTCATCTGATTTTATAGTTATCTACATGATGAGACGAGCTAATACCCAAAATGCTACATATATGCACCTGGAATCAAATACGTCAAATGTCTGGTTACCTTGCTGAAAAAAGAGTCCAAGTGTTACAGAAAAAACTTTAGATATTAACAAACTGTTATGAAGTATATTTTCACACGCTCTCGACTTTTAGAAATGGATATTTGAACTGAAAAACTTGATCGCACTCAATCATTCAAAATTTCTGAAATACTATTCTCTTGACTACTTTTATAGTGAAACCTACTCTACCATCAGCTCTCAACAGATGTTAACGAAATGTTCATCTCACGAACATTATTTGAGAAAAGGGCCAATCTGGCAGCATAAGTCAGATATATTCAGATCTCTAAACTAATTCCTGAAGCTTCTTCTTGCAAACCTTTCTCCTATATAATCGATATCCAAATAGTGACTAACTTCAGTGTAATGCTAAAACAATCACTGCAAACTTGACTAAATCTCAAACATAATGAGTATTATTATGCAGAATCATCGTTATTTTAACTAATTCTCAGGTATTCATTAGATTACTAATTATGTTGTCAACCTAATCAGAAGCCATCTTAAAGTAAACAAAGCTAGTAACTACATATATTTGAAATTAAATATTTCTAATGACAGCCTGAATGAAAACTATTGGTCTATGCAGCCCCCTACCACTTCTGAAGCGACATTTTCATCTCGAAGGTAACCAAATGATTAATTTTGTATAGCATAATTTTGAAAAGAACTGTACCAGAAACAGAAAGTGGACTAACGATTTCGTGTTATATTAAGAACCACAATTATATTCCGTGAAGATAAAAAATTTAGTGGAAAAGTTTTAGAAACATTGTGTGTACACTTAAATTTTATCCATTTAGCCGTTGCCGTCGTGGTTTCAGAATGGTTAGGGGGCTTCGCTGGGGTGTAATGGGACCTGGGTTTGAGCCCCGGATATAAGACGTGGACATTTCTTTCTATATGTTCACTGAGGTCTCGCCTAACTTGCGAAGACGTTATATTTTAGTTTTCATGACTTTACGTCCGAGCCCCTTACAAACTCGGACATCTTTTATCCGATGACTCAGTTTTAACCGTTGTTTTTGACTTTTTACGCTCTACTGGGTATTTTACATGTTTATAGTATTTTTACTTCGATTACTGCGATTTACACTTATATTTACTTTTACATGGATCCTATACACTCATGATGATTTTTCTATTTTACACTTGTTGCTTCTATTTTAAACTCGTCCCTTATTCACTTTTTAATTTATTATACATTTTTCGTTCGTGTTCTTTACATTTGCATTTTTTTTTCACTTCTGTGTGTTGTTTTTCACTTTAGTTGTCGGTTCTATGACTGTTATTGTTTTATTTCATCTCGTTTGCCACTCCAGTTTTTAACCTTGAGCGGCGCTTTTATTTTAACTTTCATGATTTTGCGTCCGAGCCCCTTACACTAGGACATCTTTTATCTGATGCCTCTTTTTTAACTCCTGTCTTTGCTTTTTTTACGTCTTTCTGGTTATTTTACTCGTCCATGATGTTTTTACATTGTATTCTAGATTTTATTCTTGTTTCTGAATTTAAATGGGTCCTATACACCCCTTGTTGTTGTTGATTTATACACTTTTTGTAGAACTGTTTTGTTTCTGTGTCGTTCTTTCCCGTTTTTGCGTTTCTTTTAATTTTGTGGTTTGTAACTCTTGTATCTGTTTATATCCTTCTGTTTGGCGCCATATAGCCCAAGCGGCTCTTGCGCCATCAAACCCCAAATAACCAACCAGCTAACCAAATAAATAACAAACCCCAAATAACCTACCTTGTAGCTCTCTGCTATGACGTATTATACTCACAGGCTATTTTCAAACCTCTGTGGCAAACACCTAATTGAGGGATAATTTATTTTTTCTAGGCATGCAACAAAATGATACCCAGCTGCGTAGCTTTAATGATCAAAATAACTTGATATCGTCTCTACTGACATTGTAGTTAGAAATGCATTTACCCTCGTTGTAAATAATGGGAGCAAACTTCGAATTTTATCGAGAGCTTCTTTAAAATGATAAATCCGTTTTGTCGTGGCAGAATGTTGATCATATTTCAGTTGCTTTTCCATCTTTATCCTTCAGATCTTGAACTTTTTTGGTATTTGTTATTAAATTTCCGGTGCAATCTTATAATCTTCTACGTTTTTTGGAAATTTCTCTGTCGAGTTTTCATACTACATTGGTTTCCATAAATTAAAGAATAATGAGAAAAATCGCGATAATTGTCCAAAACATTGTGCCATCCTCACCAAACCTGTTCATATAACCAGTAAAATAATGCCGGGTGAGCATATCGTATGCAAATTAGGTTAGGTTTGCGTCAATTTTCGTAATCGGATAGCGGCATAAAACTGGTGTTTTAAAGTGGATCGTTATTTTGTGCTGTAAATGTGAATAAAGAAATTTGAAATGACTATTTTGTAGAAATGACCTTGAGATATCATTTGCCAAATGAACTTCAGTGGAGAGCTATCGGCCGGCTCGAAGCAGGCCAAAGTCAGTCACATGTGGTACGATGACCGAATGCGAGTCCTTTTGTGGTCCATAGACTGTGGAATCAATTTCTTGCGCACGGTCTCATGTTAATTCGACAGAAGAGCAATGGAAGTCCGTACTCTTCACAGATGAGTCCAGATATTGCTTGCAGAGTGATTCCGGACATTGTTTGATAAGGAGAGAACGAGGTACCCACTATCATCCCAGTAACATCCATCAAAGAGATAGTTACGGTGGAGGTAGCGTGTGTTTGGGGTGGCATTTCCGTAGGTGGACGCACAGACCTGTATGTGTTGACGAGTGGGAACCTCAATGCTCAAAGGTATAGAGATGACATTCTGGACCCTTATGTACGTCCTTACGCTGGTGCAATAGGTGAAACATTCATCTTACAAGACGATAACGCTCGTCCACACAGAGCTCGACTAGTGGAACAATACCTTCAAGTGGAGACCATTATGTGCATGGAGTGGCCAGCTCAATCTCCCGACCTAAATCCGATTGAGCATGTGTGGGATGCTCTATGTAGACGAGTTGCTGCCCTAAACCCGCCACCTGAAATAAAGGGGAAGCTTATTACTTCTTTAAAGGAACAATGGTCATTACTACCTACTGAGCTGATTCACATCATCATAAACAGCATGGAACATCGCTGTCGTGCCTGCATTGCTATAAGAGGTGACCACACTCCTTATTAAAGAACTTTGCCCATTGCATTCTGACACCTCATGTTTGGACAAGTTACTGTGTTATTTTTTGGCGAAAAATGTTTCTAGTGTAAAATATTTTATGCCATTCTGAAACTAGCATTCCAATTCATGTTTTCATAAAATTTCATTAAAATCATTCATATAATTTTTTGTTTATCATAATTTTTCTGAGTTTTTCCTTAATTTATGGAAACTAGTGTAAGTCTGTTTCCAATTATTCGTTCAAGCATCTATTAAGTTCCCATTTTAACCAATCTTCCTGTTGCTTTTTGCTTGTAATTTTTTACGTCGTACTCTCGATGATTCCTCAGCTTTGTAGGCCCGTTTGTTTAATTGTGAGAACAGATGTTCCATTCATATCTTCCCAACCTGGTGGCCGAGTATAGCCTTTTTATGTACCAAATGAACGCATATAACGCGGGAACTGTCATAGCAGCAAATAAAATGACCTCCTACAGTTAGGCGAGTTTTATGTCAAATGAAAGCTTTTGACATGGAACGTGTCATAAACTATTCCAGATTATAGTTATATGTTCCTTCTCCATTGAAAAGTGGAGGAAAATTTCACGGATATAAATCTGACATTCATCTGCTAAATGAAAGCTTATAACTTGCAGTGTAACATAGCTGATATCACAGTTTTCTTCTTGACATAAGAATGGCGGTTAAATCATAGGAATCAATCATAGGAATGGCGGTTTAAAGTTCCCTGTGAAGTTGACACTGAAATGAATATATACTGTGTGGGCACCAAGTTAACTGAACGCTCTTGAATCTCGCAAACCTATAAGAAACCTCACCTAACTGGATTCTTAAAGGCACCTCCTAAGTTCAATACAGTAGTTGGTAACAGTGCTTTGACTATTTAACAAAGAATTCAGACGGTTAAATAGAATGCGATATTTGAAAACGCAGTGTAAATTGCTCCGGCTTACTGGAAAAAGTGTGGCAGACAATAAATGTTTTCTTAACAGGCATGATAATAGATATAGTCTGCGTGGAAGACAATTTTTCAGTTGGTAAGAGATCGAGTTTTGGTTCCTATCTTCCTTTGAAGGAATAAAGTAATTCACTATTGTCATTATATTTTACTTTTGTTTTTTATATTTAGAGTGAACATGAAAAGACATTTTTTGTTATATTAATTCACACATTTTTACGTCACTTCTAAACTGTTGATTCAAATTCATTCTTAAGTCTCTTCTCTCACAAAAAAACTTCATTCACTTATCGCTCAACTAATTCTGCTGTCTATTCTTATTTTGTCGCAGAGCAGATTGCTACTCTATTGGATAATAAATCCTGTTAAAAACGGCCCCAATTTTCGTCAACCCCGTCAGTGAGGAAGCCAATAAATATTAAACTGCATAATTTATTCAGGAATATTTTTATTTTTTCTGTATAAAGTATATAATTCTTTTACAAAATATATACCTTCTATTTTTATTTCTCCCGTTTTTTGGACTTGCTATATTTATCCACGCTTCTGTCTGATTTTATAAGACCATTTCACATTTCCAACTTCTTGTGCTTTTCTTATTCCCAAAGCTTCCTTCTCTATTTATGTGGCTTTCTCTTCGGAGAGTTGCCATATTTTTTTTCTCTTGCATCTGTCACTTTACTTTCATATTTCTCCAGTTGCTTTTTATTCCCCCTAGCGGCCGTTTGTATCTCACATCATATGATAGAAATTTGTTTCCTCACTCAAATGAATACAATGAGAAAAGAACAGATTTATATTCTTTTTCCAGTGATGAATACGTTTGTCTTAAACTTATTTTTTCGTACTGCAGAGCACGAGTGGTTTTAAAAAGTCTCGCCTTTTTCTGTTCTGTGCTTCAAGAAAGCGTTCACGTTGTTGCTTCCATAGCAATGCAAGTCGTTCGGTTATGTTTTACCTTTCAGCTGTACTTTTGTTTTGCATACAGTGAACAAAGAATCCCTAAAGACAGGTCTGGGAAGTGGATCTGTCAGATAACCGTTTGGGCATAGGTCAAGTCTAACCAGCAGATTCATAAAAATGGGAAAATTGATTCTGCTGACAATCAGAAAAAGATTTAACTCTCTGTCCGACGGACTAGCCAAGCCATTGGAGTCCCTTTTCTCACGAGGGCAGAGTGTGGTTAACGGAAAAAAAATTTTTAGGACCGAACCTGGGAGCATAAATTATGAGTCAGGCCCATCACCGACTCCCTCTAACGGGTGCTAAGTTTTGAGAATAATAAATCCTATTCTGGGGGGGAAATTCGAGTTATTCAATATAATGCAAATTGTAATTTTTCCTTAGTAACTATCCTAAAAAAAAGGAAAACTTTTTTTTTTAAATTATCTTCGAGAACAAAATGAATCTTCTACACTACAAGGGAGGCAAATCGTTGCTGACAATTTGAAATGACCAAATCGTTGCTGACAATTTGAAATGACCAAATCGTTGCTGACAATTTGAAATGACCAAATCGTTGCTGACAATTTGAAATGACCAAATCGTTGCTGACAATTTGAAATGACCAAATCGTTGCTGACAATTTGAAATGACCAAATCGTTGCTGACAATTTGAAATGACCAAATCGTTGCTGACAATTTGAAATGACCAAATCGTTGCTGACAATTTGAAATGACCAAATCGTTGCTGACAATTTGAAATGACCAAATCGTTGCTGACAATTTGAAATGACCAAATCGTTGCTGACAATTTGAAATGACCAAATCGTTGCTGACAATTTGAAATGACCAAATCGTTGCTGACAATTTGAAATGACCAAATCGTTGCTGACAATTTGAAATGACCAAATCGTTGCTGACAATTTGAAATGACCAAATCGTTGCTGACAATTTGAAATGACCAAATCGTTGCTGACAATTTGAAATGACCAAATCGTTGCTGACAATTTGAAATGGCCAAATCGTTGCTGACAATTTGAAATGGCCAAATCGTTGCTGACAATTTGAAATGGCCAAATCGTTGCTGACAATTTGAAATGGCCAAATCGTTGCTGACAATTTGAAATGGCCAAATCGTTGCTGACAATTTGAAATGGCCAAATGGTTGCTGACAATTTGAAATGGCCAAATGGTTGCTGACAATTTGAAATGGCCAAATCGTTGCTGACAATTTGAAATGGCCAAATGGTTGCTGACAATTTGAAATGGCCAAATCGTTGCTGACAATTTGAAATGGCCAAATCGTTGCTGACAATTTGAAATGACCAAATCGTTGCTGACAATTTGAAATGACCAAATCGTTGCTGACAATTTGAAATGACCAAATCGTTGCTGACAATTTGAAATGGCCAAATCGTTGCTGACAATTTGAAATGACCAAATCGTTGCTGACAATTTGAAATGACCAAATCGTTGCTGACAATTTGAAATGACCGTCATCGCTCGGCTACTGAAAGTTTTGACATGGTTGGACTGTTCACGATATTCATTTAAGTTTTCACCATTTTCTCACTTTAGCCGCATCTGACTCTGCGAAATTAACATTAATAGAAAATTCTGAAAATTCTAATCGTAATATTATTATTATTGATACCTATTGAACCAAAAAATAAATTATCTCTTAAAGCAAAGAAGAAAGTTGAATATCTGCAACTGGAAGGAGAGTTGAAGGGAAGATAATAGCTCGTTTGGAGGATTGTAATAGAGTGATGACCTGCTGTAGAGGAACCTCAACTTTATTTTACATGAATTCTAGAAGCTTAAGGGCAAACTCAGATGGAATTTTATCTACACTGGAAATCATGGGACATCAGTTCAATTTTTTGGCATTTTCAGAAACTTGGTTAGCAAATGGTGAGTCGTTACATATAGAAGGATATCAGTCGGCCAATCTAGGAAGAATAAACAGAAGAGGCGGAGGCGTAGCAATCTATTCATTGAATGGAATTAATTACGACATATGTGACTCCCTGATGATACTTCACAACAGTATTGAAATGATTTGTATCAAGACTGATACAATGGTGATAGGAGTAGTATACCGACCACCAGATGGCAATTTTGAATATTTTTTACAAGTTATGGAAACAAATTTTGATAAATTACAGAAAATGAATTCGAGTTTCATAATTGTAGGAGACTACAATTTAGATCTACTCAATTGTACAGATAAGAATGTTTTGGATTTTAGAGATTTAATTAATTCGTATTTTTACATGATTACACCAAATGACAAACCAACTAGATTAACAAATGTGAATGGCTCACTGCTTGATTATGCAATTACTAATATGTCTTGGAAAAGTAAAATATTACAATCTGATTTAACTGACCACTACCCCGTAATTTACTTTATTGAAGATTCAAGGAAACATTTAGAAAATGATATAACTTACAGGAAAATGACACATAAGTGTGTTTTACATTTTAAGGAAAAAATAAGCATTATTAATTGGCAGGATTTACTACAAATTACGGATGTGAACCAGGCATATGATAACTTTCTTTCGCTCTTTATGGATATATATAATGTATGCTTTCCTAGAATTCGAAAGAAGAGATCACAACACCCTGGTTATGCTCCTTGGATAAATAATTATATAAAAAACCAGATTAGAAAAAGAAACAGACTTGCTGAAATATATAAGAATTCCAGTGATGAAACGGACAAGGAAAGGCACAGAATTTGCAGAAATTATGTCACTGGTTTAATAAGAGAAGCTAAACAAAAATACTCTGAAACTAAATTTAATATATATGGTGATACTTCGCTGAAACAGAAATGGAGGCTGATAAATAACCTATTGTCTCGGAATAAAAACAAAAATCTTAGAATTGGGGACATTGAGATGGCTGAAAATGTACTAACAGACGATGCGCAAAAAGCTACAGCTTTCAACCAGTATTTTAAAAGTATAGCAGAAGATCTAGCAGCTGATTTCAATACAAAAAATCAAGTGCAATATAAATATTATGGATACAGTTTTCCAGATAGTTTATATATTGAACCTTTTTCTGAAGATGATATATGTCATGTTATAAGTATAATGAAACCTAATACTTCTTGTGGGCCTGATGATATCTCAATAAATGTAATTAAAAATGTTAAAAATGAAATTAAGATCCCCCTCACATATATTTTCAACTTGTCACTTCAGAAGGAAATTTTTCCAAATGAAATGAAACTAGCAAAAATAATACCTATTCACAAGAGTAAAAACCTGAAAGATATAAAGAATTACAGACCAATTTCTTTACTCTCAGTTTTCGCCAAGATTTTCGAGAAATTAATGCATAAATGTATATATAAATTTATATCAAACAGAAAGCTAATTATACCAGAACAATATGGTTTTCAACATGGCAAATCTACACAAGGTGCTATTATAGATACCTATGATTATATTGTTAATAATCTTGAACATCAGCGAGTTGGCTTGGCTGTATATTTAGATTTGTCTAAAGCATTCGATTGTGTAGATCATGAAATTCTCTTGGAAAAGATTAGACACTATGGGCTTCGAGGGAAAATAAATAATTGGCTTAAAAGCTACCTATTTCAAAGACCAGCGTTTGTACAAGTCAATAGGACTACATCTGAACAAATCAAATTCAATAGGGGAGTGCCACAGGGTTCTGTGCTGGGACCTTTATTATTCCTTTTGTATATAAATGATATTCAATCACAAAAGGGAGCAGCTAAACTAGTTATGTATGCAGATGATATAAATGTCATTTCTTTCCATACTGATGTAAGAACTTTAGTAGAAGAAACAAATACTCTAATTGGAAATATGCATAAATGGATCACATATAATAAACTAGCTATAAATATTTCTAAAACAAAGTGTATGGTCTTTAAGAACAAGAATAAAAAACTGAATTATAACGAAATAAATATTTTGATGAATGATCAAAAGATTGAAATATGTGAATATATAAAATTTCTTGGACTCTGGGTAGATGCTAATTTAACTTGGAATTATCATATTAACCAGCTAAGAGCTACTATTTCAAAAAATATTGGATCGATTGGGAGGATTAAAAAATATGTAAATCAACAAACTTTGATAAATTTATATTATGCATTAGTGTACCCACATTTAATATATGGAATTAGTGTTTGGGGAGATACTAGTTCAGCCAATTTGAATAGTTTATTTTGTCTGCAAAAGAGAATTATGAGATATATTCTAAGATTAAATTTCAGAAATCCGGTACAACACTTGATGGCAGAAAATGGAATACTAAATATATATAATATTTACAAGTATGTTATGGGGAATTTTGTATACAGAGTGAAGAATAAAATGACAGAGTACTCGGAACTTTACTGCTGCTTAGAAAGAACGAAGACTTTCAGTTATGATACTCGCCTTAAGAACAAGATCATGTTGCCCCTTTATAAGAAATCTATAGGCCAGAGATCAATACGGTACATTGGCATTAAGATTTGGAATGACGAGATACCAGAGGATACTGCTGCAATGGAACAATATAGAACTTTTAAATTTAAATATAAACTACACTTATTATCAAGTCAATGATAGAGTCAGACCACAAAAATTCATGTGCTCAAATAAATGTATAAATGTATAAATTAAGGTCACCTGCAATGTTTTAAATTTAAGTGTATTTCAGGAAACATTTATTCAAA
Organism: Ryuthela nishihirai; assembly: GCA_038380435.1. Taxonomy (NCBI): domain Eukaryota; kingdom Metazoa; phylum Arthropoda; class Arachnida; order Araneae; family Heptathelidae; genus Ryuthela; species Ryuthela nishihirai. Next base: position 37,842,408 of record JAWZYU010000031.1, read on the forward strand.
AGCTACGGCTTATTATGTTCTCCTTTTTCACCTGTCTGTGAACTTGTCTGTGTTTTATCTACCAATATATGTATGTTTAGGTGAAATAAACTTCAAACTTCAACTTCAAACTTCAACTTCAACTTCAACTTTTATGAAAACTAACGAAATTCCAGACTGAGATATTTGATTTTATCTGAAGCGCAAGAAGACTAAGGTGTATAATTCTAAAGTGAACTTACCTCCTCTCGGAGATGGGACGGTGTTGTTGGCGAGTGTGATGTTGAGGAAGTAGTACTGCGAGAGAGCAACATCCTTGGACACAGCAACGGGGTCGTCGCCATTCCACTTGTAGATCACATCTCGCGATGTGTATGCGACTGCGGGGGAATTGACTTCGTCAGCAAAAAGAGAAAACTAATCTTTATTACCAAAGATTTTAGAAAAAGTTTTATCACTTAAGAAGAGAAAATAAAAATTGCTATTAATTCTTTCGACGTTCTCTAAACTGTTACCTATAATATATAATTAAATTGAATATTGCTTAATATGAATTGCAAAATGATATTTGTCAAATCGAGAAAGAAAATCATTATCGTTGCAGCGATATTTACGAAAAACATATTAATAATATTCAAATAAAAAGTACATTCCATTAACTATTTTTGTTATTATTTACTCTCTGGTTATTTTCACAATCATTGATTTAGTAGGATATGAAACACTTGAGCAGATAAATAGTTTCAGATATGTCTACAAATCTCGAGCATATCAATGGATCCATTACTCCAAAGGAACTTCTAATAAACTTCTGAAGAAGCATTCAATTAAAAAAAATCTTAGATTTTTACTGACCCATCCCTTGAGGAAATCGATTCTTTATTACTACATTGATATAAAAAAGTTTCAAATTTTTGGTGTTCTGTATGCAGATCTTCTCAAAGACAAATCGGAAAATTCTGATATTTGAGAAAAATGATTTTGTATATATGACTAACATTTGTAAATAGTTCAGAAGCTATTAATGTATATGTGCATTGGCCTGTCACTGCCAGATACACTGCTGTCCAAAAGTTAAGCATAGTTGATAAAATGATCGATATTAAAAATAGCAATCGGCGAAAACAGCAACAGAAGTTAGGGTTGGGTTGTTTTACCTCTGAGCGGCACTTTTTTGCACACCATGGGCTAAATGGCCAGGTCACATGGACCCCGAAGGCTCAGAGAAGGTTGGGGGAAGGGACCCACTGGAACAGCTGTTGGGAGACAGATGGTAGCCTCCCGTCAAGGCCATCCAGCGTGTTCTTTAACGTGCACAGGGTATGGCTCTCCCGCACACGGGGCAACGGGTTAACGTCCCATCCGACGGACGGCGGCCTTTCCAAGCCCATCGGTGTCCCCCTACTGACCGTGGGCAGGGCGGGGAATTTTGCGGAGATAAATCTTAACGCTGACCCAGCTGGGATTCGAACCTGGGAACTACAGATTACGAGCCTGACGCGCTACTGACTGAGCCACCCCCGCCCCAGTTAGGGACAGATAACAGCGGGCACATGCAATGTGGAACTAATGAGGCAATAGCATGTGACCGCATATAATATATATACGAGATACGAACTGCAAACCTGAAAGGGGTATAAATAGCGGGATAAATGTGGAAAATCTCATTTCTTGCCCCAGAGCATTCTTTTTGTGTTTGAACCGATTTGTTGCTGTAATAATATATCGCACAGACAGCATATGGATGTCCTCACACATAGGAGGGTTATCAGAATGTTGTAATCAGGTCGAACACAGAACGATGTTGCCGGATTAATAGGTGTACACCAATCCGTAATGGGAAGGCTGTGGAGAAGGTACTAAGAGACTTGAAACGTTAGTCGTCCACGTGTGCAGGGTCAACCACAACTTATAATGGCTCAGGATGATTCCTATGTTGCAATAACAGCGAGACGTAACAGACATGGCAGCGAGAGAGCTCGCTGTAGTAGAGCTGACTGCAGTTCGTGTTTCAATTTATCTATTTTGTCAACTATGCTTATCTTTTGGATACCAGTATAGCAAAGCAGGAGGTTAGTGGGGACCGAGTAATTCAAGGGATCATTCATCCATCTGATTAGTCATTTTGACAGTGAGAACTGCATTCTCTGTGTAGAAGTTGTTTATGGAATGATAAAAGTTTTACGCTACCATATCCTTTGTCGTAATGAGCATTTTTTTCTCTGTCTGGTTAGACGTGAGTCGACACAAATAGAAGCAAAAGTAGAAATCAGAAGAGGTACACATTCAGCTTTTTGTACTGCGAGTGAGGTGAGCGGTCAAGCTTAGACTTCATATGGCGATATGTTAAACATTACCTAAGGGCTAGGCAGGATCTGGAGGGAAAGTCTCACCTTTACATACCTGTTGTCGATGAAATAACAAAAATCACTGCTTTAAAGGTAGAAGTATTGTGTCGCCTCCATCATGATCATGTTGCATGATTGTATAATAAAGCTACTCTGTGCTTATAACGAGAAACAATATGATATTTGAATGAGGACAAAAGAGCGACTGTCGAAAAAAAATAGTGGTGATTTTAAAAGACGAAAAAAAACCCCCAAAATATCACGAAGTTTCATTATGTAAATGCATATGATCTGTAAAAGTGCCAAAAGGGAACGAGAATCGTCAAAAGAGAAGAAAAATGGTTATTTAGTCAGTTGATATGAGTGGTACGTAGAGTAACATAGGATAAATGGAAAGCTTCGAAAAATGAGATAATGTTTGTAGTTTTCTGAAGATGCCGGAGCAGTCTGTTCTAGATACTTTGAACTAGGTATTTGAACATAGGCGTTTTGTTCTGCACCTTTAAACTCTAAACAACCAACCAACTTTGAACTAGGCTACACAACCGTGGACTAAACTCCTCTAGCACTTTATGACACTCTTTTTTTTGTGGGGGGGGGGGTATTGTCTTTACGTCCATTGAAGTGAAGCCCACGTAAAAATGCACTCTTCTTTAATCATCTCCTCTGAAGCTGACCTTAATTTTCTGCACTTCCTTAATCCTTTACGTCACTACTTTAGATCTACAGTAAATTGCCGATTACCTGAGTAATCGGGAGTTTACCAAGTTCAAATTGAACATTTGAAATTGGTAGCATCCGAAATTCTCATGCAACCAGCATAAATTTGAAATTGAACATTTGAACTTGGTACAGCAAATTTCAATGCACGTGGTAGTTCTCCCGGATGCCGCTATCTTCCACACATTGTTACGTTAACGCTATGACGGTTATGGGCTTGGAAAGGCCGCCGTCCTTCTGATGGGACGTTAAGCATGACGTTAATGAACACACTGGATGGTTTGACGATGTCAGGCCATCCAATGGTATGTGGTCTGGATACCATCTGTCTCGCAACAGCTGTTTCAGTGGGCCCCTCCCCCCAACCTTCTCTGAGCCTTCGGGGTCCTTGTGAACTGGCCATTTAGCCCATGGTGTGCAAAAAAGTGCCGCTCAGAGGTAAAATAACCCAACTCTCTGACGGTTGAAAAACAATTATATTTTAGATATTTACATTTGTATAAGGACTTTGTACTTCATTTTCATTATAATTGTTTTTAACTGCAATTTTATTTCGCCTAATGCTTGCCTAATGATTCGCCTAATGCCTATAATTTTATTTCGCCTAATGCTTGAATACAAGACTTATCTTCTGTATTTGGTTCTATAAAAAATTCTCATGCAACCAGCAAATTCATCTAACCGGCAATCCCATTCCCCATAAATGCTGGATAACCGGAGTTTTCGGCATTTAGTTTCGTTACTATACCTATATCTTCGAAAGAGCAGTCGCTATCATCATTTAAGTCATACAGGATATCTCCGTCGTATCAAAGGTTCGTGACAGTGTTAACAAATGTCTCGTGGGAGGTTCTCAGATATTTTGGATGTCGAAAGTGTAGGTTCGATTTCGAAGTCATTGTCGACGGCATCATAGAGCGAAATTGAATTTAATTTTTTCGAATGCTTCAGAAATTTCGAAGTCAGTTGGAGGTTTAAAACCAAAATTTATAAACTGATAAGAAATAGATGCTCATTTATTTTCCTTTTTTAAAATGGTATTTTCTTGCAATCTATAATGTGGAAAAAGAATTTATAATGTTTTTAATATCGTTTTTACTTTTTAACCTGAATGAATTTTCCATATTGTTCAGAAATAGCCTTGCAACAAGATTTGAATAAAGATTTGTAAATGAAATGATGTACTTTTATCATAGGTTCATTGCTTTTATGACACAGCCTAACGACGTCTTCATAAATCGAGATCTCCTGAAAGTGTTGATAAACCTTTGTGCCATTTGTGAGATTAAATATTTGTAAATATAAACATGACAGCGGAAACGAGTTTCAGAATTTTATCAATGCCATGAATTCCCCACCCAAATCCGCGTCTGAGTCATAACCGGCGAAGGGTTTTTGCTACTTCCGCTGCTCTACGCGCTGGGCAAGTCAAGAGACTCTTTATACCTTCCGGTCGTTTCTTGGCCAGAATAAATCACCGCGACTTCAACTGATCTGCCGTCTCAGGAGCATCTTGAAAATGGCACTTGAACTGTGCATCTGGGAATGCTAAATACACTTTTGTGGTAAAATCGCATTCGCTTAATGGAGGTACTGTGCTCTGGCCGGGGAAGTGGTTGACTTACACTCAAAAGACATTTAAAGCTATCTAGTTGCTCTGTCGCTGAGAATAGTATTATGTGGGATAATATTTATGAATGTAAATTACGATGAGCAGAGGATTGTGGCTCGGAGCCCAGATTTATGAAGGATGAAATAATCGCTTGGGAAAGCAGATGTCAATAAATGTCGTGGAAACGGAAATAGAACGCCTATTCATATGATGTAGTAGGTAATATAATAAATATCTCACAGCTGAAATGTGCAAAAATGTATTGTATATATAATATATCAGTACTGTGTTTGAAGCGATGAAAGCGTGGAGTATGTTAATACTTTGAATTACATAAGATGAATAAAGTATGTATGCCTTCGTACGTAAACAAATCTTAACTAAAGAAAAGGCAAAGAGACAACTAGAAAAGAAATATTTTTAGAAGAATACTTTTGGGACCGATAGCTAGTGAGTTAATTGTTGCAGGGTATCCAAAATATAATCACCGAATATTAACCAAATTTCTTGTTCAGAGGCAAAAAGAGAAAAAATGGACGTAAAAAAAGGGATTTCGTCTTCCGTTACCTTGGAAAATGATACATGTGCCGTGGAAATTTCTATCCTACTTCAACAACCATCAATAAATCAGATGAGACTGGCATGGGAATACATACGTTCATCATAGCTGATCATAGGAGGCAGGTTATCTCTTAGGTATGATGCACGGGACTGGTCATCTCAATTGTGTTGAGAAGATGACAAGACATTATTTTTATAATGATCAGAGAATTAAAACTTTTTCTGCTCCCTTACTTAAACTAGGTATTCCTTATAGAACACTTAAACACTAATTCCGGTAAATGATTGTTTTTTTTTTTGTAGGACTTAGTTTTTGAGAAAAAGAATAAATGTCACAAAAGTAATTTTAAAACAGCTTTCTTTTTTTTTTCGTGCATCGTTTTAGACAATTCTTAGATCATATGAAGATACCAGAATTCAGGAACTTACAGCTTCCGATGACTAGAGGGCAGGCTTGGCTATCAAGGGGATATTTCCTTAGGTGCATCGGGCAATTCGCTTTCACAGTCAACCTGTGGATTACAAACATTAAATCACCTTAATATATGAAGTACGTTGAGAGTAAGTTTATTCAAGTCACAAAACCTAAGGCTTCGTATAAAAGTCTTTGGTTCATTTCATGCCAATCTGATACCAGCAGTCTATTCCTTCATAGAAATGACATGTTAATAAATGTTTCTATACTTTATATATAGTATCTTAAATGCATACTATTCATGCTGTTGTGCTTTTTTTGTCAAATCATAAATTTTAAAATGCACTCAGTAGCCAAGTAAGATCGTGTGAACAGTGGCTCTAAATTTATAAAACTTTTGTTTGTAGAAAATGTTCATAACTCTTTTAGATGTTTGCAGTATAATCTAGTTTTTATTGATATTCAAATGCTTCTTTTATCTTAACATCATCTTTGCTATGCAAATGAGACAAATGAGTTCACAATATTTACTTTTCATATAATTTGTCTCTATAATTATAAGCCTAGTAACGTCCCACCACCACTTGGAACAGGGGCGGGGTTGGCTCAGTCGGTAGCGCGCCAGGCTTGTAATCTGTAGTTCCCAGGTTGGAGTCCCAGCTTGGTCAGCGTTGAGATTTATCTCCGCAAAATTCCCCGCCCTGCCCACGGTCAGTAGGGGACACCGATGGGCTTGGAAAGGCCGCCATCCGTCGGATGGGACGTTAAGCCGTGGCCCCCGTGTGCGGAGAGAGCCATACCCTGTGCACGTTAAAGAACACGCTAGATGGCCTAGACGGCAGGCTACCATCTATCTCTCAAAAGCTGTTTCAGTGGGTCCCCTCCCCCAACCTTCTCTTAGCCTTAGGAGTCCATGTGACCTGGCCATTTAGCCCATGGTGTGCAAGAAAGTGCCGCTCAGAGGTATAACAACCCCTATCACCCCCGGAGTTCATAAAAATAGTTTGGTGTTTCTTTATTCATTTATATAAATATATGCTAGCCTACAGCAATATATAAAATTTTAACTTATAGTATTGTTAAACATGAAATAGGGTGTTGATGTATTTTGTGAAGAATTATTTTTATACAAAATGCAAATGCTCAAATTCGATATTCTGGAGTATTAAATCAAATTATATAAGTTAGACGCCGTTAACATAAATCAATCGTAGTGGTCAAAGGGTTTACATACTTCACTGCTTAGAAAAGGTCACAAGTTGAAATAACAGATAACACAGTATTTTTTTCCCCTTTTCCTGTGATTTCTTTCTCATAGATCTGTAAATCTCTTCTGTGGCTTATTATACTGAAAGGCTCTTGTCACACTTCCTTGGCAAATAGATTGCCTCAGAAGAATTTAGTTTTATTTTTAATTCTTTAATATAACGTCCCGTCTTTTATATACTCTCATCTCCTGAAGGGCAAGTCTCAATCTAAGAGATGTTAGGAGTGCAAGAATATTATTGTAGGAGAGAAGTATTCGTACGCGCTATTCTGAGGCAACAAGCAGTATTAAATTATATTGCAGTTTAAAACAGCAAAGGGAGATTGTGATTCATACCTATCTCTCTTAAATGAAACTTTAATAACCATTTGATAAACACTGATATATCAAAATTACATCACTCTTAGCATGAAAGGCGAGATGTATAGGTGCTATGTTTGGTTCGTAATCTGAGATCGTGAAGTTAAGAATCGCTATAGTTCTGTTCACAAAATGACACTTCTTTCTTACCTCATGGAATATTTCAGTTGGCCATCGTTTCTAACGCGAATGAACTTATTAGGTACGGTGACTTTGTGCAGGTAAGAACTCTTGCCGTTGAGAAAGTACGTGTCCGGAGTCCAAACCTTCTGCAAGAATTTCCAGTCCATGGAAAGAACTTTCAGGTTTCCGCTGTGAAATTTCAATCGTCTGTCGAACCACGTCTGCCGGAAGTAGCAATCCATGGAAAAAATCTGAGAAGAAATGAATATGATCATTCCTGATTCAAAACATGTCCTAAAATACGGTTAAACATCTGTGCACAGAGTCACGTGTAACACTCATTTATTAAAATATGAAAAGAGAAAGTTTTTTTGCGCAGATTTTAAGATAAAAGTCCGTGTTAGTTACAACATGGCAGAGCAAAATAACTGTATCTATATTCCCAGTGGGTGGGATATGATGATTCTGAAGTCAAGAGTGTAACCGATTAAAAGTGTGAACCGATTTAGGAAAGACACTTACTCTTCATTCTTTCGACACTTTGAGAGAATTATTTCTTTTACATAGGAGGTCATCAGCTGAAAAGGGAAAAACTCGATATAGATTGTAAAAAGAGTTACCCACTTTTGAGGTGAAAGCCTCTTTGGGCGCAAGACGTTTGAGGTTTTTAATTTCGGGCAATGACTTAAATTTTCCCTCATATTAAAACGCTGAAAAGCCAACGAGATTTTGTTATTATAAATAGATGCAATATTAGGGTGATTTATTGAATAATAGGGGCGGGGGTGGCTCAGTCGGTAGCGCACCAGACTCGTAATCTGTAGTTTCCAGGTTCGAGTATTGGATTGTTTTACCTCTGAGCGGCACTTTTTTGCACACCATGGGCTAAATGGCCAGGCCTCAAGGACCCCGAAGGCTCAGAGAAGGTTGGGGGAGGGGACCCACTGGAACAGCTGTTGGGAGACAGATGGTAGCCTCCCGTCAAGTCCATCCAGCGTGTTCTTTAACGTGCACAGGGTATGGCTCTCCCGCACACGGGGCCACGGCTTAACGTCCCATCCGATGGACGGCGGCCTTTTCAAGCCCATTGGTGTCCCCTACTGACCGTGGGCAGGGCGGGGAAATTTTGCGGAGATAAATCTCAACGCTGACCCAGCTGGAACTGGAACCTGGGAACTACAGATTACGAGCCTGGCGCGCTACCGACTGAGCCCCCCCCCCCCGCCCCCCAGGTTCGAGTCCCAACTGGGTCAGCGTGCAGATTTATCTCCGCAAAATTCCCCGCACTGCCCACGATCAGTAGGGGACACAGCTGGGCTTGGAAAGTCCGCCGTCCGTCGGATGGGACGTTACGCCGTGGCTCCGAGTGCGGGAGAGCCATATCCTGTGCGCGTTAAAGAATACGCTGGATGCCTTCACGGGAGGCTACCATTTGTCTCCCAACAGCTGTTACAGTGAGTCTCCTCCCCCAACCTTCTCTGAGCCTTCGGGGTCCATGTGACCTGGCCATTTAGCCCATGGTGTGCAAAAAAAGTGCAGCTCAGAGGTAAAACAACCCAACCCATTAAATAATAGTAACTTAGAAGTAAAGTAATGTCGCTTTATAACAATAAAAAAATTAGATGAAAAAAATTAAGTTTTAGGGGTTGTCGGAACCGAATCCACTTCCGGTGCTTTTCCTATTGACTTATTTTGTATGCAACGAGAGTTTAGCGATTATGAAACCAAGTTTACCGTTCTCGTTGTATTGGAGTGAACTAGGCTAGGATTTGGTATAGCTTAATATTAAATGCCTCGCCTGTTTTTAGAAGGTTTATGGGTTTATTTTCAACTCCCTCTGAAACTTCACTTTTCTTCTAACTCTTCAGTCAGACAAATATTTTAATTCATCATAATCATCTGACATTTACGCAGATACAAAAAATTTTTTACGTTTGGCCTGAAAATTTTGTAGCCTGTCCGTAATAAATCTCGATGGTCATCATCATACATGTCATAAATTATTATGACATTCATCTAAAAGGTCAACACTTTACAGTGAATCAAAGAATAACGATTTAGTAATACAACAATTTACTCTGAAGTGTGATTTTTTATTAAAAGATTGTTAAAATAACGTTATGACAAATTTTAGCTAGACCCAGAGTATTTATTATTTATCTATCCCAGTGTTTCTCAACTTTTCTGACCTCGCGGCCAGACAAACTCTAAGCACATAATTCCCTGGCCTGGTAGTAACTATTTACGAACGGATGCGTAGAATAAAATTCATATTTATAACGATTACTTTACATATCTCCAGTTTGTGTTGAAAATACTATATATTAGCATATTTACACATTATTGCTTAATTACTGTATATATATATCTGATCTGGAGGTGAGTTTATTTTAGGATTTTTGTTTTACCGTATTTGTGAATTTTCAAAATAAGTTCGCAGCCCTGTAGGAGCATTCTTGACTGTTTAATCTTAAATTATATTTGTTAAATGCGCTGAACTTGAACACCACGTCGTGTAATGATTCTAAGGTCAATCCAAACTAAGTGAAGAGCTAATAGGATTAAAAAGAAACTACATTCTTAAAAAGCCGCAAAATTCCGTAAGTAAAACCAAAAATATGCATTTCTAATGAGTAAATGAATTGAAAAAACTATGTTTTTGAAAAATAAAATATCTTCATTAAAAACAAACATTTTTAAGAGTACTATCAAATGGCAAAATCGTTAGTAATGGATTTAAAAACGTTTGGTCAAAAAATTGGAAAGATGAGCCAGATTCAACATATAGATTATTTGTTTTATGAGTTTATTTTTATTTTATTTATTTTATTTATTGCCAACATCACTAGAAACGTTACAGCTAGAATAATAACATAATTTAGGATACACAATACTATTTCCAGTCTAACAGGTACAAATTAATTGGCCATTTATATATACGTATATACACCGAAGAGCCAAAACATTATGACCAGCTCAACTTTATGAAAATCAAAGCAACTGCAGGTAAACGACGGCGCGTGTGAAGATAATGAAACGGTATAAATAACATCTGATACTGAGCTCTGTTAATCAGTGTTATTCTTGTTGTTTAGATGCGAAAGGCAGCGGACGTAAGTGAGTTTGACAAAGGCCAATTTGTAATGGGTAAACGACTGGGTCAGAGCATTTCCGAGATGGTAAGGCTTGTCGGGTGCTCACAGTCAGAAGTGGTTAATACCTTCAAAGAGTGGTCCGAGGAGGGAAAAACTGGGAACCGCTGCCTAGGTGTGGGCCGACCACTGCTCATCGATTCCAGAGGTGAGCGAAGGCTATCCCGTACGGTACGAGCCAACAGAAGGGATACTGTGGCGCAACTCGCCTGTAATGTTGGTGACAGGAATAATGTGTCACAACACAGAGTACATCGCTTCCTGCTGAAAATGGGGCTGCGTAGCCGCTCCGAGTACCCATGCTAACCTCGATTTACCATCGAAATCGCCTACAATGGGTACGCGAGCATCAAAACTGAATGATTGGAAGAAGGTCTTCTGGTCCGATGAATCTCGTTTCCTATTGCACCATGTGGACGACCGGGAACGTGTGTGTCGTTTACTGGGAAAGTGTTGACACCAGGATGCACCATGGGACGAAAACAAGCCGGTGGAAGAAGTGTAATGCTTTGGGCAATGTTCTGCTGAGAAACCTTGGGTCCATTCATTCATGTGCAGGAACATATGACGTTTACCACCTACCTAAACATCATTGCAAGCCAGGTACATTCTTCCATGGCAACGGTATATCCCTCTAGTAGTGCCTTCTTTCAGCAGGATAATGCGCCATGCCACATTATGGATTGTTGGAGAATGGTTCGCGAAACATGAGGAAGACTTCCAGGTATTGACGTGGCCTCCAAATTCCCTAGACATCAATCGAGCATCTGTGGTTTGTGTTGGAACAGCACCGATCTGCAGCTCCTCAACCACGTAACTTGCAAGAGTTAAAGGATCTGCTGGTAACGTGTTGCTACCAGATACCACAAGACACCATTAGAAATCTTGTAGCGTTCATGCGTCGCCGGGTAAGAGCTATTTTGGCGGCACGTGGAGGACCAACACCATATTAGGCAGGAGGTCATAATGTTTTGGCTCTTCGGTGTATTTTGTAATTACCTTGTATTTTATATTCATTCTATTATATATTTAAAAATGGATTCCAAAAAAAAGCCCTAGAAATGAAATACTACTTTGTGTAATAGATTTCTAGATACTCATTTTATCATTTTCTGAAAATGTAATGTTTTATTTTTCTCTTGTTCTTTTCAATTCCTTTTTCATTATTGTTCTTCCCGTACATTGCCGAAGCGTTTCTTTCACCACCCCCGCATGCAACAGTTCGATGGGTGCCGGGTATTCAGTGTATTTTCACGTGGCCTTATTTGTTCACGTTTCTCCCGTTAAAGCAATAAGACACGAGACAGTGCCTAATGTCTCGGATGCATCGCCTTCAACCGGCACTTAGGAGGGAGATTTTAAAAACGTGAAGACATCTCAACCTCTGCTGGGCTCCAGGGCTAAGTGCCAATTCTTCGGCTATGCTTCTCAAGGTGGACTCTCTTCAGAAACATTTCGTCGGCAGTAATCAACGTAATGCGGCGTCGACGGCGATATTTCTGCTATTTCCCGCACTTCGGAGCATCCCGACCTTGTCTCCCCATTGTCTGGCTCTCACGTGCTGCACCCTTACATTGCCGCACGAGATTGCTTTCAAGCGCTCGGCACCTCGGATTGACTGTTGTTGACGGCACGAGCGACCGAAATTTCTGTATCAAATCACTTTCTTCTGAGGTCAACAGAAGATCTCGGTGCTCTCATTTCCTGCACTTGCATCAACTCTCCCCTCTGCTGTTTCCATGCCTGTTTCGTTTTTCAAAAGACACTGAATTCTGTTAGTCTCTATTAGCCACAAATCCCGTTTTTTTCTTGCTCGTGTAAGATGAAATTAGTGAAGGGTTAACTGCGTTTGCAATTATTCAACTAGGAATTTGATTTCAGGACTTGACAAAAATGTTTTAAAATAACTCAAAAATGGGGTAACGCAGCATTCGGAAAGGCTTCCAAAGTGATTTGTTCTTTATATTTTTTTGTTTGAAGCTGAAAATTATGGTGTTAAGTAGAATACATTCACATGGATTGGTTGAACATTATATGCAAAAGTCGTAGCAAACAGAAAAAAATAACGAAAAAACGCAATTCTTGAGATTAGGATAGGGATTTTTTTTATTCTAGATGCTTACGCAGTATCTTGTGCATTTGGTGGTTTGACTTTGTAAATAATGATGAGGTTAGGCAAAGGAGTCTGCAACGTCCTTTGAGCAGCATATTGTACAGAGAGGGACTCTTCTGGTGTGGTCATTTGCCCGTATGCATAGCTGTAGATTAGCGAATAGGATTATAAACAGTGTGCCTTAAGGCAGAAAGGGGGGAGACGTAGGATGCTGTGAGCAAACAGTGTCAAATAGGACCTCGTTAGAATTGGGCTACAGTGGACAGGTGCAGAAGATGTAGCTCAGGGCAGATGTGTTTGGAGAACTAAATTGCACAATCTGGTTGGACCTCCGTAGCACATGGCTGCTTGAAGACAATGAATTATCCGTCAACTAATCCGAAGAATTGCGATTTCCTTTTTGTTTGCTAATGAACTCTTCTGAATTATTGATGCCGGTGGAAACTTCTGTAAGTAATAGGTTAACCAATTGCTAAACTAATATCTCATTTAATTGAAAAGAAAAAATATTTCATTAGAAATTTGTTTTTTTAGTAGAGTTGTCTTTATAACTAAGATTCAGTCAGAAGGAGGAATAGTCAATGAAATAATTCTGCGTCCATTGCTCAGAGTGAAGAGTGAATGTATTCGGCGATGCTTTAGAATTAACAGGAAATAGGATTTTGCAGCTGAATTACGATGCGAACTCAATACTTCCTCGTGACATGGTACACATTCGAACAACTGACTATTCTATTACAGTCTGTTTGAATGAATGGATGTGAAGATTAGATTGAAATTACTGCATCAGTTTCAAAGAGAAGGCAAAACCAAATTGCACTTTAGTAAAATATCATTTCAGAGACAAGAACTCAGCATTTCATAAGAAATACGTTAATAATATGTGAATTCATGCCACTCAGTCGAAAATAATATTTTTGCTTGGACATCGATAATTGGCATCGATATAGTGTTTGAAACTGTAGGGTGTGCATGAATTCTGATGGGTGGGAAATTTCACAATGTAGTTCGTAAATATTACAGTTTCTGACCAAACGGAGTTGGACTACTGGAAGGAATATTTTAGTATAGATCACAACGTCATCATTAATCAACTTACTCCTCAAGAAAGTAAATCCAAAATTTCTGCTTATTTAAGAAAAACACAGAAAATCGTGTTTCAACACTTATTTGAAGATGATAGAATTCGATACCAAAGGTGTTATTTAAAATCCAGGCATTGAGATTTTCCTGAAAGTAAACATTGACATGCCATATCATTGATATGAAATGCATGTATTATCTCACTTTGTGATGACAAAGTGAGATAACTACATGTAACTCGGAGGGGGGGGGGGCAGCGTTATCCCCGATAATTCAGAAAGGGGACATTGATGGGCTTCGAAAGACTCCGTCCGACGGATGGAACGTAAAGCCGTGATTCCGTGTGCAGGAGAGCTCTATCCTGTATTGGTTAAAGGACACACTTGGATGGCCTCGACGGGAAGCTTCCATCTGCCTGTTAACAGCTGTCTAGTGGGTCTTCGTACCTCTACATTCTCTGAGCACCTGGAGCCCTTGTGAATTGGCCATTTAGCTCAGTGAGTGCAAAAAAAATGCCGACCAGAGGTAAAACAACTCATTTTATATGCCAAGTGAACTAGCATTTCATTATGAATAATAGAATAACGCACATCTAAATCAAAATGAAAAACTATTTAGGCCTAAAAACAAAAAAAAAAAATAAAAGCAAACGTTTTACTGGCTTTAGACACTTTGAGAGTTTTCATTTTTTTTTCTAGGTTTCTGGCATATTAAAGCAAAACCATTTACACATTGCTTTAATCATCTTCTCATGCTCTAGTTTATCAAGCCAACTCCATTGCTGGAAATATTTTTGGTTTAGGATATAAGATATCAGAAAGTCTAGAAATATTAAAATCATTAAAGAGCTCAAATCTTTTTCCTTTGGCGCCGTAGTCTTTGTTGTTTCAGCAGACACTGCTTCCAAAATAAATAGTAGCAGAAGGCTCTGAAGCGATATTCATATTGCGAGAAAATAGTTAAAGAAAGGCGAATTTGAATGGTGATTTAGGGGCACATTTTAATCTATTGATATTGTAACTCGGTGCCTTTGCCATCTGAAGTTTTGGAATATTGAAAACGCCCCCGATGACAGCCATTGTAATTGCAACAGATGACAGCATTCAGCTTACTCTTTGAACCAAAATTCCTTCTCTCGTGCTGTCCTCGTGTCTTCATATCACGAGGAACAATCAAAGCAGCAAATTCGCCGCGGTGCACGTCGTGAGGCTGCACGCTTCATTAATAGTTAATGAGTGCTTCGAAATAACAGGAAGTTGTTTCGTTTCACGTAATTGGTCGTCGGTACAATTTATATTTTCCTTTACTGCGTGCGTTTCACTGGCAATTGCAATGTGTGTAAAATTGCGCTCTTTTGATAGCAAGCGACGAGAATGGCAGAACGACTGATAAGAACGCCAAAAATATCGGTTGTAAGTACTGTGTGACTTTGTTTTTCTTAATTTCTGGAAACCATCTCTTTTTTAAAAAAGCTCGGCAAAAAGAGACGAAAAAATTAAATTATTTTTAGAGAATGTGAATGGTTCATTTCAAGGAGTAATCAGCCAAACGACGAGGGACATAGGTGCAGAAACTTTTCTAGTGTTGAGAAAAAAGATTGAAAATGCTTTCTGCCCTGTTATTTCTACCTTATCTACAGTTTAGTAGAGATGTAGCGAAAATTGGAATAAATATATTTTTCAATACTTGCAATATACTGGATGGATAAAAATAAAGTCCATTTTACCCTATTGCTGAATACAAAATACAGCATATAATAACAACATTGAATAAGTAATGGTTGGGACCTTAGCGACGAATTGAAAATGAGAAAAATATTTTATGATACACTTTATAAAAATATGAAAAGAAAAACTACCGTTGTTAATATAAAGTGCATCTCACCATATCAGTCTCAGAAATCGATCCAAAACTTCTGATTTCGATGTCGGTTAATACCTCTGTTGGAGGACCTGAAATGGACAAAGTTTTTAAAATGTTGGAATTGAGGACAAAGACATAAATTTAAATGTTCCATTAACTGAAAAATTTACTTTTTTTAACTTTTAGCTGAATTAGCTTCCTGTGTTTGTTTATGCATTGCACAAACGTAAAGAAGACAAACATTCGCAACCTCATATACAGATACAAACATACTCTAATGAATTTGATTACTTCTGTTTTCAGAGGGGCGGTGGTGGCTCAGTCGGTAGCGCGCCAGGCTCGTAATCTGCAGTTCCCAGGTTCGAGTCCCAGCTGGGTCAGCGTTGAGATTTATCTCCGCAAAATTCCCCGCCCTCCCACGGTCAGTAGGGGGACACCGATGGGCTTGGAAAGGCCGCCGTCCGTCGGATGGGACGTTAAGCCGTGGCCCCGTGTGCGGTAGAGCCATACCCTGTGCACTTTAAAGAACACGCTGGATGGCCTTGACGGGAAGCTACATCTGTCTCCCAACAGCTGTTCCAGTGGGTCCCCTCCCCCAACCTTCTCTGAGCCTTCGGGGTCCATGTGACCTGGCTATTTAGCCCATGGTGTGCAAAAAAAGTGCCACTCCGAGGTAAAACAACCCAACTCTGTTTTGAGATTTTTCCGCATTTTTTATATCTTTGTTTTCTCCGCCTGTCGTTAAACATACGTATCCAAAAATGAGGATGAAGCAGAGGATGTTGTTGATTTTAATATCCGATACAACATTATCCACAGGATGATAGTTTCATCACTGCATTTCATTTCACTGTTGTTATAGTTGCATTTTTTCATTTGCCACGAAGGTCGGTTGAAAATTGCCTTTATAATATTAATCTTGCAGCAACTTTTGTTTTAATAGCGGAACCTAAATATGATTATGCTATTTTTATCATCCAGAGCCTAAAGGATTATTGAACAGGCTCAGCTAGAGGGCCCTTAGGCCGCTGTACATATTTACTTGATAAATACATTTGTACTTTCCTGAAAGTGAACAATGGAGTTGTTCCACTGTAATTTACGTTGAATTTTATTCAGTTCATATCTTGAATGTATCAAAATAAAACATACTTGCTAATCTTTTCAAACTGGATTAAGGGAAAGAGCAATATGAATGCAGCATAAAACAAATTTGGTTGCTAAGTTTCTTTCCATGTAATTCGTTTCAGTTTGCAAATTTAGTTTGAAACGGATGAGAAAATATTTTTCTCTTAATATATTTATGAAAAGTTTTCGTTTTTATTGCAGATATCAAAATGGTACGAGAAAAGAGCGTAACTAATCCTATATTTGCAATAAAAATATAATCCCTGCTTGATACTAAAATTGAGATCGTTTTTAACAACAAAATCTGTTGTGTGTTAACATTTAAGTGCCATTAGCCTAGTTACCAAGAACAGGGTGGCTCAGTCGGTAGCGCATCAGACTCGTAATATGCAGTCCCCAGATTCGAATCCCAGCTGGAGTAGAATTGAGATTTTTCTCCGCAAAACTCCCCGCTCTGCCCTCGGTCAGTAGGAGACACCAAATGGCCTGGAGAGGCCGCTGTCCGTCGGATGGGATGTTAAGCTGTGGCCCAGTGTGAAAGAGAGCCATACTCTGTGCACGTTAAAGAATATACTGGATGGCCTTGACGGGTGGCTACCATCTGTCTCCCAAAAGTTATTAGAGTCAGTCCCTCCCCCAACGTTCTCTGAGCCTTCGGGGTCCTTGTGACCAATGAATTTAGCCCATTGTGTGCAAAAAAGTGCCACTCAGAGGTAAAACAACCCAAACTAGTTACCAAAATGGCATTGTTTTCAAATGTAACTCAGTTTCTTTCGAAACGCAAAATTTTATGCTGCTGCTCTAACAGGAGTTTCACATTAAATGAATAAAAATGACTGACACTAGAACCTTTGTTGCATTTAATAGCTTAGAAGTTTCACGTCAAGCAGAGGTATACACATTCTCAAATGTGGACGTTCTTCGTACTGTACAGTGTTTATAACAACTCATTTTAAGCGAAAATATCATTTCGGGTGCTTACATTGAGTGCAAAAATTTATTATTGCAATTAATTACACGGTTTATAATATTCGATTGATCATAAACTGTAGTTTACACTAATATTTTACTTTATTGCCTTAAATCGTTAGTTGTTTATGAAATTGTTTATATTTAATGAAGTTATTGAGTATAATATTTACATGCATGGCAATGAAAATTTGTCGAAAGATGGAAAAAAATCAATGGTCATGTGGTTGCTGCTCCATCTTCAGTTAATGAATCCAGCGACCTTGTCGTTGCCATGACAACCAAAACCACACGGGATGTTTGACTTTGGGGCATTGCTGTGAGAGCATCATCACGCGCTTGTCTCCTTCGATTCCGTCAGGCCGTGCGCTTCGTCTTCTCGTCGCGCCGAGAAACTTCTGTCCACGTGTTGGTTTGCACTTTGCATAGAAAAAGACTCAGCTTACAACAGGGCTTAATCAGCCATTTTCTCCCTATTGTAACCGTGAGCTCCATTTTCCGCTGTCCGACCGCATCGCATCTATATGTAGCTGAAGGAAAACTGGATCCGATGTAATTAACGTCTGAGAGACGAGAATTGTTGAAAGAAGAAAGTTAGCTCATCGTTAATTTGGGGAAACGACAGAGAAAACAAAGTTAAAATGGCGCCTACCATATATTAACCGAATTAGAGCTTAATCGCTAATTAATGCGTTTTAGAATTATTCTGTATATCCTGAGGCACTTTATTTTGATTATATATGACGAAGAAATATGAGCAGCAGATACTGGACTGAAATTTCATTGTGAGAGTATCCTCTAAATGTGAATCCAGTTGCACTGCCTAAAATATTGTGTAATTAGTCTCTTGTGGTGAGGAAAGAGTCATGTTTAGAGATGCTAAAGGTTTTTAGTACGTGGATAAAAGTAAACATGAAGATAAAAATGTTGATTCTGAGCGGTTGCACGGTCTATATGCTACGTGATTTGCAGTCCGAATCATGTAATCTGGAATTGAACAGTATTAAGTTTAAACAAAAAAGTTTTAAAATGAGTGATGGATTTTTTTAGAGAAACTATAAAGATGAAATACGAGTAAATAGGATTAATGATACTGTCTTGAAGGTTTGAAATGTTATGCCATTCACTAATATTTACTAATATGCGGAAGCGTATTTATCGATAAAAGAACTGTTTTATTGTTTGTAAGTTTGAAAGTTTTTTTAAACCATTCAGTTTTCATAACTCTAAATGCTGTAACTAATATTGGTTGAGATTGATTTGAAGAGATGATCTTTAAATTTAGTCATAAATGTTTACGGAAAACTTATCTTTGAAGTTAAAAAACTTTCAATTTGACCTACTATTGCCACATGAAGTTGTTGGTACTTCATAATTAATACATACTATATATAGACTCAGCTACCACTTTATTAGTAGCAGTTTCATGTTATGCCAATAGCAACTCGGATGCAAAACTCGATAATTTCTTAAATAAGCTTTTTATGAAAAAAAAAAAATGTGACAATGTAATTTAAAGATCTCAATTAAATCTAATAATAATAATATATTTGGGCTTCCAGTGGCCGAGCGGTTAGCCCGCTCGGCCACTGGAACCCAGGTCCCTTTAGTCATTGGCCGAGCGGTTAGCCCGCTCGGCCAATGACTAAAGGGACCTGGGTTCGAGCACTCAGAGGTAAAACAACCCAACTTGGATTCGAGCCCGGGTATGGCATGAATGTTTGTGTTCTCTTTCTTCTGAGGCCCCGCCTTCCTCACAGATCATCTTTATGACATATTTAACTGACAGACTCCTGTCACACTTCAATGACAAGAAGCTGCTTGAGAAGGTATTTATTTTTATTTACTCGGTGAAAAGTCATTAGAAATTGCCAGAAAATATAAAGTAAAAGAATAAAAACGTTTTTCAAACACATTTCACTTTTTGTCATAGATATCATTGTAAACATTCAAACATTAGGTAAAATTTCGTATATAATGCAAAGTGTTTTTAAATGTTTTGTTAAATATTGATCCGTTCTGCAAAAAAAGTTAATATTGGCGACAATTACTGTAATTATTACGCCAACTAAGTAAAAAATGCTCTTAAACGTTATAAAGTTTAGCACAATGTTTGTTGCTTTCGTTTTAACTTGTTTTACTAACATTTCAGAACAATTATTTAAACTGACTTTGTTGCTGTTAAATATTCCAATTTACGTAAGTATCTAAATACCGAAGGAATATTCTTGAAAATCGAAATCGAATGAGATTTGATTGAGATCTGTCTTTAAATTATCTTCAGTCACAAGTTTTCTTTAAAGATTTATTCAAGAAGTTACTGAGTTTTGTATTTGAGTCATATTGGCCTAACACGGAACTGCACCTTATAAAAGAGCTGCTGAGTGTATATTTATAAAACACTCAGCATTTATTACGTTATTTAACAACTGATACACTTTTAACATGGAATCTGAAACAATACTACATTATATGAAATAAACGTGTTGAATGGAACAGAGCACATGTTAGTCTGTTAGTACCGCCTCATAACTGCCAAAAGGAGAATTGATGTTGATCTAAAATTGATCACTGCCAGATGTGTAAGCACTGATGGATACAATCAGCTGTCATACTTGAACGAAATTTAAGCTTCATTAGTTTCATAATCTGAAAAATCTGATTGCAGATATTGGTACTCCCATCAGCTTTTTTTCATGGCAGGGTTAAATCTCCTTAAATTAGGAAAAATTCTAGTTTGGAAGACCTCTAAAAAAAGTAATATAAGATCACTGATATCAAAGACATTCTCTGATATGCAATTACGACAGTTCAAGCTAGTTAGCTTATAAATGTGGCATCAAATGCGGTTTAGAACAAATAGATATTCTTTGCATTTGCGGAAGTCTTGAAACCGCTCCATAAATTTCTCTTGTAGCTTTTTCAAGGTCTCGGTGAATTTTTCTTGAGTGAAAGGAGTAATTAATTGCAACCAAGTAAAGCGGGGGAAGTGTTACAGGTCAACTTCAGTTGCATTCTTGGACCAAGTCCCTAGTTTAACCTCGAAAGTAAACATTAGAAACGCTAGACAAACTTATTTTTATCTGAAAAAAGAAATTAATTTCGAAATAGTAGTGAAGTAGGAGCACTCGTTAGACTATCAGGGATTCACGATAAGGCATCGGCAGCCAATTAAAAGAGAGGAAACGATAATTAAAATGTCTGTTATAAAAAAAAAATGAAAAAATTTTAAAAATATTTATTTTCCTCTATGCGCCATAAAAGTAGAAAATAGAACTGAAATATATCGATGGTACAATCAGTCAATGAATTCCTATTCACTTCAAAGGAAGATAGTTCGCTGGCAATCTTGTTGAGTAGGTAAATCGACACCCTACCTTCCTTTGAAGTGAATGCGACAAGGCATTTCTACTCCCACCTTTTTTTTATTTTTAAGAGGGAGAGGACGTGTTTGAGGTAGCCCATGACATTGGAGATGTGGAAGTTTTAATTTGAGATTTAATTAGTTACGGTCGAACCCGAGAGATTTCCTACCCCCCCCCCCTTTTTTTTTTGGTGCTCTAGGTGGTGGAGAATGGTCAGGGCATAAGTTGGAGTAGTCGTCGACTGTCCTCTATGAGCTTTCATTGGACACCTAACTCGTAACTGTAGGCCTTCGTATTCAAAAGATATAGGAGAAACACGACTTTCACATTTTCTCCTTTTTAGGTCGCAAGAAAGCGAGGAAGGTGTATTTTTATTAACCACAACATTCCCCATGTCTCAAGTTTTCATTTGAATTGTTAAAATCGGACCGCGCGTTTGAAAGATAGAGTAGAACGATCTTTCACACATTTTCCGCTCTTTTGTTGAGGCGAAGAAAGCATGGGAGAATTTTAATAGCACCCACGTCACAAGCTTTTATTTGACGCATAGTTTATTTCTTTCGGGCTCGCGTTCCGAAGGTACAGCGGAACAATCGTTTTAATATTTCCCCTTTTTCAGACGGGAAGAAAATATGGAGGGGGGGGGGGTGAACCTTTTATAACCTATGACACTTCCCTCCTCATCATAAGTTTTTATTTCAAAAATGAATCATTAAGTTTCTCATGGGTTGGATTGTTTTACCTCTGAGCGGCACGTTTTTGCACACCATGGACTAAATGGCCAGGCCACAAGGACCCCGAAGGCTCAGAGAAGGTTGGGGGAGGGGACCCACTGCAACAGCTGTTGGGAGACAGATGGTAGCCTCCCGTCAAGGCCATCCAGCGTGTTCTTTAACATGCACAGGGTATGGCTCTCCCGCACACGGGGCCACTTCTTAACGTCCCATCCGACGGACGGCGGCCTTTCCAAGCCCATCGGTGTCCCCTACTGACCGTGGACAGGGCGGGGAATTTTTGCGGAGATAAATCTCAAGGCTGACCCAGCTGGGACTCGAACCTGGGAACTACAGATTATGAGCCTGGCGCGCTACCGACTGAGCCACCCCCGCCCCAAGTTTCGCCTGTTGTGTTCGAAAGTTATGATGGAACATCTGTTTTGACAAACTAACAAATGACGAGCGAAGAGCAATAGGAAGATAGGTAAAAATAAATTCGTTCAGAGATTTAAACTCGTTTGATAAAAACTTAAACTTTGCCAACGTCGTGATTGCCAATAAAATACGTTCTAGGGAAGTTGGTCTGCGATCAATAATATACATGCAATTGGTTAATCGTGCACAAGGATATAAGGATACCTAGGTTGCCTGTAAGTGGTAATCTTATATTTATATTCTTCCAGAAAATAATTTCTTCAGCTCTATTTCTTTTATATAATATTAAATGACTGCATTATATAAACAATAAGGGAGGGCGGGGGTGGCGCAGTCGGTAGCGCGCCAGGCTCGTAATCTGTAGTTCCCAGGTTCGAGTCCCAGCTGGGTCAGCGATGAGATTTATCTCCGCAAAATTCCCCGCCCTGCCTACGGTCAGTAGGGGACACCGATGGGCTTGGAAAGGCCGCCGTCCGTCGGATGGGACGTTAAGCCGTGGCCCGTGTGTGCGGGAGAGTCATACCCTGTGCACGTTAAAGAACACGCTGGATGGCCTTGACGGGAGGCTACCATCTGTCTCCCAACAGCTATTCCAGTGGGTCCCCTCCCCCAACCTTCTCTGAGCCTTCGGGGTCCATGTGACCTGGTCATTTAGCCCATGGTGTGCAAAATAGTGCCGCTCAGAGGTAAAACAAACCAACCTAAACAATAAAGACAAGTGAGCATTGCTTGAAAACTATTTTTGAGTAAATACCATTGTTAGAGTCAAGCTATGTTGCAAGAAGGTAAATTAATATTTTTTCATAAAAGTTCAAAGATCTTAAAATATTCTATAAAAATGATAGTTATAAAAAGAACAGATGAATTTCTTTTTTGTGAAAGTTTCTTACTGAAATCTTAAACTTGAATTTATCTGTCTTCTTCTTCCTATTCTTCGGGAATTTCTTTTCCTTTTGTATTTTTGGAATGTACCAGTTCCGTAGTTAGGCGTCGCCTTATTGCCTTGGCGCTCTCCTGAAAGCATCGGAGGATTTTTCTTGTTCCGTTTTCGTCGAGATTAGCTGACCTCATCCTCAATCGAGTCTTCAGTTAATTCTGACGAGGAAAAGGATGCTATCTTTAGATCTCGTGAATCGATGCCGCAGAGGTAACGCATCGCTCCCAGTTTCGTATTTTAGCACTGCCAAAGAGAAATTTATCTTCACAGAACCGGAAATAAAAATTAAAATGAAAAGAAAACAACCTTCAATATTTCTCTCCACTAATGGTAATATCTTTGATATTTGTTTATTTCATGAAAGAAGACATCTGAGATAGACATTGAAATATTTCATGTCGGAAAAGCGATGATTTGCATTGAGGTCAGTACTTTGCTGAAAGTTTTAATGAATGAATCAGGGACAAATCTCTTCTTATTCTTTCGAGGAAAGGTAATTTTTCTTTTTCTCTTTTCTCGAGAGGCATTCATCAGCGTGGCAGGTCCAGCCAAAGACACGTAATTGTTTGAGATACTTCATTTGGGTTTTCCTTGAAACGAATAGCTGAAGGAGAGACTAGTTCAGTTTATTTCCATATTGCAGTGAAGTCCGATTCTTCTGCTCTTCACCAAAATGCGGAGAAGATATGAGCATTTGAATGATAATGCATTCTCTGACTAATCGAGAAGAGGAATACATTTCTCTTGAAGCAATATATATATAGTGGAACGTAAGATTTGGTTTATGTTGGATTAAATATTTTATTACTGTATAAAATATTCATTAACATTTTGGCAAATTATTCCGAATGTGAGATCAGTTTTTATCTCCGCTAAATTCTTTCGCCGTCCCGTGGCCGAGTGGTTAGCGCGCTTGGCTACAAATCTAAGGGACCTGGTTTCGAGCCCCGGGTAAGGCATGGATGTATGTGTCGTTTTTCTGCTGAAGTCCTGCCATCCTCTCAGATCTCCTACTGTTGGCATATAAACTGACAGGCTCCTGTCAGACCTCTGTGGCAAGCAGCTACTTGAGGGGGTATTTATTATTATTAAATTCTTTCCCTTCATTCGGTCATAAAAGGAAATGGTCGTGGGGAGACCGCCGTCTGTCAGATGGGACATAAAGACGTGGCCCAGTGTGCAGGAGAGTCAGATCTTGTGCACGTTAAAAACACGCGGGATGGCCTTGAGGAAAGGCTACCATTTGTTTCCTAAAGCTTTCAAGTGCATACCCTTCCAAACATCTGAGTCCTTGTGACATGGCCATTTAGCCCACTGTGTAGAAACCGTCGCTCAGAGATAAAATGACCGTGACAGTTTGATTTACGAAAAATCATATGCAAAGTGATAATTACCCTCACTTGATTTAAGATAATTGTATGCCTTTCTCATCAAATGTTGCACATATGCCCGATTGAAAACTGTGGCATAATTGTATGCCTTTCTCATCAAATGTTGCACATACGCCCGATTGAAAACTGTGGCATAATTGTATGCCTTTCTCATCAAATGTTGCACATACGCCCGATTGAAAACTGTGGCATAATTGTATGCCTTTCTCATCAAATGTTGCACATACGCCCGATTGAAAACTGTGGCAATATATTTCGACGAGAAATAAATTTGAAGCAGAAGTCTGCCCTTCAGATTTTTATTTGGAATTTCTAGTATACGAAGTGGAGGTCTCAAATTATGTTAAAAATGAAACTCCCTTAAGAAACAATTGATGTTAAAAAATTAGATTTGTGTGAAGCAATAATCTATCTTCCGGATGTAATAATGCAACTCTACACAATTTGCAATGTTTAATTCACTTTTATAATTATCATGTCATCGTGCTATTTGCGAGTTGGTTCCTAACATTTATGATTTTGGACACGATATATTTCGAATTACTTTTTTTTATATAAAGTTTTAGTCGGTTTCGAACTTTATTTTGTTTTTTATGACCCAGGGAGATTAGATATCTTCCAATACATCTCGAGGAAGATGAAATGACCTCTAACATGACTAGCGGAAATTTAAGTTTCTCTAACTTCGGCAGAGGAAGGTCCACTTTTTTTAACTCTCTCAGCAGCAAATTCTTATTCCTCGAATGGGGAATGCATTTGGGAAAACATGGATATTCAACTGTTTACATTGGGATGATGATGGATCTTTGCCAGCCACATTAGAAGATAAGGATCGGCAACCGGCAGTATTTTCTCCATGAAAAAGAGTTCAGATCTTCTGCTGGTGTCTTTCACAGGAATATGAATCTTCGGCTGATCTTGTGAGAATAATATGGCTCTTCTGCTGATCTCTTTGACAGGTATTCAGTTGTTTTACCTCTGAGAACAACTTTGTTGTACACAGTGTACTAAATGGCCAGGTCACAAGGCCCCAAAGGCTCAGAGAAGGTTGGGGTAAGGAAGCCCATTAGATAGCTGTCAGGAGACAGATGATAACCTCCCATCAAGGCCATCTATCGTGTTCTTTAACATGCCACGGTATAGCTCTCATGCACATAGCGCCATGTCTTAACGAGGAGCAGCGGCTTTTCCAAGCCCATCGGTGTCTCCTACTAACCGAGGATAAGGGTTTTGCGCAGATGCATCTCAACGCTGCACAGCTGCGACTCGAATATAGAAATTGCAGATTATGATCCTGACATGCTACCGACTGAGCCAATCACTGACCCCTTCTTTGGCAAGAATGTGGATCTTCAACTGGTTCTATGAGAAGAATATGGCTCTTTTGGTGACCTCTTCGGCAGTAATATGGATCTTCAATTGGTCGTATCAAAATGAAATTGATTTTCAATTCGTCTTATGAGAAAAATATTAATCTTCTGCTGGTATCTTTGCCGGAATATGGATATTCAATTAGTCCTATAAGAAGGAAATGGATCTCCAATTGGTCCTTTGAGAAGAATATGGATCATCTGTTGGCATCTTTTGCACGAATATGGATCGTCTGCTGAGATCTTTGTCGCCAATATGGACCTTCCACTGGTCATATGAGTAGAATGTGAATCTTCTGCTGTCAGTTTTGGCAGGAATATGGACTTTCCTATGAGAAGAATATGGATCTTCTGTTTGCCATATGAGAGGAATTGACGTTAGCCCAGGCCAACGAATGATAATGTTTTGATCACAAAATATTATCTTAAATCCTTGTATTAAACGTTCTTCTAATGTTCCCAGAATAAGTTTCACTTTCTTCTGATGTTTGCACTGAACGTCTGTGCATCGGGAATTTAGTCAGAATCATCCAAGTTTCTCAAATTAGATGTTCCATATTCCTAAAATGTGACTGGAAAAAATAATGTTTCTGTAATGTGTCAGGAGAAATGTCAATATTTTTCTGAAATGGCGATTGGATGATTCATAGTTCTCTAATATGATCAGTAGAAAATCGCTTTCATCATATGTGGACAATGTAAGATCAACGTTTCTCTTTTAAGGTGCCAGCAGAAAATCCACATTCCTTTCACCCGGCTGCAGAAAATTTATGTTTCTCTTAAAGACCAGCTGAAAGTTTATGTTCCTTCCATGAATCTAGCAGAAGACTCAATTTTTTCTCATATGGGATCAGCTGAAGATCCGTATTCCTAGCATGGGGCCAGCAAAGGATCCATGCTTCTCTTTTATGGGGCCAGTTTCTAATTTGCCCAGTTGAAGATCCATATCTTCGAAAGAGGTTTGAGAATATCCATGTTCTTACAATGTAGCCAGCTGAATATCCACATTTTCCTAAAGATGTTAAGCGGATATTCAGTGTCCTAATGTAGTGAATCGAAGACCCATGTTCTTCCAATATGGCCAATTTATTTTCTTTCATTGGTGATAATAGAAGACAGATATTTTCTCATCAATCGCCGTAAGAATGCTGTTCATTCGAAATTCTTATTATTCCATTCTATCAGTAAAAGATCCGTGTTATTTCAATGTGGTCAGTGTGAGATTCATGGCCTTTCAATGTGGTCAATACAATATGCATTTTCTTCGAAAGAAGTCGGTGCAAGATCACATTCTTCCAATGTGGTCACTGAAGATCCACGACTTTCCAATGCAGTCAGTGGAAGATCCATGTTCTTATTGGGTTTTATGTTAAATCGTTCACAGTTCGATTATGTAAATATTATAGTGTAATTCCTCGTTAATATATCTAATATTGAAATTAATATTTTAATGGAGTCAGTTGTTTCTGGTAGCTCACTCGGTCTGTCACTCAGTGTAATTGGTTATAGAGCACTACAAAACGGTCAAATGTTTAACAAAAAAAAACAATTAGAACATTTTCTCCATATTATAAAATTGCTTTCTACTTATTCTGTTTCACATTAAGAAATTCCAAAGCTCACTAAATTAATGAATTAAAAAAAACCTTCTGTTATACCTAATTTTTAAAAAATAATTATGTTCATATTATAATTAAATCGAAACGAATTTCAATTAAGAATTAGCAAATATATAACGTGATATAGGTGAAATTCTAAGGTCATTACATAAATTGATCCAAATGTTTCTGAACACATACAAGAGGTTATACGTTGAGAGGGACTTCCCGTATTCCTATATTGCTGATATAAACTTGAGAACACTGAAGTCATATTCTGACGTGTGAACTGATTCAGAAATTTAAAAGCATTCATGGAAGACCCTAGATCAGGGGTGGGCAATTGTTTTCGTATCTACACTGCGCATGCGTATTGACGTGGCCGTCCTAGTGGAAAATACGAGACGAATCTTCGGTCGCGCACGGGAAGAAAATCTCGGTTCAAGGCGGATTTTTCTGACTGTTTTGGCGGGCCACAAAAAACTCTTAGCGGGCCGCTATTTGCCCACCCCTGCCCTAGATGATAATTATTTAACAATGCTAAAACTTAAACTAAAGGTAATGGTTAAGTGTGAGAATATATTTCAGCTATGGAATTTCGGCTAGTTAGTACGTTGGTAAATAGCAGTTGATGTGGTGGATGTAGGCTCCCCTTGGTGTCAAAGTGGATTCTGCTAAGTATCTTCAAGCATGAAAGATAATTAGCAGCTGTATGTAGGTTGGTATCGGTCTTTGAAGAGTGAATTTTGCTTTCGTTAGATAATTACATAACTGCTTAACAATTTTAATATTTACTTTGCTTAAATGTATTATAATGGGGTTTGTGAGCGGCATACGAAACTATTTCATCGCCCATATCCGTGGAACGGAATGCTCAGCCATCGGAGCATCGACGCCTGTATGGAGACGTTCCCTCTTAGCCACTTATAATGCAGAAAAGCGCTATTAGAGGGGAAGGCCGGCGAGCCCGCGCTCTGATGAGGTGGGAATGGACAGCTGCTCAGGCAATTACTTTGATTGTTCCACAATTAGGGCGCGGGAAGTGTCGAGGACGGGTCATCGATGGAATGGCTAGACGAGATAAGGTCATGAAGGGCAAGTCAAGATACCGACGATTGCAAACAGGGAAGAGAGTAAGGCGAAACTAACTGCAGCTGATAAGTTTCGCTGGAGGCGAGTTATTGGGTTGGTAAAACAGCAGTTAAAGTTGGAGTTGTTCTGGAGGAAGTCGCAAGCGCTAAATTTACCCTTCTGAAATCCGAATTCGGTAGAGGTTTGCATGACGTCACTGAAGGACAACAAACAAAGTATCGTCTACTTTCGTAATACGTTGCACTGCGGCAGCAGTGTAAAATTCGCAATTGTATTATTATGATTTACATCTATAAAGATTATTAAGTAAGCGGTAAATGAGAAAAGTGAACTCATAACATTCGGGTGTAACTAAAGATGCACTTTGTTCATTGTAATTAATCGTCTAAAGTGGATCAAATATGATGCACTAAGACCGGCATCTGTTTGATGAAACTGTGACGAAGAAATTAATTCGTTGGCTGTAAATAGAAATTATTCAGTGTTTGAAACACTTTGTTTTTTATTGTTCGAATATTTCAGATGTATATTATTATTTTGCCTGAAAAATATTTCTCACAAGGAAAACATGAACGAAAATAGGAAAAGTAATTGTAAATGGATAAGAATTGATTTGTTGATATAAAAAGGTTTTTCTAATAACAAATTAAATTTCAGAGGGAGAAAACCGTCATTTTGGTGTTTATTTTACTACCTTGAAATAAAAATCTGCAGTTCAAAAACCATGTAAACAGATGATTAATAAATTTGCGCCTTATTTTTAGAGTAGATTAAATGCTTTTGAATTTCAAATCTCAAGTGTAGAATATAGACAACAGATGTTTCACTTATCGCTCTTAATTTTGTTTTAGGAAACCGACTTTTTTCAAAATAATTTTTTTTTATTAGTAATATCCCAACGCAATGGAGATTGAAATTCGAAGCACTCTAATTTATCGAAAAAATTTTTATGAAAAATATGACAAGTAAAAAGGTCAGAATCATATTTACCTAATATGGATTTCCAACATATATTCTTTCAGTATATAAATATATTAAAAATTAGCATTAATATATATATGTAATCTTTCATAATCTATAGAAATATAAATAATCATTGTACAACTGCTAAATATATTCTTATTCATTTTTGCGAAGTTTAAAATGAAAGCAATAACCATTATCATTAATCTCTTCAGACTCTTTATACATTACAATGTATTTTACAGTTTTGAAACTTTTTAAGCACATGAAGGGATGCCTGTGGCTTACAATGTATACAAAGTGTAGACCAGTCGTTAGTGTACAGGAATGGACAGAAATTTAGTTTCATCTATGGATATAATAGAAACTACATAATAATAATATTGAAGATAGCCCATAGGCATGTCCTTATATTTGTGTTTGTATGTAGTATGAGAAACCAGGGCAAGCTCAGTACAGCTTCTAGGTTATCTCCGTCTTTTGTGTAGGATAATTGTGTCAACATCCAACAAATAGATAATTGTGTCTGACATCCAACAAGAACTGCTTTGCTGCATTTCACAGATGTCATTCATTAGACGAGTTTATCATGACGAAGTGCATATAAATTATAATTCTTTTTATGTTCCTTTTTACTGATATTTCATAATTTTGCAAATTTTGAAAAGTTTCTACATTATCAAGTACATGCTGAATTCCATTGAAATGATATTATATTTTTTGTTCCTTTGGTCATTAATAAAGCAAATTTCAATGGAAACGTTTTTATTTCTATAAATGAAAATTTGGGTTTGAAAGGGTTAATCGGTTTAAATTTTGGATCAGTAACTGGCATTGCTGCTGTGAAATATTTTAGCATCCGTAACATGAAATACCAGAAAAATAGAATTGAAAATCCAGATCCAGATTTTTTTTTTAACAGAGAGCTTT
This sequence comes from Ryuthela nishihirai, assembly GCA_038380435.1. Classification (NCBI taxonomy): domain Eukaryota; kingdom Metazoa; phylum Arthropoda; class Arachnida; order Araneae; family Heptathelidae; genus Ryuthela; species Ryuthela nishihirai. Next base: position 37,872,898 of record JAWZYU010000031.1, read on the forward strand.
CATATTTTGTGTCCGGTTCTTCTATCAGCATCGTGTTATTCATACTTCCTAGACTGTAGAGGAGAATAAGACTCATAATACTGGAAAAACATCCGAGCTCAAACTGCTACTTTATCTTCATGGATTCTTTTGTAAAAAGCTTGTTTAATAAGTTATTGAGCTTTAAATATACTTCCACATTGCCATAATACTGGACTTTCTTATTTCAGTGTTCTCTTAGTGTAGTTTGTTTTAGTAATTATGATTCATTGTTTAAAGGAAAAACTGAATACATAATTTAAAAGGCCATTCTGTAAATCAAAATTTTATTTTTTATGCGATTTTATAAGTTTGTAAGAATCCTTACAAACTTATAAAGTTAGGGCTAATCCATGCGATAATCGATTTCCTTCTATACTCGGCTCAGCATATATAATGTAACATTTGCAACGTCTACATTGATTCTGTCCTTTAATAGAAATATATATATATGTGAAATTGCACTCTATTATCCAACCTACAAGGCATTATTGGACATTGCATTTATTTATTTTTACTTGGAAGAGTGCGTTTTTTAAATACGTTTTTTTTAATTCTGCAGATAACATACGTCACACGAAACAAACATTTGGAAATGTTAAAATCCTATTTTCCACATATCTACGTAATTCATAAACAAATGAAAAAGAGCTTAAAAAGCTGAACTCACTACAATTCTCTGAAAGATTAAAGTTAAATGTAAGAATTTGATGTTCTTTCCCAATAAATTTAAACATTTTAGAATTTTCCTTATTTTTTCCTTTGGAAGAAAACAGTTTCTCACTACGATTTTGACACATTTACCACCCGTACGTAAAATGATTTTAACAGTGAAGGTCGTTGTATTTCCATTTCTTGATCTAGAAGGGAACTTATCACCGAGAAATATAAAGATGGAAATTATAGGTTTATCAGATTTTACTACGTGATATTTCTTTAAACTATTTTGCAACCACATTCTTGATTTCATCACCAGGCTTATTATGATTAAGTTTATAAGTGAAAACGTTAAGATTTGCTTTCAAAACGCTAGACTTTACATTTTTTTTTGAAAACAGACATTAGGGAATAAATTACTAACCTCCAAAGCCAGGTCTGATTTGCCTATCGTAGTTCTGCTCCGAGAGTAAGCTATCTAAGAGGTTCGAAGTGTTAGCCAAAGGATCTGCGATAAGACCATCTGTCCTGAAATGAGTACATGTTAAAATGTGAACATTTGGGAACACTCCAAATATTGAGCTGTTTTTCTTATGGGAAATTTTATAACTAATAATATTTAGTTCGAAGTATCTTATCTCCAATGTGAATTATTATCACTTCATGTCTCGAAGGTAGATTATATTTTTCTACACTATAGTTTTGATAGTATGAAAGGAGAATTTTATATGCATGCTTATTGTAAAATAATATCCATATCTTATTAAATAATTGGGTAAAAAAAGTAATTGTCAAGAAATTCAAATTTTCGTTTTGTGTTCAACTTCGTCAATGTTTGAAGCCAATGCATGCGATATTCAACTTCCGTTTCTACTCGGCTCATCATGTATAGTGTAACATTTGCAACTTCTGCAGTGATGATCTCCTTTAAATGCTGTAAATTGCGAATTTTCTTTTAGAATAAAAATTATTTTTAATATATCCCTTAAAAGTGGAGTCTAACATGTGAAATCGGGACGTTTCGAGGGGGCCATAAAATCGGCCCACCTCTACCAATCCAGCGATTTGGAAATTAGATATTTAATACATTACATGTGATATTATCACTATTATGTAATGCTAACACCACGCCACCATAAGAAGGAAATATTAAGCATTTCGTGGACACAATTACTTTTGTTACTTAATAAAATATCATCATCCTCAAGCAGCCATGGGGTACGGAGGTCCAACAAGACCATGCAATTTAATTCTCCAAGCATATCTGTCCTGAGCTACATCTGCTGCATCCGGCCACTGCACACCAATTTTAACAAGGTCCTGTTTGACATTGTCTGCCCACCGCATCCTAGGTCTCCCCCTCCTTCTGAGGCCTTTCGGCACACTGTTCATAACCCTATTCGCCAATCTATAATTATCCATACGGGCAACATGGCCAAACCAACGGAGTCTCTCTCTGCACAATATGCTGCTTAAAGGAGGTTGCAAACTCCTTTGCCTAACCTCATCATTAATTACAAAGTTAAACCACCTAATGCCCAAGATATTGCGGAAGCATCTAGAATCAAAAGCATCAAGTTTCCTGTTATCTTGTTCAGAAAGTGGCCAGGATTCACTACCATAACTAACCCTAGAAAGAACCAAACTATTATACAGTCTAATTTTAGTATATTAGATATCCATAGATTCTTAAAAGTCCCGGCAAAAATCCATATTCGTCTGTTAATCTCATGCCGCACATCACCAGTATCAGTTATGTAGCACCCAAGGTAATTAAACTGTGACACCTGCTCAAGACTGCAACCATTCAGATTAACTGAATCACAGCCTGCCTGACCAATTTTCATCACTTTAGTTTTCTCTCTGTTTATAACCAAATCTACTCTACTACCAGTCTCATCAACAGCTCGAATGGAAGAGTTCGTCTCATCAACATCATTTGCCAAAAGCGCTAAATCATCAGCATAATCTAAATCAGAAATTTTAGTATCTCCAGCCCATTTAAGGCCAAAATCTTTCCCTTGCAGTGAATTTCGCATAACATAATCAATAACCAAACTAAAGAGAAAAGGAGACAAAATGCACCCTTGTCGAACACCATAAGTAATTCTAAACCAATTGCTACAAGCCTTACCAACTCTCACACACGACGCAGTGTTATTATAAAGAGCTTTCATTATGTTAACTAACTTGTATGGTATACCATATGATCTCACGATCAACCACAAATTATGACGATCAACAGAGTCGAAAGCCTTTTTGAAATCAACAAAACTGGTAATCAAAGTTTTCTGAAACTCTAAACATTTCTCAAGAATCTGCCTGAGTGAAAATTTCTGATCTACACATTCCCTACCACTTCTGAATCCACATTGCTCATTACGCAATTGCCCGTCAACCAGATTCTTAATTCTATTAAGCACAATCATGGAAAGAACTTTCTCTGGAACAGAGAGTAGGCTGATACCCCTATAGTTGTTATAAAAACTGCGATCACCAAATATCGATAATAAAAGCTGGTAAAACCCTTAGGAACCAAGCCTTTATCATAAAAGATATTCAAAATTTCAGTCATTCAAGTGGTAACCGAAACATTCCCAGCGCTAAGCATTTCCGTAGTAATTTCATCTCCCCCTGGGGGATTAATGAAGTTTAAGTTTAGAAATAGCCAAAATAACTTCAGATTGTTTTATAGGGCCAACATTAAAGCCACCAATGCATCTGTCATCATTACAAAAAATGGGAGTAAAACTAACCATATTGTTTAAAACATAACTGAAATGCTCAGCCCACCTAGCCATGACAGAATCCTCACCTTCTATAACCTTACCTTGTTTATCCTTCAATCCCTGTATGCCTGTCCGTTTTCTACCACACAAAACTTTAACTATCTGGTACAGCTCTCTGCTGTTGTGCTATCTAATTGCTTCCTCGGCTTTGTCAGCCAAGCCATCAAGCCAAAGATTCTTATCAGCAGCTAACTGATCCTTTACACGTTTATTAAGCTCTCTGTAATGCTTTCATTTAGGACTAGTAGTAGTAGGGTATTGATTGAAGAAATTCCTGCAGTTTTTTCTTTCCGATATAAGCTCAAGTACCTTATCACTCAGATAATTCTGATTCCTCTGCTCCCTTTTTCCTAAAAGAGTACTGTTAGTGTCCAAAAAAGCCTGTTTAAAATGGCCCCATTCTTCCTCAACTTCAGTAGTAAGCATACCATGACTGACATAATGACTAAGTAACCTATCACGGTAAGCTTTAGCTATAACTGGGTCTTTCAGAGCTTCAGTATTAAAGGTAAATTTTTTAACCTTAGCACAATACTTTATATATAGCTCTTTAAATTATGGGTATTCTTTTATAATGAACATGTACTATTGTCGATAGTAACTGATACACGTATGAGGGAATTAATTCTTATACTGCATTCCGAAAGGAATGCGCTCTCTTATATTTTTTGTTCTGCTCTAATTGAAAATGTATGTATCTTAATATTTAACCCTTAGGATGCCATCACAGTATATCAGTTGCTATTTGACATGTTTTTTTTTTCTTACGTGATTTTTCAACACTTTAAATTTCTCTATTGTCGGAAATAAAATGCTCTTGATAAATAACACGAGCTACTTATATTCATTAGTTACGTTGTTCTAAAGTAGAGAAAAGTTTAAAAAGAAAACATTTAACATGTTAAGGGTTAAAGTTATCAAATATTTAAATCTATGAAACATATGTAACAGTTAAAATCATTTATGAGACAAAGGTAATTTAAGAAAGATGCCGATGAAAGCAGCCATGATCCTTACAACACTAATTATCCATAAAATCACACACATGCAAAAAATGATCTCTTGATAATAGCAACTTCGAAGCTGCCAGTATTGGACACTGTTCCGTGAACACTAAAAGCAATATTTCTTACAACATAATCATTATTCAGTAATTGCAACTCAGCAGAATTGAATGTGGGCCAAATGCATTAACTTGATTTGATTATAGCAGTAGCCATTTTTTTTGTTTTAAATCTTTTTCATAGATGTACAGTCTTTTACAGGGCAGTTAGATTTTTTTTCAGGTATTAATATCCGCTCACCTCTCTCGAATTATTTCCTTTTCCGCTATTTTTTGGGTCTCGTTCCAAAATGAGTTTGGCATAGTTTTTCTTGAGTGAGTTGGAGTTCCTATCTTTTTTGTTAATGTTCATATATTATATTTCATAATGCTATAATTGTCAAGTCTCAAAATAACTATATAGAATTGTTTTGAAATTATCAATTCTAGATTTAAAGGATAATTTTTTAACACGTTTGAAGAGTAGCTATATACACGCAACATGGCATTTAAATCTAATCTGACAGTTTTTTTTTGGCTTTCTCGATTAGGTTCTATTTATTCGGTCATTCGATCAATAGCAACACAAAACAGTTTTGTAACCTAAATCTGCCGACAAACTATGGGTTTGTTAGGCCCGAAAGATCTAATATTTTATATAAACATAAATGACGGACAGAAAAATCTAACGTTTAGTAAAGCAATAAGGGCGGTAACCTTTCACTGCCAGGTTTTAATCAACCATTCAGGAGGAATAAAATAGAAACAATAGTAACGGGAATCGCTTTATATCAGGGAAAAGTTGTCGGTGTTTTCATCTTTATGGATCTCGGGAAAGACACAGAGCAGAAACTGTCAGGAATGTCTTTTTCCATCTACTCTCTATGGGACAAATTTTGAAGCAACGTTGCATGACACTGAATGCTTTTTTTTAAATATCTCGAAAATTTACTTTTTTTTTCTCCCATGATTCTTGGGTCTTCTCCTGTTCGTCATCGGACAGTATATCTCAAATGTAACACAGAAACGTTATTTAATGGACTTGTGGAGCCATGTCCGTTCCAAATCTTATTCAAAAATTATGAATGGGAGGAAAGATACTAAATATTTAATGCATACCAATCCCCATTTATTTTGTTATTTCTAAACTACTAGGAGAATATTAAAATTTTTAACAGAGCTATACACTTCCGAATTTCACTTAAGATTTAAAAGATTAATAAAAAAGTAATAAATATCCCTTCAAGCAGCTCTTGTCACAGACGTCTGACAGGAGCCTGTCAGTTTATACGCCATGTATAAGGTCTGTGAGGATGGCGGGACCTCAGCTGAAAAACAACGAGTGGTTAGTGCGCTTAGCTATTGATATACGTGACTTGGGTTCGAGCCCCGGGTAAGGCATGGATGTATGTGTGTGTATGTGTTGTCTTTCTGCTGAGGTCGCAAAACTCCCCGCCCTGCCCACGGTCAGTAGGGTACACCGATGGGCTTGGAAAGGCCGCCGTCCGTCGGATGGGACGTTAAGCGTGGTCCCGTGTGCGGGAGAGACAAACCCTGTGCACGTTAAAGAACACGCTGGATGGCCTTGACGGGAGGCTACCATCTGTCTCCCAACAGCTGTTCCAGTGGGTCCCCTCACCCAATCTTCTCTAGGCCTTCGGGGTTCTTGTAACCTGGTCATTTAGCCCATGGTGTGCAAAAAAGTGCCGCTCAGAGGTAAAACAACCCAACCCAACCTTTCTGCTGGTCCGCCATCCTCACCAACCTATGGTGTATAAATTGACAGGCTCCTGTCAGACCTCTGTGACAAACAGCTGCTTGAGGGGGTATTTTCATAAAAAGAGTCAAGATGTCACATGCCTTGAAATTTCACCCAAAATCGTTACTTGTAAGTTAAATTAGTAACTCATATAATTATAAGAACACATCTTATTCTTCCCTCTCTTTTTAACGCAACTTTGTTATTTCTCTTCAAAACCCTATAAAGATAAAACAGGCTCATGAGAACTATGTAGATCCTTTTGAAAATACTCATTCAAAAATATTTGTTGACCGTAAATATTGAATAGAAATCCTCTTTCAGTTCTACGATTATTTTAAAATGATTTTCCTCAGCAGTTTCTAAACTTTTCTCAGGTATGTAGCTTCATAAAAAATCATGCATACTCCATATTGAAAAGTGCTAGTCGTAAACTGAAATGCGAAATGGATATTAAAATTAAAAAAATGTCATCTCCAAGCCGGAATCACATAATAAGTAAGAGGTAAGAAAAAATTGCAACCTCCTGTTACGTGCGCAACCAACTCATGAAATTGCATGTGCTTAAAACTGAAAGAAGCCAAAAAGCGGCTATAGTTCTGGAAAGTCCAAACTTTTAAAAACCCTCCAAGCTTTCCCAAAACTTTGAAAATTGTGAAAAACTTTGGAACCTGATGTTTTTCAATTCAAAATTATTAAAAACCGTTCGTAATTGAAAGAAATTATATATTTTAAGAAACGCCATGGTAGCAATTCGAAACATTTCAAAAATATGCGCTAAAGTGAATATTAAATATTTTGTCAGACCCAAATTAGAAGCAAATATATTTATATAAAAATTTGCGCAACTAATGTTTGTACATTATATTTTTATTATATTACTTTTAAAGAGCAAAATCATGGCATATTGCGTATTGTAAATGAATTTCAAAGCAGATGTAATTTTAAATCATTTCTTGCAGTGTCTTGTCTTACATTTGAACTTAATATTTTTTCGTTATTAGAATCAATATTATCAATACTCTTGGTGAAAATCTACATTACTATTATAAATTCAGCTAAAATAAACAGCAATTAGGATTACTATGTATTCGAAAACCGTTAGTTAAGAATTAATGGTTAAGATCGTAAAAAAGAAAAGAAATATTAATTCTAATGCATGAACAACTCTACAAATAAATTAAATTAAAAAGAAATACCTATCTTGTATAATAATCTATAATATATATCTAATATTTTCATATGAAAATTATCATATGTGCCCTAAGAATCAGAAAATAAAACTGAAGCATATCGATGGTGCAATCTGTCACTGAATTCGCATTCACTTCACAGGAAGATAGGACGTTGATTTACCTGCTCTACAAAATTGCGGGAGCCCTATCTTCCTTTGATGTTAATACGAATTCACTGACTAATTTGCACCAGAGATATGCTTTAGTTTTATTTTCTGATTCTTAGGGGTGCATAATGGAAGATAAGTATTTTTTTTAATTTATTTATATTTATTCTTTGTCACTAAAAGCACCTACCTTTAGAAACTTTCATTTGATATGACTCATAAACATCAACCGCATTTTCCTCCCCCTGTTTTTGGAGGCGTGTTCAAGATAGACATGACATAAGGTAGTATGACATTGGAGACGTCACTAGCTGTAATTTGAGATATAACTCGTTAAGGTCCACTCCCTCGAAAACCGCCCTTTTGTTAAGGGAGGGAGAGAATGGTGGGGGAAAAATTTTAAAAAGTCTACGACGATCCTCATATGAGCTTTTATTTGAAACCTAACTCACAATTGTAGGCCCTCATGTTTGGAAGATATAGCGAAACAATCGTTTTGATATTTCCCTTTTATTAGGGGGAAGAAACAGGGGAGCGAATTTAAGATGAAACATTCCCCATGTCGCAAGGTTTTATTCGACGCAGAGCTTATTACTTTCGACCCTTGTGTTCTGACGTTGAGACGGAGGAATTGTTTTCGAATTTCCCATTTAGGGATGATGTGGAAATATTTTTAACCTGTCACAATCCCCATGTTACAAGCCTTCCTTTGATGCACAGCGTGTTACTACTTTCGGTATTCGCTAGAGATATCAAGAACAATGGTTTTCATATTTTTCCTTTTTTTAAGGGGAAAAGCATGGTGGGTGTCTAAAATTTTTTTTATCCTATGTCTTATATTTTTTTTATCATAAGCTTTCGTTTGACACATAAATTATTAAGTGTGTCCGTCGCATTCGAAATATACACAGTCGTATCAGAATAATATGACCACCCACGGAATCACAGTGCACCCGCCCAGGCGCGTCACAGAGTGCACGTGACAAGGTCAACTACATGGAGATGTAAGCGACCGGACAGGACAGATGAGCCATCGTGCGTAACGTGAACACAATATATATCAAATTGAAAAAGAAGTGATAAATGCAGACTACAACAAAATCTAAAGTTGGAAATCCAACACTCATTCCGTAAATATTTTCTTTTGAAATTGTTTTCTTAGCGTCAAAAAGTTTTATGAAAGCAGTGCTTATTTATAAGATGTCTTGAATTTTTAACGTTTTAATAAAGTATTTGCAATTTAAAAGAAGAGCTGAAATTCGTTAAGTGCGGACTTTCGTTTCGAATTGTTAGCTTCAAGAAAGATAATTTTTTTTTCGACTGATCCTTTGGAATTTACCATTAGGTAATATCGCTTGCTAAAGTTTGAGATAATCCGACCTCGTCGCAAAGATTGATAGCTTTTTCAGACGTTTGTGTTATGGATAATTTTAATAATTTATTACTTTCTCTTTACGAATATTTTGACAATCCAATTTCTCCTGAACTTCTACGGATAAGAGTTTGCGATTCAATTTTTAAGCTTCTCACATCTGTAGGTTACAGTACTTATCAACGGCATCCTTCAACACGAAAGCACGAAGTAGGCTGTGATTAGAATATTGATGTACTCTTCTATCTACACTGCAGCGTGATATTCTGACACTAAAAATGCAAATTGGCCGACGTCACTCATAAAGGAAAACACTCTCAATTTAGAGACCTTGTATAGTTATTACTTTTATCATTCAAGCATGATTACTAATTCCTAGCTATAAAGAAACCTAACACCGAGAAATTAACTTAGGGAAATGGACAGGACAAGAATGGCAATGTGAAACAGATTCATACATATTCACTCAAATGATAACAGATATTTCTCAGAATAGACCTCATCTACCTTTATCAGATAGAGTATGGATGTATCGTCATAGCCTTTGCTTGTGATGATCTGTTTTGTACGATGCTGTTGGTCAGTTATTTTTCAGCTTTGGTAGTGGAAACGACAAAACTTTATGGTAAAATAATTTTTCCAGAAACCTTTTGGAATATAACAAATCCATCTAAATTATAAATCTTAATCTTTTTGCCTGACAAATGCTCTACAGTATTTTTTATGAATTGACAAAACAAATTTGGGTGTCTCGACGTGTAACTTAACGAAACAAGTCCTAGCACTGTGAGATATAGCATTTGGCAAAAAAAAAAGACTGAAACGACCTTAAAGTGTTTGATTTAAGTATGTTTAGTTTTATTTCACATAGCAATTGATAATACGTAACAGGGTGAGCTTTATAAAATATGACAAATGCTTTTTGGCAAAAAGATTTAAAGTTTCTATTCTATATTATGCTATAAAAGTATAATTGTTATTGAAACAAAAATTGCGCTTAATCAATAAATGTTAATTTTAAATATAAAACTAAGTCTAATGATACTGGTAGTGAATAATACAGATAACAGCGAGTTGAAGAATTGTGCTTAAGAATACATGAAAAAATCTAAAACAGTCAAAAGCTACAGAAGCTTAACCAGAGTGTACAGTTCTCCAAACGCTTTTATCCTGAGCTACAGATGTTCCATTTGGACACTTCAAACCAAATCTAATAAAAAACTGTTTCACGTTATCCGCCTTATTTTAGGGTTACTGCATTTCTTGAGGTCTTCGAACATACTGTTGATAAATCAATTTGCTTATCCAAGCATGTAGAATACCGATTCAGAAAAAAAAAGAAACATATTTGATACACACCTATGGTTTTCAGAGAGCTTTTTAATCAATGGATGCGACCGTCAAATAAGTGAAAGGGCCCAGTAAAATTCGTTGCGAGAGGAGTGATAAGGCATCAATGTATCAATTTTTCATCAGGGAAGAATATTTCGAAAAGAGAGAGAGATAAGGGAGATTCGAAAGGGGTTAGGAGAAAATTTACTATAGCGAAAGAAATATCTGTATCAAATCTCAAGTCGAAGAGATTATGGCAGGGTAGTGACTTAAGATCCGATTTAAATTGTGATCTTAGTTGTGATGTTTGTGTTTGTTGATGGAAATAATAACTGGGAAAGTATGCGATAATCAATTTCTTTTGCGATAAACAATTGTCGAAAGACTGTATTTCCTTTAGCACCATATTCTTATCCACTAAAACAGTGGTTCTCAACCTTTTATGCTTCACGTACAGTCGCTCAAAAAAGTATCCGAACACTATGGTTGATTACTGAATTCAGAAAAAATATCTGGCAACGATTTCTATAGAAATTGGTGATCTGGCAACCTTCGCCTCACGTGACACGAAGGTTGCCAGATCACTAATTTCTAAAAAAATCGTTGCCAGATATTTTTTTCTGAATTCAGTAATCAACTATAGTGTTCGGATACTTTTTTGAGCGACTGTACCCCCTGGAAATGTGTATGTAACTGGCGTACCCCTTGTATAGATAGATAAAACTATAGTTATAGTATAACAATGGTTATTTTACTTTGTTACTAGATCTAGCGACTTTTGAGCTCTCATGGGGTACCCCAAAAAATTTTACCGCGTACCCCACGTTGAGAACCCCTACACTAAAAAATTAATATCACAAGAAACTAAAGTTTGTCTTTCGAGATCAACCTTCTCATACTCTGACCGTCAACGTTCCAGCTTTACAGAGTAAAATTTATTCATCCATTTTGCATATATCGATTGTTAATTAATGCGATATTCCAGATAGTATATCAAACTAAAAAAAAAACGGTTTAACTTGTAACTATCTTGAATTTTGGTTCCGATTGCAGCAGTTGCCGCCTATTCAGTGAATGTTAATAATTTCCAGCCTCAAGTAACTGCAACAAACTATCGTGTAATTCGGAAAGCCATCGTTTTTGTTAGCGTGCTATTAATGGAAATAATAACTGGGAAAGTCTGTGATTATCGTCATAACCGTATCGGTAGAAGCGAACGAAAAGCGCGAGCACTCAGCCAGAAAGCAACCATGTCAGTTATAGTTCCACATTCTGTCCATTTCAGTGTACACACCTACCGCGTGCCTTTGGGGAGCAGAACTGGCAGTTCACTCGCTGTAACGTCAAAAAGATGAATTGGCACTTGTAGTTTCATTTATTATTTACGGCGCCGATCGCTCCTGCGTCAGCTTATTAGAGACTTGGTTAAAGGAGTTGGTTTTGTAACTGTAAAGAATTTTTGTGCTTCAGTGGTCCCCTTCGCCAAGGACATTTGGAAACAACAATAGAATGAAAAAGATGTTCGGTATTAAAAAAAAGCCCCGGTATTGGTTTTAAATTTTTAAAACTGTCCCAGGAAACTTAGCATTAAATCCTAGAGTATGCAATTACAACTCACTTAGATTTAATTTCAGATGACATTAATTCATCTTTCATGTATAGGGTTAGTCAAAACAGAAATAACAATGACTTAATTGGGATTTCAATCTTTGCCTTTATTACGTATATCAAATTGAGATTAATATTTACTTCTCATGAGACTAAATGCACGTGTTAAAAATAGACAAGATTAAGTTACATCATATTTACTTTTCTGAAATTAGAAAACTGGGAACTTCTAGTTGAGTACACACACGTCTGGTTTTACGAACTAAGAGTGAGATATTGTTATCGTTTTAAATGATTGCTTCGATGATCGGAAAAAAAATCCTTATGGCTGGTAAAGGGCGGTAAAGAGAATGGAATAACACTATTCGGACGAGCTTATTCCAAGATAAATTTCGCGTTTTATTAACATTCATGGCTAAATATATAAGCACATTACATTTCGACCATAAGAAGCAGCTGAATTGCAAAATTTTAAACCGTAAGTTAAGGGTTAACCTTGCTTTTGAACAGCCGGATGAGATGTTTGGAGAATTATGATTCTAATTTATATTCTAATTATGATTCTAATTTAGATTAATTATGATTCTAATTTAAAAGTTTCGCAGTTTAATTAGAAATATATTAGGAGCCATTATTTGGATTTTACTATGGCAAGCTTTTATGGATGGTGCTGTCTTTACATTATGATGCTGCAGTGTTTTAAATGATTATTATTCTTAAATAATTTCACTTAAATGAAATGCAAAAATTTGATTGATTTATTTAAATATCAAGCCAATACTTTAATATGGTAAACATATATATATATCAATATTTTAAAGCTTAATGATATGAAAAACATAACCATATTGGCAAATGTACTGTCTGGGACACCTCAATTTCGGTGAGTGGGAAGATATATTGAAAAGATTACGTAAATGCTAATATCCCTACTTACAAAATAAACATTTTTACTGAAAGTTGAAGTTTCCACCTAAATCGCTCTAAATCTCGATTTTTAACAACAGTTTTGTGATATTTAAAGAAATCTTGAAGCTGGAATATTTTACAGCAGACTCGACTCCTCTGTAACATCCCTCCTCCTTCTTCTAAAAATGCTCTTCCTAACGGAGGTCAGCGACTACTTTGAAAATATTCCGTAATCAGCTGCCACTCTAACGAAAAGTTCAATGCTCATTTCAGTCCACCTCTTGATGTTATCTAAGAATTCTTATTCCAGATGTTCTTTTCCCTTCCATTCTTCCTTCAATAACTCTGTTCTACAAAAAATATTTTTTTCTAAGTAAGAGTTGTGTGATTCTTAAAGGTTTTTAGTGCAGACTTCAGGTCTGTGCTTAGATGTTTTCTATCAGTGATAGTTTTCGAGTTAGACGATTTTTAATATTTCATTTTATTCCTAGATTTACAATGAATAATAATAGGCAAAAAGGAGATTATTATTAGCTTTCTTACTATTAAAATAATTATAGATTCATACACAAAATTTTGTAGAATATTATACAGAAGTAAATTGAATGCAGAATAATTAAATAAAAACACCAAACGTAAATCATTTTTTTCATTTATGCTATCTGTGCTGTCTCTTTTGAGATTCCAGTAGGGGACACCGATGGGCTTGGAAAGGCCGCTGTCAGCCGTGGCCCCGTGTGCGGGAGAGCCATACCCTGTGAACGTTAAAGAACACAATGGATGGCCTTGACGGGAGGCTACCATCTATCTCCCAACAGCTGTTCCAGTGGGTCCCCTCCCCAACCTTCTCTGAGCCTTCGGGGTTCATGTGACCTGGCCATTTAGCCCATTGTGTGCAAAAAAATGCCGCTCAGAGGTAAAACATAATTAATAATTATAATTAATAAAACAAAAAAAAAAACACGAACCAAACCGTTCAGATCTGCCTGCGTTAAAAAAATGTGGAATTGAATCCATGATAGCCTCGTTGGAAGGATCACTTCTTTCTGGAGGGGATTCACGTGCCTTACTTTCTTCATCTTCTGTTTCCTGATTTGGAGTTAGTGGAACTGGCAAAGTTTTAGAATGTGATACTGGTCGTATTGCATAAGATAAGTAGGGATAATCGATACATTTCTTCGATTTTCTTCTGTTAAAGCCCTAGATACTAGTCATACAGAAGTAGCAATCTGTGGAATGGTCTTTTGGTTCCCTCCATATCATGGGTACAGCAAATAACATGGCGCTACCTTTACCCTTCCACTAGCTTATTAATTTCATATAGCAAGTTGCGCAACATATGTGAGGGGACCACTGCTTATCCTGATCTCCTATTTTGCACCCAAAGTAATGTTTGTATGCTCTCTTTATTACAGGTGAAATTTTTTTCTTGTGTCATGCAAAGGTGAACTATCTGCCTTATTTTGACATTTTCGGCGGGGTATTTTCTAAAATACAAAAGGAAAAAAAAATAACAGAATAGAAGTATTCACAACCTGTCATGTTAACTACATAAATATTGTCATAAAATATCATTACGTACCCTAGAATACAGTTTGAAAACACTGATGTTAAATTCACAAATATCTTATCACTTATACGGTTTTAAAGTAAACTTTACAGAGGCAGACTAGTAGTTATCTAAACTATGAATATAATAACATTGTTGCCAACATGTGAGTATATACTATTGCAAACAAGTCAGTGTTGCCAACTCTTTTGATGTAACATTTCCTGATTTTTCATTCCCCAAGTAACATGTATGAAATTGATGTGTTATATCTCCATAACTCTAAAACTAGCCCTGATAGGCCAATTCTGATCTCAGATTTCAATTTCCCACACCAAAATACTTTAAGATTTTGCAGTCGTCGATATATGCAGTCTTCCTTGATATTGCTCAGTAATTCACGGTATCTTCCTGCCTTCTGCAGGATTTTTTCATTTGTCATCTTTGCTGTCCATCGGATCTCCAATATACTTCTGTAAATCGAATGCTTCAATCTTCTTGATTGTAGAAACAAGATTTCACTGTACAAGTCTCAACACTATACAGTATGATCGACCATATATAACACTTCATCATTTCGAATTCTAAGATCAACATTCAAGTTCCCGCTGCACAGCATAGACTTCATTTTAAGGAAACATTGTCTAGCCATTTCAATCCTTGATTTTATTTACATATCAGATTCATTTTTCCTTGTTGTCCTTGTGACCTAGCAATTTATATTACCCAAACCACAGTGTACAGGGGAGATGTCAAGTCTTAAAAATGCTCCTGAAAAATCATTCATAATTGAATATACCGAATTACCAAACCAAAGTGTACCCAAAGTGCTTGCTTCACTCCTCTCTTGATGGTGATGTTATCTGTCATTATTTTCAATTAGAACTGTTGGCATTTGATTACAATATAAATTTCTGATTTTTCTAATGTCTTTATCATCAAGTCCAATATCCTCAAAAGTCTTTATGAGCTTCGTGTGTTGGACTCGATCATAATCCTTCTCAAAATCAGTAAAAAAACATACAAACATCGATTTGTTGTTCTCTACATCTCTGCATCACAATTTGGGCACAAAAGAGCGCTTATCTTGTTCCTAATCCTTCTCTACATCCGAATCGTTCATCATCGTTTGTCTTATTTTTCAAATTCGAATCGTTCATCATCGTTTGTCTTATTTTTCAAATTCGAATCGTTCATCATCAATTTCGAATCGTTCATCATCGTTTGTATCATTTTCGGTATATTCAATTTTGAATGATTTTTTCAGGAGCATTTTTAAGACTTGACATCTCCCCCGTACACTTTAGAATTGATGAAAAATGGAATAATTGCACAAATTTCTGAAATTATATATATATATTTTAGTGAACGATTTGTTATTGTAATTATTGAGTTTTAACCTTTAATGTAAATACTTATCAGTTGTGTTGTTTTGCTTCTGACTGAACTTTTCTGCACAGTGTATTAAATTGCTAGGTCACAAGGACAACAAGGACTCAGCGCTGCTAGTCAGGGGAAGGGGGGTAAGCTCTCTCCAGTGGTACCCTCTTTCCTTAACCTTCCCATAGATCCTCTTGTTAAAGCCATCCAGGTCATTCTTTAACGAGTTATACATTCTTCTGCTTAACATTCCATTCGCAGACGACGGCCTTACTTCCTTTAGTGAGGACAGAATTAAGTTTAACGGAGAAAATATCAACGCAGGGAAAGGGAGGACTTGAACCGGGAAACATCAGGTTACGAGCTTGGAGCGCTACGGATCGAGTTAACTCCCTACCCTAAATCCTTATACGGAGCAATGCTTATGTTAAATGTTTCAGCTCTCCCATATCTATTCCACAGCTCTTTAAATATTAAAACGAGTTTTATTGAAAATCTTATTTAGAGATTGAGCAGTATGTTTTATTTACTTCTAGTAAGAGTTCGCCAGGAAAGCTTGACTTCAGAATTTGGCAAATGTAGCTTTCCATTCATGTGACATGCATTTTGTAACAGTGTATTTATATACTTAATAATGGATATTTTAGGCATTTTTTCCTACATAAAGATGTTTCAAAAACAGTGTGACAGGAATCCACATGACATCGATAGAGTTCGATATGCATTTATTTCTTATACACTCAGGCGACCACTTTATTAGGTATAGTTCCATGTTATTTCAGTAGCAACTCAGACACGGAACTCAATAACTTTTTAAATAAGCATTTTATGAAGAAATGGGACTGAAGATAATTTAATTATCTCTCTATTTAAATCTCGACTTCCGGTAGTATGCATTTAGTATTTGAAGAGTTGCGGAAGCTGAATCATTTGCGCAAGGTAGCTCTTTTTTAAAAAAAATTCAAA
Source organism: Ryuthela nishihirai (assembly GCA_038380435.1). Lineage (NCBI taxonomy): Eukaryota > Metazoa > Arthropoda > Arachnida > Araneae > Heptathelidae > Ryuthela > Ryuthela nishihirai. The sequence goes on from JAWZYU010000031.1 coordinate 37,889,621, forward strand.
ATTTGCGAAAATGAACATAATTATTACGCGACCTGCTAAAAACACTCTTACACGTGTTTGTAAAGTATTGTATAAAATGATTATTATTTTCGTTTTAACTTTCCGTTAATTAACGTTTCAGTGTATTTAAACTAGCTTTGTAACTCATAAATATTCGAATTTTTGTGAAACTTTCTAAATACCGAACAAATAAATATTGTTGAAATCTCTAAATTACCTTTAGTCACATTTTTTTCATAAAAATTTTATTTATTTTGTATCTGAGTTACTATTGACATGACTTGGAACTGAACTGTACCTGATAAAGTGGCCACTGGTATATGTTTTCGATGGTGGGGTATTCTAAACAGCTGTGAAGTGGACCCCATCCCCTATCCAAGTCCTTGTAACTTGGCGATTTATCCAACTGTATTTATGTATGCAAAAGAGCGCATTTCGGAAATAAGCAATCCAAGAACTGTTTTTGAAGATAAAAAAAAATCTCCTTACAGTTAAATAATTCTCGTCACAATCTGGTGAAAAAATATAGACAAAAACTTTTTTACAGTTCCAAAAACTCTTACTCGTGCTTTGAATTCCACTCACCTGAGTCTGCTGGAGTTCATAATGCTAAAGAAGAGAAGAAACCATGGACATAAAACAGTTCCCAGCTGATTCCTAAAGATCCCCTGAGCAAAGGCCAAAGGTTGTAGGCACGTTCTTCGGCAGCAAGCCGTGGGCTTCATGATAATTCAGCATTGTAGGGGTCTGTCCCACAGTTCTCTCCTAAGGCACGCGGAAATGCAACACAGCTCTCGACGTCTGCAATAGGTTTAAAAAAGTTGTCGACGTGAAAAATCATTCGAATTGCTCTATTGAATAAGGGGGGAGGATTGCGTGGAGGAGTTGACAAGCCCCCTGGTCCTAGATAGGCCGTCAGTCCATTGACTAGTAGTCGCGTGCTCGGCGCTCTGTCCCACTGAGTGTCGAGGTGATGTGGCATGCCGCGTGGCCTGCTACGTGAGCGCCACCTTCAGGATTTACTGCACACTTACCCACGAAGAAAGAGGAAGTTACGAGGCAGCTGAAAGTTTTCTGTTGTGCGAGCATCGGTCGGTATTGGATAAAAGAAACTGCCTCTCGTCATTCGTCATAAGTGGAAGGGATGGTAAGGGAGAAGAAACGGATGATTTGAGATTTAGGAAGAGATGGGGGGGGGGGGTCGTTGAAACGAATGTTGGGGTAACTAATTAGATAGAGAGAAAATATGAAGGATGAAGAGAGAAAGAAGGTATGAGCCACACCCGAAAGAGTAAGGAAAAAGAATCTAATGTGGAGATTTGGTTACGAATCGGAAGAAAAATAAAATGTTTAATCATTTTTAAAACTTTCTCTTCAGCTGGATTAATATTATCGTGACAGCATCATCGGATCAGATGTCCAACAATCCGAGAAAGTTTTAAATGTTTCATCCCTTAAGAATCATTAATAAAATGATTATGACAGACATCCCAATATATTTTTACGAGTATTGATGAGAGTCGCTTATCTATTAGGTAGACGATTTCTTTACTCACGTTGTAAAGGAAAGAGATAACGAAAGTCTTGTTCTTTTGTCATTGATTGGATACAAAAACTATTAGAAATAATCAGAATTATTTAAATTTGATATCTTCTGAAAAGACGGATTCTTGCAACCTTCCATTTCATTCTAGAGCAGCAGGTCCAATATTTCTGAGGCCAATTCCCCCCTTTTTCCAAGTATTATTTTCTAAACGGCCCCTTCATAGAAATAAAACTAATTTTCTCTCTACAAAACTAGTTAAGAACAAGATGCGATATCGCTCTTATTATCGGTTTGTCACACCAAACGCATCCATAGATTTATAAAATGCTCCCTAGGGGCTGTGGCATCCTCTTTTAACTGTGAACGGCACTTTTTGCACACAATTTGCTAAATTGCCAGGTCACAAAGACCCCAAGGGCTCAGATAAGGTTGGAGGAAGGGAACCCACTGGACAGCCATCAGGAGACAAATGGAAGCTTTCCATCACGGCCATCCATATTGTTTTTCAATGTACACGGGTATGGAGCTCCTGAACACGGCGTCACGTCTTGAAAACCTTTCTAAGCCCATCAATGTCCCCTTTTTCAGCGAGGAGGATGGGGATTATAGTGATAAATATCAACGCTGGCGAATTGGGGCTCGAACCTAGGATCTGCAGATTACGAATCTGGCGCGCTATTGACTGAGCCAACCCCCTCCCGTCCCCATTGTGAACCCACTATTCGAAAGCATCTTCTGAATTATTTTGCACATCTTTTAGTTTAATGTTGAACGTCGTCCTTATTTTAGCTTTCATTGTTCTGTGTTATAGCCCCTTGTACTTTTGTAAATATTTCCCTTTTTTAGCTCATTTGCGGAAAAAAGAAATAGAGCTAAACGTTTTCACTTCGTCGTCTGTAGACATTGAACTTCATTTGCTTTTAGAGAAAGTTAAAAAAATATTATCGGATAGGTTTTGATGAAATATTACGGTTCAATTTTTCAGAATCTTCTAGTAATTTCAATAAGACACTCTAAGGGTGGTAAAAATTGGAAAATGCGAAGCATTAAACGAATATTGCAAACGATATATTTATTCTAGGTAACCAAATTTTACTGACAGAGTGTCACGGTTAAAAGAGCCACGCAACCAGCAATAATTTGCTCCATACCACCAGGGGCGTGGTAAATCTCAATGTTTTTGTTCTAAGAGACTGTTGTTTGTAGAGACTAATAAAATAGTAGTTTCGTATTCCGTCATCGTTTATTTCGAATTTCCATTCTTAGAGCTTGCTAAAATTACGGAAAGCCAAAGTTCCATTCTCTTTGAAAACGAGCCTACAGTCTACAGTATTCGTCAGAGGTGACCTGTTATTCTTCTAATTTACCTTCAACATCAGCGTTTCCACGTTAAATGGGTATTTTGGACGCATTTGTTTCGATGATATTTTATTATTTGTGGTTTTTACCAGGGTTCTTTATACCCATGGTTGCTTTATTTCGTTATCGCATATTAGAATTTTTTTGGGGCTTTTATGCAGTTTTTCTTTCGTTTTATTCACTTTTATTTAACATTTGTCTTTAAAATTTCGGTTGGGGAATCCATGGTGTTTATTTTTTTTTATTTGGCGAAACATATTTTTAGTTGCTCCTGCCCCATAAAACCCCAAAATTACCATCCTCAGCAATTCAATTGTGGTGATCCATTTTATTGACCATAGAAGGCACGTTCAACCTCTCTTCTTCCTTTATTTGTAATGTAATCTAAGGTTCCCAGTTTCGAGTCCCACCTGGTTCAGCATTGAGATTATCCTCCTCCCTGCTCTCGATCAGAAAGGGGACACCGATGAGCTTAGAAAGGCCGCCTTCCGTCGTATGGGACGTAAAGCTGTGGCCTCGTGTTCAGCAGAGCCATCATAATGTGCACTTTAAAGAACCGGCTGGATGGCCTTTACTGAAGGCTCCATCTTTCTCCCAGTAGCTGTCCATTAGGTCCCCTTCCCCAAAACTTGTCTGATCCCTGCGGTTCTTGTAATCTGGCTATTTAGCCCGATCAGAAAAGCGCCTCTCAGAGGTAAAAAAAAAACAACACATAGGATAGTAGTCACCATAGGCGGCATTTGATTTTTTGGACAATCATTGACAAATATGTTTTAGGCACGGTCACCTCAACGATATCGATCTACGTCATTTTCTTTTAGCCACCGAAATCGCTGCTCGTCGTAGTTTTTTTGTGCCTTCCATCTATTTGGGGGGAGGGGGCAAAAGGGAGTTAAAACCTTAGAAGCTTTTTAGACCTTGCTGCATTTGGCAGTTACATGCTTTTAGGGTCCCGTCTCCATACGTCAGTATGGAGACGGGAAGTTCAGTCGCGGCGCCGTGCGGGAGAGCCATACCCTGTGCTCGCTAAAGATCACTCTTGATGGCCTTGATACGAGGCTACCATTTGTCTCCCAACGTATGTTCAGGTGACTAAGAAAAAGTTGTGGGGAGGTCCAACAGGTCCCCTCCCCCCAACCTTTTTTAGCCCTCGGGATCCTTGTGATCTGGCCATTTAGCCAATTGTATGCAAAAAAAAAGTGCCGCTGAGAGGTAAAACAACCTAACCCAGTATAGAGATGCCTTTTGATGTACTTTGAAACAGCAAGAGTACACAGTGTGTGCACTTATTGGGTTTGAAACGAGTTCGTATGCTTGTCGGTTGAAAGATTTCCTACATGACATGTATAGGGTTTGTTCAAGTAAAAAGTGGACAAGTCGGAAACGAAGAGTAAAATAATGTATTGTTCTGTTCAAATTCGCCATGCTAATTAATACATTGGCCAAAGCATCAAATTAGCAACATAATACATTCTTTCCTAGAAAGTCTTTGGCTGGTGCAGGTGGAAGTGTCAAAAACTGACAATGTACCGTCCGACTTCAACTTACTTCTTTTCATGGAGTTTTTCAGATGTCCATAAAATTGGAAAATCTAATAGGGGAGATGCCAGCACTACAGTGAGGATGCTCCAGACATTCCCAACCCAACCATTACTGTTATTTAGGCAGTGCGGGAGCGGGCATTTGCATGCAACAAACCAACCTTTTACTCAAAAGTTCCGTGCGCTTGGTCTTCACTTCCTGCCTTCAAATGCCATGGTTTAGCAATATCTTTGCGAATTGATGGTGTCCCCACCGTTCAGAAACTCAATCAACAGTGGATCCAGATAGGGAAATTAAAACCTCAGAGTACCCCACTCTGTTCCACTTTGGATGCTTCGATGCGGGGTTTGTCTGGAATTCACACAACGCCTATCACGTTCAAACCGATGTTTGCCCTGATTCTGGAGTCGATGAGTTCCTTCTATGTATACTCCTGTGTTAGGTACAAATATCACTTAGTACATTTCCCATGTATAGAAGTTGTCCATTTTCTATTTGGACGAAGTTTATACATAAACATATTTTAATTAAAAATTGGAACTAATATTACTAGTACAATAGCGTGAACTTTCGAGTGAAAGTCTGCGGTAGTAACAAACGGCCATAGAACCTGTTACGCGTTTCAGAAACTAATGAAGGTAAGATTGTAACCTTTTAGATATATCAAAGTTATTATAATAGTGTAGTGCCTTATAAAAATAAATTAAAATGAAAAGGTTGTAATGATAGTATTGTTTATGAAATTAAATCGATCGATTCAATGCAGTAAGAGGAACGTACAGTTTATAAAAAAAATCAGTGTCTTTTAAAAAAAAATTCTGTGTGTTATTTCCTCTACGAAAAAAGTTTCGAAAATCTGTTTTATTCAGCAGCGGAAATTCAAAATCAACATTACTATCGTAAGTCACCCTTCCAGATTCAGATTCAAGAAAGTTCTGAAATCCAAAATATATGTATTGTATAAAAAGCATCGGACACAAACGAAAATTGGGCATTTTAATATTTGCTAAATATTTTTAATGGTACATTTAGTGTTTAGTGACCAAAATTGGTTTCTTAGAGCTAAAGAAGGTGATCAGACATATGAGAGAAATTTATTTCATGTGTGGGCATTTCTTGTTTCGTTATTTAAACTGACTGAAGAAGAGACTGATAATAATACATGTATGTGATTGCAGAATGTACTTGAGAGAAAAATTTGATGGTAACTAGTATACCCTTAAAGCACTTCTCGCTTAATGCGAATTATGAAATGGTTTGAATTAATTTAAAACAAAGTTTAAACAGATTACTCAAATTGGGGGAAAATAGTAATCCATCCTAATGGTAATGATAATTAGGATGAGTAAGGCCAGAACTGGCATATAATCAGAAGAGCATAGGAGGATGAATCGGGGAGATGAATTTTTGACACTTCTGTGTTATCTCATTGAACATTAGTTGTCATCTAAGTAATAATTTACTTCCTTCATATACTATACAAAAAAGTGAATTTATACTATTTGGGAAAAGTTAAAATAGTTGAAAACTAAATCGTAGAATCAAATTAGAAAAATTCATTTTGACAGAGTATGTCATAATCTGGAATAATATGGTGTATCTTTGTTAAATATTTGAAATGATCTCTGTCAATTTATCTGCTGAAGCATTGAAGGGGCAATACACTTTAAATGTTGTTGGTCCTTTTCACCGATTTTACACATATTTTTGTAAATTGTGTATATACACTTCTTATGTATTGATGAGAAATTAAAAAAAAAATCGGACTTGGCCAACCCGCCGGTTAATATAAGCGAACTTGCGCTCATAAAATATTTGAATAAAAGGAAGTGAAAAATCGAGAAACGATTTCACGACATCATTATTAACGTATAAGAAAGGATAACGCTTTTTTGCCAGTTAGTTGGAAGTTTGTGCATTCTGCAATCATATAACTGGCACATTTCAGTGCCTGACCTATATACGTACGTACATGTGTTAATAAATCTAACCGGCAGAAAAAACGCGTTATTCCTTCTTGTATGTTCATAAAACAAATGATCAATATACTGAAGATGATCCATTTCTTTTCAATTTCTTAAACTATCATTTTTAGTTGCATAACTTAAACCGTTTCCCAATTCATATTACTCTCTAAATTGAATATTTTTGGGTTTTTGAAATGATATTTTCTTGTTCCTTAAAAATATAGTTGTCCTTATACAATTAATTTCGCATTAGAAATGTCTGTTTTTGTTTTTAAAGATTTTTTCAGTGGCTGCTTAAGAATATAGTTTTTTCAGTGGCCTTTCACTAATTTTGGATTGCTCAGCCCAGTTATAATTGAACAAATCATCCCCCATGCGATACGTTTTGGAACCAATCGATGAACTACCAGATATAAGTGTTATTTCAGAGCTTAGGATGTCACCTTGACAACTGATCGTATCATGGTTGTAACATTCTTCAGAGCATGTTCATCGACCACATCGCTAATACGTGGATGGAATCGATAACTTGGAAATTGGACTGGATTCCATTTGTTATCATTGTACCGTTAAAAACAAAACGATTATTTCGGACATCAAAGGACTGATTAGTTGGACGCTGTCAAATGAAATACAAATCAAGGGAAATGGTATTTCTTACCTTTCTAAATTTACAAGATTTTAGGAATCTAAATCAAGCTCGTGATCAAACCGTGGGTCTTCTTTTCGCTGAAATCGTGAGGAAGCAGTTGTAGTTGCTCGGCTGCACAGAGATCGTGTTTTTTTTTTAAACATACTATTCTTCAAGAAAAAGATTAATCGTGTAATTTTTTTAAATCCATGAATTAGGTAATAAATACCTATTATTATTACATGAATGAATATAACTTGTTTCAAACGAATTCGTTTAAAAAAGTGAAAATTAAAGATATTCAACAAATATCTGCTTTATCAGGTTTCTTTCTTCGGCCATTTTTTAAAATTTCCTTACAAGAAGCGGATTTCACATCAGTTGTTTCTTATTTTGTGTAGGAGACTTTTGGCCTTTCTAAGCAATTTCCTTCAAACATCCATACCAAAAAAAAGTTTGAAGTTTTCATGTGTCAGTATATGTGCAATCAATATAATTGTTCTAATTGACGTATTTCTTAATTGTTTTTTTTTTTGTTCCGTGCGCTTGTCCTTCACTTCCTTCCTTCAAATGCCATGGTTTAGCAATATCTTTGCGAATTGATGGTGTCCCCACCGTTGAGAAACTCAATCAACAGTGGATCCTGATAGGGAAATTAAAACGTCAGAGTACCCCCCACTCTGTTCCACTTTGGATGCTTCGATGCGGGGTTTGTCTGGAATTCACACAACGCCTATTATCACGTTCAAACCGATGTTTGCCCTGATTCTGGAGTCGATGAGTTCCTTCTATGTATACTCTTGTGTTAGGTACAAATATCACTTAGTACATTTCCCATGTATAGAAGTTGTCCATTTTCTATTTGGACGAAGTTTATACATAAACATATTTTAATTAAAAATTGGAACTAATATTACTAGTACAATAGCGTGAACGTTCGAGTGAAAGTCTGCGGTAGTAACAAACGGCCATAGAACCTGTTACGCGTTTCAGAAACTAATGAAGGTAAGATTGTAACCTTTTAGATATATCAAAGTTATATAATAGTGTAACTTTGATATATCTAAAGTTTGCTTTAAGTAGTACTACCTCTAATCTCATTTTTTTCTCATTTTTTAAATCTTATTCTGACGAATAAGTTTTAAAAAAACCTTCAACGCTTTTTTAAAACTTATTCGTCAGATTTCCTTTTTTTACTAACTGATTCTAAGCATTCTCCAGATTAAAATTGCAACTATCACCAAGATATTCTTTTTTTACCAAATAGCTACTTTATGCATCTGTAAACTGTCACACTCCAAACGTAAATTTTTAAGTTAAACCCAATGATTTATATGACAGTTTTACGTCTATATTTTATATCTTTTTATACATTTCAATTCCTTTTCTAGATTTTAAAGCAGAACACATTTAACTCCCATCAGTATTCGTCCAGCTCCTACTCTAGCGCATTTTTTAAATGATACCTCAGTTTTAATTTCAGTTTTCGAATTTCTCTATTATACCCCTTATTTTATTCTAATTAATATGTTATTGCTCCTTTGAAAAGTCATGAAGTCACTCTTATACAGGTGTCCAAAAGTTGAGCATAATTCCCAGACTGTTAAATATCACACAAATGACTGAAATTATTAGTATTACATTTTATGTGTCAGTGAGTTAGACTATTAGACTATATGCAAGGTCGTAGGCCTCTCCAAAATCACCTAACTGGACAAAAACACTTGACCCGAAAATGCGTAATTGGAAAATCAAATCTAGATGCTATAAACGTTGCACTCATTTCTTTTGAGTAAACATTGCGTTCACGTTGGTAGAGCGTTTTTGTAGCAACAGCATGGTACAAAGTCATCAAATGAATGCTTTTATATGTAGTGGAACAATCGGTCCCGCACCGATGTTGCTAGGACTGTAAATGTCTCCCAGTGAGTGCTCTCAAGACTTAGGAGATGGTTTCAACAGATGGGAGACGTCAGTCATAGACAAGTTCAAAGTCATCTAAGAGTGGAAATAGAGCATGGTGACCGCTTACTTTTTCTACAGCCAGACGTCTTAGGGTGATGTCAGCCAGACAACTCTCTCTGGAGCTTTCTGCAGCCATTGGGAGGGCAATTCTGAGGCATACTGTTTGCAGAAGATTACACCAGGAGGGCTCTATTCTAGACACAGACTGTTCGTATTCCTCTCAATCCGTCACACAGGAGAACCAGCTAAAATTGTGAACATCGTGACTTGACCCTAGTTCAATGATTCGGATACCAATCGCTGAGAAATTCGATTTTTTCTATTCAAGTGTTAAATGATCATATCCTGACCGTTTATAACATCTAGATATACTCGTGTTGGTTATCTTTATTGTTAACGTCTAGACGCTATAAATGATCGCATCTTGGCTTAACATTCTTCGGAATATGTTCAGTGACCCCAATGTTGTCAGCGGCGAACAACAAAATTGAACTAAACGTTCTTCTGAAATAAATGCATGAATGCTGAATTTTTTGCGTAAGTTCTTAGAATGTAGATGCTTTCCCGTTGTACATTTCATCCTTCGGGTAAAAGTCCAGTGGATTTGGATCAAGCTTGCGTGGATAATGTCCATCATATCCTCTTCGACCCTACCAAATGATAGTAGTGCTCGGGCGGACCGAGTGCTACTTCGTTTGCCTGAGCCGGGCCAGCGGGCACCTCGGCTCCCCCCAAGATTAAATCCTGAGTGCGCCACTGCTAACTAATATAACTATAATCTCCATAGTGGCTAAAACGTCTGCATGACTAATGCTCAGCAAGCTAGAGAATCAGATTCGAACCCTAAATTAAGAGAAAAACAACACCCGAGCAAACTTGATCTGTTCATTGACTTACTTCTAATTCAATGGAAATATTCGTGATCTATATGATCTGTTTAATTATCGAAGCTCTCGTATATAAGAGTTGTAATAATAATTCTATTATGCGGGAAAAGCTAACTAATAATTTTTTTAACACTGATATGATGGAAATATTTAAAGCTTCGAATTCTGTCATCAAGATTCCAATACATATATACCTTATTATTTTTGGAAAAGCTACTAGTTAGTTATCTTTTATATAATTAACGAACACATTGGATTCCTTCTGCCCGTGTTTTCTGTTTCAACATCTTGTTACCTTTTTATTACTATCTGAATGAATATAACTTGTTTCGTTTCAAAAGAATTAATCAAAAGAGTGAAAATCAAAGAATTTCAACAAATATCAAAAACTTTACGGAAGCAAATTTAGCGTTTTTATTAGCGCAAAATTAGCAAATTTTATCATTGGATGGCCATGAGGTTACGATCTCCGCAAAGGAGGTGACATTGAGTTCCACTTCATCTCTTTCCGACAGCAAAACATCGGACGGCGTGCGCCCTCTTGATCAACTAGTCAAGTGATCGACCATTACGCATGGTGATTGAACCTTGAGTCCATCGACAGATGAAGGTTAGGCGACGTGGCGGACACGGAGAGGGCGGATCCGATGTACATAATGCTTTCGCGGGTGATTAGGATGACTGAGGGGGAAGTTCGGCACATGTCTCGGTCTTGGCTACCAGAAGAAGTGAAGATGATCCGGTCGCTATGAAGATGAACCTCGGTTTTTTTATATAGACTGTATTTTAGAGATGATTAAACAAAGGATTTAATATGGAGGAAACTACCGTATTTCTTCGATTCTAAAACGCATTTTTTCCCCCATATAAACGTCTCTAAAAACGGGGTGCGTCTTAGAATCGAAGAATTACGGTAGTATCAATTTTTCTATACTACGCTGTATTAAATATGTTAGTACCAACTTTTATGAAGGCTGTTTATTTTATCCCTGTTAAAAATGTATCGACTGGAATTAATATATTTCTGTTTAGTATTTTCTTCCTGATATCATATTTGTGGTTATATTAATGGATTTTGAAGTTATCAGTTGCAAAAATATTTCAGTTAGTCATTTAAAATGACAGAATATGGTCAAAGGTACTTGATTATTAGTTACGTGTTCGAATATATCACGCATAGCATAATTGAGTTATGAATTAGCAATGATTATTGCAGGAGAAAATTAAGTCTAATAATGTTAATGTTTCATAACAGTTATAAAATAATATCTATTTTTACGTAATCCTGCTTAATAACCTGTTCGACTTGAACTGGCAGCAAATGTCAAAACCATGACTTGACCCACACAGTTCGGCTGATCACGACTAGGAGTGTCCGGTCAAGTATTAAATTAAGGTTATTTCTTTCCTCCTGATTCACAGTATACTTATATCATATAGTGGGCTAATCATCATTGTCGTCGGTGCTGAGGCCTCGCCTTATTCTTTCAAAATCTGCCAGCATTTGATCTCCACCAATAGTGTCATATTCTGTTGGGTTTCCGGATATGCCTGTCCAGCTCCACAATGAGCGATTCCTTACATGGACTTCGGTAGTGTTTCGTGATCGGTGGCAACAATTTTAGTAAGAACTGATTAATGAAAAATAATTCCAGATCAGGTCTGTTGTCGACAGATGGAAGTCTTTGCAGTTACCTCAAGGACGAAGTTGTATTTTCTCACCTCCGTCTAAGTCATGGATTTCCAATACATACTTTTCATCTTCTGGCGTACGATCAACGTATGCGCGAGATTTGTGACACCGTTTTAACTATTCATTATATTTTAATCGATATGATTGCTTTTAATGCCGAATGTTGAATTTTTTTCAGGTCATTATTTGCTGTCCAAGACCGTTACACTTCAACGTCTTTTATCTGATGATTCGTTTTGTAACTTTTGTTATTAATAAGATCAATAAATTTCATTTGAAACATTTAGGCGCAACGTCATGTTGGTATCCATATTTTTTGTCGGATATGATCTTATATTTTTCTAAGAATCATTTTAACACTTTCGAAATATTTATTTGAATACGATGAATTATCGACAGGCATTCAATTGTTTTTTTAATTTAAGTAATTTTATTTATACCTAGTATTAATAAAAATCCATAAATGGTTATAGCATGCTTTAAAGTGTCTGATGTAAATATTATCAGTCAGAAACAAACTTTGTTTACATTTAATTTAATAGCAATAAATGAAAGGTGAATATTTTTATGCTGACTGTATTTGGAAGAATTAAGAAACAGAATAGCATTATAAAAATAAAATGATTTGAATCATTATGCACAACATCACATATAAGAACTAGACTACAGATAAACGAATCCTTTGGCAATCTTGAGATGAATGAAGACAATAGAATATCTAAAACTGATAGCGTTTGAGATATTTACGTAAATCCACGCTTCGTGAATTCTTTTTGAGAAAGGTTATAGTAGGAGAGAGAATTCCTTAATATTAAGGTGTAAATAAAACACTTAAAAGTCTATACTAGTGTAAGTAAAACGCTGTAAATTTGGTTTGTATTTATTTCCGTTAGGTACGTGACCAAATTCCCTTGAGTTGAAAATGCCCATTGTATCCTTTGCTACGCATGTAGCCTGCTGGAACTTCTGTCTCTCAATTCAAAATCGAAAGGTATTACTATCGTTCAAAGTGACCTTTTGAAACTTCTAAGTCACATTAAAGACAAAAAATTCTTTTTTAAAATGTAATAGTTTTTCTTCTCTTACCTACTACAGTAAAACATTATATAATAAAACAATTGCTACATTAGTTTTGTTCATATGTAACATTTCAGACCATAAAGGGTTAAAAGATGAATAGAATGGTGGAATCCCGCTCTTTAAAATAGCTAAAAATGCGAAAAAATCTTAACATTTCAGAAAACATTTTAATTTTAAGATTGTCTTAGAAACTGTAGGGAAGAAATACATTTCAAGATCATGTTCATAATCAGCATAAAAAGAAGAATCAATGAACTCTAAAAAACATCTTCTCATTTCTTCCAAAAAGAAAAACATTGAAAGTGAAATCGCTTGAAGTGAACGAAAATGCAGAAGCTCCGAATTTCGTCCTATTTATTTATTAAATGCAAAAGTGCCATTGAAGTTCATAATCGACTGAGAAAAACTGAAGATGTCTATTCGAAGCTGAATTCTTCTTTCGAGACAACTAGATCCACTTTTTATTTGAATCAGTGATGAAACAAGATTTAAAGTTTATGTTTTAATCTTAAATATTAATATGGCATTTCAACATTCCGCAGTGTTCCAACTCTGCTTATATATTTCCCTTTGTCCATTATTTTTTGTAGCATGCATGCGATTCAATGAATATGCACAAATATTCATTTTTACCTGTTACGTAACATCTACACGTCACGTTAGCTGATATCTCACGAGAGCAATTGCATCATCTGCTCCTAACGTCATCATAGTTCCCCTGATGTGTTGTTTGTATACTGTAATGAGGTGTGACGTTTGCTAGATGTTCTATCTAGCTATCATGCCAAACAAATTTCTTATCCACACTAATTAACTTAAGTAGTTCTTCATAATATCGTTTGGAATTTTCCCATGCTTTATTAACTTAATAACATATTTTTCCCTTACGCTTTTTATCGATTTCTTCAGCATGTTGAGTAATTCTAAGGAGCACGTTGAAGAAATTTGTATTTAAAAAATTATTGCTCAATTGATGATTCCGGTATTAATAGTATGTCTTTCAAACTTTTTTAGTCCTCTACGGTCTGTAAATGGTAGCTAGGTAGTCACTGGAAGGAGAGCTATGCACCAATCCCCTACGATGATGCATAGAACCGGCCAGGCCTAGCACCTAATGTCCGACCCCGTCTTCTCGTGGTGTCCCCTAGTGACCGTAGAAGGTTACCAATCAGGCCGTTAGTACCTTTCAAAAGAGATACTCTCTTGTGGGAGAGAACAGAAGTGGAGGGCTGCCAGATTAGTGTGGCCTACTGATCTGGACAACAATGGCTACATTTTTTTTTCTACCCTGCTGAGGAGTGGTCAATCACACAGGGTCCTGGTGCTGACCATATAAACCTACTGGACTAGATTAAGGCTCTGAGCTTTATTGTGGATCTTGAATTTGCTTCACTGGTGGGCTTCTGTGGAGGGAAAATCTTCTGCTGTATTTTCTGTTTGTGGGTTGACAGCCCCATGTAAATAGATTCACAGGATATGTTTTATCAGCTGGTGAATAATCCTGAACAGAGGTCATAGCAGGCATCTGAACTCTTGCTTCTACAGGCATCGTCAAATTCTACATGGGGCGGGGGTGGCTCAGTTGGTAGCGCGCCAGGCTCGTAATCTGTAGTTCCCGGGTTCGAGTCCCAGCTGGGTCAGCGTTGAGATTTATCTCCGCAAAATTCCCCGCCCTGCCCGCGGTCAATAGGGGACACCAATGGGCTTGGAAAGGCCGCCGTCCTTCAGATGGGACGTTAAGGTATGGCCCCGTGTGCGGGAGAGCCATACCAAATGCTGGATGGCCTTGACAGGAGGGTACCATCTGTCTTCCAACAGCTGTTCCAGTGGGTCCCCTCCCCCAACCTTCTCTGAGCTTTCGGTGTCCTTGTGACCTGGCCATTTAGCCCATGGTGTGCAAAAAAGTGCCGCTCAGAAGTAAAACTCCCCAACCCAAATTCTACATTGGAGGAAGTCTTCCAGTGTATATGGCTTCAGCCTTTAGTGGTGGGGGAACAGGTCTTTGCCCCATGTCTGCGATTAGGGGGCTGTTTGATATTGTCGACATTAGCCTCTCTCAATAAACATGGTTTCTTTAAACATCCCACTAACCATTTTCTCTCCATAGATAGTCGGAATGTGAGGACACTGCACTGAGATTATTCTCTTGGTGTCTGTGATGTTAACTCTTCGTTTGTCGGTCCCTCGGTTCGATCGCTATACGCGACGGGTGAAAGAGTCTTTCGGATAGAATCAAACGGTTTATTCACAATTGCAGAGACTCGATACTGAGGCTCCTCCCCAATAAATTGGTTCAACTTAGTCCTTGGTAAAACAATAACTATCCTTTATTTACATAAACTACATAGACTGATGAGGAAAAACACACTCGTCACTCATTTACTATGAATTACAAAACCAGCTTACTATCCCAGTTCAGCTGTTTTCCCGAGAGCCTACGTACCGCTAATACCAGTCGGCACTCACCAGCTTTTCAATTTTATGTCCTCACACTTTGGAAACTCGACCGGCTCTCCCGTTCTCATCGTTGCCAAACCCTTTCTTTTCTATGCCTCACCATCTGGGCGTCCGTTAGCCCTCAGGGACCCGGGTCACTTGTCAGCGGACGCTAGCCGTTCCCTGTACACTGCTACTGCAATTAACTTTCCAGATGTCGGGACAGAGGGCCTACCCGTAGCATATGACTATTTTGGCGGCATCCAAAATAAATATACACAGCCTGAACAAAAAAAAATCTAAAAGGGCCTCTAGCCTGACACCTCCCTGCCAGAAGTCAGTAGTTATTCCTCTTAACTGCTGACTAAACAGTCAAGTTGAATGCTGAAAATCAGAGTTCATTTTCGCATTAATCTTAGAGTTCAATGCCACAAAACACAGAGTTCTAAGTTGCTTCATGAATTATATAAATTCTCTGCGAATTGGCACATCTTTTACCCATCTATGTACACTACACTTAAATATAAAATAACTCCTAGGTATATACTGGTGCACTGAGTCTAAATATTCTTTTTGCTTCAAACAATAAAAAACCTGTTGACTGAAGTAGCTGTCCAATAGTACACAGTTTATAAATTAATTATCTCACTAACAACTGTCTTTGACGAAGGTATGCCGTACCGGCGGTGTTCATTCGTCCACAGGTGACATCCCATGTGAAAGGCTATGCACACCTTTCGTGACTACCTAGATATCACCTCCCCGTACGTACCCGCAGACTCTACGGGCTGAAAGTCGTCGACATTGGCGTCGGCCTGACCCATTGTTACCTCCAATTGCCATGTTCGCTCCCTCCCCTGCATAATTTTGATCATCGTAGACATCGAGTCTGACAGATTGCTGCACATGTTTGGGCTGGGAGATAGGATGGCGCTGATTGGACGGTCTCCATGGAGCATACATTTCCCTGTTACTAACTGGAATTTCTCTACCTCTTTCATAGTAGCTTCCTCGATTGGCCCACGGCTCTTGGATTTTCCTCCTGAGGTTACCAGTTACAGGCCTTCTCTCCTTCTTTCTAATTAACTTACCATATGCTTCCACACTCAGAAGTATCTCCTTCCGCAGCTTTGCTACTACTGCGCATAGCACTTTAATTTCTCCGCCACTCACAGTGCTATTGTCTGTACCATCAATCAAACTTAAAGGCAGCTCTTTTACCTCTGCCCTTATGGCATCACCAAACGGCCCATGCAACAACAGATGGTCTTTTACCGGGTGCTTTTCTTCTTTCAGCATCCCCTTTCTGATTACTGTCAGTTCTGCCCCCGAATCCACGACTGCTCTAGCTGTCTGGTCGCCACATCTGATTCGAACCTCTTCATAATCTACTGGGATACGTATCTCTCCCTGTCCCATTACTTGACTGCTTGGACTTGGCTTTGTATGTGTCGTAACCCTTCCTATTGTTGCCTCACAAACATCTTTAGAATTCTGATCCAAGGTGCTAACTTGGTACACCTGAGTTCGGTTCTCACGGTCCCCAGTTCTCAGTGGGCAATCTTTCATCAAGTGTTCGTCAGATCTACATTTATGGCACCTCCTTACTTTTGGGACATTTCTATATTCAGCTACATTAACTGCCGATTGATACCTTCTGCTCGAATAATTTCTCTCTGAGTCTATCCTCTGCTGGGGGGAAACAACACGTTCTGCATAATGTCTATGCCTTACCTCTTTAAAAGTTAGGACCTCTTCCGTTCCGTTTACACTGGCTAGATGGATTTCTGCCCACGTGGCTATTTCGTCTGCTTTTGCCCATGACTCTGCCTCTTTCTGTACTACGTAAGCATGGGTGTCTTGAGGAAGGCTATCACGTAATTTAACCGACACTATCAGGTCCATAAGCTCCTCAAAATTTGTCACCTTCCTACTGCGGACGTAGTAATCCCAGCTATTTCTGAGCCTCGAGGCTAATTGATTGTATGACTCATTCGGTTCTTTCGTGATAGTTTCAAACTTCTCTTGTACGCAGAGGGAGTGAGCTTAAACTCTTTTAATACGGCCTCTTTAACTTTCTTATAATAAACAAAATCCTCTGCACTTAATTTTCGAAAAACGTGATTTGCATAATTACCATCTAAAAAAGAAATGATGACTTTGCCTCGAAATTCCTCTGGCACTTCATATATCTTAAATCCCCTTTCCGCTGTCTCAAAGAGATTTATCACCTCTTCAGGGTTTTTAGGGCTTCCAGCTAACATATTTCCCAATAATTTTATATAATTAGCCAGCCGCGCATCTGCTGGATTACTAGATACTGCCACCGTTCGCCCATCACCCCTCTCCTCGTTTGCATTCCTCATTTGCAGTTCCAGCATTCTATACTCATGCTCTCTCTCCTTTTCTCTTTCTCTTTCTGCCGCCTCTCTCTCCTTTTCCCTTTCTGCTGCCTCTCTCTCCTTTTCCCTTTCTGCTGCCTCTCTCTCTTCCCTTCTCAGTTGCATCTCTAACCTCATCCTCTCTAATTCAAAATCATATCCAATCCTTTCTTTAGCTCTCTGCTTTCTGGTCCCGCTCTGCAGCATATCGGTATCGTCGTCATTGCCATAATCCCTCAACCCTCTCATGTCTATCGCAGCATCAGACTCTCTGTCTATTGTCACCTCCTCGCCTCCCAGATCATTCCCTGAATAACCACCCTGCGCGCTATCCCTGTCTGTGAAGCCTCGTCTTAACTCATCCCTTTCCCTATCGCGACCGCTCCTAAGCTCCATTTTAGCTCGTACAGGCCTCTGCCGTATCTAACTACTTGCCCCTAGAGTAAGAGGATACTTACCTCCGATGCGATGACAGGAACGAACCGCCTCGTCAGTCTGACACCTGAAGCACACAGCCGGAACACTCTTGGCAGTATCAGCCTTGCGTCGGTCAGCTCCCAGTGGATGTTGAACTTTTCCGTCACCTTCACAGCTTTTTCCACAGTTCGAACGTGATGCACGATTCTTCAGGTACCTTCACAGCTATTCTATCGCCTGAAGCACACCGCAGGACACTCTTGGCAGTATCAGCCTTGTTCTGGTCAGCTCACAATGGATGTCGGAACTCTTCCGTCACCTTCGCCGCTACTTTCACCGCTGTTGCGTACTGTCGACTGCGCCACTTTGTGATGTTAACTCTTCGTTTGTCGGTCCCTCGGTTCGATCGCTATACGCGACGGGTGAAAGAGTCTTTCGGATAGAATCAAACGGTTTATTCACAATTGCAGAGACTCGATACTGAGGCTCCTCCCCAATAAATTGGTTCAACTTAGTCCTTGGTAAAACAATAACTATCCTTTATTTACATAAACTACATAGACTGATGAGGAAAAACACACTCGTCACTCATTTACTATGAATTACAAAACCAGCTTACTATCCCAGTTCAGCTGTTTTCCCGAGAGCCTACGTACCGCTAATACCAGTCGGCACTCACCAGCTTTTCAATTTTATGTCCTCACACTTTGGAAACTCGACCGGCTCTCCCGTTCTCATCGTTGCCAAACCCTTTCTTTTCTATGCCTCACCATCTGGGCGTCCGTTAGCCCTCAGGGACCTGGGTCACTTGTCAGCGGACGCTAGCCGTTCCCTGTACACTGCTACTGCAATTAACTTTCCAGATGTCGGGACAGAGGGCCTACCCGTAGCATATGACTATTTTGGCGACATCCAAAATAAATATACACAGCCTGAACAAAAAAAAAATCTAAAAGGGCCTCTAGCCTGACAGTGTCCTCACACAATAATCCCACCGTTATAACCTTTATAGTTTGTCGCCT
Source organism: Ryuthela nishihirai (assembly GCA_038380435.1). NCBI lineage: Eukaryota > Metazoa > Arthropoda > Arachnida > Araneae > Heptathelidae > Ryuthela > Ryuthela nishihirai. The sequence continues at coordinate 37,908,547 of JAWZYU010000031.1, forward strand.
CTGCTTTTTTTTCAAAAAAGCCAAAAAAAGGGCTTTTTTTTTACCTTTTTTAGGCTTTGAATGATAGTAATACCTTGATATTCCCGACTTACAAGCGACCAGATGGAGAGATAAAAGTCAGATTCTTAAAAAAATCTTAAATTTCTCTTTTCAGGGAGGGAAGATAATAAACATCACCTGGGTCTGCCTCTCAGGAGACACGCCAGTGATACTCTTCTAGGATATGAGTGCGTTAATGAAAGGTTTTTACAGAAAATTTTCAGATGAGCATTAAAGACTTGAATGTTATCTGCTGTTATTACCTCACTGAGGATGCCGATGAGAAGGATAGGTTTTATGCACAACTTCAGGATATTTTGAATTCTGTCAACAAAGGAGTTATTACCCTTGTTCTAGGTGACTTCAATGCCAAAGTTGGTACCGACCAGAGTCAGTACCAACTTTGGCTTATTATCCGGCAGAGTTGGAACACTGCGGCATGTTGAAATGCCATATTAATATTTACAACACTTCTTAAAATATCACCAAAGGTCAGAACCTTTGGTGAGGGGTGATAAGCCCTTTTGGTATTGGTAGCTGCAATGGCAATGGACAACGTGTCCTACAGGTAAGTAAACTTAATGGTTTGAGAATAACTAAAACCTATTGCAAACACCGCGACATACATTGCTGGCCATTAAAAGTGCAACTCCAGGAAGAACTCGTGAGATTGTCCCGAATTATGAAAGATGGGTAGCGCATGGGACATGTAAATGATTCAAAGCGCAGCACAAACGCACATCATGTGTGACAGTAACGCCACCTGGAAGTGGTATAAGAGGAGATTACAAAGAGTCGGTGTAAAGCACTGGAATTATGTTTGCTCGCAATTCTTGCTCACTAAAGTATAAAGTATGTTCTATCGAAGAACATGGCATCCATACGACCAGGTTTCCAAATTTGATCGAGGGAGTATTGTGGGATTACGGGAAGGCGGATTATCGGACCGAGACATCGGTGCTCGTGTGTGACGGAATGCTGCCACAGTGATGAGAATATGGCGTCAGTGGGTAGAGGAGGAACGAACTCACAGGCGTCTGGGATCTCAACGGCCCTGTTACCCAAACGATTGACTTTACAAACATAGGCGCATGCGACTGTAATGGTGCCAAGAACGTAACGCATGGATGTGCGAATGTCATCGCATCGTCTTTTCAGACGAAATTCCGTTTCTTATTGGAGCCTGTGGTCGTACCTTATCTTCAGAAGTTCTCTGGTACCATTTACCAACAGGACAATGTCCGACCACATTTGGCATGCATCGTCCAACAGTTCCTGGATAGCCACCATGTGACACTTTTGCCTTGGCCTGTGCGTTCACCGGATCTGTCCCAAATTGAATGTCCATGATCTCACAACGACTAAACCACCAGACACCAGCAGCTGCTGCAACAGATGAACTTTGGCTACGTATCGAATTGCATGGACTGACATTCCCCAAACACAATCCGACGTCTCATCCTCTCAATGCCGGACGTAGCAGCGGTTATTGCCGCTCATGGTGGTTACACAAGATACTGATTTCTTTGTATTTCACAAGTCTAATCGAGTTGTATTTGTAATCATTTGATCCTTGTAACATATCTATGTATTCACTAAATATGGCTTTGATATCTCTTGGCTTTCCTGGTGTTGCCCTTTTAATGGCCAGAAGTACACATGGGTTTCATCAGATGGACTGCATAAGAATATGATACGTTATATATTAATTAACAGCAAATGGGCTAGTTCTGTTAGAAATACCAGGGCATATAGGGGAGCTGAAATTGGATCTGACCATTACCTTGTTAAAAGTGTCTTGCAACTTAAACTTAAAAAGTGTTGTGCTAAAGTAAAAAAAAAAATATTTTTAATACTGAAGCTCTGAAAGACCCAGTTATAGCTAAAGCTTACCATGATAGGTTACTTAGTCATTATGACAGTCATGGTTTGCTTACTACTGAAGTTGAGGAAGAATTTTAAACTGGCTTTTCTGGAAACTAGCAGTACCCTTTTAGGAAAAAAGTAGCCGAGAAGGCAGAATTATTTGAGTGATAAGGCACTTGAGCTTATTTCAGAAAGAAAGAACTGCAGGAATGTCCTTAATCAATACCCAACTAGTCCTAATACAAAGCATTACAGAGAGCTTAATAAACGTGTAAACGATCAGTTAGCTGCTGATAAGAATCTTTGGCTTTGATGGCTTAGCTGACAAAGCCGAAGAAGCAATTCGAAAGCACAACAGCAGAGAGCTGTACCATATAGTTAATGTTTTGTGTGGTAGAAAACGGACAGGTATACAGGGATTGAAGGATAAACAAGGTAAGGTTATAGAAGGTGGGGATTCTGTCATGGCTAGGTGGGCTGAGCATTTCAATGAAGTTCTAAACAATGTGATTAGTTCTACTCACATTGTTTGCAATGATGATAGATGCATTGGTGGCTTTAATGTTGGCCCTATAACACAATCTGAAGTTATTTTGGCTATTTCTGAACATAAACTACATAAAACCCCAGGGGTAGATGAAATTACTACGGAAATGTTTATAGCTGGGAATGTTTCGGTTACCACTTGAATGACTGAAAATTTGAATATCTTTTATAATAAAGACCTGGTTCCTAAGGATTTTACCAGAGCTATTATTATCCAAATTTTTGAAAAAGGTCCTCACCGATCTTCTCTATGGCGTATTAAACTGACAGACTTCTGTCAGACCTCTGTGGCAAGTAGCTGCCTGAGGGGTGATTGTTTTTTCATTACTATTATGATGACACAATGATGAGTGGAAAGTCTTGTGAAGTAAAAATGACACGTATTTCATCATTCGTAATTTTTTTATTTCTTTCAACTTTCATTAAATAAGAGTTATTCATTCATTTAGTATAATTTATTTATTGTATGAATGCTTCATCATAGTCATCATGTCTGAAATAATAGTTAAAATTGAATGTGCTGCGACCGTTTCCAAAAACTTCGCTGCCCATTGGGGGGTCGCAACCCATATTATGAAAAACCCTCGTCTAATGGAACTCGATTTTGTTTTTTACAATTCGATTTTTTCAGAACGCCAACTAAAATCTAATTATAGACATTGAATGGGTTAATCAAAGTAATAATATAAATCGACAGTGAAAATATTGTTTGAATGATGCATTCATAATATTTAATTTTTGAACTAAAAGCAATAACTGGCAACAGATTTCGAAAATAATTATAAAATTATTACAATCTCTTATATTGGCAACCGATATGTAAATATTGTGACACCTTTTTCTTTGCGAAATGCCGATTTGTAATAAAATGATGTTCTCATAGTGGCCTGCTATTCATTTTCCGACCGCAACTTACATCACATTGCGTTAAATAGAGAAGGTACGGTGGCCGAATGGCTAGCGCGCTTAGCTACTGATCTAAGTTACCTGGTTTCGAATCCCGGATAAGGCATGGACGTTTGTGTTGTTTTTATGCTGAAGGCCCGCCATCCTCACAGACCTTTTACTATGGCTTATAAACTGATAGTTTCCTGTGACACCTCTGTGGCAAGCAGCTGCTTGAGGGGGTATTAATTTTATTTATTTTCAAAGTGAAGCGGAAATACTTTCAGAGGTAATTTTTCTCTGGCAGCAGTCTGGGATTTTGTCTGCTTCACTTTTCGCTTTGGGATTGAAAAATAGAAATGTTGTTTCTCTCATTGACATCTATTAAAGTGAATAGATTGCTTCGATGTCGTTTTAGCAAAGATGAGGAAAGAATTTCTGAATTAATATTTTAAAAAGAAGTCTTGATTTATGAAGTTGAATTCTACGAATGATAATGTTGATCAGTTTAGCTTACAAGGTTTATTTCAATCAAATCGTCGATTTTTGAATGTCGATTAGGAGGAAAAGAAATTCGATTTTGATTAACAAGATGCAATTTTGGTTCTAAATCAGAGCCTCAGTATTTGGTCAGAAGAGTTAAGAGTCTTCCCGCTATCTCCATAAATCACTGACGTTGCTTTTCGGAATCGCTTGTCAACTCATCCCTCAGCTCTTAAACGTGTGTCGCTTGTGACGTCACGATGGCAACACAAACAAATCAATCCGTGTCTTCCCCTTTCAGCCGGCAGAGGTGACCTCTCCATCAGAGAGCCACCTGCCTCCGCCTCGGAGCGCTAGGAGCTAGAAGAATACAGTTGGCCCGCGACGCATGCGCACTCGAGCAGCAACTGTTTCCTCTCGGTGCTGTCGTGAGCCGGAGGAGAGGGAGGAGGAGGAAAAGGAGGACGATGCACGCAGCAGGGACGGGGACACGTGCCTACAGCGATGTCCCCGTGGTCCGTCCTCCAGACTCTCTTCGTCGCCTCTGTCTGCTGCTGCTTCTCAGGGTAAGGCTCGTACCCGTCTCTCACCTTTCGTGATCACTGCACGTGATACGAGATTGAGTGAGTGACTGAGAGCGTCTCTGCTTCTATGTCCGCAGGTGGTGTCGCAAGACGGAAGGTCCGGCGCAGTTGGACAACGTCACCGATATCCTGAAGACGATTCTTGAAGGTTACGATATCCGGCTGAGGCCCAACTTCGGAGGTAAGTCGCCACGCGTTACGACGAAGGGTTAAAGGTAAAGAGGAGATGGGCGCTGAAGTTCGGAGAGGCGAAAGGGTTGAAGGTGTTCAGGAAGAATGAAATATGTTGAGGCAGAAGCGTTTAGACGCGCGTGAGACGAGGCGAGAGCTGTTAGCACGGACGGCGTTGTAGCTCCTGGGATCAATAGCAGGAGGCAAGATGGACGCCACAGACCGTGACGTTGTCACGCACGTCTCCGAGGAAATAGGAGGTCGAGGGTTACGGATGACACATCCGAGAGTGGTCGGGGAGGAGCAGTGATTAGGGAAGTCATCTGAAGAAACGGGAAAAGTCAGGATGGCGATAGAGGGGAATAAAACGTGCTGTAACGTTTGCAATCGTATCGCAAAGAATGAGTTAAAAACCGAAGAACGCGAATTTTACATTCGTAAGCAATTTGTAATCCCAAGTCAGCTGCAAGCTAGGTGTAGAAACGAGATGATAAAAACTTAAGGTTGTTTCATAACTGGAAAATCTATTCAAACTGGGGTTCTTTCGGATCAGTGTGAGGAATTTTAAATTTAATTTCAACATACGATGTGATAGTTTTTGGTGATAAAAACTAGGATGGTGCAATCAAAAGACGAAACTTCCTTCCTCCTTTCATGTGAGGATGATAGTTCCATAAATTAAGGAAAACTCAGAAAAATTATGATAAACAAAAAAACATATATGAAGGATTTTAATGAAATTTTATGAAAGCATGAATTGGAATGCTAGTTTCAGAATGGCATAAAATATTTTACACTAGAAACATTTTTCGCCAAAAAATAACACAGTAACTTGTCCAAAAATGAGGTGTCAGAATGCAATGGGCAAAGTTCTTTAATAAGGAGTGTGGTCACCCCTTACAGCAATGCTGTCACGACAGTGATGTTCCATGTTATTTATGATGTTGTGAATCACCTCAGTAGGGAGTAATGACCATTGTTCCTTTAAAGAAGTAATAAGCTTCCCCTTTGTTTCAGGTGGCGAGTTTAGGGCAGCAACACATCTCTCTAGAGAATCCCATACATGCTCAATCGGATTTAGGTAAGGAAATTGAGCGTCCACTCCATATGCATAATGGTCTCCTCTTGAAGGTATTGTTCCACTAGTCGAGCTCTGTGTGGACGAGGGTTATCGTCTTGTAAGATATGAATGTTTCACCTATTGCACCAGCGTAAGGACGTACATAAGGGTCCAGGATGTCATCTCTATAACTTTGAGCATTGAGGTTCCCACTAGTCAACACATACAGGTCTGTGCCTCCACCTAAATCCAAGGAAATGCCACCCCAAACACACACGCTACCTCCGCCGTAACTATCTCTTTGTCGGATGTTACTGGGATGATAGCGGGTACTTCGTTCTCTCCATATCAAACAATGTCCGGAATCACTCTGCAAGAAATATCTGGACTAATCTGTGAAGAGTACGGACTTCCATTGCTCTTCTGTCGAATTAACATGAGACCGAGCGCAATTCAACCGCTCTCTCCTGTGACGTGAGGGGTATACAAATTATTGGCTTTCTAGCGTACAGACCTGCCTCATGAAGCCTTCTACGCACAGTAGAAACTGATACAACCCTCCCAGTGGCTGCTGCAAGAGAGGATCGTAGCTGAGAGGGAGTAGACGTCCTGCTGCTTCGTGCTGTTAATCGCAGATATCGGTCTTCTACAGGGTCGTAACTCTAGCCCTTCCTCGGCTAAACCTCCGAGACGCGGAATCCGTGCTAAGAAATTGATTCCGCAGTCTATGTATGGACCACAGAAGGACTCATGTTCAGCCATCGTGCCACGTGTGACTGACTTTGGCCTGCTTCGAGCCGGCAGATAGCTCTCCACCGCAGTTCATTTTGCAAATAATGTCTCGAAGTCATTTCAACTAAATAGCTATTTCGAATTTCTTTACTTACATTTACAACACAAAATAACGATCCACTCTAAAACACCCGTTTTAATGCTGCTACCCGATTACTCAAATTGACGCAATCTAGACTAATTTGCATACGATATGCTGACCCGACATTACAGGTTACATGAACAAGTTTGGTGAGGATCGCACAATTTTTTAGCCATTTATCGCGATTTTTCTCATTTTTCCTTAATTTATGAAAACCAGTGTATTTAGTAAATTTATGCTATTATTTTTTTGTAAGTTGGTGCATATATTCCGAATTCATATCGATCATCGTCATCTGTCAAGCCTCCCAGTGACAATCATTATAATTTTGTTTTGCTGATTGATCATCGTGCATAAGAAACAAACTCTTTTCTTGATTAGGTTGCCAATAAATATTAAACCCTCTTTTTAAAGAAATATATCTTTTACCTGAAAGTAAAAACCACCGAATTAACAAAATACTTCGTAATAAATAATGTGCTAAAATGAGAGCTTCAATTATTATCGGATAGTACAAAGGTTTAAATTTCTCTATTTTTGTTTAGCCTCTGAATTCAACATTTCAAAAGAATTGCGCTTAAGGAAAGTATTTTGTATTCATTTATATTAGTGTAATTATTCTTCCATAGTTTAAACAACGGTGGTAAGTGGAAAACCTCCCCCTTCTGATGTAAGAACATTTCTAAATAGAGATTGGTGGTGAGACTTTAGTTTTTGTCTTGTGCTTTATATTTAAGATTAATTCATTGCAAAAGTTATTTTCAGAATTAAAAACTTAAAACACAACTAACAGTTTATGGAACCTTCTTACTGTAATATTACACCATTTAATTTAATCAATTACTCCTTTTATGCTTCAAAATCTAAACACCAGATATTGTCTTAAAAAGGCTTTGATTCACTGGTAGAGTCCATTTCTCTGCTAATGTTCCCCCTTTCTCATTCCCTATGCTACGAAACTAGATGTTCGCTTCAGTCATTCAAAAATACATTAACTTCTAATTATCTCAAAGTGATATGAATAATTTTTTCAAGTTATTAAATTCGCTAATGCTTTCAAACTCTGTTTCTATTCCTAAGTTATCCAAGTAAATTTATCATATACCTTTTAAATCTGGTTATCAAGAATATTATTTTGAGACAATAATATGCACAAAACGTTTTATACAAAAATAACCCATTAATATAATAACACGAACTGCTTGTTTTGTTTTTAAATGAGGGTGTAGTCTTATTGATAGTCAATTTGAGATCAATAATTGTCGAATGTCAAGCATAATGTGGTCAGTAGTATAGCATGAACGACATCCCTTATATAAATAATAATTCAAACAATTAGAAGAATTGGCGAACAATTTCTGACTGGTTACCTTGCCTCTGATTATTTGTTCAAAATTAGGGTTGAAACACTTAAATGTCTTAATTTAGTATGTGTACAAAAGTAACTTTCACGTTAAAAATCAAATATCAGTAGGATAACAACTGCTGAATTGATCATGAAACTATATTGATGTATTCATTTTATATCAAATACGTAAGAAATTTTGGTTTGTAAATTGGTCTTTAAACACGAACTCTGAAATCCTAAATTTCAGTATCACCTGTAATTATTTTTATCCTTTTCTGAATGAAATCAAAACTGCTGAATACATCCACATAAAATAACGCAACTAATAAGTGACGTAACTCTTTACATAATTATTTTATTACTTCAGTTATCCAAGTAGAAAGTGGAAAAACGATTATCTCTAATTGAAAAAAAAAAAAAAGATTGGAATTCCACGTTATTAAACTGCCTTTAGGATGTGGATAATATTCTATCACTTCAGTAGTCGAAAGCAGTATGTGATCAAGAATATACATCTTCGTCGTCCCACTGAATACTGAAATACATTTCTCCAGAAGAAAATTGATTTTCCAAATTGCTCTTTTTCCCTCTTTGACATGTGCGGAGAGGAAGTTACTTGAATTTGCATGGTACTCTAACTCTTTGCAGTGTATGTAAGAGAAAATATTCAGTGAGTGGATATAGACTCTGGTATTGGCATCGAGCACGAAAGTTCCATTAAGATTTAAAACTTGTTTGCTACAAGCAGTGCTCGGATTACTCCTCGAGCATCTGGATGAGTTTTTTTGGGATCTCCATGTTGAATATTTTTGCGATATGCTACATAGATAGAGAGAGGAATCGTAGAAACTACTCCTTCTTAACGATGGCATCTAATACTTTCACAAGTCCCACTACAATAGAGATGAGGTTCTTTAATCACTGCCTTAGTGATACCTAATGAAACGCGCGTAGTATGTAGCTGTACTATCAGCTAGCTCCCTAACCACAATCTCTATTCATTCGAAGAAATGCTGAATTTCGATTATGAGGGAGATTAGTAGAAAATCTGCGGGCAATGGGGAGTGGGTTTCATCGCAGAGAAGTATAGTGTAATGGAAATTAGTTTTAGCTTCATTTCCAAATACACATTCATTCTCTTAAATGCCAGATTTTTTTTTAATTTTCAGTAGCCTGTTGGAAAGAGAATTTTAATGAATAATTAATGACCGTGAAATCTAAATCGCATTTTATGTTAAAAGGTTACACTTTTTGTCATGGATGTATTGAGAATATTCGAAGGGTCTAAAGAAATATCAAGTTAATGGAAATTAAAGTTAAATACCTGTTTAGCCATTAAATCCTTTCAATTCTCAAGTTTATTTCTCACATGAAAATATGTAAAATATATACAATTAATAAAGGACGTTTATGTATTTTAGATGTGTCTCTACTGACCGAGGGTAGGGTGGTGAATTTTGAGGAGATAAATCTCGCCGCTGACCAAGTGGGACTAGAACCTGGGAACTTCAGATTACGAGTCTGGCGCGATACCGACTGAGCCATCTCCCGCTCCGCGGATAACATGAGAACTTCAAATGGTGCATTAATAAAAGTAAATGTATCTACAAAAATGAAACTCAAAACAGTTACTTCTCAGTAGTGGGCGGGGTTGGTTCAATCAATAGCGCGCCAGGGTCCTAATCTCAACTACATCTGTGTTGAGATTTATCATCTCTAATCCCCTTTCTGCCTTCAGTCAGAAAGGGGGGCATCAGTGGGTTCGGAAATGCAGCTGTCCGTCGGATGAGACGTAAAGCCCTCTGTGCACGAGAGCCATACTCTGTGAATGATAAAGAACATGCTGGATGGCCTCTATGGGATACTTCATTTGCCTTCTAGCAGCTGCTCAGTGGTCCTCTTTTCCTAACCTCTTTTGAGGCCTTTGAGTCCTTGTGACTTGGCCATTTAGTCCATTGTGTATGTACAAAAACGCCACTCGGAGGTAAAACAACTCAAACCAACTAAATATATGGACGATATATTTTATTTTAATCAATAAGTATTATATATATTTGCTTATATTATTGTTTCAGAATTTTTCGTGGCAAAATATAAATCAAATTTGATTTTTAGTGGCCTCAGATCATCTCAGTCGAGACAAGCTAGTAAGCCACACTTCGCTATCACGATTACGATAGAAAGTATTGCTTCCGGCGCGCAATATGTCTTCGAGTGCTTTATGTGATTTGTGTGTTTGAGACACATGGCAGATAGTTATGCTCCTGTTCCTTAATTTCAAAATTCGTACTATCACCTAAAATAAACTTGATCTTTTTATGCTTTTTTTCCCCTTTCTAATGATTCTTTTTCTCCTTTAAAGATGTGAAGATCAGTGCATTGTTTGGTGAATAATGCAGGAAGATATCAACATTCAAACATAAAAAAATTAATTGTTCTCCTGTTTGTGCTTCAGAGTCAACTTTTTTCTTTTTGTGTGGTTTAGGTTCACCTTTGCTGATTGGCATGGATATGGTCATTGCCAGCTTCGACAGCATTTCTGAAGTGAATATGGTAAGTCTGTTCAAAACTAACTTCAGTGTTTTGCCGTTTATTTCTACCATTAAAATATGTTTACGAATTATTAACATTCTTTTCTAATACTGACATAATATTTACTGAATATTCAGCGATGTTCAATATATAAAAAAATTATGAAAATTATTAGTGTCAGTTAAATCAAGAGTAAAAATCTTAAAAGAAAACTGTGACCTCATAGACTGTAGCTACCAATCAATCCACATTGCATTCAGCAGACAACAAAGGTATTGAGCTTCAACTCCTCGAATCATTGAAAAGAGCTCTAAATAATGTTCCCAAATAGCTATAACCTGAATCGCCAGAAAGACTTATGACTAAGTTAAAGACTTCGTTATTGCGCTTTGTGTCTTTAGGCTATTCTATGCGCCTGAAAGAGCCATACTCATGCTGGATGGCCTTGATAGGAGGCTTTCACCTTTCTCCTAACAGCTGTACAGTGGGTTCCTTCCCTACCTTCTCTGAGGTCTTAATGGCTCGGCCATTTAACCCCATTTGGTGTAGAAAAGTTCCTCTCAGAGGAAAAACTACGCTCTGAGAGCAACGCAGAGGTTTTTAGAGAGTCCCAATGATGGTACATTTCGGAAACTGCGGCTGGAGAACAAGAAATTTTCCAACATGACATGCTGCCGACTGGGCGAACACTCTCCCCTTCTTAGAAGCTTTTTGAGTCTTGTGGATTTTGTATACATATATACGAAACATATGTAAGGAGATATTTACTGTCTTAGTGGTCAGGTATGCTGACCACTAAGATTACTCCCGGCAGAGAGTAATTAAAAATATTCTTTTAAGTATTTGAAGAAACATTTATTATTTTTGCATGGAATACAGGAAAAAATGTCTCTAAGCACAAATGGACCTATGACATATTCCCCAAAATTGAAATGCTTTTATCATCTCTAAGAAATAAGTACAATATTCTTCCGCTATGCATTATCGGGGATATTTTGAATAGTCTGATGGAAAAAAGAAATTTATTGATAGTTATACAACTGATGTTATCCTTTTGTATTTATTCAAAATATTTAGATCACTGAAACTGATAACTAATAGAAATATTAAAATAAAGAAAAGTTAGTTTTTTGAAAATAAGATTTTGATCTAATTTCGCTTTTCTACTCATTTTTTTTTGTTTTAGTAAATGGCACGTTTATTTAATGAAATATTTTGATAAATAAAAAGTCAGGATAATTGATAAAGTCTTTGAGGTGCTGAAGAGGTTGCAAAATGATCTAGAATTAATATCCTGAACATCATCATCATCATCATCATCATCCTCAAGCAGCCATTGGCTACGGAGGTCCAACGAGACCGCGCAGTTTAATTCTCCAAGCATATCTGTCCTGAGCTACATCTGCTGCATCTGGCCACTGCACACCAATTCTAACAAGGTCCTGTTTAACATTGTCTGCCCACCGCATCCTAGGTCTCCCCCTCCTTCTGAGGCCTCTAGGCACACTGTTCATAACCCTATTCGCCAATCTATAATTATCCATACGGGCAACATGGCCAAACCAGCGGAGTCTCTCTCTGCACAATATGCTGCTTAAAGGAGGTTGCAGACTCCTTTGCCTAACCTCATCATTAGTTATAAAGTTAAACCACCTAATATCCGAGATACTGCGTAAGCATCTAGAATCAAAAGCATCTAGTTTCCTGTTATCTTGTTTACACAGCGTCCAAGTTTCACTACCATAACTAACCCTAGAAAGAACCAAACTATTATACAGTCTAATTTTAGTCTTTAGGTGTATACGCCTATTTCTCCACAATCTCCATAGATTCTTAAAAGTCCCGGCAGCAATACCTATTCGTCTGTTAATCTCATGCCGCACATCACCAGAATCAGTTACGTAGTTCCCAAGGTAATTAAACTGTGACACCTGCTCAAGACTGCAACCATTCAGATTAACTGTATCACAACCTCCTGACCAATTTTCATCACTTTAGTTTTCTCTCTGTTTATAACCAAACCTAATGTACTACCAGTCTCATCAAGAGCTCGAATGAAAGAGTTCATCTCATCAACATCATTTGCCAAAAGGGCTAAATCATCAGCATAATCTAAATCAGAAATTTTCGTATCTCCAGCCCATTTAAGGCCAAAATCTTTCCCTTGAAGTGAATTTCGCATAGCATAATCAACAACCAAACTAAAGAGAAAAGGAGACAAAATGCACCCTTGTCGAACACCAGAAGTAATGCTAAACCAATTGCTACAAGACTTACCAACTCTCACACATGACTCAGTGTTATTATAGAGAGCTTTCATTATGTTAACTAACTTGTCTGGTATACCATATGATTTCACAATCAACCACAAATTATGACGATCCACAGAGTCGAAAGCCTTTTTGAAATCAACAAAGCTAGCAACCAAAGGTTTCTGAAACTCTAAACATTTCTAAAGAATCTGCCTAAGTGAAAATATCTGATCCACACATCCCTTACCACTTCTGAATCCACATTGCTCATCACGCAATTGCCTGTCAACCAGATTCTTAATTCTATTAAGCACAATCATGGAAAGAAGTTTACCTGGAACAGAGAGTAGGCTGATCCCCTATCACAAGAACTGCGATCACCTTTTTTGAAAATGGGGATATATAATAGCTCTGGTAAAATTTTTAGGAACCATGCCTTTATCATAAAGGTTGTTCAAAATTTCAGTCATCCAAATGGTAACTGAAACATTCCCAGATCTAAGCATTTCAGTAATTTCATCCACCCCTGGGGATTTATGACGTTTAAGTTTAGAAATAGCGAAACTAACTTCAGATTGTGTTATAGGGCCAACATTAAAGCCAACAATGCATCTATCATCATTGCAAACAATGGGAGTAGAATTAACCACATTGTTTAGAACATCACTGAAATGCTCAGCCCACCTAGCCATGACAGAATCCTCACCTTCTATAACCTTACCTTGTTCATCCTTCAATCCCTGTATTCCTGTTCGTTTTCTACCACACAAAACATTAACTATCTGGTACAGCTCTCTGCTGTTGTGTTGTCTAACTGCTTCCTCAGCTTTGTCAGCCAGGCCATCAAGCCAAAGATTCTTATCAGTAGCTAACTGATCCTTTACACGTTTATTAAGTTCTTTGAAATGCTTTCTATTAGGACTAGTAGGGTACTGATTAGGGACATTCCTGCAGTTCCTTCTTTCTGAAATAAGCTCAAGTGCTTTATCACTTAAATAATTCTGCCTCCTCTGCTCCTTTTTCCCTAAAAGAGTACTGTTAGTTTCCAAAAAAGCCTGTTTAAAATGGTCCCATTCTTTCTCAACTTCAGTATTAAGCAAGCCATGACTGTCATAATGACTAAGTAACCTATCATGGTAAGCTTTAGCTATAACTGGGTCTTTCAGAGCTTCAGTATTAAAGGTAAATTTTTTAACCCTAGCACAACACTTTTTAAGTTTAAGTTGCAAGACACTTTTAACAAGGTAATGGTCAGATCCAATTTCAGCTCCCCTATATGCCCTGGTATTTCTAACAGAACTAGCCCATTTGCTGTTAATTAATATATAATCAATCATATTCCTATGCAGCCCATCAGGTGAAACCCATGTGTACTTATGTATGTCGCGGTGTTTGTAATATGTGTTAGTTATTCTGAAACCATTGAGTTTACATACCTGCAGGAGACGTTGCCCGTTGCCATTGCAGCTACCAATACCAAAAGGGCCAATCACCCCTCCCCAAAGGTCAGAGTCAGTACCAACTTTGGCATTGAAGTCACCAAGAACAAGGGTAATATCTCCTTTCTTGACAGAATTCGAAATATCCTCAAGTTGTTCATAAAACCTATCCTTCTCATCCTCATCAGAATCCTCAGTGGGGGCATAACAGCAGATAACATTCAAGTCTTTAATGCTGGTCTGAAATTTTGCTGTAAGAAACCTTTCATTAATGCACTCATATCCTAGAAGAGCATCACTAGCATGTCTGCTGAGCAGCAGACCCACGCCTTGGTGATGCTTTCCATCCTCCCTCCCTGTAAAGAGAAATTTAAAGTTATTTTTAAGTAGATTATTGTATTTCATACCGACAACTAGAATATCTTGCAGATCTATTGAATGACTTAACATAAAACATTTTATATTAATTTTGTTATGTTAAATGCCATTACGCATCTCTTAGTTGCAAAACAAAAACAAGAAAATTTGCTGGATTTTCTTTTTAAGAATGTTAGTGATAGCTTTCTTTTTTTCACACGGCTTCGAAACAGGAAACTGTATTGCTTCATTTCATCGGTATTAATTATTTTTTTCTTTTTTCTCCTAATGTATCTTTCGTGGCAATATCGGGTTCTTCTTATTTTCGAGACGACTTAATTTCCTGCATAAAGCTCATTTCCTTCTAGCGACAAAACTCTTCTACATTTTGCATATTTTACTTATCAGCGATAATTTAATTCCGTCGCTTTTTTTTCGGTCAATTCCGGCGAACAATTCGTGCATTTTCATAATGACATTTTCAGCAGAGTGGTGCCAAGCTTCTGCTTTCGTTAATTTCATTGAAGTTAATTGATTTACTTTCGCGTGGATGGCATCAGCTTTCTTGGCGATTTTAATTTGTTTCAATTGTACCACTTGATGAACTTTGGTTTTACCTGAATGACTCGGATTCTTTGCTTTTTTTCCGAAGAGATGCAGTTCTTAAGGTTTTTAGTTTTCCCATGCAATTACGACAAAGAAATTCGCATGTTAATTTTGCTTTGCATCTGAGATTTACATGAGGAGATTTTCAAAGGAAATGCGGTAGACGTTTGTCTCAGATTGGAGAGTGCAATTTCTCGTGACACCATTCCTTAGAGTGTGCGTTAGAATTAATTAAAATTATTGATCATTAAAATGTCATTTTGAGGAATGCCGTGTCTACAGCATTTGAGTGCACTGACTTGCCTAAATAATCAACTAAATGCTTTTAATTTACATCGTTATTAATTATCAGAGCCGTCCCAGTGGCCGAGTGGTTAGCGTGCTTGACTGTTGATCAAAGGAACATGGGTTCGATCCTTTGAGTAAGGCATGGATGTTTGTGTTGTCTTTCTGTTCATATCCCGCCATCCTCACAGACCTGTTATGCGTATAAACTGACTGTATTGAAACAGTCATAATCAGACCACATAGGTCTGACATAAATCATAGGCTTATGTCAGACTTATGTAGCAAGCAGTTGCTCGAAGAGTATTTATCATATATTTGTATATTTGTAATTATCAATTTCTTAATAAACCAAACTGAAAGTGTTATAAAAGGAAGTTAAAACATTAGATCCTACTCTTTATGTTTCATTCGGACATGCTAGGAATGTGCATTACAAACACCTAATAATTTTCAGCAAACGACACAGCCATATGGACAACGAATATCAGTCGTGACAACCCCGGTGCACCGCAGTACTGTGACTGCATATCACCTTAAGGGAATTGTCACAGAAACCACTATGAACTAAAAAGGCTCCTATCAGTTTAACTTGCCTTAACATTTGCCTGCCTACAGCGGGAGAAGACCTTTGTGAAGAGAAAAGCACAGCTTGGGTTTTAATAGCCTGCTTGAAGATATAATCATTGAGGTGCAGTGAGAGTGGGATCTTTTAAAATTTTAGAGATCTGCCTAGGAATATGCCCAACAATCACTGAATTTGTTCCAGAAACTTGCCAATATATAAAATAAAAGATCTTATCTTTTGAATTTAGTGCCAGAAAATCAAAATTGAAGTCCTAACTTTTAGAGTCCTTTGCAGCAGAGGCTCCTAGGTACTTCCATCGAAAGGCCACACCTAATCGGGTGAACCAAGCCTTTCAGCATGACCTCCAACTTCGTCCTCTCCATCGAGCCGGGTAACCACAGCCCGCTCGTCGTCTCGGCCTTAACCGTGCCGTGGCTGCTTCGGAGACACCTGGCCAGTAAGCCAGAGAAAACCCAGCCGGCGGCCCGCCCACAACCCCGACAAAGCCGTTAGCCTACCGGGGCTCGCAACACTGCAGCACCCGGACCACACTTCGCAGAGGAACCCAAGTTCCTCCACTGCAAAAGCTATAGAGTCCAAATATAATTCCATGGGACTCTTAGTTTGGCTGTTCCATCGATAAGCCCGCTGGCCATGGTGGCCAACCTAGGCCGCGAGCCCCCAACTTCTACCTCTCCATTGTGAACGGGTCGAAGCCACCCAGTGAACCTCCATCCACCTCAATATCACTAAGACCGCATCGAGGAGCTCGCGAACGATTGTGCGAAGAGGTGCACAGCTCAATCCGCGTAACTCCCCAATGCCGACCACAGCAGGACAGGGTTCCCCAGGCCCTGTCGTGGTCTTCAGATCCGGCCCCTCAATCGGGGCTGCAGCCCCCAGCTTCGCTGGGGACAAGTCAATAAGCTGACTGGACCGTCCCACACCAAAACAAGTCCGCCAGCCCTCAACAAGCCCCCTCCACCGGGGGCCACCAGACTTCGGAACCCCAGAGAGCCAGCGGCCCGAGCCCAACTTCTCAGAGGCACCGTAAGCCCCCCCCCCCTCGTCAAGGAGGTCCCACCCCGGGGGGGACACCCATATGGACAGTAAGAAATTAGTTTCCATTTCTCTCGACGAAATCTATGTTTCCATTATGTGGTGGAGTAAGGCTTACTTCACCACATAAAGGGCACATACATCCCTCAATTTCAGATCGGATTTAAATGTTTAATATTCCTGATATTCACACTAGCATGCTAGATAGAAACCGAAAATCTGAAGACTAGGCAAATGCAGTGTTCCTCCAGTAAAATGATTTATATGTAATAATCATTCGTATTTTCGATTATCCTTAACAAGATTCAATTTCAGCTCTCTTACTGAAATTGAACCTTGTTAGGGATAGTCGATAATACGAATGATTATTATCATTTTACTGGAGGAACACTGCATTTGCCTAGACTTCAATTTTTCGGTTTCTATCTAGTACGCTAGTGTGAATATCAGGAATCTTAAACATCAGGATCAAAACAGGGATCTTTTTTCTTGCGGCAAATGCCACTCAAAGTGTATAAATACTAATACAGAATACTAATATTCTGCTTAGATGACTGCCAATGAATATTTCTCCTGAACGCACGAATCAATATATTTGGGTTTCAGTGATGGGCTGCGCAAAGAGCCTCTGCTTGCTTGTATTTGAACGAAACCGAAAATTACAGTTAGCAATATACCTGAAAATAATTAAAATTTAAACCAATGCAATTGACATTGTTTCGTTACGTGTCAAACGTAAATAAGAATAGGCAGTTGGAATGGGATGCGATATAAGCAAAAACATAGCATATTCATATAAAAATATATCAATTGATTAAGAGTCATACGAATTTTGCCGAAAATAATAAATTTGTTCTCGGAAGTAACCTGTTATTAACGTTACAAAATGTTAGGTCAGTTGAATTTTGCTTTCGACTGTAATTGTGAGCATCCACAAACAAGGGAGGAATAAACCAACTGATTTTAATTTTGCGTCGGTCATAGTTTCGATTCCTTTGACAATAAACAGATTCTTTTGGCAAATCCCTCTAATTGTTTTTAGAACTTAAATCATTTCAATGTGTGCATTAATCTCTATTTCGAAGAATAATGACAGAAGTGTGACTCATTCCAGGATTACACTCTCACACTATACTTGAACCAATATTGGAAGGACGAGAGGTTAGTGTTCAGCAGGGAAAATTATGAGCTGACACTATCTGGTGACTTCGCAGAGAAGATCTGGGTCCCCGATACTTTCTTTGCGAACGATAAGAATTCATTTCTGCACGAGGTGACGGAAAAAAACAAGATGGTGCGACTAAAGTCGGATGGGTCGATTGCTTACGGCATGAGGTAGGTGTTGCTGATATCATTCATCAGCATGTTAAGAGAGAAATATGTGTTTATATATGGTATGAAAGCTTTAGTGGATTAATTTTATTTTATGATACGGAGTTGAAAAAATAATCTACCCAATTTCATAATGGGACATAATCTTTGTTTCTTGGTATTGTGTTAGATAAAATTAATGTTGTAGAAACGATATGTATTTAGAGAAGAATTTTCGGGAATTGTAATGCCAACGGATTCGAGAATCTAATGAATGTGACCCAATGGAAGGGAAAATGATGGACAAAATTTTTTAATTTCACGTGTTCATTCAAAACTGTCGCAACGAAAAAAGGCAACCTTTATTTAATCTTTGATATTAAAATTTTTTAAGGAGTTTCAAAATTTAAGAATATTTTTAAATTAAATGAAAATCAGGTGTATCATTCCAAGTGACGAGTATTATGTTCATCTCATTGTATCAATCGTTAATTATCAGCAAACCGACAGATTTGTTCTGGCAAGAAACGAAACAGCCAAGAGAAAGAAGTACCCAAAATGATATATGGACCGCATAATTAACTGGAGATTGGTTCTATGGCCATGTGTAGTATGTATGAAGACAAAAGCTTCAGCTGTTATCAACAACAGAGGTGTGCGTAGTCGCACTTATCTGCCAAATGGTGAAAAGTATTTTGAAAATCTGTGTTGATTACAAATGTACTTCTGTATTCCATTAGACTTTGATTTTGCCCACACATTAACATCGCGACGCCTTAAATACAAACGATTTTAAATAATGTTACTAGTCTCGTTTAGGGCAATATGAGATGTTTATGTTTTTACACAAAATTGTTTTTTGGAAAAATTTCTGAATCATTATTCTGAATTCATTCTGAATTAATCTGAATTCATTATGTATTTGTAAGTCCCTCTTTTATTATCATTGTTTTGAGGTGCAGGCTTCCTCTGAATTACGTCTATGTTAACAGACTTAAACCGGATAACTTCCATCAAAGACCCATTGACTTTGGATTTTTATATTCCGTTATTTTTCCAAGATGAGAATGAATTGTATATCGCTTGAAGTTTTGCATAATTTAAGGACACATTGGGTTAAGACCACGGGTTTTGTCAAGTTATATGGGAAAGAAAGATATTCTTCTCCAAACACTCTTCATAGTCTCGCATCCCTGAGATCTAACTTCTACCGACAGGATAGCTCTATTTAACTTTCTTGGAAATACACGAAATGGACATGTGAAATATGCAATTGCTTAACGGGATATCTGTATCCATTTATAATGGCTATAAATTATTAATTAAACTGTATCAAATATCATCTAACTGCTCTTATAATAAGACTCAAACGTATGCATTAAGATTACAGGATAAGAGCTTGTAACAGAAATGAGGCCACTTTAATCGTCATTTTCGTACTAAGGAGATCATTTTCAATACTTTCATTTTCGCACTAAGGAGGAAAATCTTCGAAGCAGTCATCGATGCACGTTTGATATTAGGATGATTTTCATATTTCGTTGAAAGTAATATCCGTGGAAAATATTCTTTTTTTTTCTATTTGTGAAAGCTTTCATCTGAATTTATTAAAACATATTATTAAACTTATAAGATTTATTAAAAACAAAATTTAAAGAATAATAACTGGAAATGGAAACCTTTTGGTTTAAATTATCCTAACATCAAATATCTAATGTTGCATTCCTTATTAGCATTAGAATAAAAGCAAGCCATGTTCTATATAACTCGTATTGGCTTCATTTTGTAAATTGTTTATTTATGTATAGGAAGCATAATACCTTATTTTCGTATAGTTTCAAGACTGTCATTGAGTTTTGGTATTGCCAACCTATAACTTATCTCTTTATACTTAGAATAATTTTAGTTGAAGGCATAATTCCCCGCAAAGGGGCAATGGAACAATAAGTAAATAAATAAAAATCATCTCTTTGATATTAGGACATAATGTTGAAAGTGTGTGGTGCTGTTTAAGTGGCCTAGCAGTATTTTGTACTTACAAAACGACATTAAAAATAAATAATTTTATCAACATTATAACACAAATATATGAATCAATAGGCTATTAAATCGGATGAACCAAAGTGCTGATATTTTAGATGATCTCATATGATTTCTTTCACACTGGAATAATATATCTGTTACTCTCTTGGATAAAAGTTATAAAATTGATAAAGCCCTAGTTTTTTCTTCAATTAAATTTCAAAATTACATGTTATTGGCAACATGAAGTGCACCTAAGGATGCACTTTGCACCTTATTCAAAGGTCACTGACTTCAGTTCTAAAAGGTGAACAACCAGTTCCGGTTTTTGATTAAAGCGTTTTATCTAATGTCGTAAGAATCGGATTCAAACAAGGAGAAAAATCAGGTGAGGTAGGTAAAATATAAAAGTCATCAAAGATTAGCACTTTGGGAAAAAATATATCGGTGGCTCCATCTTGTGACTTCAATAGGTAGAATTTAAAAAAGTCGTTTCAGACCCATTTTAAAGAAGTAGAAACATACGTTCATTTACGGAAAAGATAAATTAGTACAAGCCACGAGGTCGCCTTTTTTTACCAACGCTGTTTTAGAGTGGATACTGATTTTATGCCAGTAGCTTAAAATACTTCGTTGAATTTTTATTCCATCTTATCCGATCTTGAGGAGGATAATTGACAAAAAACAACTTTTTGTTTCCCTTTTTTCATTATCAAAGATATACAATGAAATTATTTCATGTTGGAGCTATTCTGCATCCTTTTCAGAAGGCCGATACGATTAAAAAAAAGAGAAAAAAGTTATTTTAAAGCGAAAATGAATTTAATATTTTAACCATGTTTTTCTTTGCCCTTTTTTTAGTCAGAGTTGGTAAGATGTTCGCCTGTCCTCTCATTTGAAGAGAAGAAGTGAGGGTGAGAGAAAAGGAGGGGGATTGACGGCCGAGAAAGAGGCCGTCATCAGTTACTTCTGTATGCGCGCATGTGTGTCTAATTTAATTGCAACGCCTCGTGCCGAGCTCAGACTCATTGATTGCCGAGCCTTCGCAAGAGCAACACAAACAAATGGATCCATCGATCGACCGCCCCCTCGACTTTGAAAAGTGGAATCTCCCTCTTTCCCTGTCAAATGCATTTTGCATTTTCGTCAAATGTGTCGCCTTGCGTGTTTTCAAAAGTTTTGCTGGCAGAGATACTCTTTAATAATGCCCTGCAATTCAGAGAAATGGAAGAAAATGAGACTTTTGCTCCTAATTCAAAGACAACAGAACGAAATGTATCTGCTGCATCTTCTGGATTCTTATTATATTAAATGAAAACCCTTTTATACTGCATTGTTTGGGGAGAATGGCTTGCTGTTGACTGGTTGATACTTCAGATATCGCTAATACTGTGGATTTAACGTTTCTTTCTTGGAGACTTAGAGGAGAGAGCGCAAATCGGACTGTAGGTAATCGAAACTCTTCCTGAGGTACAAGGAATAACCTATAGACAAGTTGACCAGAAATTATGGCAAACATCGCTACAAAGTAAAATGGTTTATGACTGCTTACCCCGATACGGTTCAAGTTGGCAATTGTTTGTATTTGTAAAGCGGTTACTAAAGAAAATGTTTCTTGAAAATGATGCAATTGAGAGAAAATATACCATAGTGGCATTCGCTCCCTGTTTTTGGAATAAATATTTCTACACTGAAGTGCCATTGAATTAGGAATAGGATATATTATTTAAATTCAGTACCGCAAGTCCCGCATTTGCGCGCATTCGTGGCTGAAACTCTGGTCAGATATAGCTGTCAGCTTTGACTTCCCCAAGCATTCGTCGTGAGAAGCGTAATGGGAAAGGCGCGGAATTTAGATGCATTTGACAGAGGGCAGATCGTAGGTGCCCGACGGATGGGACACTCGATCTCCGAAATTGTCAACGAACTTGGAATTTCTGCTCGATGACGGTTTTCATTTAATAAGAATCCAGTAGATGCAGCAAATGCATTTCGTTCTGTTGTCTTTAAATTAGAAGCAAAAGTCTCATTTCCTTCCGTCACTGATGACTCTCAATGCGACCCGGTACGTAGAACCCATGGCTGACCATTTACACCCATTTATGGCTGTCATGCATTGCAATGGAGATGGCTTCTACCAGCAAGATAAATGTTCATCTCACAGGTCCAGGTTGGATACTGTATTGGTTGCAGGACCAGTCTGCTGACTTTGAAATAATGAATTGGTCACCTAGAAGCCCAGATTTAAATCCCATCGAAATCTTCGGGATACCGTCGAGCAGAGTGTTCGGGCCCGTGTCCCATCAGCGACGCCTTGAGATAATTGTGGACAGTTCTGGAGGGTGAATGGGTCGCTATACCTGTGGAACATTTGCGCAAGCTTGTGGAGCCCTTGCTTCGTCGTGTGGCGGCCGTTATCAGGGCCAGAAGGGGTCCAACACGTTACTAGGTTGCTATCCTTAATTCAATGGCACTTCAGTATATACAAATTTATACTGAATCTATTCGTTGAAGATAATGGGACTTTTTAATGCCACTAAAGGTGATGGCCACCTCTTTCCATTACAACTTTGTAATTGCCAAATTTGTTCAAAGCCTTGATATCCTTGTGAGAACATTGTTATTTCATCTACTTTCATCGGTAAAAATGACATCGAGAAGTCAGCTCATCTAAATCATTTGACACACTTACCCCCTACAACTTCCGTCAAGATGTTTTATTCTCAATTGATCGAATTATTTGCAGGGAAAATAATTCAAATCATCGCTTTGGAAAGTAAAAAGTCTCATGCAAGGATGTCATATATCCAGAAACAAAAACGAACTTGTTTTGTGTGTTTACGTTTAATAGTTTGGTTTTAAATGCAGGAACCTAATTGTTTGAAGCGAATTGGTGAATGCAAGCTTAACTTTTAAGAAGTGGTAAGGTTATGATTGCCTAAAATAAAGTGAAATGATATATATTCTTAAAAACCAGAAGCTGTGAAATTGAAACGCACATAAATGTAAATAATTGTCATAATTTTGACATTTCATGATGAAAACTCAAAATGACACTCATTAGGAAAATTAAGCATCATATTAGTATCTAGAAACTAAGGGTTACTGGTACGTTTCATTCTAAACAGGGTGTTTTTTGGCAAAATTCTTCTGTTTAATGGAAAAATGCTTAAATGAAAGTATTCGATGTATTTCGAATAATTACAATACACTGCCATTCCAAAATATCAGAGAATTCCCATGTTATGTCAATCGGAACCAAGCATCGAAATTATATAACTTCTAAAATATGTATTTAATAGAAAAATGTGACTGAACGTTAAAGATCATAAACAAACCTCTGGAAATATCGATTTTCAATAATTTTAGAAGTGTGTATAATGATTATTTCAAAATCAGATAAATAATAGGATATTTATAAAACAAGATAATTTATTCTAAAAAATTCCAGCTTCCATAACTTGTTAAATACTGAACGAATATTGTTGAAAATCGAGATTTAAATAGCTTTACATTCTTTAATTTATTTTCACTCGTGATGTTTCCATTAAATGCATATTTTGAAAGTTATAGAGTTTAGAAAGAAGATTCCCTTTGACATGAAATGGAAATTCTCTTAATATTTTGGTAGGTCGGTGTATAATTAAATAAATGGATAATGATCAATCTCAGAGTGTTGTTATATTTTCTTGCTCATATATGTTATTCTTCAGTATTAATTTAGAAAACTGATTTGTTTAATGAGATCTACTATAGGTATTGGGGCTGCTCAGAATATAAGTGATTCAAAGTCCATTAAGCAAGTTTTGTAGAAAATCGTTTTTCTAGCTTTTATGTAACGTGTAATTCTATAATGAAAGAGTTCCTGAAAATTTCCCATTTAAAGTTATAATAGTAATGCGTAGGCATTTCAGAAACGAAGTATTGCTCCTTAGTTATTATAGCAGCAAAAATATATATTTAAAAATTTAAAAATTGGACTTGAAGCACTAATGCAATAAGAATAGAGAAAGTTTTTTTGTAATATAATAAATTTGTCCAATAATGATTGGTCCAAAATGTCGGATATTGACTTCTAGCAGATACGAAATATTTTTTCCTTGCGATTTGCTTAGAGGTTAAATTGTAATTTCAGTTTAAGAATTCTTTTCTTATAGGAACACAGAAAAGAATTTCTTTCTGTTAGTACTCTTGTTTTAAAGCCAAAATAATGAATGCTACGATTATTCCATTGGTACCTCCTAAACAAATCTATTGCTTGTCAAGTCGTACTGGCTATCCAGGTACAGGGGCATCAGCCCCCCCCCCCCAAATAATCTGTTAGTGTAAATACATATAATGTTTTTAAAATAGATGAGTGCAATTGTTTAAAAGTAACCCGAAATATCAGAGAAGAGTAATAGGACTGTGTTACAAAAGTGTGTGCGGATTAGAGGTGTTAGACGTAAAGCCGTGTTTTTCCTTGTCCTTGTTGGAATTTAAAGTATATTTATGGAATGTTTAGAACAGTTATTGCAGAGAAGTGAAATTACTAATTTTGACTAATATTCGACTAAGGAACAATTGTGATTCTGAAAGAATACCAAATTGCAACTGTCTTTCGATTAGATCAAAACCGAAACAAAAAATGAATAATTTGATACATCTCGTGTCGGTGATATTCGGGAATAGGAAGTACAGCTGAAATTGCGTGAGATTAAGGTGGTCTCCTCTGATATACAGTATATAAAAGTAGAACGACTTTCTCCTCCCCTTACAATTGTTCCCGGCTCATCTGAGAGTTATCAATTCTTCCAACAAAGGCAGTAAATTATCTTTTGCTTTTTTTGGGGACCACGAAGTGAATTTGCAAATGAGGTAGTAGTAGACTTCTCTGCTAAGCGGAATTTGCAGCGGCGCATCTTTACAGAAATAAGAGAGTAAAAGGCTGCGGCCATCTAGTTTTTTTCTTTAATTTTGTAATTTTTGTTCAATGGTCTAAAAAACTTGATTTCGATGCTTATGCTCAGAAGCAGGGGCGCATCCAAATATTTTTTTTAAATTTGGTTGATGGAATTTATAGCGTTTGATCGCTTTATCTCGGAGAGCATAGACTTTCACGACATATTTAGGATTTCTTTTACTGAGGGGCAGTCACAACATACAGTATATGACAGAACAAACGACTGTGCTATACCCGGGACTCTAACCCTGACTCCGGCAGTCTCAGTGTCACCTCGAGCTAATGTGATACCATTGAGCTACTGAGAAGTATTGTTCTATCTGAAGGATTCTTGAGAGAACTCTTTAGAAGCTCTTTTAATCCCCTTTAATAAATATTTTATTTAGATAACAGCAAAAGTATAATGACGGATAGACAGGGCTCGATCAAGGAGGCGGGAGGGGGCCACGCTCCCTCCCCCTTTGAGAATGTTAGTAAGAGTGATGGAGGCCAAAAATTAAACTTGTGCATATTTCATGCATTTTCATCAAACGTTTTAAAACATCTAAAATGAAGGGAAAAAATCAGTCGGTAGCGCGCCAGGCTCGTAATCTGTAGTTCCCAGGTTCGAGTCCCAGCTGGGTCAGCGTTGAGATTTATCTCCGCAAAATTCCTCTCTCTGCCCACGGTCAGTAGGGGACAACGATGGGCTTGGAAAGGCCGCCGTCCGTCGGATGGGACGTTAAGCCGTGGCTCCGTGTGCGGGAGAGCCATACCCTGTGCACGTTAAAGAACACGCTGGATGGCCTTGACGGGAGGCTACCATCTGTCTCCCAACAGCTGTTCCAGTGGGTCCCCTCCCCCCAACCTTCTCTGAGCCTTCGGGGTCCTTGTGACCAAGCCATTTAGACCATGGTGTGCAAAAAAGTGCCGCTCAGAGGTAAAACAACCCAACCCAGCGTCACTTTCCACCCCACCCCACATTTGTTTTTAGATCCGGGCATGCTGATACATAATTCAACTGTAAAAGGTGGAATTTAATAAAAGATATAAATTTAAACTGACGATCCCCGATAAGGCATAGATATTTCGTTTCTGGTGTTGCTTTTTTACTGAGGTCTCGTCTTACTTACAGACCTTATCTATGCGTATTAAACTAAAAAGCTATTGTCGGATTGTGCCTTTTTGAAGGGTAAATTTCTATATTGACTTTACAAAATTAGAATTAAAACTTCGATAAACATTAATGAAAATTTTTACATTGACTAGGGGCCTCAAACATTGGAAGAGTCCCGAGCCTCTGTGAACCTGTTAGAGGACCTAACGGAAGTATCGAATCTGCCAACAAACAGAGTGAAAATATTTTGGCCACGAAGTGAATTTGGAAAGATTTGGGAGTTAAAGATTAGCAGGCAGGAGAGAGACCCTTGTAGCTCTTGAAATATTCGTAGTTGTTTTCTCTAGCAGGTGGACTTTGAGCGGTAGAACTTTACAAGCATAGGAGTATAAAAGACTGAGCTTCATCCGTTTTCTCTCCAAAATTCCTTTTGTGGATATTTTTAGTTTACATAATTTTGTTCATGATGTTAAAAAACTTCATTAATCGCTAGCCGAGTATCTAGCGTACTTGGTTAGGGATTAAAGGTACTTGGATTCGTTCCCCTGGATAAGGATGGATGTTTCTTTTCATACGTTGTGTTTATGAGGTCGTGCTTTCTTCATAAACGTGTGACGTATTATATTGATTGATATTTATGACACCTACGGCTTAATTCAGAACACCAAGCTTATTTTACAAACAAGTTGTTTCCTGCATTAATTCTTTTCGTTTCAAGAGAGGCGGAGAAAAATTTATTGAAAAATCGTCAAATCTGAGGAATTGATTTAATATGAAAAGATTCAGTTTCGTTTTATATCATATTCTTAACGAGATCGATATCATATTCTATTTCTGGGTGGTTTGGTTGTTTTACCTCTGAGCGGCACCTTTTTTGCACACCATGGGCTAAATGGCCAGGTCACATGGACCCCGAAAGCTCAGAGAAGGTTGGGGGAGGGGACCCACTGGAACAGCTGTTGGGAGACAGATGGTAGACTCCCGTCAAGGCCATCCAGCGTGTTCTTTAACGTACACAGATTATGGCTGTCCCGCACACGGGGCCACGGCTTAACGTCCCATCCGACGGACGGCGGCCTTTCCAAGCCCATCGGTGTCCCCTACTGACCGTGGGCAGGGCGGAGAATTTTGCGGAGATATATACTGCTCACAAAAATTAGGGGATATTTCAAAATGAATATGAAGCTATAATACATCCCCTAATTTTTGTGAGCACTATATTTCTGGGTGGAAATGTAATATAAAACAGGACAGGTATTTTGCTTTTCCTGAAATCAGATGCATTTAGTTCATTATCTAGTACTAGGAAATGAGGCACATATTGAACAACAGTGTTGCACACTTAATAAAAAATGATGTTTAGAGTTCATTTTTTAATGAAGTATCTTTACATTCCCTCAAAGCTATTTAAATATTTTTGAATATATATTCTGCCTGGAACAGAACAATTGCTCTGGTTGAGAAAATCTTAAGGATATTTTTGCACAATTTTTTTGCTGTAAAAGATTGAAAACACTCTTTCCTAAAAATATTCCCAAGGAAAAAATGCTTACTTTGAGTAATATCTCGAGATGTCAAAATGCCTCGAATCATTGTTGATAATATTTTTCACTGAATATGATGAAAATATAGGGTGGGGCGCAAAAACTTCCTTTTTTTGAAGGCGAATGAAAAAAAAATTGTTGCTGATAAACAAAATTTATTTTTTGATAATGAAAGAACATAATTTCAGATTTCAAATCATGCTGTTTTAAACAAAATATCTTGAAGGTAGTGGCCACCGTTCTCTGTGCACTGATGCAACCGATTTCTGACGTTTCCCTCTACACGTTTCAACATGTCCAGCGGTATTCGGGCTATTTCCTGCCGAATAACATTCTGCAGCTGAAGCAGGTTTGTGGGGCGATGCTTAAAAACCTCTGCCTTGAGGTATCCCCATAAAAAATCACAGGCGTTAGATCGAGCGAACGCGCTGCCCACGGGATGTCACCTCGAATAGTGATGAGCCGTCCGGGGAATATTGCCCTCAAAACTGTCATCGAAGCTCGGGCTGTGTGGGCCGTGGCACCATCCTGTTGGAACCAGACATTTCCTAGGTTCATTTCTTCAAGAGCTGGTTCGAAAAAGTTTTGAATCATGTCCACATACCGCTGTGAATTGACAGTAACTGCTCGATTGCCCTCCTCAAAGAAATAAGGACCAATAATTCAACTCTCGACAACGCACACCATACTGTCACCTTATCACTGTGAAGTGGCCTCTCATGGAGCTCTCTAGGGTTGTTACCACTCCAATAGCGCATATTCTGTTTATTGACACATCCGGATAGATGAAAATGTGCCTCATCACTAAAGAAAACAATCGCGTCAAGGGGAACAGTTTCCAATAAAGTTTCGCACGCCGTTTTTCGGTTCTGGAAATCACATGGTGACAATTCTTGCGCAATACACATCTTGTAGGGATGGAAATGAAGATGTTCATGAAGAATTTGACGCATTGATCGATTGGATATTCCTAGGGCGACTGCATGTTTGCGAGCGGAGCGTCTCGAAGATCTGAAAATCGACTGTCGAACTGCCTCCACATTTTCTGGCGTCGTAACGGTCCGTCGTGGTCCTGGGCTTTTTTTCACCACACTCCCGTTTGTCCTAAAGCTCTCTACCCACAAAACAATCGATTTCCGGTCAGGAACCGGACCTCTGGGCTGAATTCCGAAGTGAGTACGGAACGCACGCTGCACCGCCACATAGGAACGGTTGTTCGAAAACTAGGGTTCGACCGCAAACGCACGCTGCTTCTTCGTCCACCTCATGTTTTCTACTGAGGGGTACTAGATAACAACTTCCGTGACTGCTGCGTTCGCCAAGCCCATCTCCACTTTTCTACGACCTTACCCCCCTTCACAATGCGCCGTCAGGAACAGGAAGTTTCTGTGCCCCACCCTGTATATATCCCTCTCAAGAATATATTTTGGGGAAATCAGTGTTACACAATAAGGCGCTTTTGAAACTTTCTTGTAAGTAAATGATTAAAATGTTCTTCACCAAACATTTTCTAAAAAAAAGTGTGTTGTAATTATTGCCAGAGTGACAAAATCCTTTAAGTGGGTATTGATAATATGGGTATCCTAGTACACTAGAAATCCGATTAATCGGCCTGTATCTGGGTGTTTGTAATACGTCAAAATGTCGGATATTTGAGAGGAAATGTCAATAAATGAGAAAGGCCGGTAAAGAATTAATATACAGCTTAAGTATGGAGAACGAAGGAAACAGAAACGAAAAACCATGTTAATAAGGCATAATGATTAATATAAAATTATATTGAAAGAATTACTCCACACAGCTGTCAAAGATGCTTATATCATTTTAACGCGTGAAGCAGCTGCTACAATGCTAAAACTGAAAAAAGTAGTGACAATAATTTTTCATTAATTTTCATTTTTCGTCTAAGAAGGTTGTCACACTATCTTGAGAGAGGGTTTGGAGGATGCTAGAAAATGTACCTCTATCACTGAGTGGTACCTGAACAAAATTCGACGGTCAATAGACTTCGACCGCTTAATCAATAATCGTACAAAGGTCACTTTATCGAGGCTATACCGTATGCCAACAGCCTGTGCTCCCCCCTCCCAAGAAACATTTCTGCTACGTCCCTGAAGTTGTAACTAACAGTTGTAGATGCCATTGAAAATGTTTAGATGCTAAAATCTACATGATGATTTATCTGATGAGGTTAAAACATTTAGGATAGAACAATCAACCATTAATCTCCATAGCATTTGAGCCTTGAACTGTTAAGGTATTACTAGTCAGTTTTTTTATCCTAAATCAAAGGTTTCTGACGTGATCCATAGATACATTTTATTACTTTTCCAAAAATTTACAAATGAAACTACTTAAACGAAAATATTAACCACGCTGATTGAAAAATAAAATCATGATTTTTATCTCAAATGCTCATTGAACTGAAGGAAAAACGACAATTGCCAATGACAGATTTCCGTGAAAAAAAAAGTTAATTCCTTCGATGTAAATGTAGAGAAACTTATTACTTACTGAACTGCAGGCGCACCTTGAGCTGCGTTTGTCGGCAAATTAGTCGCAAACATGCTCAGTGGCTAATTAAGTGTCCCTTTCTATTTAATCTATCGAGTCAACCAATGAAGCTTTATTTACAGATATTTTTCATTACGGACTAGGGTTGGCTCAGTGGGCAGCTCGCCAAGCTCGTAATTTGCAGTTCCCAGGTTCGAATCCTCATGCGTGCGCTGATAAATCTCAGCGCACGCATGAGCCTTCACATACACACTTTTCTCTCTGTCAAAAAGGGACACCGATATTCCAGGCAAGTCCGTCGGATGTGATGACGTTATTCCCGTGGCAACCTGTGAACATTCTGGATGGCCTTAATAAAGGATTGGGTTGGGTTGTTTTACCTCTGAGCGGCACTTTTTTGCACACCATGGGCTAAATGGTCAGGTCACATGGACCCCGAAGGCTCAGAGAAAGTTTGGGGAGGGGACCCACTGGAACAGCTGTTGGGAGACAGATGGTAACCTCCCGTCAAGGCCATCCAGCGTGTTCTTTAACGTGCACAGGGTATGGATCTCCCGCACACGGGGCCACGGCCTAACGTCCCATCCGACGAACGGCGGCCTTTCCAAGCCCATCGGTGTCCCCTACTGACCGTGGGCAGGGCGGGGAATTTTGCGGAGATAAATCTCAACGCTGACCCAGCTGGGACTCGAACCTGGGAACTACAGATTACGAGCCTGGCGCGCTACCGACTGAGCCACCCCCGCCCCCTTTAATAAAGGAAGGCTACCCTTTGTCTACTAACGACTTCCAGTGGCTCTCCTTCCCCCAAATATCTCTGCGCACTAGGGGTTCTTGTGACCTTGTCATTTAACCATTGTACGGAAAAAAAGTGCCGTTCAGAGGTAAAACAACCTAATCCTTTAAACAACCAAAAGGTTAGACTTTCTGGGTTTTTAAAATTTAAAAAATCTTCCCATCTTTAGCTAAGATAGTAGAAGTTTTATAAAAATTGACTTCTATTGCTGTCAAATTTACTTTCATATCCCATTTATACCCTTATTGATTATAGTTTTATTTACGTTTAAAGAGAAATTGCAAACAGTTTTTTTTTCCAGATTCACTACCACTCTCGCCTGCATGATGGATTTGCATTATTATCCGTTGGATTCCCAGAACTGTACGGTAGAAATAGAAAGTTGTAAGTAGGAAGTACACTTTTTAAAGTTATCTTTATTAATTTTTGTTTTTCATTTTGTTTCAGTCTGTTCAGTAGCATACTTCTTAAAGAGCAATAGACGATATTATGAAAATTGATTGAATGGAAAGTAGTTTACATATTTGCTTCACAAAATAAAAGTTTTCACTGTCATCTGCTGATGAGCAACGAAGCAGCTAAAAGATTTTATAGTAGCTAAAATAGAATATTTAATGTTTATGAATAAATACTGTTCTTTTTCATGACCCGTTAATAAACGCTAAATCCGCGATGTTATGCCTTTATATATAGGAAGTCATAGTGTAAATAAATGAAGGTTTAATGTAAATTACAAGAAAAATATTTTTTAAAATTCACAGGGGTAACATCCGTAAAGAAATCAACAATAAACGTACACGACAGCATGCTAAATAGTTAAGCATCGCTTGCAGAATATCCATTTTTGGAATTGCTAATCCTTGAGTAACCAATAAAAGGCAATGACCTTTCCCCTCCCTCCCTTTAAATGACAAATGTGAAGAAAAAATAACTTTGTAGTTTTGGTGACACTCAGGATGCCATGTTTGTGCACCCAAAAGGGCAATTATGGTAGTTATAGTGTCCATATGATGAAAGTTCTGTGCAATCTTAAACAGAACAGAGTGAGGATAACGTCTCACCGAAATTAAACCCTGTAGCAAGCTAAGAGATGACACCCGTGACCTATATGATCCAAGGGAAGACAGGTGCCATGTGCACACTGCTCTGGGATGGAGGAAAATCCTGAGAGAAGAGGAATAATTTCATCATTTGCAAAAAATATTTCTATCTATTGTTTAATAAAATTTTTAACATTCACTAAGTATGGGGGTTCTCAACCAGCATCTGATTAGTAGAATCATAATTCAGTTCATTTTCTTAACCTTACCTCCTACATAGAATTATGACCCCTTTGGGAGTAATTCTACTCAAATAGAGGAAACGTATTTCATGCTTAACGACAACAGAGTAAGAATTAAATATAAATCCAAGTTTTCAAAAAAGCTGTAGTAAGTAAAACTCCAAAAAAATGAACGAAACATTCAAATAATTGTACATATGTTACACGCCCATAAAATACTCATAATTTAAACTGATAGATAATGCGTTTACATTTTTGTGAAGACAGTAATTTACTTAAGAGATTTCATTTTAAATCGTTTTGCGGTGCAGTCAATAGAAGTATTCAGGACCCTAACCTATTCTGTTTTTCAGACCAATGAATAATATAAATCTGTGTTGTGCTTTGAAGATAATCTTTTCAAGTAGTTTTGTTGTATATATATATACACACACACATGTAAATGAAACTCGAAGGAAGTACCTTCGATATCACTTTTCTTATGCTGCTGTTATAAAACTTTCTTGAAAGCCATTATTTTGATGTAAGTTTATCTCTCAGATGGTTACACCGTGCGAGACGTGGTGATGTATTGGACCAACACTCCTGTTGTTGGAGTGGAAGTGGCCGAGCTACCGCAGTTCTCGATCATGAAATACGAGACCACGAATAGGATGGAAAATTTGGCAACAGGTAAGGGTCTCCATCTCCTCTAATAGCTGTTAAGATTAATATGAGGTTATCACGCAAATTATTAAATATATGATATTCGAATATTTGCGAACAGAGTTTTATTTCATAGCTATCAACACTTGTTTAAGATCCCTGATAATAAACCTATGTTCTGAATAATTGAACGATATTATCTCCACAGCTTATATTAAAAAAGTAAAAAATATTATTATTTTGCCTGGTATTAATGTATAATGGGTTTTATGTAGTACTAATAGTAAAATGTTTTTACTATTAGTAGTTACAAAGAAATTAAGCCAATCAATGGCATTGGCGGTGTCAATTTTCCTGATTCCATCTGATCAATTCTATTTCCTGAGAATATTTTTACCTTTCTAATTTATATCTGTCTTTATAGGTGTTGGACAGAAAAATGTTATCTCAATTGAAAATCGCATTCAGAGCTTAATAACTTCTTGAATATGAGTTTTAATGAATGAAGAACTCCGAGTATTATTTTTCTATTGAGATAATAGCGAACTATTTCCATTTTTCTGTCCAGTACCTGTATATATGATGTAGTTTTTCCTTTTTCTGATGGTTTCGATCTTGGAGGCAAACTTAGAATGGGCATTTCACATGTTTTTTGTCGTATGTATTTTGCTAGTTGTTTGAAAAGGAGAAACCTTTAGTGTACAGGTTTTCTTCATCGTGTAATCTAAGCAATGCATTAACAATTGAATGCTTTATTGGGAGAAGGCGATAACTAAGAAATTTCGATATTACGAGTTAGAAAAGTTAATTACACGTGTTATTTTTAAGTTAGATACAAGATAATAAAATTAAGTTTTTTAATCCACGAGAATAAGAATGAGTTTTTGCTGTAATATTGTAGAAGTTTTGAATTCCAATTTTGAACTTAGATATCTTGAAAGCATGTTTTATTAGTTGTTACCTTTTTTCACCGAATCTTTCAATTGGTCGTAGGAAATAATTACTCATGTATTTACTATACAGGGTGAATCTGAAAAAGTGGGCAAAACTTTACGGGGTGGTAGAACGCAGCTATACGAGTAATATTCGTCATAGAAAGTATGGGCGGAACGCAAACGGCGAGCAGCTAGGTGGCGTTGGAAATGGTATAAAAGGGTCGGTCCTCTCACCCAACGGCATTTCTATCGTGGATTGCCGAGAGGATGGCTGGTTATACTAACCACGAAATGGCTTTTGAGCAATTTTTTTGAGCATGTACCTCAATTACATTCCTGTTAATAAAATGTTTTCTGAAGTATCTCCTCTCCTTCTTGTGTTCATTCTTTAATGGGACAGTGGAAAACTACCTTTTAACTTCTCACCGCTTGCGTTCCGACCATACATTCTATGACGAATATTGCTCGTATAGCTGCGTTCTACCACCCCGTAAAGTTTTGCCCACTTTTTCAGATTCACCCTGTATATATATATATATTATTTCTTAATATGCATCATTCACTGTTTTTATAGTTTCTGTTCATGCTTAATTTTAAATTCACTAAGCTATGAAAAAATTTCAACACTTGGTTATTAGCGCTCACTTTATAGCGAACGCATATCATCTACTGCCATAATAATAGCAACTAAACATACACCGAGAGCCAAAACTTTATGACCACCTGCCTAATATGATGTTGGTCCTCCACATGCCGCAAAAACAGCTCTTACCCAGCGATACATGGACGCTACAAGATTTCTAAAAGTATCTTGTGGTATCTGGTACCAACACGTTACCAGCAGATCCTTTAACTCTTGTAAGTTACGTTGTTGAACCACCGCAGATCGGAGATGCTGTTCCAACACAAACCACAGATGGTGATATAAGGTCACCACAGATGGTGACAAACCACAGATGCTCGATTGTATTGATGTCTGGGGAATTTGGAGGCCAGGGCAATATCTGGAAGTGTTCCTCGTGTTTCACGAAACATTCTCGAACGATCCGGGCAGTATGGCATGGCTCATTATCGTGCTGAAAGAAGGCAATACTAGACGGGAATACCATTGTCATGAAAGGATGTACCTGGTCTGCAATTATGTATAGGTCGGTGGTAGACATCATAATTTCCTGCACATGAATGACTGGACCCGGGGGGGGGGGAATCAGGCGGTAGCGCGCCAGGCCCGTAATCTGTAGTTCCCAGGTACGAGTCCCATTTGTGTCAGCGTTGAGATTTATCTCGGCAAAATTCTCCGCCCTGCCCACGGTCAGTAGTGGACACCGATGGTCTTGGAAAGGCCGCCGTCCCCGTGTGCGGGAGAGCCATACCTTGTGCACGTTAAAGAACACGCTGGATGGCCTTGATGGGAGGCTACCATCTGTCTCCCAACAGCTGTTCCAGTGGGTCCCCTCCCCCAACCTTCTCTGAGCCTTCGGGGTCCTTGTGACCTGGCCATTTAGCCCATGGTGTGCAAAAAAGTGGCGCTCAGAAGTGTAACAACCCAACACAACTGGACCCTGTGTTTCCCAGCAGAACATTGCCCAAAGCATTACACTTCCTCCACTGACTGGGGCAACAGGAGATTCATTGGACCAGACGGCCTTCTTCCAATCATTCACGGTCCAGTTTTGATGCTCACGTGCTCATTGTAGGCGCTGTGTACGGTGAATCGAGGTTAGCATGGGTACTCAGAGCGGCCTGCGGCTTCGCAGCTCCATTTTCAGCAGGGTTTGATGTACTGTGTGTTGGGACATATTACTTCCGTCACCGGCATTCAAATTACGGGCGAGTTGAGCCACAGTATCCCTTCTGTTGGCTCGTACCACACGGGACATCCTTCGCTCACTTCTGGCATCGATGAGCCATTGTCGGCCCATACCTTGCCGTCGGTTTGTGGATTTTCCTTCCTCGGACCACTTTTTGAAGCCACTGATCACGGCTGACCGTGAGCACCCCACAAGCCTTGCCGTCTCGGAAATGTTCTGACCCAGTCGTCTGGCCATTACAATTTGGCCTTTGTGAAACTCACTTAAGTCCGCTGCCTTTCCCATCTGAAGAACAAGAATAACACTGATTGACAAAGCTCAGTATCAGGTGTTATTTACACTGTTTCACGACCTTCACATGCACTGTTGTTTACCTGCAGTTGCTTCGTTTTGCATAAAGACGCGCTGGTCATAATGTTTTGGCTCTTCGGTGTATTTCTGATGTCTGAATAACACTGATAGGTTATTATCGCCGACTGTCTTGGAAATCGTAATATTCCCCGCCCTGCCCACGGTCAGTAGGGGACACCGATGGGCTTGGAAAGACCGCCGTCCGTCGGATGGGACGTTAAGCCGTGGCCCCGTGTACGGGAGAGCCATACCCTGTGCACGTTAAAGAACACGCTGGATGGCCTTGACGGGAGGCTACCATCTGTCTCCCAACAGCTGTTCCAGTGGGTCCCCTCACCCAACCTTCTCTGAACCTTCGGGGTCCATGTGACCTGGCCATTTAGCCCATGGTGTGCAAAAAAATGCCGCTCAGAGGTAAAACAACCCAACCGAACCTTGGAAATCGTACATTTTTTGGATGCGTATTTAGGATTTTTATTAACTGATTTTCCGTTTAATGGCCTTCGATACATTAGTACCCTTTAATGATGAATGGTTAACATCTCGGTGTCGGTAATCATTTTTTGATATTCACTGATGGATATGAAAAAGAATTTGATTCTTGTGGGAATCTGCAAATAGGATTGGAAAGCCTACATCCTCGTTCAGATGGTAGAGCGTTGAATGTAAATAAATCGCTCATTATAAAGTTTATAGTCGAATTTGATATCGCTAGTGAAACTCCGAAATAAAAATTTAGAATAAGAATAATGTGAATGAAGTGATATGTAAGTAAAATGTCAATTCCTTTTATATAAATATAACAAAGAATTAATGCTTGTAGAATAATAAATGGAACAGTGAGTGGGGAAAAATAATCATGTTTGGCATTAGATTCTCAATATTACATTTCATTCTGTAAGCGGGGGCGGGGGTGGCTCAGTCGGTAGCACTCCAGGCTCATAATTTGTAGTTCCCAAGTTCGAGTCCCAGCTGGGTCAGCGTTGAAAATTATCTCCGCAAAATTCCCCGCCTTACCCACGGTCAGTAGGAGACACTGATGGTGCTTGAAAAGGCCGCCGTCCATCCGATGGGACGTTAAACAGTGACCCCGTGTGTGGGAGAGGCATACCCTGTGCACGTTAAAGAACACTCTGGATGGCCTTGACAGGAGGCTACAGTCTGTCTCCCAACAGCTGTTCCAGTGGGTCCCCTTCCCTCAATCCTTCTCTGAGCCTTCGGGGTCCATGTGACCTGACCATTTAGCCCATTGTGTGCAAAAAAGTCCCGCTCAGAGGTAAATATAACCCAATCCATTCTGTAAGCGTAAAGGAAAATTATTAACAGTTTTTTTACATGCAGCAAAATATGTTGTTCTTTGGCTAAAAATTGTAAGTATTGAAAGTAATGATAGTAAATTTAAGATGGTTAAAAAAATATTTATCCCAGGTTAAAATCCTGAGATATATTTTGACAAATTTTATCGGAATTGATTTATGTGCCCTTATAATTCCATAGACATTTATATGTACAATTTTATAAACAATTATAACGCCTAGATTTTGAACAATTTTTCGTGTGTTCAATGTAAAAATTTTTGTAAACCTTTGAAGAAAATTTCATAACAGATCAAACCTAGAATGAGAGATTAATTAATAACTAGTGCCAAATATTAATTGATAGCTAATTGATAATTATATTGATAATAATATTAATTGATAACTAATGCCAAATATTTTAATTTATGAAATGTTATCGCATTTTCCAGCATTCAAAATTCCCTGAATATTCCAATCTGTTTTCAAATAATCGTAAATTCCATTGTCCAAAGTGGTTGTCAAGTTTCAGAAACGTTCGTATGAGAGTTATTTGACGTTTTCGGAAACGTTCGATTGAAGTTTAGTAAATGCCTTTTCCTTAGTCACGCACATTGACGACAGAGATTTTTGTTCTGAGAAATTAGACGTTGAGAAGTGTGTGCTGTTGAACTCAGAGTTTCGTGTCCAGGATTTTCATGCATCTTTCTTGTTTTATAGAAGGCGACAAATATGAAGTTAAAAATAAATGCGCTTTAGTTGTTGTATGAATGGCGTGACTCATACAACGATAACTGAGGAAATGGAATGTGCGTGTTAAGTGTGGCGAGTTTGGTGTCTTGCTGTGAGGCACCTTGCGTGGGATGGGCTTACGATTCATATCCGACAATTTCGCCGGTATGTGTAAAGTTCCGAAACAACTTTGACATATTTAATGTACAAAAAGTTAAATATTAATATATCGTGTGGAGATTTCCTTGTTCAATTAATTAGTTACCATACTAGTATAGTTACGTTTAATCATTAATAGACTGTTCTGCATACTGTTAGTTTCTGCATGAACACATCCAAAATATCTAAACATAATTCGTAGCAAAGTCTCCATTAATATCAAAGCCCTTTTTTTCGTCGCTTACTATTTTGGATTCTTCAATAGCGTTATTTCCTCTTAAGTTCTAATTTTCCGGCAAAATAACCTCCTCTGGATTGTCAAATAACGTTTGGGTTCTACATTATGTTCCACAAAGGGTAATGCCGAATATCCTACCTTTTCTATTGTTGGACATTTGCCAATATTGTTCAATTTCAAAATCTGTTGAACGTCTGATTACAACCAGAATCAGAACCAAATCTAGAAGAAAATATTTCTAGAGAGGATAGTCATTTCAATCGACCATAGTAAATTCCAAACACCTTACAAGTAATGTCGACCATAGTGAATTCCAAACACCTTATAAGTAATGTCGACCATAGTGAATTCCAAACACCTTATAAGTAATGTCGACCATAATGAATTCCAAACACCTTATAAGTAATGTCGACCATAGTGAATTCCAAACACCTTATAAGTAATGTCGACCATAGTGAATTCCAAACACCTTATAAGTAATAAGCAAACACCTTATTATAATTATATATAAAAATATTTATTTCCACCAAATAATGTAACACATATTCTGTCTCAATTCTAATTTTCTTAAGAATAATTTTTTTCACAGAATATGCCCCAGGTGTATATACCTATATTTTCACCTTTGTTCGGATTGTTATGGTATTTGTGAGGCATCAAGTTTTGCTCAACCCATCGAACCTCCTTGCTTTATCTGGCCTTGAACAGAATTGAAGGTTCATAATTTGTGCAGTCGCCTTTCATAGTGTAAGAGTTTCTGAATTAGCGAGAGGTTGTTTCCTAATATAGCACAATAAATCATAAAATTTGAGAGAAAAAGTAAATTCTTGTGTTTTCAAGAATATCTTGTGAGAAAAATCTCGTCAGTTAATTTTCACATGTTTCCAATCCCTTGTTGTGATATCTCTCTAAGATGTTATAAGACATGGCTCTTTGCAGAATTTGCATATTATTTCGGTGAAAAATAAATTGAAGACTTAATATGTTGAAGAACAAACTTTTTATGAAACTTATACTGAAAGTAAGAGATGATAATATATCATATCCAAATTTAGAATTTTAGTAATATTTCCTCAGTGTTTAAAGCGTTATGAAAGCTGCAATATTTAGCAGCAAAAGTTGCCAGTCGAAAGAATTTAACCTAAAAACTAATCAAAACATAAATAATTTTTTTGTCAAGCAGTTTGTTAAAATAATTCTGTATCTGGAAATTTGTCTAATAATTACTTGAATATTAAAAAAAATTGCATATTGCTTGTTAATTCAAAACATTTCCGATCCCGTGTTGGAATGATTTTGCTCTTTAATTTGCTTTCAGTCGCCTCCGCATGAAAATTCATTATTGTGTTTTTAATTTTGCTCTCCACCGACTTTAACATAGAGAGTTTCTAAGCGATATAATAGGGCCCTGTTGAGACTTAACCTATTTAATAAGAGATAATATTTTCTCAGGTTGTACTCTAAAATACTGACGTTTCCTGAGAATTTTAGAATTGTTTTCTTTTGGTTCAAACATCTATGTCGGGATGAGATATATAAATCAAATATTGTTTGTTTATGGAGATTCTTGAGAAATGTTTCGAGTTTAAAAAAACTTGTTTTACTTTGTTATTGAGTGTTCTAGAATTACTAGTGCAGTCAAACAGATCCGCATTTTATCACGTTAAAAAACACATCATTAAGGGACATGATGAGAATGTTTAAACACATCATTAAAGGAACATGATGAGAATGAAAATGGTAAAGTTTAATGGTGAAATAAAGGCAATGTAATGAAAAAAAATGTTTTTAAATAGTTCTACTTTTAAGCAAATTTTTCATTTTAATTATTTTTGGAGTTTTGTGATAAATATTGATAATATGCCAAATGAAATAAACAGAGAATAGGCATTGCTAAGACTGGTATGTCGAGATTGTAGGAAAAGCATGTAAGTACACATAAAGACTAAAGTTATATAATAATGTGACCCTTTCTGAAGGTTGCTATAATAATGAAACTTTGACCCTTTTAAAGCAATACAATTGCGAGTTTGATATAAGATGCCAAGTAATATCTTCAGTATTAGATGGTTCGTGAAAGGGAACGAGTGATGAGGTTAATTAGACGAAAGCATTAACCTTTATACTACGTATTGTGTAGGGAAAGACCGCATTGGTTTGACATGTTGCTCACATGCACAACTACAGAATTAGTGAATAGAATTGAATAGTGTGCCGAAACCCCTCAAGGAAAGGCGGAGATCTAGAATTAGGCGGTGAATAATATGAAACTCAACTTCGATGGAATTTTCCAGCAGTGGACAAATGCAATAGCAGTTACTCAAAATAGACATGTTTGGTGAACTAAATTGCCTACCTATCAGCGGTAGAAGCCACTCACTTGTTATTGGCTATATATAGGATTGATCACTATTTATTGTAGTCTGAGTAATAGTGAGTGAGATATTTTATAAAGTAGAAATTAATGTAATTTAGTTTTGGAAGGAAAAATGCTTCACATTGATTACGCTATTATAAATTTAGAAAATAGTATCTATCAATAAATGTATAATAGAAAAGTTTTCTTCGTACTAAATAAAACGAACAGTGAATTGTGAGCATTACACTGTGAACATGAGCGTGAATAAGCAAAATGAAGCAAAGCAAGAGATAGGTAGGAAAATGGGCTTAAATTGTTTCACAGAAATTATGGCGTTAACACGAACTTACACTGTGGCTAAACGTGGAAATAGAATTGTCTCTGATATATAATTACCATTTATAATGCGTGGTAATGTACCTGTAAGTGTGTTACGATCTCATAGTGATAACGCATCACCATTTCACTATAAAGTGCATTTTAATAAAAGGGCATTTAATCATTTGAAGAAAGCCCATCATTGAAATTTCAATCATTAAACATCAATCATTTAACGTAATGTTTTCCAAACGTTCAATTTTAAATTTGCCCATCAGACGTTTAAGTCTTTTGTCATACCTCGAATAAATGTCTTGAAGTCTGCATTTAGGTATGAAATTACGTGAACCAGTATTTATCAATAATCCGTTTGAATTGTTCAGTGTAAGTATGTAAAATTAGTGTAAAGAGATTACAGAGTATGCTTTAGGACAATCGGACGGAATGTTTTTAGCGTATAATCATTTTTATGAAGAAGTGAGCATTTCAGCCTCATACCTATGACAAAACTCCTAATTGCTGAAATCTTAGAAAGAACTTAAAAATAATGAAATATAAAGTTTATTGAAAATTAGTTGCTGCAAAAAAAAAATAGTTGCAGTGGTTGCTTTTACCAAAACTCACGGTGAATCAAATCTCGTCTCATTTCCGTTACACTGTGACACAATATCAGATGTGTCAATTCGATTTACGGAAATAATTTTCAAAGAGGAAATCTTAGGAAATCTAAGACATAATAATATAATAAGCATCGTAATAAATGTAGAAGATATTTTATTCGGGAAATTACCAGTGCTCGTCTAAAAATATCGCATGTGTGAACACTTCGAGAATTAGTTCAGCCGATTATGCATGCAAAAAATATCTATAAAATACATAAAAAGTTATCGGTACGGTAATATTCATATATAAAGGATAACAACTTATAAGAATTGAAACTCATCATGAAGTAATTTTATTACTGAGGAGATATATCTTACGCAGAAACATCGTCTTTGGGTAGTTGATATAATAGCCGTCAAACATACTGACAAGTGTTCCTCATTTTGTAATATAAATCAATTTTCAGAAAAAACTGTATATTAAAAAAGACAGTGATTTGAATCTAAGAAAGAGTAATATGTTAATCCTAGATGAAACCTATTTATGTACTACAAAAATTATGACAATTATTGATAATATATAATTGTTTAAATGTGCCACTGATCGCTTTAAAACTACAATAATTAATTACTTTATTTCGTAGAGAGATGATTCATTAGATTTTTCATTTTAGAGATTTATTTAATCAATATATAATTAATGATTATGAGTTTTTATATAGTTTTCCTTCTATGAAACGAAACTGCATTGAAAAAAGACACCTCCAGTTTTTTGGTAATTTAATTTTTAAATATTTATGTGAAAAACATGTCAATAGATGGCAGCAGCAGTTCCATTGTAAAATTTTGAAATTCGCTGGAAGGAAATGAAGTTCATTTCCTATGTAGGTTAACAAAAAGTATTTCTCGTTGATAATGTCACATTCTCAGTTTATAGCAGTATATTAATTGCATTCATTAAGAGAACTTCCTGAAGTACATAATTAAAATAAAGAAGCGGTGGCTATTAATATTAGTACACCGCACTGGATTATTAAGTTACGGAAATATTTTTTTTGACTTTTATCAAGTAGTAGTTATCTTTTATTAAAGTGTTTTCTGGGTAGATAAAGTGTTGTATTTTGAGTAGCTGTGTTTGACATCAGAATTTTTTAAAAACATTTCAAAATCTAGCAGTTTAAACTAATATTCATATTATTTATGGTCACAGCTCAGAGATCACAGTTTACCTAGTGTGTGCGTTATTAGTTTGATGTACTTCTTAGTAATGATTTTATAACACGTAGCACTGGCGTTTGGCGTACATAATGAGTTGTATCAATACCTGACGTTTGCATTGACTTTTGTGTCTGAAGATGGTAATTTCCATAATAAAATAAAACCATAATGTAAATACAATATATCAGTTCTAGCTTTAGCATTTTTATATTTGCAATAGTTAAATATTAGGGACATTCAAATCATCTCAATCTGTTGTGTTCTTGTGTGTGAGTTTTGTAAGTTCGTAATAGTTATATGTATAATATCAACGGTATTGAAATTTCGAAGAAATTTCAATACCGTTGATATTTCCAATAAACTTTATCCCTGATGTTCTCCAATAAACGTTCAATATCTCGTAATAAACTCCAATAATCGTTGATATTCTCCAATAAACTTTATCCCTGATGCAGGAAATGCATTAAACAAA
This sequence comes from Ryuthela nishihirai, assembly GCA_038380435.1. Taxonomy (NCBI): domain Eukaryota; kingdom Metazoa; phylum Arthropoda; class Arachnida; order Araneae; family Heptathelidae; genus Ryuthela; species Ryuthela nishihirai. The sequence goes on from JAWZYU010000031.1 coordinate 37,952,143, forward strand.
CCATATTTAATTTATATCTTTCGTTACAGATTATTTCTTTTAATTTCCTGATATTTCCCTCTTTTTAATAAATCACTGTTTCGTTTAAGTGCAATAAAGAAAAGCATTGTAAGAAAAAGGTGTCTCATTTTTAGAATAAAAAAAAGTCGATATCTTGTTCTTCATCAGGGTACAGTAAAATGAATTCATTTGTATAGTGAGTCGTTTGCTCAGCCCTCTAAATTTAGATGCATAATAGCAATAACATTGTGTTGTCTATTTTAGCAGAAATAATATATAGTTCGGCCTGGATCTGAGAAAAAAATAAAGAAAGAAGATGAGGGGTGATTCAAATGAAAAGGAGATGGTCGAGATTGAGCCGGAACCCCGTTCTGGTATATTTTCCCCGTCGTTTTAGTGGTATTTAAGGAAAATGTTTTGAAAAATACGCGCAATATATATAAATATTTTAAATATTTTTTTCCGCTTTCGTTCCGGTTATTAGACATTCCAAATATAAAGTGTAGGATAACTTTTCCCAGTATCTTTAATGCACAGCAAAAAGTTTTCAGGTTACATCAATCCATTCGAATATCCGAAGTAGGATTTTAATCCCCTTGAAGAAATCAATTAATTCATCAGTTTGCTTTAACCAAAATGTTTCATCTCCATCCTCTCAAAAATCGTTCCCCTATCGGATGATGTTTGTTTTCTTGATTACGATTATGTTTCGTAAAATAACCGGGGCACCCAATGCGCTTACTCTTGATAGTTTTACAAATTGAATCTAAGTTGGTCGATATATTGCTCATCCTCCTGACTCGCTAATTTCGAATATAATTACAATAAGAGCAAAGAAGGAAAAATTGGGCAATTAACAAACAAAAAGACGAGTAACAGATGGTTATTTTTATTTTAGTTTTTATATGAAATATTTTCTATTACATGCAACTCTTAGAAAATGAAATAGGTGGTTCAATATAGATGTATATATAAATATTCAGATGCTTAAATTTCGGTAGCGATTATTTCATTGGAGACGTTTTGTAAAAAAATAACTTTTAAAGCACATGTCAATACATATATAACCTGAGATTTAATTGTTTTATTTCTTTATATAATTAAATATTTATAGATCAACGAGAAATTTCAACGTTTTGAAGTAAAAAATGTTTCTTCATGAGATAATTTCTGAATCATTGCTTCCTCGTAAAAATGAGTTACCAAACTACGTGAGTAGCGTGACTGAATCATTTAAAGAATGAAATGAAATTATTAATTTCGTTTTCTGCTTCTCTTGACCTCGATGGTAGAGAGAGAAAGAGACAATAGGAAAATTTAAATTCTCTTTAAAATGTGCCAAAGAGATTGTTTTCTTAAATCAAGTTCACATTTCTTTTCACATCATAATTTAGAGATTAAATTGTTTTAAAACATTAATCTGCCTGTATTGAAGTGCATCTGTTTCTTCACGAAGGTATTGCAATTTCTATATCATCCCTGAGTCTAAAAGGTATTATTACCTTTGATTGTAAAATCCGTAAATTTCAGCTTTAATTGCATTTTACCCGAATGATAGAGGCTTCCTTGAGGGAATTCAATTGAATTTGTAGCAATTTTTTATGTTTTTATACTCTCTGAAGGAAGTAGCTACAGACTAAAAACTAAGGATTTAAGGAATTTAGTTCAAGTTATTTACACAAATTTCGTTTACTGCTTTCGGTCTTATTTTTGTACTGCAGAGTGATTTGTGTTATGTGAAATATCATCTGCAAATATTTCATTTTTTTTAATGTACCAGGTGGCGGAGACAAGAAATTTGTTTTATCTTTATTCCTCTTTACCTAGCGAATATATATATATTCCTAAAGTAGGGTGCATTAAATTATTTTCTTTTTGCTTCTTCGCTCGTTGCAGTCTCTCAACTTCTGCGTATCCATGCCTTCTAAATCAATCCTATTGTGCAGAGTTTTGGGATATTTGTTTATCCTATCAGCGGCTAATAAATTGATAGTTTTGAGAGTTGAATCTGTCAGAGACGACGATAGTTTATGACTTCCATTAATTCTTTCACTTCTACCATTCGTCATGGGGGAGGGAAGGAAGGAGGGGGTTCTGAGGAGGAAGAAAGCAACGGATCGCAGTCACGAGCTGCCACGTGCGCTGTGTTCTGCAGCCCCTTCCTCCAGCGAGAGATGATCTCAGAGAGTAAGAACGGCAAACGCTCCATCTTCATTTTTTGCCATCTTTCCAAAGAGCTTTGAGTGTCGGAAAAGCTTCTAGAAGAGGCTTCTGTTTTCAAACTTTATTAAACAAGAATTTCCATCCTCGTAATTTGTTAAGCTTTGCTGTCAAAAAAGATAAATTCGTATTAGGAGGGAGATTCCCTTTTTTTTATTTCTTTCTTTCTTCGTATACCTCCAGCTCAATGTTTTGGCCTCAGAAATGTGTGTGTGTATGTACATGGAGCTTGTAAATCTTCTGCGCATCTCCCCTTATGTAGCCCACATCCATCTTTCCTATGAGCGAAGACGATAGATTATCTTCGGGCATTTTGTTTCCCCAAGCTATCAAAAAGATATAGCTTTTTTTCATTATCAGCTTTAATTTGTTTCTATGTCATCTATTTTTGAACCGCAACGTATAATTCACGATTCGTATTTGCGGAACATAAATAAATCGCCATTTTATTTGCAGGAGGCTGACATCAAGATCGACCATTCTGTTTTCATGCAATCGTAAGCAAACAGAAATGATAAATACTCTGCCCTCATCTATTCATGTTTAAAAGAATAGTGAATCTAATACGAATTACTGGGAAAATGTTAATAAAAAATGTTTAACGAAAAAAATGGGAAGTTACATTTATGCGTAATAATAATAATAATATCAAAACAAGTTAAAAACTAAAACATTAATTACAACCATTTGATGATGTATGTTTTGTTAAATGCTGAAACAACGTCGCAGTTTTTTTCTCTTTAGGTTCAGAGCCTTCAGTATCGGTTCTTGTGTAGTTTGGTCTTCACGCAAAACCACGCTTTGTTTTCTGTCGCTTGTTTTGTACAGAGCCTTCTTTAATTATTTTGTAATATGTTATTCCTGAATTCCCGAGCCCATTTTGTCAGTTAATTAACCGATTGTTTCGTAGGTTTCTTCTTACTATAGGTAGTTTTAATTCTGCATGACTGAATTAAGGCATTGAACAATACCTGCACATAGTTACAAAAAATGGGGAATGCCAATCGGTATTAAGAGCAAGAATATATCGTCGGCTTACAAAAACTAAGCTATTTTTTCCACTTTGAAATAGTGATGATGTCAGTTTGTTCTGAGAAAACCTCTTTCATCTGCACAAACTCACTGATCCGTTTTGCACGTGTGCATTTAGGGCTATCTCAGAAAATTCTCAATAATTCGATACGAGCTGGTTTCTGTTTGCTGACCTAGACTAGTGACTGAGGTGGGAGTGGCATTTGGTACTTCCCGCAAGCAATACCTTTAATCATAACCGTGGTAGTGAACTTTGGTTATTAGCGTTACTCGACTGAGGTAATCTCACGCGAGTATGAAGAATAGGATATGGTTCATTCGAAAATGAAGATACTGCAAATGAAATTTAGGTTTTGTTTTGGTATTAAACGTGTGTAGCATTTAAATTTTAAGAGAACAATGTAAGTAATTATGTTTTTCGTATTATTGCTCAAATTAAAATTCTGCTAGCCATATATTAAGAAGTAGCTGATTTAGACCCTATGCGATTTAATTTTGAGAGGCCTGCACTAGAGTGTCAATCGCGATGAGCCGTGGTCAACAGAGCTCGCTTTTGTAAGTGGCACTTCAAAATTGGTGACGCGGTAGTGCAGACGTAAACAACGAAAAGGAAAAAAAAGAAAGTTCCGCCAACTTTTTCATGTTGCTCGAAACGGTCCGATACACTCGCGAAAAGTATTACTCGGTTGGACGAACGATTATCGAAGTACTGACGGTGCTCTTAATGTGAAATGCCGCCCCCATCTCACATTTTGTAAGAGGAAAAACATCCAAGTGTACGCAATTCAGTGGTCAACATCCTAAGGCAGTTGCATTTGTAAGCGAGCTGTTGTGCCTCTCCTAGGATCTTAAAGTTGGAATTAAAGTTTCATCCATACAAGTTGCAAGTTGTACAACAATTGAATAATAATAATAAAGTAGTTGGCACAGATTTCTTCAGAGAATACTTAGAATTCCATATGTTTATCTTCACTGCCTTACTTAATCAAGTTTGAATCGTCCACAACTTTTAAATTATTGTGAATGATAACCCAGGTTTGTTGAATGCATTGTTTATATCAGATGAAGTATCAGATATGAAAATAAGCAGATCGTGTTTTATTGGTGTGACGAAAACTCGATAAAATTACGTGAAGGATAAAAAGCCATTCTGAAAAGTGGTACTCAGTATCAGTTATTAATCATTAATTATATAAAGAAATAAAACAATGAAATCTCAGGTTATATATATATTGACGTGTGCTTTAATAAGTACCTGAGATAAAATATCTTATCAGCATATATAATATATATAGAAATATGGCAAATATTTTCGTAATCAGAATTGCAGCGATTGGATGCTGAATAGAGTCGTCCATTGATTCCAACAGGATGGGACTATTGCCCATATGGCTAGATATTTTGTCTCGTCTATTGAACAGCTAGAAATTTTTTCTTCTTTATTGGCCATACGGCTAGACTAGTGGTTCTCAACCTTTTATGCTTCACATACCCCCTTGGAAATGTGTATGTAACTGGCGTACCCCTTGTATAGATAGATAAAGCTATAGTTATAGTATAACAATGGGAATAAAATAAAACGTATGTGCATATTATACACATTAAATTTTGTTTTCATAAATTACATGTATCGAAAAAACACAAAAGTGACATAAACAATTTAACAAATCTTATAAAATTATAAACATTTTACTGGGTAATCAGATCTAGCGACTTTTGAGCTCTCACGTCGTATCCCAAAATTTTTTACCGCGCACCCCACGTTGAGAACCCCTCGGCTAGACGAAGCATGAACTTTGAACGTAACATGTTTTCTCAAAAAGTGGTTTTCCCTTTTGGCAATATCCATTTCCTAGGAAAGTTGTCCGATTTCACTGAACTGGATTATTGCTCGTGAAACAACTGAAAAGCGGTGTTTTTGAAACTCGTCCACCTGATACACTTGAAAGACGGCCACACGAAGAAATTGACCTAACCAACAATCTGAACTGTTGAGTGAGCTATGCATGACATTTGCAGAAAATTGGGAATTTTTGAAAAAAAGAGTGTCTATTATTTCACAAATGTTTTCAAAAGTTTGCGAACCAAAAGGGTTCCCAGATATAATTTTTTTAATTAATGATTGTCTCTTATATTGCAAGATTTGTGGAATGAAGTTAACTGACCACTGAACAGTTATTGCGTCTTGAAAACCATCAGTCTCTACGAAATATACCTGACTACTAATCGAGCAGACATGTGTCTGTTTTAAGAGAAACTGGCGAAAGACCAATAGAGATTTCAGATTTTCTCCGTCCTTTGTGTAGGGTAGTACCTTCTTACCTATTTAATTAAAAAATAATTTCGTTGAGGTTTCTCAAAATCGAGTTTATATAACTTTGAGAATATTAAATGGAGACGACGATATAAATAATATATATGAAAATAACAATAAAAATGAAAAGTTAAATTAATTTTAAATTTAAAATCAAATGATTTGATATATGTACACGGTGGGGCTGGAATCGCGATATAAGGGGGGAGACTTAAAAATATGTTTTAAGTTTTATTCTGAATCAATTGTGAGTTTGCAATAGTGATTATAAATATACTGCTCACAAAAATTAGGGATATTTCATGGCTTCATATTCATTTTGAAATATCCCCTAATTTTTGTGAGCAGTGTATATTTTAAGAGTATATTTTAATATTCCCTTCAGTCAGAGTAACAAATATATATTTAGAATTTCCAATTTTTGGGGCCTCTAAAATTTAGCCTATCTTATGGCCTCAGAGAGTCCAAGTCCTGTTCTGGTACACAGTAATATGTGTAAGTCATATATGTACCTTATATTATTAGTACTGTTCGTACACTTCCAGGTAATCTGAGGGCAAACCAGGTTGAAAATAAGCTTTTTACGGAAAAAAATGTCACTACAGATAAATTCTCACTCTTATCTCTTCAAAACTCGATTTCCAATAATATTCATTTAATCTTTAAATTGTTATTGAAGTTGGAAACATTTAGCAGCAGATGCTATTATAATTGTCCTAAAAACACTTTTCTCCAAAAGTAACAAAACTGCTAAACTTATAATTAATTTTAAAAACGATTTATTGTAATGTTACTTGTTTTAAATTAACTTTTAGGTAAATTATCATGACTAGTAATGCTGCTATTAAATGTTTTAGCCTCTATAACTCTTTAACTATAAAACAAATACTGATAAAAATCAAGAGTTAAAGATATTTGAGTGAGTGTTTCAAATTATCTCCAGTGATATTTTTTCTGTAAAAAGTTATTTTTAAAGCACGGAGCTTTGAATGTGAATTTCTATAAAGTAGCATGGAAGTGTTCCAACATTTGGTAATATACTCATAGTGTATATACACTATCTGATCAAAAGTATCCGGACACCCCTTCTGAGTAGTGCATTCTCCCATATACGCTACAGCCATGGCCCAAACAGGTATGAAAGGACACACGTGACCTGGCAAACCTCATAGACACGTATGAACAGGAGAATGGGCCTTACGGCAGATTTCAGTGACTTTCAACGTGGCAGGTCGTAGGATGCCCCCTTAGTAGCAAATCAGTTCGGGACATTTCTGCTCTTCTGCAGCTGCCCCGATCTACTGTAAGTGATGTTATTGTGAAGTGGAAATGCCTAGTATCAACAACAGAACAATCGCGACCCGGTAGGCCACGTAAAAATGACAGAGCGGGACAGCCGAGTTTTGAAGCGGGTAGTGTGGCAAAAGAACCTGTTCTCGGTTGCAACACTCGCCATCGAGTTCCAAAATGCCTCTGAAAGCAATGCCAGCACCATAACAGTTCATCACGAGCTGCAGGAAATTGGTTTCCATGGCCGAACAGCCGCACATAGCCTAACATTAACAAGATCAACGCCGAGAGTCGGTTGGAGTGGTGTAAAGCACGGCGCCAGTGGACTCTTGAGCAGTAGAACCGCGTTCTCTGGAGTGATGAATCACGTTTCACCATATGGCAGTCCTACGGACGAGTCTGGGTGTGCAGGATGCCAGGTGAACGCTATCTGCCTGCCTGTGTTGTGCCAATTGTGAAGTTTGGTGGAGGAGGCATCATGCTCTGTGGCTTTTTTTATGGTTCGAGCTAAGACCCTTAGTTCCAGTGAATGGGACTGAATGCCGCGGCCTATAATGACATTCTCGACAATTCTGTGCTCCTAACTTTATGGCAGCATTTCAGTGAAGAGCCTTTCCTGTAGCAACATGACAACGGACCATGCAAAAATAGTTTGATGATGTGAATGGGTATGGAAGAATTTGACTGACCTGCACAGAGCCTTGATCTCAACCCCATGGAACATCTTTGGGATGAATTGGAATGCCGACTGCGAACCAGGCTGAACCACCCGACATCATTGACTGGCCTCACTTAAATGCTCTTGTGGCAGAATGGCGGGCAATTCCCGCAGCAACGTACCAAACTCTAGTAGAAAGCTTTCCCCTCAGAATGGAGGTTGTGATAGCAGCAAAGGGTCGACCAACAAGATACTAATTCCTTTCCTATTGTCGGGGGATTATGGATGAGCGAGTGTCCAGATACTTTTGATCATATAGTGTATATATATATATGCTACACGACATTGCAATAATCTACTACATTATTTGACGTTTTTGTGTGTGAAAAATATCCTTTTTAGTTTTGTTACTGTCATATATACGAACATCAGATGAGTGTTCATTTTAAGATCACATTCTTGGGAAATAAGTTTTTTTATGCTACTGATTAAGCCTAGTTGCTATTATTTGAAACGAATTTACAGATAAGAAACTCACTCATGCGGATGACACAGTCAAATTCATTAAAATAGACAAATGAAGATTAATGAAATCATCAACTGAAGATAATGTTTAATCTTTTCACTTTGGTAAAATTCTCTGTCAGTTTAAGAGCGCGTTAAATGTTCCCGACAATTCAGTCAAGAGAAATGTCACATGATTACCTTCGCCGCCATACTTAATCAAATGTGAATCGCCCACAAAGCTCAAGTAAGTAATAGACCAACCTGGGCGTAGACCAGGAGGTTTACTTTAAGGAGGTGTTTGAGTCAGGGAGAGAGTGTGGCGGATTTTTTCACTCCTAATCCATTTACACGAGGAGAAACGAAGTTGATATTTTTATGATCATGGTTGATGGGTGGCTTTCATTCACCAGGTACCTACCAGAGGTTGTCGCTGAGTTTTGAGTTAAAAAGAAATATTGGCTACTTCATCTTCCAGACCTACTTGCCGTCCATCCTCATTGTGATGTTGTCTTGGGTATCTTTCTGGATAAACCACGAAGCGACTTCTGCCCGAGTTGCTCTAGGTGAGTCGGATAGCAAGAGCATTGCTTGTTTGTTGTTTGGTGAAGTAATTGTTTTTTCCTAAATATATATATAGTTGGTTTCATGTGTCTATTGGTTTGATTTTTTTTCAACATACTTTGACATTTTAATTATTTTTTTATATTATTTATAAGAAATTTGAATATTAATTAGAAGTATGATAATTAAATGCAGAAGACACTGTTATTTCGATATCTCTTTCAAGTACATCCAATGACTTAAAATTTATTGTTAGTGAAATGTTACCTTGAAAGTATTTTAATTGTTTTTGTGAACAGTTCATTTCTGTTCCTTCTAAAAGAAGCAATCGGAAGTAAGTAATTCATAGACGAATCTTAAACAGCTGGCATTTACTTATGTTCTCAATAATCCGACTCTGGCTAAAACGGATTTTTATACATTTATTTATTTTTTTACCTTTTACAGGAAAAATCGGAAAGCTGGATTTCTAAGTGGCTCACATTAGAACTGTAGAATTTGTAATAGGGCCTGATTAGAAATATTGAATTTGTATGTGGGTCATATTAGTAATGTGGAAATTGTAAGTGGCCACATTAGTACTGTGGAATTTAAAAGGGCCACACTAGAGGAATTAGGAGGCACAATATGTACGAAAATAATCATTTGTATTTTTTATATGTTGAATAATTATTGTAAAAATATGTATTTATATATGCATATCCTTATGATTATTTATATTTCAAAAATATTTAAATAAAAAATACCGAAAACTCTTACAAAAAAAGAAAAAAAAAAACCCGCTGATCTAAAGATATTAATGAGAGGCTGAATTTGCCTCGTGTGTTAAGAGAACTTGTTTGTGCAACTATTAAAAGAAACAAAATAAGTCAATTTGTTTAACCTGAAATATTAACACATCTTTTGCTTATTAGACCTTCATATTTTGATAAAGTAATTTAGATAGATGTGGAAATTTATTATTATGCGAATCTGATATCGCTCCTTATGCTTATTTACGTGTTAAATAAAGATTAACAGTTATATGACCAAGAACTGTCGTCCGAGGAAACATTGCTGTTGATTTATCTAAGTATCAGCCGACTGCTTCGAGGCAGATTTAGCATTTAGACACTTTTTGTTCAGTGTGATGTCTCGTGAGTGCTCTTGAATCAGAACCTTCAAAACAAGTTGGAAAAAGGTCAAGCAGAATTTTTTTAACCTTATCCTTGATAACGTTATTTTTAATAATAAATAATTATAAAATAAATTATATTAAAATTAATAAATAATATTAATATAATTAACAAATAACATTAATTATAATTTAAAATTCATTTGTTATTAAATTATTTATTATTTTTAAATTAACGTTATCATCTCGTGTCATTCTTTACTAAGATTTTTTCCTGATGCTTATGGAACATACTTTACAATTTGGTTTTTAATTCGAACATCTTGCAGTATGGGGAACATGACAAAATCAATGCAACTATTCCAACATAGGAATGTTACTTCCATGTCGATGATGATTTCCCTGCCAAATTTCAATATTATTCAGAGAAAACCCTTCATATTCGTCGTGAAGCATTTTGAATTGCAATAAAAAAAATCCTACCATATAGTCGAATAGTTTCACCATCGTAACAAACTTTCAAAAGTTTGAAGCAGTTCCCTTGGACTGATTAGCTTCTATGAACAGTTTTTTCCCCTAATTTGGATAATCTCAGAGCAGTTAGCATACAATGACCTCTGCAGGTTTTCGTCCACATTGTGTGCGAGCCCGCACGCATCAAAGCTTCTAAGTGCGATTGCAGCTTCCCATTACATGTTTAGTGACCGCATTCACAAAGAGTAGTGAGTGATACATGTCTTTGTTTCACGCACGACAAGCTGGAGATTGTTACCACCCTTCTGCAAAGAGTCCTCAGCCAGGATTTTGTTGAGGATGAACACGTCAACATGGCGTGCAGAAACAAAGCTTGCTATGTGCGCATATCGAGTTGGAAACTTTGCAGGGAAGATTCGTTTTTGGATTTTTTTTTATTTCGTAGCACTCGATTTGCGTGACGAATCCATCATTTGTGCGAGCCTCTATCATACCACAAGCCCAGCTGTTGACTTCCTCGAGACTGTTTGTCCGCACCGCGTGTAGTAATCACAGCTCGAGGTGCTCCCACTGTTTCGTCGGAGGCTGTTTGTTTTTCCCGTTTAATATTCCCAAAACATACTTAGGCGTTTGGAAGGGAGGCTATAAATAAGTTTCCGAGCATCGAGCCGCACGCTACGTTGCTTCAAGGAAAGAATTCCCACTCACAGGTGACTCGGGAATTGGAATAGCTGTTCTCCGAAATCTCACGTTGCGCGTGCAGACTGAGCAAATATCACGAGGGTCGTATCACGCAGTAATGAGACTTCAATCCACGCCGAGGATGATATCCGTGGAGTTTGGAGAGGGAGCCAGTTTTGTTTTGTTCTGCACTCTGGGAGTCAATCTCCACTAGCTGCAGTCGAATGCGTGGACCGAGTATTAATAGCCGACGAAGAAATGAATGTGAAAACAACAGATGCGCTTCGCAGGCAGAATTAAGGGAAGAATTTGATAAATTTTAATTTAGCGAAACCATTAAAAGCAATTATTACATCACAGAGTTTTAGATTTAATTCTTTGTACAAAAAATGGTATTTAGTACTAACTGGCGGTAAATATGACAGTTTGGCTGTTTTGCTTCCGGGTGGCCTTATTGTGCACATGACGAGCTAAATTAGCAAGTTATAAGGACCCCAAGAAATTTAGAGAAATTTGGGGAAAGGGATTCACGGGTCAGTTGTTAGGAGACAGAATATGGAACCCTCTCGTCAAGCGGAATGGAAGACGATAGCGCGCTAGGCTCGTAATCTCCAATTCCCAAGTTTGATTTGTGTTTTGGTTGACCACCTGGGTCAGCAGTCAGATTTATCTTCGCAAAATTCCCCACCTTACCCTCGGTCAGTCGGAGACACAGATGGGCTTGAAAAGGCCGGCGTTGAGATTTAACTCCGCAAAACTCCACGCCCTGCCCTCGGTTAGTAGGGGACATCGATGTCCCCTACTACCGAGAGCAGGATTTCGTAGCCGTCGATGTCCCCTACAGAAGTAGGGGACATCGATGGGTTACGAAAAACTGCCGTTCGACGGATTGGACGTGTGCGGGAGCGCCATACCCTGTACATGTTTAAAGAAGACAAACGTCTTCTTTAAACATGGCTACCTTCGCTATTCTAACAGCTGTACAGTGGGTCCCCTCCTCCGACCTTCTTTGAACTCTCGAGGTCCTTGTGATATAGCCATTTAGCCCAGTGTATCCAAAAAAGTGCCACTCAAAGGTAAAACAATCCAACCGAAATTCAGTTTCGTTTATACGTGCAGTACCTACATCATGTTCGCTCCGACTCTGTGACTCACACCAAGGGTGTGTAACAGTGATGACTGCTGCCACTCAGTGACCTTATTTGGTACTAAGTTGCGGTAGTTGCACAGCTCCCCAGTTTTTTGTTACTTTGACGAGAACAAAATGGGAGTCTTACTTTTTGACTTGCCTTTTGATAAAATCAATATAATTTCTTTTTTATTCCTGCATTATTAGATACCAGTTTCGTCTGCCGCTTCCTCTTCTGTTCTCCATGCAATTAATATGTCTTCTGCCACAGATTTGATCACGACGTCACCAATAGTTTGCACATCCTTATCAATATATTTTTCACTTTTTTTCTTTTGCTCGTATCGTACGCTTATATTCTGGTTAAGGCTGAAGAGCGAAATGAATGAATTTGACTAGTAGCCTTTATGCTAACCAACAGTTCTGCACTCCAAATTTTGACCTCATTTCTATGTCTTGGCTAGTTGTCTTATTGTGCAGTAAATAACTCGTGCAGGTTTACCAACTTGATATAGATGGAATACTTGTAGCATTTACATTCATTTAAATGAACAAATGTCTAATTGATACAGCTACGTGAAATAAAGTTACTTTTATTTTTTACCAGCATAATTCGATTAAAAATAACAAATACCCTCATAACTTGTAATTTAAATAAACTATCACAAGAAATGGATTATTCTTTATATAACCATATATAAATATCCTAGAGTAAAAATGCTTAGAAATTATGCAAATGATATATGCGAACATTCATTTTCATGTAAATCTCTTCTATGATGTTAATTTTTTTCTTCTGTTTCTTCCTGAGTGTCGAATTTATTATGCATATCAATCCGCTTTAGCATTGGAAATGCTTACTTTCTGACCTCCCCTCGAAGATAAAGGGCAATTTAAATTTTCTTTTATCTTTATTGATTTTGATTTGCAATGTATAGGACAGAGAAGGGTTCCTAGAAGCTACTTCTAGTTTTTGCAGGCTTTCTCATACAAGGACGTGCCTTACTATGATTTCCTTCTGAGTGTTTTTTGTTACTAAATCGAAACATGAATGATACATTCAAGTTTTCAGGTTAGTATATATTACAGTTAAATGTTTTACGTAGGTGCCATACAGTTTCAACAGAAAATATTTATTGCTTTAAACTTCCATCAGTAATTCAGACAATTAAGATTATTAATCGTAGTGAAACGCTTAACGAAACCTGAATCGTCAAGAAAATGGAGGTTGTCGAATTGGTTTGCATGCAGCAATGTGTTGCTTATTCATGGTGTCATTTTCTTTATCCGTGACAGGCATTACCACGGTGCTCACCATGACCACCATCAGCACCGGAGTCCGCTCCTCTCTCCCCCGCATCTCTTACGTGAAAGCCATCGACATTTATCTCGTGATGTGCTTCGTGTTCGTGTTCGCCGCTCTGCTCGAGTACGCCGCCGTCAACTACACCTACTGGGGAGCTCGTGCGAAGAAGAAATCCAAGAAGGACAACAAATCGAATGAAACGCTTTGCCTGGTTTGTACTTTTGAAATAGTTTATAAAAGAATAAGATATTTCCTTAGGCAAAAATTATATTACATGCAGTGTGAAATTTCTGACCTTGTCAGTATCCATGTATTGATGTGCGTGGAGTTCAAAACGAAAATCAAAATTTTCAAACCCATATATATATATATCGTTTTCACCATTTCATAAATTACCAGTGGGAATATTAATGTAAGTCAAAGAATAAATCAATACCGAAAGGTTGATCCTAATTAGAAGACACTCTACAAATACTAAAACATAACCATGACATTGTATTATGCAAACCTAACAATTTGGTGTTATCTTTTGCAAATACTATGTTTCTATCTTAGTCTACGTATACTATGTTCTTAGTCTAGTATACTATGTTCTTATCTTAGTCTATGTTTCTATCTTAACGAAGAAGAAGATGGTTTGCAGTGTCTGGTTTATAAGGTAAGGCTTGCAACAGTCCACCTACCGCCCATTGCGAAACGCTGATCAAAATCGTATATTCCTAACAGATTTACCTGGTGCTCTTATTTTCGAACGCCTTCGTCTCCATAAAAAAAGTCTGTGTTTCTCTTTCTCGATTTTCGGTCTTGACTTAATATTTATTTATCCCTTTCTGACGTAATTGTTTGATCACGCAGAAAGAATTTAACTGAACTATTTCTTTGAAAATTTTTCATGGCAACAGTTACTTTCGATATTTGTTAATGCTAAGTCTACGGAAAATTTGAGAAATCCAACCCACTGCATACCTGTTTTGGTTAATTCCAATGAATTTACACATACCTATAATCTTTTCCTAATGAAAGGAAAGTTCGCGCAAAGTTTCATTCTTCTAGCTCTTTAAGGGACTTAGTGCATGAGGGAACAGACAGGCAACACTGTTCTTTATAAGATTTATGAAATGCTAACTAGTTGAAATATAGAAAATGTTGGAAAGTTCACTCTTATACTTTCCAGTTTGTAATTTCATGTTATGTATATTCAGGTTTAAAATTTTTTTTTACCGTTTTTGATCACCTGTGCAGAACTTTTTAAGCTACATGTGTTTCATGCAATGCATACTCGTATTTCAATTCATAACTTCACATCCAAGCAACAACTTCTTTGTTACATAAGTTAATCAGGGCATACATTCGATGGAAGTAATTCACGCAAGCTAATCGTAATACTATTTATTAATATGTTGTAGTAGTGTTTGGGGATGGGAGGGTGAGGATGGAGAAATAATACTCATTTGCATTGGCGGTGCTTTTCGCAAAGAAGAGCAAGCCATTTTTTACTTCACTTTATTGCATGAATGCAATATGAACCGAGAGAAATGGAAACAGAAATGTCTTTCTGTTGCAAATCACGAGGCCAACTTTGCGCAATATTGATCAGGGCATCTCGTGTAACGCCGAGTGTGTCTCACGTGAGATTCGCCTTCCACGAGAGAGAATAATTGAACACGAGCGCTTCCTTTTATGACGCCATCAAAAATGCATCCGATCTTCTTCATCTCGGGTGTTCTCTCTGCAAACAGGCAGCAGCGATAACGAGAGAGGAGGAAAAATTCGTAAGATTAGACTTAGAGCAAAGGAATCAAATTCACGATTTCGTGTTTGGTTATTTCTTTTTCTTATACCTCTTCTAAGGGGGGAAGCTTTGCATCGTTTCATCTTTTTATTTGTTGTTCTAAAGTCGAGTATCTTTTTGGAAGTTGGAATTCTTTTGAATTGCACAAGACAAGACCAGATTAGACGATGAGAGTTCCATTGGAGTGGTGAGAAGGCGCGAGGACGAAGAGAGTGTAATCGACAGAAATATAAAAAAGCCGATATTTTTTTCGCATATTAAAAATATAACTGTGACCTCTTTGAATAGATAAGAAATATGGCTGTTAAGGGAAAAGGATGATAATATATAAAGTAGAAGGGGTATCGTTTGGAACGTTACAACAAAGATAGAACGAATCAAATTCTGAGAACGTATTTAAGCTCGGCTTCTTTTTTCATCTTTATTAATTTTCAAAACATATATTTTACTGTTTCGCCTCAAATATATATATATGTCTTCTAATGGATTATTTGACCATGTTTAATTGAGCCTGCAGGAAGAATGTGGAATTTTCATTTCTTTTATTTGTTACTTTTTAACTGAAAATGATGATTCTATTCACAGGAGTAATGATCGAGAAGACCTTAAAAAATCTTGCGATTGTAAAAAAAATATGAAATAGATAATATCAGAGATCAAAACTTACTCATCCTGACGTTTACTTTTCAAGGAATAAAGTACATAAGTAAAAAGAATAGAAACTTGTTTAATATCAATCATGAAGAATTTTTATTTTATTTTATATGAGCTTATTCAGAATGTGTCAAATAGCGTAGAAATTCGAAACATTACAACAAGTTATGAATAACAGCAGAATTCAAAGAAAAGTATCGTTTGCAACTGAAATGTTTTCATTGTTGGTCTCCGTGTATGATTCAACACGCATGACACCGATGATCACGTTCCTCTTTTCCAGTCAAATAACAAAAGATGTGATCACTTTTGAGTTTATAGCCAATGGAGACATAGCGGAGGGTCGACTTTATAACGCGTGATCATTCATGAAACCCAACAGAACGAAAACGAGGTAGGTCATATCTGGCAATCACGGGGATCTGCAACTGATAGACTGTGACACCCTACATAGAATGTTCTAGAAAAACTCTTGGCACGAGATATTTGTTGATTTACACGTCGAACACCACGTTGGAAATATAAAAATTGTATATGTCCTTTTCCCAGTTTCGTTATATTTTCCTCACTGCATCTTTTATTTTACATAGTATTCTTGGTTTTGTGAATTTTGAAGTGTACGACTCATCCAGTATATCAACATTTATTGGGACGGGGGTGGCTCAGTCGGTAGCGCGCCAGGCTCTTAATTTGCAGTTCCTAGGTTCGATTCCCAGCTGGGTCAGCGTTGAGATTTATCTCCGCAAAACCCCGCCCTGCCTACGGTCAGTAGGGGACATCGATGGGCTTGGAAAGGTCGCCGCCCGTTGGATTGGACGTTAGCCGTAGCTTCATGTGCGGGAGAGCCATACCTTGTGCACGTTAAAGAACACGCTGGATGGCCTTGACTAGAAGCTGCCATCTGTTTTCCAACAGCTGTTATAGTGAGTCCCCTCCTCCAACCTTCTCTGAGGCTTTGGGGTCCTTGTGACCTGGCCATTTAGCCCATGGCGTGCAAAAAAGTGCCGCTCAGAGGTAAAACTACCCACACAACATTAACTCCTATTCAAAGATTTATTGGTGTGACGTTTGCTTCAGCCACTTGTTGTTAGCACTCAAGGAACAATGTTTAGAACATCTTTTCAACACCATTGTATTTTGTATGTGGAAATAAAGCAACAACATTAATTAAACTGCTTCACGGAAAAAAAATTATGCTCATGAATAGCAAAAAAAGAAGTTAGTTTCGCCGTGAGTGAGACTCCAACTTCGTAATGTATACATAATTTTTTAAGCTGCTGTTTGCGAGTCCAATGTTTACAGGTTGGGTTGTTTTTTTTTACCTGTGAGCGGCACTTTTTTGCACACCATGGACTAAATGGCCAGGTCATAAGGACCCCAAAGGCTCAGAGAAGGTTGGGGAAGGAGACCCTCTGGAGCAGCTGTTGGGATACAGATGCTAGCCTTCTGTCAAGGCCACTGAACGTGTTGTTTAACTGCACAGGGTATGACTCTTCCGCACACGACGCCACGGCTTAACGTCCCAACCGACGGACGGCGACCTTTCCAAGCCCATCGGTATCCCCTACTGACCGTGGGCAGGGCGGGGAAATTTGCGGAGATAAATCTCAACGCTGACCCAGCTGGGACTTTAACCTAGGAACTACAGATTACGAGCCTGGCGCGCTACGGACTGAGCCACCCCGCCCCAATGTTTACAGGACATTTCCTCTGCTACTCCACTATCGATATTGATTGCATTGATATGCCGCCGAGACCGTGAATGATTATTTATTTATTCATTGTTACTGAAGCAACTTATTGTTCTTTCCTGATTATAGATGACGCCACGAGTGAGTAAAAAGATCAGTAAAGTTTATAGTGACCATTGGCTAAAGGAAAAATCTAACTGTTGATAGTTTAGTGGTTAGAACACTTGGCATGTTTATCTGGCACATGACACATCTACCTGAAAACGCCAGGTTAGGACACCTGGCATATTCAGGTAAATGTGTCATAGCGAAACTCAATTTTTTGAGCTAAATTATTCATAGACCCACATGTTTACAAAATGTTTTCTTTGCTACTATACTATTGAATAAAGAATTATGCATTAATAGTTCTTTGAAGAAAATTTTAAAATTAAAATTTTTGAGTTGCTGACGACTTCGATGTCATTAATGCAGACGTATAGGGGAGAGAGGAGTAAATTCCATGCATCTTATCTTAATAATTTCTCTTCCTAGGATTGCCCGACATAATTCAACGCAAGCGAAACATTCTCGCGAGCAGTTGTCTTTACAATTTGAAAGATTCAGTGTAATGATAATTTTTTAAAGCAGGAAACAATGTAGACTAAAAAATACCGATTTCGAGATTGCATGCGATTACGAAACTAAAATTTTATGTTTCTTTTGTGACCGTACGTTCTGTTTTTGCATCTGCATATGCCAGTTTGAAAAAAAAGTTAAACCTTTTCTGCTTATTAACTGAATTAATTTAGTTTTCGAAGGCAATATTTAATTAGTTTTATCATTTCGAACTCTACCATGTTTTGTTCTAGGTAGTTTCGTTTACTAAAATATTAGATTATCCAAAATATATTTCAGTCGTTCGTAAAATTTGTTGTTTTTCTGGAAGAAGCATACACCATGGTGAAAAGTTGTAATATAAGTAACTATGAGATAAAAATAACTTAAGAGTACGTATTATTTTTCAAAATATTTGTTGTCAATATTTCTTGAGGCATGTTATAATAATCGAACAGATAAAGGTAAACGAAAAGTGTGTGACGAAATTTTGTGTACAGGCCGCTATTAACTTAGTGTAGGAAAAAAATGAAATGAATTTAAAATCTTCGGAGTAGGGGGTAAAATCGTAATGTGAGAATTCATTCGAAGGATTGTAAATTAAATGGTTAAAGCCGAAACAAAATGAAATTTTAGAAAAATTATTTCTTCATAAATTGTTACATAAATGCACATATCACGTGTTTACTTAATAATTTGGTAACAAATCTGAATTTATAGATTAATATGATTACTGCAAAGGATGTTGTCACTCTTCGTTTAGCGTCGTATTAACTTAATTGTCTTAGTTAACTTAGTATTAAGTAATATATGATTATGCATTTACTTGATTAGTCAATAAAATAATCTTGTTCTTAAAGAAGCTATTTGAATTGAAGTTTCAATTTCCAAATCTTAAAACTATGTGTTACGCCAATGCTTCTTGTTAAGTGATTGAAACTAAAAATACAGGTATCCCTCAAATTACGTGTTCACGCGATTTCATATATGAATACTGATATAGGCAAACCCAGGCGGACATCTCCCCGTCACAATAATTCTCGTTAATTTTTTAATGAAGACTAAAGGATGCCGAAATATTTTTCTGACGCAAATATATATTCATATAATTCGAAAATGACTAAAGTGAACGGAATTAAAATTATCGATAAAAATTATTATTTAAATAAATCGATTGTTGAGGTCCAGCTGTGGTGACAAGCTCTTAGCTAAGATATTAGCAGAGCTTTTTAGATTTTGACGAGAACGACACAGAGGGGCAGAAAGGTTTTTCAAGGGAGTTGGAAATTGTCATGGCCTAATATAAGGAACTCTTAGAAAGAGAAGATGAATTATACAATTTAGACAAATGTTTTAAACGTGGGACCGAAATACAAACTGATAATGATTCACAGCTGTCAACTTTATTCGGGAAACGCAGCCAATAAATAATTGCTTCAGTTTTCATGTAAATGTTTTTCATAATTAAATGATTTCAATTATAATAAAAAAGATTAAAAATATATTCATTCTTTTAATTATTTATTGCTCTTATTTCATAAGAAATCCGAAATAATTAATAATATGATAATTTCATACACAGTGGTAAATTTAGAGAAGTATTCGGAAACGCAATCTCCATTTGTAGCATTATTGCCATCGAGAAAAAATTTCGAGTTACGCTTCCACACTTCGGAACTCAACTATCGCGTAAGTCGAGGGATACCGGTATTGACCACTTATTGAATTGAAAAAATGTGAAACATCACGATCATTTTCTGTGTTTTCCCCCCAAAGAACGAAGAGATAATCGAGCTTCAGGATGTTCGAATGTCTCCGATTCCCTGTCTCAGGAAGCGGAAGTCCCTCAGCAACGTCACGAGCGAAAGCGAGGCCATCTACCCGCCATCCCTGCGCATGAGCAATCTCTCGCACCGCGTGCCCTACAGTCCGAGGATTGCAGGCAGCTTAGGTCGGCGCAGCAAGCTGGACTACGTCCGCAAGCCCAAAGTCATCCAGGCTATCAAGAAAGGAGCTACGGCGCTCAAGGCATCTGTTCCTCGCATCAAAGATGTCAACAAAATCGACAAGTATTCCCGGGTCATATTTCCCGTCTCTTATCTGATCTTCAATGCCGTTTACTGGTGTTTCTATGTGCTGTAAAACGGGAAAAGGAGACCAGCGGGGTGTTAAGGTCACTCTTTTTTCTGTCCTGATTTCGTGCAACAGACGAATGGTAGAGATCAAAAAGTGCGTTATTCGTTGACGCCTTGCTACGTTTGACTCAAATGGACCCGAGCCGCAATTAAATGACTTAGGCAAAGGTACTTAACGCTCGTATGACAACTCTGGGCAGATGACATTCCCTGCACGGGGCTTTTAAGGATCCCTTTAAATCGTAAACACGGAACTGAGTTCCCCCGCTGAGATGCACATTCTCGCGAGCACTGCAAAACTGAATTCGACGGAAGAAGAATATCCGCAACTTTAAGGACAGATTCGGTCTCGAGCAGGTGCGATGAGAATAAACTCGTTAAACACAATCGGTATCCATGGTAACGGTGATACGCAGGAGAATTGCAAGAAGGACAAAGCAAGCGAAAGTTCTCTCACAGACTATTATATCCTGTTAAAGTAGTACATTAGTCCAAGAGAGGGTTCATTAATTGATTCTCTCGGGGTCCGTCGACGAAGACACTTACATTTATTGAAACAGAAAAGATCAGAGGAAGGCACGCCTACTTTCTGAAGTAAGTAGGATGTACATGGGAAGAAAACGACACTGTGCTCTCCGATTTAACGAAATTTTTATTTCCTGTGTTTGTTCAGCAAGTTACTTCGCACGAGCGCAAGAGAAGCGAGCTGGCTTTCGCTTTCTAGCTCTCAGTAGTTCTGGTATTTGTCAGTGTTTATACCGAAAATAGCCGCCAGCGCAATTACTAGCAATGTGCTGTAGGTGTTTGGCAAAAAGGCATTCCGTAGATTGCTGAGGAGCACTTTGTTAGATCTAATGCATTAGATGATCTCATATTTTTGTACTAGCAAGTGGGAAGCCAAATTCTTTACTATTTGCAGGATGTATTGCATTACTCCTGAGATAACACACCTCTTAACCCGGAAACAAATTCATTGTAGAGCTTAGAATAGGGAATGGCTAATCTGAGTTGTTTCACCAGTCTTCGTAAAGATTGGAGGCTCTGTAATCAGGGTGGCTTTTAGCAACGGCATCTGGTTTTTGCCGTGAGTCATTTTGTACGCTTTGTTTTGCTATATTTCAAAGTAATCAGATGGAATGTAAAGCTGCCTAGTAATCCTGGAATTTTTTCCACTGCTGAATTCTACGTAAATAAACGATATAGAAAAAATAACAGGGAATTATTTAGTTGAATGTTGTTATAACTATTAGAGAATGCATTTGAAGAATATATACGTAATATTTTCGTGTAAAAAAAAAAACATTGTAACCGACTTGTATGTATCAATATTAGGGCATAAGTTATAATAATGTTACAATACTTTTGATTTCTGTGACGGCTTCCATCAGGTTACTTCCACTTCTTATTACGGAAGGACAGGCATGGGTACATTTTTTGTTCACTTGCTTTGTTGTACTTGGAGCGATATCTCACCCTATTTTGCATCTTTTTCTTCATCTCGGAGAGACTGAGGATACTTTATGCACAAGAATGTTTCAATGTACTGAGAGGAGCACTTTGCATTTCTATTTATTATTTTCATTTGAAACTCAGTGAAAAACTAGGTACGTATTTCAGAAACTACGATGTATCACAGATATTGTCTTATCACCTTCACAGTGAGTAATTATTGGAAACATATCAGCCAGAAACTTTTGTTAACAGCTGGGCATAAACATACAAGTTTTTCTGTATTTTAGCCAGTGCATCTATATTTCAGTTCTGCTGCAATCAAACTGTACATATTTGTAACACTAACTGGGAAGCTATGAGCTACTCTTTCTCTGCTACCCATGAAATGGAGAAAATTCATAGAAATATTCAACCTAGTTGAAGTGTGAAATGCACCTGTTGTACGTTTCACCCGATGGAGTCTGTTATCCTGTAGCATAATTGGATAATGTGTAAGGTAGAAAACAAATAATTTCAATCATATTGGAAGTTTCAACTATTTTACGGCATAACGAATTTCAAGCATTAACCCATAACACTACAAGTCAGGCATGCAGTGTCATTTATACAAACACAAAAAAATGGATTTTTACTTGAAGAAAAATAATATAATATTTAAGATACGTTCGATATTTCAGAGTGTAATTTCTGAAATTTGCAATTTAGGAAACAACAATTCCGTTCTTTATAAGTAATTATTTCCTAAGCACTGCTCTTAACCCTCTATTGTCCTTATATGAGCATATAATTAAAAATCTGAAATATGTGATATCTTATTTGGTATCAAGGGCAATGCAAGTTTAAGGATGGCACAGCAGGACACTGAAGCTTTCTGCAAAGGTGCTTTTTAACAGCTGGTTCAGTTTCTACTTCGATAATCAGATGGACAAACGTGTGCTTGATTCACTTTTTGTGAGCATTCTTAAATTGTTTTTTACACTGTTTTAGGAACATAAACAGCTAATATTTTCTTTCTAATTAAATGTTTAAAAGGCAGGAAAATGAAATCACTTCTTCTGTAATTGACATTGGTGTAGCATGAAATTAAATTAACGATATTTTAATGTTATGTTGGAATTCGATTAATGATGAAAAAGGAGAAAAGTTTTAAAGCCAGTGAACACAACATATGCCAATAGGAATAGTGCAGATGTTTTCCACGTATCAGGTGGTTACAGTTCTACCTAAATCTTGTGCACAGACAAGCTTCTTAACTTGAAAACTGTCAATTATCTTACTCAGAAATTCTTATCTTGGAAACTGTGTCGTAACAAAATGTCTTCAGCATTTAAAATTGGGTCTTTAATGTGGGCACATTGTGCTTTGCAAAAAGAAAATTTTTTTGTAGAAATTTCTTCTAATGGTGTATACTGGTTAATATTAAATATATGGATTTATTCAAAAGTCTGAACTTTCGCCAACGAGAGAGAACAGTGGAACGAGTGAAAGTCTAAAATCTGACAGTTCTAAAAATAGATTCTAAAAAAAAAAACTCAATTATTATTACTCCACCCGAAAAATAAGATTTTCCCCCAAATATAGTTTCTCTTTCAAAGCTTTCAATTATTGTTATAATGATGAAGTTTCGTTTTCAAATTATTTTGAAGAAGTTATTGGCACACATCAGTAACGTAAGTTTCGTTCGACATGCTTGTTTATGGATCAGCAAACGTAGGAAAAAGTCCGTTAATTCTACAGGAACTTCACTGGCTAATACGTAAAAGTAGCATCCTCATTAAGCAACTCATTTTGGGAAATATAGAATGTTGATTCTTCACTTAAAAACTTCTATAATTACTCAGCTTGAGGCAGCAATCAGTTAAACTTGATTTTGATCGTAGTCAGATATGTCCTTGTATGAGTAAGACCTATATAAGGTAGGAATACCTTCTAGAACTCTGCCCTAAGTGTTTCAAAAGAAAAAAAAATGCATCACTAAATAAGCACAAAAAAAAAAACGCAGTTTCATGTAAATTCCGAGAGCAGAATTCTGTATCGAACATCTGAAAAGTTTTCAGTGAGATATATCAATGATCATGCTACAGGGATCATGAGGCATCTGTGGTTCTCATGTTTATGTTTAAGAAACCAAAGCATTTCATTATACCCTGCATTCCAATATTATTTAAAAGTGAGTTTTAAGCGAAAATGAATTAACGTTTTGCTGCAAATGAATAACATATAGTTTACGCCTGCACTGCATTTACAAAGTATTGGAATTTCCATGCTATGTCAATGGGAATCTAACTTCGAAGATCTATGACTTCTGAAATATGCATTTAAGAGAAAAATATGACTGATGATAACGATCATAACCTATTTGAAACGCGATTGTTCAACAATATTCGTTCGGTAAAGAGTTATGGAAGTTAGAATATTTCACAACAGTAACAGTGTTTCAAACCATTTAATAAAATTTGTATTTTAGAAGTTTGATGATTATTTCAATATTAGACAATTATGAATCATATTTGTAAAACAAGAAAATACATTGTTAAATATTCCAGCTTTCATAATTCGTTAAATACCACAGGAATATTGGTGAAAATCAAGATTTAAATAGATTCATTATGATCTTATATGCAATCACATTTTTCCATTAAATGCATACTTCAGAGGTGACAGAATTTCGAAGCTATATTTCTGTTGACATATTTTGTTAGGCTGTGCATAATACATTTGTGCAAATATGTATTTCGCTAATCGTCATCATCATCATCCTCAAGCAGCCATGCGCTGCAGAGGTCCAACCAGATTGTGCAATGTAGTACTCCATATACATCTCTCCTGAGCTTCATTTGTTGCATCTCGCCACTGTAGACCAATTCTAACAATGTCCTGTCTTACATTGTCCTAGGTATCCCTTTCTTTCTGCGACCTTTAGTCACACTGTTCATCATCCTATTCGCTATTTTATTATCATGCATACGGGCAACATGTCCAAACCAACGGAGTCTCTTACTGTACAATATACTTACTACTCAGCATAGGTTGCCGACTCATTTACCTAACCTCATCATTACTTACAACGTTGAACCAACTAATGCCCGAGATACTGCGTAAGCATCTAGAATCAAAAGCGTCAAATTTCCTGTTATCTGGTTTACAAAGCGTCCATGTTTCACTACGATAACTAACCCTAGAAAGAACCAAACTATTATACAGTCTAATTTTAGTCTTTAGGTGTATACGCCTATTTCTCCACACTCTCCATAGATTCTTAAAAGTCCCGGCAGCAATCCTTATTCATCTGTTAATCTCATGCCGCACATCACCATTATCTGTTACATAGCTCCCAAGGTAATTAAACTGTGACACCTGCTCAAGACTGCAACCATTCAGATGAACTGAATCACAACCTGACTGACCAATTTTCATCACTTTAGTTTCTCTCTGTTTATAACCAAACCTACTCTAGTACCAGTTTCATCAAAGCTCGAATGAAAGAGTTCATCTCATCAACATCATTTGCCAAAAGGGCTAAATCATCAGCATAATCAAAATCAGAAATTTTCGTATCTCCAGCCCATTTAAGGCCATAATCTTTCCCTTGAAGAGAATTTCGCATAACATAATCAATAACCAAACTAAAGAGGAAAGGAGACAAAATGCACCCTTGTCGAACACCAGAAGTAATGCTAAACCAATTGCTACAAGACTTACCAACTCTCACACATAACTCTGAGTTCCTACAGAGAGCTTTCATTATGTTAACTGACTTCTCAGGTATGCCATACAAATCTCACGATCAACATATTCAAAAGCCTTTTTTAAATCTACAAAGGTAGTGACCATATTCTGAAGCATTAAGAGCACCACAAATTGTGAAACTCTATGCATTTCTCAAGAATCTGCCTGAGTGAGAAATCTGATCTACACATCCTATGTCATTTTTGAATCTACCCTGCTCATCACGCAATTGTCCGTCAACCAGATTCTTAATTCTATTAAGCACAATCATGCAAAGACCATTACCTAAAACATAAAATAGGCTGATATCCCTAAAGTTATCACAAGAACTACGATCACCTTTTCAGAAATAGGGATAATAATAGCTCTTGTTTATTTGTTAATCTTGTTTATTTTTAAATCCCTAGAAACAATACCTTTGTCATAAAAGATATTCAAAATTTCAGGCAGCCATGTGATAACAGAAACATTCCCAGCTCTACACATTTCAGTAGTAATTTCATCTATCACCTGGGAATTTATGTAATTTAAGTTTAGAAATAACCATAGAAACTTAAGACTGATATTGAGCCAACATTAAAGCCAATGATGCATCTATCCTCATTGCAAATAATAGGAGTAGAACTAACCACATTGTTTAGAACATCTTTGAAATGCTCAGCCCACCTAGCCATGACAGAATCCTCACTTTCAATAACCATACCTAGATTATCCTTTAATCCCTGCACACCTGTCCGTTTTTTCTCACGCACAACTTTAACTATCTAGTACAGCTCTCTGCTGTTACGCTGTCTAGCTGCTTCCCCGGTTTTGTCAACCAAGTCTTCTAGTCAAAGATTCTTATCGGCTGTTAACTAATCCTTTACACGTTTATGAAGCTCTCTGTAATGCTTTCTATGAGGATTATTAGGTTATTTATTAAGGATATTCCTGCAGTTCTTTATTTCTGAAATAACCTCAAGTGCCTTATCACTCAAATAATTTTGGCTCCTCTGCTCCTTTTTTCCTAAAGGAGTACTGTTAGTTTAAAGAAAAGCCTGTGTAAAACGGGCCGATTCTTCCCAACTTCAGGAGTAAGCAACCATGCTCCTTTTGGGGAGGGGTGTTAGGTACCTTTGAAAGGGAGGGGGCCCCAAAAAGGTGATAGGTACCTTTTTGGGGAGGGGCGGGGGTGGCTCAGTCGGTAGCGCGCCAGGCTCGTAATCTGTAGTTCCCAGGTTCGAGTCCCAACTGGGTCAGCGTTGAGATTTATCTCCGCAAAATTCCACGCCCTGCCCACGGTCAGTAGGGGACACCGATGGGCTTGAAAAGGCCGCCGTCCGTCGGATGGGACGTTAAGCCGTGGCCCCTTTGTGCGGGAGAGCCATACCTTGTGCACGTTAAAGGACACGCTGGATGGCCTTGACGGGAGGCTACCATCTGTCTCCCAACAGCTGTTCCAGTGGGTCCCCTCCCCCAACCTTCTCTGAGCCTTCGGGGTCCATGTGACCTGGCCATTTAGCCAATGGTGTGCAAAAAAGTGCCGCTCAGAGGTAAAACAACCCAACCCAACCTTTTTGGGGAGGGGTGATAGAAATGATGAAATAATCATTGCGTATGATGATGATTAGCGAAATACTCCTAATCAGCATAATATCAAAGCTTTAGCTTTAACTATAGCTATAACATTTATCATTTAAAGCTTTAGCTATAACTGGATCTTTTATACCATCAGAATCAAAGGTAATTTTCTAACCTTAGAACAACACTTCTTAAGTTTAAGTTGCAAGACATTTTTAACAAGGTAATGGCCAGATATAATTTCAAATCCCCAATATGACCTAGTATTCCTAACAAAACAGCCCATTTGCTGTTAATTAATATATTTCACTTTATTGAACATTTTAGGAATAAACTTCCTTTGGCAGATCCGGAGGCTAACCCTCAGGATATCTGTAACTCAGTAGAACAGTAGTACTTCCCCACTATGAGGGAGAAACGGTCGAGCCACAAGGGCTGACCTTGACCCCGGAGGGTCGGTAGATCTCCAGGCAGTCAAGAAGCAGGCTAGCCCACCTGGTGAAACCCAGATGTACTGTGTGTCGCGGTGTTTGTAATAAGTGTTAGTTATTATGAAACCATTGAGTTTACTTATCTGTAGGAGACGTTGTTCATTGCCATTGCAGCTACCAATACTAAAAGGTACCTATCACTCCTCCCCAAAGGTTAGAGTCAGTACCAACTTTGGCATTGAAATCGCCTTGAACAAGGGTAATATACAGTATACTTTATTGGCAGAATTCTATCTGACATAAAGTGTCCTGAAGGTGTCTTTAAGACCTATCTTCGGCATCCTCAGTGGGAGCATAATAACAGATAACATTCAAGTCTTTAATACTTGACTTAAATTTAGCTGTGAGAAATCTTTCATTAATGTATTCATATCCTAGAAGAACATCACTGGCGTATCTGCTGAGAAGCAAACCTACGCCTTGGAGATGTTTTTTACCTTTCCTCCCTGAAAACAGAAATTTAAGATTATTTTTAAGGATTTGACCTTTATCTGTCCATCTGGTCTCTTGCAAGCCGTGAATATCTAAATTATAACGGTAGAATTCTTGTGTGAGGACATCAAGATGATAATCTCTGTGCAGAGTCCTGACATATCCAACTACCTATGGTGAAAAAGTGGTTAGTGGGATGTTTAAAGAAACTATGTTTATTGAGAGAGGGAATGCCGACAATATCAAACAGCCCCCTAATCGCAAGCATGGGACACATATCTATTTCCCCACTACGAAAAATTGAAGCAATCTACACTGGAAGACTTTCTCCAGTGTAGGTTTGACGATGCTCGTAGAAGCGAGAGTTCAGGTACCTGCGATGGTCTCAGATCAGGATTATCCACCATCTGATAAAACGTATCCGTGAATTTATTCACGTGGGGCTGTCAACCCACAAACAAACAGGAAAAACAGCAGAAGATTTTCCTCAACAGAAGCCTACCGTGCCGCAAATGCAGGATCCATAATCAAGCTCAGAGCTATTATTCCATTCCGGCTGGTGTATATGGTCAGTACCAGGACCCTGTGTAGTTGGGCACTTTTCAGTAGGGGGAAAAAAGAAAATAGCCATAGTAGTCCAGATCAGTAGGTCATAGAGTAGGTCTGTAGAAAAACGAGTCCTCAAAAGGACAACAGAAGAAAAAAAAGGCTACGAGAGAACGAGACACTACGAGAGAACCAGGACCTTTTCTTCTGTTGCCAAGCACGCGAACCATTCGCTACCTGGATAAATAAGTATGTTGATGTGTAGAATAAAAATATTTTTTATGAGTTTAATAAACTGAAATGCTTTTTAGCAAGCAAAAAATGGAAATATGCAGTTGAAAACCGATTGCACGTGCTTTGACAGTTCAGACATTTGAATAATATTTTAAATTTATATTGAGAGTTTGATAAAAGGTACTCATGATTAGTAATTAATTTTATTAACCACGTGACTCATGATAGTTCATATTTTAACTGTGGAACCGTGTTTCTCTTACGAATAGATTATTTCTTAATTTTGTTTAACTTAGAATGATTAATATTTTTGGGGGGATTATCAAATACCTGCATTCGCAATGTTAATTATATGTAAAGTTTTGTAGCTTTGCATAACTTAAGATTATTTACGTACATTTGATTTTTAAAATTCATATTTTTTTGTTTAATATATTATTTCCTTCAACGAAAGTTTCTTCGATTAATTAAGAAAAATCTATATGTGCTTAATTATTTATATGGCGGGATACATTTAATCCATGTACGGTATGTGAAAAGATGTAGGGTGCAGAAAATTTAAAGAAAAGTATGAGAATTTTAAAAAGTATATATATATATAAATGATCATATTTTAGGAGAATTAATTTTAGAGAGTGCATTCTGGAATTACGCTAGTATTTATAGAGAAAGACAAGGTCAAGGTTTTCATCTTTTTCTTTAGCAAAAAGAAAATATTTTATTGAGCGCTCCTTTAAGTCTTTGTTTAGCGCAGACAAATCGAATTTATATGATGCTAATTATCATTATTTACGTTAATCTCTAAAGACAAAAAATCATTTAACTTTTACACTGTAAAACAAAAGAGTGTAACGTTAACTGGCTGGTGTAAGGTATGGCCTTACACCATAAAATGGTGTAGAGTTTACCGTTTTAATATTTAACACCATATTATGGTAAAAATACGAGTTCATTGTCATAGAAATTTATTTGCGTGCCTGCATTCCTTGCAATTCATTATAGCACTATGGAGAAAGCACTCTTCAGGGTTCTTGTCGGCGTTTATGTCAGAATTGAAAAATGTCAGCGTTCACAGATCTCGACATAGAGGCACTTGTATGAGATTTCATAGAATAATTTCCTTCAAGTGTATTTTACACTGTTATCTTTAAGCAGAGAAATAATTGTAATTTTTTTAAACCTATGACATTGTCTACTTCTATATTTTTGATTTCTCCAATGTCACCATCAGAGTTGTTATTCAGCCGTGAAGTAAAATCCTACTCTTGAATTTGACATTTATAATACTTTTTATATGACTATTCTGTAATGTTTTCAAAATATATTTCAAAAGTAAGAATGATAAGATTGTTGTAGATATCCGCAATGCTACATTAAAGTTTTTATTTTTAATTCTTTATTTATATCATGTTACCTATCAGAATAAATATTACCAAATGATTCTTTGAAAATTGTCACTTGTTCCGATTTTTTTAAAATCCAAACATTATTAATTTGACATTGTAGGTTTCGCCTTTTAGGCTTAAAATGTCACTTGGATGTGGCGCTCCATACACTGTTTCTTGTGTTAAACACTCACATTTCTCACAATATAATTCAGTAGTTCACATTTCTTTCATTTTTCATGTGAAAATGTCATTCTTTCACTAGAATATGATGTTACCTTATATCTTATTCTGATGTTAGATTTTGCTTTTCAGACGAAATCTCATCTGGATATAGGAGTTATTTTCCACCATAAAATGATGGTAACTTTATGGTGAAACATTACGTTTTTTTTTACAGTGTGGATATAAACTTCAATTTCTTAGAAATCTCTTGTAATATTTTTTTCTTTTGATTGTGCCTGTGCAGGATGTTTCTCTTGTTTTAGACCGATTCTGTGTTTTCTGCTTTAAAAACCATGAGTGTATTTAAATATCTCGAAATATTTCTGCAGATGCTTTCAAGGAATATTCCCAAACACTACGATAAATGACCATTCCTGTCGAAACAACATATATGAAAACTAAAATCCATAATGGAAAGGAGGTAAAATATTGTAAGTGAATTTTTAGGATTGCAAAATCTAACAGCTGAATTGAATGAAATGAAATAATTATATGCGCACAGAAAGTTTATATCAAATGTGAAGCGATGAATTATATTTATAGAAAAACTTTGAATTATTAATCACACGCTATTAACCTATTAGCATCCGTAACTATTGTAAATCATTACATAGAGAATATTTAATATAATTTGACTACAGAAACCACGTCAAGAAAATTGGAAGCAAATAGTTTCCGACCTGATTGTTTGAAAGGAAATTCATAATGGTCTTGTTTTTGTTTCTGTATTTCATTAACTAAATATCATGTTGAAAGATAAATGTTTTGCTTTTATTGCTTATCAATTTTTGGAATTGTTAAAATAAAACTGACACCTAATAAGAAAGTTTAAGAATTTTTTTTTCTTTTGTTAGTACCAAGAAACGCTAATTATTATATAGATCAGTAGTGAAAAAACTCTGGTTCTTAGGCTTTATAGTGTTTAAGAGGATAAGGCCTCTTGCTGTCGCCGGTTGAACAGTCTAGTCCAGTGTCAGAGTTGACCCTCCTAATATGAGGAATTTAGAAATTTAGCCCGCGATCGAAAAAAAAGTTTGCGCACAGTTTGTAGGCTCGAGCAAGAGTTTGTGAATCACTGATTTATAATCTCGTATCATGATGAACCTGGGGCATACAATAAGAAGATGCGACTTTTCCTTCCTTTCGGTTCACCTCAATGAATTTCAATCAACGAATTTCAGTTAAGCTTCGTTTCAAATATCAGAAGAAATTTGTTACCTTTTGTCTTTAGTTTCTACTTAATTCTTTAAAAGTCAACCGACAACTATTTGCCTCTCCGTTGGCACTCAAGCGACAATTAATTGTCGCTAGACTTATTCCATACTCCTTGATGGTTGGGGCGGGGGTGGCTCAGTCGGTAGCGCGCCAGGCTCGTAATCTGCAGTTACCAGGTTCGAGTCCCAGTTGAGTCAGCGTTGAGATTTATCTCCGCAAAAATTCCCCGCCCTACCCACGGTCAGTAGAGGACACCGATGGACTTAGAAAGGCCACCGTCCGTCGGTTGGGACGTTAAGCCGTGGTCCCGTGTGCGGGAGAGCCATACCCTGTGCACGTTAAAGAACACGCTGGATGGCCTTGATGGGAGGCTACCATCTGTCTCCCAACAGCTATTCCAGTGGGTCCCCTCCCCCAACCTTCTCTGAGCCTTCGGGGTCCTTGTGGCCTGGCCATTTAGCCCATGATGTGCAAAAAAGTGCCGCTCAGAGGTAAAACAATCCAAACAATCCAATCCTTGACGGTAAATGCCAGTAACTTTCGACATCTCTTGGGCATCATTCGGCAACCTGAACTTTCATTAAGTGTCAGCAGATGTCTCATGAGGCTTAAAAATATAAAGACTTGAGCTGAAAACCAGAAACAAACCCCTACCAGCGAGAGTGCACGACATCACTTCACACATCCAACGTTTAAGCCAGGTACAGTTAAAAGTTTTTTTCCTTCTAAGCAGACGAGAATTTCAAACTCAATTCGTTTTTCAACTTTTTGTTTATGCAATTTTTTTATACGAAATATAATAATTATTCGTTATCATAGGTAAGTTGCTTGTACGGCTGCGATGGATTGGATGAAATATAATCAACGTGATACAATTGTTAAGTGTTATTAATTAGTAAGCCGTCCCGTGGCCGAGTGGTTAGCGCCCTTGGCTACTGATCTACGGGACCTGGGTTCGAGCCCCGGGTAAGGCATGGCTGTTTGTGTCGTTTTTCTGTTGAGGTCCTGCCATCCTCTCAGATCTTCTACTATGGCATATAAACTGACAGGCTCCTGTCAGACCTCTGTGGCAAGCAGCTGCTTGAGGGGGTATTTATTTATTTATTTATTAATTAGTGTCGTCGGATAGGTGGAATGTATGTTGGAAGAAGGGCAGGTGAAACTTTCTAATTTGCCCTTGTCTACAAATCATTGTTGTCACCCCTTGAATCTCTAAGTTTTGTTTTCCTCAATCACCAATGTTATCTATATTCCTGTGGTGTATTCAAGTGAAGGAATGGTTATCGGGTTATAAACCCTCCCTTCTCGAGGGCTTGAATATCATATATTTTCTAAGCAGTTCCCGAAAATCTGACATTTAAGCATGACAACTCCCCTCCCCCTCATTAGATTGAAAATACATCAAAGACCCCCTCCATTGGAATTTTTTAGGTACGTAACTGATGCTAGATGCATCCTGTAAGCATTCTGTAGCAAGTATTGAATGAAAGGCGAGAAAACCTTGGGATTCTATTGGATCTCATGAAATTAGAAGACTATAATACTTTAATTAAAAAGGAGTAAACTATA
Organism: Ryuthela nishihirai; assembly: GCA_038380435.1. Classification (NCBI taxonomy): domain Eukaryota; kingdom Metazoa; phylum Arthropoda; class Arachnida; order Araneae; family Heptathelidae; genus Ryuthela; species Ryuthela nishihirai. Next base: position 37,985,136 of record JAWZYU010000031.1, read on the forward strand.
AGACTCAAAATGTATAAATTAAATTTTTCCTTCTATTTGCTTTTCATCAGTTTGTTATTTCAGGTAAATACAAACTTTATCAGAAGCGAATAAAATTAATCAGCAATGTTTAACATTTCTTTCTTCTGATTCCTGATGCTATTTAATATTGAGCACCTTCTTCCCCAAAAAATATTTTCTGATTTCGTGTCAGTTTGATATTATTATTATTATGAAGGTTCAAAGATTGACAATATTGATATGCAGCCGCATATGTGTCCACAGTTATTACATACCCTTCTTCCAGAGAAACATTTTGCTCTCATTCTTTGAAATTCTTTCAATTTACACTCATTCCTTGAAACCAGATAAGGTGTAACTTTGCAAACTGTACAGGCTGCACATTAAAGGTAGTGTCATAAAACAGTGACAGATTATAATTTTATTTCATCAATCCTTCATAGTAGTAGAGGCAACTTACAAAATTTATTTGATAATTACTACAGTTTGTATGAAAAAATGCATCACCCAAGCAATAAAAATTGCCGTTCTTTTAAGCATTGACTAATTTAGTACAAAAGGAAATGTATTTCCTTGCTCTTTGAAGCGCTTTAGACACCATCACAAGGAATGTCATCCAAGTTAAGGATTAAGAAAATTGTTTCTGGAGAAGACTGAACAAAGCAATTTCTCGTAGAAAACTTACTTTTAAAATTAATGTTGCATTGCAACCATTAGCTGTTGGGTAAAAGCTATTCCTGGCATTTCATCTTTTATTTAGCCTTTTTTTAATCCTGTTATTAGCGAAATAGTTTTTGTAATTTTCAAGTTCATTAACTCTTTATCGTCATATATATATGTATACATAATGTAAAATAGCAAATATTTCAGTTTGTTGTCTTAGCAATATATTTAGTAATTTCGACCCTTCTCTTGTGTCTATTGTCTTTTAAAATTTCTTACAGAAAGTGGAGCTATTATTACAGAAAGTCTTTGCTATTATTTTTTAAATTATTAACGAAGATAATTTCATGTTGTATGTTATATTGTTTATTGCTTATAGCTCTATACTGTATATAGATATTATATATAGACGATTGTGTTATAAAATATATATGTAAAACATTTCCAAGTAGTTTTGTGTTTAAAACATAATGTGGGAGAATGAAACTGGATGAAAGTATTTGTTATTGCCAGATGAAAAGTGAAATACCGTTGTGTTCATGAGAATGTTTGTATGAAAAAGAATATAGCCCAAACTTTAAGACGTTTGTCAACTGACTGAAGATTTTGGATATTGAAGATTTTATTCGTCTACAAATAAATGCATTTTATTAGGAAAAAATAAAAGATCTGTTTCTTTACTGAGTGATTATTTCGCATTTTATAAACAAAAATCATAAATGTAGTCCAAAAAAGAATTGCATATTCAGTTCATTTACCATTTTAAGATTTTGTCTCTGTATACAGGTAGACGATGAAATGAAATTGACAGAACATTCAGTTGCATATTCCCATTCATAATGAAACTTCTTATTTTATGTTATTTTCTACAGTTTCATTTTTTTGAAAGGCAAATGCTTTTGAATATTGCTTGAGAAACCACCAGAAATAAACGAATCAGCGCACTTCAAATAATTCCTGCTGAATTAAACTCTTAAGACGTCACTTTTTAATTCAGCTGTACACCCAGACTTCTTTGCTGTTTTGAGGAAAATATTTTAGTTTTGCAAATGATTTTGATCTTTAAAGGATATATTCAAAAATAATTAATATGTTATGCATTTTCCATTTTATATTTGTTTAGCTTTTTTTATAATTTGCTGTTTGTTTCTCTGCATTATGAATGCTCATTTTTAGTTTTTTTTTTATATCAGACCTTATTTAGTCCGTCTTTGAAAACAGTGAAATTAAGGTCAAGTCCTCTTTTTTTTTTACCTCGTTTGATTAGAATCACTTGAAGACATTGTATCACAGTACGAATTCATTGTGAATCTTCTGAAACACTCAAAAGCTAATTAAATTTTTGAACGTAAGAATCTATACTTGTTTAAACTCTTAAATCTCCATATACATGAGTTTATGCTGTAGATTCATTTTAGAAGTTTTATAAAAGTAAATAATGTATTCTGCTAAACTCTGTTAAATGAGCTTTCCAAGATACAATATTATTATCACATACTTCATCCTTGAAGGTATTCCATTTGTCTTTATTATTTACAGGACACCGCGGAAAAAGCTTGAAGTTTCCCAGCCATCAACTCGTATTCAGTTACACGTGACTAATCCCACTCCCAGAGAAGATGGTCCTTTGTCTTCCTAGCACTATGCTAAGCATTTTCTTGCACCCTTAGCATGCTTTGCCAGGTCAAGGAGACTTACGTTCGAGTGTGATATAGGATATGGATGATTCTTTGTTGTTTTTCTGTTGAGATCTCCTTTTTCTCACCCTCTCTAAAGCATATTACAGACACACTGCTGTTATAGAGCTCTGCAGCAAGCTGATGCTTCAGGAGTAATTCATATTTTTCACTAAGCATTATATCATATTCACATAGGAGAGAGAGTAATTAAGAATTCTATCCTTCTTGCGTTTTCTTTAGGTGAAAATGAACATAAACTTCCATGCATTATCCTCTATAATCTGAATTCAAATCTTCTTTCAACACCTGAAATATGGTAATCGCTCACTTTCTTTGTTTGTTCGAATCTCTTTGTTGGAAATTATTAGTTTACCTCAAACTAGTCGCTAAGATTTAAACTTTTCGTCTGAATATTATAAAATGTTGACACGGTCATTCGAAAACGCGAAATAAATGAATGAACCGATTTAGATACATATAATTTTAATCAGTGGAGTACCAGAAACTTCTAGTAGTCGTGATGTCATCTTGAGTTTTAATTTTTGGAGACTTCCATGGAAAATATTGGCTATTCAAGGCTTCTAGGGGGTTGTTATAATCCCCTTGGTACGCCACTGATAATGAAATATACGAAAAAAGAAAACTGACTAAATTTCATCCGTATGTAATACACAGATTACCTGTAAAATAAACTTCAACAATAGTTAAAAACATCTGAAAAAATATATCGCTGACGCGGCGGAAATCGGACCTGCAACTCTCTAGATACATGACAAAGCGCGCTCTAACCATTAAACCACGCATCAGACAACAAATAATTCCCTCTCGGTTTAATTTTTGGAATTTGAAACATTTGAAGAAATTTCAATATTTCTACATTTCTTTAGACTTGCACGTGGTCTAACGGTTTAGCTAACTGTGGTACTCTTTCGAAACCCACCAGCCACTGCTGTCTCGTGGGATGAAAAAGGCGGAGAAGATCTCAGCGATGAACTAGGGAGGACTCTACCCTACAAACTTCAGGTTACGATCTTCGCAAACTACCAACAGCGCCGCTTCCCTCCTATCAAACTGCACGAGGCGAAGGAAATGCGGTGGGAGATCTCATTATCTCTCAGCAGAGCGTACGGGCTTCTAAAACAAAGTCTGCTGCCTGCTAACATCTGATCTGGATTTGAAAAGGTTGCATTTCAATGCCACCGGCGGTGAGATAATTCCCTCCCTCGGGAAAAATAATCTCTCTCTTAGAATTTAGGAAATAACACTCATCAATTTATATTTATAAACGAAACTGAAGTATATGTATTAATTTATATCAATGATATACATAATGCTTCAATAATTAAAATGTTTCTTTTGTCTTATGCACAAATTATTTTACTTTTCTAATACAACTCTTTTTGATTGCCTCTCCGCCTCCGAGATCCTGGTGGAAATCGTGGAACCAGAAACACAGTTTGAGATTTCACCCTCTGTGAAGAGAAGGTATTTTGGAGCTATAGAGAGATATATATTCCTCACGTGGAGCACCTAGCCTTATGCACATGCGCAAGAAAGTCATAATCGAACGACGTTAAAGTGATCGATAGATCGCCTTGATGGAAAGTTCCCATTGCCTCTTACCAACGCCCTCCCCAACCAATTCGTGCTCTAAGAATCACTGTACATTAAAATAAACTTAATTCAGAGTTAAGATATGCTGAAGAGTTCAGTTGTTATACTATGCTTGATTTTTTAATTGTAGCAATGCGGGAATTTCTCGTTGCACAACTGCGGAATAATTGTAGACCTCACACATTGAGAAACAAACTCTGTGGTATTGACGCTAAGTTTTATTTTGACCACAATAACTCCTCCGTGGGCTCGTTTTTCAGTTTGGGGTTCTCGAAACTGCCGTTTGACCCATTGTGAAGCACAATAGTGCATTTCAGTTCAGATTTTAAACAAAGAAACATTCTAGGAAACATATCTATCAGATATGATTTCTTTTTAATTTTTTCACTTTTGTGTCGAATACTTATATCCAGTAATTTGCATCTTTCCATTTGATTTTCACATGTGTTGTTTTAACATTTCAAAATAACCTAATTTTCTCTGCCTTAATTTGCACGAAGCTGGAAATAATTTATTTTTATGCTTTAGAGTTATATTTTGTTAAAATTCATGTTGCAGCATTCAAGATCCAGATAGTACTGGGAAGCTAGCTCCTTCTTGTTGCTTAGCAATATCTTTCACGTATTGTGCACTTGGCTTTGAGCTCTACAAGCTTGTGAGATGTTAAGGAAATACATCTAAGAGCAAAAACATTATAGTCACCTGCCTAATATGATGTTGGTCCTCCACGTGCCGCTGAAACAGCTCTTACCCGGTGAGGCATGGACGCTACAAGATTTCTCAAGGTGTCTTGTGGTATCTGGTACCAACACGTTACCAGCAGATCCTTCAACTCTTGTAAGTTACGTAGTTGAGCCGATGCAGATCGGATATGCTGTTCCAACACAAACCACAGATGCTCGATTGGATTGATATCCGTAGAATTTGGTGGTCAGGGCAATACCTGGAAGTCTTCCTTATGTTCTGCGAACCATTCTCGAACAATCCGGGCAGAGTGGCATGACGCATTATCCTGCTGAAAAAAGGCACTACTAAAGGAGAATACCGTTGCCATCAAAGGATGTACCTGCTCTGTAATGATGTTTAGATAGGTGGTAGACGTCATAGTTTCCTGCACATGAATGACTGGACCCAGAGTTTCCCAGCATAACATTGCCCAAAGCATTACACTTCCTCTACTGACTTGTTTTCATCCCTCGGTGCACCCTGGTGCCAACACTTCTCCAGTTAAACGACGCACACGTACTCGGCCATCCACATGGTGCAACAGGAAACGAGATTCATCGGACCAGACCACCACTTTCCAATCATTCAAAGTCCAGTTTTGATGCTCGTGAGCCCATTGAAGGAGCTTTCAACAGTGAATCGAGGTTAGCATAGGCACTCGGAGTAGCCTGCGGCTATGCAGCCAGATTTTCAGCAGGGTTCGATGTTTTTGTTGTGACACATTACTCCCGTCAGCAGCATTCAAATTATGGCGAGTTGCTCCAGAGTATCCCTTCTGATGGCTCATACCTTATGGGATAGCCTTCGCTTACCTTTAGCATCGATGAGCCATTGTCGGCCCACACCTTGCCAGCGGTTCGTGGTTTTTCTCTCCTCGAACCACTTTTCGAAGGTATTAATCACGGCCGACTGTGAGCACCTCACAAGCCTTGCCATCTCGGAAATGCTCTGACCCAGTCGTTTAGCCATTACAAATTGACCTTTGTCAAACTCACTTAAGTCCGCTGCCTTTCGCATCTAAACAACAAGAATAACACTGATTAACAGAGCTCAGTATCAGATGTTATTTATACCGTTTCATTATCTTCACACGCGTCGTCGTTTACCTGCAGTTGCTTCGATTTGCGTAAATGTCTGCTGATCGTAATGTTTTGGCTCTTCGGTGTATATCTTAGTACTAGAAATCAATCTGTGCCTTCGGTACCAGTTGATTTCTAGCTCATCTCTCCGGCACCTATTTGATCTTGAATGCGACACGGGATCTTAAAATTCCTCGTATTTTTGAGATAGATTGGTCTGAAGTAGCCTATTCACCAATATTTAGCTCTCCAGCACCGATATATCGAATTTGATCTTTGACCTCGAAGTACCCGTCGCATCCAAAATTTGGTATAATTTCTCAGATCTATGATTCAAAATACCCCTGGCACCAATGTTTACCCCTCTAATATTGGTAGATCTATGTTTGACTTCGAGGACGGTGGTGGATCTGTCGGTAGCGCGTCAGGCTCGTAATCTGCAGTTCCCATGTTCGATTCCTGCCTGGGCAAGCGTTGAGATTTATCTCCGCAAAACTTCCCGCCCTGCCAGCTAGGGTAGTAGTAGTAGGGAATGCCAACGGGCTCGGAGACGTCGCCATCTGTCGGATGGGACGTTAAGCATGGCTCATGTGCGGGAGAGCCATATCCTGTGCACGTTAAAGAACACGCTGGAAAGGCCTTAACGGGAGGATACCATCTATCTACCAACAGCCGTTCCAGTGGATCCACTCCCCCAACCTTCTCTGAGCCCTCGGAGTCTTTGTGGTGTGGCTATTTAGACCATTGTACCACTCAGAGGTAAAATAAACCTGGCCTTTGGCCTTGAAGGACCCATCGCATCTAAATTTTCATAACATTTCTGAGATACTCAAAATAGCCCCTGGAACCAATTTTTCGCTCTCTAGCACTGATAGACCTATATTTCACCTTTGACCTCGAAGGACCCTTCATGTATGGAAATTTCGTAACGTTTCCGACATTTATAACCAGAAAAAACCCTAGACCCCAGTTTTCACGTTTCTAGCACTCTTTGATCATGGTTTGACCTGTATGTGACCTCCATTTGCCCTGGAAAGACGTCGGAAGTCACATTTCCGATTTTTCCAGAGATCTACGACTGGGATTGCACCTAGGTGCAAATTTTCAAAGCTGTGCTATTTCTGCATCGCAGATTTAGCATGATCCCTGTCAGTTTGACATCAATCACTAACAATCGTCTATATCAGCGCTGTGCAACTAGCGGCCCGCGGGTTGTGGTTTTTGGGGCCTGCGAACAAAATCAAGTTTTTACTTGAAATTTTAAATAAATAGTTATAGTCCACTTTATAATTTTTTGTCAACTTATATTACTTTACTTGATATGCAATCTTCAACTTACTCATTCTATTTGTAATTATTATTGCATTATTTCAACTTACTCATTCTATTCTTATTGCCCAACAACTACGGCGACAATGCTCCCATTAAATTGATTAAATATTTGATAAGGTTTAGAAAATTTATATTGTTTTTTCTTATTACTTATTATTTTTCGTATAAATAAAATAATTTTTGAGGTGACATGAACTGACTTTTCAATTACCTATCCTGCCCTGTTCTTTTTTTTTGGCCCGCGAAATATTGGTGAAAGAAAAAATGGCCCGCGAAATATTGACGAAAGAAAAAATGGCCCGCGGTCTTAGAGAAGTTGGACAGCACTGGTCTATATAGTAGATAACACGAAATAAATTCCAACAGGGGATTGAGAATTGAGATGACGGTTGGGGATTGAGATGAACGCACAGACTGTATCGTAACTTGAAGGTGATGATTAAATAAAATCATGCAGTTTCGAAAGATCCATCCTATATGCCAGTGTTACGTAGCCTTTTTCGGCATATTTGTTTTGCCTGACAACTCGTGAAAGAACAATGTGACTTCAAAGTAAAATGAGAAGGGCAAAAAAGGCATATTGTGGGAGGAGAGAATCACTAAAAACTTTTCTAGCATATCTAGTACCATGTCCCTGGATCACATACCCTAAATGAAGTACAGTTCCCAGATTCGAGTCCCACCTTGACCAGCGTCGAGATTTATCTCTGCATATATTCTCTGCCCTGTCCTCGGTCAGTAGGAGATACCGATGGGCTTAGAAAGGCCGCCGTCCGTCGAATGGCACATTAAGCCATGCGGGAGCGCCATACCCTGTTTATGATAAACAACATGCTGGGTGGCCTTGATGAGACGCTACCATCCGTCTGCCAACAGCTGTCCAGTGGTCCCCTCACCCCAACCTTCCCTGAGCCCTCGGGGTCCTTGTGATCTTGTTATTTAGTCTATTGTGCGCAAAAAAAGTGCCGCTCAGAGGTAAAACAACCTAATCCTAAACGAGGACTTCCTATTCATGGATCAGAGACAATGATGAATTGTCAGCAACCACAAATGTTACAAGTGGAGTTTTTTAGGGAAAAGTGCTTGGCACATAACTTTTTGTGCTTTTTCACGTTTGACATTCCAGATGTTCTTCGCCCAATCCCAAAGAACATCTTTGCGGATGACATCAAGTTTTTCTAGGCTTCAGCGATATAAGACCAATTATACAGAGCTTGTAACACTATTCTAGAATGGAACATAATTCCCGAACTACTTGTTTCGAAGCCAAATCTTCAATTAATCATTTGGGTCACAATTGCCACCACTACAACCATCATATTGAAAACAGGACCCTCCAGAGTGTCCAAGAACTTTTTGATCTTGGCGTCGCGTTCAACAACGCTATGATATTTTCACCCCATTTTACAAAGGGACTAAAGACCTTTCACTTTGACAGCATGGTTCTAAGTAGCCGTCGAAAGTGAAATCATGCTATTCTCGTCAAAGCCTTCTTCACATATCTTAGATCCATACTTCAATATGCGTCTCCACTGTGGTCTATGATATTTGTCTCGTTAGAAAGGCCACAAGAATGGTTCACTAAAAGACTACCATGGTACTTCAACTTAACATACGAACAAAGGTTGATAAATATTAATATCCATCCACTGGAACGGAAAAGTATTGGATATGAAAATATATCGCAAATTTATGTATGGGACAACTCACCAAGACATCCAACATCCCGAGGGGCGGGGGTGGCTCAGTCGGTAGCCCGCCAGGCTCGTAATCTGCAGTTCCCTGGTTCGAGTCCCAGCTGGGTCAGCGTTGAGATTTATCTCCGCAAAATTCCCCGCCCTGCCCACGGTCAGTAGGGGTCACCGATGGGCTTGGAAAGGCCGCCGTCCGTCGGATGGGACGTTAAGTCGTGGCCCCGTGTGCGGGAGAGCCATACCCTGTGCACGTTAAAGAACACGCTGGATGGCCTTGACGGGAGGCTACCATCTGTCTCCCAACAGCGGTTCCAGTGGGTCCCCTTCCCCAACCTTCTCTGAGCCTTCGGGGTCCACGTGACCTGACCATTTAGCCCATGGTGTGCAAAAAAGTGCCGCTCAGAGGTAAAACAACCCAACCATCCAACATCCCTTTCTAACAGTTTCAAGTAGCAACATCAGAAGCACCTTGTGTGTATTAATATTCCATTGGCCAAAAGAAACTGTAAATATCGTTATTTTGTCTTCAGAGTAGGAAGGGGTTGAAACCACCATCTGACGGACGTTATGCTTTTCCCATATTTGCGGAATTTCATTGAAGAATTGAAAGAAGTGGACCTGTCACCATTTCTTCGATGCTTCAGATTTGAAACCTCATAGTGAATGTTGCAGCAAAAGAAATATAGCATTTTTGTAATCTTTTGCTTTGCATTCTCCGTTTTTAAGTCAAGAGGGAAGGCGTAAGAATGCTACGCAACATCTGACCCTTCTGTGTATTCAATATTCTGAGAAAAAAATTGTCTGAAAAAATCTAGGTTTGAAACATGCATTTTCGCTGCGACATTCACCATAATCATGCATATTATTTCCTTACCATTTAGTCTATTTCGAACCCGAAACATGACGCTCGGGGTTTAAAAATACCAGAATCCTTTACAAGGAATTCTAAAGTGTGTGTCGCCTGGGTCGTTAAGATTTTGAAAACTTGCTTTCCGTTTCTGAGAAAAATAATGTTTAGCCTGTCTTATGCGTTACAGAATTAACTGAAAGCATTTTCTTCCTGTTTCCTTCGGTTGCTTCCTTTCTGTAGTTGCTAGTAAAAGCTTTTCTGTTCCGTGATTGAATTCTGTTTCCTGCAACGGATAATAGCATTTGTCTGATATTCATTTTCCTTTCCTTTCTGAATAAACATTAACCTGTAAGCCAAATAAGAAAGGCAATGCATTCTCTTGCACTTTCCATTTATACACCTCAAATTAGTAGAGAAAAGCAATATGCGTGACCAGACTTTTCCACCTCGTCTGCCTCAGCCCCAAATAAGGGGTTATTTGATAAGCGCGAAGATTAAGAGGGTGCAAGCTGGTAACGGAGCGATTTGGAGCAACAGCGGTCACGTGACGTTTCGTCATTGCCGTCGGAGGGGAGCTGCGGATGGCAAATGGTTGCCATTTCCAAGACACTCGTGGCACAAGGCACGAGGCCATTTATTAATTGGCGCCTGATTAGCTCGCTTCGCGCACTTAGTGCGCAAACTTTGAACCCCCGGAAATTGTAAACAGAAAGAAATGAGCCCCAGTCGTGAGAGACGAAAAACTATTCCCATTTTCCGAAGTTACTGATGAGAAAGTTGACGGCGAAAGGTTGCCCTTCGGGGGGAGAGAAGCAACCGCCTCAGCCAATAGGAGACCCGGAAAGCAGCACGCGATACCCCGCCATGCCGAACGAATGCTAAAAGAATCACGAAATGCTGTGATTTGAGTGTTACATGGAAGCGGAGCAAAACAACACAATATCCTGCTGCCTGGTTTATCCAATATCTTAAAGTTAGTTGGCGAAGTATTACGAAGTTTTAAAGATAAAGAAACATTAATAATGGGCTTTTGTTTGGCATCAAGAAGAAAAAGAAAGCCTTTGTCTTTGCGTTTTTTAACTAAAGGCAAAAAATTGCATGCATTGATAAAAAAAACATTCTGCCTCACATCTTGTCTAAGCAAAAGCCACTAAGTTTCCAAAGTTTATCTTTTGCTGCAACTAACCAGATGCCTCCAGGATTCGAGTCTCAACTGTTCCTGCTTGAGGACTTTCTCTCTTTAACGTTTCCATGCCCTCGGTGAGAAAGGAGGCACCAATGAGATTGTAAAAGAAGCCATTCATGAGATGATACGTTAAACCGTGTTCTTGTGTGTAAGGGAGTTGGGTTGTTTTACCTCTGAGTGGCACTCTTTTTGTACACGATGGGCTGAATGGTCAAGTCACAAGGACCCAAGGGCTCAGAGAAGATTGGGGAAGGGAACCCATTGGGCAGCTATTAGGAGACAGATGGTAGCCTCCCGTTAAAGCCATCTAGTGTGTTGTTTAACGTGCACAAGGTATGTATTTCCTATAGAGACGGAGCCACGGCATAACGTCCCAACCGACGGACAGTGTACTTTCCAAATCCATCGGTGTTCCCTTTCTCACGGAGGAGGGGGGTGGGGAGGGGGGTTAGCGGAGATAAATCTCATTGCTGGTACAGTCGAGATTCGAACCTAGGAACTACAGATTACGAGCCAGTACCCGTTGTCAATGACTGTTCTGGAACATCAATCTTAAACTATTTTGTACTTGTTTAATGTTGAACGTCGTCTTTATTTTAGCTTTCATTTTTCTGTGTTACAACCTCTTCCACTTTTTATTAAATACCTCTTTTTTTAAACTGGTTTTCATGAAGAAGAAAAAATAAGTTTTTACTTTATCCTCTGACTGACTTTTCTGATGGACGGAGGCCTTTCCAATGCCATAGGTTTCCCCTACTCACCGAGGCGGGATGGAGGCTTAGCGAAAAAATAAAACTCAACTCTGGTCCAGGCAGAACTCGAACTTGGTAATTTAAGATTACGAGGCCAGCGCTATTTATCGACTGCGGCAACTCCTATTCCGCGTGTAGGAGAATCACATTACCTGAATATTAAAGCATATGCTATATGGCCTTGGTGGGACACTTCCGTTTTGTCTCCTAACAGTTGTCCAGTGGATCCCCTTTCTGAGCTCTGAGCCCATTTTGTGCTGTTGAGAGGTAAAACAGCACAACTCATCACAAGCATAAAATAATTGTTCACATAAGTGGATCCTTAATTATGGAGATCAAGTTCGTTTGAGTTTAAATTATTTTAAGTGAAGCATGAACTATTTTTAATTTCTTTTTCGAAATCTTTCAAGTATAAAGAACTTTTGAATGCACGATCCAACCAAATGGAGAGTTTTGTTCAGTTTACAAATCACCGCAGATTTCCTTACGTATATTTCTGAGATCTGTCTACTGAATCACTTAATTCATTTCATTTTCAGATTATCTCCACGATGATGTAAAAGTAATGTCTGAGTTTATTAAAGTTTAATTTTTATGCATTTTGTCCATTTGCTAACATGATTGAATGGAATCACAAAAGCTTATTTATTACTTACGAATAAAATGGTCCGTTATATATCTGATATGCAAAAACAAGAGTTTAATGTGCCTTGAAATACTGCATGTATGTTTGACTGAAGGTATATTTCGGGGGAGGGAATTGGGTTATATAAATTCTAATTAGTTTTTTTTTTACATAATGCTTTAAATTGCCAGGTTACAAGGACCTCAAAAGGCTCAAAACTTAGTAAGGGGAGGAGATTGTTTGGCCTCTCCAAAAAGACACCCAGCGTGTCCTTCAATGAGCATTGGAGGTTCTCCTGCACACGGAACCTCAGCTTATGACGGGCGGGCATCGGCCTTTTCGAGCCCATAGGTATCTAAGAACACGGGCGTAGCCGAGAAAATTCTGAAAGCATACCCAGTTGAGAAAGAATTTTTTATTTTTCTCAAAATAAAAAAAACAAAGCAAAAACTCCGTTTCCCTATCCCTTTCCCAGCTCTTAAAAACAATCTGGAGTCTTTGTGACTCTAAGACTGTTTTTAAGTTTTGTTAGTTAGTGTTTTTAAGACTATAAGACTCTGAGCAGCACAAATTGAACATTTGGTTCATTTTGTGCTGCTCAGAGGTAAAACAACCTAATGTTTAGTAGAAGGTAAGCTGGCAAAGAATTGTTGCCAATTTAAACTCCTTACCCATCACACTCTACCACCAAAATTTCAGATTTCTAGTATAAATAGATCTTTTGCAATATTAGTAAAAGTTTTGCAATTTTTCATCTTTTTACGCCGTTAGAAGGCGCTGTTGGAAGAACAGGAAAATGCGAATTCTAATGTTTCACATTTTATTTCTAAAAACGCAAAAAAAAAAATCGATTGTCTTAAGATGACGATGTGTGCCAACTCCCGCCCTTGTAATATATTGCATGCTGCTGGCATTCAGAGTTAGACAAAATAATTTTGTTGCCGAAGAAGTTAGAAACGTGATATTTGTGTATTTTATTTTCATTTTTGAAATATCACGAAATAAAATACACATGATATTTGTGTATTTTATTTCGTGATATTTGTGAATTGTTTTTTGTGTTCTCTTTTACAAAATGTTGGTAGTAGTGACGAATCTTTTTAAAAAATAAAAATCCATGAAGTTTCGACTCAATCACAATTCTTTCATCGATTTAATGTCCGACATATTCTCCAAAACTTGAAAAAAAATTTTTCAATATGTATTTACGATGTAAGAAGGTTTTAGTCTGAAAACGAAAAGTATTTCTTCATCGTAAGGGGTGAACAATGGGCGTCGAGGAAGATGCGGAGAAATACATCCTTCTCACTGGAGTGGAGACTCTCCTCCAGTGTGGAGTGAAAGAAAGAGCAAATAAAACTGCTCACTCCATTTCTCTGCATTCCTTCTCCATCGGGGATTGAGTGCTCCCTCTCAGTACGAGGCTGTCCCCGAAGACTTGGCACCATCTCGCGGTTTACAAGCCCCTCGTGACAGAGGGCACGCCTTCCAATACGTCGCGATGTCCTGCTCCCTGTTATCTAGTCGTTGCCATGGAGACTGATGCCGATCTCACGGTTCGAGAGTCAGCACACATCTTGTGGAACGGGCCGTAAACGAAGTCGCCTGGTTCATCGACTTTACATGGGACGGCAACAACGGACCTTAACCTTTGGCCGCTGAAGAAAAATATCTCTAAATAATTCAGATCCAATTAATTAGAGAGAAGGGTTGACTTTGTGGTTCAAAGTCTGCGCATCCGGTCGCGACGATGTGAGCTGATCTCACCGCTGCTGCATCAGGCAGCCGTTTCGTTGCGAGACTATGAAGTGAATCGACAATATTATCAAGCGAATTCTAATTCCGAGGCAGAATAATTAGAGATCATCAAGCCATGTACAATATGATTGTTATACGTATTTGGAGATGTAAAGGCTCGAACAGAATATATTACAGAGCGATTGATTCGGCTTAGTAATTATGTATTACATTACAATATATATATTCTAGCTGCTTAACACAGAGACGGGTTTAACCATGATGATGAATTTGCCTATGCAGATTTATCCACTCCGAGTGATACGATGTCCATCGTTTCGCTCTCAGCGGCAATCAGAATCTAAAGGAAGTAAAAACATTTTAAAAAATAGAAATGTGTTGAATATGAGGGCATCAGATTTTTAACATTGGTGAATTGTTATGTGGCTGAAACAAATTAATGGTCTGTTCTCGCAGGGACTCCAAGCATTAAAACAACAGCTGTTAGAAGAGATGGGATCCTCCTTTCAAGATCATCCAGGGTGTTTTCTAATGTGTTTCAGAGCAAAGCTCTCTTATACATAGGATCACCGCTTGACGCTTCATTCCATGGATTTGGGTGAGATGGGGGGGGGGGGGGGGGAAGATATTCTATTAAATCGGAAGAGTCAAATTCAGCTATGAACAAATCCCGGGAACTAGGGTATTTTACATATTTGTGGTGTGTTGAAACTTATTCTGTTCTATTTATTCAGTTCAAACATATACTGTTCAAGTAACAGACATACATAATCCTCATTACTTTTCTTGTAGGTGAATTTCATAAAATTTTATTTTCAAACAATAAGAATAACGAAATGCCAAACTTGACTCTTTTTGTAGAAACATGTTGCAAGATTTTCGGAGAATTCAGTTTTCTGACGATGAAAGAAGAGGTATGAGCAGGAGAATCATCCGACTTGTATAGAAGCATATTACGTTAGATCGTTTTTCTTTTTTTGCCTGAAATATGATTAATTAACCAAAAAGATGTAGGAAAATAAGTTTCCGCAACTGAGAGTACTAAGGAAGGTCTTGTAACATATTTAATGTCTTTGTGACCTAGATTATTAACCGATTATATAGGCTTCAAAAAGAAAAGCATTGTTTATCGGTCGGTTCCAAACACAGTTCTTACAGATTTCTACTGTGCTTGTTGATAAACAAAATATGGAATAAACTAAATATTTATATTTTTCGAAATAAATTTTGGAAAAAAGTATAAATTTTGAAATGCGATTTTGAGTTTTGTTATTCGTTGCACTAGATTGGTATTTTCCAGTTATATAATCTGTGGACATTTTTTTTCTATTTCATTTTTTTCTTTTTCTTTTTTGAATATCTCATTAGAACAACGGAGCACGACTTTCTATACATTTTTTAGTATTTATTATTCAGCCTTTTTCATAACTGTAATCGGTATCTAATCAATTGAACAATTTAATCAGATGGTATAATTAGGATCAGAAACTTCGCAATGATTTGAAGCCTCACCACCTTTCTGAAAATGCGATTAGGTGAATATTTTGTAAAATTAAAATTGAATAATAATTTGCACAAACACGACAAAACCCAGTGATGTTCCATTTTTATATTAAGAGAAGAAGAAAATGTGTATTTTTGTAAAGAATTGGGAGCGACTAGGATTGGCTCAGTACTTAGTGCATCACGATCATAGCCTTATGTTGTCAGATTCCTGTCTACATCCCCGCTATATCCTCGGTGAGAAAAGAAATACAGATCGACCTTAATAGATCGCTGTCAATTGAAAAGGTCGTTAAAGCTGACCCAACATAGGGATTGGGTTGTTTTACCTCTGAGCTGCCCCTTTTTTCCAGATATTGGGCTACATGGTTAGGTTGGATTGTTTAAATTATGAGCGTGTTTTTGTTTTCACATTATGGGCTAAATAGCCTGGTAACAAAGACCCTGAGGACTGAGATAAGGTTGGGAGAAGGGGACCACTGGACAGCTGTTAGGACACAAATGATCGCCATGCGTCAAGGACATTCAGCGAGCTCTTTAACGTGCATGGGGTATGGCTCTCCCGCACAAAGGGCTCAACGTCTCATCCGATTAACTGGGAGACCTTTATTAATTGGTGAGCTATTTTCTCACCGAGGACATAATAGGGGTTAGTGGAGATAAATCTCCACCTAGCTACAGTTGGGATCCTTACCTGGAAACTAGAATACGAGCGTGCCGTACTACTGAGTCACTCGCTACCACTCCAGAGGGGCGGGGGTGGCTCAGTCGGTAGCGCGCCAGGCTCGTAATCTGTAGTTCCCAGGTTCGAGTCCCAGCTGGGTCAGCGTTGAGATTAATCTCCGCAAAATTCCCCGCCCTGCCCACGGTCAGTAGGGGACACCGATGGGCTTGGAAAGGCCGCCGTCCGTCGGATGGGACGTTAAGCCGTGATTCCGTGTGCGGGAGAGCCATACTCTGTGCACGTTAAAAAACACGCTGGATGGCCTTGACGGGAGGCTACCATCTGTCTCCCAACAGCTGTTCCAGTGGGTCCCCTCCCCCAACCTTCTCTGAGCCTTCGGGGTCCATGTGACCTGGCCATTTAGCCCATGGTGTGCAAAAAAGTGCCGCTGAGAGGTAAAACAACCCAACCACTCCAGATGTGCAAGAGAGTCATGCCATGTGTCGATTAAAGAACTCGCTGAATGACGTTGATAAGTGACTTCCAGCTGACTCCTAATAACTCTTCGTTAATAATGATATTATGAAATCGAGTGAGGGTTAGGTCTCGTCAGTAGAACCTTTTTTCTAACCTTCCTGAGCCACTGTTGCATTTGAGACCAGATCCTTTAGTCCACTCTGGGTAAGATAGTGCTGCTCAGAGGTAATTGGAAAAGTCTTTGTCCAGTACATCAGTGAATAAATTGTTCTGATTTTTTGAAGTGATCAGGATTCTGTCATGGCTAGGTGGGCTGAGCATTTCAAAGATATTCTAAACAATGTGGTTAGTTCTACTCCTATTATTTGTAATGAGGATAGATGCATCACTGGCTTTAGTGTTGGCTCAATATCACAGTCGTAAGTTATTATGATTATTTCTAAACTTAAATTACATAAATCCTCAGGTGATAGATGAAATTTCTACTGAAATGCGTAGAGCTGGGAACGTTTCTGTTATCACATGGCTGCCTGAAATTTTGGATATCTTTTATGATAAAAGCATTTTTCCTAAGGATTTTACAAAAGCTATTATTATCCCCATTTTTTAAAAAGGTGATCGCAGTTCTTGTGATAACTATAGGGGTATCAGCCTACTCTCTGTTCCAGGTAAAGTTCTTTCCATAATTGTGCTTAATAGAATTAAGAATCTGGTTGACAAGCAATTGCTTGGTGAGCAATGTGGATTCAGAAGTGGTAGGGATGTGTGGATCAGATATTTCACTAGGCAGATTCTTGAGAAATGTTTAGAGTTTCAGAAACCTTTGGTTGCTAGCTTTGTTGATTTCAAAAAGGCTTTCGACTCTGTTGATCGTCATGATTTGTGGTTGATTGTGAAATCATATGGTATACCAGACAAGTTAGTTAACATAATGAAAGCTCTCTATAATAACACTGAATCTTGTGTGAGAGTTGGTTGTAGCAATTGGTTTGGCATTACTTCTGGTGTTCGACAAGGGTGCATTTTGTCTCCTTTTCTCATTAGTTTGGTTGTTGATTATGTTATGCGAAATTCACTTCAAGGGAAAGCTTTTGGCCTTAAATGGGCTGGAGATACGAAAATTTCTGATTTAGATTATGCTGATGATTTAGCCCTTTTGGCAAATGATGTTGATGAGATGAACTCTTTCATTCGAGCTGTTGATGAGACTGGTAATTGAGTAGGTTTGATGATAAACAGAGAGAAAACTAAAGTGATGAAAATTGGTCAGGGAGATGATTCCTTTTTACTGACATTATACAATTGTAAATAAAGTCTGGTATTGATCCACTCAGCCTCCCTAATTCTATTTCATAAGATTAGTGTTAAAAGAGGAAACTTTAATCCATGATCCAGACTTCATTGTATGGCTTTGGGGAGGGCTGGTCTGAAACTCCATTTTTCTCTATAATACAAGAAAGCGGCCATTCTGGGTTTAAGTCTTGTCTCCGTTGGTCATAGCTGGATCAGTAGATACGAGCCCTGTTGTCAGTGATTGGTCTGGATTGAAGGGCATGGCACCACCCTTGCGTCTCTTTTAGGAACGGAGCAGCGGGAATTCTTAATATTCTGACTGCGTCCGGTAAATGTAAGAGATCGGATGCATAAATTAAGTCGAACCGCCCTTTAGCCATTTTTCTTTATCTTTGTTCAGAGACTAATAACCACTTGGGCTTTGAACAGCCAAGTATTTAGGTAGCGGGGATCTAATTCATGATTTGTTAATAATCAGATACTCAATTAGCAGTTGAGGTGAAATATGTATATAAATTAAGGTAGATATCATTCAGTGTTACTTCAGTTCGTTAAACCACTCAGATACTGAGTTCACCACTCACAGGAATCATCCTAACAACAGTTAGTGTATCTGCAATTTTTGCTCTGACCAGGTCCTCAATCACTCCGTCAATCACCTGTTACATCTCCGCGGACCTAAAAGCAACAGTACCTGCTACAAGATTTGAAATAATAACATTTAATGCCCAATTTCAGGTTAATCAAATTAAGATGCTCTAAACTGCATCTAGCAAAATTCCATCCCAGTGTCGATTAAAAATTGATACTTGCAACACTTTTGAACAGAAATATCAGGGAAGAATGGTAGTCATGGGATTCCTCTTATTGTGGGAATCGGCAGCGTTGAGGAATCTATTTTAAGCTCTCTCTCTTTCTCAAGGTCATCCAATATGCATTGATCTGTTCTTGGTGTTTACTGAAGAATGCGACACGAGGAAGAATCCTTAGAAATGCGAAGTGAGCGGGGCAGGCTTTGAAACTTCCGATCTGTTATTGGAAGAGATTTCAGAACTTGTTAACTTATATAACAATGACGTTTCATTCTTGAAAAGCGTTTTAAAAGTTTTGTTTCTTTATCTTTTAAATTTCAAGCGCTAGAATTTAGTCGGCTTAGACTGCAAAATAATTTTTTCACAAAAAAAAATAGATCGACTTGTTGTCAATGTATAGAAAGCTTCATCGTCTTTTAGCACTTTTTTCATTGTCATATACTTCTTAAATTCAATAGTGTATGTTTTATGCGTTTTGTAATTTTGTAATTGTAAAGCTATTATAGAATGGAATATATAAAAATTGTAGCAAAGTTTATAGACTGTACGGAAAAATGTTTCCCGTTTTATTTTAAAAATGTTCAAATTATCTTCATGGCAAGAGCGTGTTTCTAAAAAGTAAGGAAGAGTGTGTAACGATACAGAGGATAGAAATAAAAGATAATTGTAAATTTGCTCTACAACTTCAGACATCTATAACTAGGCCCTGCGCCGATGCGATTAGGACTTTTGCTACCCGCGCTGGGATCTATCTATAACTCCGGTATTTGTCACACGAAATTAAAACAAATGGCATGGCAATGATGAGAAACACCAAATTTGAAGATGTTTAGTATAAGGAGCTGTGAATAATGCGAAGTGAAGGAAATTCATTTTCGTTCCACATTCTGTAGAGCATCTCAGGGAGTTACTTGGGCGACAGAATCTTGTCTTCAGATCTTTGATGGATTGTAATAATAATGGTGGTGGGGGGGAGTTATTAACTTAATCTCTGAATAAATCCCGTTGAAAGAAATCGAGTGGGGGTTAGGTCCGGTGAATGAAAGGAGATAATACTATTGATCCAGAGGGTTAGAAATTTCTTAATTTGATAATGTTTTCTAGAATCAGGTGATGGAAGAGTCCTCTGGAATTGCCGATTAAATTTCTTCAAACTAAGAAATACAGTTTTTGTACTTTCTTTGCCTCCTCTGTAGTACACCATTTGGTGTGCCTACAGTAACGATTTTCGTGCGGATACGAGAACATTTTCTAGCGGATGAAAGCAAACTTGATGTAACTCTGTTCATTGTCGTTTGTTTTCTTTTCGTTTGAGGAATAATAATATAAAAATAAATTCCCCCTCAAACAGTGCCACAGAAGTCTGACAAGACCTTATCAGTAAAATACGTTATAGAGAAGATCTGTGAAGAAGGAGAGACCTCAGCGGAAAAAACAACGGAAGAAAGAAAACATTGATGCCTTATCCGGAGCTCGAAACCGGCTTCTTTTGAACACCAGCCAAACACGCTAATCACACGGCCATCGGTAGAATGTGTTGGGTTGTTTTACCTCTGAGCGGCACTTTTTTTGCACACAACGGAGTAAATGGCCGGGTCATAAGAACTCCGAGGGCTCATAGAAGGTTGGGGGTCCTTTCATTCACCGGACCTAACCCTCACGCGATTACATTACATCATTATTTTCGTGAAGTGTTCAATGAAAAGTAATTATCATAATACTGCGGCAGGTAAACGTTTGAGAAACATTTATCGAGATTAGTCGTTGCAAAGCATTTTGATCTCTTTCCACCTGGAAGGTTAATGCTATCGTATTATTTCCTTACTCCAACTTTCTTTTAATTACGTTAACCAATGTATCAAAAAAATTATTAAGGTATATATTTTACACGAACTGCGTAAATGCACAAAATAATTGCAAAGTAACTTTACAACTTGAAAACATATTAAAACTTCATTTGTCACATTGCAATGGTGGCGGGGGTGATTCAGTCGGTAGCGCGCCAGGTTCGAGTTCCAACTGGATCAGCATTGAGATTTATCTCCAAAAAAAACTTCCCTCCTTGCCTACAGTCAGTAAGGGACACCGATGGGCTTGGGAAGGCTGCTCTCCGTCGGACGGGACGTTAAACCGTGGCACCCTATCACAATCCATCAAAGATCTGATGGACAGGATTATTTCGCCCAAGTAACTGCATTGGACATTAGGAGACAGATGGTAGCTCCCGTCAAGACCATGCAGCGTGTTCTTTAACGTGCACAGGGTATTACTCTCCAGCACACTACTAATTTGTGAATTAGTTTAAATGAATTAGGTTGAAATGAGGTGTGTGTATATGAGATAAAAATGATGTGTTTTGTTGAGTTATCATACACTTCACTGGATACACCAGATTCAAAACTTTTAACGAAGCCAAACTATTCTGTTTTTCAAAGAAGAATATTAAAAGTTTTATCCAAAAGTGAATAAATTTCTTATCATAGAAAAATATTAAAACTTTTAATCAAAACTGAATAATTATTTTGCTACAAGAATATTAAAACCTTTATCTAAGCAACGTTCAAGTAATAATTTTGTTACAATAATATTAAAAATTTATCTAATCAAAGTCCAAAGTAATAATTATGTTATCAAACCGAAACTTTGTGAAGTGTATGATAATTTAACATAGAAAAATATTAAATTTTTTTTATCTAAAACCAAAATTGAATAAATTTCTTATCATAGAAAAATATTAAAACTTTTATCTAACCAAAGTCCAAATAATAATTTTGCTGTCAAACCGAAACTTTTATCCGAAACCAAAACTGAATAAATTTCTTATCAAACAATAATATTAAAACTTTTATCTAACAAAGTCCAAGTAATAATTTTTGCTATCAAATCGAAACTTTTATCTGAAAGCAAAGTCCAAGTAATAATTCTGTTATCAAACCGAAACTTAAAACCAAAACTGAATAAATTTTTTATCACAGAAGAATATTTTACAATGTATATCTCAATGAGATCGTGGATGAAAAAAGTCAAACTTTTATTTGTTAATGAAAAGCAAAGCTGAATATTTTATCTTTCTCGCTTTACAATTAAAATCTATCATAAAACATACTTACCTTTCAGGAGACAAATCTTACCCTTCAGGAAAGGAACACAAACTGATTTTTTTTCCAGCTGAGAGTGTTTAAATACTCAACCGAACCCAAACTTAAAACCAAAACTGAATAACTTTCTTATCATAGAAGAAATATTCAGCTTTGGTTTTGATTAGGAAATAAAACTTTTATCCAAAAATAAAGTATTACAATTTTGCCGGAATATTTCTATTATCATAGAAGAAGAAATATTTCCCTTTTCGAAAAGATCGTAGATAGAAAGTTATTACCAAAAGTTTTATTTGCTAATCAAAACCAAAGCTGGATATTTCTTCTATGATAAGAAATTTATTCAGTTTTGGTTTTAAGTTTTGAGCAACAAACATACATACAGACTAACATATATACATACAATAATCAATCAATTGATCAATAATCAATCACTACCCAATCAATCAATAATCAATCAATCAATAATTAATCAATAATCAATCAATTGATCAATAATCAATCACTAACCAATCAATCAAGAATCAATCAATCAATAATTAATCAATAATCAATCAATTGATCAATAATCAATCACTAACCAATCAATCAAGAATCAATCAATCAATAATTAATCAATAATCAATCAATTAATCAATAATCAACCCCTAACCAATCAATCAATAATCAAACAATAAATAATCAATCAATCAATGATAAATCAATCAATCAATCAATATCCAATCGATAACCAATCAATAATCGAGCAATCAATAATTTATCGACCAATACTCGATCAATGGTCAATCAATTATCCAATGAATTACCCAATCATACATACATACATACATACGTATATTTGACTTTAGCTAGATAAACTGCTGGGATATTTAAACCTTTGTCGCTTGTACAAAGTTGTTCTAAGTAGTTTATTATTCTTAATTTTATTACAAAGGGTTTAAGACCATAGGATTTCACAGAAATTGAGTCGAGACCACTTAAATTTATATGACAATGTTCTTCGCTTCGTGGAACGTAAAGACCATCTTTATTTCTCACCAATATATTCATTGGACTGTTTTGAACAGTGGTCAAGTTGTTGACGTAGTGTTTCGTAGTGGCATTGGATGAATCGATCGGTTCTGCAAGATTTTTAATGCGTTTATTGCTTGCATCGCAATTATCATCGTCATTGCAAAGTGCTCTTTTTTCCAAATATCGTTTTGTAACTACTCCAGAATCTGCATCCGGTTCAGTAACTGATTATTTTGTTTGTTTCGCGCATCGTAGCGATTGCTCCGAAAAATTAAAGAAGTATTATTAATTAACGTATTGAATGGTAGCGACATCTCCATTTTCTGCAGGTCTGCCTACATTCGATATTCTTTTAGTATTTGCGTCATAATTTCCCGTGTGATTCAATGTTATAGACTCTTGTTGCAGATATTGTTTTGTCACAGAGTCCGAACCCTCTTCGGGATTGGCTACATTTCTCAATTTTTTATTACTCATGTGGTAGTCCCCATCGTGTGTCAATTTAAAACCGACACAGAATTCCCGCTGGTCCACTTTCGGAACCGGTCTCGGAGCTGATGACGCCAAACTTTGTCAAGTTATTCATCTTTATTTACCAAAGTTTTTTCTGTACTTGAGAGGCATATGCTTGGTTTTTTTATCGATTAATAAGAAATCGTGTGGTTTTGAAACTGCATAAAAATATCTTTCCTGATTTCTGTTGCATGATCCAATTGTATCTGCAACATTTATCTCTTGTTCTGCATATTAAAGAATATAAAATAATTACACTGCAGTCGAATGTCTTTTGGAGTCGAAAAATAACTCTGTGTCAGGTAAATCAATGATATGTTCTTTTTCCTTCCTCTGACGAATAATTCTTCAATGAGGTTTTGATCTTTTTCCGTTAAGAAATCGTCGAAAACAAATTAAATTTTGCATGTCGGGATCCAGTTCGTTGACCTTGACGATATCTTCTTTACTGGCAGAGAAAGTTGCAATTGAGATTTTTTCGCCAAATGTTTTCTCCAAAATTCCGTGCAAATCGTCGAATATTTCTTGCATAAACCGATATTTCGGCTCGGTTAAATCTTTGGCATATAAAAAGATTTTATTATAGTAGAGATGTTTAAATATTAATTCAAAAAAAGGTTCGTCTTCCCTGAGCCTGACGGACCACAGATTAAAAGTCTAAAAGGCCAGAGAGGTGCTAATACGTTTCTGTTCAAGAATTTCTCATCTTCTTCAAAGTCAAAATTATGAATCTCCATTTGCTTTATTTAAAAAGATTATCTATGTTCTTTGACCCAGGAATTAAATGTATTATCATAACCAAACCATTTAACATAATACTCTTTTTTATTATTCTTCACTCTAGTTTTCAGAATGGTTTCAGCTTTATAAATGTCATCTTGCTTTTCGTATTTCACCATTTCTTGGGTGTAAAAACTACCAATGATTGGTTCTCCTTTCAGATCCTTGATTTTATAGGTTATGGGATCTGTATTAAGAACTTGAGCAATATCAAAAATCTCTTCTGTAAAATTCGGCAAATAACCTTTTCTAAACGGTATCTTGTACTTGGCGATTCTTACTCTGTCGCCAATTTTAAATTTTGGTGCTGTAATAGATTTAATTCTTTTACCAAACAGATTAAAATACACAATATCTTTGTTTTTCTGCAAGCTTGCCTCTTTTGGGGTCGTTCTTATTGATCTGTGATAAGAAGTATTGTAATTCTTAACGAGGTTTGGTAGAACATCGATCCATTTTCTAGTGTTATTAGCAGTGAAATATTTCCACATTTTTGTTTTTTAGAGTCCTATTAAATCGTTCCACAATTTGAGCTTTAGTCTCATTTTCAGTGGCAAACCAATGGACACCGCGTTGATTAAACAATGCTTGAGTTTCTTTATTGATAAATTCAGTTCCCTTATCCGTTTGTAACTTGGATGGCTTACGTTGTTTAAAAATTTCTACAAATGCTTTGGTAATCTCATTACCCGTTTTCTTTTTAATAGGTATTGCCCAGGCGAATTTGCTGAAAATGTCAATCACGGTTAAAATGTAATTCGTGTGGTTATTGTGAAATTTAAAATTTTGCATATCGATTAAATCACTCTGCCACTGGTCGTCTACATTCGAGACATAAACCCGTCTGGTTTGGAATTTTTCATAAATGAATTCGTGTAACGTGTACACATCTTGTTGTTAGAGAAATCTTTTTACTTCTTTTTCCGTCAATCCAGTTTGGCGCATTAGAACTTTTATACCGGAAAATCCCTTTAACGGAAGAAAGCATCTTATTTCTTGTGTCCTAAACCGAACCGTTTCTTTGTTTTAATGACAGGTTTGATTATCGTTCTTGAAATTCTTTCCCCTAAAGTTGGATTCTGAATTTCATCCAAATCATTTAATAATTCTTGGTCGGCTTCGTGTCTCTTTTTAGTTTCTGCAGATTTGCTGTAAGAAATGTCGTGCTTTTTGCAGGCTTTGTCCACACGGTTAATACCCGGATCTCCTCGCATTAACCTTTTCTCCAGTTTCGTAAAAGGTCCACAATACTGGTAACGTGGAATGTGCATTTCGGGTGGATTAAACCATTCTTGAATCCAGTTTATTATATCTCCACCTTTTACAATTTCCTTTCTGTTTCACAAATTTATACTTTATTTTTCCACACGTTCGGCATCTACCTCTCATCATTACTCTTTTATTCTTTGATGTGACATATTCAACGTTATCCGTTAAAGTTTTCGTTTTACACTTTACACAATACATGCTTAATTTTTATATATAAAATATAAGTGCGTGATACTTATAAAAATAAAGTATAATGTATCACAATTATCTAATTAGTTTAACGCCTGGACAAAAGCAAAAACTGAGGAATGCATTTGTAAATAAGAATCCTATAACTTTAAGTATTGATCCACAAAAGAATGAGCGGGGGTGACTCAGTCGGTAGCGCGCCAGGCTCGTAATCTGTAGTTCCCAGGTTCGAGTCCCAGCTGGGTCAGCGTTGAGATTTATCTCCGCAAAATTCCCCGCCCTGCTCACGGTCAGTAGGGGACACCGATGGGCTTGGAAAGGCCGCCGTCCGTCGGATGGGACGTTAAGCCGTGGCCCCGTCTGCGGGAGAGCCATACCCTTGCACGTTAAAGAACACGCTGGATGGCCTTGACGGGTGGCTACCATCTGTCTCCCAACAGCTGTTCCAGTGGGTCCCCTCCCCCAACCTTCTCTGAGCCTTCGGGGTCCATGTGACCTAGCCATTTAGCCCATGGTGTGCAAAAAAGTGCCGCTGAGAGGTAAAACAACCCAACAACCAAAATCCACAAAAGAAAGGTAAAGATACTTTGAAACTGACGAAGAAACAAATCATTAAACTGAAAAAATCTAAAACGCCAGTTCGATTTCGTTTCAGTAAAACACAACTAGGTGGATTTCTACCGTTCTTAATACCTGCACTCGTAGCATTGGGAAAAGCAACTGCAGTTGGAGCTGCGCGATATGCTGGTACTATGCTTGCACAAAACGTTTTAGGAAAAGGGTTATTGGAAAGCAAAGAGCAGCTTGTATCTAAAAAGAAAGGGAAAAGGTTTGTACATTCCAGGAAAACAAATAGCTCAGGGATTAGAAAAAAAGAGCCATTAAGTAACTTAGGTATCGAAAATATAATGAAAAAGAAAAAGGATTCCGTGGTGTATACTCTATCGATTCTTTGCCAACAAAAATATTCAAGAACGAAATGGTATAGTGAACTTCGACGTTTTCCGTGGTTCAGGAACTCATTGCGTAGCTTATTTCAATGATGCGAAGTTACCTTACGTCGAGTACTTTGATCCATTCGGTTTATCGCCACCAGAAGAAATAAAACACTATTTACTTACATCTTCAAAGCCGATCGTGTATAACTCTTCGCAAATTCAAGCAAATTACTCTGTGACATGCGGTTACTATTGCATCTATTACATTAAACGAAGGAATAATAACATAAGCCCATATGATGCATTGTATCAGTTTGAATAAACTCCTACCGATAGGAATGAATTGTTGGTAACAACTAGCATATAAGTACTATATAGTACTACGTTATATTAATAAAGATGGTACTTATAACTATCAATTCCTCTAGTATTACGGCATAAAACCCCGAAGATTTGGAAATTAATTATGAAACGCCGATCACACTCAGTGGTGAATACGAGATAGCACTGATCGGTAGCAATATGTGGTATTCCTGGTACAACATCAGTGATAAATATAACAATAACACTCTGAAATACTTCAAAGGAAGGCAATAGAATAAAATAATTTTCCCGAATGGAATGTACGATATAGGCGGATTTAATGATGTTTTGAAAACTGTCTTTGGGGATCCTAGCCCTATAATACTAGAAAGCAACCTCCCCACATTAAGATTTGTTTTTCGTTTGGCAAGAGGATATAAAATAGATTTTTCTGAAGGAAAGTTGCGAGAAATACTAGGGTTCGAATCGAAAATTATCGATGCAGCACAAAGCGAAGAAAAGTACCCACCCAACATAACGAGAGGGGTCGATCGCATTCTAATTCACTGTTCTATTGTCGAATCTTCCTATCTCAATAACCAGAAGATCGACGTGTTGTACAGTTTCGTGCCTCAAACACCGCCAGACAGTTTAATCAACACACATCCATTCTTCCCAATATATTTACCGCTGAATAAAACTGATTACATTTACAATGTTAGAATGAAAGTAACCGATCAGAACAATAAAGTAATTGACTTGAACAAGGAAAACGTGACTTATATGTTACACATCAGACCCAAATAAAGATGATGATACTGAGAAAGCGAATTAAAATATTTTATACAAATCCGTCGCCTATCGTTCGAATAAACAAGAAAATATCCCCTAAGAGCAGAAATATTCTTAATCAGTTAATATACGGAAATGGCCTAAAATCATAAAGTAAGTATAGGATGAACGTTGAAGCTACTTACTGGAATTTGTTCGAAGACTCAATAGACGATAATTCCACGACAAAATATGAGTAAGAATATCGGGAAACCAATGTTAATGTTAAAAAGCTCGAAAAATACGAAATATTTACCAAAGATATGGACGTTTTCCTACATCCGCACAACAGTTATATACACGTCAGAGGCAAAATACTGAAATCAGACGGGTCTGATATCGGCGGCAATGATGTAGTTACGATGGTCAATAATGGGTACAACATTTTTAAGAGAGCTCAATATTATATTGAAAACAGAGAATTGGAAGATTTTGAATTGCCAGGAGTGATGACCACGATTCACAATTTAATTGATTTCACCGAAGACTTTTCACACAGTGCTGCCACAAGTATGATGTGGTTCAAAGATACCGCAGACAGTTCGAAAATGAATAAGTATTTGTACGACGGAGGCGAAGATAAACTGGACACGAATAATAAAATAAAGGATTTTGCACAAGCGTTGAAGAAAAACCCTGAATTCAATAAAGGATTCTCGGACAGATATGAAATTACAAAAAATAGTCAAAATGTAAGTTTATTGTTACCACTGAATCGGCTGTTTGGATTCTGCCGAGACGTGGATAAAGTGTTTCGCGGTGTAAAACATACCATAAAACTAGAAAAAAGTGACGACAAAGACATTATTCAGAGAGTTGGGGCTACGTTGTATAAATTTGAAATATCTCACGTATCTTGGTTTATTCCAAAAGTGGAACCATCATTACAAGTACTTGCAAAACTAGAATCTCACATATCGGCGACAATCCATATGAAATCTTTTGGGAATCGTGCAAACTCTACAAATCTGATACTCGAATTGACTGTCATGTCAGTTGGCGGGTTACTACAACTCAAAATAAACCCGCCCACCTTTATGTCGTCTTACAAAAGTCTAACCGATTAAATAATCAAACCAGAAACAATATGGTATTTGATCACGTTACTAGAACGGATTCAAATCAGAGTGAATGCTAACAGTTTCCCGAACAAGAATTTGAGTGCAACTTTGAACCCAACAGTTTAGATTATGCGCGAGTTTACAACTGCTTTTTAGCTGCAAAAAACATGGATATCGATTTGGGTACACAAGTCAGTTACCAAGATTTTATGAAACTGTATCCGATATTCCACTTCGATGTCAGCAAATACGAATCACGTCTATATGAATTATCAGCAACAGCTGACATCGAAATACGATTTAAATTAAATAGACCGCCAAATGAATTATACCACGCATATTGCGTAATTGTCTCAGAACGAAAAGCAACTTTACAACCACTAGAGGGAAAACTTTTAGTTGTTGGATAAAAAACTATTTTAAATACCATCATTACGAAATCTACATCTATTTCCACGTTTAATATACATACATGTTCCCGAACCAGTATTTTTTCAGCTTCACTTTAATTCTGAGGTTCAGTGAATAAGAGATTTAGTTCAATGAAATTAAATCTCAAGCCCGTTGTTCTTTTGAGGAGACTGATTTCCGTTTAGCACGATAACATAAAACTCTTCTCTCTTTACAAACTTCGCACATTCTCAAAATTATTCTAACCTACATCACTTTTCACTTCAAATTTTTTCTAATTGTTTAAAAAATTAATTAAATCACTTTTCACTTCCAAAAAGTATTACTTTTTTTTCATCTAGAACCCTCTCTTCATACATTCACATATATTCAAAGTCTATTTTTTCATCAGAAACCCCGAAAACGTCATTTTACCTGTTGATTTTGTCATATGTTTCAAACAAATTTCGCAAAACTGTCTGACTTTGTCAAATTTTCCGATTTACCTGGCATTTTACAACCAAATAATCCAGTAAAGTGTATAACTCAACTAACCACATCGTTTTTGATCTCTTTCACACACACCTCATTTTTTCTGAAAATTAGTTAAACAAATTAGTTTAAATCTCGTCTGCCCAAAAAACTTATATTATTTTTTCACATGAAACACCCGTTTTTTATTCCGATTTTCACACATTTTCAGAAAAAAACAAAAAACACCGATATACATGTCTTTTACAACCGAATAATCCAGTAAGTGTACGATAATTCAACAAAACACATCATTTATATCTCATGCTCCGGGTAAGGCATGGATGTTCGTGTCGTTTTTCTGCTGAGGTCCTGCCATCCTCACAGACCTTCTACTCTGGCATATAAACTGACAGGCTCCTGTCAGACCTCTGTGGCAAGCAGCTGCTTGAGGGGGTATTCTTTTTATTTTTTTTATACACACACACCTCATTTCAACCTAATTCATTTAAACTAATTCACAAATTAGTTTAAACCTAATCTTCCCAAAGAAAAACTTAAATTAGTTTTTCACATGCTAAAAATCACCCCCGTTTTTTCTAATTTTCACACATATTTTCACAAAAAACCACAAGAAACATACTTTTTACCTTATCCCCCATAACTTTTTCCATGGATTTTCATAGAATTCTCGAGCCCCTTTTACTGTGCCGGAACTGTCATTTATGCTACTACTTGCAATGTGACAAATGAAGTTTTAATATGTTTTCAAGTTGTAAAGTTGCTTTGCAATTATTTTGTGCATTTACACAGTTACTGTAAAATATATACCTTAATAACTTTTTTGATACATTGGTAAACGTAATTAAAAGAAAGTTGGAGTAAGGAAATGATGTGATAGCATTAACCTTCCAGGTGGAAAGAGATCGAAATGCTTTGCAACGACTATCTCGATAAATGTTTCTCAAATGTTTAGCTGCCGCAGTATTATGATAATTACTTTTCATTGAACACTTCACGAAAATAATGATGTAATGTTTATAATATCTTTCTGTCAAGCATTCCTGCTTTGTTCTGATATAACACATACTTATTTCTAAAAAATGTGATGCCTAATAATTATGCACTAAACTTAAAATTTAATGGAAATTTTGGGTCTACATGTTCAACAGAGTGCATCTATTCTTGGAGTAACTTGCCTCAGAGATAATCTTACCTTCGGTAAGAAGCCATCAGTGTTGCCATCTCGTTCGAAATTTCCAATTTTTTGTGAAATGCCAAAATTAATAATATTTGTATTTTTTGCAGTCTTTTTCCAGAAGATCGAGTAATAGCTTTAGGTGATTTTTATTCCTGAAAGCTTCTTTTAGAGAAATGATTCTTCTATGATTTTAATAATTAAGCACAGAAGCGAAAGCTTTATAATGAAATGAAAGAAAATACTTAACCATTTTAGAACGTCAAACTAATAAATACCTAACTTATGGGGGCGGGGGTGAATCAGTCGGTAGCGCGCCAGGCTCGTAATCTGTAGTTCCCAGGTTCGAGTCCCAGCTGGGTCAGCGTTGAGATTTATCTCCGCAAAAATTCCCCGCCCTGCCCACGGTTAGTAGGGGACACCGATGGGCTTGGAAAAGCCGCCGTCCGTCGGATGGGACGTTAAGCCGTGTCCCCGTGTGCGGGAGAGCCATACCCTGTGCACATTAAAGAACACGCTGGATGGCCTTGACGGGAGGTTACCATCTGTCTCCCAACAGCTGTTGCAGTGGGTCCCCTCCCCCAACCTTCTCTGAGCCTTTGGGGTCCATGTGACCTGGCCATTTAGCCCATGGTGTGCAAAAAAGTGCTGCTCAGAGGTAAAACAACCCAACCCTAACTTATGGTTTTTGCGTATTTTTTCCGTTTTCCCGTTCATGAATTTTGTGACACAAGTTTCAGAGGAAACCTTCGCAAAAAATTTTAGGCAAAATTTTCTGACGTATTTTTTTTTATAAACAGTTAGAGATTTCTTTGAAATATTATCTGTTGGGCGTCATACGCTCTGTACATCATCCGCAGTATTCGACACTGGAGAAATTTAATAACCATTGAGAAAAGAATCCTGAGAGCAGAGAAAGTTTTGAGAAGTGCTGAGAATTGAAGCATATTCCATCTGGGTGATATATCAGTGATATTTGGGGAAAACGTTTAACTGATCCAAAGTTTCTGAGTAGCCTAGGAAGAAATGGTAGCATCCTTATGTTTCCAACATCTTTCGTGACGTGCTTGGAAAGCAAGAGAAATGGGAACACCTAAGTGGGAACTAGAGATCGGACGTCGACAATACATCAAAGGAATTGAAGTCAACAGAGGTATGTCTTTCACTTTGTCTCCGGGCTGGTGGAAAATGAAATTTCTAGAGCACATTTTTTCACTTGCTTTTTATGTTCAGCTGTCAGTAAAAAACGAAAAAATGAAGAGATGTCAAAAATATGAAGGATGATTTTGCCCTAATAAATACAAATTGAACTGCAGTTTATTGGAAATCAAATATATATTGCGCTTGCCTTTTTTCTTCGATTTCAAAGTTACTCTGAGCTCACTTAACAGTTTTTTTATGTGCAAAATGTAATACATCACGAACATTAACCAGATGGATTATAGACCCAAAAAAAGGCAATCGTATATACAGGGTGATTCAGAATTCATCATCAATATTTGGTGGGGAGGTAGGTAATAAGAAACGAAGGAGATTTCACATAGGAAAGCATGGGCGCATATGCCATGTAGTAGGGCAAAATGACCCCAGTTCAATGATGGAAAGAACACATAAGAAGGAAGTGGTAAGGAAAAAACATTTATTATCTTACATGTAACATTTCTTTGCATTGGTTGTACAGACTTACAAGAGGTGCTCGAACTGCCGACCATGTGCTAGAATGCATGACTCACAACGGCGTTGCATGGACAGCCGGACCCTGTGGAAGATGCCTGGCATTTCCCGGATGTTTGAGGCAGCAACTGATATGCGTGCTACAAGATCCATAGCACTATCAACAGGGGTCTCGTACACCATGTTTTTCATAGCACCCCATACAAAGAAATCGATTGGAGATAAATCCGGTGAACGTGGTGGCCAAGAAACCGGTCCACCGCGGCCAATCCATTGACCACCAAACTGTCTGCGTAGGTAAGCACGCAGAGCATTTGCGAAATGTGCAGGAGCGCCGTCATGCTGGAACCACATTCGCCGGAGACTACCATCAGGAACCTCGTTCAGAAGATCCGGTAACACAGTCTGAAGAAATGTTAGGTACTTGGCACCGTCCAAACGGGATGGTAGTAAATACGGGCCCAACAAACAGTCACCGACAATCCCAGTCCACACATTGACAGCAAAACGTAGTTGCGCAGCTCCAGGTCTTGTACCGTGTGGGTTCTGATGAGCCCACACATGCCAATTGTGTGTGTTGAAGACACCCTCTCGAGTGAACAACGCCTCATCGGTGAAAAGAACATACGTTGGGAAATTGGGATCAACGGCTGTTCTCTGCATGAACCACTGACAAAAAATAACACGCTTGGGATGGTCGTCTGCTGCCAATAATTGCACTCTTTGCAGATGAAACGGATGTAACCCTTCATCGTGTAATATCCGCCACGCTGTTGCTTGCGAAATTCCAAACTGCCTAGCCATACCTCGTGTGCTAGCACCAGGTTGTTCCTCGATTTCCTGTAGGACAGCTTCCTCTACTGCTACTGTCCGTGCCGATCTGGGCCTCCCTCGATTAACATTACTAGCAGCAAAGGATCCTGTTTCACGCAGTTGGCGATGAATACGTGAAAACATTTGATGCTGTGGCACACGGCGGTTTGGGAAGCGCGCTGCATACAATTGCCTGGCTCGAAGACATCTTTCTCCTGCCGCACCGTAAGTTACATGCATATCTGCACATTCATTCCCCGTATACCGGTTCATGTTACTTCTGCAAATTCACCTTGTCGAATGACAACTGACTGCACTCGTCAAACAGCTGTGCTTCTGTATGAGAGGTGTGTACACACAGCGCCCTCTACACCACCACACCCAAAAAAAGGCAAGCTTATGTATTAATATTGCGCTTGCCTTTTTCTTCGATTCTACTTTTGGTCTCATATTTTAGGTCTTCTGATGTTTTCGTTATTTGTACATTACTCACGGTTTCCATAGTTTTGCACACTGTTTCTGTGAGTGTTTAATACTTCGAACCAAGCCCGGATCTAGGAAAAATTCCAGGGAGGGTAAAAAACACAATTGAGCCAAAAAAAAGTAAAAACCTTGATTTCCAATGCAATGTAACATTTCCCCTTTTCGTTTTACGGTTATTTAAAATGTTTCTTGAAAAATGCATGAAATATAAATAAGTTTAATAATTTTTGCATCTTTTATCCTTACTCATATTCTGAAGGGGGGTTTCACATGAAACACCCGTCAGATTCATTTTCTGAAATTTCACATTCTGAAAGGGGGTATGGCCCCCTTCCCCCATATCCGTAGCTGTTTCTAACCTATAAAAATGAATGTGTGATAAAACTACATTTCCTTGCAAACAGAAATGCAGACGTGAGGAGCTATATCTTCCATATTTTTTTTGAAAGGAGGCTACATTGATTTGCATATGCTATTATGTAGAAAAATAGTCGAAAGAATTAACATACGAATTGCCGGAGTGAGTATAAATAATTTTAATTATGATATTGAGCATAGTTTTCAGAAACAGAAAACTGAGAGGTTTATCCATACAGATATTCAATTTTGTTAACACCACCATCGCAGAGGTGACCGGAAGATACAATGTCAGTAACTGGACATGGAAAAGTTTGTTAAAATTTGAAACATTTCAGACAATGTAATAAATTGCATCTTTTTATTCTAAAAGGGAAAAGAATGTTTTAAAAAGTGATTTCTCGGAGGGAAAGTGCTTCCATACTCTTCCAACACGACACACAATGGAGGAATGATAACAGTTTTTTTTCGGGCAAAATGAATATCAGTCACAAGAAAATTACTTTTTTATTCTGTTGATTAGATTGAACATCGGAGTTCTATATTTTAATTAATTATTCTGAAATATTTACTTTAGGGATTGTCCTGTTAAATCATTGTAGATCCCTTAATATGATGCATTAGCGTTGAAATATGAGACTTAATTATGTATTGATTAAGAATATGAAAAACTCGTGCAATGCATGCTAAACATCTAGGTTTGCAATAGTGGATTCAAATACATGAGACATAACTATTTCAGCCGTAGTGAATATATAAAAATAAGTTTCTCCCCATGCAGTCCACATGATACGGAGATTTCACAGGAGCTTGTCATACTTAATAATAATTAGAGGGAAATCTGTAAGGAAGGCGAAATATATGTGGAAATAAAAATGAAAATGTCTTATCTGGGATCGGGCACAGGCCTCTTTGGTGGACATTTCCAAACGCTGACATATTGGCCACTAATATAAGTTAGCTTTTCATGCGTGTTGGATTTCATGCGTACCATGGCAGTTGAAGCTTTCACCTTGATCCAACGTGATAACGTATGAACCAGCGAAGCAATGTTTAATACTGGAAGCGATTTTAGAATTGTGGCTATTGGAACTTCAGAGAAAATGCCTTTTCGGTCTTGAAACAGTCGGTGGAATCTGCTGTCAGTGGGTCATGGCTGTGTATGATAAATTTCAAAGTTTTGCAGACTAGAAGCGATTTTGGAATTGTGGCTATTGGAACCTCAGAGAAAATGCCTTTTCGGTCTTGAAACAGTCGGTGGAATCTGCTGTCAGTGGGTCATGGCTGTGTATGATAAATTTCAAAGTTTTGCAGACTAGAAGCGATTTTGGAATTGTGGCTATTGGAACCTCAGAGAAAATGCCTTTTCGGTCTTGAAACAGTCGGTGGAATCTGCTGTCAGTGGGTCATGGCTGTGTATGATAAATTTCAAAGTTTTGCAGACTGGAAGCGATTTTGGAATTGTGGCTATTGGAACCTTAGAGAAAATGCCTTTTCGGTCTTGAAACAGTCGGTGGAATCTGCTGTCAGTGGGTCATGGCTGTGTATGATAAATTTCAAAGTTTTGCAGACTGGAAGCGATTTTGAAATTGTGGCTATTGGAACCTCAGAGAAAATGCCTTTTCGGTCTTGAAACAGTCGGTGGAATCTGCTGTCAGTGGGTCATGGCTGTGTATGATAAATTTCAAAGTTTTGCAGACTAGAAGCGATTTTGAAATTGTGGCTATTGGAACCTCAGAGAAAATGCCTTTTCGGTCTTGAAACAGTCGGTGGAATCTGCTGTCAGTGGGTCATGGCTGTGTATGATAAATTTCAAAGTTTTGCAGACTGGAAGCGATTTTGAAATTGTGGCTATTGGAACCTCAGAGAAAATCCCTTTTCGGTCTTGAAACAGTCGGTGGAATCTGCTGTCAGTGGGTCATGGCTGTGTATGATAAATTTCAAAGTTTTGCAGACTGGAAGCGATTTTGAAATTGTGGCTATTGGAACCTCAGAGAAAATGCCTTTTCGGTCTTGAAACAGTCGGTGGAATCTGCTGTCAGTGGGTCATGGCTGTGTATGATAAATTTCAAAGTTTTGCAGACTAGAAGCGATTTTGAAATTGTGGCTATTGGAACCTCAGAGAAAATGCCTTTTCGGTCTTGAAACAGTCGGTGGAATCTGCTGTCAGTGGGTCATGGCTGTGTATGATAAATTTCAAAGTTTTGCAGACTGGAAGCGATTTTGAAATTGTGGCTATTGGAACCTCAGAGAAAATGCCTTTTCGGTCTTGAAACAGTCGGTGGAATCTGCTGCCAGTGGGTCATGGCTGTGTATGATAAATTTCAAAGTTTTGCAGACTGGAAGCGATTTTGAAATTGTGGCTATTGGAACCTCAGAGAAAATGCCTTTTCGGTCTTGAAACAGTCGGTGGAATCTGCTGTCAGTGGGTCATGGCTGTGTATGATAAATTTCAAAGTTTTGCAGACTAGAAGCGATTTTGAAATTGTGGCTATTGGAACCTCAGAGAAAATGCCTTTTCGGTCTTGAAACAGTCGGTGGAATCTGCTGTCAGTGGGTCATGGCTGTGTATGATAAATTTCAAAGTTTTGCAGACTAGAAGCGATTTTGGAATTGTGGCTATTGGAACCTCAGAGAAAATGCCTTTTCGGTCTTGAAACAGTCGGTGGAATCTGCTGTCAGTGGGTCATGGCTGTGTATGATAAATTTCAAAGTTTTGCAGACTGGAAGCGATTTTGAAATTGTGGCTATTGGAACATCAGAGAAAATGCCTTTTCGGTCTTGAAACAGTCGGTGGAATCTGCTGTCAGTGGGTCATGGCTGTGTATGATAAATTTCAAAGTTTTGCAGACTAGAAGCGATTTTGGAATTGTGGCTATTGGAACCTCAGAGAAAATGCCTTTTCGGTCTTGAAACAGTCGGTGGAATCTGCTGTCAGTGGGTCATGGCTGTGTATGATAAATTTCAAAGTTTTGCAGACTGGAAGCGATTTTGAAATTGTGGCTATTGGAACCTCAGAGAAAATGCCTTTTCGGTCTTGAAACAGTCGGTGGAATCTGCTGTCAGTGGGTCATGGCTGTGTATGATAAATTTCAAAGTTTTGCAGACTGGAAGCGATTTTGAAATTGTGGCTATTGGAACCTCAGAGAAAATCCCTTTTCGGTCTTGAAACAGTCGGTGGAATCTGCTGTCAGTGGGTCATGGCTGTGTATGATAAATTTCAAAGTTTTGCAGACTGGAAGCGATTTTGGAATTGTGGCTATTGGAACCTCAGAGAAAATGCCTTTTCGGTCTTGACACAGTCGGTGGAATCTGCTGTCAGTGGGTCATGGCTGTGTATGATAAATTTCAAAGTTTTGCAGACTGGAAGCGATTTTGAAATTGTGGCTATTGGAACCTCAGAGAAAATGCCTTTTCGGTCTTGAAACAGTCGGTGGAATCTGCTGTCAGTGGGTCATGGCTGTGTATGATAAATTTCAAAGTTTTGCAGACTGGAAGCGATTTTGGAATTGTGGCTATTGGAACCTCAGAGAAAATGCCTTTTCGGTCTTGAAACAGTCGGTGGAATCTGCTGTCAGTGGGTCATGGCTGTGTATGATAAATTTCAAAGTTTTGCAGACTGGAAGCGATTTTGAAATTGTGGCTATTGGAACCTCAGAGAAAATGCCTTTTCGGTCTTGAAACAGTCGGTGGAATCTGCTGTCAGTGGGTCATGGCTGTGTATGATAAATTTCAAAGTTTTGCAGACTGGAAGCGATTTTGAAATTGTGGCTATTGGAACCTCAGAGAAAATGCCTTTTCGGTCTTGAAACAGTCGGTGGAATCTGCTGTCAGTGGGTCATGGCTGTGTATGATAAATTTCAAAGTTTTGCAGACTGGAAGCGATTTTGGAATTGTGGCTATTGGAACCTCAGAGAAAATGCCTTTTCGGTCTTGAAACAGTCGGTGGAATCTGCTGTCAGTGGGTCATGGCTGTGTATGATAAATTTCAAAGTTTTGCAGACTGGAAGTGATTTTGAAATTGTGGCTATTGGAACCTCAGAGAAAATGCCTTTTCGGTCTTGAAACAGTCGGTGGAATCTGCTGTCAGTGGGTCATGGCTGTGTATGATAAATTTCAAAGTTTTGCAGACTAGAAGCGATTTTGGAATTGTGGCTATTGGAACCTCAGAGAAAATGCCTTTTCGGTCTTGAAACAGTCGGTGGAATCTGCTGTCAGTGGGTCATGGCTGTGTATGATAAATTTCAAAGTTTTGCAGACTGGAAGCGATTTTGAAATTGTGGCTATTGGAACCTCAGAGAAAATGCCTTTTCGGTCTTGAAACAGTCGGTGGAATCTGCTGTCAGTGGGTCATGGCTGTGTATGATAAATTTCAAAGTTTTGCAGACTGGAAGCGATTTTGAAATTGTGGCTATTGGAACCTCAGAGAAAATCCCTTTTCGGTCTTGAAACAGTCGGTGGAATCTGCTGTCAGTGGGTCATGGCTGTGTATGATAAATTTCAAAGTTTTGCAGACTGGAAGCGATTTTGAAATTGTGGCTATTGGAACCTCAGAGAAAATGCCTTTTCGGTCTTGAAACAGTCGGTGGAATCTGCTGTCAGTGGGTCATGGCTGTGTATGATAAATTTCAAAGTTTTGCAGACTAGAAGCGATTTTGAAATTGTGGCTATTGGAACCTCAGAGAAAATGCCTTTTCGGTCTTGAAACAGTCGGTGGAATCTGCTGTCAGTGGGTCATGGCTGTGTATGATAAATTTCAAAGTTTTGCAGACTGGAAGCGATTTTGAAATTGTGGCTATTGGAACCTCAGAGAAAATGCCTTTTCGGTCTTGAAACAGTCGGTGGAATCTGCTGCCAGTGGGTCATGGCTGTGTATGATAAATTTCAAAGTTTTGCAGACTAGAAGCGATTTTG
Organism: Ryuthela nishihirai; assembly: GCA_038380435.1. Classification (NCBI taxonomy): domain Eukaryota; kingdom Metazoa; phylum Arthropoda; class Arachnida; order Araneae; family Heptathelidae; genus Ryuthela; species Ryuthela nishihirai. The sequence continues at coordinate 38,024,139 of JAWZYU010000031.1, forward strand.
AAATTGTGGCTATTGGAACCTCAGAGAAAATGCCTTTTCGGTCTTGAAACAGTCGGTGGAATCTGCTGTCAGTGGGTCATGGCTGTGTATGATAAATTTCAAAGTTTTGCAGACTGGAAGCGATTTTGAAATTGTGGCTATTGGAACCTCAGAGAAAATGCCTTTTCGGTCTTGAAACAGTCGGTGGAATCTGCTGTCAGTGGGTCATGGCTGTGTATGATAAATTTCAAAGTTTTGCAGACTGGAAGCGATTTTGAAATTGTGGCTATTGGAACCTCAGAGAAAATCCCTTTTCGGTCTTGAAACAGTCGGTGGAATCTGCTGTCAGTGGGTCATGGCTGTGTATGATAAATTTCAAAGTTTTGCAGACTGGAAGCGATTTTGAAATTGTGTCTATTGGAACCTCAGAGAAAATGCCTTTTCGGTCTTGAAACAGTCGGTGGAATCTGCTGTCAGTGGGTCATGGCTGTGTATGATAAATTTCAAAGTTTTGCAGACTAGAAGCGATTTTGAAATTGTGGCTATTGGAACCTCAGAGAAAATGCCTTTTCGGTCTTGAAACAGTCGGTGGAATCTGCTGTCAGTGGGTCATGGCTGTGTATGATAAATTTCAAAGTTTTGCAGACTGGAAGCGATTTTGAAATTGTGGCTATTGGAACCTCAGAGAAAATGCCTTTTCGGTCTTGAAACAGTCGGTGGAATCTGCTGCCAGTGGGTCATGGCTGTGTATGATAAATTTCAAAGTTTTGCAGACTGGAAGCGATTTTGAAATTGTGGCTATTGGAACCTCAGAGAAAATGCCTTTTCGGTCTTGAAACAGTCGGTGGAATCTGCTGTCAGTGGGTCATGGCTGTGTATGATAAATTTCAAAGTTTTGCAGACTAGAAGCGATTTTGAAATTGTGGCTATTGGAACCTCAGAGAAAATGCCTTTTCGGTCTTGAAACAGTCGGTGGAATCTGCTGTCAGTGGGTCATGGCTGTGTATGATAAATTTCAAAGTTTTGCAGACTAGAAGCGATTTTGGAATTGTGGCTATTGGAACCTCAGAGAAAATGCCTTTTCGGTCTTGAAACAGTCGGTGGAATCTGCTGTCAGTGGGTCATGGCTGTGTATGATAAATTTCAAAGTTTTGCAGACTGGAAGCGATTTTGAAATTGTGGCTATTGGAACATCAGAGAAAATGCCTTTTCGGTCTTGAAACAGTCGGTGGAATCTGCTGTTAGTGGGTCATGGCTGTGTATGATAAATTTCAAAGTTTTGCAGACTAGAAGCGATTTTGGAATTGTGGCTATTGGAACCTCAGAGAAAATGCCTTTTCGGTCTTGAAACAGTCGGTGGAATCTGCTGTCAGTGGGTCATGGCTGTGTATGATAAATTTCAAAGTTTTGCAGACTGGAAGCGATTTTGAAATTGTGGCTATTGGAACCTCAGAGAAAATGCCTTTTCGGTCTTGAAACAGTCGGTGGAATCTGCTGTCAGTGGGTCATGGCTGTGTATGATAAATTTCAAAGTTTTGCAGACTGGAAGCGATTTTGAAATTGTGGCTATTGGAACCTCAGAGAAAATCCCTTTTCGGTCTTGAAACAGTCGGTGGAATCTGCTGTCAGTGGGTCATGGCTGTGTATGATAAATTTCAAAGTTTTGCAGACTGGAAGCGATTTTGGAATTGTGGCTATTGGAACCTCAGAGAAAATGCCTTTTCGGTCTTGAAACAGTCGGTGGAATCTGCTGTCAGTAGGTCATGGCTGTGTATGATAAATTTCAAAGTTTTGCAGACTGGAAGCGATTTTGAAATTGTGGCTATTGGAACCTCAGAGAAAATGCCTTTTCGGTCTTGAAACAGTCGGTGGAATCTGCTGTCAGTGGGTCATGGCTGTGTATGATAAATTTCAAAGTTTTGCAGACTGGAAGCGATTTTGAAATTGTGGCTATTGGAACCTCAGAGAAAATGCCTTTTCGGTCTTGAAACAGTCGGTGGAATCTGCTGTCAGTGGGTCATGGCTGTGTATGATAAATTTCAAAGTTTTGCAGACTGGAAGCGATTTTGAAATTGTGGCTATTGGAACCTCAGAGAAAATGCCTTTTCGGTCTTGAAACAGTCGGTGGAATCTGCTGTCAGTGGGTCATGGCTGTGTATGATAAATTTCAAAGTTTTGCAGACTGGAAGCGATTTTGGAATTGTGGCTATTGGAACCTCAGAGAAAATGCCTTTTCGGTCTTGAAACAGTCGGTGGAATCTGCTGTCAGTGGGTCATGGCTGTGTATGATAAATTTCAAAGTTTTGCAGACTGGAAGCGATTTTGAAATTGTGGCTATTGGAACCTCAGAGAAAATGCCTTTTCGGTCTTGAAACAGTCGGTGGAATCTGCTGTCAGTGGGTCATGGCTGTGTATGATAAATTTCAAAGTTTTGCAGACTGGAAGCGATTTTGAAATTGTGGCTATTGGAACCTCAGAGAAAATGCCTTTTCGGTCTTGAAACAGTCGGTGGAATCTGCTGTCAGTGGGTCATGGCTGTGTATGATAAATTTCAAAGTTTTGCAGACTGGAAGCGATTTTGAAATTGTGGCTATTGGAACCTCAGAGAAAATCCCTTTTCGGTCTTGAAACAGTCGGTGGAATCTGCTGTCAGTGGGTCATGGCTGTGTATGATAAATTTCAAAGTTTTGCAGACTGGAAGCGATTTTGAAATTGTGGCTATTGGAACCTCAGAGAAAATGCCTTTTCGGTCTTGAAACAGTCGGTGGAATCTGCTGTCAGTGGGTCATGGCTGTGTATGATAAATTTCAAAGTTTTGCAGACTAGAAGCGATTTTGAAATTGTGGCTATTGGAACCACAGAGAAAATGCCTTTTCGGTCTTGAAACAGTCGGTGGAATCTGCTGTCAGTGGGTCATGGCTGTGTATGATAAATTTCAAAGTTTTGCAGACTGGAAGCGATTTTGAAATTGTGGCTATTGGAACCTCAGAGAAAATGCCTTTTCGGTCTTGAAACAGTCGGTGGAATCTGCTGCCAGTGGGTCATGGCTGTGTATGATAAATTTCAAAGTTTTGCAGACTGGAAGCGATTTTGAAATTGTGGCTATTGGAACCTCAGAGAAAATCCCTTTTCGGTCTTGAAACAGTCGGTGGAATCTGCTGTCAGTGGGTCATGGCTGTGTATGATAAATTTCAAAGTTTTGCAGACTGGAAGCGATTTTGGAATTGTGGCTATTGGAACCTCAGAGAAAATGCCTTTTCGGTCTTGAAACAGTCGGTGGAATCTGCTGTCAGTGGGTCATGGCTGTGTATGATAAATTTCAAAGTTTTGCAGACTGGAAGCGATTTTGAAATTGTGGCTATTGGAACCTCAGAGAAAATCCCTTTTCGGTCTTGAAACAGTCGGTGGAATCTGCTGTCAGTGGGTCATGGCTGTGTATGATAAATTTCAAAGTTTTGCAGACTGGAAGCGATTTTGAAATTGTGTCTATTGGAACCTCAGAGAAAATGCCTTTTCGGTCTTGAAACAGTCGGTGGAATCTGCTGTCAGTGGGTCATGGCTGTGTATGATAAATTTCAAAGTTTTGCAGACTGGAAGCGATTTTGGAATTGTGGCTATTGGAACCTCAGAGAAAATCCCTTTTCGGTCTTGAAACAGTCGGTGGAATCTGCTGTCAGTGGGTCATGGCTGTGTATGATAAATTTCAAAGTTTTGCAGACTGGAAGCGATTTTGAAATTGTGGCTATTGGAACCTCAGAGAAAATGCCTTTTCGGTCTTGAAACAGTCGGTGGAATCTGCTGTCAGTGGGTCATGGCTGTGTATGATAAATTTCAAAGTTTTGCAGACTGGAAGCGATTTTGAAATTGTGGCTATTGGAACCTCAGAGAAAATGCCTTTTCGGTCTTGAAACAGTCGGTGGAATCTGCTGTCAGTGGGTCATGGCTGTGTATGATAAATTTCAAAGTTTTGCAGACTGGAAAAGAATTCTTAATAAAAGAAATTAGACGTTGAATTTTTACCGATGATTATACTCATGTTTTAAAATAATCTAATCTTTTAATGGAAAGTTGAACACCATTTATAGCATCCGGGAGCAGAAGAGACAGGCATGCATTTCATTAGACCGTCTGCATATCAATTTGATGTGGTGTTAAAGCCCATCTCAACTAAAACAGTTGAATTTTAAATCCTTTACCCGTTGTTTATGAAATGAGATTTCACTTTGAAAGTCCTAAATGTTTTCTGTCTTCTCCAACCAATTGCTTCTCTGTCCAGTTGGCGAGTGTTGCGCTTTGCCTTTCATATTTTTACGGAATGTCGAAAGTTGCATCCCTTCTTCTGAATTATTTTCAGCGGATCAAAATGCAACGAGCTTTTAAAGGATTTCCCATCGATCTTTTGTCTATTGACGTTTTGACAACTTCGCATTCTTAGTCGTGCACTCTATTGGAATTATTGAACATTTCCCAGAGAAATTCAGGACGAAAAAACGCTATTTTTTGCTCTTCCTAAAGGTTTAAAAAAAGTCTGATAAAATCTAAACTATACAGCTATGGTGAAGAAAATCAATTTCTTAAGGAAGAAGGTGATTTGTTATGCAAATAATGTATGAATACTTTGTAGTAAAAGAATTCATGAGTCTTTCACAGCGAAAGAAAGGCTTAATCGATTTTTTTTTCGCTCTGAAGCTTAAGGTGCTTGATAGATTGCTTTGAGATGAAAGGCTGCTTTGGAGATTTCAGTAAATTCTCTAGTATTAAAAAGGGACAGCCGAAACGGGGTAAAATTAAATTCTTCATAACGGATATCATAAGAATCAGATGCATCGTTCCTATGTGTTAGAAGGAATGGCTTGTTGTAAATGCCGTAAAATACTTATTTTGGGAAATGCACTAAAAAATGAAATAAATGGTTTATTGCTTTTACCAGAGGGATTATAGTTAACATTTTACTGTAGCTTTAAATTATAAGGTTTTTTATTTGCTAAAGTGCCGTAAGCTACGATGTATTAACCTGAAGGGCTCACCAAAATCTGTAATTCATTGAAATTTGCTTATCAAACTTAAAAAAGTCTTTCGTCAGTTCATTTCAGTTCTGTGACCATAAGAGAAAGAGCGTTCGAAGCTGTTTTAGTGTAGAATGAAAAATGTTAACGGGAAATAATCTCACTTTGTACACTGCCTGACCAAAAACTTGAAAACCATGCATTATTGTCATAATTGAGAATCAAAGCACAGGTATCCGAAGGAGGATGATTTATATCAAGGTCACGTGATCCCTGGGCTGTCTTAACTGCAAGCAGTCTAGCCACTGTCCAACAGGTGACCAAGAGAAGGGAAAGACGTACGATATAGCCAAATTACGAAAGAGTTATTGTTGTTCGACGGATTAGTTCAACCTTGACCTATGATTTTCATGGGAAACGATTTTCCTTGGAAACCACAGTACTGTAAAAAGGTACTACCTCTAAAATGTTTCCAGGAGGGTTAGGAAATGGAATCTAGGCGTCTGGCAGGAATAATTGTGGCAGACGTCGAAAATAGAGGAGATGAACCATAGGATGTTACAGAGGAAGTGAGGTCAAATCGGCGTTCAGTTGTAAACCAAGAAAACCATAGACGGAGATCAATAGATATGAACTCGAACAGTGGGTTTATTATTTATAAGCGGCACTGTTTTGCTTACAGTTGTCTAAATGGCCAGATCACAAGGATTCCAAAAGTTCAGAGCTGTTAGGAGACAGATGGTAGCCTCCGCTCAATGCCACCCAGCGTGTTCCTCAGCGTGTACAATGTATGGCTGTCCTGCATACGGGATCACAGCTAAAACATCCCTTACGACGGACGGCAGCCTTTACAAGCATTATCGACTTTCTGTCCGAGGCCAGGAGCAGATCTTACCGCTGGTGTACTTTTATTAAAAATTACTTTTTTGCTTGAAAAAATGTTTTTTTTAGTTCTTGTATGTTTTATTCTTTAAAAACCAAATTTTTATCAGTTATTTTTGTCTAGTTCACGTTGTTTTCATGGTGGTTTCTCATTTCTTTCCTTATTTTTCGTAGTTTGTTGCTTTGCAGTATTTACCTTTTCATGATATCTATACTTTTAACTTTTGTAGTTCTTTGGAAGACGAATAACTTCAGCTTTCATGTAATTGTTTGTTACAAAATTTGACAAGTTTGAAAATGTAATGAAATTGACTAGCTGTTTCGGAAATTTGCACATATAAAAACTGTTAAGTGAGCTCAGAGATTTTCCAAAAACTAGGAAGATTTAGATCATTTCAAGGTATCCATATGAACGACGATTTTAGTACAATGACTTTCATGGAATAAATATAAAGCATTACATCTGTTCATTATGCTGCAGACAACAGTTACTGCTTACTAGAGGTCTTTGTAGAGGTGTGATCATCCTGAAGACATCACTTTGTATATCTGAATTCATATTCGTCACTGATTATTTTCGTTTCGTTCATTTAACAAGTTTTTATCAACATAGAAATTACTGCTAATTTCTGCTCTAATTGGTTAGGTGTACTTCCAGCGGAATCAGTTGTTCAGTTGTCCTTCACAGACCATTGAATGCTCAAAATTCCTCTTCAAGCAGCCGCTTGCCATAGAGGTCTTACAGGAGCCTTTAGTTTAATAAGTCACATAGAGAAAATCTGTGAGGAAGATGAGACCAAGCAATATGAAATTAAAAAAAAATAATAAAAAAACAAGCTAAAGAATACCAATCACGCCTATGGCTTGTAGGCTTCAACCTAATGGTTAACCTGTAGCTGCAGTAATATGAACCATGCAGTGCCATTCCACTTCGTTGTTAGCAGTAGCTGGTAGCATAACACAGAATTCGCATTACTACAAAATATGCATTGTCACTTTACTATTTATTATTTATTGTTACTTTATTATAATTAAAAAGATTTTCACACGCTGAAAACGCAGATCACATTAAAAAACGTACAATAGATTCTGGCGACGTGTTTCAGCCTTAATATACACTCATTATCAGAGCCATTAGCATTAGTTCCTTTAACAATTCTGTTCGTGATGTATTACATTTTCTCAACTACCTCCATCGGTGAGTGCCACCTGGTATAACGTTTTTTGGATACTCTTGTCGCAATAATGACTGCATATTTTTTGTAGTGATGTGAATCCGGACATAGCTATCTGTTGCTTCGATTGCAAAATGAAAAAGAACACAGGACAAAATATGATCTCTAATTCTTTTTCGAACTTTCACTTTTCTGGTTTATTTGTTACGCAATCATCATCGTCTTGAAGCAATCATGGGCTACGGAGGTCCAACCAGATGGTACAGTTTAGTTCTCCAAACGCATCAGAGCTACGCTGCTCATTTGGACACTGTAGGCCAGTTCTAACTAGGCCCTGTTTGACATTGTCTGCCTACCGCATACTAGGTCTCCCTCTCTTTCTGAGGCCTTTAAGCACACTGTTCACAACCCTAATCTATAATTATCCATAAGGGCAACGTGGAAAAACCAACAGTCTCCCTCTGCACAATACGCTGCTTAAAGGAAGTTGCCGACTCCTTTGCATAATCTCATCATTACTTACAAAGTTGAACCAGCTAATTCCCAAGATACTTCATAAACGTCTAGAATCAAAATCAAGTTTCCTGTTATCTTGTCTACAAAAGCTTCCAAGTTTCACTACTATAACTAACCCTAGAAAATTACTAAACTATTATACAATCTAAGTCTTTAGGTGTATACACCTATTTATCCATACTCTCCATTGATCCCTAAAAGTCCCAGAGGCAATCCCTATTCGCCTGTTAATCTCGTGCCGCACAACACCAATATCTGTTACATAGCTCCCGAGATAATGAACTGAGACACCTGCTCCAGACTGCAACCATTCATATTAACTGAATCACAGCCTGCCTGACCAATTTTCATCACTTTGTTTTTTTTCTGTTTATCACCAAATCTACTCTACTACCAGTCTCATCAACAGCTCGAATTAAAGAGTTTATATCACCAACATCATTTGCCAAAATAGCTAAATCATCAGCATAATCTAAATCAGAAATTTTCGTATCTCCAGCCCATTTAAGGCCAAAATATTTCCCTTGCAGTGAATTCCGCATAACATAATCAATAATCAAACTAAAGAGAAAGGGAGACAAAATGCACCGTTGTAGAACACCAGAAGCAATGCTAAATCAATTGCTACAAGCCTTACCAACTCTCACATACAACTCAATTTTATTATAGAGAACTTTCATTATGTTAACTAACTTGTCTGGTATGCCATACGGCTAACGGCAAATCACAAATTATGACGGTAAACAGAGTCAAAAGCCTTTTTGAAATATCTACAAAGCTAGTAGCCACTGGTTTCTGAAACTTTAAATATTTCTCAATAATCTGCCTAAGGGAAAACATCTGATCAATACATCCCCTACCACTTCTGAGTCTACAGTGCTCATCACGCAATTATTGATTAACACAATCATGCAAACAACTTGGAACAAAAAGTATGCTAATACCTCTTATAGTTATCACAAGAACTTTTAACACCATTTTTAAAAATAGGGATAATAATAATTCTGATAAAATATTTTGAAACAATGCCTTTATCATAAAAGATATTCAAAATTTCAGTCAGCCATGTGATAAAAGAAACATTTTCATCTCTAAGCATTCACTAGTAATTTCCATAACCCCTGGGGATTTATGTAGTTTAAGTTTAGAAATTGCCATAATAACCTAAGACTGTGATATTGAGCCAACATTAAAGCCAGTAATTCATATGTGATCATTACGAATAATGGGAGTAGAACTAACCACATTGTTTAGAACATCACTGAAAATGCTCAGCCCACCTAGCCATGACCAAATTCTTCCTCACTTTCAATAACCTTACCATGTTTGTCCTTCAATCCCTGTATACCTTCCCGTTTCTTCCCATGCAAAACATTAACTATCAGGTACCGCTTTTTGTTGTTATGCTGTACAGCTGTTTCCTCTGCTTTGTCAGTCAAGCTATTAATTGATCCTTTACATGCGTATTAAGCTTTTCGTAACGCTTTCTGTTTGGACTAGTAGTGCCGATTAAGGATATTCCTACAGTTCGTTCTTTTAAAAATAGCTCCAGTACCTTATCACTCAAATAATTTTGCCTCTTCAGCTCCATTTTTCCTAAAAGAATACTGTTAGTTTCAAGAAACGCCTGTTTAAAACTGTCCCGTTCTTGCTCAACTGCAGTAGTAAGCAAATCATGACTGTCATAATGACTAAGTAACCTATCATGGAAGCTTTAGCTATAACTGGTCTTTCAGAGCTTCAGAATTAAAGGTAAATTTTTTAACCTTAGCACAACACTTCTTAAGTTTAAGTTGCAAGACACTTTTAACAAGGTAATGATCAGATCCAATTTCAGCCACCCTATATGCCCTGATATTTCTAACAGAACTAGCTCATTTGCTGTTAATATATAATCAATCATATTCTTATTAAGCCCATCTGGTGAAACCCATATATACTTATGTATGTCGCGGTGTTTGTAATAAGTGTTAGTTATTCTAAAACCGTTTAGTGTACTTACCTGTAGAAGACGTTGCCAATTGCAGCTACCAATACCAAAGTGGCCTATCATCCCTTCCCAAAGGTCAGAGTCAGTACCAACTTTGGCATTGAATTCACCTAGAACAAGGGTAATATTTTCTTTCTTTACAGAATTTCTTTAAGGTGTCCGTAAGACCTATCCTCGGCGTTCTCATTAACTCCTCAGTGGGGGCATAACAGCAGATAACATTCAAGTCTTTAATGCTTGTCTGGAATTTTTCTGTAAGAAACCTTTCATTAATGCATTCATATCCTGCAAGAAATCATTAGTGTGTCTGCTGAGAAACAAACCTGCGTCTTTAAGATTCTTTTCGTCTTCCCTCCCTGAAAAGAGAAATTTGAGATTATGTTCAAGAATCTGACCTTTATCTGATCTCTTGCAAGCTCAGAATATCTAGGTTACAACGGTGGATTTCTTGAATGAGGACATCAAGAGAATAATCTCTGTGCAGAGTCCTCACATTCCAACTACCTGTGGAGAGAAATTGGTTAGTGCGATGTTTAAAGAAATTACATTTATTGAGAATGGAAGTGTTGACAACAATTAATACAGCCCCCTAATCGCAGGCATGAGGCAAAGACCTGTTTCTCTCACTACTAAAGGCTGGAGCTATCTACATTGGTAGGACTTCCTCCAATGTAGGTTTGACGATGTTCGTAGAAGCAAGGGTTCAGGTACCTGTGATGGCTTTTGATCAGGATTATCCATTAGTTGATAAACATATCCTGTGATAAACATGTAATATGGACCACTGTGGCTATTTCTCTTTTTTCCTACCTTCCTGAGGAGTAGTAAAGCACAAAGGGTCCTAGTGCTGACTATATATATATACCAACGTGAATGGAATAATGGGTCTGAGCTTAATTATGCAATAACTATAATAAAATATTTTGTATAAAGCCACGTTTCAGTTCGGAATCTTGGAGCCAAAATGGCGACACTAACTGTTGAAGTAAGACGCAATAATCGGTTAGTCGAAAACTACTATTTGTAAAATCCGATGTTTCTAGTTGGTGACTTCCTGTATCAGCTTTAAATTCTTTAGAAACAATGGAATTTGCTTGGTGAGGTAACTAAACAAGGAGGGCGTCAAAATCAATATTAATCTACATAAGGAATCAAACTCTGGGTTCGACAGCCATTGGGTGTAGAAAGTTGAGATTTTTCTCTACAGAAATACTCAAAATTAAACTATCCTATTAATGTAAGCGATGATGGAAAGGACAGGAAGACTTGCAGGCTCTTGAATAAGACTTTGTGAAGGAGAGGGTGATGGAATTATTGATAACATCAAAATGCATAGAATTATAGTGTGAAGGAATCCAAAATATCCTTTTATTTTATGTTTCGAAATGATTATGTTGCTTCTTCTTACTGCATTGGGTAACTTTATTTCTAGATTGAAGGATAATAAGTAAACAAAACCAGGCAGATATTGAGAATATCATTTTATTACAAGCAGGCAAGCATAATAATACAAAATCTGTTACGTCATCTCTTCGTGTGACAATGTGCAGATCCACAAATGCTTCACTGTTTTTTATGTACAAAAGAACCAACTCTGTCAGCAAGGACTATCGGAGCCAGAACTAGTACAAACATCAGTGTGATGCAGGGAGGTGGAGAGCTCCTCTGCATTCTGTGCTATTCCTTAAATTTGACTCGCGGCGAATTCACATGACACTCACCAAAAACCTTCTGCAATGTAAACGAAACGGGAAAACAGTAACGTGCGAAATACACTGTTATTGTTCCACGTATAGACTTACGTTGGACTTGAGGCTCTAAACTAGACACTAACAGTGCATTAATCCTCTTCTAGGTCTTGTAGAGGCCATTGCAAGTGTGCTGCATTTTTCTTCTCATGAATCCACCCTCCTTGCTGCGCCATTTTTCATGTCGAACTGTGTATACTTAACACCTACCCTTCGAAACGAAATAGTAAAATAGTCATTGTACAAAATCTCCTCCTTCGTGAAGCTTAAGTAGTAAGTATCCGTACACAAAGCACTGTTTTTTTTGTGTATACATGATATATATATATATCCGTGGTATACATATATATATTTGTATATTTATACATATGGATGATAGATCATATTTTGTATGTACCTGTATTCTAAATCTATTATGTATTATTATCTGTACCATAGTAAAAAGATTTGTTCCTTTCTTCCATTTGTCGGCCATGGGCTCTATGTGGGAGGGAAGGGTCATTCTACTTGTCAAAATCAAGTGAAAGAAAATCACAAACTCTCCAACTCATAGGAATTAATAATATATTCTGCATTACAGAGGTCCCCTTCCTCGACCCCGCGATTAAATATTTCATTTACTATTAGTTTTATACTCCGAAAAAGTTAGACATGTTCTTTATGAAAACAAGGCCACTACTTTTTTTTATGTCGCTGAAGAACATTATCAAAATTTCAAATGTTTTAGTTTTAAATGAATCTGTGAATAATCGCTACGTTTCAGACTGCTATTTTGATTTCATATCTTTCATCGTTGCTAGGGAAACGAGTTTATTTACTATCAGTAAATCTATATTCTGGCCTCGATGAGCTTGGGTCATTTTCTTTATTCTCCTTTTTGCTTTTCAGTTTAAGTTTTGTAAAGATATTCAAAGGTTTTTTTTAACTTTAACCAAAGTCCATTTCTGTTTGGAAAATTCTATAACTGTGTTTGCTAAAGTATCATTTTGTTTTAATTTGAGTGAAGAGCTTTATGGTTCTCGTTGACAGATATAAACCACTTCTATTCGATTTACACAGTCAGTATTCTATTGTTGACTAACCCCAAATATTTTTTACTAATCAAACTGAATTTCTATCACAAACTACAACAGAAATAAAAATACATTCATTAATTATGTCCTAAATAGCTGATAGTTTGAAATAATTTGCCATGGGTAGTTCAGAGAAAGCACTACTCTTTCGAATACATGCAGATGAGAAAGAATTTAATCCAGGAATAGATGGGACTCTTTCAGCTGCGATTTAGCGTTGGGGTTATGGTTTGGTCCCTCAGTTTTGTCATGTACCGAGCGAAGTGAGGGTTGGGTCGTGAAATACGTCAATACATGTCGATGTCACTTCATTACATTAAAGTTTTAAGCAATGTGTACAAGCAGCAGCACCTGTTCACAAATAGGTTAGGACAAATGGAATACACCTATGAATCGTAAATGGCTCAAGAGTTATACATATGTATATAAAATAAACTGTGTTGAGCGATCTAAAAGGTAGAGAAGGAACTACTTTGTTTAAGTATATTTATTTTTCTTGTAGAAGCAATGATTGATTTAATGATAAAATGAGTCTTAATTTGTGGCTTTTATATTCTGTGTAAACATAGTTCATAGGACATATAAATATTACATTAACGTATTTCGTGTCAATAAACTCCAATAGATCAAAGTTTGTTATGACGTGTATTAATCACCCAATAGATGATTTTTTATGCCAGTATACAGTTGTTTCGAGATGTTTATACACATGACGATATGATACCTATAATTTTATGTAAAATCCAGTACAACCATGCTTAATATAATTAGGGAATGGTTTCTTTGTTATACTAATAGAAGGCAGCATTCGAAGTTCGGAAAAATATACTTTCTATGATAAAACATCACTTGCAATACCAGTTAAGCATTTCGAATAAAACTCTTTGAAACTTAATTTTCTTCATTATTGAAAAAGTTATGAGAAATGCAATATTATCAGGTGTCATTGTCTGCGGGAATGTTTCTTCAAAATTGGCAAGACTGAATCATCTCTAAAACTTTAAACATACACCTAATGCAATAAAATTAATTATAATGGGTTTTTTTTATTCCCATAAATTTCGATGTAATTTCTTATGACGAAACATCAATGCTTGATGATGTTCCAGTCTCCATAACGTTTTAAAAACTTACTCGAAAAAATTGTTCATAATCAAAAATATAGAGACAATTAAGCAATTATATATTTTGTATTGGATTAATGTTGAGATAAACATAGTTTTAATATATAATATATTTTTTCTTTGCTTTCTATCACATATTGGTAGCTTTATACAATTGATGGTAAATTGACTTAAATGCAGTTTAACTCTAGTAGTAATACCTTATGATTTGCAAAAACGAAGTAGACATATTTTCTACTTTGAGTATCATGATTCTGTCTATAATCTGTTTCATTTTCTTACGCTAATAGATGTATATTCATATTATGTATATATTATGTATATTATATTTTAAGTTTCAATTTTATCTTTAGCGTTTTTAATAGATTTTATATTTATTATATTTCCTAAGTTGTTTACAGTTAGAGATCAGGTCTCTTACTATTCCATACAGAACTAACATAAGTTGTGTATTCTATTATGTAGAAAGTCAATTGGATAAAACGCTTATGCGGAAGACCTGGAATAATTTACCTGATTTTTTAAATATTTGTCATATCAATATTTTTTAATGTAGTTTAAAATACCTTGTATTCTTCACATTTTTAATGCATTTATTTATT